>OX031006.1:163219246-164705913 GCA_943735925.1 Pollenia amentaria
CAGATATTCTGCGTTAAATTTTTGCTATTGAAATCGGTCAAGCAATGACTGAGATGTGAACAAAACATCACAATTGCCTCTAATTTTTGTCATAAAATTCACAGTTGTTGTTGTTGTTTTTTATTTTTGATTTTATTGTATCGACTTTTTTTGTTTAAAATAAATACATACATGATTTGCCGCTTAAATAGGGAAATGTGTTTCAAGCGAAGAAATTTAGTGAACATATTTTATTTAATTTTTTTTCAATTCAGTTTGATAATGTGTGTTAGTGGGTGAGTGGTCGAAGACGATGCTTTACGTTGAGTAAAGGATGTTAAAGATTCGGCACAGCCATATAAAGAAATCATTCTTGTTTTTTCTTAATATGTTTTAGAGAAAATTATAAGAGTTAAAATTTTAAAAACAGTTCTATTAAGGACAATTTAAAGATTTACCCCCGTATTCTTAAGCGATTGTTAAATTTAAAAACGTTTATTCAGGAACATTTTTATAGAAAATTTGTTTTATAATACAGGCATAAATCATTCATATCCAATTGTAATGTTTTACCTAAACCCTCAAATTCGAAAAACTTAAAAAATTATAATTCTCTGCAAAAAACGTTTCGTAATAAAAATTTATAATATTAAAAATTTTAGCTTTAAATCTGTTTGAACTTTTGAAAACTAGTTCTTACATCCATATACATATATCAATATTGAGTTGTAAACCTATAAATTGTAACGTAATTTCGATCGACATCGAATGCCTTAATTTGCCTTCTGCTTTAACCCCACCTTGGACAGTATTTACTTTGTGTAAATATTAAATTTTTCAAATAGCTATAATTTTTACATTAAAGGGTCCTATGGGGTTATGATTCGGACTCGGTACTAATTTTTCATGTCTTTTCTGACAAAGAAAATAATTAAAAAAATACATAAAATTATAAGTTAACATGAACAATTAATTTATAAATGTAAATACTGCCCGAATTCGTAGAAAAAAATTGGTGCCCCAATTAGGGTTAATTTTTAGTGTAAAATATCCAAAAATATATTTTTTGGAACAAAATTTTGGTACTTTTTGTAAACCATTACAACTTTGTTATTTTTTGCTACTTTTTAACTGAAACTTTATCTATACAATATTTATCGGTTATATGAATTTCATAACTTTAACGGTTTTAGTTCTTTTAAACAAGAAATAAATACTTGCTTAAGTGCATATACAGTGCTTATATAAAAACTCGCTTAATTTAATCAGCATCATAAAAAAACTATTTAATAAATTTCAAGTTTAATCGAAATTAAGACCCTAATTGTGTAAAACGCAACGCAACGCTAAAAATATATTGAAAGCAACAACAATGTCGAACATATTTTAAGAACAAACAGCAATTCATATTGCATTTTTAAATTTTAAACTCTGCATATCTTGTGGCGCGGAAAATTATAAAACGCAAGTGACAACAAAATTTTAAAATATTTTTCACTTTGTTTTTGCTTTCAATGTTATTTTTGGCGTTGCATTGCGTTTTACACAATTAGGGCCTAAACAAATTTGTTTTTAATGTAATTAGTTTGCGAGATGTTTTTGCAACTCAAGTTTAAAACGATAAATGGGAAATCTTTTAAAGCAGTTTATTAAAATTGTAATATATTGTGAGGCAAAAAATGCGGAATATACATTAAAGCGAACGCTTAAATACAAAACTATTCATTCGTCTATTTTTAATAGAAAACTATAGTTGCACAAGTTGAACTGCGTTAAATGCTTATAACCGGTGTGCAAATACTGCATTAAATCTCGTATTTAAACTTTTATTTGACTATATACTTTATATCTACCGAAATGCCCATACAAAGTTAGTAGCATTTGTTAAACGTCATATTTTTTAGGTTTTTTAAATTTTTCTAATACAAAAAGTCTAAAGCGATAATCGTTTTAAGTACCTAATTAGCCTCTTTCGGACCAGTTTTCAGCTTTAATCGTAATAATTCAATCAAAAGTACTTTTTTTTTGGTACTTTTCGCCAATTTTTAATTCTCACTTATACAAAAAGGCTCTGAGTGATAATAATTCTTAAAACAGCCGGCCCAAATGTTAAATATCTAGTTAAATAGACACTTAAGGCAAATAAAAAAAGGTCCCATAAATAGTTTTATGTTAGAGTCTAACATAAAAATATTTTGTATAAGTTGTAATAGAAGACAGAGTTAATTTCGTGTTGTTGCAATATTTACATACGTTTTTTATAAGAAAACTTGAAGAAGCTTTGAAAGTTAAAAAAGAGCAATCTTTGAATTTAAGGTACTTTTTAGGTACTTTTTATAAACTTTTAAATAGTACTTGCACAAAAGGGCTGTGAGTTGAAATTTTTTGAAAACTAGCGGCCCATGCGATCACGGTTTAAATAGACACTTAAAGTAAATGAAAAAAGTAGCAATACAAAGTTTGTTTGTGTAATTTTTAATAGAAGACAGAGTAAATTTCTAGTTGTTACAAAGTCTACATACGTTTTTTAAAAGCAAATTTAAAGAAGCTTTAAAAGTTAAATCGCAATCTTTGATTTTAAGTTACCTTTTAGGTACTTTTTACAAACTTTAAAATTTTACTTAGACACAAAGGCTGTGAATTGAAATTTTTTGGAGACTAGCGGCCCAAGTGTTCATTGGTTTAAAAGACACTTAAAGCGATTGAAAAAAGGATTGAAAACTAGCGGCCCATGCGTTCACGGTTTTAGTAGACACTTAAAGTAAATGAAAAAAGTACCAATACAAAGATTGTTCTTTTAAATAATTTATTGTTAAGGTCTAACTAAAAATGTTTGTGTTGACTTTAATAGAAGACAAAGTTAATTTCTAGTTGTTACAAAGTCTACATAAGTTTTTTTTAAAGCAAATTTAAGGAAGCTTTAAAAGTTAAATCGCAATCTTTGATTTTAAGGTACTTTTTGTAAAAGTTTAAATTTTACTTATAAAGAAAGGCTGTGAGTGGAATTTTTTTTGAAAACTTTTGGCCCAAGTGTTTATTGCTTCCATAGACACTTAAAGCAATTGAAAATAGTACCAATATAGATAAACATTGTTTCATGTAATTTTTATAAGCTTTCAGCTTATACCTGTTTTGCATGAGCATAGCTTTTAAACGTTTTAAAAGGTAAATCGCAATCATTGATTTAAAAGTACTTTTTAGGTCCTTTTTACTTATATTTAAATATTAGTGAAACAAGAAAGCTGTGAGTGGTAATTTCTTTTAGAACTTGCGGCCCAAGTGTTAAGTAAATCTATTATTGTTAAATTTTTGCCATCTAAATTACTTGAAGCAAATTTAATAATTAAGAACATTTTTTTCGAATATTTAATGAAATATTTCAAGAAAAGTTAAAAATTGCTAAAATGATAACTGAAGCAAGAAATTCGCTGAAGTTTGAATTTTACAAGGGAACAACCAGAACATATGGATTGAAAAAAATTTAAAAAAAGTTCTTAAATCGAAGAAACGAAAAATACGGCTTTTTCGAATTTAAGTTTTCTCTTAAAAAAAATATTCCTGTTTAGTTTAAAAACCCATAGAACATTGGAAAAACAAGTTCAAACTTTTATCAACACTTTCAAGAAATAGTTCAAAATTGAAACTTTTTAGCGAGAATTTTAAAAAACTCCATATGTTTTCCACAAAAAGCCCCCTGATCTTTTTTAATAGGTAACATATGTATTTAATTCTAAAAATTTGTTTGTATGCAGGTACTTACATTGCATGGTGAATGCTGGCGATGAGGGCATACTTTGATTAATAATATTATCCTCTTGACCAAAACGTGAAGTTGACGACGGCACCAAACAGGACAACATTGGAATGGTGTTTATTAGAATTGTGTGTGTGTGTGTGTTTTTTTTACTTTCACAAAATAAACTTGTTAAATTTTGTACCTCTTGATTTCTTTAATCCACTAATTTCCAACTCGAAATCAATAATAATTTTGTTTTCATAATGGAGCAAATTTGAAAATTTCAATATTCATTAGCTTCAGCTTGTTTTAAAGCTTTTATCTCAATATTTTGAGAAAACATGTTAAACTCTTTGAAGTAAATTTGTGTAATCCAAATTTTTTTTTTCAAGAATAAATATGTTTGTTTTTCAACACGAAATTTTTTTTAACAAATTTTCCAAATTTGTTTTAATATTTACACTCTGTTTTGTTTTAATTTTAAACTTTATTTTGTTTATATTTTAACGCTAAAATTAAAACTTTGTTTGTTGTTTTAGTTACTTCTAGGTATATTGAAAATGTTTTCATTTTTATTGAAAATTCGTTTTTTAAATATTTCTTTTTTAATTATTATTATTTTTTTTTGTTTTTCTTTTATTTATTTTTTTTATAAATCTAAATTTTTTTTACTTTTGTTTTTATAAATTTTTGTTTTCAAAATTTTTGTCTAGTGTGAAAAGGAACAGCGCGTGTCTTTTCGCCGCGACGTTTAGTTCGCTACTGTTAAAACACGTTTGTACGCGACAAAATAATTCCAATTTTTACCGTTGCATTTGTAACTGAAAGAAAGAAACTCTGACAAAAACTCAATATACAAAAAAAATTGTATTTCAAATAAACTCTTGTTGGGTTGTAAGGTATTGAAGTGTGCGTGTGCCCGTGTATCATACGTATAACGCAAAAAAAAAGAAAACAAAGAGGAAAATAAAAACGACCCTCTTTATTTGTAGATTTTACACACAAACACATTCATTGAAATCTACGGATAAAAATTTACTCTATTCTTCTCTGGTGGCTGGATGGATAGATGGCTGTAAGTATATAGGTTTTTGTTTTTCCCAATACACATTCACACCACCACACACAAAATTATCACAACTCTTCTTGAAAACCCACACATTTAACAAACCCATAACAAAATACTATCTCACCCAAGAGTACGAAACAGTAACAGCATCATTAGTATTACAATCGTCATTATCATCATCATCCACACAAAAGATTCTCACTCACACACTTACTTATCATTTGCCCGCAAACAGCATCAGCACTTGCTAAGGGAAGTATGTAATTTTATTAGAAATAAATAAAACTCTCACTTACCGTTCATATAACGGTGTATTTTACAGAGATGTTTTTTTCTATTGCTCTCTGTATACATTTCTAGCACAATCTCTCACGATTTTTTTTTGTAAATTGTTGATATGCTTACCGTTAATTATCATTTAGATTTTTGTGGTGTTTGTTTGAACGTGTGCTTTTATTATTTATTCTCTGTTTTGATAATTTTACTTTGGTAGTGTTAGTGTAAAAGAGAAAGAGACAATTTTTTGCACTATTACTATGATTGAACTGTAAATTGTATTTTATGTAGGTGTTTTTGCTTGTGTGTGTTTTGTTTTATTTAACAGTTTACGTTATTATAACGGTACCTTTAACATAAGAAAAATTTTAAAGCGAGTTTTCTATGAATAATGTACTGTTAAATGGAAGTTTTGTAAAGAGATGATTTAAATAAAGGATTTTTTTTAACATTTTGTTGAACTTCAACTATTTTATAGAGTTAGTATAGGAAAGATATGGCCATGTCACGTGTATTTGAAATCGACGAATATTTTCAATTGAATTCTTGTAAAAATTAACTCAGGCTTTTCTGATTTCAAAAGTAGTTTAGGTAGAGGAAAGTGGCCCTTGAAGTATAAAAGCAAATATTTTTATAAACTTTGAATACGGGAGAGTTCTTAAAATTAGTTCGATTTTAATTTCACGTGATTTCTATTTCCATGACTGACAAGTTAATAGTTATACGTAGTGTGGCCATTTTAGCATTTTTGTGGCTAAATTTAACATTAAATTTATTTATTTTGCTGCAATATTTTCATTTAGCATTAGCATATTCTTTAGCATTTTTATAAAATGTTTTTAGCTTTTATTAGCATTATTTATTTTTAACAAAGAGATATTGGGAATTATTTCTTTTCATAAGCAACTTTATTATATTCAACATTTTTTATTTTTCGAATTTATTCTATGAGTTAAATTTCAGTTATGTATTTTATAAAGCTTTTTGTAATAGCTCTATTCCTTAAATTTTTTTTAGGAATGACATAACTTTAACTCATAGAATATATTCGAAAAATAAAAAATGTTGATTATTTATTTTTAAAAGCTGGACGAATAAATCTATTAATTTTACTTAATTTTTTTTATAAATTGTAATAAATTTTGACTTATAATAGTTGTACCTAAATTAATTTCATATGAAAAGGGATAATTCTTATGTTAAGAAACATCTTAACTGTCTTGCTAAAAAAATATAATATTAAGGGAATATAAGAAATTCCCTTATCATGTTGATTGTAAACATTATTTGCCCTTTGATATTACGATATAAAAGTACAAGGAAATTTCAATTTGTGTTAAGATAACAATTCAATAGTGCTGAAAACTGCTGAAAAAATAATAATTCTAAAGCTTCAACTTTTTTTAAACTATAAAAAATTAAATGATTTAAAAAATTTGTACCTATATGTATTATAGAAATAAATTGTTTTTTGCGGGCCCCTAAATTTAAAATTTAATCTCAACTACCTGTGCTACATATACATATATATGTATCAGATGCTTTACCAAAATCTAGCCATTTGCTTAAATATAACCATTTATTTAAATTTCGTTAAAAAAAATAAGTCACTAAAATGTATTTAGATTCGAATAAAAATTCATAGTGGCATTTTATTTTAGCATTTTTTAAAATCAGTTTTAGCATTTTTTGGCCATGTCTGATGCCAGATTTAGATGTAATTTTTTTTAGGTCACACTGGATGTTCGCAATCGCCGACTCGCAGTTAAGTTTGAGTGTGTATTTGGGATATTCTCGGGATGTTGCTAATTTAAGCCCGATCTTATCTTATAATTGCTTTATTTCTATAGAAGCAAAGTAGGTTTATTACACTGTGCTAGAATTTGACACTTTTTTGTGACAACCGGGGCACCTGGCGTTTAGATACGCGGAATCCAGTGGAGCTAACTATTTTTTAGGTAAGCTCTTGTTTTCAAGATATACCGTTATTGCGGAATTGAGTTTTTTTTAGCTCATTCAATAACCTAAAACGTTTTTGAGTTGCGCGAATATATGTTGTGCAACCTCCTCCGTTTTCCGAACATGAGAGATAAAAAAAAAAACGGTTAGCACCACGGGATTCAGCGTACCCGAATTATGTTAAAACGCCAGGTGCCCCCCTTTCTCAACTAGCACAGTGGTTTTATATGGTTTAAAGAGACTTTTAAAACGTCCCCTTTAAAAAATTTTCAGAAAGCCATAAAATCCCCAGTTTAAAATCTAAAAAGGCTTATTAACAACACGCGTTAAGTTTACCAGCAAAAAGCACTTCGCGACTTTTGCTACAACTTTTATTGCTGTTGTTGTCATTGTTTTATGTGTTTTTATTAGAGATATGAATATGTCGTGATTTGTCACGCGTGAGTCACGCGTGAACGTGGTTATATTTATGTACACATAATAATGATTTTAAAAAAAGAATGTGTGAATTTTAAAATTTAATTCTCACCCACTCACGAATTAACTTTCTTAGGTTTTAAAAAATATCTATTTTTGTCGGTCCGAACTCATTCAATGGCAGGCAATTCAGCGAAAGCTCGAGTTAATGTAAAAATCACGTTTATTAATTAATTAATAAAATTTTTGCATGTGGGGTATCCGTTTTCTCCCTCCTATACCTCCAAGATTTTGTTGGAACATGCAGTTTGTTCAAAGAGTTACACATATCAAATTAATTGTGCCTCACTATTGCAGTTCTGCATATACAGGAAAAATAATAATTTCTTTGTGTGAGGGGTATCCGTCTCCCCCTTCCTATCCCTCTAAGATTTTGCTGGAACATATAGTTTGTTCTAAGAGTTACATGCATCGAATGTAGTGTGCCTCACTATTGTAGCTAAGGAGATATTTTTTTTTGATCCGCGAAAAAGAGCCTTTGACTCCAGTGTGCGTTTTGTTTTAAAAAGTAAATTTTGTTTTAAAAGTTGATACAAAGTTATAAGGGTCAATAAGTCCGACACTTTTTACTGGTTCTGTCAACAGACATCTGTCTGTTAACTCCTATCAAAATTTTAATAAGCTGCGTTATTACGTTTGTGTTTGACACCCTCTGATAGCAAACTACCGCTTGATTTGAGATTTGAGAAAATGGAATTAAGTGCATTTCGTTTGCTTATAAAGTGTTCCATGGCAAAAAAGCCATGAATAAGGCCATAAATCCTATATTTTGTAAAAAAAAAACAAAAGAATTTGAAGAAACGTTGGAAAAAATGTAAAAAGCTCAAAGGAGACTACGTTCAAAATTTTTTATCCAAAAACCTGCGGGCAAATTACGGCATTTGATATCGATCGAAATTTCCATTTAAACTGTATTGCAATTTCGATCGATATCGAATGCCGTAATTTGCCCGCTGAGTTTTATTAAAAAAGACACTGAATTATTGACCCGCCCTCGTAGAAAAGTAATTTTGTATCCCTAACTAAAATATAATATACAAGATTATTTGCAAATAATTATGAAAAAGTCTGATTTATTTGGATTTATTGTTGAATTGGAAAAGATCCATGTAAACGTTCAGATCCCGCCCCTTGACCTTTTTTTGTTGAAATACCCTCGTTTACAAAAGCAAAAAGCTTGGTAGTTTTTTCACATTTAATCTGGGTTAACACTAGGGTATTCATTCGATTAACCGATTAACTGGCTATGTTCGATTAACGATTAAACCGGTTAATTTCAGTCGATTAACCGATTAACCGATGTAACAACATTTAAAATTTTTGTAGTATTATAACATATTTTTCGTGTTTTAAATAATGGAGACGAAACACTCGTATAGAAAAGGTATGTGTTTAGAAAATATTTTTTCATACAAACAAAGAAGGTGTTCAGTGATCTTCATTTTAAATAAGTGTTTGCTGTCCACAGCTTTTTGTTTCATGTATTTTGTTAATGGATGTGTTTAGTTATTTGTTTCTTCTCATATCTTCTCATATCAATGTTTAAACAGAATTAAACGAAACAATTAGAAGTGTTGAAACTTTAAAAACTTTTAAACTGGACTATAATGGCATAATGGAAGATTTTATATGTTTAGATAAATCCACGAAATTAGAATTTCTGTATTAGAAATAAGATATTCAGGATTATGGGTCTCCAACATCTACGATAAGTGAAAGAATTTTTATTAAAATTAACAAAATCGCTTAAATCCTAAACATTTAAATCAAATTATTTGTCTAAAATATTATTTTATAAGTTCTTCTTACGCTATTAAAATAATTAATAAAGTTATCTAACAGCTTATTTTTTAATTAAAAAATACTCGTACTGTGTATTACATATTTATTATTATTAATTTTTTTGTTTGCTCGTTTTAGTTCACGAATTGCTATGTTTGTTATGTTATTGTTTTTTTTTTACTTTATTTAATTTTTTTAAATTTTACTTTTATTAATTGAAATTTCTTAATTTATAAAAAAACTTTATTAATCGGTTAACCGATCAATTACAAAATTAACCGATTATTAACCGATTAAACGAAAACCACGGTTAATTAATCGAACGATTAACCGATTAAGGTAAAAGACCGATTAAATGATTACTCTAGTTTACACTCTGAAAGTTTTCTTTCAAAAAGTCTCAGTTTATTGGTGGGAGAGAATGATAACATGCTATTCTTCTCTACCCTCTCACCAATAAACTCAAACTTTCTGGAAGAAAACTTTGATGGTGTGAACTCAGACTTTATTTTCAAAATTTATATGATTTATTTTATAAATTTGCAAGACAAAACACCGAGTTACAAAATTGAATAAAAAATAAAAATAAACTTTAATAGTTGTTCACGATATTCAGCTTTAACGAACTACGAATTTAACAACCACAGACTTGGTGTAAACTAAACTATTATGTTTCATATTCATATTCATAAACAGAATTTAAATTTAATAAAGCTTTACAAAACAAATTTTCTATGAAAATAAGAATAAACGTTTGTTAAATTAAATAATCGTTTGTGAATAACCCCCGTATTGTTATTTAAATTTAAAAAAAAAAAACAATTTTACCAATTTGTCCTTTAATTTTAACATTTTCCGAAGAAATTCTTAAAAGTTTCGGAGAAATAAGGGGAAACGCTTTTGTTAGAAATTTAACATAGAAATGTTAACTTTACATAAGTAAAGTAACAGCCCTTGATAACGTAAATTGCACACACAAACACACTTACATACACCTCTCAAAATAAAACTGTTTATGTTACGTTAACATGACGACTGCACATCTCTACGTAAGAATAAAATAGATTCTACAAAAAAATGAGGGTTCAAGACACAACATTTCTAAATGAAAGTCCCAAAGTGAAGTGTTTAACTCTAAAAAAACTCTGTATGAATTTGAGTTGTTGAAATTCATGACCATATGGAAAGATGTGAAAATTGCATAAATTTAATTTAAAAAAATTTATAGCTGATAAGAATAAAAATTAAAATTACAATTAAAAGAAATGAATTAATAACCAGTTGAACACATTTTGTTATTAATTTATTAATTAAAAAACCGTTTTCAAAAGGAAATTTATTTGCTTTAAGAATAGAAAAAAAGTTGTTGCAACAATTAAATTAAATAATTAATTTTAATTGCAATTTGAAAAAAGTTTCTAAAAGTTCTGGAATATAAAAAAGCCATTTCTTAATTTTTAATTTTTTTTAATTCATTAGAATTTTTAAAAAGAAGGATAAATTTAATTTTGAATATTTTTTTTACATTTTATTAAAAGAACCTTCCCCGTTCCTTAGAACCGGCCGTCAATCAATGAATTTGTTTTTCTTTCTTCATCTTCATACAATTTTTTTTTTTACAGTTAATTTTGTGCCTGTGTGTTTTTTTAAATCTTTTTGTTCGATAATTGCCTTGAACACATTTTTATTTTGTTGTTCGTTCATCTTAATACCAAATTAACTCTTGAAGTTTTTAAGTAATTTGTTTTTGTTTTGTTTTATTTTTGAAGGTTCAATATACATTTGAACATGTATCGAGTTATGAACAGTACCCATACATTCAAATTAATATCTTACGGATACATTCTTATGTGTTTTTCGTTTTCTTTTTTGTTAAAACAAACAAAAACTATGGGCATTAATCAGTTGGCAGAGTTGTGAAATGATGGTGTTTTTTTTTTGATGGTGTAAAAGTTGTATAATTGAAGAGTGTACGAGAAAAGGTATGAATATGATTTTTTTTACGTTGGAATCAGTGTGACCAGATCTAAAATAGATATAAATCTGACATTAGTCATGGCCAAAATATGCTAAAGAGGTAAAAAAAATGCTAAAAATAATGCTAAATTTTTTTTAAAGATTTTTATAAAAATTTATTACCGGTAAGAAATTTTATTCGAAACTAAAAACATTTTAGTGGGTAGATTTTGATAAAGCCTCTGATGTATATAAATATGTAACACAGGTAGTTGAGATTAAATTTTAAATTTAGGGGCCAGCAAACCCCTGATACATGCAAAATTTAAACGATTTATTTCAATGATATACAAATATTTTTCATAGCTTAACAAAAGTTGAAGCTTTCGAATTATTATTTTTTCAGCAATTTTTTCAAACATTTACACTATTAAATTTTTATCTAAATACAAAGTGAAATTTTCTTGTACTTTTATATCGCAATATCAAAGAGCAAATAATGTTTACAATCAACATGATAAGGGCATTTCTAATATTTCCTGTATATTCTATTTTTTATCAAGACAGGTAAGATGTTTCTTAACATAAGAATTGTCCCTTTTTCATCCCCGAAATTCATTTTGAGTACAACTATTTTTAGTCAAAATTTATTATAATTTATAAAAAAATTTAAGTTACTAAATAAAACTATTATTTAGTCTTATTTGCTAACCGAAGGTTAGCGAAATATCGCTAAAAATAAATAAATTTAATATTTTATAAATAAATAGACCTAAAGCTTAAACAATAATTAAAAAACCACAATACTAATTATTGTTAACAGCTAAGGCACGAGCTATGTTTACATTTGTCCTTCAAGTTGTGCTGAAAAAGGTCAACAAGAAAAAAGAAACCCAAAAACATGAAAAACAAAAATGTACTTTGTACTTCAAGAAGAATTCTTGACAAAAAGTACGAAAAAACAGAAGTAAGGAAGAACATGTTAATCAATTAAAATAGATAATCATTCATTCAAAAGCAAATTTCAATCTACCAAGGTGAAATACCATTTGGTTTAAAGATTGATGTTTGACTATTGACGTCATCCGGCTGCAATAGCCGAGTGAGTAAGACGGCAAACCCCACTGAAGAGATTGTGTGGTTACAATCGAAACTAGTCTGGGCAACCTGTCCGTGAACGCCTGGGTTCAAATCTCAGCTCAGTCAAGAATGAAAAATTATATAAAAATTTTAATTAATTTCATGTTGTAAAATTTTTGTCTTCATAATAATAATTTAATGAAAATTTAATTCAATGAACTTAAGCCTAATTAAAAATATCTAAATTTGGATTAAAAACCATTAACAGTTCAATAAAATAACCACAATACTAATTAATAAAAAATAATTATAAAAAAAACAATAAAACTATTCGTCCAAATTTTTAAAATAAATAAGGCTAAAAAAGCTAAAAATGCTAAATAAAATGCCAAGTGCTAAATGAAAATTTTGCAGCTAAATAAAAATGTTTAATGCTTAATTTAGCTGCAAAAATGCCAAAATGGACACTGGTAGGAAGGATAATATCAAGGCGAATTCATGTACATATGTATACGGTGGTGTCGATACTACAACAAGCAACAACACCAAAAACACTACAATGTATTTTTGTTGTTGCTTTCGTTGATCGATATGTCAAAAACACAAGCAACTTTTGACATTTCTCTCTCTAAGTAAGAAAAAAGTAGCACAGCTGTGCTTTCAACACCACCTGAAAATGAGTTCGCCTTGGATAATATTTTATAGCTGAAAATTGAGCTAAATAAATAAGAGCGACAAGATTTTTTTCCAGTTTATCCGAAACAAACCTTTGGAACGGGAATTAAACACCACCCGGCTGCACAATCTTATTTGACAGATCGCTAGATCGGTTTGCTTTATTTAAAAAGTTTTGGCAATAGAATTTTCATGTTTAAAACAGGGACCGAAAATAACAGTTATTTTGGAATTTTAAAACAAAAAAAGCATATAGAAGTAAATGCTGGCAAACTGATTCAAGTATAACATATTGATCCTTATGAACTTTTCTTATATAAAATATTATGATTTTTAAAGTTTTGATTATTATTATTTCGATCAAAAATTACAGTTATTTTTTGATTTTTATTATTTTGGACAAAAGTAACAGTTATTTTTTGATTTTTATTTTTTTGAACAAAAATAACAGTTATTTTTTGATTTTTTTTTTTCGATCTAAAATAACAGTTATTTTATGATTTTTATTGTTTTGAACAAAAATAACAATTATTTTTTGATTTTTATTTTTTCGAGCAAAAATTAAAATTATTCTTTAAAAAAATGTACGTGTTATAATTATTGAGTTGTCTTGAAATATTTATTTAAATGTGTGATCATCATTGGGATATCTTATACGCATTAAAATAAGTATTATAACACGTATATTTCTTTAAAGAATAATTTTTATATTTGCTCGAAAAAAACAAATCAGAAAATAACTGTTATTTTTGATCGAAAAAATAAAATTCAAAAAATAACTGTTATTTTTGTTCAAAATAATAAAAATCAAAAAATAACTGTTATCATCAGACTTTTATGAAAAAAGGAATAACTGTTACGGTCCCTGGCTTAAAATAAACAACATTCTATGCTTTCCTTTAAGTAGAAAAAAAAACTTGGAAACCAGAAAGCAGGCTTTGTTACTGTCAACAGGCCCTTTAATTTGGCTCTTATTTGAGATATAAATGATTAAAAAATTATCTTAAATATATGTAAATATTGGGAAATTATTTTAAATGTTATTGTAATGTGACTGCCAGACGTTGCGACCAGAGCTGCCGTTTTTAGTAATTTTTTTTCTCAATGTGAAGATGTGAATATTTTTTTAATTTTGATTACTTTTTTTCTAAAACAATAATACGTATGAATATGTTTTTCTTGATACACTTGCAATTTACGTTTTTTAAATTTTTAACGTTTTTATTTTCATGGGGTGTTATCGCGTTTTATTTAAGACTTCGAATTATGTGTACTTTGCATTATTATTAACTCATTAAATATTTGTTTCAAATGAACGGAAGTTTTTTATACTTTATCGAAAACAAAAAATTCCTTTCAAAACATCGCGTAGATATTTTTCTAAGATTTTTATATAAGATACGGTCATCTTCTGAAATATATATCAAATGAAGCTTTAATCGATGGAGATTTTCAAATATTTTTTTTTAAATGAGCGTAGTTTTTTTTAATTTTAAAAGTAGTAAAGTGGTACTTAAAGTAGAAATTGCGTAATATCACGCAAAATCAATTTCAGAATATGACTGAAAAAGTACACAAAAGTATTTTTAGTGTTTCTAAAAACTTCAATAGAAGTAAAATGTTCTAAATTTACATTAGCTTTGTTTCTTTACTTTTTTTTGGCAAAGTTCGTGAAAATGAGAGCTAGCATAAATTTCTCTCACAAAGATACAAAATAACACAAAACTACGGGAACAGAAAAAAACATTTTTAGCGCAAAATAAAGTCAAAGTGTTTTGACACTCTTAACAAACCAATAAAAGTTTGCGCCACTTTTGAAAAATTGTATATTATCTGTAGAAATAAACTATATATTAGCAAAAATAGAACAATACAAACACTTTTACAATAACTTACATTATTTTTCTTGATATTTTAATATAAAACCTTTTTATTTAATAACACTATTTTATTCCACGACACTTTCCAACATTTTGTTCATTAGAATTTTTTTCATATCTTTTTTTGTTTTGTTTATGTTTTACAGCTGTTTAACAATTTACACGAAGAAAAAGTTTGGGCTGTTTCGTGCAAGAAGAAGAAGAATTTTATTCTCTCAAACTCGCTCTCTTTTATACAAATTTAAAGTACGGGAACGCTTTTCGTGCAAATTGGAATCCCGAGGGATCCCAAAGTAGAGTAAAGAAACAGAGCTATTATTTCCAGAAATATATTTTAATGACTCAAAAATTATTTTTCACTTTTTTTTGGTTCGGATAGTTTTTGAGACGCTCTTTAACTTGGTGAAAAGCAGAAAGTCCTAACTTGATTAGAAGTGTACTAAAAATGTAGAGAAAAAAGAGCGAGAATCGAGAATGAAGATAATACATGGAATTGAAAATGAAAAAAAGCAATTTTGCACAAAAAAATATTTATCTAGCAATATTAAGTAGTTTTCTTCGTCGCCATCCTTGTTGAAACCTTTGCAGCTGCTGGTTTTTTTTTGAATCTTCTTCTGAAGAAGAGGCCTTACGTTTTCCTGACTTTTTTATTGGAGTTGAATTCGCAGGTTTCTTCAGTTTTTTTATTTTTGGATCGTGATTTGACGAGGAAGCCACAGGCTTCTTGGGTTTAGGTTTTGATGATGAAGCCTTGGGTTCCTTCGATGCCACTTTTGTGGCTGCAATGGACCCAAAATATCAGTTTTCATGGGATCTGAAACCAGGCTTCTGAGATTCTGATAAATGTGCCACTGACGCTGCAGAGATAAACCAACTGGTTGGATAATTTCGGGCATGTTGTCATCAACAGTTGAAATGATTCATCCTCGCTGTCCGCAAATTTTTTGGTTTTTAAAGAGTTTTTCTCGATTATTAAATGGTGGAATTGTGTAATTCCATACAAGTGGCTTGTAGAATGGTTTAAAATAACTTTCCCATTCATACCAAATGACATTTTTCGAATCAAGTTCATGTTTTCATAATTCTAGAAAGTTGTTTCTTGCATTTTCTATTATCTTTCGCGGTATCAATTTTTGGAATTTCTTATTACAGCAATCTTGCGAAATAAATTTATTTATCAATTTGTTTTCATTGTTATCTATAGTAGACAAGTCCATTGTAAAAAAAATTTGTTCCACTTTCATTTGATCTTCAGCTTGAAAAAGTGATTGCAGTTCCCCATCGTAATAATTACCAACATCATCGAAAGAATCATCATCATTCTCTTCATCTTTATGTTCACCAAAATATTTTTTAAAAACCTCGCAGAATTCATCATCGACAGTCATCATAGGTATTCACGTCAAAATTTCCTATAGTGGAAAAGGAGAAATTGGAAATAAATGACATGTTAACAACAAACACCGTACACAGTTTTTTTCCTCAAAACTTCACTACACTCAAATAAAAAAGTCTGTAAAAGTTACAGAAAAAACTGTAATTATTACAGAAAATTTGCTAATATTCGGCAAGCAGAACGTTTTGCTTATTTTAGCAAAACTTTTTTTTTGAGTGTAGCTTATAACGGAAAAGACCAACAGAAACAGAACGAAGGAGAACAACTACCGACGAAACTGACGAAATGCATTGCTTATCTCACAGAAAAAATTCTCCAAAAATTTTTTTGATTAAAAATTTAATTAAGTGAATTAAACTTTTAATCAAGTGAATTAAACGTTTAATCAAGTAAATTAAAAGTTTAATTGATACTATTAATTTAAACCAGTAAACAAATTAATAGTTACAATGAAACGTTTAATTTACTTGATTAAATGCTTAATTCACTTGATTTAATTTTTATTTAAAACTGATTTAATTTTTGATTAATGCTTTAATTGGGGCAACATTTTTTTTCCTGTGCTTTAACAGCTCATTTTTCGAAATTTTGTTTTTTAGTCAGAAGCCACCTTTTCATAGACCGGGTCACATATATTGAAATACACATAAGAATTTTAATGATTTTTCAAAAATAAATTTGATATATAATTCTAGAATTTTGGAATTAATTAAAATTGCGTTTATTTAAGAAATTTTAAATATTACTTTTTATAACCTGTTGGTATGTATGTATATTTATTTAATGTTATTTTTTTGGCAGAAACTTTTATTTATAAAAAAAAAATCGTTAACACCAATCGCCATATTGCCAAACGTAAAGGATTAAAAAATCGTAATATTCGCCAGCCTTGCCACTGAAAAAGCGGGAAACAATTAAATTTTTCCTTTTCTGCTATTTATAACTGTGAATTACAAATTTCGTTTATTGTAGTAAATGATATATTAAAAAAAAAAATTCGATGTATTTATTAACTTTTAATAAACTGAATTTTGTATGGAAATTTGACGGGTTTAACTCTTATGAAATAAAAATATTTTTTATGAAAAAGGTCTCAAATAAATAAAAACTTTTAATTTAATTTCCTCGTTATTTGTTTAATATGTACAAGAATAATATTCTTCTTTTATTTTCTTAATTTGTAATTAATATTTTTCTATTAATTAAAATGTTTGTTCAATTAACAAAATGCATTTCTAATTTGGTTATAAAAATGTTATTTGTCGTGGCGCCACTGGTTGTACTATTTGATTAACCCTTCTGCATTTCTGCTAACTTTCCCCTTCTATGATCTTTGTGGGTCAATTTGACCCAACTACTACTTAGAGTGGGGTTTTAACATCGAGATTAATCTTAGCAGCAAACTATACTTAATTAATCTGAGAATAAATTTAATTAGGGACGTAGGCCGTCCATGTCGTTTTCTGCCTTAGCATTAAAAAAGCCTAAGAATATTATAATATAATATTGGTACAATAATCAAGTTGATTGTAAAAATCATCTTTAAAATTTCCATCGTCTGTTTCTGTTGGTGCGTAACACTGCACAATTGATATTTTCCGAAATTTTCAGCTCAATCTCGTGATCACCCAGAAGCCACAACCATGTCATGATTGCCTCCGAACAGTAACACAGTTTTGAAACCTCACTACTGTGTAATTAAATATTTAATTACTTTCCTATTCAAATGATTTGCAAAAAATAATAAGTTTTTGTAGATTGATTTCGATTGTAAGGCCTGGAGCAGAATAAAGTAGTTGTAGTAGTAGCTGAAGCTGACGAAACTTCAACGTCAACTGCAACGACTACTACAACTACGTATTCTGTTTACACTAATTTGAAACTACAGTTTTAAACTTTTGATAGCTTACAGCGCTATTTGGAACGTTGTACTACAGCGACTATTCTGTTCCCCACTAAAGCCCGGTACTCTATTCAACATTTCACGTGAAATGCTGTCAAAATTCATATGACAAAAACTAGTGCGAAATTCTCTATGAAATTATGTTGATAGAGTTGTACTCCGTTCCATTTGTGCAAAAGTTACGAAATGTTTCTGGAAACATTTTTTACAACTGCGAAATAATATAAGCTGCACTTATTTCACGTAGAATTTTAAGCAAATGAAAAAAGTTTATACTTAAAACGAGTATTAAGTGAGAACGGAAAAACATAAATAGCACAACCGGTAACAGTTTTTCGTATTAAATTTCTTATTTAAAAAATACTTCTTCGTTTAATACATGTGGATTTTTTTACATACAAAAAACAATGTCGCATACTTCGAAAGACTAAAAACGTAAAATTGTGCAAACTTGCACAAGATATTTGAAGCGTTTCAAATACATATAAGTTCATATGAAAAAATTCCCTTTCCAGCCATGGACCTGCATGCAGGTTACTCAAATAAATGTTTTCTAAAAATAAATAAGTTGCTACCACCTTTAAATATTCATTTATGCTGCACTTCTTGCAATTAAAATACTTATTGCAATTATGCAAATGGTCTTAGGTTACGATGGTTGTAAAAACGCTGAATATTTTATGCTAAATATAAAATGTAGTTTAAAGATAAAGTTTTTTTATAAACTAACTAAATGGCTTAATAAGTTGCAAATTATGTAGCGTGTGAAGAAGCAAGAAAATTCAAAAATAAGCCAGGCAGTAAAAAATCTACGATGGCCGCCACTGTAAACTGTAAGACACATCTAAATTACCAAATTAATTGATGCAATCGAGTAATTTTAATAAGCAATGGAAAGTATTTAATATATAAAAATATTTTAATATAGAAAAGAAGACAATATCCTGCTCCTTTCACGACAATTTTAAACTAAATAATCTAGTTGGTGCTCGTTAAATTGTAAGGGAATAATTTGTATCATTTCATAAATATACCCTTGCACTGCACTTTATCTGAAAATGCAAATTTGAACCTGTTAATTAAGGTGATCGCATTATTTAAACTCAAAAAGTTCGAAAGCTCCAGAACTTTAACATTCTATAAACCCTTAGAGTGTTTCAAAGCTCTAATATAATATTTCGTATGATATAATAGATGTTGCTGAACATTTTTCATAAATTTGAACAGAGTACTGGGCTTTAAATTTAAAAAATAGGAAGAGTACGTGAATTGGAATTCCATATTTAGCAACTTTAGATACAAACATTTATTTAGTTAGTCCCAATTTATACGTTGCAAGCCTGATTGATAAACTTATCACATTTTCTTCTTTGAATCAGCTTCGGCGTTCACACAATGCTTATCTTATTGCTGATATAGGTATAAGTGTTTTATGTATGAAGTAAACACGTATGTGTGCGATTTTTACATTGCGAATGAGAAAACAAAACGTATACCGCGCTTAGTACTCGTTTCTTTTCCCCTCGTCGCTCTCACCCCATAAAGTAGCAAGCTGATCAATAAGACTTGCATCGTATAAATTGGGACTTACATTATTAGCCCCTAGTTTTGTTGTTGCCATATTAATCACTTATATGCACACCGGTTAATTGCATTTTAGGGTCTTAAACATTTCAACTTTTTGCCGAATTGATTTTAAACGAGAATATTTAGTATAAAATCCAGTGCAACTACCAGCAAAATTCAAAACTACACTTGAGATGACGCAAAATTACCCAATTTAAATGAAATTACACCTGATATCAAATTAACGTTTAATTATAAGAAAATTTACAAAAAAGAACAAATGAGAAAGTATTTACAGACAGAGTGTTCCCTTGTTAGGTCCCATATGCAATTATAGACCTATTAAAACAAAATTGTTATGAGGTTAAGACTAATAATATAATAATTCTTAACGCCGAATATTATCTAGGCGATTTATGGGTGGGGGTTTATATATGGCCTACGTTACTAACAGCATAACATTTTCCATGACATAGTAGCAAAATATCAATACATACCAATATTTATAAGGCAGTTATGGCATTACAAGCTATTTTCGTGAGTGGTCAAATATGGACTGACTCCAACATTAATTTCGTAAGATAATTTGGGTTAAAATAAAATATATTTGTTCCAAATTTGTCCCAATAGTAACATAATAAGATGATTTATGGGCAAACAGACTTTATTAGGAAAAAAGTTCGTATTGGGACTATGTGAAATTATTCACCGATCCAAAAAATTTAAAAAAAAACCTTATGATGCAAATTTCATTAAATTATCTAAACAATTGAGTCCTGTACTTTGCCCAGAAGGTCTACATGGACAGACAACCAGCCAGCAGGACGGACGACTCAGATACTGATTCTAAATCGAATGGTATCCCTGCAGTGCGCTGGACCGGTCCCAAATTGGTACTTTCACCTATCACTAAGGGACACTGTTAGTCTTTTTACCGGTAAAACGACCGGAGATTTTAACATGTGGTAGTCGTAGAAACAGTCAATTGACCCCCCTATAGATAACTATGGGACAGTCTGTTTACCGGTGCCACAGTATCAATCCCGTGGTTGATGCCGTCGTACCAGTTAATTAACTGGTGAATACGGTCAGGTTAAATAAATAGTTCCAAAGTACTTTACATCTAATTTTCTCTGATAAGCCAGTGATTACTTATTAACATGTAAGAATATTTATATATAAAAGGAAATCAAATAAATAAATCAAATCAAAAAAGAAAGTATTTAATTAGAACCAAAACGGAATTCATTACTATAAATTCAATAAAAGTTTAATTAATTCATTAGGTAAAATTAAATTAAATTCAAATTACGTGCACAACTCACCAAATAAATGAATAACGGATTATTTTGTTGCATACACATTTACCTCACATAGCAACAAAATTTAACTTTCATTGACAATGCTTCAAATTAACACCTCTTCGAGAACAAAGGGACAGAAAAGTGTGAATGAACACATCTTTGATAACAAAGGGACATAAAAGTGTCAATTGACACTTATTCGATAACAAAGGGACAGAGAAGTGTGAATTGACATCGCGAAAGACAACGTTGGGTCAGCAAAATATCCGAAAAATGGGTCAATTGACAAAATAAAACTGCAGGGATACTACAACAAATAATTGTAGGTATGTGTTTTATACAGCATCACTTAAATAAGATCAATATTAGTCATGCTTTTAAGATTCATATCGTCGGTCACAGGTTGACAACTCTTAACATGTTTTTTTCACTTTTCAGGAGACAAAAAAAAAAAAAACGTTATTACTCCGTTACTAAACCGTGTTGGAAGTAAATAAAAAAAAACCAAAATTAGTAGGAGATATTTATTGTAAGATGGTGTAAAGAAAACAAAGGTATTGAAATATATTAATATTACAATTAACATATTAATATGACAATTTCAAAAAATTTAAAAGTGAGTTAAGAGTTGTCAACCTGTGACCGACGATATGGTAATTCAAAATAATTTAACAAGAAAAAACATTAAATCCTCCAACAAATTAATAAAAGTTAAATAAAAACTTAAAATAATAAAATCTACTTTCATTTATATATAAAGTAAATTAAATTACTGTAATGGGTTCTGATGACAGTCTGTTTCTCAAATAAGTTGAACAATTTTACTTTTTGTAGTATTGGAACAATATCTTTCTCCAGGTGTTGTTTTTTTCTCCAATAAACTTCGGGTTTTAAATCACCTTGAAGCTCATATATAAACAGTGACTTTGGTTAAATATACTGTAATTTTTTTTTAGATCAACGATATCTTAAATAGTATAAATTTTATCACTAAAATCAAATCCCTATATTATTTGTTTTAAAATGAAAGAATTTCAAATTATACCTACCTGATCTACACCACAAAGAAATTACCCACGCTCTAACCACGAGAGTAAAATTTACACCAAATTCGGGTAAAATCACAGGAAAAAAAAATTACCAAGAACGTGATCTATGAAATGCAATTAAGCGATAAATACCGTAATTCCAAAGGTAATTTTGTAAAACTATCAGATAAATAATGATTTTAATATTTTCTTTTTCTAATATTCGAAATGCTTATCAATAATTTTATTATAAAAATACGTTCTAAAAAGAAAATTTTTCTTTACAACTTTTTTTTTAAATAACTTTTAAGCTTTCCCTCTTTTAAAGTTCTGTGTGGATCAGCAACAATGTGTAACATATCAACTTTTTAAAACAATAACAAAACCAGATATTAAAACGAAATGAAACAATAATACCACCAACAAAAACGTACCTACAAATTTTTAAACAAAAAATAAAAAAACCAAATAAATTTATTTACTTAAAAAATACAGAAACACACAAACACTTATGCATACATACAACAATACAGCAATATATCGATACTTTTTATACGTGAGTACGTTAAAAAAACAAAAACATTTAAAAAAATTAACAAAATGTTTGAAAAAACACCAACAACTATTACTAAAAAAAAACAACAGCAATAACAACAGCCACAAAAAAACAAAACCACACATTAATGAGTATTTTTTTTTTGCTTAATACCTATAAAGAGATTGTGCTGTTGTTTTTTCTTGTTGTTGTTGTTGTGTGGTTGTGGAGGTAGGTGGAGCTTCATTCACACAAATGATATAATCACAAACAAACAAACACATATGTGTATGTGTTTATATACAATACAATATATATATACATATGCTTATTATATATATAAAAATACTTTGGTTGGTGTTATCGTTGCTTTTTTTTTTAAGTTTTCTACTTTTTTTTTTTGTTTTTAATACAGGTTGTAAATGAACTCATTATGAAGAGTAGTTGAGTAGGTGAGAGTGTGTACGTATGAGTAATGATAATTATGTTTAGAAATGAAAATATATGTATAGTGTTTATGTATTTATTAAAATTAGTTTTTAATTTTGTTATCACAAGTGTTCCATATGTTTTGTGGTTTTATAGGTTTTTTTTTATTCTAAGATATTAAATAAAGTACAAAATCAAGGTGTTCATCGTTTTTTATAGCTTTTGTTGTTTCAACATCACAGAAAAAAGAGTTTTATCAATTAAAAAAATGGGTTAAGAAGTATTTAAATTTAATTAATGTGATAATTGAATCAATTATTTTTTTAGTTGAAAAAAAATTAAAAATTTAATTTTGATTTAATAAACATACCTATTAGTTGTTTTGAAATAAATTTTCAATTAAAATTTTAATTAAATAACAAAAAATTAAGATTTATGATTTATTTCGTTTAAAATTAAATAATTTAAACATATAGAATTGTTGTTGGGAATGGTCAATATTTATTTAAATAAATGAACACATTGTTTGAAATGGCAAAGTTTTTTGATCACTTTTTTAATAAAAATTAAAAAAAAAGATTTTGTTTGTTGTGCTTAATTCCCTTTTTTAATAATTGATAAAAAATACTAAAATTTATTGTTGGAGGATAAGCTGTTCCTATGCGCATTTCACTGGTTGCTTAGGCCAGATCATCAGGAAACGTTCTCCTAAATAATTTTAGAAAAGCCAAAGCTATCAGCAAACGAAACTACAGAGGGAATGAGAATTACCTACAAACACTACACACTTTTTATCAATTATTAAAAAAGGGAATTAAGCACAACAAACAAAATCTTTTAATAAATAATAGTATTCCCACAAACAACTTTGATAATAAAAATTAAAAATATCATTTATTGAAAATATTGTTTAAAATTTTAAAATTTTTAGTAATCAATATAATCATTTTGGTAATAGGTGCAAAGTCAACAGCTTGTTTGCTTGATATTATGAATTTGGTATAAATTTGGTGATTGGAGAAATTTAATAATTTTTTCTGTGATTATTTTTCACAATAAATAAAAAAAGATAAAAGCAATTGAGTTAAATTTTTGAATACCTTTGTCAAACAGCGCTGCCAAATCTTCATGCAAAAAATAAAAATTATAAGATTTTATTGTAAAAAGTGCAGAAAAAAATATCATCATATCCTTCAGCACAGGTCAAAAGCATTGGTATATGTATATGAGTTCGTCATTCTGTTTGTACAGAAAAAAGTGTTTTTTCAATTAAAAAAATGGTTTAAAAAGTACTTTAATTTAATTAATGTGATAATTGAATCAATAATTTTTTTTTAGCTGAAAAAATTTAAAAATTTAATTTTGATTTAATTAACATTTTAGTTGTTTTGAAATAAATTTTCAATTAAAATTTTAATTAAATAACAAAAAATCTTAATTGACTTTTTTCGTTTAAAATAAAATAATTTAAACATGTAGAATTGTTGTTGGGAATTGTTAATATTTATTTAAATAAATTAACACATTATTTAAAATTTCAAAGTTTTTTGATCACTTTTTTAATTAAAATTAAAAATATCATTTATTGAAAATATTTTTTCAAAATTTTAAAATTTTTAGTAATCAATATAATCATTTTGGTAATAGGTGCAAAATCAACAACTTGTTTGCTTGATATTATGAATTTAGAACAAATTTAGTGATAGGAGAAATTTAATAATTTTTTCTGTGTAATTATTCCTTATAAAGTATGTACACTGATAGAAAAGGCTTCATGACGCTGATGTATATTGACATCAGTACTATGACAAGTGTCTTCGTTTTTATATGAGTTGTAAGAAGATAATTGTATAATGTAATTTAGAAATCTGTTAAATGATGTTTGATCTAGCAAACGTTTTGCAAAACCAAATCATTTTTTAATAAAACTAGTGGTTACGTGTAGGACGTCAAATATTTAATAGGTTTGAACAAATCTTCACACTAGTCTGCATTAAACTCCATCTTTAACTGAAAATATTGCAAGTTTGCAGAGTAAAGTGTGCTAAACACAAACGATTACTTATCTGTCTGTTTTAAGTTTTTTTTCTATCACGCATAAATCTACTTTCACCCCTTACAAAACAGAGAGAATTCTCATTAAATTTTCTAAAACTCCAGAAAGAATTTTTCGATTTGGTAGGAAAAAGCGAAAAGATTTGTAATCATATTTTATTAAATCCGTTTTTTTTCAGGGACCTTAAATAACAGTTATCCAGAAAATTTAAACTTAAAAACTCTTTCCAATAGACTCAAGGGTGACCTATACTGTTATATACCGATAGATTCGTATTGACGAGCTCTTTCAGAATCTCCACAGTTAAGAGTTATTTTTCAACGTAAAAATAAAAGGTCGCATAAAACTCTAAAAAAATAGAGTTTTATTTTTTCCGTCTAAAATAAAACTCATTTTTCAGAGTTTATGTTGTTTAAAACATAAAAATTTTCACAAAAAGAAACAAAAATTCCCAAATTCTATTTGTTAAAATTGTTGAGTTAAATACTTGTACATCAAATTTTCAAAGTAAACGATGACGTCAAACATATCGGACCATTCTGTTGGTGGCTGATAATTGAAAATTTATTTCTTTAAAAATATTTTTAAATATGAAAAACATATTTAACTAATTTTCACAATTATTTAATGAAAAAAAATCAGATTTTTTTCTTTAATAAGCTAAATGAAAAGTTAATTGTTTGAGTATGGAAATTTGATTCTGAAGGGTAAAATAAAACTGAAATGAGTTTTATTTTCTGACGGAAAAAATAAAACTCCTCAAATTAGTTTTATTTTATTTTTTATTCATTATTTATTTATTAAATCTTCATATATTAAATATGAACTAACAATAATTAATCAAATCTTATACTAATACTTTATTTTTGTCCTGCCAATGCTAGACGAAAATTTTTCTCCTCACGTCTTCTCGTCGGATGAGTATCTCTCCTCCTTAATCTAGAGTGGCCACTGTCGTTTAAAATATTTCGAGCTAGTGGATTTGGGTGCGAATCAAGCCTTTTTAAATATTTTGCTGCGTACTTCGTAATAATAGTTTTTACTAATGGCACATTGGGATCCTTGTGAATATTAGAGTTTTTAACATACCAGGGAGCGACTGTGATTATTCGAAGAAGTTTAGTTTGGCGCCTTCGAATTTTTTCGATATTTGAGGCCGAGGCAGTGCCCCATAGCTGAATACCGTAGCACCAGATTGGCTTTAATATAGAGTTGTAAAGTAGAAGTTTGCAGTCGAGGCTAAGAACAGAATTTCTTCCAATAAGCCAATAAATTTGAATTGCTTTTAGTTTCATTTGTGATAGTTTTGCTTCTATATGGCATTTCCATGTTAAACGCCGATCTAGATGAATACCGAGATATTTTACATGCGATTGCTGGGGACGGCGAATTAAAATTCCTCAAATTAGTCTTATTTTATGACGGCGAATTAAAACTTCTCAAAAGAGTTTTATTTTATGATGGTGAAATTAGACTCTTATTTTTAAGAGTTTGTTTTGACCTTTTATTTTTACGTTGGAAAATAACTGTTTTAGATGGAGTTTTGCTTTTTAATTCACAAAATAACTGCTATAAAATAATTTTTTCGATATGACTTATAATTGTTACGATCCTTGGTTTTTTTTTTTATAAAACTTTGGAAATTTTTAAATTTTCCTTAAGACTTTCAAATTTTGAATTTGCTTCTATGGAAAATGTCCTTAATAATATCTCTCTAATAAACTTTGAGATATTTTATCGAAAATTCCTTTTGAATTTTTTTTAGTGTTTCATGATTTGCTTATGAGAAATGCTGATTGTTGCTGCTGTTGTTGTTGTTGTTCATTTTACCCACATAACACATTCACTTTGTAGCTAACACAAACATATTTATAAGGGGGTTGATTCATTAAAGGTCCTTTTCTCATTTATTATTTATAATTTACTAATATGACTCTTTTAAGTGACGTTTTTTTCCACAAGAAATGTTTGTGTATTTATGAATAACTGACAGAGCCGTTATTGTACGGTTATGAATGAATGAGTGAACGAATGAATGACTCTGCTGAGAAGTGAAAATAATATGACTGAAATGTAAATGTCAAACGCAAGGATAACAACATTTATGCGGTAAATAAAAATGCAGATGAAGTTTACAATAAACGAATTGACACAAATATTTCTTTCAAAGACATTCTTATTCTTCTGTTATTTTCTACGTTTCTGCTGGAATACTTAACACAAAAGGGGGCACAGAAACAGATGATGTTTGTTGAACGGGAGGGTTTTTTCTTGTTGTTTGTTGAGATGCAAACACTGCAATAGAAATATTGACACGCTTTTTGAGAAATGTTTTTCCGAAGAAGAAGCAGGAATGCAAAGTATGCACCTTTTGATTTTATTTATTTTAAAAATTAAACTCTCTCTTTGTATTTAAGTGATAATCCTTGAAAAAGGGATATTGATTAGAATGTTTTGTGGTTAGTTTGTCTGTTGTGGAAAGAAAAAAAAAAAAATAGGAAAACATATGGCACGCGACATTTCGCTGAAGTGTGTTTTTTGAAAGGTGTTCGAGTGTAGAGAGAAATTTATTTTTAGAAATATTGATTAACTGTTATATCAATAAAATGATAATTTATTTGAAAGCAACATACAAATCTGTCATACATTATTAAAGGTGATTCGTTTTAAAGAAGTTTTGATATTTATTGAGTCCCTCGTGTAAAATTAGTGAATGGTTTATCCATTTGGACTATTTCGCCAATTTCGCGGCAAAAGTCAGTTTTTTATTTTAAGTTTAAGGTTGTTGTTCATATGGAAATTTATTTAATTATGTATTAAATATTACAAATACAATTATGTTCTAACTTAAATTACCGATCAATAGTAATGAATATCTGTATCTCGCTGCAGTAAGACAGACCAGAGCTTCTTGGGAGAATCGAACCCGCGACCCGCGCATTGGTGTAAATATAAGCTCACTAGCAACTACCCTAACGGGCCACCCAAATGCAAATAAAACAGGAAATTTGCATGGAAATTTTTCATCTGTTGCTTAATGATTTTAGTAGACAATTTTCCATTACAATTTATGAATAATAAATATTATCTTTGTAATGTCCCTTGTTTGCTCATATCTTGTCCATTCTTTTTGTGATAATGTTGATGACATTGCGGCATAATTGTGGCCCTCTGCCAATTCCTTAAATGGCAGGGTTTTGAGCGATATCCAAAGCGCAAGGTGCATTCGCACAGCTTTCGAAAATCAATCTACACCCGCCACAGAATACATGGAGACGAACTATTGAAGATGATATGAAAAATAGGATACAATTTCAACCGGGCAAAAATAATCGTTCGAGATAGAGGAGAATGGCAAAATTACGTTGAAACTCTATGGTCCACTGGGAGCTAAAGGGGATAAGAAAAAGAAGTGGCTCTATATTAGAAATTTCAAGTACAATGTTGGCTTTTTTTATCGGCCAAATTGCTTAAAAATTCATAAAATTATTCTTTCGGGGATTTTTGTTCACAATAAGTCTTTTGTGTCGTTTGCTGCGTGACATCTCCTTCTCCTTGGACTCATATTGTCAATATTTTTTATCATCAACAGGCAAAAAAAAAAAACATTTTATCGTTATTCGATGATGGATAGCGTAATTTTTAGCTGTATTTTTATGAAAAATGGTCCTAATGCTATGCTCGCACAGCCTGTTAAATTACGTTGTTCGCTCTTTGAATTAAGAATGCGAATTATGCTATGCGCACGCCATAATTTAACAACTCTTCATCTTACATTTATGAACATTGTCTTGCTTTGCATATTAATACAAAAACAAGTAACAATTTAATGTGTCTCATTATTTTATCAATTACTATTTTGTAAATTTATTTCTTGTTTTAAATTTCACAAAACTTTTTACAATATTATGTTTTTTTCTTATGGTGATTTCTTTTCTACAAAAAATGTGACATTTTATTCGTTTCTTAAAAATGCTGCGCTCTCTTAAAAGGTGGCTTGTTTTATTCTAAAAAATGCACCCTTATGCGCCCCATACACGGTTCAATTCAGTTGTCAACTGAGTCTTTCAACTGAATTGATACTTGGCCACACACTTCTTCATCTGAATTGAAAGATTTTAATTCAACTGTCATAGATTTTTTTTTACAAAAATTTTGACAGCTGATCAAGAGACTTGAGCACACACAGTACAATCGAATTGAAAGTCTTAGTAGTCAACTTGAAAAAATCAAAATCTTTTGATTTTTCTTCAACCAACTCGACAACCGTCAAACTAATCAACTGACAAGGCCATACACGCTTTGATTTGGACAACAACCGACTCAGTTGATAATTGAATTGAATCGTGTATGGTCTGCTTTACTAATGCACATTGCACTTTACGCCCTGTATAAATCGACAGTGTTGCTAATGCCTTGTAAAAAGATGGCTTCTGTTTATATATAGGTTTACCAGACAAAGTTGGGATAAAATCGCCTCTAAACCGGACAGTAAAAATGTAAAATTTTAATAGGTTTTTTTTATATTATTTAATAGTTAAAACATAAGAAAGCATTACATTGTTAATGATAGGTGGTCAGTGATATAAAATTTAAGTGGATTCGGTGTTATAAAATTGCTTTTGTAAAAAAAAACTTCAAATCAAGAAATCTGAAAAACTTGGTGTTAATAAATCAGCAATCTGGCAAGGGTATTTTCTTGTTTCAAGTTTTATAAAAAACAAAATAAAGAAATTAGTATGTCGTCATTCATTTTGTTCAGTTACTTATTTATGTAATATCAATCTATTACCAAATTTTGTTTTATGTATTGTTTTTTTTTATATTTTTTAGAACAAACTTCTTAATTTTTTTTATATTTTGAAGAATATAACCCTGTTATATAATATAACCCTGTTGTGTTTTGTTCACGTCAAATAAAAAATTGCATTATTACAGGGTCGGCAAGACATTTTATACATGTACCTTTTAACAAGGTGGTATTTTTTTTTTGTAGAAAAGAAAACACCATTATATATTTTTTTTTGACTGCCTTTGATAGAAATTAGTGATGACAATGATTTGCTTGTAATTGACATAGTAAAATATAAAATGAATTACGTTCAAAGGAGATAACTCGCTCTCAAAATTTTGTATAACGAATTATGTAATTTGATTCATAATTGGGCTGTGAATTACGAATGAGAGGGCGAATTATGAAAAAAAATCGCTGTCTTGCGAACAAAGCATAAGACAGCACTACGTCAAAATCCAGAAAAATTCAAGGTATTGGTCTAGTATTTTGTCAATGTCCAAATATATTAATTTAGTTTATTTACGTAACCATTCAAAATCAAATGATCTGCATCTTAGAAAAAAGACCGGTATCCTCAATGAAATATATGAATTGGTGACTTTACTGTTTCATGATCGTTGACGTTTACATCTTGCACCAGCTAAATCTTGAAGAGTTTAAGGTGGTTGTAGTTGTAGATGAGCTAATTGCTGTGAACACCGGACAGTTGAAAATATTCTTCGATTGTATCCAATCAAACAGTGGTGTTTTCAGTTAATTGACCGTCACGAATAAGCTTTGGTCTCTTTTGAGTTGTATCAATCCAGTCAACTTAAATTCCTGACCGAATTTCTTATTCCAGCCTTTGCTGGGCGGTTATTAAGGTTTTCGAATGTCCATAATTTTACGAAATGTGGCTTCGCCGCTCTAGGATTGTCATATTGGATTTGAATAACATTTATATGGGCTCTAAAGTCAATTTCGTAAATTGCTTACTTTTTGCGTGGCATCTGTCAAGAAAAAGCAAAAGAAAACAATTGAATATTGACTAGAATGGAAACAGAAAATCTTACTCGAGTAAACCTAACTCTATGATTTTGTAAGTAAGAAATTTGTTTGCTTTATTATTGTAACTTTATACACACGGAATTTTAGGAGATCATTTTTTAATTTGTTTTGAGAGAGTTTTAGTTCTAGTCAGTCTTTTATCATCAATACTATTCAAAAAGAATCTAGAATATAGAACTTAAGATTTTTAAGTAAATTAAAGAAATAAGTCATTAATGAGTTATATAGAAAGGTAAGTGACAGGTAGAAAAGCTGCTGTGAAGTTAATCTTCACACCCTCACCCAGAAACCAGTATATTTCTTTGTGATGCCTTGAGAATTAATGGAAATAAAGATAAAGGTAAAAAAGGGAAAGCACAAAAAATATTCGAAAACCATCATCAAACGAGATGGAAAAACAAACCTACTACAATATACAATAGCCCTACATAAGCCCAGTTTCCAGCCGCCTGTTATACAACCAGGGAATGTCCATAATGATCCCGTTCGATTCTCGAGCCTACAACCCGAGACATCTCCTTATTCGCCCAGTAAAATATTATCCAGCCCTCTCAGACTGCTGTTCTGTAACCTATGGCAGAGACACAGAAAGTGCTCAACTGTCTCTATCCTCTCTGTGTCATCGCACAACCTACATAAATCCGCAGAGTCAGATCTCAGTACCACCGCTCTTCTGCCTATCATGCAGTAGTCCGTGATAGTACCTATTATGGTTGTAAAGAAGACCTTACTCATGCCTAGTACGGAGCTAGAGTCTATACTCCTGAGCAACGGCCATCATTTCCGTGATACTCTGCAGTCTGTTCTATTTCCCCAGGCCTGATAAGTCCCGCTTAGAACACATTTCCTAATCTTCTCCAGATAGGAGCTCAGTGGAGGCCTGACTGCCTCCAAGCCAAGTCTTGACAACTTGTTGGGCAATTCGATGCAGGTGATGCTGCAGTACCGATCATAGCGTCACCACATACTCCACTATATGGTAGTTTACACGATCACCCAAGTCGTAACTGTTGTGAAGTAAATACAACCCTGTCGAGATAAGTTGTTATTGCGTTTTGAAAAATTTCAAACAATAATTAGGTCAGAGATGCATTTTCGTCAAAATACGTAGAACTTGTGGGATCGTGTAAACAACCCTTAAGAACGCCCGAACAATTTTTTATAGAAATTAAATTTTGCTTATACATATATGAACATATCGCACACTAAACCATAAACAGTCAGAACTCAAAATGTATCATAATCGTTTTATTTTTATAATCCAGTTCACAAAAAAAATCTCCAACGACTACAAGATTTTCGTTTGCGACACAGTCTTCCTTAACTTTTCTTCTTTAACATTTGCAGTGTTGCCAATGAAGAATTCGGAAATTATACATGACTGTGTACCAAATTACACAAACAAATCGAAAAGAGGGCTTTGGTAGAATGAATTGAACTTGGAAAACTTCATTGATATTCCTTATTTGCAAATAAATGGTTAGGCTAACAAAAAAGACAAAGCTTACCAATTGCTGTAGTATGAAAGAACTGAATGAACATGTATGACGGCACGTATCCAAGCGAAGAACTTATTTCCGAACATAAGCGGTAACGTCTGCAGAAAAACAGCACAAAAATGTGTTGTACGATACTAGTGGTTCTGTTTGATGCAAACAAACTTATTGACTTATGGTACCCATATACCACACAATATTATTGAGTTCTTAATTGCTTTTTTTATTTTTATTTGCTCCACACTATCCAATAAGTTATGCAATATAAAAAAACTATATGGCACAATTTTTCATTTGAATTTGTACATCTATATATATATAAATACGCTTGTGCCGTGTATGTGCTCTTAAAAGAACTGCTGAAGCGATTGACACCAAACTTGGACAATAACAGCCGTATTCATAACAAAAAGTTAGCCACAGTTTGTACACTACGTACAACGAGCGGCTAACTAGAATGCCGATTAAGCTTAGCAGCTTGTTAGCACAGAGTTTATTAATAACAAATTTTATCCGTCAGCTAACTTTTAATAAATCAACTCTGAATATTAATGATGCCACATTATAATACTCAAAAATGCAACACGTTTTGCATTAATCATCGCTGGTTTTGTCATTTCATTTCATTTTTTTTTTATTTTCCCTCTTTATATAAAAATTTTAAATGTTTTTAAATTAAAATATATTTAAAAAAGGATTCTAAACTAAAAAAAAAACAGTGTATTAAAAAAACAAACAAAATTATTCAACATAAAACAGCTGTTTATCACAAGTTGGCAAACGTTTGGCAGCTTGTTGATAAGAGTTTAGCAAATCGTTAGCCAGAGTTTGGTAAGTGTATTATGAATAAACTTTGTGCTAACTTCATGCCAAATTTTCGTTATGAATACGGCTGTAAATGATCTTAGTCTAGAGCTAGGTTTATCTTAAGCTTGATCCCAATAGGTGGCGCTGTTGTTGTGATATTAAATTTGTTTTATTTATGGTATGATTTGGGTGAAATTCACAAAATATATTTATTCAATAAAAATAAGTTTCCCGATAAAAATTTTGTATTTATATTTAGAAAATCCCGAGCAGCGCCGGGACCTAACAGCTAGTACAAAAACGTTTGTGCCGGTTACGTGTTCCTAACACTCAAGAACCGTTGGACCGATTGGCACCAAACATGGATAATAAATTAAATAAGTCTGGCAACAGTTATCTCTTAATTTTAAGCCGATAAATATCACTGTTGTCGTTATATTAAAATTTTTTTTAATTTATGGTACGATTTGGCTGAAATTCCCAAATAATATTTATTAAACAAAAATACTTTTCCTGATAAAATGTTTACCCGGTAGATGGCGCTGGGGTTTAAGTTATTAACAAAATTCTTTATTTTAGTCTAATTTGCCGGCACTTCAGAAAGATTTTTGATTATGTATGATTGGACCCGATATGTTGCGCTAGGGTCATGCTTTTTCGATATTTATATTTGTGGAGACATTTTACTTAACCTTAGAATGTGTGTATTTTACCTCATGACAATTTCTTTTATGGATGTTCGAAAAAAAAAGAATTAATTGTCAAAATATTTAAAATTTTCTTACAATAAATTGAGAAGGAATTTAAGTCTACATGAAAAAATTCAATTTTATATTCTGGAACATTAAAATTAAAACATTGGTCAGAAAGTGATTATGAGTCGATAGGTATACTAAAAGTACAATACCCTACTATTATATACTCTACTATTATGGTGTGGGTATAAAAAAACATTTGAGGGTACTTTATAAAGCATTAACGATTTACTTTTAAAATTCTAAAATCTCTAGAATATATACACTTTTTTTATTAAATAGCGCAAAAAAGAAATGCCAAAGAAATTAAAATCAAATTTGACCGTTTATGTTACTTCAAAAAATGTTTGAACTACTCGTATTTTTTTTTTTTTTATTTTATTTATTTTTTATTTATTTATTTGCAAGATTTTCTAATACAACAAGACAAACATATTTTATAAATTACAGTATTAGAATTAGACAAGTTACATATGTATATAAAAGATGACCATTTGACAAATTCTTTAATAAAAGATATAAAAATATATGTATATTTAAAAAGGGGGAAAAATAATAATAATAATAATAAATTTTTTTTTTCTTTTTTATAATACTATAATAATAAAATAATAATATAATAATACAATTTTATTTAAGGTACTCTGTAAGTAATCTCCTAAATCTCATTGCGTTGTCGGTGCTCTGCATATAATTAGGGAGTTGATTCCAGAGACGTATGCACGAAATAAAGAATTGACATTCCGAAAAATGTGTGCGGTATCGTAATTGTATAATATAAATCCCCCTTCTCGATCTTGCAAATCTTAAGTGCTCATACAGATACTTTTTTTTTTTTTTTTTTTATTATTATTATTATTCCTACACTAAATCCCGCGAAGCTTTTCGCTTGTCTGCAGGAGACCAGAGTCTCTGGCGGGAATCGAACCCACAATCCCGGTACTGATAGACTATACATTCATATGTATAATCGATGTCTAGACCATCGGCATATGGTGTTGGTCTGGATTCACACTACATATTAAAGTTTTCTTGCCGACAGTTAAGGTTTATTGTTGAGAGGGAAAGAGAACATGCTATGGAAGGTGAAAAAGTCAGGGCTTAGAAAGCTGGTTTGACAGTGATGGAAACTCAAAAAAATTACCAAAAATTAATTTTCGAAAAGGAAATCTTGACTGTTAACAACTTAATGGAAAAATAGAACTTAAAGTAAAATTACACACATGGAACTAATAACACATTGGCTACACATACATGAACAAACTACACACAATATATGTAGTTACACATGGATTGGCAGCGTTGAATATTTGTGACACTCAATTTGATTAAACAACTCTAACCATTTTTTAGAGGCAGTTTTTTGCCTCTCTTGCACATTTTTTAATTTTGAGTTGTAACTATTTATGACTAAGTGTACGATATGGCAAAAGTTTGTCATGGTTGGTGTAGAATTGATAATATGGCCAGTATAAACTTGTCCGTAAAATACTTTTGGACAATAAAAAAATCTCATACAGATGATGATATTTAGATAATATTTGAATGTTAAACACATAACATATTTATTTGTGGTGGGTCCATGAATTTGTCTGTAAATACTGTAGTGTTGGGTATAAGATGGTCGGTCTATACATTTATAAAGAGTGATCCATTTCGAGGTTCCCTACTTTTTTAAAGAAAAAAAAAAAACACAGAAAATTCAAATTTAATGCGGAATGTTTATTATCATTTGAATGAACCTTCTTTGGCATTTATTTTTTGAAGATTATGTCTATCAAATGTTGGCCGTTGCTACGTCGGCCAGATGGTCCATCCGTTGAGTCCAATTTTCGATGACTCGTTCGAGCATTTTGACTGGTAACTGCCGAATGACACGCGTGATGTTTTCCTCCAAGGCCTGAATCGAAGCGGGTTTGTCCGCATAAACTTTAGACTTTACATATCTCCACAGTAAAAAGTCTAACGGTGTGATATCACACGATCTTGGTGGTCAATCGACCGGCCTAAAACGTGAAATTATGTGCTCACCGAAGTGTTCTCTCAATAAATCTATTAATTGCTGAAACCAAATGTCGCCGAGATTACGAGCTTCAGTTTCAGGCATCAAATACTGGGTTATCATGGTACGATAACGGTTGCCATTGACGGCTACGTTCGCACCGGCATCACCATATTAAATAAATATGGACCGATTATTCCAGCGGGCCACAAACCACACAAAAGCGTAGTTTTTTCTGGATGAAGTAGCATTTCTTGAATCTCTTCAGGTTGCTCTTCGTCCCAAATGCGGCAATTTTGCTTGTTTACATACCCATTGAGCCAGAAATGGGCCTCATTGCTGAACAAAATTTGCCTCGCAAACGGCGGATCTTCTTGGAACTTTTCAAGAGCCCATAGAGCGAAGCAATGTCGTTTGGGAAGGTCCAGCGGCTTCAGTTGTTGCACAAGCTGTATTTTGTACGCTTTCAATTTAAGATCTCGACGTAAAATGCGCCAAGTCGTTCCATACGCCAGTCTGAGTTGCTGCGAACGGCACCAAATCGACTCTCCACAGCGTGCTGGACGTGGTCTATTCGGTCGAATATTATCCAATAATGAATGCTGGGTCTCAAAATGGGTGATGGTGTTGCGAATAGTACGCTCAGTAGGCCGATTATGTTGACTATAAGTTGAGCGAAGTGCGTACGTGAATTTTCGTAATAAAGCTGAACGATTTGTAAAAGTTGTTCAGGCGTAAGTCTTTCCGTTATGAAATGCCAAACAATACTAAACAAAAATAACATGACAGAATGACACGACTCACACGTGATCTGTCAAAAAAAGGCTACTGAAAAAAGTATCTCTACTTGAATCACCCATTACATGTTTTACTTCATTGAAGCTGAAAGCGATGACCTTGAATTTATTTTATCTGGTAATTATTAAACTTCTTAAAAACACTAAGGACACTTAGTAGTTAAAGCATCGTTAACTAATAAAAAAAAATCAGCAAAATCGTTATAAAAATTCCCACGTTCACTCCTCCCACTTAAATATTGTGCAACAAAACGCAGATTTTAATTCAAAAATACTGACAATTTGATTAAAAGTAAAATAGAGCACTTTAGGCAACAGGGGCTCATTTAAAAAATAATATTATTGGCAAACGTTAGAGTCGATCACTTTTACCGTTCATTAATCTTAACAAATTAATGCTGCTGGTACCGGCATACAAACCCAATAACGAACAAACTAATAAAACGTAAGTCAATAGTCCATCAACGTCATCGAAAGAAGCAAACAAAGTTTTTTTTTCAATATAAAACATTAAGAAGGAAGTCAATTCAATCATACTGATTCAATACTAATTTAATTTTTTCTTTAGAAAAACTACACAAAACTCAATTAAAACCCTCTTCTACTGGAATGAAATTTTATAAGGTTCCGTGTGAAAATGTTCAAAGGGAATATTTAGAAAACCAAAAGGGGGTTTTTGGTGGTATTTCCACAAAAAAAAAAAAAAAAATAAAAAGTGAAACTTAATTAAATTAAAACTCTGTCTTGTAAGTTGATTTGAAATATTGAAGAAAAAACCCGCATATTGTGTGAAAAACAGAAAAAAGTAACAATCACTCTTTACCTAGCCTCTCTCCCCCTTCTTTTTCTACCCTCTCTTTGACACATTCTTGTAATTTACACGTTTAAATAATGCAATGAAACAAGCAATAACACGGTTTTAAATGCAGATTTAGTTACAATATTACAATTACATATTTATTTTTACATTTTTTTCAGTTTGGCTTTTCTAAAATATTTTTTCACACATAAATTTTAAACTCCTTCACAATCTCAAAGTCGAGAAGGATGCAGAAAACAGAAAAATGGTATTTGAAAATGATCGGAATTTAAAGAAAATATTGTTCGCATCATGTGTTGCGGTTGGATATTGGAATTATGAAAATCTATTGGCGTGTTGTGTATTAAAATTGTGGTTTTCTTGCTCTCTTAAATCGAACATTCGAGTGAATTTATGTTGGGGGAAGAAGCCGAATTCAAATCATAAGAAATTTCTTTAACACAGGGCTTGAATTATTTTTGAAAAGTGTTTTTGTTTCTTTAGATGGATTATGTTTAAGTAGCCTGCACCAACATTTCTCTCCAATTGTTTTCTTATTTCTTATAGTTTATCGATTCCTTTGGGGAAAGGGAACTAGCACCAAACTTATTACGTGACAGTTCTAAAGTGGAAAAACCACTTCTAGTTTTAGCACTATATATGAAAACGACTTGTTATTTTAACATCGCGAAGTCCTAGGAGGGGGTTAACTGACATCTATTTGAAACTCTGTAACAGATCACTGAAATAACCTTTAATTATAAACTTTTAATTTCGGTCAACATAACGGCTGTCGCAGGAATTGTCCCGAGCGAACCATGTAAATATGATTGATCTCCTTCATATAAAGTAATAGAACCAGAAACATCCAGCTCCTACCCCCTCAAAATTCAGTCACATGATTAGTTTTGTGTCTACTACCTTTCCTCTGGAGTACCTACACTTTAAACACATCACGAGTTAAGTGATATCTCCTGTTTTCACCTATCACAACTCGTTCCTTTTTAACATATTATTGTATTCACTGGTAACGGGATAAGTGCTTTAAGAACAATTGTCACAAATTTCTCGCAGGGATGACTCAGAATTACTTCCTAAATCGATTAACAGTGTCCATCCGTCCAGCTGACTGGCTCATCTTTCTGTCCATTTTAGGTACCAGTCGCAATTATGAAAATAATATAATAAATATTTGGCACATACGGCTTAAATATCTTGACGAAACACAATAAAATTGGTAAGAACCGGTCCATGATTAAAGCTGAAAACCGAGGTTTTTTTGTCGGTTTTCGGTTTCGGTTTTTAGGCATTAAAAACCGCGGTTTCGATTTCGGTTAAAACCGAATAGCAATCCCTAGTCAAGTCTTAAAGTCCCTAAGACTTGCGAATTTTTTTCTATAAAAGCTGACAACCCCACAACTAAACGACAACTATCTTTTGTTTGCCTGGAGAGTGTGCAGAAGATTTCAACTTTGCTTTTGGGATTGCGTTATATTTATTTCTTTTATTCTTGAAACTCTAAAAACTCCTTTTCTGATTTAATCATTCATAAATATTGGTAGGATTAATTTCAACACAATATGTTTTTGAATGTAGATTCTATATACAAAATTTCATGCCTTTAGATCACTGATGTCCATTTCAGCAAACAATTTCTTAGAAGCCCCATCCGTTTGTTTTTTGGGATCATTAATTAAGGCTCTAATTATGTTAAACGCAACGCAAAGCCCAATAATATATATATGGAAAGCAAAAACAAAGTAAAAAATATTTCATAATTTTGTTGTTGCTTTCTACAGAAATTAATACTGCGTTTTAAAATTTCAACGCCACAAGATATGCAGCGTTTGAAATTTAAAAATTTAACATGAATTTCTATAGAAAGCAACAACAAAATTATAAAATATTTTTGACTTTGCTTTTGCTTTAAATATATTTTTTGGCGCTGCTATGCGTTTTAACACATTTAGGGCCTAAGTTGCTCGTCGGACAGCCACAGAGTACTATACAGAGGTGAGAAAAGTAATGCGTGAAAAAATTCCCAGATTCTTTTTGTTAAAATACATAATTAAATTAAATACATAAAATTTACAATAAGCACTATCCAGTTATAAGATACAAAGAACGCTGACGAAGGCTGTATACGCAGACAACAATATATTGTTGTCGTACACGAAATGTTGTTATTATTATTTAATACCAATAATATTATAGTTACTGTAAACATGTCAATGTTTATCGTAATTATAAATTTAAGTATGGTTCACTGAAAAAGAATCATTTGTGTAACAACTAAATAATGATAACTTTAAAAAAATATTATATTCCACATAACCAATTAATGATATTTAATAGCTATAGCATGATAACTTTCTAGACGTGTACTCACAATATGTTTAAGATGCAAACAAAATATCTTTACTCTAATAATATTTTGTTATCGCCATTTGTAAAATTGTTTTTCGACAATCTTGGATTATCATTTGCCCAAATGCGGCAATTCTGCTTATTGACGAATCCACTGAGGTGAAAATGTTACTCATCACTGAAGGTGATTTACACGATATGCATTTTGATTTGAACGCCCATTTTCATAATAACCCTGAATAACTTCAACGCGTTGCTCGATTGTGTGTCTTTCCATGGTTCAAATTGAGTTCGTCTGAAATGAAGAAATGTCAAATCAAATGCAGAAAAAAAATTTACGTTTAGGGGTGGTTCACATTCAACATCGGCCCTTAAAATTTAACCACCCGTTATATTAATTTTTATTAATTATCTACTTAATGTACTAGTATGATTAATTAAACCCTTCTTAGATTCAAAATGGCGATTTTTTACAACTATTAAACGCTATTTGCTCTCATGTTTGCTCGACTTCTTCCCCAGTAAATTTACTATTTACGTTATGTGCTCTTTTTCAAATGCTTCTCTTACCCAACATAAAAAATATGTAGTTGGCGTTTTATTTTTTCTTCTAATTTTCCAAACATTTTCTAATTAGCAGTAAACTTTGGTTAATGTCACCATCTCAACATTCTCGAACATTTACATTCACATTAAAATTCTTTTACTTATACGTCCGTCCATGCATTCGTTCAAAGCCAGCCAGTCCGTCAATGATTCAATGAAATTCTTTGTTTTATTTAATTATTTTTGTTTGTTGTTGTTTTTTTTTTCAAAGAAGTTTTTTTTTTTCGTTTTTGACTTCATTTGTATGTTTCATTTCCAAATTCGTTATGGGATTCAAATTCAAGTGCTTTAAATTTTCTTGCTACATTTTGTTGTTGTTTCTGTAGCTGTTGCATAGAGTTTTAACCCCATCCCAAATTATGTGCCCCAAATAAACTATTGTTGCATGTGTGTGCTTCGGAAAGTGTGTAATTTTTTTTTTCATATTGTGGGATAAATTTTTTTTTTTGAAATTTTAACACTTTATGCCTTTTTACAATATTATTTTCATTGGTTTTTAGTGGTTTTGATGTTGGACTTTTTATCAAGTGGCAAAAGATATATGATTTTCAATTAAAAAGTTTTTCTATTTTATTTTTCCGAATGTTTGAGAAAAACTAGAAAATTAAATTATTCTTAAAGAGTTACAAGTGTGGGAAGATTTTTGTTTGTGGTTTTTCTTCTTCTTTGGATTGGATTAGAGATTATTGAATATTTGGATGGGTGTTTTTTTGTGAAAGGGGAGTGGGGGGAATGGAAGTATGTATTATCAAATTGCCTTCTTTTTGTTATATTACTTCCCAAAGACAAGGAAATAGAAGATATTGTCAAGTGATCTTCCAGATGTGTAAGTGTAGACAATTGTCATGTTATTTTCAATTAATGTGTTATAATTTTAATGAGAGTTTTTCAAATCATTTGATATTAAAATGAAGACAAATAAGCCAGAAAGTAAAGTCGACCATATGATGCACTGCAGAATGGTATTAAAAGAATAATTTCCGAGACTGTAGCCTATTTGGAACCCATGGGTTCTAACAAAAGGGGTTAAATTTAATATTAAAGTTATTCGTACTGAATGTTATCTGGGTATCAATATTTATGTATATGAGATTTTTTTCATCTTTAAGTGATTTAGGACTTTTGATCAATTCTGGACCTATTGGCTACAATTTTGCCATGACATTATTTCAATGAGGAAAACCCATGTCGCCAAATTCTATATCAATACCAACATTTATAAGAAAGTTAGGGCATTGAAAGGGAGGTGTACTTGTATTGGAAATATAATCAAATATGGGCCGAAAGAGTTTTTCTCAGTCAATTCTCCACTTTCGTTTGCCTAAACGCCAAATTAGCCGATATCATCAAGCAAATCCATAAAAACCTAAACAGAAAAAAAGATAAAAATTAATTTAAATTAAAAAATTTGTGATATTAATTTAAAAATTAATTAGATTTGCAACAATAAACAAATTAATTGTATCAATGAAATATTTGTTAATAAGTAAACGTTTAATTTATCGAATATGCGAGTATAAAAGCTCTTAAAAATTGAACCTGTCTATCCGTTTCACCATACAAAACCGTGGAAGATGTCACAACAAGACAAGATTCCTCAACAAGAGGTAGAGTTGGACCTTTATTTTGCACATTTCTACCGATTCTCTAAAATTTAGATGTTTAAACTAGTGTTTTTTATGCGGTTTAGTAGATCGGCACTACAGGCAAACAGGTTTCCAAGGACAACCTCAAACCTTTTCAAATATAATAATATGTGGGAAACCTGCGTTTAGGTTTTGACTTTGTTTTCACTTTCAATTCGATTTTTGGGGTTGCGTTGCGTTCCACATAATTAGGGCCATAGTCTTTTATCGGTTAAGCCTGGATTTGTAAAACAGTTTTAAACTGTGAAAAAAATATGGAAGAGATAACGATTATATAAAAATAATTTCCACAATTTCATAAGAAAAATCGATGGAGTTATCAAAAATAAATATTGACCTTAAAGTCAACTAAAATAGATTAAAGCTATCCGGTGAATGTTATTTTAAGCCCTCCTCTCTCCTTGCAATTTTGATTTAATCCACAGCTGATGCATGCATTATAAAGGGGTCTCACCAATAACGAGTGTAGAAATCAAAAGTTTGTGTGGCTGGGCTACAGTACATGAGGATAATGTGGAAAATGTCTTGATAAAGACATTATAATGTTGATGTACACTAGCACTAATTATGCAAAACAAGTTTTACCTAATAAGGGAAGGAAAAGGAAAGACAGTCATAGTCCATATTATCAAACATTTACCGCAGAAACTTTCTTTTGTTCTCTTTTGAAATGGTATTCATTTCCAATGAAGCTTTTGTTTTGCAGCGTTCTTCTTCTTCCTCTTTTTAATAAACTTTTGAAAACTGCTTGTACGCGATACAAAATACACTTCAGCAGTGCGTTTCACTAACTTTCGAAACAATCGTATCGTTGAAATAAATATAAAGAACATTTATCGCTGTCACCTTAAACAGTTTTTTTTCATTATTTTAGCGACAATAATAATTAAAAGGGCTGAGACTCTACATACATACACGCAGAAAAATAATATGGTTGGGCATGTTTACGGCAACGACACTAGGTTTATTGTAACAATATATTGTTGTCGTACACAAAATATTGTTATTTTTATTTAATATCAACAATATTATAGTTACTGAAAACATGGCAATGTTTATCGCAATTATAAATTTAAGAATAGTTCACTGAAAAATAATCATTTTTATATCAACTAAATAATGATAACTTTGAAAACATATTATATTCCTCACAACCATTTAATGATATTTAATAGCCATAACATGATAACTTTCTATACATCTACTCATAATATGTTTAAGATGCAAACAAAATATCTTTACTCTAATAATATTTTGTTATCGCCATTTGTAAAACAATTTTGCATCAGATGTGTAGTTTGTTTTACATATGCCTGTCGAATTATTTGCTATTCAGTGGTTAAACAATTTTAAAAAAATTCCCATGAAAAAAAACAAAGTTTAAAGAAATTGTATTTACATTAAAAAAAACTGTAAAGTGTCACGAAATAAAACCCAATAGTTAAAAAATTGTTAATATTGTTTGAAAAGGGTGTAATAATATTGACCCTTGTTTTGTGTAATTTTAGAGAAAACGAATGAAAATTCTATAAAATAATTTATAAATAATTGCGTCCTACGACAAAAATATGTTAAAAATATTATGTTTAAATTTGCATCATATTATGGTGTGAAATATCTGTAACAGTTTTACGTTAAGGTTGTCAGTAAGTCAATAAGCATAAATAGATATTCAAAATATTTTTCTACATATTGTTATGATTAACATGATAATAATATGATTACTTCTTAACTTATTAGGATTACATGATAATAATATGATGACATTCAATTATAATGTGATGTAATAAAAACAAATTAGGATTAAGGGAAAAGTATTAAAATGTAATATTACGAATATATTTGGTCATAATATGATTCAATAATAATCGTAATATGTTGACTATAATCATAATATGTTGCTCTTAGAATATGTTTACCACAACCATGTTTTTTCTTTGCGTGTACATTCATACATACATTTATACATATGTATATGTATCAGGCGCGGATTCAGGGGGGGGGGAAGGATATTTCCCCCCCCCCTAAATTATAAAAATATGTTTTGCTTATTTCGATAATACACGAATTTCCGAATGTACAAAATTTTTGGAAATCCCATCAAGTTTTTTTTTTGTTTTTTATAGAATCTCTTATCAAATTTTCAATAAGTATCCAAGTATTTATCCTAATAGTTATTTATTATATATTTCCAATGAAACATCTAGTTTACTGTATTTCAATACATATTATTCTACATTCAATCCCAGCAAGTGCCATCTATTTCCGAAAAATAAACGTTTGGATTGAATATGCGAGTGGTTGAATTATTAATAAGCTTTAGTATATGCAATATTTTTATTTGTGTTATGATTATTATTTACTATATACATTTGAATTTAACCGTTTTTCGTATCATATTTTCATCATAGTAGGCTTTGAAATTGAATTTTATATGCATTGCCATTCTACCTTCCCATATATACATATGAATATATGTATTAGTCTAGTAAAAGTTCACCAAAGAAGAATTATATAACTGTCATATTTCAAGTGCATTAATAAGAAAAGTTCTTTGATAAACAAGAATATATAAAAATTAGTGAAACAATGGTGAGTCCGTAATTTTTTTTTTTTAATATAATGTACCTATATAAGTATATATCATTACCTTCAGTCGAAAAAGATGTAGTCCAATGTATAAATTTTAAAGGAGAGCGAAAAAACTTTCTAAGGTCTTTAGTTCTGAATATATTTGAAGTCTGTAAATCCAGTTTTGCTTCATTGCCGACTCTTTATTGGCTTGCAAGCCAACTAAAAATAATACATTTATGTTTTGCATAGCTTTTTGTGACTTATCACCTTTTCTATTATATATTTTATACTTTTAATGTACATTTTAGCATGTCAATTTGCAAAAAATAAAATATACTATTAAATTATTTTATTTATTTCAATGTTGATTATTAATAAATATTAAAAAATGTTTTTTGACATTTTCACATTTTAATGGCTTTTTCAGCGCTTTTTCTTTAGCATTTTTGGACTTAGAACTTTTACATATCGTTGCAAAACAAGAACTAGAAAAAAATATTTGTATTTTTTCTGCAAACGATGTATTTTTGTTCCCTCTATTGAACTGCATCAAAAACTTAATTTTCAAAAATTGTGGCATTAGCACATTTACGGCTGAAGGTACATATGTACGTATGTATGTGCAGCCAAAATTATTTTTGACTTTCCATTGTTATAAGCTTTAAAATTCCTTTCTAAATAAAAATAATTTAAATAAAAAAATTAGCTGTTATCAACTTAAACCAGAATAATTATATATGTATCTTTAGATTAAACCTCCAAACATTTCGACTAAAATTCAAAACTTAATTTTAAAATTATTGAAGCATATTCCTTCTTCCAAAATTTTGTTAACAATTGCATATGTTTTTTTTTTTGTCGAAAGATTGGTCATACAATTTAGTATGATGTAGTCAAATAAATTGTTTCAAATAAAAAAAACATTAAAAATAAATAAAATTATTTTTATAGCCAAAACGGTCTTTAAAAAGATTAATTTATTTTAATTTATATTGAACTGATCTTATATTCTATTTTACCTTATTGTTGAGTTTTTTTTAATTTAATATAAACATATCGTTTTTAATAAACTTTTAAAAACAAATTTTTTACTTGTTTTGTACCATAAAAAATTCCCCCCCCCCCCCCCTAAGGCTCAAGCTGGATCCGCGCCAGATATGTATGAACAAAAACCAAAGTCTATAGGTTCAAAATTTACAAAAAAGTCTATTATGAGCCAAAATTCAATTCTAAATATGAAGTATGAAAAAAGTATAAAAACCACAAATTAGGCCCAAATTCAATTGTTTTTTTATTCTTTTTGTGATTTTCGCTTATTTTTACATTTTGTAGACAGAGATGTCATACAAAATTACAGCTGGTTACTATCGTTAAAACAAGTTACAGAATCAAACTAACGTTACTGCAAGTGAATATATATGTCGACAAATATAACGATTGTCGGTTCGTTAAAATTTAGTGAATCGCACCACATGGTTTTCAGCTGTAGCGATTTTCAAATTTGTTTAGCGACCTAATTTTCGATTTGGCGACATTGCGGTTTTTTGGCGATTTATAAATTAGTTTGCGATTTTGTTGGCTATTTTTGATAAGCTATTAATTTTTTTTAAAATTCGTTAAATTCAATACGAAAATATTAAGGGGTTTCATGATGGAGAGTGCAAAGTGAGCAAACAATGCAAATGTAAAAAAAATACACACATTGTACAACCGCAATGACAAATGCTATGCGTTACTGTTCGTCGCTCAATTTAAATAGTGTTGTGAGGGTACAAGAATTCAAAGAAATTCACACCAAACAGTACTTGTTTCTTTCAAAACCTTTCAATACAGTAAACCATTCTTGCTTATACTCTAAGTATTTGCAAATTTACTCCCAGTTTTTGAAAATGACGTCGTGCAGTCTGTGAGAATTTCTAATGTTTTGTTGTGTGTCATATGTGACGTATCCATTAGGGTATTCATTCGGTTAACAGCTAATCGGTTAACCGATTTATTACTACCCGAGTAACTGATCGGTTAATTCAAAATTGGATATTTTCGATTAACGATTAAACCGGTTAATTTCAGTCGATTAACCGATGTAACAAAATTATTAATTTTCTGTAGTATTATAACATATTTTTTTGTAGTTTTAATTATTTGTTTTTTCTCACATACAAAAGGTATGTGTTAAGAAAATATTATTTCATACAAACAAAGAAGTTTTTCTGTGATCTTTATTTTATATTAGAGTTTGTTGTCAACAGCTTCTGGTTTCATGTACTTTTTATATGTATGTGTTATATGTGTGTGTTATTTCCAGCGGGAAAAAGGAATACGGTTGACTTCTAGAAGGCCTCTACACTCCTTCTTTTGGACGTACAAAGCCTGCTCGCTCCATTCCATGCTCATATATTTTTCACACACGTTGTCACTGCGAAATAGCCCTTCCGCTTTCGCATCTTTCGCTAGAGCTTCTGAAAGGGAATAAAATTAATGGCTCATTGAAGTCTTTCCAGAAGATGGTGATTTTATAACGGGATCTGAATTCTTTGGCTTTGGTCAAAATAAAAAAATCGTACTCCTTCTCTTCTCCCTTCTCATAAAAGCGAATGTGTATCTTATCTTTTATACGGAAAAGCCAATGCAGCTTTTCCATATTCTTTGACTTTGGCCAAAATAAAAAAATCGTACTTCTTCTCTTCTCCCTTCTCATAGAAGGGAATGTGTATCTTATCTTTTATACGGAAAAGCCAATGCATTCCATGAGGCATTCTTTAGCAGTTCGATTCGTTCAGTATTATCTAAAAGAACTAGAAATAAAATTGCTTTCAAATCCCCCAGAATGGTAATTGAATAAAAAAATTCTAAACAGGCCTTCAATAAGGCCTGAAGTAAAAAGGTCTTCTCAGTTTCCCCGCTGGGTTGTTTCTGCTCATATCAATATTTTAACAGAATTAACCGAAGCCATTAGAAGTGTTAAAAATTCAAAGAAATTAGAAAAGGACTGTTATGAAATAATGGAATATTTGATATGCTTAGAGAAATCCAGGAAAAGGACTGAGAAATTAGATATTGTGTATTATGCGTTGCTCTCGATTTCTCCAAAATCTACAACAAATGAAAGAATTTTTTCCAAGTCAAGTTTTATCAAAACTAAAGTAAAGAATTGCTTAAATCCTAAGTATTTAAGCCAAATTATTTGTATTAAAGAATATTTTATAAGATCCCCTTAAACTATTGAAATAACTAATAAAATTACATCACAGTTTTTGTTATGTATTACATATTAATGATTTATTTTTTTGTTTGCTCGTTTTAGTTCAAGAATTGTTATGTTATTGTTTTTTGTAGTAAATAATAAATAATTTATGCATTTTTATTTATTGAAATTATTTTATTTATAAAAAAACATTATTTATTGGTTAACCGATCAATTAGACAATTAACCGATTACTAACCGATTTACCCAAAACCTCGATTAATTAATCGAGCGATTAACCGATTGAAGCAAAAGTCCCCGTAGTACGCATAAAAATTTTTTTTGTTGCAATATTATTAAAGAAAATAACTTTCAAAATATTACGTACACAATTGCTTCAAACTCACATTAGAAAAAATAATGTGGGTATTTTCTATTCCCACTCTCTTTGTTGCTAGTATTTTTTATTCCCTTGTTAATTTTTAAGAGTATTTGTTATACCCGCTTATCATTTGACTTCCACTATAGTGAAGCATTCGTTATTTGCATCGACACTTTAACACGGTATTTGTTTGTGACATTGGCACTACAGTATAGAGTTTGAAACATTTTCCATGATTTGAATGCGTGTTTAAATGGAATAGTGCAGTCTTTTTGTATATACATCTATATATACATATAAATACAAATTAATGTATGTATGTTTATTTGTTTGATTTTTTGTACCTCCTAGTCGCCTAAGCCGCTGAACCGATCTTTTTGAAACTTTTAGAGTGTATTACTGATGGTCTTGAAGGAACTATAGGCTATAAATTTTTTTTTGAAATTTTGAGTGTGCGTGGCACCTCCCATACAAGGACAATATAATTGTTTGTATATCTAGAGAACGGAATAGAGCAACGTTGCCAAATTTGATACAAACATCATGGTTATCAATACACAACATCTAACTAAATTTGGGCGTGTCATAAAATGACATTGTTTGTATCTAAAGAACGATAAGAGAAAATTTTTACAAATTGAGTACAAATAGCTGGGTTATCAATACAAAACATCTCTGACAAAATGGGCGGGATTGGAATGGTGGACGTGGCATCTTCCATACAAAGACATTATAGATTTATGTATATCTGGAGAACGACAGGAGCCAAAGTTTCCAAATTACTTACAAGCATTTTGGTTATCAGTACACAGCATCCGACAAAATAAGGGCATGATTAGCTAAGTAGGCGTGGCACAAAATAGATTTATTTATATCTAAAGAGTAGTAAGAGAAAAATTGCCCTAATTTAGTATATGTACATATCTGCGTTATCCATACCCAGCCGCTTTAAAAAATGAATGGTATTGGAGAAGTGGGCGTGACACCTCCCATACAAATACATTATAGATTTCTGTATATCTGGAGAACGGTAAGATCCAAGGTTTCCAAGTTAGGTAAAAAATCTTAGTAATCAATACACAACATCCGACAAAGTGTTGGCGGAATTGGAATAGTGGGAATGACATGTCCCATACAAAGAGATTGTAGATATCTTTATATTTGGAGAACGACAAAAGCCAAAGTCTCCAAATTCGGTACAAGCATATTGGTTAGTAATACACAACGTCTCACAAAATCTTTGTGGGATTGTAGAAGTGGGCGCGGCATAAGATAAAAGTTGTCCAATTTGGTACACATAGCTGTGCTATCGACACGCAAGATCTGTCAAAAAAAAGGTGGGAGTGGATAAGTGAGCATGGTTCCTTACATACAAATGCAAAAGAGATTTCTGTAAAGCTAGAGAACGGTCATAGCTAAAGTTTCCAAAGTTGGTATAATCAGCTTGGTGCTCAATACGCAACATCAGTCAAAAAGATAGATAAGTAAAAAAAATTTGTCTTTTTTGAAGCACTTAAGAGAAAAAGCGCATAATCGAGCGCTTCAATACGAGAGCTCTTATACAGCAGTAAATGATAACGAATAAATAATACAAAAAAGCTGCTATTTTAGTGCTGACAACGAAGAAGGTTTTAAAGCGAAAAAAAATAAAAGTATGGTTTACGAAAGGCATTTAATCCAGTAAAAGCAAGAAATTTATGAATATGTTAATCAGCTTTATTTCGATGTCGGTAATAACGTAAGTCGAATTTTGTAGTAGACTAAAGAACACAGGTTGTGTGTTACTTTAATCTACAACACAGTCGTTTTCGACATCGAGCACCGTAATAAGGCTGAATATAGTTAGCCCTTAAAAAATCATTTTAGGAGTGCTTTATTTGCATGTTTTACTGTGTTAAAAGAAGCGCTTATTGTCAGCAGAAAATAGCCCTCCAAACTGGAAACACCCCATACAAAAAACAGGCATCCCATCAGCAGGTTTGAAGTGATTTGAGGTTTGAATTTATACATAAAAGCTGTTCCTTTTGGAGCACATTTTTTACTGGGCGTAGCACAAAATAGAATCCCATATATTTGAAGAATGGTTAATGTAAAATTGTTAAAATTTGGTACAATTAGAATGTCTATCAATATACAGAAAGCATCTGTAACTAACGTGTGGTATTATGGAAGTGGGCGTCCATCAAACTAGACTTCTGTATATCTAGAGAACGGCGACAGCTCCAATTTACAAATTTGGAAAAAGTAGCTTGGTATATACATCTGTAAAAGGCCCACTGCCTTATTGTAAACATAGACGGAATAACTTCAATACAAATACTTTAGAGATGTCTGTGCAACTGGTTTATAGTAACAGTTACAGTATTTAAACTTGGTACAAATAACTTCATAAGAGATCTGTATTGAAAAAATACATATTTTATTTTAATGAGGGTAGCGAAGCGCACTAGGTTAAGCAAGTATATGAATATAAATAAAAATGGGGTTTATTGTTGCCTACAAACTCCTAAACTTCGGACCGGATTTTTCAGGAATTATCACAGTATTTTCCGGACTCTCCGCACGCTCACGCATAATATAAACCATAAATATTTGCAAAATTCAAAATGGGCGTGGCACCATCCTTACAAAGACTATTTAATTTTCTGTATTTCTAGAAAATGGTTACAATTGAAGTTATTAAATTTAGTATATATAGTTTGCTTATCAATTCAAAACATCTGTCAAAAAGTGGGCTGAATTATCGAAGTGTCCGGGCAAGTTAATATAGATTTATGTATATCTGAAAAGCGGTAGCAAGTAAAAAGTATCCAAATTCGGTCAAAATGGCTTCGTTGTCTTATTACCTGGTAAGTAGCTGTCATTAAAATTGTCATTATTCTGAAAATCTCAATAAGTACAAGGGTATTCATTTAATCGGGCGTTTGCTTTAATCGGTTAATCTATGGATTAATTAACCGATCTTTTTGTTTAATCGATTAATAATCGTTTAATATATATTTAAGATCGGTTAACCGATTAATAAAGTTTTTTTTTTATAAATTAAGTAATTTCAATAAATAATATTGCATATTTGGAGTTTTTTAATAAAAAAAAATTACATAACAAACAACAATTCTTGAACTAAAACGAGAAAACAAAAAAATAATTCATTACATATTAATACATATATTTTACATATTATGTATTAACTAAAAAATAGACTGTGTGATCATGTTATTAGTTTTTTCAATAGTTTAAGGAGATTTTATAAAATAGTCTATTAGACTAATAATTTGTCTTAAATATTAGGAATTTAAGTGATTCTTTTCTTTAGTTTTGATAAAACTTGACTTGAAAAAAAATTCTTTCATTTTTCGTAGATGTTGGAGAAATCAAAAGCAACCCATAATACAGAATATCTAATTTCTCAGTCCTTTTCCTGGATTTCACTTAACGTGCAAAATCTTCCTTTATGCCATTAGAATCCTGTTTTAATATTTAAAAAATTTAAACACTTCTAATTGTTTCGGTTAGTTCTTTTAACAGATTGATATAAAAAGAAATGAGAAGAAACAAATAACTTAACACATACATATAAAAAGTACTCAAATCAAAAAGCTGTTGAGAGCAAATACTTATTTTAAATGGAGATTACCGAACACCTTCTTTCGTTGTATGAAAAATTATTTTCTACACACACACCTTTTGTATATGAGATGAAACAAATAATTAAAAATACAAAAAAATATGATATATACTACAAAAAATTAAAAAAATTTCTTACATCGGTTAATCGACTGGAATTAATCGATCAGTTAATGTAGTAATTAATCGGTTAACCGATTAACGGTTAACCAAATGAATACCCTAATAAGTACTTACTAGTCATGACCTCAGTAACTATTTATTACTGCTATTATTTTCACTACTGTATATTTGCTTGCTAATAATCAGCTCAATAAGCACATACTAGTTGTGTTGTTTTCAGTACTGAATATTAACTTACTGGTAACTAGCTCAATAACTACTTATTAGGTTAATTAACTAGCGCCAATCAAATAAAAATTTGTTATTTTTTGGCTTCTAGTAAGTATATTGTAAGTACTTCCAATTCAACTTACTGGTAGTTAAATAATAACTAGATATTTTTGGACTTCCAGTAAGTGTATTGTCAGTACTGAATTCCGTGGACAACTCGAAAAAAATAAGTAGATATTCAGCCGAAAAATAAGTAGTGCTTTTATGTCTCCAACATTACTTTCTAACTTACCAGGTAAGTAAAGTTTTTGCAGGGTTTTTGCATATTTTATATCAATGGGAGCTATTAACGCACACTATTTTTATTAAGATATACCAATAAAAAACTTTCAAACATTTTTGAAGCTTAATACTTAAAAGCAAGGCACACTGTTTCTGAGACCATTATCACATATTGTAGAATAAGCGTACTCTTTCTACCTAATAACTTATGAAAAGCAAACCAATTCGATTTATGGCACGAGATAAACTGGCGCTTAACTTTTCTAACGTTTTATAATGGTTAATCTTTCTATTGGAAGGTGTTGTAGTAAAAACCTTCCGCAAACAATAACTGCAACAACCAAAAACAATAAACAAGAAATATTTCATATTTCAACCCTAAATTGCATTTAAAGCCAAAGGACTTGCATACAAAGCAAACACACAGACTTACACATACATACTCCCATTAAGGTATGCGCATTCTCTGTATTTCCAATACGAAAAAAAAGAAAAGTAAAACAAAACAAAACAATAGCACGTGATATTTCCACAAATAAATTTACTCATATACATTCACCTTCACATACTTTTCACGATTTAATCCAGCACAAATTATCAAAACGACAACCATGAATGAAAGTAGAGGAGGAATTTTCGGTGAGTTGGTTGTTGTTTTTCATAACAGGAGTTTTGTAAGGACATTTGACAAAAGCAGCAGGCAAAACGGCCAAACGCCCGGTGAACTGTTATTTAGTTAAACGGGCGGACTCACACAGGTAAATGATACTTTTATTTTCTCTCTGCGCTAAAAGTCATTAATAAATCTTCGTTGTTAGTATAACGGTATATACAGTTGTCGGAAGTTGTAGGTAAGAAAAGTGGTTGAGAGTGGTCTGTTGTTCGTTCTTTCTGTGAATTGTTTGTGTTCGTAGATGAAGTAGAAAAGCGTGTCAAATTAGTAGTTTTTATCCATTCCTGTGTTTGAGAGATGCTTATACATGCGAGTACAAAAAAAGTTCACATACGGGCGCAATATGTTGTCCTAAGGGTATAAGAAAAAAATTACCCTTACGTCAGAAATGTCTATAAGAAATTAAAGATTGGTTAGGAGTTAGGTAGAATTGGTATGTAGATTTAAGGTAACTGCAACTCTTTAATTAAATGGTGAAAAAATTGGAAATTATAAAATTAAGTATGCAAACGAAATTACAATCATAATAAAACATTTTGACTTTTTTGTGTTAAAATTTGTTTATAATAATTAATTTAATGAAATTCTATATTTTTTGGTCTTGATTATTATTCAAATATTTTAAAATCTAAGGGCCTAATTGTGTAAAACGCAACGCCAATTTAAAAAAACAATAAGTGTGTTCATTTAGAGAAAATTATTGCTTATTTTCAATAATTGTTACTAGTAAGCAGGGGTGCCAGATAATTTTGATAGATTATCGGCATTTTTTCCAAAAAAATCGGCATTATCGGCACTTCAATTTAAAAAAATCGAAAAATTACCTTATTTAAATACAAAAAAATGTTCTTATTAACAAAAAATAACAACACAGAACAATTCAGCATTAACTAATGTTTTTTTTGCCTTTTAGGGCATATTTTATAGAAACATATTTGAGTTTGACATTTTCTTTAAATCCTTTTTAATATCAGCATCAAAACATTTAAAACTTTTAAACTTCAAATAATCTTTAAAAAAAAAGAATTGCAAAGATTAATTTTACAGGGAACATCGGAATTTTATTAAATAAAAATTCCTTTCACATTTGCAGAAGAATGCGAATATTGTAGGAAATGCTGCCATAAAATTCTTACTTTTTAAATCTGAAATTTTTTGCCAAAAGGTCTGCAAATTTACTTAACTTCCTGACATTTGATTAACTATCTGAAGTACTTATATCTTCCTCAATTGCGTTATAATCTAAAAAGAATAATTTTTTATTTAAATTATTTTCATTTATATATTTAATTACCTTTACTCTTTTGTAAGTTCCTATCCATTTCCAAACACAAGTATAAAGTATTTTATAGATAAGGACATTTAAATTGAATTCTTTTAGGTTTAAAAATTATTTCTTCTTTTAGCTTTGGTCTTTAATTCTTCATAGTGGAAAATTTTTCAAATACAAATGTATTGACCCAACACACACATTAAATTTATAATTTTGAATTAACCTTACCCATTTTTTTAGTGCAAGCGCTGGCTTAATAGCAGTTGTCCATTTTCAATGTAATAAGTATTTCAGTGTTGCCCAAAGCTCACAAATTATACTTAAGCACACATTAAGTAAAGGGCATAAAAAACCACACAAATTGCTTGGCAAACATGCACTTTGTTCTTGCTTCTGTTTGGCAATAAACGACACAATCTTATCTCGTACAAACATAAATTTTTCATTTTGGTTTTGTTTTCAATGCATGCAGACGACGATTGTGCTGCGGCAATTTTGCTCGCGATTTGTTAAAAACGGAGAAGAAATATAAAAACAGAAAAATAATTTGGAGTAGAGAGTGCCTTAAGTAACAAGCTGTTTTGGGGAAACAATGCTACTAAAAAAATTAGAATTTACGGCTGAAATTGATTTTACTGCTTCTTCTTCTACGTCTTTACTCTGCAAAGTTTTCGCTGGAATGATTACTTTTAGCACTAGACACAACAAAAAGTTTGACAAATATCTAACATGTCTGCCAAATATTAAAATTTTTTTATATTTCTGCAAACATTGCTTCAAATTTTTGTCCAAACAGCAAACACCCCAATAAACAACACAACATATTTGTACAAACATAACATTTTGACATGTTTGCCAAGCTATTTGTGTGGTTTATTATGCCCTTAAGGTGTTAAGAGCAAAGTTACCGTGCTTATCGAAATATCGGCATTTTTGGAGTAAAAATCGGCACTTTGATAATATAGAGACAAAAAATCGGTAAAATGCCGATAAATCGGCAAATATGGCAGGCCTGCTAGTAAGTGTTCACGTACTCGAAAATCTTGCAACGAGAGAATGCAAAAAGAGCATACAAATTTGAGAGACAAAAAACTTGTTGAAAATTTCTGATAGTAAAATTTTTAATAGCAAGAATTATTCAACCACCTGTTTCATGTTTTTGTTTACAAAACAAAAATAATTTTCATAATTTTTAAATTAAAAGTTTTTTTTAATAAAATAAAATATTTATTTTCCTAAAATTTAGGAACATTATTCTTGCGCAAATAGTTCAAAACAAATGAATTTATTAAGTAAAAATCTTATTTCTTACAGCTGAAAAGTGTCGATATTCCTAACTTGCTAGTTTTAGCTGGTAAAGCGTTTATTTATTTTACAGAAATATTTTCTAAATTTTAAATTTACTCTCTCGTTGCAAGTTTCTGCTAGTAAAGTAAATGGACACACCTAATATGAATTCCTATAAAAATTATAAAATATTTTTGATTTTTTTTTGCTTTCAATGAAATTTTTGGCATGGCATTGCGTTTTACACAATTAGGCCCTAATTAAAATTCAAATTCGAGGACCATCAAGAAATTTATTATATCAGTCGTATCAAAATATATGACATTTTAGAGACACTCAGATCGAGTCATTTACATGGTAATAAATGTCTTAAGATCCCCCGGTAGGCTAGCTGGTAGTGAGATTGTCTCGTTTCCCGTCAGAGACTCTGGTCTTCTGCAGACAAAAAAAAAAAAAATAAATGAAAAAAAAAATTATGTAAATTAAAAAAATTCCTTATCATGTAAAAGCAAAATGTAAGGAGTACTAGAGAACACGGATTCAAAATTTGACAAGCAGTCGGCAAGAACCATTTTAGAAATATGTATTCGCATCACACCAGATGTGTATTTAAAAGTAAATATTGGCAGCATTAAGAGTTTTTATTTAAGGTGTCAACATTTTTATAAAATGATTACAAAAACTACCCAAATTAACTCTTAAAATTTTCATGTTGTTTTTGTAAATATTGTAGACCTCAGGGGCCAAATTACGGTATTCGATATCGATCGGAATTACAATACAATTTATATGGGAATTTCGATCGATATCGAATGTAATTAGAGCACAGCTGTTTAATATCTTTGCTTTGATTTTACTTATACCATCCTTGTAAACATGAAAAAATACAAACAACAGACTTTTGTTCTCTATTCTTAACCACGAAGAGAATTTCATAATGTTTTGACTCTGCAAGGTCTAAATATATGTATTACCATGTTAATACACCTTTAAAATTGTTGCAATCATTTTTTTATACAAAGCTTTTTATCAGCCGCGATATTATTTCTAAAGCATTTATGTGCTCTAATTGACATGAGCATATTTTTAAACATTTTTTTTAAACTATGCGAACAGAATTTCATAATGTTTTGACTCTACAATGTTTAAATATATGTATTACCATGTCAATACACCTTTAAAGGACTTATTCACACTGGATATCGGTGTTAATAAATCTTTTGGACATCCAATTGGTCAGCCTGGAGAGTTAAAGGAGTCCCCATAAAAATAATAAACCTCATAAAAGCCATGTATGATAATGCAGCCTTAAAGATTCGTCACAACGGACAATATACCGAAACTTTTTTCACAAACGCCGATGTGAAACAAGGTTGACCTTTGTCACTCCTATTATTTGCATTATTTCTTGACAACGTTATGCCCAAAATCTGTAAAAAGAGAAGGGGAATAGTCTGGGGTTATCACCGCTATCAAGAAGACTTCGATTTTGGGATGATATTTGCCTCATTTCTCACAAACACAGTGACATGCAGAGCAAGATCAATAACCTGATCGCTCGGTGCAAACTTATTCACTTTGGAAATTAATATTCAAACCCAAAGGCCATGCAACACCATTAACAACAACAAATCATATATTAGCAGCTTTGAAATACAATTAGGCGATTCACAAGGTGTGCTATCAAGTCATATCGTTATAATGTCCTAAGTAATATTTTACAATTGTTTAAAAAAATATTCTTGTGCTTCAAACAAAATAAAAATTTTAATGCTATGTTCATTGAATCGTCATAACTGTAAAAATCTAAATTATAAGCGTTTGCCCACAGCAGTCATATATATTTCTTGTAATTATTTTAAGACATATGACTTAATATAACTTTATGACTACCTTGTGAATCACCCTTCTGCTGTTAAGGTTGTATCATGGCAGCACAAGGCTGAGTTGCGGAAGTTGTAAATTTTAAATTGGGGAAAAGCAAGAGCGGCTTTCGGGCGCTTGGACAAAGTATGGAGGTCACCACAAATCTCTGTGCACACTAGACCAAGAAAATTAAATGCATGCATAAAATTTTTTCTACTATACGGTAGCAAAACATGGCTTCAATCTAGCTCTATTGTAAGGGGACCAAATAAATTAATTTTTACTCATTTTTTGGCCTAATAGAATAACGACTACCAAACTATGGAGAAGAACGGATGAATCTCCCATCAGAAAACAAATAAGGAGGAGAAAGTGAATGTGAATAAGACTTCCCATATCAGCCGAATGTATCATAAGATTTGAACTAGAATGGAATCCACAGGGCTGCCGAAGACGTGTATGACGTAAGAATACGTGTAAGAGATAGCAAACCATAATATATCATTTAATGAAATTAAAACAATATGTCATGATAAAATAAGATGGACAAACTTTGTAGATACACTATGCTCCAAAGTGCAATGAATAAAGGCAGAAATGCTTTGTTAATGCTAGTCATACTAGTGCCCAAGAATGACTTAATCTCGTGATGTACCACATGCTAATCTTGCTTTATCCGCTTGCCCAGCATCAATGTTTTCTGGCACATAGCTGATCTTGGACAACTTTCACGACTTTCGTCTCAAAGTAAGCTGAGGCCACGATAAAATTCTTTATACAAGCCTTTCTCTTTGGCCAATAATGGGGATTCATAGCCAAAAGTCGAACTTAGTTGATCGAGGCACTCCTTTTAATGCCATAACTAATTTTTTCATAACTAAAGAAGTGAAAAATGGCTAAATTGGTACAGATAAAAAATCTTATGCTAAAAATGTTTGAACATAAATTGGGCTTCCTATAGCAGAAATCGGAGTGTTTATGCAATTATAAAGGTTATCGGATTATCTCATAACTCGAGCAATTTTGGTTTGAATTTATTCGTATAAATAATTTTGTACAAAAGTTGCTTTTCGCATTCAGGACGTCCTGGGAAGGGAAGAAGATAAAAATATACTGTTTATTGTTTTTAATCTAAATTTTCATATTTTTTCATCAGACTAAAGTTCACTAAATTTAATTTTCATTAAATTAACTATTTCATTAATTATTATGATTAAAAAATATGAAAATTTGGATTAAAAATATATTTTTTTTTATAAAAATAAGGGGAATAATCTTGCTAAAGCTCTATGCCCCCAGAGGAGTAAATAAAATAGAGAGATATTCGCTCTTTAAAGATACTCTGATAATTCAATCGATTTAAATCATAGATCCAAAGTAAGAAACCTGACATTTGTTTTATGATTTGAAATCAATGAATAAACTCGTTAAAATTTGATTTTCGCTTTCCAGAGATCCAGGGAAGTAACATTTTTGGAAAATATACTTAAGTCTATTTTCTGCAAGAACAATCTGCACAGAAAAAAAATTGTTATATTAATTTAAAAATTAATTAAATTTGCCCCAGTAAACAAATAAATAGTATCAATTACATATTTTTTGGTAATAACAGTGTTGTTGATATAAGTAAACATTTAATTAAAATATTAATTTAAACTGATTTTATTTTTGATTAATGGTAAAATTCTTCAGTGTGTGTTCAGTTTTACTGCCTGTTCAACGATTTCGAACGTTAACGTTCGTATAGAAAATTACATTTGAAACTAAATCAAATTTAAAAATTTTGTTACTGTTTTAAATGTTATTTTCTATGCGAACGTTAACGTTCGAAATCGATGAACTGGCAGTTAACCTTTTTAAAGCAGAAACTTCTAGTTAAACTGTTTAAGAGGTTGACAATAGTTTTTGAAAAATAAAAAAGGCAAGTTACGGTTTTAGTCGGTTATTGATTGATTTATTTAAGAAAAAGTAATAAATTAAACATCAAAAAGGAACATGTTTACCGCTTTAGGGTTATCTATAGTTTCCTATTTCCTTTGTTTTAGTTATCCCTAAATCTAAGAGTCATAGGTGTCAGATACAATTTGTTGTAAATCGTCAAATTTCGCGGAAAAGGTCGGCAAATTGACTTACCTTATTTCCTAAAGTGTAGTTAGTGTATAACAACACTAACTTTTGTTAATTTTTAAAAATATTTATGTATTTTCCGTTTGATGTACCCCCCTTATTTTATAAAATACTTCATATTATTATAAAAAATTTATAAGCCATTTTTAACGGCCGTATTCATAAAAAAATAAATTGGATATGAAATCTATTTTAAGGAAAATTTGTGTTGAAATTTGTTTTTAAAATACGTTTGAAATCTGTTTTATTTTTTATGAATACGGCAGTAAAAATTTAACTGGAGCTTCCCACCAAAAACTTGCATTGTAAAGTAATGAGTTAAAAAGCTAATATAACTACTCTTCACTACTTATTCTGTGGCTTTTTAACTCATTATTTTAACACGGTGATGGCATTGGAGGCAATTACTTACCAGCCTCGCTTACAAATAGGGAGTTAAATAAGTCATTACCACATTCGCTTACAAATAGACACTTCACATTGTTATCAACAAAACTGAATTTGTCAAACAAATTGTGACTTTAATATAATTAGCTTTCTAATGCTAAATTTTACTACCCTGCATCAAGGACCGAGATGCGGGTTAGTAAAACCGAGAACGATATGATTGCATAAACGATATGATATTTTCATGGAAAAACGATATTATAAGGAAAGGTGAGTAAAACGGCAAACCCCACTGAAGAGATTGTGTGGTTATAATCGAAACTAGTCTGGTTAACCTGTCCGTGAAAGCCTGGGTTCAAATCTCAGCGCAATCAAGAATGAAAAATTATCAATAAAATTTTAATTAATTTCATGTTGTAAAATTCCTGTCTTCATAAAAATAATTTAATAAAAATTAAATTCAATGAACTTAAGCCAAATTAAAAATACATATATAATAACTTTAGCAAAAAGTGTAAAATTTGGCATTTGAAAAATCGTCAAATTTAGAAAGTAAATCGTCAAATCCTCAATAGGCTATTTATGGCCGAAAAAAATCGCTGAAGTTACGAAAAATTGTCATATCTGGCAACCGTGCTTAGAGCAGTAATTTTTAATTTTTATTTTCTAGCACCTTAAAACTAAATTTTTCTCTCTTTTTGAGTCAGGACTCTATTGCAGCAAAGGGTCGATATGTATTTTTTAGTGTTTGTGTACAAGTACACAATATTTAATACCGTTCAAAACTATTTTCACAGGGTAACAAACATAATTTAGTGTTATGTTTTTCGTTATAAAACAGAACCATCCAGTGATTCTGTAGACATACATTCCATTTTAATGTTTAGTGCTTTTTAACATTAATTAAGGAAGGAGCAAACAAAAAATGTTCCCAACGCCACTCACTAGTATTGTTGTTGCTGCTTGGCATTTTGCTCAACCACAACACGAATTGCCTGTGTGTGTATTGTATACATGTTTTGTTTTTGTAAATTTTTTTTTGTTGGTTATTTGTTTTTTTATACCCTTCACTGAAGGAAAAAGGGTATATATAAGTTTGTCCAGACTCCAGATATGATGGGGTCTTTGTTGGTATATATTTATTTATTCAGTCAGATCGGTCCATAATTGGCTGAGATATAAGCAAAATATCACGACTGACTCTAATAATTCCGTTGTTGTTCTTTTTTTTATTTCTTTTTCCTGTATACAAAAATGGAACGTTTAACAACCAAAAAAACTTGCTTCAAAAAAGTGGTTATTCAAACGTTGCTACTTTTGGGGCATAATCAACCTACTGTGCAAGAAATTGGCAAAGATCATAAAGCAATTTAAGATTGGAAGCGTTACAGATGCGCATTATCGCAATATACGCACTGCCGAAAATATCGCTTTTATTAGTGAAAATGTGGTGCATAATCCGAATATGTCGATTCCACGGCTGAGAGCGTTATGGCCGTATGATAGCCGAATTTTTTGGCCTGCAATTGTAGATTATTAACTGGACGATATGTGCTTTCAACTAGAGCCACACAACGCAACGGATTTTGGCTTTATTGCATGGGAAGTTTCCAAAAAGCATATGTAATTTCACGTCTTATATTAGAGACATATAAAAAGTCTTTATGATTTTATTATTTTTAATCCACATTTACTGATGCTTTTGTTCCTCTAAAAACATAAAATTTCGAAAAAATAATTAATTTAATAGTCAATAACAAAATACAACCGGTTCTCTCTTTTTTTTATTACAATTCTAGATTTTTTTTTACAAAAATGGTCAAACATCATACAAAACCAAAACCAAAAAAAAAAAAAAAAAAAAAAATGAAAAAACCAACTAGTAATTCAAAAAGTCAACATAATTTTTTTTTTGAAGATTTATTGCAGGAAAACAACAAAAATAGAACAACATGTCCACCTCCTTTTCGTTTTTAAACAAAAAAATGTAGAAAAAGTCAACCACCTTGAATTTGAATTTCAGTTCAATGACAAATTTTTATTCAAATATAAAAACTCTAACGAAAAAAGCAGTCCAATTTTAATCCATAAGCAGATTTACACCCTTATACAATTCCAATTGTTGTCCAACAACTACAAATGCAAATTAAAATTAAAGAAGGATATCATATGTACATTTATGTGGTAGTGAGTATGTGCGTTGTTGTGTGTAACTAAAAGCAGGAGTAGTTGTTTTTGTTTTAATTACAGCATCATCATCAGCTGTATTTATATTTTTGTAAATTCAATGCCATGAAGATTTTTCATTTACTTTTCTCTCTCTCCACTCGTTCTTGCTATTTCTTGCTCTCGTCCTGCTACTCTTACCTTTCTATGTCAAACTCACCTTTTTTTCTTGGCACGTGTTCATTCACCAAACTTAAAAATTTTGCACATTTCTGTTTTATTTTAACGTGTGTTCGTTTGATTTTATATTTTGTTTAATCAGCAGAATTATTGTTCCCCTTCAATTCCCGTTACTCAATGACTCGTGCTAGACGCACTTTTACTTTCATTTCCTACTCCGGCTACGGATCTCTCTTTGTTGACGGTTTTAGCTTTGATTTCTTTGTTTCTACCTTTTATCGCAATATAATTTCAAATAAAAACGGCTTTTGTTTTTAATATAAATTCCCTTTATGTTATTATTGTTGTTGGTTTGTGTTGTTGTTGTAGATTGCATCCCTTAAATTGTATTGAATTTTTTACCTTGATTTTGGTGGTCGTATGTCTGGATCTTCTTTTGGGTTGATGCTTGTATACAGGTTTGGGTTTGGGTTTGGGTTTGGGTTTGCGTTTGCTTTTTGTGGCATTAATCATCGCATCTTTTATAGTCATACAACTGTAATAAAGGTGAATAAATGAATTGAGTTGAGTTGAGTACATTTACACATACACACAATTAAATACATACATGCACATGAATACACTTTGTTTTGTGGTAGTCGTAATGAAAGCGAAAGTAAAATTAGTTAAGGATAAGGATGCAAAAATTGAGGATTTTGTAAGGATATGGATAATAATAGGAATTTTACCTTAACTTTTTATATGAATCTGCTAAAAGTATTTTAATAATAAAAGAAATCGATTTAACTGAATTTGCGTTATTTTAATTTTACATAAATTTTACGTGTTTGAAGACTAAATTTTAAACAAACTAATAAAAACTTTTGATTGCGCCAGTCTATCAGTACCGGGGTTGCGGGTTCGATTCCCGCCAGAGACTCTGGTCTCCTGCAGACAAGCAAAAAGCTTCGCGGGTTTTAGTGTAGGAATAGTAAAAAAAAGAAGTATTAATATATAAAAAAGTAAGAGATAGTCGGCTGTACCGAATCTTTAAAACCCTTCACCGAGAGTTCGGATATTTCAGAAGTGGGCTTTATATGGAATCTATAAAATTTATGGCAATCGGTATAAAAGGTGACCTCACAGTATTAGGCGTATTAAAGTGATTTTCATGAGGATATTTTATATTGAAGCCACCGTAAATTATAGATCGTTCATTCCAAAATTCGGTAGAGTGATTTATAGTACGCAAAAACCTCCCAGGAAAAACTTTTTGAATTTTGGAAATAGGTAGTAGATATTTCATATGTTTCCTGGTTAGTAGTTGCCATTACAATGGCCTTTATTCTGAAAACATCAATAAGTTCTTACTAGTAATGGCCTCAGTAAATACTCATTACTTCTATTATTTTCACTACTAAATATTTGCCTACTAATAATCCTCTCAATAAGTACTTATTAGTTGTGCTGTTTTCAGTACTGAATATTTACTGACTGGTAACGAGCTCAATAACTACTTATTAGCTCTATTAACCAGCGCCAAATTTTTTAATGTTACATTTGGTCAGCGTTACCGTTGGTGCTACTTAAGTAGCAATTTGCCATTTTGACTGCTTGGATACTATTCTGCTACTTTTACAAAATGCACCCAAATGTGATACTTTTTGTAATTCTTGCCACTTTTTTGGTACTTTTTGAACTTTCTGTTTTATTACTCCCAACTTTAATATAAACTGTAGTGGTTTTAGTATATATATGTAAGCAAGTATAACTGAAATAATTTTGTGTCTATCGTAATAAGCTTATGCAGTTATTGCGAATATATTATGTAACATGTGAACATAATTATTATTCGCAAGTAAGTGCTCTTGGGAAGTACTACTTGCTTTTGTGCGTATGCAGTATACCATGATGAAAGAAATACTTATAAAATGGCATTATTTCTTTAATATCTCCGAAACTGTTGAAAATAAAAAATAACTATTGGTAAGATGCCTAAAAGGGAATTTAATTCCAAATCATTCGCTAGTAATAGCATCCAAATCGGACATATTGCCCTCAAGTCATGAAGAGAGATACATATTAGCATCATGCCCCTAATAATGAATAATACATTAAATTTACATGTGTCATACGATTTTCATGAAATATGCCGTATTTTATTTATACTCGTGGCTTTTCGATTAATGATTAAAATGTCAAATTTTTGTTCTTATAACTTTTGTATGAGTTTTTGAAAATAAAAATAGTACAAATTTTGCAAAAGTAATATTGCCACTAAATTCGGAAAAACAGTTGAAAATATAAAAAAATTTATTGGATGACTCACAGGCTTTAAAAAAACTAGACCTGATAGAACCAATCATTGAACAGATTTGGATTCAGCAAGCTAAGATCAGTTTAAATCACATAAAAAAGTTTTTGCTTACACCTGATATAAACTTTTCTGGACTTTTTTTTAACCATTTAAAAATGTTATTGGAAATTTTAAATAAATTAAACAAAACACCTGCAAAAACATTTTTTTTTTGTAAAAACCCCCTTTTTTTTTGGTACTTTTTTGATCCAACGGTTACGCTGCATTTGGTGTTAATCAAAAATATTCGAAGAATTTATTTTAAGCAATTTTGGTATTATAAAAATATTAGAATAAAATCGGTTACTATGTCTATGACTCTTAATATTACTCCTGACTTGCTGGCGGCTAACAACAAAATAAAAATAAGTAGTTATAACCCGAAAAATAAGTAGTGCTTATTTGTCTCCCACATTACTTGCTTACTTAACAGGTAAGTAAAGTTTTTTTGGTTTAACCAAATTTCAATACAGTAATCCAATTTTTTAGAATTGAATGCTTCTGAAATTGCTTTTAAGAAGGCTGCGTGATATGGGACCAATAGATAATTATGAACTGGTTATCACAAAAGTACATGGTGTCATATCTAACCACACAAAGCTAAATTGGACCAAATTTACCACACTTTCTATATTTGCTGCGATGTTCAAGAAACTTGGCGAACTATGACAGACTAAATTTTGCTAATACCATTATTCGTTACGATTTTGAGCCGTACTAAGGTGTTTACCGAGAATGGGCTTAATAAGGGACATAAAGTTAATTACAAACCGATCTTTACGAAATTTGACGGAGTGATTTTTAATCGCATGAAACTATGACAGACTGAATTAAACTGCAATAGCATGATTCTTTACGGGTTTAGGCGTACTAAACTGTTTTCCAAGAGTAGGCTTTGTATGGGACCTACATTATATTTTAATGTTCATTAGGACCATTATTACAACCTGACGTATAACAAGTTATTTATTATTTCGAGTTTACTTTAACCTACCCGATAGAATCAAATTGCTTTAAAATAATGCTCACTTTAGTTTAAAGCAAAGTTGTAGTAGTGAAAAACTTTTTCTTTTACATTGATAAAGGAATAAGCAAACAAATTTTTTTAAGCAGCGCCCCAAAAAAGGAAAAGAAAGGAGTACGGATGCCTTCAAAAAGGGATCGGTACTCTTTGTTTTAGAAATATAAGGCGTACTCGTTTCATTCCATAATCATATCTTTTTTACACACGTTGTCATTGCGAGGTAGATCTTCCGCCCCGCTCCTTTCGCAGTTACATAAGAATGGTAACTAGATAATCAGAAAACAATAGTTCTTTTGCTTTGGCAAAAAAAGAAAAAAACAAAACACAAAATTTTACTCCTACTCTTCTCCATTCTCATAGAAGCGAATGTAGAATGTGTATCTTATCTATTAACTTAATATATATATATAATAATATATATATATATATATATATATATATATATATATATATTAGTCCCATCATTTAAATGTTGCTATCGAAATTCAGCCAGATCGGTCTATAAATGACTGAGATATAAGCAAAAAAAACCACGACTGCCTGAAGAATGGCAAGAGTCAGAATTTCCAAATTAGGTACAAGCATTTTGGTTTTCAATATATGGGCGGGATAAGAGAAGTGGGCGTGACACTTTCCAAACAAACAAATTATAAATTTCTTTATATCTGGAGAACGAAGGAGCCATAGTTCGAAAAAAGGTATAAACATCTCGGTTATCAATACACCACATCCCACAAAATGTGGGCGGTATTGGCGAGGTTGGCGTGCAACAAAATAATTGTTTTTACATCTTAAGAACGGCAAGTGAAATATTTTTCAAGTTTGGTACACATAGCGACCTCTTTAAAAATATTGGCGGAATTGTAGGGTGGGAGTGAAACCTTCTGTACAAAGACATTATAGATTTCTTTATATCTGGAGAACGAAAAGACCCAAAGTTTCTGAATTAGGTACAAGTATCTTGGTTAGGCAAGGAGGTGGCGGACGAACTCGCGAGAGAGGGTTCGAGTCTGAACTTAATAGTAAGGTATGGGGGGTAAAGGCACCCCTATGTCACTACTATTAGGTGATACGGGAAAGATTCCTAGATGAAGTTAACCGATCCTGGAAAGACAGAACGGATTGCAGGGTGTCTAGGGCACTATTGCCTAGACTGGACGCAGGGGCAGCCAAGGTTCTGCTGAGATTGAATAGGAGTGGTCTCAGGACTCTTATAGGGTTCTTGGCGGGTTGTTGTTCTGTTAGGGCTTTTACGAGTAAAAGAGACAATGCCGTAACGGACTTCTGCAGATTATGCGATGATTCTGAGGAGCTAGAGACGGTTGAGCATGTACTGTGCCACTGTCCTAGAGTGCAGGGTCTCAGACAGAAATGACTGGAGGATAGGTTTCACAACGAACTGGGGTGCATCGCTGGATGTAATCCAGGCTATTTACTGGGGTTTGTCAGGGAAATAAGACTGCTGTTTTTGTTGAGGGGACTGTAGAGGGGGTAACTATCCTAGTGCTTACTAATATCTTTTTACTCTATATATCTGTTTATTTCTTTCCTTCTTCAAATCTTTCTTTTCTCTATCTCCTTACTAAAGGGATTCACAATGAACCGCATTGGTCTCCGAGTGGAGGTGCGCCCTTGGGCGCATAACCCTTCTTAGCCTAAACTAACCATCTTGGTTATCAACAACACAACATCCGATGGGCGAGATCGGAGAGGTGGGCGTGGCACTTTTCTTACAAAGAAATTATATATTTATGTATATCTGGAGAACGGTAAGGGCCAAAGCATCTAAATTGTGTACAAGCATATTTATTATTAAACGACAACACCCGACAATATGTGGGAGGGATTGGAGATGTGGGCGTGGCAAAAATTAATTAATTTATATCTCAAGAACGGTAACATTTAAGAACAATATTTAATGTTTATTTTCGAACACCGGTTTTAAAGTTACTCCAGAGGAAGGGTAATTGAAATAAAACTGGTCATGTTACTGGATTTTGTGCGGGCTGTAGCTGATTGTATCTGGTTCTATGGCTTTATATGACAATAACTGTGGCAGACATCATTTTTACCAAAATTGAATGTTTCCATTTAAGTTATTTAAGTGCCCTAATATAATGTGTCAAAAAGGTGCCACAAATCCTCCTTTTAGGACACCAACATGTTGAATGAACAAGTCCTTTTCGTATAAAGTGTTAGAACTAGAACCGATCCCTACCACTTTAGGACTGTCACGTGACAAGTTTGGTGTTAGTTCCCTTTCCCCTTGGGAAATGTCTTCCCATAATTAGGACGTTCGTACGATAGCAGCCGAACGAAACCAACTAGAATGATGGAATTTGGTTCGTATATTCTTTATATGGAAAACTTTTAATGAAAATTAAAGGTTTATTCAATATTATTATTAATATTTTGTGTATGTTAACTTAAAATGAAAAACTTCTTTATATTTCGTTTTTACTAAAAAAAATTTTAATATTACTTTTACAACGCGTGACCCAAATAAACACAAACGGCACGAAGAAAAACTCTCTAAATTTCAAAAATAACATCAATTAATCTCAGGCCTGAGGTCATAATAAAACATCAATGTCAACAAAGAAAATAAAAAACTGTTAAAAAAATTGTGCAAACCTGCGAAAGAAAAAAACGAAACAAACAGAAAATAAAACCAATAAAGAAAAATTTAAACATACGCTAAAACATTTCATTATAAATCCTTGAGAAACTACAGGAATACAGGATATACCTTTTCAGATAAATGGAAATACGGGGAAAAAAACTCCACTAAAAGCTGTAATATTTTTCCAAAGGCACGCGACAACACGACCTACCTTTTCTCATACCTTTAAATCAATTCCGTAGATTTCGTATCTGTATATGAGTATCGGTGAATGTAAGTTTTTTTTTTCTTTCACAGACGATTAAAAAAATGCAATCGAGTGTGGATAAAATGAACATGTGCCCATAGAAAGCCACTATATTTTTTCTATTTATAACAAAATCAAAGCCAAGAATTGCAAAATCATCATTTGCAACCGTCATACTCATTCTACTGTTTCAGGATGGTGTTTCGGGTTTTGGTTTATAGCGGTGGCACAAATTCAACTCAAATCTCATGAAATAAAAACCTTAATAATCCATAAAACCCTTACGAAACAACAAAACAAATCGCACATATGAAACGAACGCGGCTTTGTACACCTTTCAGAGATTTGCACACAATTTTTTTATATATAAAACACAGGCACACACAAATAAACCCTTATCCTGAAAATGCACATACAAACATACGTACACACACACACACACACACACAACCATTTACATATGGCACTCACCTCAATTGCATTTCTCAACCCTGCATTAATAAAACCTTTGAGGATTTTTATTCTTTAATGCTGGGGTAGTTTCTGTCTTTTGTCCTGGTTTTTATCCTGTGCCTTTTATTTTCCTTTACTTTGTTACATTTCAGATCTCATTAGATCTTTAATAAATGTGTAATCAGCCTCAGTTTTGTTTCTATTTTTTGCAAAATAATCTAAACTTCACATTCATCGTCATTATTATCATCAGCTTCGATGAGGAATGATGTTTTATCGTCCTTATGCTTTTGCCTTTTAGCATAGAGGACATCAGGTAATAACGACTTTTGGAATTGCCATTTTTATAACCACCGTTTGTTGGGTGGTAAATGCGCATGTTAATGGTCATTAGGGCTTAATAATTATATTTTTGCATGAGTGAACATTTCTTTATTTGCTATTGGCAGGAATTGTTGATATATTCTATTCGAGTTTTGTCAGGTAACTACAGGTTAGCGCATAAGTGACCTTATGTTTTATTCAATGGATAACTTTTTTCTTTCGTAAATTGAGATTATTATTTGGCGATAGGTTTGGATATCTTTCAAATAAACCCTATTGTTTCTTTCGATCTGACTTGCCTATTCCAGAGCAATTTCCATAACTATTCTTCAGATCCCAGCACTTTCACTTCTTCTAGCCTTCTTAGCACAAAATTGCATTGCTTTATTTCTAGACATATAAAGCTAAATTAGTCCTTCTAGTCGGGTTAAAGTGTTTTTCAAGAATTGGCTTTAATACCGAAGGTACAAAAGTTGGTGGTGTGATTTCTAATCATAGGAACTATGAAAGACTTACAGCAGCCTGGTGGTGTCACACCACCGGTAAATACTGTACTGTAATTTATTACTTTTTCTAACTTTTGATTCTTCATATACCAGTTAAATGATTGGTTCTCCTTTCACTGGTCAAGAGTTCTTTCTTTTTGTACTTGTTCTCTTTTCACAAATCCCAGGACCAGTCTGTTGGAACAATTGACACAAATTTCCTCCAGGGATACTGTAAAAGATTCATAAAGATCAGTTAAGCGGTTTAGGCGGCTATAAGGTACAAATAAATAAACAAACAAACAAACAAATAGAAAACAGGGCTGTCAGATGTGGCGATTTCTCGCCAAACGTGGCGATTTTCAAATTTGTTTGGCGACCTAATTTTTGATTTGGCGACATGGCGATTTATGAAATAGTTGGCGATTTTGTTGGCTATTTTTGATGAGCCATGAATTTATTTTGATATTTGTTAAATTCAATACGAAGAAATAATATTTTTCTTATTCTAGTATTTCAATGTATGAAATTTGATGCATTCATATGTATGACCAGTATATAAAACTAAATTATATTTAAATGGCTGATGAAGATAATGAAAATCTTCGAAAAAATTTTTCACATTTAAATGTGCTCTTGAAAGATGTAATAAAAAAAGGTTTAAAATGTGACAAATTATCACAGATAAAATTCGTTGTAATTAAAGATATTTTAAAGATTTTTATAAAACCTTACGTACCTTTGGATGTTAATGAAACACATTGGAAAAATACCGTTTGTTAAAAGAGAATTTTAATGATGATATTCAATCCAGTTTAAGTCAGTTAAGGCCAACAATTTATAGCTACAAGGATACGGCAGGTACGTACCATTTTATGGAACTTGCATTGGCTGTTCTTTATATGCTGGTTATTACAAGTAGTAATGCCTGTGTTGAAATAGTGAACGCAACCAAAAATTCGCCTTCGAAGTAGAATGCGATATGAAGTTTTCGACACGCTTTTACGAGTTAAAATTTATATAAATGTAAATAGTACATGTTGCATTTCTTTTGTACCTTCACAATGTATTCCAAAAAAGAAGACAAAAAGGGAGTATTCTCGGTGAAGCATATAACGTTTTAGAGATATAATAGAACTGCAACTACATACAAATGTATTGTATATCCAATATTTGTTTAATACTTACCTTCTTTTTTTTTGTTGCTTTAAGTAGACTATTATAAAATATTTCAAACATTGCACCTTGTTTGTGTTCACTAATAACACGGTGCTACAAAATTTCCTTTTTTGCAAGCACTTTCAAAGTGACCTAGTGTATGTTATAGGTCTAGATGAGTGTATTACAAAACCGGTTTTAAAAGTTTCAATATACCTCCAAATTCCCGAGTTATGGACCAAAGAAATTTTTTTGAGGCTGCTACTTTTAAACATTTATAACTTTTTTATTTATTAACCGATTTTTCTAATTCAAACGGTTTTGGAAAGCAAAATAATTGTTATTGTTAAATATATATACTTTTTATACAATATTAGCACAAATATGAAGAGATTTTTTCAATTATATGGAAAATTTTTAATTTTTTTTAAACTTTTATAATATCTACGAGACATTTTTCCGAATTTAGTATGAAGACAACAAATATATTAAAGACAGTATTTTTCTGAGTAAAATGAGACGTCTTTTGTTGAAATCGGTTGAGAAATGAGAAAGTTATAGTATAGTAAGTATAGTATTTTAAAAATCGGTTAATAAATAAAAAAGTTATAAATGTTTAAAAGTAGCAGCCTCAAAAAAATTTCTTTGGTCCATAACTCGGGAATTTGGAGGTATATTTAAACTTTTAAGCCCGGATTTGTAATATGCTCACCAACACCTTTAATGCACACTAGGTCATTTCAGAACTGCTTTTCGATTGTAGCACAGTGTAATTTTTACTTTGTTCTAAATAAAATTTTTTGAATTTATGGCGGATTTTAGCGATATGAACAAATTTTTTTTTTAGGATTAATTAGTATTGTGGTTATTTTGTTGAACTATTCATGGTTTTTTAATCCAAATTTTTACTATTTTTAATTAGGCTTAAGTTCATTAAATTTAATTTTCATTAAATTATTTTTATGAAGAAAGGAATTTTTACAACATGGAAGATTAATTAAAATTGTTATTGATAATTTTCATTCTTGACTGACCTGGGATTCGAAGCCAGGCTGGCTGGCGTGTGATTCGAACCCAGGCGGCTGGTTACCCTGACATGTTTCGACCTCAACCACTAGGTCTCCTCAGAGGGATTTGCCGTCTTACACTCGCAGCCATCGATGACTGCTGACGTCAGTAGTCAAACATCAATCCTTAAACCAAATTGTATTTTAACCTTTGGTAGATCGAAATTTGCTTTTTGAATGATTATCCATTTTTAATTGATCTCACATGTTTTCCTTACTTCTGTGAGGAGACCTAGTGGTTGAGGTCGAAACATGTCAGGGTAACCAGCCGCCTGGGTTCGAATCACACGCCAGCCAGCCTGGCTTCGAATCCCAGGTCAGTCAAGATTGAAAATTATCAATAACAATTTTAATTAATCTTCCATGTTGTAAAAATTCCTTTCTTCATAAAAATAATTTAATGAAAATTAAATTTAATGAACTTAAGCCTAATTAAAAATAGTAAAAATTTGGATTAAAAAACCATGAATAGTTCAACAAAATAACCACAATACTAATTATTGTTAAAGCTAAGGCACAAGCTCTATGTGTTCATTTGTCCTTCAAGTTGTGCTGAAAAATGTCAACAAGAAAAAAGAAAGACAAAAAACATGATAAACAAAAAATGTAATTTGGACTTCAAGAAGAATTCTTGACAAAAGTACGAAAAAACAGAAGTAAGGAAAACATGTGAGATCAATTAAAAATGGATTATCATTCAAAAAGCAAATTTCGATCTACCAAAGGTTAAAATACAATTTGGTTTAAGGATTGATGTTTCACTACTGACGTCGCAGTCATCGATGGCTGCGAGTGTAAGACGGCAAATCCCTCTGAGGAGACCTAGTGGTTGAGGTCGAAACATGTCAGGGTAACCAGCCGCCTGGGTTCGAATCACACGCCAGCCAGCCTGGCTTCGAATCCCAGGTCAGTCAAGAATGAAAATTATCAATAACAATTTTAATTAATCTTCCATGTTGTAAAAATTCCTTTCTTCATAAAAATAATTTAATGAAAATTAAATTTAATGAACTTAAGCCTAATTAAAAATAGTAAAAATTTTTTTAGGATTTATAAAAAAAGGTTTTTAATTATTCTAAAAATACATAAATTATTGTCAAAAACTTAAAATTAAATACTTTGGCGATTTTTGACATTGAGTTTGGCGAAAAAGTTCAAAATCAATCTGACAACCCTGATAGAAAACAGAAAGTCTGTGTTTATTGATAAAAGGGGAAGAGAATATGCTTTTATTCTCTCCCCTCTCATCAATGAACTGAGACTTTCTGAAAGAAAACTTTCATAGTATGAACCTAGACTTACATTTATTTTTAAATATATAGATAAAGAAAAAGAAAACAAATTGACAGAGCCGAGATATGCCCCAGGCTGCCACGACCAATATCTATAAATTGTTTGTCTTAAATGTTTCGACGAAAATTTCTCCACACCTTTTGTAACCGAATAATGCTAAGTTTTTTAAGGGGTCCGTAAAGTAAAAATCAGTGAGAATCCCTGCCTTATACCGCCATGCATGGTTTAATGGAGGTCGGAAAGGACAAATGGGTAGATTTGTTTAATAATTTTTTTTTTATAAATGATTTTTTTATTGATTTATTAGGACCATTTTGTAACAGGTTCAGTATTTACCGGTGGTGTGATACATTTGTTTGAAGCTATTTAAAAATTTGTTCTTAAAACTAAATCTTTAATTTTTTATTGGAAACATACCAAGGACTAGCATTGTAAAACTAACTCTAAACACGTTTGACTGGTCGAATGGTGGCTGTTAGGTGTCACTTAGCCCCCTCCAATTACAACCCCATGTTAAAATGATAAATCCCATTCATATAAAGTGTTAGAACTAGAACCGGTCTCTACCACCAAAAACCTATCACAGGACTAATTTAGTGTCAGTTCGCTTCCCTCTAGGGGTATACTGTGTGAAGAATTTAAAACGAAATAATTGGCCCTTATCAGTGTGGCTTTAGATTTGCCGAATCCACCATCGACTCGATATTCACATTACATCCAATTTTTAAGAAAACTCATGAGAAGCAGGTCGAGAGTTGGCATCTATTCGTTGACTACAAGACCGCGTTTGAAAGTCCGATCGGTGCAAAGGTGTTTGAGGCCATCTCTGAGTTCAGCAAAGCTGCAAAGCTGATCAGATTGTGCAAATTGGAAAGGATGTTTTTGAGTCATTCACCACCCAACGCGATTTTAAGCAAGTCAAGAGTCTGTCTTGCGACCTCTTTAATATTTGTTTGGAGAAGGTCGTTCGTGACGTGGAAGTAAATAGGAACAGCAAAATTTTAACCTAAAGCTACATGATGCTCGCATATACCGATGATATCGACATCATGAGGCATCAATGGGTTTGGCAGTAAATGATGGGCTGTAGAGTCGGAGTCGGTGTTGTAGAGTCGGAGTTTAGGTTTTTGTACCGGAGTCGGATTCGGAGTCGAAGAACCCTCAAAAGCTCTCGATTCCGACTTCAAAATTGTTCTTCATAAAATCATTTTCAAATATTTTCCAAAATAAAAATTCTTCTAAATTGGCGATGCAATATTTTACAGAATAATTTTCTTGCTTTATTTAACCATTTAAAAAGTATTGCATTAAAAGAAAATAGTTTAAAGTCAAATAACGACCAGTCTCATATATATTTTACATCAAAGTTGGAGTCGGAGTAGCACTTTAAAAATTTCAGTGCTTGGAGTAGGGATTAGAACAATTTTTTTACGGCTTCACAGCCCTGGGTTTTAACGAATAGAGGTTCGAGGTATTAGATGCTATAAATTAAACGAATGACATGAGTTTATTAATAAAGTGAAGATTTATATTTGCCAAGAGATACTAATTTGAGCTTAGCAAACGATTTGAGAACAGGGGCATCTCTCTGCAAACGAAGTTTACACTTTACAAGATACTCGTACTTATCCTTCCCGTACCAGTATACGGCGCTGATGGATTGTTACTTGCTTAAGCAGATAAAGTTGTTCTTGGAGTGTTCGAGAGGAAAATACTTTGCAAGATATATGGGCCAATCTGCGAAGGCGGAGAATATCGGTATTTTACGAACCAGGCAATATAGATATAAGCAATACGCCGACATCGATGTAGTGAAATGTGTTAAAGTTCAAAGATTGTGCTGGCTTAGTCATTTTCTACGAATGAATAACGATGCTCTCCCACAAAAGCGTTTGAATATGTTCCCGAGGGGATGACCGAAACATCCACGTAATGACGCCTCTTCTATCAGTGTACAGGCAAACGAAACCAGGCTCAACGTTATAAATTGTAGAAGAAATGCAGAAGACCGCGGCTCCTGAAAATCCATACTTTGCTCGGCAAATGACCCTCATGTTTTTCCGCGGGCAGCGTGCACAAATCAACAATAAAAATATGGACAACATTTTAAGTTCAATTAATGTATTGGAAATTGCTTAAAGATCCATATTTAAAACATAATTATCTTTACCTCAAATGATGATCAAGAATAAATCAGGCTGTTAATGCATAAGCTAAATGCTTAAATGCCAACAAGTCTTGGGCAAGGGGGGTGTTTTTCAACATTTGAATGCAACGCAACAAGAAGTGCTGAACAAATCCTTTAACAGCTGAATCTAGTTTTTTAAAATTAGTTTGTTTTATTATTTCTTTTTTTAAGTTCAAACCTCCAAAAAATATCCTTTACGTTTTCAAAGATATTACCCAAAAAATAATACTTAATTTCTTCTTTATTTATTCAGCTGTTTTTATAGTTTTACTTTGTAATATTCTCCAAAACATTCTATAACATAACAGAAATTCATGTTTCAATTTTTTTTTTTTGTTAAAAGCAAACGGTTTTTTGCTGTTCGTATGTATTCATGTATGTTCGACAGTTACTACCGCTAAATAAACATTTATTTGAAAAAAATATCGTATTACCAGATTCAATATTACAAAATTTTAGCTTGCGCCAACAAATATTAAATTTGATAGTTTTAGTCTGTGTATCAACAACTCCAGATGAAAATTATTCGTCAAAGTGCCACTTTAGGAATTGAAAAATATTTGGTTTTATTAAGAACATTTTTTATGTGTTCAGAAACCCATTTACTAAAGGGTTTATAAAAGGGGAATATTGATTAAATATTTATAAAACTAAGAATCATTTATGTGTATAACTTAACCTTGAATAATTGTGTAGATATTTTTCAATTGTAGTGGAAAATAACAGAGCCACTTGCAGGAAACGAACCCGCAACCCTCACACTAGCTCACTACCGAGTAGCCTACCGGGACATACCCAAAAAAAAAGAGTAAACAATTTTCAGTTTCTAAATGAAAGTATCGTTTTCGATAGCAAGTAAAACATACATAGAAACACATATACAAACAAAACATAAGAACCACCAAAATGTTGACTATTCCCTTTAAGTTTCAACGCAAAAATGTCGTTTATAAACCCAAGTTCTTGTACACTGGATAACTGGCTGGCTTTCCATGTAAATCTTGGGCATAATGTTCATGTCGCAATATTGAAAAAAAATTTTATGAAATTTTTGTATAAAAGTCTGTTGTAGCTCAGGGACAAAACCTTTTAATAATCACCTTATTATTGCTCATAGCTCATATAAAAATGTTTTCACATAATGGAGCTCTTAATCCTCATACATTTTTATAATACTCTGGTATAATTGAGTCTAAATAAGACTCGAAATTATTTCGAATCCGTTTCAAAATCATCTTAAGCCAAATTGGCGCACTGTGCGTTTTTCAGTTAGATCCTTCTGCATCGATCAAATTTTACAGTAGCAGATCGTGCCAAGATCTGGACTATAAGGGGCGTGAGGCAAAATTTTAAGCCACTATTTTTTAGATGGTCTTCAAAGGGTCTTGCATCGTTATACGGTTTCATGTCTAATCGCATATTCCGGGCATGCTTCGAACGAATCAGTTGTGTACGGTCAGGTCAATAACCCTTGGGAACCTTCTAGTCCCACCGACTTTGACTGACGAAATTTTCTGTCTGGTACTGGCAGGACAAACGATGATGTCTGGTACTGGCAGGACAAACGATAAAGTATTAGGATAAGATTTAATTAATTATTGTTATTTCATATTTAACATATGGAAAATCAATAAATATATACTCAGAAAAAAAAAGCAAAATTGTCCTTCCACTTCTCCCGGCCTAAACTTGTTAGGCATTCAACGTCCTAAATCTTGCCGCTTGCAAATGATCTTAATTCGGATATGAAGTAAAACTCCGAGCACTTGTGGCTCGGGAAAAAATGTTTAACAAAAATATATCCACAATATGTTAATGATTGGTGCAAATTTTGGGTTAGATTCATCTTTGGACAATACTTTTTTTGAAACTGCGACTGTCCAAGCGATAGATGATACTGGTGCTCGATATTTTCTACCAAAATTGAATGTTAATAATGTGGCCAATATGCGAAACTTTAACTGCATTAGCGATAGGTTTAAAGTGGAAATTATTTACATATGGCCTAATCTGATGGAGGCCCTTAACCAGTGGGTGATAAACTTTGGGTTTACCAAACAACTCGTGTGTAGCAATTTAAGTGACTAATCCGACAAAAATTATGAGCCGGATGTCACTAACCTCTGCTGCTTTAGGAACAGTCAACAGCATCTGTCGAATAGCAACAGTACCTAGGGAAAATCGCCAAAGGCCAAACCTTCCCCTCGAAAACACATCTAATTATAATAGCCAAAAAACCATCGCAAACCCACTAACCACCAACGCACCTCGATACCTTTACCTTTCATCTGCTTTAAATTTCTGAGCCTTCAGTGGTTTATAACCATGCCCTAGACCTAACTCTCTACTAGCGGACTACTAAATCTTTTTCATACCAATAATACCAACTCAAATACCCATTTTTAAATCAGTCCTCCCCGCGGTTTTGGGTATAAACCAAAGCCACTACGTTATAAAGAAAGTATCCTTCTGCTGCCCAACGTTAATACAGCCAATTGTGTAAGACAGTCAACTTCTATAAAAGGCAGCTTTCCATCAGAAAAGCAAGGCTCCTGCAAAAACAATCATCCTGAACGACAGTATGCATTTTGCGCAAGAAGCATTCGAACAGAGGCCTTAACCAATAGCCAGTCCGGTGGCAAGTTTACCGGAAGCTACTGACTGCCGTAGCACAGATAACTAGGTGCTCTGGTAAGTACCTCCGTCTCAAGAATTCGCGAAGACTGCAAGGGTTATGCATGTCGGACCCCAGGTATGCATACGGCTGATACGCCCATACATTTTTAATGTCTGAGGAGAAAATATCGACACAACAGAAGCTGACATGCCACTGTAATGTTCCAATAGCTGTGATAACTATGATATCGATTACCGTGAATACCTATTTTGAAATTTAACGATAGATCTCAACCAGTTTGTGTTTTAATATTCAGCACTTACCAAATGCCCCTGTGTGAGTGGAGAACCATTTGTACACACAGGTACCAATTCGATTGTATAATTCACCAATAATGATACATCCACCCCTTGTTTATGAGTCGTAGCTATTACACCTCTACTGCTCTTGATTTATCCCAGCTGCTTCTATTGAATAGCAACAGCACTTGTGGCCATCCACAGGCCGAACTTTCCCACAAGGGTAAAAATCAGCCTTCCATATGAATGTAAGCCCGCGATTTTTGTTTTAACCACAGACACTATGTGCACCCAATTAATATCTGCTCGTCAAAAAGGCTGCTTTTCGTTGAACCATTTTCTGAGTTCATGCCTAAGGAACTCCCCCATCGGACATTGAACAACTTACTCAAGAACAATCTTCCATCAGAAAAATAAAGACATTCATCCTGAAAGACAGGAAGCATTACTCGCATAAAGCATACTAAGGGAGACCTCACCAATAGTCAGACCGGTTCTTGTTCTCACCGGGGCATACTAACTGCCGTGGCACCATCCATTAAGAACTGAGGTACAACTTTCAACCCAATGAAGTCTATTGGACCCCAAGGAGCTTTTTAATTTAAATGTTTGGTGCATTCCAAGTAACATTCACCTGTTTTTGAAATGTATGAGATTCCGAAGAATGCTAGAACATTTAAGAGCCAGAATTAGCTAAATTACCACGGCAGAATTTATTTACCCCAAAAAATGTAACACCAAGGGGAAAAATTCTCAAGCTGCTTAACTAAGCCCCCTTAGACGCGCAGTACATACCCCGATGGGTTGTCATGTTCCGATATAAGATATTGAAGATTTCTTTTTTGTCCTTTATTTATTCCTCGTGGGAACAAAGGGCATCAACAATACATTTGAATCTTTCTCTATAACAGACAATTCTTTAAATTTCATCCCAATTTTTGTATATTGCACTTAAATCTCTTTGTACTGTTCTTCTCTACGTCATCTTAGGGCGACCTAGCCGCCTGCTGGCCTGTGGGTTCCAGTCCAAAGCTGTTCTATTTATCGAGTAGGGGTTCATTCTGAGAGTATTGTGTATAAACCTCAATTGTCTTCTTTTTATATGCCTTTCCACTTGCTCCTCATTTGCAATTTGCCAAAGATCGTCGTTGCTGATGTTACAAGTCAAAAATATACCAAAATATTGAAAATTTAAAGCCATGTAATTATTTTTAAATTCGCTTGCACATGAGGTTGTCAAATTTAAAGACATGTTAGGTTGCCCCTACATGGAATTTATTTTAGTACTGACGTTGCTTCTGCTAAAAATCTGTCAGATTTAAAGCAAATAGTTTCATTCATTAAAAAGCTGCAGGTTTCCCAGTGACAGTATGTGCCCTACTTTGTTGCCTAGTAGTAAGTCCATTGGACCGTAAGGAGCTCTGTCATTTGAATATTTGGTGCATTCCAGGTAGCATTCACCTGTTTTTAAAATGAATGAAACTCCGAAGAATGCCAGTACATCTTAGCGCCAAGGACCAAGGCAGAATTTATTTACGCCAAAGAATGTATCACCAAGGGGAAGGAATCCTCAAGCTGATTAGTTACGCCCCCCTAAGAGGCGCAGCAAATCCCCCGGTGGGGTGTCATGTTCCCTTTATTGAAGATGTTTTCCCTTTATTTATTCCTCGTGGGAACATGGGGCATCAACAGCACATTTGAATCTTTCTCTATCATTTACAATTCGTTTAACTTCGTCCCAATTTTTGTATATTGCACTTAAATCTCTCTTTGTAGTATTTTTCTCCACGTCATCTTAGGGCGACCTAGCCGCCTTGGGGTTCCAGTCCAAAGCTGTCCCATTTATCGAGTATTCTTTGAGTATGGTCTATAAACCTCAATTTTCTTCTTTTTACCTGCCTTCCCACTGGCTCCTCATTTCCAATTTGCCACAGAGCGTCCTTGCTGATGTAAATTTGCCAAAATATACTAACATATTGAATACTTAAAGCCATGTAATTATTTTTAAGTTCGCTTGCACCTGTGGTGGTCAAATTTTGAGAGGTCGCCCTTACCTAGAATATATTTTAGTACTGACTATACTTCTGCTTTAAATCTGTCAGAATTAAAGGAAATTGTATCAATAATTAAAAAGCTGCAGGTTTAAATAAATGAGATCATTTCTTGTTTCGCAGTGACAGTAATTGACATACGTTCTTGCCCTGTAGGGGCGTCCTTTTACACATATAGATTCCAAATATAAAACTTAAGCTTAAGTACATCTGAGCTGCAGATATTTTACATTTTATAAAATTCTGGTGTTTAGAATCTGCAAACTTGTTTCGGCACAGTTATAATATCTTTATATCTGGGATAATGCAATTCAGAAGAGTCATACCTGTTTTGAATTCTTTCTAAATTTTTTATTTTTAAATTTGTGTTAAAGTTATTGTAATTTATTATCTTTTTAAAATTTTAAATACAACTTTAATACAAGTAAAGTATAATTCTCAAAAAAAAAAATCTTCTCAAAAAAGCATAGCAAGACTTTTTACTCTTTTCCCTCCCAATTTTCTAATTCAAATCAAATGTCTGATTGTCTAAATGTCGTGTAAAACTATCTGTTTATCTGTCAGTCACAGTAACTCTACACAGGCACAGCTTTTGTGAGGCCAATCATTTTTTCCAATACTACTTGTACTACTTTTTATTCCACTAAAAAAAACTCCTGTATTAAAGTGCGAATATCCTGTGGCAATTTCAATACTGACAGCTGGCATGTCTGAGGCTTGAACTTGAAATACCAGTTTCCACTTTTCATATGATGAGGAGGATGAAATGTGAAAAAAACCCAACCAGTAAAAAACGAAACACTACAACCAAACCAATTTGGCACACGTTGCATTTAAAGTTGCCTTTTTTTGTTGCTGCTACCTTGACTTCTGGAATATGAATTTTTTAGTTAAAGTTTATTTTATTGTTTTATATTTTTTTTTTTTTTTTGGTTGTTGCAAATTTAACAGGATAATGGCTGGTAAAGATTGGATTTCATAGCCATGCAAACAAGTCGAATGAAAAAAAGAAGAAGAAAAACTGTGAACTGCTACTGGTAAAACTGGTCATACCCGTCGTAGGTGGAATTGGGCAAAAAAGTGCAATAAAAATTGTTGATATGAAAAGTGTTGTAGGAAAAAAATTGTATACTTTTTCTGCAGTTTTCATTCAAATTTTTTGTTGAAAATAGAATCTAAAATTACATTTTGTTGGTAATCGTTTTAGTTTTTTTCCCCTTCTTTTTCTATGAGTAGACCTATGAAGGTTTTCAAAAGTTAGATTTTGTTTACTTTTATGAGATTTCTTGTTTTTTTTTTTGTTTAAGTTAACAAACATTTTTTCTAGACAATCAAACATTAGTAAAATCTCAACGGTAAAAAGAATGAGTAAAGGGGCCTAATAGGAGGCCTTATTAAGCAGGCACAAGTTCTTCTCGCCACATTCCATACTTATTTATTTTTTACACAGGTTGTCATTGAGAGCAATCCCTTCTACACTCCCTATAATAACAAATTCGTTCCCTTGCCAAAGAAGGGACTAAGGAAGGTCTCTAAAAAACACACAAATAAAACTGAACAACTTTCTTTCTCCCTTCTTAAAGAAGGGAGTAGCGAATGGGCACTGCATATTTTGGAAGGTCTTTCAAAAAGTAATGTATACCTTCTAGAAGGCATACCTCTGAAAGCAGGATATCATACGAAGCTTATCTTTTAAAAGGAGCTTAGAGTCCTTCAAAAAGGCCTGCCATTTGCGGTACGTTCAATAGTGACCGCAGAGATGTATCGAGAGTTACACATACAAACGTTAAAAAAATATTTTTTTTTGCGGGAAACACAAAATTGTTTAAAGGTATTTAAATCCATTATTCCTACATAAAAATGTGAATATTTTGATATAGTATGTAAATTTAGATTAGTTTTGGTTCAGTTCTTCCTTCAGTTTTTAGTTCCAGTTCAGATTTATAGGATGACCTTTAATGAAATGAAAGGGATTAAATAGTTTATATTTTGTATACCCTCCACAACTAGTTGTAATATATAATTAGTTTGTCATTCCGTGTGAATATTTTTTTAATGTTCAGCTAAGGCTCCATAAGGTATATAAATCCTGATTCCTTGAGTAAATCTTAGTCGACATAGCCATGCCTGTCTGTCAGTCCGTTTGTCCTTCTGTTTAAGACATGATCACTTTCGACGGACTCAACACAAAATTCTCAATATTGGTGAGAATTTCTATATAGTTTTCCTAACTAAATTGGAATTGAAAAAGGAAAAGAGTTAGTAACCCAAATGAGGACCAACCTTCTAAAAACTGGATATTTTTGTTACAAAAAATAACATAAATCGCTGACGGATTCTGTTAAAATTTTGCACAGATTATATAACTAAAAATTTCATGAAGATCGGTCCATAATTACCCATATGCCCCATATAAAGCCCACTCTCGGAGGACATTTAGTACGCCTGGGGGTTATTATGTTATACGACTCGAAAGAAAAAATTTACGAATTCGTACAAATTGTATTATGTAGTAGGTTTTGCGAAAATTTATTTTTGAACGTTCGGAAATATTTTTTTGGGGGATTTTTTTTACCCCTTTTCGTAAATCATAAATAACCCTTTTACAATTGCAACTATGCAATACGAAAGCAAATGTCAGTTCATTTAAATTGTTCGTAAATTATTCGAAAGTGCCTGTGCTCGCGAGAACAATTCAAAATTAAATAATATAAATGTGTAAATAAAAATTTTTCCAAAAAAGTGTAAAATATAATTAAAAAATAAAATATCCTCTTTATTCAGAAATCTAAGTGGCTTGAAATCACAATTTATACCTTTTTGATCATTGAAAAACGATTCAGCAGAACGTTCTGCAGTATTTCTGTATGGGGCCATAATCCATGGCTCAAGGGGATACCTAGAATCAGCTGGAGAAAACGATAAGTCATTTCTATTATAAATAAATTAAAAAATTTAAATAATAATAATTTTACCAAGAATTCTAGTTCCTCTATCTCCATTTTGAAATTTTTTTTTAAATATTGCCTCTCATTAGACAAATTCCATACAATGGAATCATGACAAGCTCCACCAAACCGTCCATTGACTGCCCTGATGAACTTTTCCTGATCACAAATTTGAAGAAAAAAATATTTAATTAGGTACATGTAGTATACATATAATTATATATGAGAACTAAGCGCCATAGCCTTAATTCTGTGTTTCTATTTTCGGTTGAAGTATAAATGCTTATCATTACTTGGCCTTATTACTTGAATGTGAGTGCCGTCTACTGCTCCAATTACTTTAGGTATTCCTCATTTATTAAAAAATATATTTTCGGAAATTTCTTTCGAAAGTTTTTTCGTTTCGAATCGTAGTACATAATATCCATCCTCAGATCGTAACGAATCATAAAATTGTTGTAAAATTTGCTGTATCATAGTTCTATAAGATTAGAAATCACCCTGACAGATTTCGTGAAGATCGGTCCGTAATATACGATAGGCCCTATATTAAGCCCATTCGCGGAAAACGCCTGAAACCACAACCAATAATGCCACAGTAGTAAAAGTTGTTCTGCCATAATTTTATGAGATTAGAAATTACACTGTCAACCGTCGTACAAATCGTTCTATAATTTACCATAGTCCGAAAATAAAGCCCACTCTGGGAAATAATTTAAATATGCCTTAAACGGTAGCAAATATAGATATTATTGAACAATTTAGTACAATTTAGCTTTATAAAAAAATTAATGCTGATACTGAATTGCTACGCAAAGTGGCAGGGTCCTTCGTGTGCCAAAGTACTAAGACGGGAAAAAACTCATCACGAGCAACGGCTTCGTTCTGAAGTTCTTACTGCTCGGGGCAGTAAAAGTTCCTAGTTCTTCGTAAGTGTTGCTGCTTCTTCTTTTATACCAACTCTGTTAATGGATGACTGAACATTCACGGACCCGGCTGATAAAACTAATTGTTTAGCCAAATTATTCGCAAATCTTTCTCACTTACCAGCTAGCAACCAACCACTACACGAGCTCGAAAGGGTATGCCAAGAATATTTGTTCGGGCTCGAGCTGTTAAAAGTGTTCTTGCTTTAACGACGTAAACAAGTCGCCGGGGCTGGATGGTATACCTGCACAGTTCTTGAAGCAGTGCTAGCTCGACGCTTACACGTCTCCTAACAAATCTTTTCGGCACTTTATACCATGACGGCGAATTCCTTAATAACCCTCAAAATTACCGCCCAATTTCTATTTGTTCTGCATTGTGCAAAGTTATCGAGAGTAAGGTAAATCACCATCCTCTCAATTCTTTAGAGTCAAAATACCTTTTAAGCGCCTTCAATTAAGGCTTCTTTAAGGTCGCTCTACTGGATACTTACTGGCCCTGTTTTCGGAAAAATTGTGTCTTTTCATTCGCCTTTTTTCAAAAAAAAAGTAATTGCTTTAGATATTTCGATGGCGTTTGACAGAGTCTGGCATGGTGCACTCTTGGTGTCGGCAAGCTTTCTCAGAGATCACTCTATGCGAGTTGATATAGATGGGGTTTCGTCAAACGAATTTAAGGCTCATTCAGGGTACCGAAATACTCCCGTTTTTCTCCTACTCTATTTCTTATTTTTCTAAATGACCGCACATGTCAAACTTCCGACCCTATCTATTTTTTTGCAGATGAAAGCAACCTTTGCAATTCGTATTCATTTGATTATAGACCAAGCGTATCCGATGTTGATGGTATTAAGCACGACATGAATGATATGCTTGATTGAGACTTTGATATAATCTCGAAATGGGATGCTGCAAATAGGGTCGATTTTATTACCCGGAAGGCCCAATGTTGCATGCTAAACCATCAGAGCGCGGCGGATCAAGGTGCCTCATATGTATATATGGGTAATATAAATATTGAGCAATCAGAATCTCTTAAGTTTCTGGGCATGGAAATACAAGGTGATATCCGAAGGATAAAACATATCTTCAAGGTGTCGAAAGAAGCATTCAAGTGCCTCGGGTTTTTAAAACGACGTAAGAGAGACTTTACTCCATCTGATCTCCTTACTATTTATACCACCTACATATATCCGACCGCGAATGGAATACAACTCTTATGTGTGGGCCGGTGCTTCAAAGTCTTTTTTAAAGCTCCTCGACCGCATGCCGGATATGCTGAAGGTTCTCATTGTTAACAGTAGGGTATCCAACTCTATTGACTCCTTTGAGTACCATCGCAATGTAGGTTGTATTTCCCTGTTCTATCGTTACTACAATGTGATGTGTTCTGACGAAATTATGGATCTGGTTCCCGAAACTCCTACGTTGTTTCCTAATACTCGTTTTTCCTCAAGAGCCCATCCTTTTCTAAAACGCATCACAGGAAAAACTCGTTCTTTGGCTGAACTGTTCGTATGTGGAATGACCTTCCTGCGGAATTCTTTCTTCGCACTTTCAACATAAATAAGATCAAATTTAATATCCACAAGCACTACTCCCTCTATCCACCTTCTCATAATCAATTTTCTTAGTTCCAACACGATGCAATGCATAAGAAGGGTTCATTCCCTGAATGCTGGGACCTGTTTCTCAAAACTACAAATTATAAATCTACAAGTAAAATACATACAAAAACAAAAATTGTAAAATTGTTTCTGTTTTAAACGTATTTTACTTGTAGAATTTTCTTGTGATAATCGGTCCATAACTTATTATTATATTATTATTATACCTATGAAGCAGCCCTCTAAAAAGCACTTTAAAACGTATAAAATGCCAACAAACATTCCACTACTATATGGAAGTTTGGTCTATTTTATGTTCTTTTTTATACCAAAAATCCCTTCTGAAAATCATTTTAGTATGGCTATAACTGTTACGAATCATGGCATTTGATTCTAATTTGTTAAATTTAAGTTCCAAATAAACTTAAAAACAACATTCAGTTCTTAATCCACAAAAAGCTTGTTCCCTTGTGCTATCTATAGATCCCACTCCTGATATATTTTTTCTGTTGGTGGATGGAATCAAAGATTGGGCGCAGCCGTATATATCACTCACCGAAAAAATGAAAAATTGTCTCTAATCAACAAATTCATACCAAATTCTAATAATCGAGCAAACAATTTGTGATTTTGCACCTATTACCAAAATGATTATGTTGATTACTAAAAATTGTAAAAATTTTTAATATTTTTTTTTTAATATCCACGGTTATTATTCAAATAGTGCTATCTGCAATTTTTCGAAAATCTGTTTTTTTATAGAAACGAATTCACTGAATGAAGGGGCATCTGTCATTTAAATTTGAAAAAAAAAAATTTTTCCCGAATGGTTTTTTCATAACTATTGTATTGTGCTATCTAACACACACGTTTTTTTTTTTTTTTTTTTTTTTTTTTTTTGGTAAAAAAGTGTTATCTACATAAAAAATATTACTGTATATAATAAAATGATAAAAATTGTTATTACAAAGTAGACATATTAGACATCAAAAGGTTGGGAATTGTGTCTTCGTATAAAAAACTAATATTATTTTAAAATTCGTTGAAGACATTTTGCAAAAAAAAAAAAAAAAATGCAAGCAATTTCTGGATGAGTTTTTGTCAATGGTATAAATTTTTATTTATATATTTATTATATTTATTTATGTCATGTGCTTACCATGGATGACAGCAGTAAAACTATGTTCCGATATAAACGCATCAGCTATTTACTATAAACAGCGCCTTTAAGTACACAACTTTACAATTTATAACCTCGCAACCCATCAATGTTCAAATTACTGGTGGAATGGGGATCTGCCTGCATCGACGTTTATTTCATGTATTATACATTATTTAAAGATCCATTGTTTGTCACATACGTTACCAATTATAATATATTCTGATGGTTGTGGCTATCAAAATCGTACCCACTATTTATCGAATGCACTCTCCGTTTTTTCTATAGAAAATAATAAGAAAATTGAGCACAAGTACTTAGAGAAGGCGGACACTCAAATGGAGTGCGACAGTGCACACGCTAAGATTGAGATAAATCTGAAAATTCAGACAATTTATTTGCCCAACGATTATCTTAAAATAACAAAAGATGCCAGAAAGACAATCAAAATTGATAATAAAATTGTTAAAATGCCTGTTGAGCAAATCCATTACAATCTGGCCCACGTCCTATTCAACTTAGCAATGGAAGCACTTACAAGCATTGAAGCCTGTTATTCCGCAAGAATATCATTCTTTTTATGATAATTTAAAACATGCGAATAAAAATTTATTTTTTATTGCTTTCGATTATAGGTAAATTAATAAACATAATTTCGAATTATATTAATATGATTACGCGTTTCTTAATATTTTACTTATTCATTAAATATTGTTTTTGTTAAAAAAAAAACTAATTATTTTGATAAAAGTTCGTGTTACTTAAATTAAAGTCTCAAATAGTATTCATTACAGCTCATTTTAGTTTTGTTCAAATAGTGTTATCTGCTTATTTAAATGTTCAAATCGATAAAATTTTAATTTGTAAATAGCGCTATCAGGCATATAAGCGCGAATATCTGGAATTAAAAAAAAAAATGAATACATGTATGATTAGGACGTTTATTTTGAATAACATTGTAAAACAAAGTTTAGTTAATACTCTTAGGGCCATTATTACAACCTAATGATAAAGTTGCTGATAGTTAACGTGAACAATAGCTATCTTGAACGATAAAGTGACCAATAAGTTTTTTCCATTATTACAACTGTCCGATAAAATAAAAGATGTAATTTATATACTGTGGCAACATTGCAGTATATACCGACTACTTTTGGTTGTTAAAATACGTAGTGGCAACGACTTGCTTTTGTTTCTTTCTTGAATTAAAAAAAGAATTAAATTTGTGTGCTTTATATTTGTTCTTAATGATAAATTGTTTTGTTTTTTGTGTTAAATTGTGTTTTTTTTTAAGTTTGCATAATTTAATTTGACTTAAAACTGTCACTGATGCTACCATATCTTCAGCAGAAAATATGGCATCTTCAAGTTCACTTGTAAAGTTACCATGAGGACAAACCTGATGTTAGCTTATCAGTCACTTTTTAGGTTAATGTTAACTTGTAATAACCAAAAACTATTTATCTGTCAGATAGCATCCTAAAAATAACTATTTGTAAGTTGTAATAATGTCCCTTAGAGTTATAGAAAAAATCAGTTTTTTCGCTCTCCTGTAAAATTGTGATTTTGCTGATAGCACTATTTGAATAATAACCCTCGATATATGATATTTTTAATTTTAATTAAAACAAAATTATCAAAAAACTTTGCCGTTTCGAACAATGTGTTTATTGATTTCATTATATAAAGCTCAGGTTTTGACAATTCCCAATAACAATTCTACAGGTTTTAATTATTTTATTTTTATAGAATTATTTTAATTTATAGAATATTATAGAATTGCGCAAGAGGGATGGACCTGCGAGTCCACATATGGCCTGGCTATGATGAACGGAGAACCAAATCTCTACTTAGGTTCAATAGGGACCAAATCAGGACTCTGGTATCGGTCATGACTGGACACTGGCCTGTTGGGACTCATGCTAGAAGAATGGGTCTGGAATTCAATGACTACTGTAGAAGTTGTCATGATGAGGAGGAAAAGGAGACTGTGCTTCACTTTCTCTGTCAATGCCCTGGGCTACGGGGCATCAGGGAAAAATACCTGGGAGAGCCGGTGTTTTCCTGTCTTAAATAGAACTAAGATTGCTTCTTCTCTTCAGTAGGAAGACGAATTGGCTCAACTCTGCAGTGACGCCATCTGAGTAACTGCTCCTTGAGATGGACATTGGCGCGGGGTATCACAAAGGGACCGCTGAAGGACCCAAGTGAGCTGTCTCTCGATGGCTGTCCATGGAACCTAACCTAACCTATTATTTTATTTTAAGCGAAAAAATCAAATAAGATTCTTGGGTATTAATTTAATATTTTAATTAAAAATTTATTTCAAAACAATTAAAATTTTAATTAAATCAAAATTAAATTTTTAATTTTCTTTCAACTAAAAGAGTAATTGATTCAATTATAACTTTAATGAAATTGAAATACCTTTAAACAATTTTTTTAATTAATAAAAATCGATAAATTTTTCTGTGCTCTAACTTCAGTTACCTTCTTCTTGGTTACAATTCTGTGCTAGTTTTATTCTGCTCATGTTCTGTATTAATTCCGTTCAAGTACTTTTAAAATTTTGATCTTATATCTAGTGCTCCTCTTTATCTGGTTAAGTTTTTCTTAAGTTCTGTTATTGTTATTGACTCCTTTTTATATCCTCTTATTCGTTTTCGATCGAAATAAACGTTTTCATCACTTGAGTCTCTCCAGATTGCCTTGTCTGGAAGTCTAACTATAAAATTAGCTCTTCTTTTCTTCATTAAAACAAAATTCACTAATTCTATAGTTGGTACCACAAAAAATAAATCGCTCACGACTGCATGAACATTAAAGTTATTTTAATTTTTGGCTATTGCAATAACAAAGAAAGGGTTGCTTTTTCCATCCCAAAAATACAATCCAGTACAATGTGTGCTTTAATTCGTTACTTTTAACAGCTTAATTTAAATTCACCCTGATTTTTTCTAAAAAAAAAAGTATTTATGCCATTCAACCATTGTACATTTAATAATACTTAAGAACGCTTGATCAACCTGGAAAGAAAAGCGAAAAATGTGGAAAAAAGCTCTATGGAAATGGCATAAAAGTGATTATGCATAATCGTTTCCACTTGTGTTCTTGCAGCTCAAAGTGGTAGAGTAGCAGTAGACAAAGTAAACGTTACAATGGCAAAATAACCTGATGATGAGATTACAGGATTTGCAGGAACAAAACAGCACAAAAAAAAAACGTTGTATTTAAAGTAGAAGAGGCAAAATTGATTTTGAAAAAATTCACAGTTGTTGCATCGTTCTGATATTTAGAGGGTTTATTTGCGCTAATGAAAAAATGATGAATGAATTTTTTTCTTCAAAATTTTGTTACCAGAAGTGGCATTGAAAATAAATAGAGAAAAAAATGCAAATTTAAATTAGATTAATTGATTGAAATGCTTGAGTGTAAGTAACTTGCATTTGCTGGGCTCATACTTGTATTCTGCATGATGATGACGATGATGCCAGGGTTTCTTTCTGTCTTGTAAAATGTTGTGCGGTTCTTGATGATCGTCATCAACACCCTGATTTAATGCGGTGGTTTTTTTTCTTGTTTTTGTTTGTATGTGATGAGTGACGTTTTTAAAAGGTAGTCCGTCAGTGGTTCCTGTTATTAATTCCTTTTACAACACCATTTAGACAGCTCTTGTTTATACTCTGAGGATTGCTTTTTATGTTTATGATGATGTTATAGAATGATGATGATGATGATGAGCTGTATGATGTTTCTGTTGATGGCGAGTTTGATGGTGGTGTAAAATAGTGTTGACGTTTTGTTTTTATTATTGCGTCATTTTTATTTATCCTTAATGGTTTTTCAAAACAAAATGTTTTAAATAAATGTCGCATTTTTCATTTTCGTTTCATTCACTTCAGCTCGTTACAATTTTAAAAACTCATTTGTTTAAGGTGTGAATAATCAGGGAATTAGTTAAATGAAGTGTAAATTCTTAGTTTCCTCTCTTGGTGCACGGGTGCTATGGAAATGGAAATGAGAGTGTTGATAGAATATCATCAAAATACACTTTGTTTGAAAGTGTTGATACGTAAGTGTGGGAATTGTTAGTTGAAAACAAAGAAAAGCGTGTTGAAACTTATATTTACTTAAAGTTTTAAGGGAAAGTTTTTAAAAATATGTTTACTTTTGTAAAAAAATAAATTTTTGAATAAACAAAGAAGTTTAAAATACACAAAATTTTACGAACAACGTTAAAGTATAAAAAATAGCTGCATAAAACATTGGAAGATATTTCAAATAGAATATTAATTTGCTAACAAAGAAATTGTGAAATATTCTTTCAGAATCCAGCAGGAAATAAAAATATTAAGTTACCACGTTCTATAACTACAACTATAATATGTTTATTAAAATAACAAATAACAAAAAAAATTAATTTCCTTAATTCTCAACAAGCAATACGCAAATGTGTGAACGAAACATTTGAAACAATTAACAACGAACTCCATCCAACCCCTTCTTCTAATGCCCGTTCACAAATTAACTGAACGACTTGACACTTGTGTGAATGATCACTTTTTATCGGAAAATAAATGCAACAAAATAATTTTTTAATGTGTCTATTTAACAATTGCTTAAGTTACATTTATACAAGAGAGGAAAAACCAAACAAAAATAAATGTAAGAATTTATTTTTATTACAATAAAATTTTTAAAATGAGCTTACAATTTGACTATTTTTAGCCTCTAGCATCATCATCGTCATCATCATCAACATCAACAATATCGCCAGCAAACATTAACAGACAACAACAAAATTCTTTAACAATAAAAAAAATTATATTTATTTATATGAGTTTAGTAACTTCATTCACACAACACTTTTTTCATCATGCAGACGGACAGACAGTTGTGCGAATGTGCATGCAAAGTTGTGTGATGTGAAAGTGTTACAAATGACATTGGGGTGGGAATAAAGTTACTTCTTGTTTTCCTTTCTAGTACAGAGAAGAGCAGATATGAACTGAAAGAGCACAAAAAAAAAACTTAAACAACACTTGAAACTACCTAAAATAGAACTAACACAGAGATAGACAACTAAATTAGAATTGCACTACCACAGAACTAGAAAAGAACACAAACAAAACAAGAATTTAACTAGAACAGAGTTTAAACAGAACTAGTTCTATATGAACCGAACTAGAACAAAACTAGAACAGAACTAGAATAGAACTAAAACAAAACTAGAACAGATATAGAACAGAACTAGAACAGAATTAGAACAGAACTTGAACAGAACCAGAGCAGAAATAGAACGGAACTAGAACACAATTTGAACAGAACTAGAACAGAACCAGAACAGAAATAGAAGAGAACTAAAACAGAACTAGAACAGAACTAGAACAGAACTAGAATAGAACTAGAACAGAACTAGAATAGAACTAGAACAGAACTAGAACAGATATAGAACAGAACTAGAACAGAATTAGAACAGAACTAGAACAGAACCAGAACAGAAATAGAACGGAACTAGAACACAATTGGAACAGAACTAGAACAGAACAAGAACAGAAATAGAACAGAACTAAAACAGAACTAGAACAGAACTAGAACAGAACTAGAATAGAACTAGAACAGAACTAGCACAGAACTAGCACAGAATTAGAACAGAACTTGAACAAAACTAGAACAGAACTAGAATAGAACTAGAACAGAACTAGAACAGAACTAGAACAGAACTAGAACAGAACTACAACAGAACTAGAATAGAACTAGAACATAATTCGAACAGAACTAGCACAGAACTAGCACAGAACTAGAACAGATCTAGAACAGAACTTGAACAAAACTAGAACAGAACTAGAACAGAACTAAAACAGAACTTAAACAGAACTTAAACAGAACTAGAACAGAAGCGCTACTCTCTTTTGCGATGCGAATACACTTCAGATGCGAAAGCGAAATGTCAACTTGGTACTCTCTATCACTTTCGCAAAATTTTTGCTTAATTAAGCAATACTGGCAATAAAAATAAAAGATAGCGCAGAGTGACAGTTATGAAATGTCAAAATATGTAAAAAAAATTTGATATTGGAAAACTAAAATTAAATAAATAGTGATGATTTGCGAAAAGAAAAAATAAAAAGATTCGAAAGACAAATTGCGCAAACGCATTGAAGAGTACCAATCACTAGATTTGCTATAATTTTCTTTCGCATCGCAATAGAGAGTAGCCACCCAGATACTTATCAGCTATTAAACGTAACTAGAAAATATCTAGAATAGAACAAGTAAAACTTCTATATACGGATTGGAGAATTCTTGATATCCTCCGCCGAGAGTAAAAATATTTTAGAAGTGATATTTATATGGTAACTATAAGTTATGGACCAATCTTAAAAAAACTGACCTCACAATTTTTAAATTCTATTCCAAACGCACGTTTTCGAGAATTGGCTATATATGAGGCATAGGCCAACAAATTTTTAACCCCTGGACTAGATTATACTTTGAGTTGCGCTGAGTCCGAATCTGCACACCGAGTTAAACAAATTAAAAAAAAACAAGTTAGAGTGCTATATTCGGCTGTGCCAAATCTTTAATACCCTCCACCGACAGAAGTATATATTATTAGCTTAGCTTCACAAAAACGAACGTCAGCATTAAAATTGGTTGCGGTTTAGACTTACTATATTAAATTATTGACCGACAATTAGAAAGTTTTATGCGTTTCTTGTTCGAACTTTGAACTGGCTTGCGTAAAATATCTTGGTTAGTAACAGTTTGGCCGAACTAAAATGATTTTTAGGAGGGTAGTTTGTATTGGACCTATGGTAAATAATGGACCAATCATCCCAAAATTCTGAAGACTGATTTCTGGTATTACAAAAAAAAAAATTAGAATAAATTTCAATACAGCAGTGTAATTAGTTTTAGCGTCAACAGTAAATTTTACAAATTTGCATGATATTTTTTCTGGCCATATGAATTTAAGTAAACAATTTTACCGCAATATCTATATCTGTGATGGTTTTAGGTGAATTTAATTATTTTCCCAAAGTGGGATTTTTTTGGTTTTACTGTTTTCCGAGAGTAGGGTTTATATGGGGCCTATGGTAAATTATGGACAAATCTTCACGAAATTCGGCAGTGTGATTTCTCGTCCTATAAAACTGTGACGTACCGAACTTAAATTTGATATCATTATTTATTACAGTTTTAGGCGTACTAAACGGTTTTCCGGGAATAGGGTTTATATGGGACCTCGTGTAAATTATGGACCGATCTCCAAAAAATTTTACAGTGTGATTTGCGGTATTATAAAACTGTGACGTAACAAATTTAAGTATGCTAGCGTTATTTATTGCGGTTTTAGGCGTACTAAACTGTCCGCGAGAAGGGTTTATATGGGGCCTAAGGTCAATTATGGACAGATCTTCACGAAATTTAACAGTATGATTTGCAGTCGTATAAAGCGAATTCGTGCAAAATTTTATGTCATTCCTTGCATTATTCCACCATTTATGTTGGTTTTTGTATCAAAATTATCAATTTTTTTTGGGCAGTGGTTCCACATTTTGATTCATAGTTCAGATCCTACTAAACTGATGTTGCTGGATTTTAATCCCAAGCTTTTTAGGATAACTACAAGCAATTTGAGACTAAGTTTGTTCTTTTCTTTTGCGAAAAGAACAAAGCGTGTTTTCAACAGACAGACCGACGGACAGACAGACGGACATGGCTAAATCGACTTAGAATTACTCAAGGAGCCAGAAAATGTATACTTTATAATAATACATCTATAAAAAAGTTTCAGACGGAATGACAAACTTAGTATACCCTCATTCACCACAGTGGTGGTGCAGGGTCTAAAAATGGCGAAAATGCCATGAATATAGCGAAAAACTTCAGATTAAGATATCGCAGAGAAGGAAAACGATATCAGAATGGTTAAAGATTTATTTCAAAGGTCTTTGATAAGACTTTCAGACGACATAATCTTATAAATCTAGAATATATCGAAAAACTGGGTTTTTTTCTTTACGCGGAAATATTGCGAAAATTCTGAGTACAGATTCGGATTCAGCGAAACTTGAATCCTTGCAAAAGTATACGTTATTCTCAGGGTTTTGACTTTTTCCAAATTTGCAGTCCTGTGTTATTGACTGATCCTTGATCGTGTGTTTTCTAGTCTTATAAAGCTATTACATACCAAGTTTTACGAGTGTTTTCCGTGAGTGGCCTTTTTAAGGGCCGGCCTATATTTAATTATGGATCGATCTTCACGAAATTTGGTAGTACGTGTCTAGTCTTATTTAACTACGACAGACTAATTTTCGAAGTATTCTTCCAAGAGCGGGCTTTATATGGAGGCAATGGCAAATTATTAAATTAAGTTGTATAATTTACAGTCATATAAAATGAATTGGAGAATTAATTTAATGACAATCGGTGTATTCCGCCCCCAATTAATGTTCTTTTTTTTTAAGGAAATATAAATTTTGTAGAGTGATTGTTCTACATTCGGGTCTATAATTATTTTCCTACTAAGCTAAGTGTTCTTAATTTTAATCCCATACTGCTTAAGAGAACTGGAGACAATTTTACACCAACATTTTTCTTTTTTTTTGAGCATCTTTTTGAAGTGAGCGTGTTTCCAACCGACAGGCGGACATGGCTGACCTAGAATATCTCAAGGACCCAGAATGTATATATTATGGGGTGATAAAGATGAAGATTAACAAGTAAACGTGCTTTATTCGTATGTACCCTTCTCAATAATATTAAAAAACCTTACATTCGAGATTGCATTTGTATAGGGACCAGGTAAGATAACGGACCATTTTCAATACTTTATAATCCAAATTTTGCCCTCCTACCTCATTTGGTATGGATGCTGTTGTGCTTAAAACATTATTTCTGAAAAAAGGATAGTCATTTGTCTGTAACTCGGCCACTTGTAAACCGATATTGTTAATTTTCACTACCAGTATTCTTCTTAGTTCAGTTTAGGTGAAGGCTAAGAGCAGTTCATTGATTATAACGAGACACTTGTGGACCAATCTAGTTGAAATTTAATAGCAAATTATTTCGGACGATATACGTTATAAATATATAAGAACCTAGTCAACTTGGTATTTTGGGGTCTTTCAAAATACTCAAGGACAGACAAACTGGCGGACGGATAGACGGACATCGTTTAATCAACTTCGCTACTTACAATGATCCATAATATATATTCTATACATATATATTTAGGACATATTTTATATATAAGGTCTAAGGTTGATATTATAGAAATAACAAACCTATGGTGAAGGGTATAAAAAATTTTCGCGCGGAATGAAAAACTTAGTACACCCTCATTTACCATTAGTGGTGAAGGGCATAACTAGAGAAAAATTAGAACAGAACTAAAAAAGAACTAGGGCAAAATAAAATAGGCAGAAACACCAGAGCATAACCGATTTTAAATTTGTTTTGTTAAAAAATAAATTACTTTTTCCCTTATACAATAAATTTCTTGCAGCACGGCTCAAAAAAGTGTCAAATGTTTGGTTTAATTAAAAACTTGCAGCTACAAAACAAAAAAAGAAACATAAAAAATTTAAGTTAAACTGGATAAGGACATTGACTTCGAATAAACCTATGCAGTCGAGCTTAACTCAGCTGAGCTGCTTTGAGGTCTTTGTTTTTTTGTATGGCTGGTGATGATAATGACGATACACAGAATTCCACTTTTTTTTTTAAATTTTAATACTCGTAATGTGGTTTACTTCTCTTCATGGTGTATGTGAATTGTTTTTAATCGTTATAATTTGAAAAAAAAGCAAAATGTATACAACACGACGGACGACACAGACAATTAAAGTTAATATAAATTTTTATGTATTTTTCGCTAAATATTTTTGCAAATGACTCATTTACTGCTGATTCCTCAATGTTGCTCTGGTAATTGAGAGTGCGACGTTTTTCTAAACCGATCTTGCCTGACAAAAAATAATAATTTGTACACGCGTTTTTTTTTAATTCTTTTATTTGTTTTTTCGTTTTGTGAATATATTTTTTTCGCTTTGCCATTTAATCTGTTGCGAAAAAAGTGTGAGTTTTAAATATGATCACAACTCGTTTTTAATGTCGTATTACTTATTTCAATGGTTGGGAATGTGAGTGATTAGGGGAGAAGTAATTCAGGGGGGCGAGTGATGTTTGTTATGTGGCGTCGGGTTAGTTAATTTTAAATTAAATGGTTTGACAACTATTTATTTAAATGCCTGGGAAAACAATGAACTCAAATAAAGTATTAAAAAATAATAATAAAGAAAACTAAAAATATTTTGAAAATAAATTTGAAGTGTTAATTATTCCATTAAAATTGTCCAATTCACAAGCTCGTAGTAATGTCGTATTCGCTGTATAATCGTCTAACTATACAATATTTGATCCAAATTTTGATATTTTTAATTAGGCTTAAGTTCATTGAATTTAATTTTCATTAAATTATTTTTATGAAGAAAGGAATTTTACAACATGAAATGAATTAAAATTTATTGATAATTTTTCATTCTTGACTGAGCTGGGAACTGAACCCAGGTTTTCATGGACAGGTTGCGCAGACTAGTTTCGATTGTAACCACACAATCTCTTCAGTGGGGTTTGCCGTTTAGCTCTCACTGCTATTGACGGCGGATGACTTCATTAGTCAAACATCAATCTTTAATTAATTTTATTTATTTGTCTAATCGTAGTTGCGTAGTTATCTTTTTAGAATGTGATAACCAAGGCCCGGATTTTTATGCAAACGCATATTTGCGGTCGTCAGTCTGAGATAAACATAGACTAAATATCTTTGCGAATCATGAAATTTGAAGTAAAATGGCATAGATTTCTTAATGCATATTTTTGCATATATTGCTATAAATGCATATTTTTGCATATATTGCTGACATTGCATATTTTTAAAAACAAAACTTGTTTTGCTTGTCTTTTAATTTATTGATTTATCGATTTCTTATGGGATACAATATTTTGCAAGGCACCTCGCGATTTGCCGGATATTAAGATAAGTATCCCGATTAAATACTTCCTCCACAGTCTATAACAACCAGGTATTATGCGGAAAATTTTGACCAATTCAAGGATTCAAGGAATTTCCATTAAGAAACCAAATTAAATTAATTGATAATGCCATAATTAAAATGTATGCAGCGGAGGGTAACTTTAGTATACAAATTCGTATCAAGCTTGATAAAGTTTTTAGAAAAATGAAGGATTCAAAACAATAAAACAACCTGCTGGCATATTTCATATAAACTTTTTACGACAACAGCGTAATGGAAAATTAATATTACACAAAGGAGCTATCAGCGTTTTAACGTAAGCGTGATCCATTTCGAGGTTCCCTACTTTTTTAAAGAAAAAAAAAAAAAAACAGAAAATTCAAATTTAATGGGGAATGTTTATTACCATTTGAAAGAACATTCTTTGCCATTTATTTTTTGCAGATTATGTCTATCAAATGTTGGCCGTTGCTACTTCGCAGATGGTCCATCCGTTGAGTCCAATTTTCGATGACTCGTTCGAGCATTTCTACTGGTAACTGGCGAATGACACGTGTGAAGAAGGACAAAATCTAACGGTGTGATATCACACGATCTTGGTGGCCAATCGACCCGCCTAAAACGTGAAATTATGTGCTCACCGAAGTGTTCTCTTAATAAATCAATTAATTGATGCGATGTGTGGGAAGTGGCGCCGTCTTGCTGAAACCAAATGTCGCCGAGATCACGAGCTTCAATTTCAGGCATCAAATAGTCGGTGGTCATGGCACGATAACGGTTCGAGTTGCTGCGAACGGCGCCGAATCGACTCTCCACGGTCTTCGTGTACACTCTCAGCTACGGCCGCTATATTTTCTTCACAGCGTGCTGGAAGTGGTCTATTCGGTCGAATATTATCCAATAATGAATGCTGGGTCTCAAAATGGGTGATGGTGTTGCGAATAGTTATGGCCGATTATGTTGACCATAAGTTGAGCGAAGTGCACGAAACACATTCCTCACAGAACGTGAATTTTCGTAATAAAGTTGAGCGATTTGTAAACGTTGTTCAGGCGTAAGTCTTTCCATTATGAAATGCCAAACATTTACTTCCGTCGCGTTGAACTGTAATTTTCCATGTTTAAAAGCTTTTTGAGGCCTTTACTTTACATTTGGAAGCATAAAAAAAATTATGTATTTCTAATAACAAATTTTTTCTTATTGCACAGAAAAAATTGTTTTATCAATTAAAAAAATAGTTTAAAAAGTATTAAAATTTAATTAATGTGATAATTGAATCAATTATTTTTTTTGTTGAAAGAAAATTAAAAATTTAGTTTTGATTTAATTAACATTTTAGTTGTTTTGAAATAAATTTTACAATTAAAATTTTAATTAAATAACAAAAAATCTTAATTGACTTTTTTCGTTTAGAATAAAATAATTTAAACATGTAGAATTGTTGTTGGGAGTTGTCAATATTTATTTAAATAAATTAACACATTGTTTGAAATGGCAAAGTTTTTTGATCACTTTTTTAATTAAAATTAAAAATATAATTTATTGAAAATATTTTTTCAAAATTTTTAAATTTTTAGTAATCAATATAATCATTCTGGTAATAGGTGCAAAAACAACAAATTGTTTGCTTGATATTATGAATTTAGAACAAATTTGTTGATTAGAGAAATTTAATAATTTTTTCTGTGTGTTCTTAACTCATTTAATATGAAGGTTCAAATATTTATCTATCAAGTGACTTAATTTACACGATTATTTTGCTTGTTGGTTTTCTATATATTTTTGTACTTTTGTGTTTATTGTACCTTATTTTCGTGTATGGGACTGAATTTTTATGTTATTTTTCTTCTTGTTATATTAATGTTTTTTTAATCATTAATAAATGGGGTAAACAAATTTTAAGTAAAATGCGATTTTAACTGCATAAGAATCCGTGCCATGGTGATAACTTATGCCACAGGTTTTATTCAACTGTCTAATGGGTTTCCAATGCTTTTTATTCATTCTTTAAAACGATACTCACATTTTATTTGTATTCAAAAGGTCTGCTCATCTGAAGCCTTTCAATAACTTTTTATGCTTCTAAATGGACTTCTTCCTCTAAAATGGATTCAAATAATTTAAGAATTTTATATTACCCAGATAGCAAATCATTTTAATGAATCGAATTTTAGTAACAATTGCGCTTCTTGACTTTTATATAATTTGGGAAAGTTTTTTTAAAGGACACGACAATATTTTTGGCTTTACACTGCACTTTTGTATTTGTTTAAATAATATTTTAAAAAGAACTAGTTCGAACAGAAGTATACCAAGAAATTACTGAAAATGCTAAATTACGCTGTTTTAAAAACCAACTTAACAAACGTTACGTTACCCCCATTAAATTTTTATGCTTCAATGAACGAGTTCGTTGAGCCAATTGCAAATTTTATGCATGCGGATTACACAAAAAAAAAAACGTTGCCCCATTTAAAGCATTAATCAAAAATAAAATCAGTTTTAATTAAAAATTTAATCAATTGAATTAAACGTTTAATCGAGTGAATTAAACGTTTTTTTTATTTATTTGGGTGGTTTATTTGTTAAAAGAAATTGTGTGCTTGTTCTAATTGTTAAGCAAATTAGGTAAGATTACACATAAAAAATTAATTTTCATATTTGAATACGAAAATCGCATATTTGATTAAAAAAATTTTAATTTTCTGCGATGACGATATTGGTATTGGTATTGATGAAAACGTTTGTAGGTATAGTTATTGAATTTTTAGACATCAATCATGTTTATTGAGTCAATTAAAAAAGCTGTTGCCCAAAATAATTTTTTTAGCAAAAGGTTTACGTGAAAATAAAATGTTGGAAATGTTGAATAAATCAAACAAAATGTTTATCGAATCTTTATTTATTCACTAATTATGATGTGCTAAATTCACAATTTTTTTTTTTTGATAAAAACACTGGAATTTATTGTTGTGGAAAGCGTGTTTCTATGCGCATTTCGCTGGTTGCTTAGGCCATATCATCAGGAAACCTTTTTCCAAAGACTTTGAAATAACAAATTTTTGTACAAATAAAACTGTAAGGCGAATGAGAATTACACACATTTAATACAAAGTTTGTTGACCTACAATTTTATTTTTAACAAACTGTGTTGTTAAAAATTTTCTTGAAATATTTTTTTCTGTGTATGGCTTAATAAATAAAAAATAATATAACAAAATTTAAATAAGAAAACTGCAAAATCTGCATAATTTTCAAAAAAAAACTTATTTTTTTAAAAAAAACTTCTAAACTGCTCAATGCTTAGAAAAACTGACATCGAACAGTTCGTAGAATTTAAAAGTTTTCATGTTAAAAACATTGCTAAGTCTCTCGTTAACCCAATGAACACTTTATTATTTTTAATGTACGATTTACGTGGGACAACGAATATTACGCGCTTTTGAGTCAAAAAGACTTAATAAATATTTCGCTCAACGAACATTTTATTTACTGCCCCGGTGGGCTACCTGGCAGTGAGCTGGTCTATCAATGCCGGGTTTGTTTCCCGCCAGAGACTCTGGTCTCTTGCAGACGAGCGTAGAGCTTCGCGGAATTGGCAAAGGAATTAAGATAAGATAAGATTACGTTATTTTCTAGTTCGCTGAAAATCCTTTGCTAAATGAAAGTTTTATTAATTTTTGAGTCCATTCATTTTTACAACGGATCGCACATTATTCCTTGTAAATCCAAGTTAACGAAATATTTAATAAATGCAAACGGAAAAAAAATTTGCGCCAATAAAAGCATTATTTAAAAATTTAATCAGTTTTAATTAAAAATTTAATCAAGTAAATTGAACGTTTCATCAAACGAATTAAATGTTTAATCATATGAATTAAACGTTTAATTAAATGAATTAAACGTTTAATCAAGTGAATTAAACATTTAATTGTTACTATTGATTTGTTTATAGGTGCAAATTAAAAGTATCAATTAAACTTTTAAATCACTTGATTAAACTTTTAATTCCTTGATGTAATTTTTATATAAACATTAATATCTTTAGAAAGTATAGCAGCACTTAAATGGGTTATATCGTATTCTATAAAATACCTTTTCTAATTTGAAGTAATCGATTTTTTCACGTAGAATATGACGACAGAGCAACAACATATTGTAGTTTTATCTGTGTAAAATGCCGATCTTAGCAAAAAAAGGTATACTATTCTACTTTTCATTCACACCAAAACTGCCGCTGTCCTTCTCAAAGCATAAAATTTAAAACAGAACCCAAACAGATTTTTCAGTTTTATTTTTTGGTATTCTGTATAAAACCAAGACAAGGTATTCAACATTAAATTAATGTTTAGCCGACAAAACAAATGCAAAAATCTTTAAGAAACAGTAAAAACAACAAAAACAAATATTTTTTACTGACAGTTACGGTCTGTGAAACACACGTTTAAATATTTAAGCAAAAATTCCTCGTGTTCTTTGTACTTTCGGGGAAAAGAAGCCTCCAAATTCCGATAAGAGTTTTGTGGTACATTAAATCGTGGTGCTGGTGGCATGTTTGCATTTTGTGAACATGTGTTTGCCAAATGGCAGATAAAAATGTCATTTAGCAAATATAAACAGAAACTCACATATACACATCAAATAAGAGAAACAACGTTTTAACATGCTGTTAATACGAGCGTATGGCTCGAGCTCTAACGATCATTTTAAAACTTATGGTACGAGTAATAACTAACGGACAGACGGACGGACCAACCGACCAAAGGGCAGATTTCTTTTGTACCTAAAATGCGATAAAAATTTATGTTTGTGTTTGCAGGATTGTTGTTTAATTTTAAGAGGTGTGAATTGATTTTTAGTTTAAATCATGCTCAATCTGATTGTTTTCCAAAATGATTTACGTATGGCTTCACTTATTTACTTAGTTTAACGTGAGGGTTTGTCCTGGGGCTTAAGAAAACAAACAATATTATTATTATTTTTTTTTTGAACAATCTACGCGAACCCATACATTTTTATATGTCCATACACACATACACATGTGTTTATGTGCTTGGCCAAATACCGGACGTCGTTTTTCGTTTTTATATTAAATGAAATTTCCAACTAGTTCTTTTAACATTACGTTTGTATTAAGTTTTTCATTTAAGAAGATTTTTCATATTATTGTTATTTGATTCCTGCTTTAGTTTTTGTTTATTTTTTTATTATTTCTATGGATGGTAAGTGATATTATATAGTAGCCAGGATCAAGGATAACGCCATACGTGTGATTGTAAATAATTACAGATGAGCGCAGGCGCTTAGTTTAAACAGGCGTTATCTAGAGTTGAACTTTTGGTAGAAATTTTCATTCATTGTGTTCTGACACAGAAAAATATTATAAAATTTCTCCAATCCTCAAATTTATACAAAATTCAGAATATCAAGCAAACAAATTGTTGATTTTGCTCCTATTACCAAAATGATTATATTGATTCAATCAATGATATTTTTAATTTTAATTAAAAAAGTGATTAAATATTGACAATTCCCAACAACAATTCTACAATTTTAAATTATTTTATTTTAAACGAAAAAAATCAATTAATATTTTTTGATATTTAATTATTATTTTATTTAAAAATTTATTTCAAAGCAACTAAAATATTAATTAAATCAAAATTATATTTTTAATTTTCTTTCAACAAAAAAAAAAAAATAATTGATTCAATTATTACATTTATTAAATTCAAGTACTTTTTAAACAATTTGTTTAGTTGATAAAAAACTTTTTTCTGTGGAGAAAGAAGTTTGAAGCAACTTCTATAGGTCAACGATTCAGTTTTATAGTTTTTTTTATTGGTACAATAACAATAATAAGATTTTAGATTGTTTTGAATCAAAGCATATAAAAGTCAAGTACGGTAAGGTCTTGATCCTTGAGAGGGTGAGATAAATCTTCCCCTCAATATCAAGGCCAAATCTCTTTTGTTCTTAGTTAATGGTCGCATTATTGGCTGCTACTAACGCAAGACAGTTCTAAAGGCAACAATTCATCCATTAAAAATATCTGCCAACAAAAAGTTTAAAGAAACAAGTAAAAGTGCTTTATTCGACTGTGCCGAATATTTGATACCCTCCACCAAGAGAAGGCACATTTCAGAATTGGGATTTATATGAAACTAGCTCAATCCACTGCGCTTCGCTCCACTCATTAAAATAAAATAAGTAATTTTTTCGTTAAACACAGATCTCGTGCATTGTTTACGAAGCTATTTGTAACAAATTTTAAATACTCTAACTGTTAGCACTTACCAGCCACTCAGAAATCTATATATAATTTGAATTGGAGGTGCCCCGCGTATATTTACAATAAGGCCAACTTTTTTTTTTACAGATATTGTTAATTTATAACCCGTTATTCGTAGCAAATTTGTAAATTATAGCATTATGGACAGAAAAATAGTTTACGCCACGCCCACTTCTCCAATCCCGTACAATTCTTACAGATGCCCTAGAAAAATGGAACTAACACTACACTTGTCACGTGACAAGTCACTTTAACATGGCGATGTCCTACGAGGGGGTTAATTGACACCTTCTTGACACTTTGTAGCAGGTCACTGAAATAACCTTAATAGACACATCCAATTTCGGTTAAAATAATGCCTGTCGCAGATATTGTCACAAACGAACCATGTCAATAAGAAAGATCCTCTTCATATAAAGTAAAAGAACTATATAGAATCAGCCACTACCCGCACAAAATCCAGCCACATTAAAAGTTTTGTGCCAATTACCTCTCCTCTGGACTAACTACGCTCTAAACACATTATCACCAGTTAAGTGATAGGTCTTGTTTTCACCTGTCACAATTCGTTCCTTTTAATTATACAATTTTGTTCACTGGTCACGGGATAAGTGCTTTAAGAGCAATTGACACAAATTTCCGCAGGGTGCTGTTTGATATTGATAAGCATTCTAATTATACCAAATTATTTAGATGTACATAATTCTATTTTGTGCCACGCCAACTTATCGAATCACGCCTACTTTTTGACTGATGTCGCGTATTGATTGCCAAGCAATTTGTACCAAAATTTTAAACTTTCAATGTTACTATTCTCTAGATATACAATAATCTCTTTTGCCTCTGTATGTGAGGTGCCACGCCCATTTATCTACTCCTACCTTCGTTTTGACAGATGTTGTATATTGATAACCCAACTATGCGTACCCAGTTTGGCCTCGCCCACTTTTGTTAGCGTACCCATTTCTTCTCTAAATGTTCATATGGATGTCAAAGTTGCCTGTGCAAAATTTTATGACTTTAGCTATTATAGTTTCGCATATATACGAACTTTAGTATTTGTTTCATATGGGAGGTGCCACGCCTACTATTGCTAATGCACCCATTTCTTATCCAAGTGTTCATATAGAAGTCAAAGTTGCACTAACTATTATCGTTTCCCAGGTATACGAGTTTTAATATTGAATTCATGCGGGAAATGCCACGCCTACTATTGCAAGTCCGTTAATTTTTTTTACACAAATGTTCGTGTGGATGCCAAAGTTGACCGTACTTAATTTGAAGACTATAACAGTATTAGTTTCCGAGATAAACAGTTTTTAAGACATATTCCTAAATTGCAATTTCAAAACAAAATATAGTCTATGTTTTCTTTCGGACATACAGGAAGACGCTGTGATAATTTTAAGAAAATCAGTCCAGCCGTTTAGCTGTCTATAGACTTCAAACAAACATACATACATACAAACTCACATTCATTATCATCATAATTAATACCGACCTTACAGTTTAAAATTGATTGCAGTTTTAGTCGTATTCCAAAAGCACGTTTTCCAGGATTGGCTTTATACGAGGCCTATGGGAAATTATTGACCGATCTTTACAAAGCTTGATCGTGTGGTTTTCAGTCTTATAAAACTATGACGTACAAAATGTTATTATAATAGACTTTATTCGTTACGTTTTAAGGCGTTTTAAATTTCTTTTTCGAAGTGGGCTTAATATGGGGCCTGTAGTAAATTATGGACCGATCTCGTTAAAATATTAGCGATATTTCAGTCTTATTAAATTATTCCAGGAGTAAACTTCATTAAATAAAGTTGTGGCATTTCCTGTCATATACAATGAAATTGTGCAGAATTAAATGACAATCGGTGCACTTCTCTGCCAATTAATGTAGCTTTTTAAAAGATATATACATTTTTTATGGCGATTGTTCCACAGTTTGGCCTTAACTCACTTCCTACTGAACCCACTGTGCTGGTTTTAAATCTATAACTTCTTGGGATAACTGGAAACAATTTAGCACTACAATTGTTTTTATCTGTTAAGTCTTTCGGAAGTGAGCGGGGTTTCCACAGACGGACAGACAAACGGACATGTGTAAATCGACTTAGAATTACTCAAGGACCCATCATATACACACAGAAAAAATTAAAAATATTCTCTAATCACCAAATTTATTCCAAATTCATAATATCAAGCAAACAGTTTGTTGATCACTTATTACCAAATTGATTATATTGATTAATAAAAATTTTGAGTTTTTTTTTTCAATAAATGATATTTTTAATTTTAATTAAAAAACTTTGCCATTTCAAACAATGTGTTAATTTATTTTATTAAATATTGACAATTCCCAACAACAATTCTACAAGTTTAAATTATTTTATTTTAAACGAAAAAAATCAATTAATATTTTTTTATTTCACTATTATATAAATTTATTTCAATACAACTAAAATGTTAATTAAATCAAAATTATATTTTTAATTTTCTTTCAACTAAAAAAATAATAAATTCAATTATCACATTAATTAAATTTAAATGCATTTTAAACCATTTTTTTAATTGATGAAAAACTTTTTTCTGTGTACTGTATGGGATCATAGATGAATATTGAAAAAGTTTTACAAGCAATGACTTTAGAACGCCTTCTTTTACCAGTAATGGTGGAGGTTAGAGATGAGCGATATTTCTGTACCTGTGATTTAATCACTGTTACTGAAAAATCACGAATCACAGTTGTGACCAAATTTGTCAAGTAACAGGTACTTTCTAAGTCGTTCTTTTTGTATTTTGTTACATATACAAATTTATGATATTTCAATGTTTGTGTGGGTAATAGCGTTTTTAGAATGAAATTTCGAATGATATTGCTGTTCCTTTCATTCTCTCTTCTATCTTATTAGAATTTTTTTATGCCAAAATTTATGTGTTCATGCTCTTACAATTTGTTGTTGTTTCTTTGTAAAGTGCTTACAAAAGCTCTTGCAAAAGCTCGCGCATTCCACATATAGCTTGGCCGCAATTGCTTTAAAAGAACAGAAAACTGATAAACCGTGATCACAATCACAGTTTAAAGGAGCAGTGATTTTTAAATCACATTCACTAATCACGATGATCTTTAAAAATCACGGGATCGCTCATCTCTAGTGGAGGTTATAAAATGTCCCATAAGACACGAAGCTGTTAATTTCCATTAAGGCCGTGCATATCATCGTGCTGCTGTATCAGTAGGAAACTATTTCGAAAATATCCTCTAATTTTGATTAATTCTAAACAGTCTGGTTGGAAAATAAGCTTCATTCATTTTTTAGCTCGAAACGTAAGATGCTACACGCAAAGAAAAAACATGGTTGATACAATCACAATCGCAAACTATCATTAATGTTTGTGGTTATGATTGTTTCAAACACGTCTTCAGTAACAATAATTGTTCAGTCATAAGGTTTTTAGATAATTTTTGTATCAAACATATTATTATGGTTAGAAGAAAAATGCGCACGATCTTTCAAACAATATTTCTATATTTCCCAACACCATGCAACATGACTATTTCAACATTTTATATGGTTCTTACAATAAAAACAATAAAAAATTTAATTTAAAAAATTTATGTTTTATTACAAATATAATATTGCATATATTAAAAATTAAATTAAATACACATATTTATATACATGTGTGTGAGTAACTTGTATATTAAGTTGTGTGGTACAAATATATCCAAAAAAAATAACTGCCGATTTCACGATGTCGAAAGAACGCTTTCTTTCGCACAAATTCATATGAAACAAGAACAAATTTTTGAGAATTTGTTTTTGTTTTACATGTATTTGTGCGAAAGAAAGCGTTCTTTCGCATTTAGTGAAATAGGCAGTAAGAATTCTATGCAGCTCTACTGCAGCATACAATAAACTTTTTCAATATTTTTATCCGTTCTCTTAAGACTTCTAAAAAAAAAGTCAAAAACAAACTTACCTTTTATTTCTTTTATGAAATCTACTTCATATATCAAAATACTGTTGAAAGTTTTTGAAAAAATTCGGGGCTGTTATAAGTTTTTTTTTGGCTGCAAGAAAGACAAAGTAATTGCATATTTATATATGTTTTTATAATTATATTAAAATAACTTACCTGTTTCAATAAACGTATAATAATTTATTTCGTTAGTGTTGCAAGGCAGCATGGCATTTTTCTCCCCGAAAAATGTTTTAACTACTCTGTCATCATTCATGTTTTCTGATTAACTTACGCTTGCTGACGGAGAAAATATCATTTTCTTTATAAGCACACACTGTTTGTTTTGACAATAAATGTTTGCTCCTTAAAGCCTAGTACTATGTTCCAATTTGTGAAAAATGTTCAGCAACATCTATTATTTCATGCGAAAAATTTGACAAGTATCAATGTTACCTATCTCGAGAGTTTACACAATTTGACGTTTTTAATCTTTCAAAGTGTGCGACATTGTTTTGCATAAGTAAACAAAACCCACATGTATTTTACTAAAAAGTATTTTTTAAATAAAAAATTAAGTAAATAAAAATTAAATATATATGAAAACCTGTTACCGGTTGTGTTATTTATGTTTTGCAGTTCTCATTTTAATATTAAGCTTAAACCTTTTTCATTTACTTAAAATTCAACGTGAAATAAGTGCAGCTGATATTATTTCGCAGTTGTAAAAAAATGTTGCTAGAAACATTTCGCAACATTTTCACAAATTAAACAGAGTACAACTCTATCAACACTTTTTCATAGAAATACCGCACAAGTTTTTTTCATATGAGTTTTGACAGCATTTCACGTGAAATGTTGAACAGAGTACTAGGCTTAAGAGAATGTATATTATAGTAGCTAACATATCAAATAATTTAATATGCACAGAAAAAAGTGTTTTATCAATTAAACAAATGGTTTAAAAAGTATTTAAATTTAATAAATGTGATAATGTGAAATTGTCATAAAGTTATATGTCTTAAAATAATAACATGAAAAAATAGGATTGTTGTGAGCAACCCCTCATAATTTAATGTGCTATTAATTACGACAGCACAATAAACATAGCAAGCAACGTTCTATTTATTTAACACACTTTTTGTTTACAAGCCAACAACAATATTTTAAAACCATTGTAAAATGTTAGAACATTATGACAATAAACCATGATAGAACACCTTGTGAATACCCCAATTGTGTAAATAAGTGTTATTTTAGATGTTGATACGTACACAATATATTTTTAAGTTTTTGTATTAATAAAAATTCACGGAAACAATCCCTGATGATGATCTTCAACGAAGATCGAAATATCGGAATTAAATAAAAAGGAATAATTATTTACAAAAAAAAAACTCTGGCCTCGAGCTTGATAAATTTTTATTTATTTAAAATTGGAAAGGTCGAATAATAACAAATTTTATAAATGATTTTTTTAATTAACAAAATGATCATAAAACGTTGCCATTTCAAACAATGTGTTAATTTATTTAATTAAGTATTGACAATTTCCAACAATAATTCCAGAAGTTCAACATATTTTATTTTTAAACGAAAAAGTCCATTAATATTTTTTGCTATTTAATTAATATTTTGATTAAAAATTTATTTCAAAACCACCTTATTAAATAAAAATAATATTTTTAATTTTCTTTCAACTAAAAAAAAATAATTAATTCAATTATCACAATAATTAAATCTAAATACTTTTTAAACCATTTTTTTTAATTGATAAACAACTTTTTTCTGTGTAAAGGGCACACGGAAAATAAAAATAGATTTTAATTAAAAATTTGTGATATTAATTAAAAAATAATTAAATTTGCAGCAGTAAACAAATTTAAACTATCAATATAACGTTTAATTCACTTAATTCATTTGATTAAACGTTTATTTCAATTGATAAAATTTTTAATTAAAACTGATTTTATTTTGGATTATTGCTTTAATTGGTGAACAACTTTGGATAATTTTTTCTGTGCATGCATCCCAAGCACGAGTTAAATAGATGATCTATAAGTCTTCTTTTACTCTCACTGTAAGTTGTTAAAATGTTTTTTGTTAAAACCAATTGTTTGCCATTTTTAACCTTCGTCATAAGTATAGCCCTTAAATGAGTTTAAATTAAAATCTCACATCCCAAGTATCATTATTTTCTGTATTTCAAAAATAAATACTTTCATATTTTCCATGTTATTTAATTTAATTCTTATAATTATTATAATAACAATAACATTTTTTCTCGTTTTAGGTAAATGCAAATTTAAGAACCCGTATCAAAGTATTCGAAGTAAGTTCCATTTAAATTTAAGACCGTGCAATTATTCGCCTTCAAAAGCTTGTACAAGTCTCCAGTTTCAAAACGACGTTCATGTTTTTTTTTCACCGCCAAACAAATCCGTTGCAATAAGTACCTTTTGGAAATGAAGTGTGGGCGTTTTATATAACATGATTTCATGCTTCAATGACAAAAAATGCATAAAACTACAGCCATCACGACTATTAATTGCTCTATTTAAATATTTTTTATTTGCGCTTCCTTTAACTTTGCAGTTAGTTTAATGTTTATTTGACCAATTGAAGCACAATATTTCTGGGAGGTGGTTGGTGAATCGGTTAAAACAACAGGCAGCATAATTGGCAGTAATGAAAACATTGCAACTTTTTTTTTTTTTTTTGATAGACATCAAGGTATTTGTGTATGTTTTGGCAAAACAGCAACAACTTGTTGCTGTTGTTATTTTTTATGTGGGTGTAACTGCAACAACAAAAATAGCAATTGTAATAAAACTCGTCGAAAGACCTGCAGTCCTCGTTGTATTGAAACAATTGTACAAAAATTAAGCACGTACCACATTCAGTTGTATGCAACCTAATGAATTATTTGTTATTCTGTTTAGTTCGGCAATTTTTATTTTTTTGGCTGGTGGTTACTACTTGCAAGCGGGAGGTATTCTATCTTTTCTAACTATTTTGTAACTTGTCGTAATTCGATTTACGATAAAAGGTTTTTGCGCCACGTATACATAATGCGTTGCTCAGCACCTGTTCGTCATTTCTCGGAGTTTTTAAAGCCATTCCAATCGAGTTTAACGAAAATTTTACGAAAACGACTTTATAAAATCCATCATTAGCAGGAAATTAATAAACTACAAATTAACTCGCCATTTATTCGCAGTATTCTGTGATGAGGCTAATTTTGGCCACCAGAGAGGAACAGTCGGTCAAAGCCCGACTTAAAGATGCCCTACGCCACTTTGTTATTAAAAAGAGATTGCAGTTGATAATTTATCCTAAATTCCTAATGTGTGTATATTGCCTTTTATATAACTAACTGTTACTAATAGCATTTATGCTTCGGTAGTTAAATTTTTAAAGGATTTTAAAGGTTAAAACCCTTTTCGGGATTTCGTCCTACATGGCACCTGTTGCGAGAAAAAAAAAATCACGACAAAAAAATTAATTAAAAATGAACGTATACATTTTTTTTCCAAGAAAAAAACAAATTCCCAAAACACAGAAAAAATTCTCACCAATTTTTTTAATAAAGCTATTAATCAAGTAGAATCTGGGAATTATTTCTTTTTCATAAGTTTCTTTATTATATCTTTATATATAAAAATAAGTCCGTATATGTACGTCGCCGAACTAATCATAAACGCGTCGTGCGATTTCAACCAAACTTATACACTAAGTAGGCAGTGGTTTAGTATATGGTTTATATGAAGTTTGGTTGAAATCCGATAACGCATGTGTGTGCGGTGCGTATGTGAAGTGAGTGTGTTTTTGCCGCAGGCATTTGGCAAGCCTTCAGTTCTCTTTATCTACACAACAACTCATGGCAAAACCAAAAATGTTGTCTACGAAAGAGCTCTTAGATAGTTTAAGTGATACATAGTCTAAGATTGTATGAAACTAGAATTAAAAGTTGAATAATAGGGAACAAAACCAACTTTATTAAAAACAAGTGTGTTTCTTTTCTTATTTTGTTTTGACGTGCGAAGCAGGCAACGGGCCCGCTAGTATTATATAGAATTAATTCGAAAAAAATGTTGAATATAATAAAGTAACTTATGTAAAAGAAATAGTTCCCAGATTCTATTTGTTAAAATAGTTGAGTTAAATATACCAATTTATAAAGTATCAATATCCAGTGTGACACAAAGAATGCTGACGAAGGCCGTAGCGGGCCAGAAAATGCATTACATTCTGCGGGTGTCTAATAATTGTAAATTTTTTATTTGCATAATGTTTATACGAAAAAAAACCTTTAGAACGTGAATTCGACACCACCCGGCTGGAAAATCCTATTTCGCTATGTCGATTTGTCTAATTGAAAATGTATTTGAAATAAAATTTTCATGTTTAAAAAAACGCTTGCCGCCCTTGTTTAGGTAAGACTAAGGTCGATCTCTCTTTTCTGCAGAGGATCAAAATGGCTCAAGGCTGCAGGGATGTCTGGAGAACTATCTGGTGAATACTGGCTTGACTTTGGTCCTTGTGTCAGGGTATCACACAGAGACCGCTGTAAGAACCCAAGTGAGCCGTCCTTGTGTCGGCTGCCAATCGATCCTAACCTAACCTAGACGGAAAATTTCGGGAATTTCTTACCAAAGCTTTCAACTAAAATTTAAGCTTTAGTGACATTAAATGGTCAGTTCATTTATGTCATGACTAATAAAAATTTTATTAAAAGCAAACTTATAATTTTGGAAAAACTATTTTCATGGCTTTGAGCCAAGGACAAATTGTTCGACTTATTGTCCGACAAAATGTTTAACATTATAAAACAGAAATGTCAAATCTTCTGATTTCAAACAGATGCCGCAAGAAATCTGCTCAAATGTTTCTTAAAATAAATTCAAGAAATTTTTTGCCACGACATGGAGATCTTAAAACGATGCCGCCATGATGTGCGACTTCTTCTGAATTTTATGTCCGAGATTCCCAGTAATACAATCAATTGTCATTGATTGTCACAAAATACTTTTTAGCGCTACCGCACCCAGAGAAAAAACATGTTTAAATATGGTCACCTCCAACAAAACTACACTGAACGAAAAAGGTACGTGGAGTCAATGAAAATTTACGTTGAGCAAACGAAAAATTTATTAATTCTCGTCCAATGAATTTGTTCGTTGAGACAATGAATGACCGTTCATAAAAAGATTTGATATTAATTATTTAAAAAACTTTTCGCTAATATTTATAAGAAAAAAATTTACGAAATAATTAATAAATGCATGTTCATTGAGTCAACGAATCGTACGTAAATTGAAATATCTGAATAATTTTATTTTTCATTATTTTAATAAACTTTGTTCGTTAATATAATGAACACTTTTTGGTTCAGTGTATTTTTAAAAAAAAAATTGTAAACATATTTTGGTTAATTTGACCATGTTATTGTCACCGACAACCATATTATGGTTAAATTAGTCATCCATCAAGACTGCACAACCATATTATGGTTGCCTCCGAACATGTTTTGGTTAATAATTACTAAAATATGTTTAACACTTATAATAGCATGGTTGGTTTTCAACCACAGCATGATGCTCTTGGAAAAGAGGAAAATACTATTGTTAATATAAAAGCAAATAATTGTCATATTTAACCATAGCGTGTGTAGAGGCAACAATAATATGGTTGTGGCTTATTGATGGAGGACTAATTTAACAATAATATGGTTGTTGGTGACAATAATATGGTTAAATTTAACATAATATATTTACAATTTTCTTTAAGAATAGTTTTGTTGGAGGTGACCAAATTTAAACGTTTTTTTTCTCTGGGTGCGGGAATGGAAAAAGTCCGGGATAATAGAAACCCTAGTAGGACCTAACCACTTAAGAAATTGCAGTCATGTCTACAGTGTCGTAAAGGGTATTTTACAAGGACACTTAAAAATATTATTGCTGGTAATTGTTGATAATTTCTTGCTGTAGTTCATAGAGTACTTCGAAGTTCGACTAAATCAGCTCACCTTTTCGACTTCTTTAATTTGTTAGCTCTGCTTAATAAAAACATCATTTTTGGGTGGTCAAAAATTGAATCGAAAACGAAGAAACAACAACAAAAATATTTATTTCGTTTAAAAATGTTTGTTTTTATAATTCAACAAAATTTCATATGCAGACAAAATTTTTTTTGCTGACTTGAACAAATAAAAAGTACGAGTACAAAACAGCAAAATACTAGGAAATTATGATTGATTTTTTCCTCATGTGCTTTCGTTAAAAAAAAACTTTATGTAATAAATTTTAATAAAAAAATTGTATTCAATTCTGTAAATAAAAATCAAAAAACTTAAATTGATGAAAACTTTTCAATATTTTCCACAAGAAACGAAAACTTAAGGAAACACTTTGAAACAAACAAACTTAGAAAAAGTCCTAAAACAGTTTTAATCTTGATTGAAAATGTTTGTTTCTTTGGAATTCATTGGAAAGTTTACATGATGAAGTTGGTGGCCAAGTAAATTATCATTCAAGACTTTACCTTCCCATTTGTTTTAGTTGAATTTCGGAAATAATCTTAATGTAAATTTTAAGAATTGCGAAGTTAAAAAGTTTTTGTAAATTATTTGTTTCATTATGAGTTTTTGCCTTCGTATTTAAATGCGTATTTAGTTAATTTTTTATTAAATTTAAGTTGTGTTTAAATACAATTACAGTTTTTAGGTGCTCCTTCTTTTATCTTATTTATTAAAGATATAAGTACACAGAGCAAAAACAATTGATTTCAATTAAAAAATTTGTGATATTAATTAAAAAAATAAATTAATTTGCACTAATCACTTGATTAAACGTTTAATTTACTTAATGCAATTTTTAATTAAAACTGATTTTATTTTTGATTAATGCTTTAATTGTTGAACAACTTTGGTGAATTTTTTCTGTGTATGGTAGACCTCAATTTACACTATGGACCTTTCTTGCCTGACAGAGGAAGTTTGTTGGTAAGGGGACGACGCTGTATGCGTGACACACTATACTTTTTTCCTTTCTCGTTAACAAACTTCATCTGTCAGGCAAGAAATGTCCATAGTGTAAATTGGGACTAGGACTCCTAAGTAATAATATTATAAAAATACTACGAGTATCATAAATCAGCTGTCTAAGTATGGGTTCACACAATGAAAATTATCTTTCAGAAAGTCTGAGTTTATTGATAAGAGTGGTGAGAATAGTGGCATGTTCATTTCCCCTCTCACCAATAAACTCAAGCATTCTGAAAGAAAACTGTCATAATGTAAACCGAGACTAACAAAAATAAAGAAACTTGTAAAGTGTATGTATTTTATTACAAAGTGGCCTTAAAGAAACAGCTGATTGTTTTTACTTTGCCTGTTGTTTTTGTATTTGTCAAGTAAAAACACCGTGTAAATTGCAAGATACTTTAAATAAGTAACGCAGACACTTTAAGTATCATTAAAAACATTACTGGACAATTTAATTTCGAATTTAAATAGAATTTAAAAATAAATGACATTTATATATGAAGTCAAAAACTGGTCTTAGTGTTCGAAAACAGTTTCTAAGCAAAGGGAATTGAAATTGAATGTAAAGAAAGGTGGATTTTAATTAAATAAGTTTTAACCTGAATGCAGCATAAATAAAACAATTTGGGGTTATAGAAATTTAATGAATAAATTTCAACTACGTACGTTTGTTTAAGGTTATAAAACATTAGTGGTTTGCACGATTTAAAAGCAGCCATTTCATGCCTTCCAGCCCGACAGAATATTTTGAAGTTAGAGAATTGAAAACTTTGCTCGTTCAAGACTCGGATAGAATTCCTAAATTCTCTGATTGTCTCTGGATGGTCGACTTAAGCAATTAAATAGGCTTGATAATAGAACCGGAGTGATTGGTATTAATTAAAATCTGTTAAGACAGTAGAATTCGAAAGACTATATTATATTAGGGCTTCCAATCGGGACTGGTTTTCTGAATCCCGGGATTCGGCGTCGAAGAAAATATTTCGGGATCCCGCTTTCGGGATCCCGTGATTTTCGAGATATTTTGATTCCCGGGATTCACGGGATTTTTAAAATTTTTTCGGGATTAATTTTTTATTTATACCCAACATATAAAACTTTTTAAACTGTTTGAGAAACAACTTAATTTAACAGTAAAAATACATGTTTCATGAAGTTTGTATAGTAATTATTTCAAAAAAAATATAATAAAAACCAACTTAAATTATGATCACAATTCATAAAGATCATGTATTAAAACACGTAACAAAAATCAAAAAATCTTATTTTTATCCATATTTGATTACACTATGCAACAAGTAAAAATTCCTTGAATAACCACTATATTTTTTTGATCCGCTATAGTCATCTAACTACAAAAATCATCATTATATCAAATTCTATGGTAAGGTTTTTTTTAAAAAAGTTTTTTCTAAAAATTGAGATATTTGAAAAGGCTGTTCCTTACATCTTATCGTTACTTTAGAACGACGTACCCGATTTTGTTACGCAATCCGTCAAAACATTTTAAATTACGCCAGATTTAAGTTTTTCTAATATAATTTTTTAATTTAGCCATTATTTTTGGAGTTATTGAGGCCAAAGTAGCAAAAAAATATTTTTTTTTTGTTTTTTTGTAAAATTTTTGAATTCAAAAAATTCATAAAAAATTGAAATCAACAAATACTTACCAGTTTTAGTACTTATGCTCAAAGCTGCATGTATAAGAAGTAAAATAAATTTTATTTCATGAAAATCCATGGATAAATTCCTCTTTTATTCCCGATAAAGTGAAAATACCTACTTTGACATTTTTTTATCGCAAATTTGTGTAGATCTAAAAGTTGTGTGATTTTTTAACGGGTTTACCCTGTTTATTGCACAGTATTTTGTTTAATCCTATATTTTTATTATTTTTTCATAAAGCTGCATATATAAGAAAAAAAATAAATTTTATTTCATGAAAATCCATGGATAAATTCCTGTTTTATTCCCGATAAAGTGAAATCGGGAACGTGGTTCCAAAGTTGCGATAAGATATAAGAAGCCTTTTCAAAAACCTCAATTTTTAGAAAAAAAATTTTAAAAAAAAAACCTTACCATAAAATTTAAAATAATGATGATTTTTGTAGTTAGATGACTATAGCGGGTCAAAAAAATATAGTGGTTATTCAAGGAAAAAGAAAACTTCCCATTTGTTGCATAGTGTTATTGATGTAAAAAATTACACCATTTCCAATTGTATTTTAAAATTTCCAAATGTATTTTCAAATATTGCAAATGAATTTAAAAATTGCCCAAATATATTTTTAAGTTTTCTAGATGTATTTTGAATTGTCCAAATAATATTTAAAATTTTCAAATACAATTTAAAATTTTCCATATTTTTTTTTTTAAATTGTGCTTCCAAATTATGTTTCAAAATTTTGCAAATGCTGTTCAAAATTTTCTAAATGTATTTGGAAATTGGGTAAATTTAAAAATACGTTTGGATAATTTTGAAATACATATGAACGATTTTAAAATAAATTTGATTTTAAAAGATTGATGTTTGACTATTGACGTCAACCGTCGTCAATGGCGGTAAGTGCTAAAAGGCAAACCCCTCTGAAGAGATTGTGTGGTTACAAGCGAAACTAGTCAGGGCTACCTGTCCGTGAAAACCTGGGTTCAATTCCCACCTCAGTCAAGAACTAAAAATTATTAATAAATTTTAATTCATTTCATGTTCTAAAATTCCTTTCTTCATAAAAATAATTTAATGAAAATTAACTTCAATGAACTTAAGCCTGAGTAAAATATCGAATTTGGATTAAAACCCATTAACAGTTTAATAAAATAACCACAATACTAATTGTAAATTTGAAAATTTTGAAAATATTTTTGAAAAATGTTTAAAAACATTTGGAAACTTATAAAACACAATTGAAAATTAAGTATTCAAAATCAAATTTTTTGTGTTGTGGGTCAGCAAAAAAAAAAAAAAAAAATTTACAAAATAAAATAAATAAACTAAAATTAAATAAATTAATTTATCACGGGCTTGATTTAATATCCGTCATCAAAGTATTCATTATGTGCCTCTTCTCCGTTGTTACGTTAGTGTCAATTGAAAAACGTGACCGACACAGTACAACGTATTTTATAAGATGCGGCCTTGGGAAAGATTTTAAATGGAATCTACTGGATTTTGTTGCAATGTAATCGGGCTATAACAAAATTAAAGAGTTAAGGCCTCGTTACTCATACGTAAACGTATACATTGCAGGTCAGCATTTTCTTTTCTTACGGAAACGTGACGTGGCGAATGAACCTGATAAAATTAATATTTTACTCCTATTTAACGTATCAGCTGTTAGAGAACCTTAGGTTTGTTTATGCATATTGATAGAGCGTACATAAAATCGACGCCAACAACGTTTTCCTTCTATATTTTTATACAAGACGCATAATGGTGTCTCAGTAAGAATGCACTTTATCATTTTAAAATAAAAACACTTTTTTTTTTGAGATAATTGTGATTTTTTTATTAGATTTTAAAGAAGACATGTTCATATAAATTATGTAATAACATATACGCCAAATGGCTCCCATGGCTCTGATGACAAGCCATTACTCTTTTAATGAAATTTTCCATGACTATTGCAAAGAGATGTAGCTGTATCTCACCGATGACTCGTTGGATCTCGGATTTGAGCTCAGGAATTGTTGCTGGTATATTCGCATAAGCCCGAGAAAAAAATCGCAGCACGTTAAATCGCATGATCATGGTGGCCAGTTGGCATCAACTTTCTTGAGATAATTTATTCTGGAAATCGTTGCTTCAATAAATCGAATGTGTCATACGCGGTGTGGCAGGTGGCGCCGTCTTACTGAAATCCCATGTCGTCCAGATGAGACCACAAGAACTCCGTAATCATTTTCCTGTAATGAATGCCTTCTTTAAAAAAATAAGGCCCAATCACTCCGCCTGACCAAAATCTAAACCAGGCTGTCGCTCGTTGTGGGTGCATTTCTTTATCATGGATTGTGTGGGTGTTTTCTGAGCTCCAAATTAGACAAATTTGGTAATCACGAAACCATTCATTAGGTGCACTTTCTCGACTAAAAATTCTCAGAAGTTTGCGATCGGTGTCAGCAAATTTTTCACAATTATAACACGGTGTTCTTTCGTAAAGCGCTCCATTTTTAATAATCGGAATTAACTTATGCGACAGCTGCTAAACTTCAAAAACTGCACCTTTACTTGAAGTCGACCGCAACGTTTACGTGTCCGCAACACTAACGTATGGGTAACGAAGCTTTAAAGTTATTTTGCTTTTTTCTTGCTCTTTCTATTCTAGTCGTTTTCTATGGTTGAATGTGCAAAGTTCGCCCAGAGTTCGAAAAAAACGCGAAATAAAAATTTATTTTTTTGAGTATGTGAACTTGTACACAAACAAAATACGGTACACAACGATTGTGAGCTGACGAACCCAAATACTAAGATACGGTACCGCTCTTATTTTAGCGTACGTTTAGTGTCCTTTTATGTACACAACGATTGTGATCCCAAATACTAAGATATGGTACCGCTCTTATTTTAGCGTACGTTTAGTGTCCTTTTAATTACTGGAAGTATTCCAGTTAAAACAAAATCTGTGTTGTCTGTTCTCGCATTCAAATATGGAAACACTTTTTTCTCACAAATCGAGAAACGATGGAATTTTTTGTTTCACACTTAATGTGAGAAAGTTTGTGATGCGAAAAATACAGAAACGACCTACTGAACACAAGTTTGTAAAAGCGAAAGTTAATAACTCGCAATAATCGTCTCAAAAACTTAAGCGAGTTGACGTTAACAATCGACTTTGAAGTCGTTAACCATTAATCCCTTATGCAAAAAAAAAATTTAAAGTTCACAATAGTTAACTTAACGTCTAGCAAAAGTGTATAGGCTTAATGGGTTAGTTAACTAATATGGACTTAAACTTTTTTTGCATAAGTGGGTTATTTGTTGGGGCAATAAAAAATTTGTTTTTTCAAGGTAACGGCCAACTGGAACATCTTCACTAAAGCCAAATATCAATGGACCCCAATCTCTTATGAGAGCCCTGCAGCGAGCAAAAACCGTTTAGAATAAGCGACCAGACACAAGTTTATAAGTGCAATTAATTCAAATACCTAAAAAAGACAAAAGAAAAATTAAATTTTTAAAATGTTAAGGAAGCCATAAACTTCTTTAACAGTCGCTCAGTTAAATTTTTTATTTTAAAAACCATTTTTCAATATCTTCTAGTATATTTCTTTACACTCTAATTGTTAATGAAATCAATTCCAAAAATCTCACATTTTCAAAATATTTATAGCAAATGTTTCATGCATATATGCATGTGTATGGAAAAATAATGTTAATTTATGTTGAAAGTCCTTGAAAGTATCCTTTTTCATATACTCCTCAAACTTTTCTCTGTGTTATTTTTATTTGAGTTCCCAGAAGTTGTTCTAAGTACTTTTATACAAACAAAATAAAATTATTCTTATTTTTATTACGATAAACGACAAACTTTTAAATTTTTTTTTTATGACATACATGAACTGCAATTCATATGAATGTAAAAATCCTTGCATCCTTTACGACGGAAATACTCATGCATCGAACATGTATAAAACGATATTTGAATTTCAGTATAAGTAACTGTGTTTATTTACTTGTAGAAAAAAGTTAAGTTTATTTTAAATATCAATAGAAATTATAGTTCTTATTGTTTACTCTAGAAAAAAAGAGGAGTGCTGCTAGCAAAACTTTTTCTCTTTATAACGGGTGACTCGTTATGAAAACTAATTGTGTCTATGTCTGCTCTTCTCTGGTATAAAAGAAGTCACAAAAATGTTGATGGCTTCTGTAAGACTTTTTCTAGCTTGTACAAAGTCTACTAAAGATGACGTTTGTAGAAGACAGGGGACGTCCAAGTTCGCTGTACCTGTCTCTGATACCTATGATTTCTACCAAAAGTAAAGTAAAAGTAAATGCTTTAATGGACTTACGCCCTTCCTTCTATTTGCCTGTTAAGCTTCTACAATGTTCACAGTAGGGGACAGCCGGACTTTACTGTAATGCCTGCATGTAAGATTATACAAGCAGAGATTCTCCTCTTTGCTTATCAGTGACTAAATGCGTTCGATTTGCTAAAGACTTATGGCCTGTTCAACGATCTAGATAGCAAATCGAAGCGATCGCAATCCATTCGCTCGATTTCGAATCAGATTGGGTTTAACCATTTCGACAGCTTTCGATCGCTTGCTCTTACGAGTGTCAATATTTGTTACTTACGTAGTAAAAAAATATAGTATTGCCATATGAGATATTTCTATAATTTTTTTCGTTTTTGTTCAAAAGTATCAAAATTAATACTTATTTGCTTGATAACAAATACAACTGTGTTTGAAATTTTATCAGCTGTATAGAAATGTCAGAAAATAAAAAAAAAATTTCATTGATACCAAAGCTTAAAAAAAAGAGTAAACAAAGGTTAAATGTAATCAAAAACAAAATATATAAGCAAAAAAATTATAATAAATCATGCAAACAAATAAATAAACCAATTAAACAATTACAAAAGCAGCGACCCATTAATTTCCTGTACTAGAAAAGTTAAATAGTTTCCTTTGTAAATACCGCGACCAGTTTTTTGCAGGCTTTTGTTGTTTTTCTGTTTCTGTCCTGCATTTTAAATGTAAATATAAATATTCAGTCATGTCACAGAGTACAATTCCGTTCGGAAACGGAATTCATTCCGTATTTTGGTGCTTCAGAAAATTAGGAAAAAACTTTGCGGAATGAAACCATATTTGTTTTCATGAACGGAATGGGAGTTTTCTGTACCTTAAAGGCAAAAAAACTATCAAAATTTACTTTCTATAGAGATAATAGGAGATAATTTGATGAAATTTGGCACATAGGTTCAAATTGGCAGAAGGACCAAGCTTATTGGAAATGGGACGAATCGGTCCATAATTTTACTTAGCCTTAATACAAGATTCTTTCCGGATAGGGTTTTTGTTCCGATACATGATCTTATTATGATATTAAGATTAAATATTGTCCAAACTAATTTATTGCAATGAAAATCATCTTACCAAATTTTATTTGATTCGGTTTATATTTGACCATAGGTCCAATACAAATAATACTCCCACAAACAACTCTTAAATAAATCTTAACCTCATAACATAATTTTGTTCAGCTTTGTCCATAATTGCCCGTGGGTCCCAAATGGTCGGGCTTGTCCGACTATACTTTCTTACTTGTTTAAACTATAATTTTTCGTTTAAACAATGAATAAAATATTTTTATTTTACATATGTGACAAGTGGTAATGTGCTCCATTTTTATTTATTATTTATTTAAATTACTCTTAAATATTTCTTGTTTTTTAAAATTCAACGATTCGACAACAAAACATCAAGTGAGTGGTTTTGACATTTGTGTTCGTAATCTTGACGATACCTTCGATATTGATAAACCGCTTTTTGTATGAAAGTACTTACGTTTTCTTTCGAGTTGTCGTTCGTTCGAATAATCGTACAGAATAGAGTTAGTTGAACCCAAATCCGTTTTCGATCGCTTAGAATGCGATCGAAGTTGTTCTTTCGAAATCGTTGAACAGGCCATTAATAAAGTAACCAAGAAAATCTGTTTAAAAGTCTGGTGTATATGGTGACTAGTCGACCACAAACATATGCCTTCATGTCCCGAAACACAATCTATGCTAGCCCAATGTCCTTTACGCAGAACTAATGTTAAAATCAGTGTTCGAAAATAAACCGAACATTAATAGTCGTACGGTACACACACACACTATTACACACACACATAAATGATATCTATCCAGCGGTAACTATTGAAAGGACCGCCAGTGGCAGGCCTTTTTGAAGGCCTCTAACTCCTTCCTAAAAGATTCGCTTCGTATGATATCCTGCCCTCAGAAGTATGCCTCCTAGAAGGTATACATTTCTTTTTGAAAGACCTTCCAAAATGTTCAGTAGTCACTCGCTACGCCTCTCCTTAAGAGGGAAGAAAGGAAATTCTCCAGTTTTAATTTTTTTTTTAGTGACTTTCCTTACCCTCTTCTTTATGAAGGGAACGCATTTGTAAAGGGAGTGTAGAAGGGCTCCCTATGATAATAAAAAAATAAGTAAGGAATGCGGCGAGGAGAGCTTGTGTCTGCTAAATAAGGCCTTCTTTGAGGCCGCTTTAGTCATTATTTTACCGCTGGGTTTTTTTTAGTGTTTTTGTATTAGTACACAACCCTTCCGGGCGGAGAAAAGAAGCAGTACGGATGCCTTCTGGCAGACGTCTGTACTCCTTAGGCCTTTCACTCTCGCTTCTTTCGCCATAGATTCTGAAAGGCATTCAAATAAAAAGCTCTAAGAAATATTTTCAGAGAATGGTGATTTTATAAAGTTATCTGAATTCTTTGGCTTTTGCTTTGGCAAAAAAAAAAACAAAAAAATCGTACTCCTTCCTTTCTCCCTTCTCTTTTCTCCTGGAAGGGAATGTGAAATGTGTATCTTTTCTTTTGTACGGATTCCTTCGGTAAGGTATTCTTTAGCAGTTAGATTAGAATGGTAATTAAATCAAAAAAATCTAAGCAGGCCGTCAATAAGAAGGTCTTTTGAGTTTTCCCGTTGGGTTAATACCGTTCATAACTATTTCACGAAAGTAGGAAACATTATGTATTGTACTGTTTTTCGTTATAAAACAAAGCAATCGTAGCGATTTTGTATTTGAATGTTCTAAAGTGTTTTTTTCACTTTGATGAAGTTGAAATGAGCAAACAAAAAATATTTGCAACGCTTCTTACTAGTGTTGTTGCTATTGCTTGGCAAATTGCACGACCAAAACACGAACAGCCTGTGTGTGTATTGTATACATGTTTTGTTTTTGTAAAAATTTCTGTTGGCATATTTGTATCTTGTTTTTGTAAAACTAATTATGCTGTCATTACCAGCCAAAGGGCGCTGAGCACAACTAAAACGAACAAACATTAATGTGCTAAAACGAACACAATGAAGTTTGTGATTTTTTTTACAAAATATTGAACGCAATGAAATGTTCTCATCTCTATGTTTAGTTGGATTAATACAATATTTTCATTGTGTACGAAGATCACAAACAGAGAAACGTTTTGGTTAACCCTAGGATTACCGTCTTGGTCTGGCCAGACCAAATTTGTGTTTTGCTTGTAATATTTTTCGCATATAACAAAAAATAAAAAATACAGGGACGTGAATTCTATAAATTATATGTTCTGAATCGAATGAAACTAATTGGATTAGATTGGAGCAAATAAGTGGGGTTAAATTCCATTTTTATGTAAAAGTCTATGAAATGACCCTCTTGGTCTAGCCAGACCAAATTTTTTTTCCTTGAAAGATATTTCAAATAGGACAAACTATTAAAAAAACAGATACGTGAATTCTAGAAATAATATGTTCTAAATCGAATGAATAAAGTTTGAATCAAATCAGAAAACTACGGCCTATTATGCGCTTAGTTCAATCTAACTACAAAACCCTAACGCAAAACTCGTTTCAGCTGTGGTAGATGCGAAATAGCTTATGGAATAAAATAATGAAATAATAAAATTATATAATAACTTTGTACAATCTAAAGTAATTAGCAGACGTTCAATAAAAAATATAGTTATATACTTTTTATTGAATTGGGGTTTTAAGCTGTAAAAATGGTGGTCTGGCCAGACCAAGAGGAGAACTTAGTGGTAAAAATTTACCGATTATCCTAGGATTAAATTAAGGCGAATCCAACTACATGTGATGTCGGAAATCCATCTAATTTTGACAGTTCGAACAAATTTTTTTTTATTTGTTAGTGTTTTGTAAGAAATTGTTAACATTTCGAACCGTAAACACTTACAATGCAGAGCAAAAAATCGTATGTTGTTTCTGTTCTTCTTGGATCGTTGTAGCTCCGACAGCAGCTGTAGTTGAATTCGTCTTGGTTTAAAGTATTTACTCTACAAATACTAAAAGCGTTTGTGTTTTCCATATCGTACTGAACACTTAATAATAGTATATAATGCTTATTTTCGAACACTGGTTTGAATGAACTAAATTGGTGACTTTTTAAATTATGATAATAGACGTCGAAAACGTTTGGCTATGTAGCTAAAGCCAACACAAAATAGTTAGCTTCTACTGATCGAAACATGGCTTCTTTAAAATTTTCAACCCATGCAATTTTTTATATTACATACTTATATTTTCTGAATACCTCCAAACTGAATCACCTTTTATTTTTTGGAAATAAAGTTAAATCAATGCAGCAGGAAGGTTGTAAGGAAAAACTTTAGCAAACAAATTCACAAATCGTTGCCGTGGTAAATCACAAAGACATCCAGCATTTAGTTTGCATTTTTTCTTTGTTTTTTACTTAAGGAAAAGGATATGCAAGGATTTTGACAAAACAAAACTATAATTTTTTGAATGATAGAAAATTTGTGAACATCCGTTCGAATTATTAGAAAATTTATTGTTTGAAAATTTATAAATTTAATCGAAAAAAATTAGGAATTTCGGGAAAAAATGTATATATAACTGGAACATTTCCTAATTTCGAAAAATGCCGTTTAGTTTTCAATAGGACTAGTATCGATTACAAAAATTTTGAATGGAACGAAATTTTAAAAGCCAATTTATTTTGTTATTTTGACAGACCAATTAACTTCAATTTACTCACACTCCATGTATTGAATATTATATTAAGCATTAGGGCATAAAATAATTCATTCAATGCATTGATCGCTAGATATGTGTTTTTCTTTAATTCCAGACAATGTTCAGACTTGGTTACAAAGTACTGCTTATCTTTAAAGCCTGGAAATAAAACAAGCAGATATTTTATGTTAAAACTAGTATTTAAGCAGCTACTTCGTTAGTGTCTCTTTTTCTTTCGAGGACATATTTTTACGCCAAAGTTTATGTTTCTAGGTTTTAACCCGCTACTTTGTAATATGTACGATTTTCACCTCCAAATTTTTATTTGCATTTTTCAGATACGTTACGAATGTGATATTTTTATTTTTTTATTGAACATGAGCTTAATTTTTTGATGAACATGTGGTTAGGGAATTTACCCGTTTTTAGCTTTTTAACCTCTAACCATAAAAATTTTCAAAACTGCCATCCTAGGGAATCGATTTAGCGAGAGGCCAACCTCCCGGCCAAATTTCAACATTTTAGCTTCAGGCGTTTAGGACGTGCGATGACGAATCAGTCAGTAACTTAACATTTTTATATTATATAGGTAGATGAAGAAAAATGTTTAAAAAAAAAATAATTGAATTAGGTACGATTTCACCCCTTAAACGTTCGAATTTCGAAACGCATCAAATTTGTATTTGTATTTTTTAGTTAAGTTATGAATGTGATATATTTTTTATTTTAATGCTTATTGGTTTAAAAGATAGATGGCATAACAAAAAAGTTTTAAAATACAGGTTTTAGCCGTTTACTTCCCAAAAATGCCGAATTTCAAAAAAGTACCAGGTACCTGTCCGCTTATTTTTTTTATTAAACAACAATAAGTACTAAATTTTTGAATAAAAAAAAAAATGTTTTGTAAAAAAGTACCAAAAATAGTTACGGTTTTTACCCCTTAAATGTCCGAATTTCGAAAAAGTACCAAATTCGTATTTGGATTTTTTAGATAAGTTTCAAATGTGATATAACCCTTATTTCTATGTTTGTGGGCTTAAAAGATAGATGGGGTGACAAAAAAGTACCAAAATACAGATTTTATCCGTTTACTCCCTATTTCCCCTTTTTGGTACTTTTTTCTTCCCATTGAAGCATAACAAATTTCAATATTGTAGTGGGAGCCCATAATTTAATATGTATATGTAAATAAATAAAAAAAATTTTATAAAAAAAGTACCAAAAATAGTTGCGCTTTTTACCCCTTAAACGTTCGAAAAAATACCAAATTCGTATTCGGACTTTTTAGATAAGTTGCAAATGTGATATAACCCTTATTTCTATGTTTATGGGTTTAAAAGATAGATTGGGTGACAAAAAAGTACCAATATACAGGTTTTACCCGTTTACTCCGTTAAAGGACTGAATTCCAAAAAGTACCAGACACATGTTCGCTTATTTTTCTAAAGAACAACGATAAGTATTAAATTTTTTTTGTATCTCTTTTAGTTTTGGAACAAACATTCGAATTTCCAAAAATCCCGTCTTAGTGGATCGATTTGGGGAGAGGCCAACCCCTGGTCCAAATTTCAAGTTTTTAGCTTCAGGCGTTTAGGCTGTGCGATGATAAATCAGTCAGTGAGTCAATAACGTTACAATTTTATATACATATATAGATAAAATGCACACTCGTAAAAAATTATGGATTGAGGTAACATTATACTTTGGAGGGTACCATATTCTATGGTTGAATTTTAGCAATGCTAATGCTTCTAGGTGGCCATATTAAATACTATTATAATATGATTAGTTACCCATAACTTCACTGATAAAAAAGCGTCATAACGCTGATGTATTTTGACATCAATACTATCACAAGTGTCTTCGTTTTTGACCCCATAACACTTTTCATCATTGTGATGTCAGCCTTAACATCACTTGCCCATATTGTCATCAGCAGTGTGGCCATTTTTGCAGCTAAATTTAGCATTAAAAATTTTTTATTTCGCCGCAAAATTTTCATTTAGCAGTTGGCATTTTATTTAGCATTTTTGGAAAATGTTTTTAGCTTTTTTTTAGCATTATTTATTTTAAAAATTTAGACGAATAATTTAATTGATTTTGCTAAAAATATATTATAAATTATAATAAATTTTGACTAAAAATAGTTATACTAAAAATGAAATTTCGTAAGAAAATGGATAACTATTATGTTAAGAATCACCTTACATGTCATGTTAAAAGAAATAGAATATTCTGGGAATATTAGAAATGTCCTCATCATGTTGATTGCAATTATTATTCGCCCCGGTAGTCTAGCTGGTAGTGAGCTAGTCTATCAGTTCCGGGGCTGCGGGTTCGATTGCCGCCAGAGACTCTGGTCTTCTGCAGACAAGCGAAAAGCTTTGCGGGATTAAGTGTACGACTAATAAAAAAAAAAAAAATATAGAAGTACAAGGAAATTTCACTTTGTATTTAGAAAAGAATTCAATAGTGTAAACGTTTGAAAAAATTGTTTGCTCTAAACAGCTGGAAAAAATTTATATTAAAGCTTCAACTTTTCTTAAACTATAAAAAATAAAATAATCTAAAAATTTTGTATATTATATAAATAAACCGTTTATATTAATCATATATCAGAGATTTGCAGGCCCGCTAAATTTAACATTTAATCTTAACTCCCTGTGCTACATATTTATATGTATCAGATGCTTGACCAAAATCTAGCCATTTGCTTAAATATAACCATTTATTTTAGTTCCGTTAAAAATTAGTCACTAAATTGTAATTAGTTTCGAATAAAATTTTTAACAAATCTTTAACAAATTTTAGCATTGTTTTAAGCATTTTCAAAAATAATTTTTAGCATTTTTTGGCCCTGTCTAATGGTAGATTTAGCTGTAAAAAATTTTTAGAACTGGCCACACTAGTCATCAGGTTCAAAAATTTAAAAAACGACATCAATGGGTTGACACATCGGCATCACAGATATGACGAATCAGAGTCAGTTTATTTAAACATGTCATCAGTGCGATGACTCAGTAACATCAAAGAATGCTCAATCTAATGACAGCTTTTCATTTCGATTGACATAAGTTAAAGTGAGAGAATATGTATTATTATTTTATAATATATGTTTGTTTCATTAATCAAGAAAACAAGATTGCGCATTGCGCAGGTCCGTTATTTTGTTGTGTAGTGATCAGCTGTTTGTGTGACGTAGGCATAGAGTTTGTGTTGTAAACAAAGTACATTTGTGTATAAAAAGTGCTAAAGAATTAAATTAAAAAACATAAAAAAATTAATCAAAAATAAAAATTTAGTGTGCAGGTAATAACTGTAATAATGAAAACAATTCAAAAGCGTGTAAAGCTTCACCAAATCTTTGAAAAAAGAATGAAGATCGCCTGCTTATAAAAAACAACTTTGTTAAAGATTCAGTCATACAAGTTGATCTATTAAATGTGATGAAAAAGTAAAAAAGCTCTTTTTCAGGGCAAGAATGTATTTTAAAATTAGAAAACTTAATGCGGAGCTTAAGTTTAATAAAATAAAAAATTTAATTCAAATTTATACATTTTGCTTGTTTTATTTTGAAAAGAATATGTTTCTTATTTAGTAATAAGGAGGGCAATGTTCATTATATATTTCCCTCTGGAAATGTTTACAATAACCAATGAAGTAATGTCAGAAAAAAGTTCTTTATAAGAATTTTTATACAACCCGAAAAGTAAAATTTTTATAGCCCCAAAAAGTTCTTCTTCTAACACAAACTTGAAATTTTTACTCGATTACTTCTCTTTCCTGTCAATTTAAAATGTTGTTCAAATCGATGCACCCGTTTAGAAGTGATGTAGTTATTTCCAGTTTTGAGCCAAAAACCTCTTTCATTTTTTACAACAAACACCTATTTGCATTCTGTGATGTCGTAGATGCGCAGTAAAATTTTTTTTGAACGGCTAAGTGCGCAATCTTGTTTTCTTGATTCATGTGTTTGTTTCACTTTTGTTGTATTCCGCCCTTTGTTTACAGCAGAACTCTCAACTATAAGACACCAGCCGTATGCCTGATATGGTTTGGTGGCGTAATAATTCTACTTTTAAAATTTTATGTATTTAAATAAATAATTTAAAAAAATGGAATATGGGAATTTTTGCTTCTAATTTTACTTTTTAAACATGACATTAATGTTAATAATATATTATGACATGATATATTAAGTTATCGCACTGATGACATGATATATTATGCCAGCACACTGATAACAGTTGGTCATCGCACTGATGACATGATAAATATATATTGCCATCGCACTGATGACAGTTTGTCTGTACTGATGTCAAAATACTTCAGCGTTATGCCGCCTTTTCTTTCAGTGTACACAAAATGTTGCATCGATGCATTGATGTCACTGTAGTCATAGCATTGATGGCGTATGAAATATGGCAAAATTTTTTGATAGAGCTCGTCATTGGATTGATGTCCCTTGGTGCCTTATTGATGCCATTTGTAATAACAGTTATGTCACAATTCTGATGTAAGGAAATCATCAATATGAAAATGCATTTTTCTATGAGTGTTGGTCTAATTTACACTTGATCGAAGTTACAATTTCGTCAAAATTAACCATTATTTCATCAAAGTGAACCATAATATAGTTACAATAGTATGGGTTATATTCAACATGTTATAGTTATTTTTTCACACATTTTTTCCTATGGTTGTAGCGAAATTTTTTTCAAGCAGTGTATTATTAAATCCAAACATATTTGAAGTTTCAGAAAAGGTGAACGAACATTTTATGGTTAAATATAAACAATATTTTATAAATCATGACTAGGGCTGCGATTTCCTTGCAAATGCATTTTTTTGTCAAAAGTCTATTAAACATCTGCATGAAACTTAATAATGATGTTCATGAAACTTTCATTATAATTTTGTATTTGCTTCGTTTTTATTCAGTACAATGAATAACTATGAAATGAAAGCAACAAACACACGAAACTTAAGAGACGAATAAGATGCAGTGTTTTTGTTTACTTACCCAGCATTTACACATGCAACTGCAAGTTCAAAAAACCCAATACACTCGCACTTTTTCACTAGCACCATCACAATTTTTATACTTGCAGCCAACTTGTAGCTAACTTGCAAGACATTTCTGACGACAATGATTTTTTGGCACTTGCATGCAGGCAGGGTTAAGCGAGAGAATATGAATACCAACAACTCTGAAATAAAACAACCACTAAATAAATGTCGAATAAGTTCATGGAAAAAACATTTTTTTTAAAGTCAGTATTGCCAGTTGAAAGAAATGAAAAACATTAGGAAAAATAAAAAAAAACAACAATAACATGAACAACAACAAGATAAGGAAGTACCTACATTAATATTAAAATAATAAAAATAATACAAATTTGACTTTGTTTTCAATGTAAATTAGTTTGCTTTTAATGTTAATTTTTACACTTCAAAAAAATTTCATTTTATTTTCAAAAACATTTTTCAGCAATGTGTTTTGCTAGGAAGTACATAAAAAAGTTGTTAGGCAAAAAATTTTAATTTAATTTAAAAAATGCTTTACAAAATACATATATTATTGTAAAGGTAACAAAAAAGAAAAAATTATATAAATTTACTAAGTGGCAACATTGCTATTGAGTATTTATATAAAAAAAATGAGAGAGAGTAAAAACTGTAAAGCAAAAGTCGTTTCATTGAACAAAGTCTTTGTGTTTGCCATTTGAAACGAAATGGGTTTGCTAGTAGCATGAATAAAACAACAGTTTGTTCAGTGGTCTGAAGTTTGTTTGAATACGAACTTCATTGAGTAAAAATTTCAGTATGTTCATGAATGAAGTTATTCATGCAGCCCTTTATACTCTATGAAAGATATCGAAAAATTATCATGCCAAATCAATAAATTTGCTTTAAAATGGCACCGATTTGTTTTTGCATATTGTTGCTTATTTTAGTGATAATGCAGATTTTTGCATACTTTGCTTATTTTTTATATTTTGAGATTTTTGAGTATTTTTTTTTAAATTTCCATGTTTTTTTTTCAAGAGAGCGGGGAGATTTCTCCCAACGGAGACGGTACCGCGACCAAACCAGGTCTATTGTACCCACCCCCCTTTAGTTGGCCAAAAGATCCTCTGCCTCCCAGAGAAACCCAAGAAGGTCTTTTGCCGGTATTACACCGACTCGAAACGCGCCCATCGTAACGTGCCCCAAGTGTCTCCTTCTGGCCCATGCCACCGCGGAGACATTTATAACATTTCCATGTTATAAAAGAAAGTTCTTCAGAAAATTTCCAAACACACAAATAAAAAAATTTTATAATCAATAAATAAATTCATTAAAATCTCTGCTTAAAAACAAGATTTTTAAGATTTTTACCAAACATTCTTCTATTTTAACCGATGCAGCACTTTCCATGGATAAGGCTGCCAATGGTTTTAAAAAACGATTTATCCAAAACTGTTACAAGTAACTTGCTTAGACAATGGATTATACCGCGTTGCAGAGAAAATTAAAAGCCAAGTCGATAGTACTGAAATTTTAATGAAGTATATCCCTTATGGCTAATAAATCAGTAAGTGTTTGAACGCTGGTTTAGTTGAACTAAACTTAAATTTATATGTAGCTTAAACTCAACAGCTGTAAATCAGTGTCCCATGTATTATATGTAGTGTAAAAAGTAACATGTGGCAGCACTACGATAAATGTAGACAAATTCATATGGTTTGTATTGGTAGTTTAAACGCCCAATTTTATGCGTTTAAAGATGGTTTATATGTTTTCTGATTTATAGATTTGTTGGCTTAAACACATTTTAAACCAAAAATAGAGTTTAACTTGCTCTGATTTATTAGCCCTTAGTGCCCCTTCCACCGCAGCCAGTATTACCAATATGGGATATCTGACTAGATGCTTCAGAATTCTAGTCAAAAATCTTTGAGCAATTTAAGAATGTTATTGAAGAGCTTGTTGATGCCGATGATTATGCAATTAAAAAAGTAAAAGAAACATAACATTTAAATAACATCAGAAATCAATTAGTATTTGTTTTTTCCAACTACAGATATATTGGTGAAACAATAACTAAATTGAAGGGACTTAGTTCACTTAATACTCAAGCTAAATTAATTGATAGAAGAACAGCCCGACAAAAAAAAAAAAATTTTTCGCTGGAAAAAATTCTGATCTGGAATCCAAGTGGGATATGAAAATGAATTTTATGGGAATGCAATGGTATCATTTAATTATTCTCCTTTAACTTCGGTTGACGCTGAAAGATTATTTCCTATGTACAAATGTTTTTTTGCATCCGAACAGACAAAAACAAATAAAAATTTAAATTAGTTATTTAAGTAGTTGAAAGATATTTGATTACCAATAGACTGACAGCCTGTTTTGGTAAAACACAAGTGTTCTCACTTGAAGTTTTCGTATAACATGACAAACATAACAATCTTATTAAGTCTTATTTGACCTTTAGTTTTTTATAATTATTTTTAATTAGGTCTTTTTATTTATAAAAAATATTATATTTATTTATTTTTTCAATATTTCGCTAACCTCTGGTTAGCATCTTCAGGAAACTAACAAAATTTTATATAACGAAAAAACAAACAATAACAAAATTATCGTCCATGTTCTGGAAAACGAAGCGTTTTCAAATCGCTTACTATTTGAAAAACGCAAAACGTATTTCAGCATGTTCTGAAAACCAGGCGATTTGCTATTTTTCGAAGTTGTGTTTAAGCAAAGAAAACATATCGTCGCACAGTGGCGCCATTTGAGTTTTTTCGTTGCAAAAATCATATCTTTTGAACAGAATAAGATAATTGAACAGTTTAAACAGCATATGATAGATAACTGTTCAGCCTATGAAATGAGCGTTTGGAAAGGGTGCTACGCTTTGTAGGGGTCTACTTATGGGTTATCAAAGTTAAAATTAGTAGAAAAATCAATTTTATGGTAACTAAAAAAAATTATTTTTACATTTTTAGATTGTTTTTATTTTTTTTTTTAAGGGTTTTATGTTTTAAATTATTACCCAACAAATTAAAAAAAAAATTATTTTTTTTTTAAATTTTCTGTAAAATATTCATCACAATTCGTAAGAGAAGGTATATCTAAAAGACTAACCATTTCTAAACTATAATTATTTTGTAACTCTATTTGTGACTTCACATGCCGCAGGGAAGAAATAAGTGGATCGGAAGATGCTGCCAACATGTTGAAGAGGTCCTTATTTTGCCTTACCCTTGATGCTTTGAATGTGTTGTGCAATATATATATTTTATAAAATTTGTTAAGAGACTCCTGTGCTTCTTCAGAAAGCTCTCCAATTGGCAAAGACTGGTACTCAATTATATCTTTGCCATGCGCCAATATTTTATGGACGGTCGGGGTCAACTTCTTCTGTGGATACATTTCTGCTAAAAGAGATGCAGTTTTCGACGCATATTCTCCATATTTTGTAGAATTGACATTTTCTTTGCAGTTTAAAACATCCAAGATCGTTCCCAATCTTTTCACGATTTGATTGTCAATTCCAATGATTCTAGTTACTGCCTCATCATTTTCAAAAAATCTCCTAGAAGTGTTTCCATCGTTTGAGTTACCGTATCCGTGCTTGGGACAGTCTACTTTTAGTCCAACTTGTTTAAAAAAAGCCTCCTGTATTTGCTTCTTTCTGATCTTCTCCTTATCCTTTATTGATGTATTTTCATCGAAGTTTTCCTCCTCTTGTGGTAGGGTATATGCCAGTTTTAGCAAGAATTCCATACACCTTATCCTTGCGTGCATTGGTGACATTCCATATTCGTAATTCTCCTCATTTGTAGAATCGTTTAAATTACCAAAGTTCTTCTGACAAATAATAGTAAAAAATCGATAAAAAAAAAATATAAAAATAAAACGAAAAAAGGGGTTTAAATAGGTTTTTGCTAAATTTTTACCTCCAAAATAATTCTGTCTATATATATGTATATGATAACTAATTGAAATATGTTATAATTAAGCAGAAAAAGATACTAATCTTAAACTCTACAACTAATTATATAAAATTGAGATGTAACATATTATATATGAAATAAATTGAATTGAATTGAAAAAAGTTCTTCTGACTCTTTTTGCAAATCGGGCATGACATTGTTGAGGTTGTTCCTGTCAGTTCGTTTACGACTTTTCCGTCAACCATGGTCAGGTGGAACTCGTAATTGCATTCAATATATTTTCCTTCTCCAATTTGCAGCTTTGTAGGCTTAATCTTGCTTATTTGTTCTTTAATGTCCTTCACCGTAGTCCTTATGAGTTCTGCCGATTCCCTTGCAAACTGAAACATTATTGGTCGGCAATAATGCACTGATGACGGACGTGGATTTTTCCAGTGTAGGGAATCATCCGATTTTAGCCGCAAAGGAACAACAGATGCCATAAACATATTTCCGTCCGATATTGTAGCGTCATCGGGAGATATCCTTTGCTTATAAACGCTTTGTCCGGATGATCCATCGCAGCCTCATTTGCTGATCAATGTCAACTTCTCAGGAAGAATTTTCACTTCCGTGAAAAACTTTGGTGTGGTTGACTTTCTAAACAGTTCAAATAATTTTAAATTGTACAACGCCATGTTTTCAGTACTTAAATTGTTAAATGGTTTCAGTAATTGTTGCGCCAACTTTCAGGCGTAGACTAATCCAGGCATTATGCTTATTTTGCAATATATAGGCTTATGCTACCATGCCTAAAAATTTACCTGTTCCCTGCATACATATGGATTTATGCTGAATAATGCAATTTTGATATTATGCACGTGTCCAAATAAGATTTGTGCCTACCTGTAGGGACCATAAGTCAATATTGTTCCTGACCATTTGTACGCCAAAGTATTGTTTATGTGAGGTACGTACCTGCTAATATAATAACTATTAGATCAAACTACTGTCAGTCAAAACATATAAGGGATGGACGCCATACAATTTCTGCAACCATGTCTTTTTAAACTTTTTTACCTCTAGAAGCCAAACGGGCACGTACGGGCAGATAAAAATTTTGAATTATGTAAAGAACTAATCAAAGAACAGGTTTTTCAAATATGGCAAATATAGAAAAATATAGTTTTTTTTTATTTTCCGTCAAAGTTGAAAAATAGTGAAAAAACGGATAGTTTTTAAATAGTGATTTACCAGGAGAAACACAGAGCAAACAGTTAATTTTTTTTTTATCATTATACATTTAATAAATACATCAATCAATACAAATAAAAAATAAGGCGATTCGTTACCTATTTTTCGTGATATTACACCTGAAATCGCAACAAATTGACTAAAAATTGTGTGTTTTTTTGAAAACCGAAAGTCGGTCAACTTTGAACGGTTATATCTTCTAAACTAAAAATGTGATATTATTAAGAGTGGCATATTTGAAATCGTTGAAAAGTTTCCTATAACATGGGTTTATTCAAAACTTCGTCGGCACTCATGAAAATTTTGATTTTTGCAACCTCGCTTGCTCTACGGGCGCCACTGTGCGTCGGTCACAGGTTGACAACTCTTAACTCGCAAAAAAATCGAATCGGGGGTATTATTTATTTTAATTTTTTTTTAATCTGAAATTAATTCAATCTTTGTTTTCTTTACACCATCTTACAATAAATATCTCCTACTAATTTTGGTTTTTTTTTATTCACTTCCAACACGGTTTAGTAACGGAGTAATAACGTTTTTTTTGTCTCCTGAAAAGTACAAAAAAAAAACATGTTAAGAGTTGTCAGCCTGTGACCGACGATATGTTTTATCATAGAAAAACGAAAACAAACAAATAATTTTCAAATTATTTCTGTGAAATAAACTTTAAATTAAAATGCCTGCAGCGTTCTTACTTGGTATATTGGCTTTAAAAAAGCTACAATCAAACGAAGAGTTAATTTAAAAAAAAAAACACTAAGGGATTCTTCCAATCCATTGGACATTCCAGACCAAGCGTAAGTACATACAAACGTATACATTGACAATAGATCAGGTTTTATGTCAAGTTTTTGCCCTTTTAATTTCATGGCTCTCTACAGGTTAAACAAATCTACATTTTTGATGATTCTGGAAGGAACTTCTCAGCATATGAGTAAAAGTTCAATTCCAGAAATAATGCGTTTGGATGGCGCTTTAAGATTTTTAGCAGTCGGGTCCTTCCAAGGTGTGATCGCCAATGACATGAATATAAGTATGGGCCGTATCCCTTTCTGTAAAGTTTTATGGCACGTACTTAATATTCTTGAGGAAAGGATGTGACCACTTTGGATTCAGTTGTAGATGACCGAGTCAGAAGCAAGAGAATCCAAACTGAATTTTTATGAAAAATATAAAATACCCGGCGTAATTGGATCTGTTGATGGAACCCATGTGCGAATTATAAAACCTCCGCATGAGTCTGAACTTTACTATTGTAGAAAGGGATATTACAGCTTAAATGTGTTAATTGTAAGTAGTTTAAGCATCTCTAAAAATTAACACCACTAGCATAACATTTTTTTCGAAGATCAATTTAATCAGCTGTTTGCATAAATCGCCAGTTCATAAGTAAACTACTGTGACAAACAATTGACAAACTCAAAGCTAATTTTTAAATTGCATTTTTTTAATTAAAATCGTGAAAAAATTTTACAAGTTTTTCCTTAAATAAAAAGAAAACATATTTAATTGAAATTGTGCGCCATTTCCTTTTCTCTTTAAAGTGCAGTTTTAATAAAATAGACCAGATCACTTAAGTATACACTAGCGGTTTTAAAACGCCAAATTTCTAGCGTTTTCGTTTTTCAGAACACCTGTTTGGTGTTTTCAAATCGAAAAATCTAGTTCTAGAAAAAATTATTTGTCATAAATTAAATTCAAAAACCTATTTGTCATAAAAAATTTCAAAAACATAATAACAAAAAAATAAAATATAACTAAAGTATAACAATTCATATCAACTGAAAAAATTTCTTATCTATAAACCTAATTCAAAAACTATATTTACAATAATAAAAAATAGTTTCACTAAAGAAAATTTCTATAATATGTAATAATTTTTTAACTAAACTTATTTTTATCTTACATACTTATTAAAACATATTTAATTAAACTTATTTTTAATCTAACATACCTACTTGTATATCGTGACCTAAGGTCAAGAAGGTCCTAATATTTTTATATAATTAAGGTGCAAAAATTGAACCCTCTTGTTCCAAGGCTGCAATTGGTATATTTATATTATATCTTATTTTTTATTTCTTAATAACTTAATTCCTATAATTATTCGCTATAATTCCTGTGTCTGCTTTGAAATTAATTAATTAATTTATTTATTTATTCCTGAACTAAAACGAGCAAACAAAAAATGTAATACATATTTTTTAATTAATACATATTATACAAATCAGGGCTGTGGAGTCGGAGTTGAAGAGTCGGAGTTGAGGTTTTTGTACCGGAGTCGGAGTCACAGTACCCAAAAAAATGCGCGACTCCGACTCCAAAATTTTTCGGCATAAAAAATTTAAAAAAATTTCTAATATTTTCCAATATAAAAATTCTTCGAAATTGGCGATGCAATATTTTGCAGATCAATATGAATAAGTAGATTTAAATTATTTTATGAGAAATAATTGATTCAAGTACTTTACTATTTAAGTATATTTTTTATACGTGCGGGAAAAAGTCTAAATTACATTAGCAAAACGTATACTCAGTTATTGATCTAGTTGAAAAATATGTGTGATTTTTTAAATAATTTACTCATGCTAAAAAATGTTAATGACAGGAATTGCCAATAATTTTAATATCAGAATTTTTTAACCATCAACGCTGAAATATTTTCAACATTGTACAGAATAAGTGTTGCTATAGCGCATAAATACTAGTATGTATTAGAAAAATTGTGACGTAAAATTATTTCTCTTTTGTGTAGAAACATCTTTATCGGCCCGCCTTTAATTCCTACCATAACACTCATGTTTTTCTTATGCACATTACGCGGGGATTCCCATAATTCGTTTAATAAAGATGTTTCTACACAAAAGAGAAATAATTTTACGTCTCATTCATTTCGCATCACGGTTAGAGTAGGAGTCGTGTGTCGGAGTCGTGAGTCGGAGTCGGAGTCGCACTTAAAAAATTTCAGCGTTTGGAGTCGGAGTCGGAGTTAGTACTTTTTTCGGACGACTCCACAGCCCTGATATAAATATTAATAAAAAAATAAACTGCAAGATAATTTTATTAGTTATTTTAATAGTTTAAGAAGGCCTTAAAGAATAATCTTTAAGACAAATAATTTTTATTAGTTTTCATTTATCGTAGATGTTGGAGGTGTCGGAAGCAACCCATAATACAGATAATCTTATTTCTCAGTTCTTTTCATGGATTTCGCTTAACATATAAAATCTTCTATTATATCATTAGAGTCCTTTTTTAATTTTTTTATATTTTTAACACTTCTAATTCTTTCGGTAAATTCTGTTAAGGGATTGGATATGAGAAGAAACAAATAACTAAACACATACAGTAGTTTTCGATTATAGTCACAACCTTTAGTTACAGACAAGTCGTGGACTATATCGCTAATGTGACTACAAGCCTAACAAAAGCCGAAAACAAAAAATAATTTAGTAAATGTTTAATTTGTTTACTTTTACATTTGACGGCCGCTGGTAGATGGCATATACTGCAAATGTTCTTATATTAAAATTACTTATAGCGGCAGAATAAACAGGTGAAATGGACTATATCGCTAATGTGACTACAAGCCTAACAAAAGCCGAAAACAAAAAATAATTTAGTAAATGTTTAATTTGTTTACTTTTACATTTGACGGCCGCTGGTAGATGGCATATACTGCAAATGTTCTTATATTCAAATAACTTAGAGCGGCAGAATAAACAGGTGAAATCGCTAATGTGACAAAAACCGGTACTGACTATAAACGAAAAGTACTGTATATATAAAATTTACGTAAAACAAAAAGCTGTTGACAGCAAACACTTATTTAAAAGGAAGATCACTGAACACCTTCTTTTCTATGAAAAAATATTTTCTAAACACATACGTTTTGTATATCAGACGAAAAAAAATAATTAAAAACACAATAAAATATGTTATAATACTACAAAAATCGACTGAAATTAACCGGTTTAACCGTTAAGCGAAAATAGCTAATTTTAAATCATCAGTTGATCGGGTAGTAATTAATCGGTAAACCGAATGAATACCCTACTATTAACCCTACAATTCGAGTTGAAAAAAGACCAACCAATTGTAGGGGAATGTGAGAAAAGATAAATTCACTGTTTATTGTTGTTGCTTTGTTGAAGCTTTGATATTGTTACGAGTAAGACCTGAGTGCTAAAAATTCTTATTCACTTTATATTCTTATTTTTATAATATTTTTTATCTTTTCTAAAGTCTTTGGAAGAAGTCCGGACGAGCTGGCCTAAGCAACCAGGGAAATGCGCATAGAAACCAGCTTTCCCTCCACAATAAATTTCAGTGTTTTTTTTTTATCAAAAATAAAAATTGGAGATTTAGCACGTCATAGATAAATCTTATTAATTATAAGTTTTGTATTCCCGAAAATTAGTTTTGATATTTGTTTTTAAATTTATTTATATACCATGAACACTAGATGTGCAGACATTAAAAGCTCTGAAATGATTGTTTTAATTTATGTAAAAAAAAAAAAAAAAAAAAAATCGTTTTGGAACCATAGTGCGGCGTGTTAAATTAATAACAGACCTTAAAGAAACCAAAAGTCTATTTTTTAAACTAGATCCATAACCGAGTATAAGTTCTGCTGAAGCAATTAAGTCTCTTGCCCGCATAATTATTTATGCGAATATGAAGAAATCATACATATTAATCTTAGTGGGTCGGTTTGGCGAGGGACCAGCCTCCAGTCTATATGTTCTCTTCTACTTACATTACAATAATATAAAAAAAAATCAGAAATGACCAGTTAAAAAACCAAAAAGGACAAAAAAGTCTTCTCTTAGATAACGTTTTAAAAAGTATCTGTTGAAGAGTAAAAAAGTGCCAACATTTTTCTTCTTGTAGGGTCTCATTTACTCCTATAATCTTATGTTTCTACGTTCAATATTATAGAAAATTCAAAAATTACCGCATGCAGCACGGAAAAGTAAAAGATTTTTATATTTCGTATTTTCTCTTTTTGATGATTTTTTCTCCGCATAAAAGTACCAAAAGGTTCAATATTGTAGTGGAACTTCATAATTTAATACGAATGTGTCAATACATAAAGAAAAATATGTTGTAAAAAAGTGCCAAAAATAGGTACGATTTTCACACCTAAAACGTTCGAATTTCGGAAAAGTACCAAATTCATATTTAAATTTTTAGATAAGTTACGAATTCGGTATAATCTTAATTTCTATGTTTGTTGTTTTAAAAGTTAAATGGGGTGACAAAAAAGATGTTAAATACAGGTTATACCCGTTTAGTACCCAAAAGGGCTGAATTTTAAAAAAGTCCTCTTATTTTTCTAAAGCACAACGATAAGTATTACAGCCTGTTCCTCGATTTCGAACGTTAACGTTCGCATAGAAAATTACATTTAAAATAAAAACGAATTTTAGAATTTTGTTTTTGTTTTAAATATTATTTTCTATGTGAACGTTGATGTTCGAAATCGTCAAACAGGCCGTTAAATTTGTTTTTTGGATCACTTATTTTTACCCTTTTTAACCCGCAGATTTTAATGAAATATATATTGTGCACTATTGTAAGTAAATACCTCTCATATGGTGTACTTTTTGTTCAAATCGGTTGGCAAACAGAGTACCAATGTGTTCTTAACTCTTATGCCTTTGCCGATTTATACAGAGATTATTACACACTTTTATATTATTTCATTTAAGTACTTGAGTGATCTAATTATCATATAATAAATTAAAATCTATTTATTCATGGTGTACTGTTAAATATATGTCTCGTTTATGTATGATAACTGAATTTCAGTTGAGTTACTAGTTGTTAAAAATAAATTGCATATGGCGAATGACAATTATCAGCACAACCCTAATCAGCACGTCAAGCGTTTTCTATCTAACAAAAAATTCACATGCTTATACAAAATGTAAGCAGGAATCCGTTTTTGATAGCGATTTAAGTTTGTTGCTAAAAAGACCGCTTTATTTTTTTATTGTTTAAACGTTATGACAAACCATCTTTTTTTTTTGGTCAATCTAACGGTTTTATATCAATTGTTTTTATTGCAATTTTGTAGACTTTATTCAATAAGATAAGTTACCATTACTGTTCACGACATAATGTTGACGCTCTTATTTATGTAAGACATTTCAGTAAACCTTATGCTAGGAACACAACTGGCACGAACGACGAATTTTTGGCCGCGAATATTCGTCGCCAAAAATAAAACATTGGTGTATATGAAAATACACACAATTATCGCGTCCGGCGAAATTCGTCTTTGCAATAGATTTATTTCTATTTCATATGCCGGCGAACGACGATCAAATCAGTACTAGGTGACCATATTTGGTTTTAGTTTAGAAGTGTTTTGGTAAATAAAGTTACTTTTTACTTTTATTATTGTTTTTTTTTTTTGTTGTATAACATTTTAAATATATACACAAAGTAATTTGCTATAAAAATAGTTTTTAGTTGTGCTTCTGATTATGTTTTAATTTTTAAGCATTATATTTTAATATGGTCACGCTATTTCTCTCTCTTTGCACAAACATCAATCAACTTTCTTAATTATAAAAGCTGCTTGTAATTCGTCGATACTGTGCTTCATACCAGGGCTGTCAGATGTGGCAATTTCTCGCCAAACGTGGCGATTTTCAAACTTGTTTAGCGACCTAATTTTCGATTTGGCGAAATGGCGATTTATAAAATAGTTGGCGATTTTATTGGCTATTTTTGATGAGCCATGAATTTGTTTTGAAATTTGTTAAATTCAATATGAAGAAATAATATTTTTCTTATTCTAGTATTTCAACGAATGAAATTTTATGCTTTCATATGTATGACCAGTATTTAAAACTAAATTATGTTGAAATGGCTGATGAAGATAATGAAAAAAAACTTCGAGAAATTTTTCTTTCACATTTTAATGAGCTCTTGAAAGAATTAATAAGTAGAATTCCTTAAAAATGGAATATAATTAAAGTTTTTGAAGATTTTTCCATTATAAAATGTAACAAGTTATCGCATATAAACCTCGTTGTTGTTAAAGATATTTTAAAGATTTTTAAATTTGTATGTCAATGAAACACAATGGAGAAATACCGTTTGAATCTTAGTGATGAAATTCAATCTGATTAAAGTCAGTTTAGGTCAACAATTTGTAGCTTCAAGGATACGGCAGGTACGTACCACTTTAAGGAACTTGCATTGGCTGTTCTTTATATGTTGGTTATTACAACTTGTAATGACTGTGATGAAATAATGAATAATTAATAAATAGTACATTTTGCATTTCTTTTGTACCTTCACAATGTAGAACTGCAACTACATACAAATGTATTGTATATCCAAGATTTGCTTAATACTTACCGCTTTGTTGCTTTAAGTTGACTACTATAAAATATTTTAAACATTGCACCCTTTTTGTGTTCACTAAAATTAAACAAAATTATATCATGGCGCTTTTTTTTTTGAATTTTTGGCGGATTTTAGCGATACGGAACAAATTTATTTTTGGGATTTATAAAAAAATATTTTTAATTATTCTAAAAATACATATATTATTGTCAAAAACTAAAACATAAATGCTTTGGCGGTTTTTCGCATTGAATTTGGCGAAAAAGTTCAAAATTAATCTGGCAACCCTGCTTCATACGACGAATTTACTCAGCGAATTTTTACTGAAAAATTCGTCGAGTTGGGCGAAATTACCCGTTCGTCCCAGTTGTGTTCCTAGCATTACGCTTGACGCGCTGTCTTTGATGGAGAAAACATTCTCCAAAGTTTTTCACTAATTAAAGCATTAATCAAAAATAAAATCAGTTTTAATTAAAAACTTAATCAAGCGAATTAAACGTTTAATCAAGTGATTTAAACGTTTAATTGATACTATTAATTTGTTTACTGGTGCAAATTTTATTAATTTTTTAATTAATATCACAAATTTTTTAATTGAAATCAATCTTTTTTTTTTTCTGTGTACAGTTACCGAAAGTGGTGGAAAATTGATTTGTGTTTGAAACCAACATGAACTTACGAGTAGAAACACTTAAAGCATTCATAGAAAAGCCAAACTTACAAAATGGATTTTATACTGTACTTTGGCGGAGAATTTAAACAAAAAAATTAAGAACTGCAACGTTAAAAGCACACATAGAAAAAATTAAAAAAAGGTTCTAATTACCAAATTCATAGAATCAAGCAAACAATTTGTTGATTTTGCACGTATTAACCAGTGTTGCCAGGTAATTATTTTTCTTCCCCCCAAATAAAGTTAAAAACCCCCCAAATTTAACGCATTTTGAAAAAAAGTTCCCTTAAATTTAAAAGTTAAGATAATAATTTCATGTATCTTTAGTTTTATAAATAAATATATAAATTTTGTTTATATAAAAAAGGCCTAGAGCTTGACTGAAATAAGTTTTAAGGTAATAAATTCAGTTCAATTAGTTTAACTTGACTCAGTTTTAATTAACGTTCTAATATTTGGTATTGATAAATAAAGCAAAAATCCCAAAATGTTTCACAAATATTTGTTTAAAGTTTCTTGAATATTTTTTATTTTATAAAATATCCTAAAAAACAATTTATAAACAGTTTAAAGAAGACTGATTTATATGTACAAATAGAACTGGTAGAAATCCGCTTTTTTAAAATATTGAAATGAAGTTTCTTCAAAAACATTTAGTTTGCCAAATCATTTTTGTTAACTTTGTACATACGAGTATAATCGGAATTAAAAAGTTTGAGCATTTCAGGTGTTAGATTATTTCAATGAATACTTCACCCTTAAAACTTGTTCTTTTTTAGATTTTCAAAAACGATTTTTGCTCAACCAAAAACAAGCTATAAAATATATCTAGTATTACTTAGTTATTGTTATGTACAGGCAAGCAACTAGTGAAACCCCCTTAGAAATCCCCTAAATATATATTCATGTCCCCCAAATTTTCCCCCTAAGAATTTTTACCCCCTAAATTTGCCCCTAAATGAAATAAAAACCCCTTAATCTGGGGGGAAAACCCCTAACCAGGACACTTTGTAATTAACCAAATGAATATATTGATAACTTAAAATTATAACATTTGAAAATTTTGAATATTTTTCTTTTCAATAATTGATATTTTTAATTTTAATTATACAATTATCAAAAAAACTTTGCCGTCCAAACAATGTGTTAATTGATTTAATTAAATATAGCCCAGGTTTTGACAATTCCCAACAACAATTCTACAAGTTTAAATTATTTTATTTTAAGCAAAAAAATTAATTAAGATTTTTTGTTATTTAATTAATATTTTAATTAAAAATTTAGTTCAAAACAACTAAAATGTTAATTAAATCAAAATGATATTTTTAATTTTTTTTAACTAAAAAAATTATTGATTCAATTATGACATTAATTAAAGTGAAATATGTTTCAAACAATTTTTTTATTTGATCAAAAAACTACTCAAAATTTTTTCTGTGCATATTCAAAATAGTTTCAATATATAACGTCTTGAAGGGCTCAAGACCATTTTCTGAAATAAACAAGTAAAGCCAATCAAGATTTTAAATGCCGGAATCACTTCTCGACAATGGTTTTCGTATATGAACCAACAACAGCTAAATTTCCAGTATATCATAACTCTTATAAAAAATATATTTTTCCAAGCTTTCCACTACAATCAGGAAGACCATTAGACCATTTACTTATCGACTTACTTTTTTCATTCTGCTTAAGAAATATTTACTGGTACTTTTGTTTTTGGTAGTTTTGCCCTCTTTCGTGTTGCCTGAAGACAATTATTTTGAACACTAAATCCCTTAATTAAAATTAATTTTAATTTTAAAAGTTTTCTACATAAATGTGGTCACACATAAGAAAACTTTAACTAATAGAAAATCCCCTTCCCCATAACAAAACTAACACATGTGGTAAAAACTATTACAGGTTTCTTCTTCCAGTCATCGCACTCAACAACAAACACCTTTAATTCAATAGGAATGGAGTCTTAAAATGAAATTAAAATTTATTACACACAGTAAATTTAAAGGAAATTTTACTTTTCGGACTTTGATGGCAGCAATTAAAAATAAAGGAAGATAAAATTAACCCTCAGAACGAACTACTCAAGATATTTTATTAATTGTGCCTGAAAACCAGAACTTTTGTTAAGATACCCAAACACCCATACGCACTTTAACAATCTTAAACATGTTGAGTTAAAGATTTTATAAAAGACTTGGGTTGATAGCTTTTGTCTTATTGCTGTCCTTAATATTATCCTTATTAAAGACAGACAGACAGCCAGACAGACAAAAAACTCTCTCGTGGTTTTTGGGTTGACTTCGTGTTTGTTTTTTTAGACAATAGAACTTTTATCTTCATACGTGTAGAAAAAACACCTCAATGCAATAAAAACTTAAAAATGGCTCTTAATTCTTTGTTTTTAAGGCTTTTTGTAAAGTTTTGCTGAGAAGTTAAAAAAAGAAAAGATTTTGAAGGACATCAGTTATGAAAGTGAGTTGGTCTTTTGAAAAGGGTGGTTCTTTTTTGAAGGCAACACATGTAAAAGTCGTCTCACATGTGTTGCTATTGTTGATTTGTTAAAGATAGGACAGACACATTTACATACATATGTAACCCAAATTTAGAAAATATTTTGGAAGTACTTCTGTTAACATACGCATGCACACCTTCGTGCAGGAGTGTTTTATTTAGATAAGCAAATAAGATGAATAAGGACTTTGAAGGAAATTGTAAGAAAAATATACTTAAATTATGAAATGTTTACGTAATTCGTACAAACGTACAAATTTTAGTATAATTTTTTTTATATTATTGCAATTTTTATTTTCAAACTTCTTAAATTTGTTTATAACTCTATGACTTCTGTCATACAATTTTCTCTTGATTTTATGTAAATTTCAAAGTATTCTTATGTGGCGTCCAAGAGTCTTTATCGCTTATCATAGAAACTGTTGTTGAAAGTATTGAAGGTTCAAAGAGCCCTGCAAAGAAAATGTTGTAACAATGGGGGCCTTAATGTAAAAAAATGATAGAAAATAATCGATAAAAAAAATTTAAGTTGGATGGAGCAGGATTAAATATTTATGTTTTCTAAATAATTTTTTCATTTGAACACTCTTTTGTCAAATTTAAGAAAAGACGAGAAAATATTATACGAATAAATTTTTTTAGAGTATTTTTGGGCCTCTGAGTTCAAAAAAAATATTTGTAACCCCGTACAATGAGTCGTTTACCTTCCAGGTGAGAAAAAATCAACAAGTCACCCTGGGGCATTGAATAATAAAAACACATTAAATTTTCGGAGATCTCAGCTGATTAGTTTGGATGGCATTCTCTTTAAAAAATAAAATCCGCATTTCCATTCTATCGTTCAATGCTCATAATAAAACTTGTGTCAATTATTACGTTTTTTATTTAAGTTTGAAAATATAAATCTGTTCACCAGACACCCTGTACAAGTGATAACCGGAATAAGCAAAAAGTGTCAATATCAAATATGATCTGTTCCAAAACTTTTTACACTTTAAAAAGTAAAATTGTCTTGCCTTCAATTTCTCACTTCTCATTTAGTTTATATTCTTAGATAATTATGTACATTAAGTTTTTAAAAAAAATCATATCTGGCATGATGGTGGTGTTTTATAATTGGAACTTTGTACGGTGTGAAACAGGTAAATAAATTAATTATAATAATATTCTTCTTCCAATTTCAGTTTTGATTTATTTAAAGTACGAATTCGGGATTAAATCAACTTTTTAACACTTGACTTAAGTACATTTTGAGATTGATTCAATCTCAGTTTTACTTAAATCAATCTTATTTTGGGATTATTTTAAGTACGAATCTGGGATTGAATATGGATAACTTGAGTATTTCGCGATTGAATAATCCGTACTTGAATCAATCTTTCTGTACTTGATTAAAGAAAATCCGTACATACCGTACTATTGATACCGCTTCGGATTGATTTCAGTACGGATGGATTGATTTTTCTTTAGAGTCTAAAATTGTAATAAAACCCAAACAAATTAAAATTTTAATACTAAAAATATTTTTATTCATTTGAAAATAGTTTCGGCCATTCTTATCGAAGCTCATTCTGGATGTCCAATTGTGGGGCCCTTGTTTTTCGAGCATTGCTGACTGTATGTCGCAATAACATAAATGGAGGTTTATTTCTAAAGCATCAATTATTGCTTGTTAATTAGCATTAACGTAACATTAGACGTGTCAAATAGCACAGACCTTGGAGGCCAATTGACAGGTCCACTTCTCGAAATCAACTAACTGCCAAATTTTGATTACAATAAGTTAATGGTTGCGTATTAAAAAAATCATTAACGCGAGCTCAAACTATATTTTTGAAAAAAAAAAACAAAAATGAGTCAGACGGTAGCACCTGTGTGTTATTCGCAGCAAACATTGCAGTCTGGTTCATCTGGATGTAATGGAGTCTGTAGGGTCTGTTGTGGCTTGATCCACTCCATATGCGGTTATCTTGGTTTTATACCCTCCACCAACACTGTGGTGAATGAGGGTATACTAAGTTTGTCATTCCGTGTGAAACTTTTTTATAATATATCTAAGACCCCATAAAGTATATATATTCTGGCTCCTTGAGTAATTCTAAGTCGATTGAGCCATGTCCGTCTGTCCGTCTGTTGAAAACACGCTCACTTTCGAAAAACGCAAAAGAAAAGAACAAACTTGGTCTCAAATTGCTTGTAGTTATCCTAAGCAGTTTGGGATTGAAGTCCAGTAACATCGGTCCAGTAGGATCAGAACTATGAATCAAAATGTGGAACCACCAACCTAAAAAATTTTGATACAAAAACTAACATAAAAGGTGGAATAATACATGGAATGATATCAAATTTTGCACGAATTTGCTATATATAACTGCAAATCATACTGGTAAATTTCGTGAAGATCGGTCCATAATTGACAATAGGCCCCATATAAAACCTACTCCCGGAAAACAGTTTAGTACGCCTAAAACCGCAATAAATAACGCTAGCATACTTAAATTTGGTACGTCACAGTTTTATGGAACCACAAATCACACTGTAAAATTTTTTGAGATCGGTCCATAATTTACACTATGCCCCATATAAGCCCTACTCCCAAAAATCAGTTTATTGCGCCTAAAACCAAATAAAACCCACTTAGGAAAAATAATTAAATTCGCCTAAAACCAGCACAGATATAGATATTGCGGTTAAATTTCTTACTTAAATTCAAATGTCCAGAAAAAATGTCATGCAAATTTGTGAAATTTACTGTCAACGCTAAAACAAATAACACTGCTGTTAATTGAAATTTATTCCAATTAATTTTTTGTAATACCAGAAATCAGTCTTCAGAATTTTGGGTTGATTGGTCCATAATTTACCATAGGTCCAATACAAATTACGCTCCTAAAAATCATTTTAGTTCGGCTAAAACTGTTATGAATCATGATATTTTGCTCAAGCCAGTTCAAAGTTCTAACAAGAAACGCACAAGACTTTTTTATTATCGGTCAATAATTTAATTCAGGTCTAAATCGCAACTAATTTTAAAGCTGACATTCGTTTTTGTGAAGATTAGTTAAAATTATATATGTATTTATCATATAGAGCCCACTCTTGTCGGTGGAGGGTATCAAAGATTCGGCACAGCCGATTATAGCACTCTAACTTGTTTAATGTAAGATTATGTGCGCAATTAAAATCTCGAGCTTTTCTATAAGTTGCGAGAATTGATGACCGATTTTCATAGTAAACTTGGAGAATTTGTTAGTGCTGTTTAAGGATGAATCTATTCATCATGATTGGCTAGATTAAACTGATCATAAATGGCAAAAAATGAGCGCAGTATGACAGTTCGCATAACAGCTAACCCATTCGTAAACTCTATCGGGCTGTGTTCTGTGGTTACAAGTATGATCACCTGTACATGTTCAGGTTATAGAAATAAATAAAGGCCCTTAATAAATTCCATTTAACTTTGATACTCCTTTTATACATTATCTTACCAAAGATGTAAATTTCAAAGAAACATGTGCACATGCAAAACTAAGTAAAGAAACTTTCTTTTAATAAGTTGACATCCCGAAGGATAACAAAAATAACAACTAAGCAGCAACAACTCTTACTTAAGTTTAGAGAGAGAGAAAAAAAAACAAAAATATGTAAAAGAACAAGCTCATGGACACAAAAAAGAACTTTAAAAAGTGTACAACGAGGTAAAACTTTTAAAACAGGACAAAATTAAGACAAGGACATACTCGGATGGAGTATAAGAAAACCAGAACAATTTGACAGGCGACAAGTGTATCAGTGTCATATCCTTAAACAATAAAGAAAAACACACATAAGCAAAAATATTTTAATAGTAAAAATAATCTAGAGAAAAGTAGACGGACGGACACACACACTCACACACACACACACACATACATACATAAATAAATGCAAACGCACATATGGAAGATTATGGTGATAATACAATATGGACCCTGTTTGTATAAGTCCTTCAATGGGAGTAAGAAATATTATAAGTGTAAATTAACATTACTTAAAGGATACTCCACAAACAAACTCACAGGAGGACTGTAGTGTTTTAGAAAGAAGAGCTGTTATGAAAAGGGTTTCTTTTTTTTTTCTCCTTAAAATAAAAGATATTTTATTTCATACTGGTGAAATTAAGTATTTTAGTTTTACTTACGAGTACAAATAAATAAATGTCTTAGCTTAAGGTATCATGTCTACCAAATGTTACATAGACAGACGAAAATACAGGCAGACTGACAGATCCCGTTTAAGAAAAGGTATGACAACAGTTGATGCTTCACTTTTTTATTGTGTCAAATTTAGTATAATTTAGTAGTAGTTTTTATGTGTGTTTGTGTTTGTGTGTGTGTGTGTGTGCGTTCTATTAATTGTGATGAATCTTAAAATGTTCCAAAATATTAAACAAATGAACAATTACAAACAATTTATAAAATACTTGTACACAAACTCTAGAAATTATTGAAATTAATTGGCTACCAGCAGCAGCGGCATTAACAATGGAGTCTTTTGTGGCAGCAGAGACAGCAGTGGCGAAAATGTTAAAGAAACTCAAAGTTTTTGAATTAGAATAGTAAATAGTGGCAGTAGTTGTAGTTTTAAATTAGTGGATTAATTGTTAAATGGATGACTGTCATTAAATAGTTTTATAGATTTGGACTATTTTTGTGTTCTTTGTCTCCCCCTCTTTAATTCGTTATGACAAGGAAGAGAATTCTATATTTAAATGTTTGTTTAATAAAAATCTTTAATTAATAAACTTTTATTTTGTTAATTTTGCTTAAATAATATTTTCTTTAACTGCAAACAGTGTGTAATAAAAAGAAGTCTTTCGAACCTTGGAGATTTTTGACTTAAGATGAATTTTATTCTATATTTCGTTTAAATTATGTCATATTAGGGTTGGCACAAGTTGGGGAAATCAATGGAAAAATATCTTTTAAACTTTCGGTAAGTGTTTTTACAGAACAGTAACGAGTTATTTTATATTGGAGTTAGATTTTAGCTTGAAGATTTTGTTAATAGCCCTGTAAAAAACACCAATGTAAAGAAAACTCATTAGTCTGGGTTTAGTCTATGAAAATTTTCTTTTAGAAAGTCTGAGCTTATTAGTGTGAGGGGAAGAGAACATGCTATTCTTTTCTTAGCTCTCACAAAAAATTCGGACTTTTTGAAAGAAATTTTTCATAGTGAGAAATTATTCTTAGGAAGAAATTGGTTCCTAATAAAAAGGTTCCTCTTAATTATTAAAAAACTGCCCGTTAACACCTGGTACCGTTAACAAATGCGTCTGAAAAATTCTGTAATATTTTTGAGTCAAAAGCCACCTCTTTAAGCCTCCCTGTTTTATTTTCTCTGCCCTTAAAGAAACTAGACAGAACTTTTAATAAATACGGAAATTTTTGAAAATAAAAAATCAATAAAATTAGCTTGATCATTAAATATATTTCTACCCTAAAACCACTGTCATGTCATGTCTCTTCTATTCAGACAAGCTTTGATTCAAAAGCGGTTAGCATAGACGGGCAGCCCACATAATACAGCTTTACTTGGAGGCTTTATCATCTTTTCATATTGCCGGGGGATTAAACCATAAATAATCACATTAAAAAAATGGTTTAAAAAATATTTAAATTTAATTAATGTTATAATTGAATCAATTATTTTTTTTAGTTGAATGAAAATTAAAAATTTAATTTTGATTTAATTAACATTTTAGTTTTTTTTAAATAAATTTTCAATTAAAATATTAATTAAATAACAAAAAATCTTAATTGACTTTTTTCGCTTAAAACAAAATAATTTAAACATGTAGAATTATTGTTGGGCATTGTCAATATTTATTTAAATAAATTAACACATTGTTTGAAATGAAAAATTTTTTGATTACTTTTTTAATTAAAATTAAAAACATCATTTATTGAAAATATTTCTTCAAAATTTTAAAATTTTTTGTAATCAATATAATCATTTTGGTAATGGGTGCAAAATCAACAACTTGTTTGCTTTATCTTTATGAATTAAGAACAAATTTGGTGATTGGAAAAATTTTATTATTTTTTCTGTGATATTATTTTAGGTCTCGGTTCTTGAAACGCAATCAGTGTTATTTTACAATGTAAATAGGCCACTCAGTCATCCCTACTTGTAATAATACACGCAATAATTGTTCTAGATCATACAGAGTCGGATATTGCGATTTTTTAAAGAGATGCACTGCAACCCACTTGACAGTGCTAAGAGGCAATTCCTCTGCCTTAAATTTCCCAAGCAACTCACTACTTCCGGTTTTATACCAGAAATGACATCCAGACTCCACTTTGGCGCTAGTTATCGCTAGTGAGATGGTCTATAGTTGAGTAACCTGAATGGTATGTTGTTAGGACTACGTCTCACGTAATTAGGCGTGAAACACTGAAATTCAGGGGGCTAATTCTGACAGGCGTGTTCGACTACTTTTTCAATTCGAAAGCAATTTTATTTCTAATTTTTTCAGTCGGTTACTGTAAAGTATTCAACAATTTGTTGATTTTGCACCTATTACCAAAATGATTATATTGATTACAAAAAATTTTAAAATTTTGAAGAAATATTTTCAATAAATGATATTTTTAATTTTAATTAAAAAAATGATCAAAAAACTTTGCCATTTCAAACAATCTGTTAATTTATTTAATTAAATATTGACTATTTCCAATAACAATGTTTAAATTATTTTATTTTAAACGAAAAAAAGTCAATTAAAATTTTTTGTTATTTAATTAATATTTTAATTAAACATTTATTTCAAAACAACTAAAATGTTAATTAAATTTTTAGTTCTCTTTCAACTAAATAAATATTTGATTCAATTATCACATTAATTAAATTTAGATACTTTTTAAACCATTTTTTTTAATTGATAAGCCACTTTTTGATTCGTTCAGTATCGAATGAAGGAATATATAGGAGAGTGACGTTAGTTACTACGCTTATAACTCAAGAACGTTTGGAACGATTTCAATGATTCGCACCACTTCGGACTGGTCTCCGGACAAACAAGAATGATACCCAAGAAAATTCCCGAAATATCCCCGAAAAAAAACTATCAGGAAAATTAATTTTCCCATACATTTTGCATGAAGTGATTTTACGACATCTCCATGATAGATGACGTTTAGTTTACGTCACGTAATAACAATCTTTTTTTTTTAACAATTTTTTGCGGCAATTGCTTTTTCACCAAATTTGTGTGAAAATTGTTTAAGTAGCAATCTTTTTTTGTCACACATTAAAAATGAACATGGTTTCAAGTGCTGGTTCCGGAATTTCCAGTAGATGGCGTTGTGTGCTTTTCATTTGCACAATCATTCCATCGTATGCTATTGCGTTCTGCAGACGATGAAGTACACATTGTAAATGGTTATGTCCTCTGTGATCGCGTGCACATCGATAATCAATTCAAACGGTGATTTACAATTGTGCAATTTATTTTTAGTTGGATTACTTTGAAAATCAATTCAAATTCGCTTTTCATTTTATTCTGATTCATCATTTTGGTGTGGAATTCTATTTTCAAACGGTAATTTCCCAACGAAGGGGTTTATTTTGTGAGATTATGATATTTGACCACAGATTTTCTGCAATTTGAAATGGCGCAGGGCAACGCATGCGAGACGAAGTTCGCCGGGTCCATTATAGTGAATAACACTAATATTCTGTTTATTATGTCTATACTTTTTTACATTTATTTTTTGGAATGCCTTTATGCCCCAGAATCCAAATTATCTTGGTACAAGGAATTTTAAGTGGAATTTAAGATTGCATGCACTGAAGAAGAAACTTTAATCTTCCCCTTAAATTTAAGGCCTTCCAAAAGAAAGTCTACCCCTTTCTTCAGGTATTCTAATTGTTACCAAAATGTCAAGATCCTTAAATATTTATCTTGATCGATGACGGTTAATTTGCCTTTGTCAGATCTATAGGTAAATAGTGCCTATTAGTCGTACGATGTTGCCAAGCCTAATGCAATTTAGCGGTTGTACGTAGAACTTCAGAACTGTAGTAAGAAGTTGTCATCATTGATCTATTTGAATATGACTACCTTCGCCTTATTAGTATTTGCATATTGTATTTTGAAACGAGAGTCTTTGCCGTGATCAAAGTCGAAGGCGTTTGAAATCTTTGTCGATATCATTTAAAATTTACATGAACTACAATATAAAGCACAGATAAAGTTTTTCGAATATGTCGCTTCACAGAAAAATTTTTCCAACATTTTATCACCAATTAAACCGTTAAAAAAACGTTTTAATTAAAAAATTATTCATTTAATTAAAAATTTAATCAAGTGAATTTAATGTTAATTAAAGTCTATTAAACGCTTAATAAAGTCTATTAAACGTTTAATAAAGTCTATTAAACGTTTAGTCACTGAATTAAACGTTTAAATGATACTATTAATTTGTTTACTGGTGAACATTTTATTCATTTTTTAATTAAAATCACAAATTTTTTAATTGAAATCCATTTTTGTGATTTTTTTCTGTGTTGCGACAATTATAATAACAATTTTTAAAATCGACTGGCTTTCGACTACGACAGCGACACTCATAATAATGCCGAATGTGTAAACCACAATGAGCATTTTCTAGCAGACATGGCTGTAATAATAGACTTTTCTTTAGTAATTAATATTTCGATGGGCTAGTTGGCACACAGAAAATAATTTTGCCCCCATTAAACGTTTAGTTGTTACTAATAATTTGTTTACTGGTGCATATTAATAGTATCAATTTAACTTTGATTTCACTGGATTAAAAGTTTAATTCACTTAAATACATTTTAAATGCTTTTATTGGGGCGAACACTTTTCTGTCTAGTGAGTTATTTTATCAGTGCGAAGGCTGCGGTTTCAATTTCCGCCAGAGACTCTGGTTTGTTTATCTACAACTGGCTAAAGGTCCAAATTTCTATTGATCGGCTTATTATGATAGGAAACATTGTGTAATTGTACTTGTTACTCTTAATAAATAAATAAAAGATGTAGAGCAATAATTGTTATGTCTAACACTAGAATTTTGTTGAGAAATTATTTTAGCCCTTTATTTTTTCACATCACTGTACCTTTTGAAATGACATTTTTAGTTCAAATTGTATGAAGTTAAATATTTGTTTGTACGTTGATTTTGATGAATATTTATTATAACCATAACACAATAGTGGAGAGCGTACGAGGGCGGATCCATAAGTCCGTGACTTTTTGAATGAAATACAGTTTTTTTTTACAAAAAAAAATTTATTTTTCAACATCATCTCCTTTTAGCTTAATAGTCTTAGTCCAACGTTTCTCCAATTTGTTTATCCCTTCCAAAAAATAGGATTTTTCGAGGTCCATAAAATAGGTATTTATTTGTTTGACCAATAATTTCATCGTTGGAGCTAAATCTCTTTCCACCGAGCCATTTCTTTAGGTTCGGAAATAGAAAATTGTCACTGGGTGCTAAATCCGGAGAATATGGCGGTGAGGTACCAATTCATAGCCCAATTCATGTAATTTTGCCATTGAGACTGCACACGTGTGCGGCCGTGAATTATCTTGATGAAAAAGCCATATGGGGTCGTTTTTTTAACCCTCGTTAAATCGGTCCAATAAGTTGGTATAATATTTGCCAATAAGTTGGCATATTATTCACATCACTGTACCTTTTGAAATGACATTTTTAGTTTAAATTGTATGAAGTTAAATATTTGTTCGTACGTTGATTTTGATGAATATTTATTATAACCATAACACACTAGTGGAGAGGGTACTCGTATTATGCGTTTGTGCTGATGTTTGTAACACTTTAAAATATTGGCCCTTTACGCATCTTTTAGTATACCGATCGACTAAGAATTACCTTTTGATTCGATTTTATGATGTATACTCCTCCAGTTTCCAGGCTGGCGGTCCATGTTAACCTTATGCTCAAAGAAAAGGTTGCAATTTTGCAGTTAATTTGATGTAATTTGCTGCGAAGGTTCTAATTGTCACAAAAACCAAGCATGAGAATCGGTCCATAACTTCACATAACTTCACATATCTCCCATACAAGGTTCTTTCCATAATAGAATCTTTGTGCACATAAACCTTCTTATTATATTGGTATTTAAATAAAATTTGGTTCAAATTTATTCAACTGCAATTTAAATCAACTGATCAGATTTTACTGGAATCGCATTATATTTGACCAAAGCTCAAATAGAAATAGTACACCCGAAAACGGCCCGAAAGTGTCATAACTGGTATTGGTATTGACATAAAATTTGGCGGCAATAACTTTTACGACAGCTACCATATCAAGACAAAATGTTGTGTTGGTAGGTCCAACATTAACCATATGTCCCATATAAACCCCCATCCTAAAATAACTTTAAGGTAAGAAAACATTCGCCACAAAGGACTTATATATTCGCCACAAAGGACTTTTACATCATAGCATAAATTTCTTCCCGCGGATATATTATTGCCAATGTATCCCAAATAGGGTGGGCTCTCGAAAATCTGTCTCTTAATCCTGTGGTGTAGGGTATCATATGTTCGGGCTTGACGGACTACTTGGCTTTTTTTAATGAGACCCTGAATTTTGCTTAAGTTTTTATTATGGCTCATTTAGAATTTTTTAATAATGATTTTTTTTATTCCTCTTTTATGACATGTGTGAGTGCCTTGGTCTTTTTTTTAGTTTAAGTTTGTTGTTGTTTTTAATTTTATAAATTAGAACAATTTTTTTTTTTCATAAGTACAAAATTATTATATAAAATATTTATAGTACGATTTAAGAATTGAACACATGTTTTTATAGCGATTTTATTAGTTTTCAAATAAAAAAATTTTGAAACAAAAGAAACGAACGACAATTATCAACCGTGACTTTGTCACGAATTTCTTTAAACAGCATAAAAAATAAGATTTAAAAAATTTTTTTTTAATGAAAAAGCTGTAACGAATTTTAAAATCCCGTCATATGAACTCTATAGAAAATGATTAGAATTAAAAAAATTAGATGTTTTTATGTAAATGAAACTGGAGAGTACTAGACTTTTTATGTAGCTGCTTATCCCGGTGCGCTTTGCTAAATCAATTGAAATAAAATTAATAGAATTCTTAAAAACCGATCTCAGGCATTGAAAAGAGAGACATTTTGTGGAAATATACAGGCAAGTTCTGAAAATCGAATTCAAGTTAAATTTAAATCGAACAAATATTGAAAACGATCCTGTATTTAGAGTTCATAAAAATATTCTTTTTTATATACTTCATACTATGAGGATCACTTACGTGTCTTTAGCAGAACTACCCTGCGGCAAATTTGTGTCAAAAATCAGAACTGGTCCTGGGATTTGAGAAAATAGAATAAGAACAAGATTATATAACTAATGACATGCGAAAGGAGAACTAATCACTTAACTGATATATTAAGTAAGAACAAAAAGGTAGATTTTTTTATTTAGTATAAATTTTGTTTTAATAATTTTTTTATATAAATGATTTTTTATTTTCTTATTAGGACCGTTTTTGTAGCAGGATCAGTATTCACCTGTGACGTGATACATTTCTTTGGGACTACTTAAAAAATTTGTACTTAAAATGAATTCTAGGACTTTTTTATTGGAAGAATACCAAGAACTAGCATTGTAGAAACTAACTCTAAACACGTTTATTGAGAATAGATGTGTGATTGATATAAAGTGTTAGAACTAGGACCAGTCTCTGCCACCAAAGAACCAATCACGGGACTACTTTAGTGTCAGTTCGCTTCCCTCCAGGGTACTTCTAAAATCAGCAAAAACTACGTTCATTTAAATACAGTTAAATGGAAAATCTCTTTCGATTTCTATTTCCCTCGATTTAGATTTCCAGAATTACATTAAAATGTTCAGCTCACTTTTTGTCAGATGTTTTTTTTTTGATAACCAAACTTTACTGTAACCTTTCTCCAAATACAGTGAAAGCTCCCAAAACTAGACACACACGGACGCGGTGTTTTTTCCACTCCTGAGAGATGTCCGCTTATGAGGGAGGTAAAGATTTGTTATTTTGAATATTTTATTTTATAAGCAATGGTAGACTGATTATTCTATTGTGGTTGAAATTTTTTTTTTTAAATTTTAAAATTTGAGTTTCAACTGATTTTCAACGATTGGAAGTGTTGAAGTGCAACAAAGTCATCAAACGGGCAATATGTTTTAATGGGTTATCATAAGAATTTATGGAATCAGATATTTCTACATGCATCCGGACTTAAGAGTCCTCATGCTGACTTAACTCCACCACTGCGCTTGAGTATATCACCCTCGGCGTCGAAATCCAGAAGAGTATAACTAGCTGATGAAATGATAAAAATACAAATAATTTTATTTATCCAGCCAACTAAACAAATTATTTTTCCAAATAAGCAGCAATTTCTCAGCCATCTTTTGTGTAAACAGGGAAACCACCAATTTAATTGGAATTAACACAAATATGAATCAGAGTTCCAAGGATAAGAATTATTAAGTCCCAATTCATTCGTTGCAAGTCTTATTAGTCAGATTCTTACTTTATTGGCGATAGAGACGAGGGGAAAGGAAACGAGTACTCAGCTTGAAGTACTCGTCCTAAACGTCTTGTTTTCTCATTCGTAATATAAAAAACACACATATGTGTGTACTTCATACATAAAAATGTAATATTTTAGCAATAAGACAAGCATTGTGTGAACGCCGAACCGGATTCAAAGAAGAGAATGTGATACGTTTATCAATAAGACTTGCAACGTATGAATTGGGACTTAATAATTCTTATCTTTGGAACTCTGATTGATACGTTTATCAATAAGACTTGCAACGTATGAATTGGTACTAATGAATACAACTTTTGTTGGAGGATTGCAACGTTTTTGTCCGTTTATGAGAGGTATTTTGAAAACATTTTTTTTTTAATTTAGTGTCCGCGTCCGGTTATAAAAGTGCCCGGATATGGGAGTACATATCGTATGGAAAAAACCATGGCTGTGGAGTCGTCAAAAAATAGTTCTAACTTCGACTCGGACTCAACCGCTGAAATTTTTTTAATCCGACTCCGACTCCTACTCAAACCTTGATGCTAAATGTGTATAAGACTGGTCCTTTTTTGACTTTAAACTCTTTTTTAATGCAGTATCTTTTAAATGGATAAATATAGCATGAAAATGATTCTATAAAAATTTCAAATCGATATTTTTATGCGTACACGTGCCGCATTGAGCCTTAATATAGTTATTTATATATATAAAGTAGAATGGTCCTTATTTTCTGACTTAAAATTTTTTTATTTTGGAAAATATGTATTAGAATTTTTTTTTCTAAACCCTTATCCTGATTTTGAAAATATTTCAGTTTTAAACACGGAAAGTAATTATAAACGTAGATTTATGTTAGAAATGTTGCAAGTTATAAAGGTACCAACAATATCCAGAATTAATTTTAAGTCAGATACTAAAAATGTAGACCAAAATTATAGATATTTAATGTATATAGGGTGATTCAAGTAGAGATACTTTTTTCAATAGCCTTTTTTTTGACAGATCACGTGTGAGTCGTGTCATGCTGTCATGTTATTTTTGTTTAGTATTGTTTGGCATTTCATAATGGCCATCGCATCAATCAATGGATTTATTGAGAGAACACTTCGGTGAGCACATAATTTCACATTTCGGGCCTGTCGATTGGCCACCAAGATCGTCTGATATCGCACCGTTAGACTTTTTCCGCTTCGATTCAGGCCTTTGAGGAAAACATCACGCGTGTCATTCGCCTGTTAGCAGCCGAAATGCTCGAACGAGTCATCGAAAATTGGAATCAACGGATGGACGATCTGCGACGTAGCAACGGCCAACCTTTGATAGACATTAAAAATAGAAACGGAAATTAAAAATTAATTTAAACTGTAATATATTAGGTTTGAATTAAAAAACTTTTTTGTATTTAATTGAAAGTATGACATTTTGTTAAAGTTTCTAAATTTATTAAAAATTGTTCATTTCGTGAAATAGTCAAGAAAATAAATCCCTAAAGAAGGCACACAACGGAGTGCCGAAATATTGGACTTAATAAATTTAATATTTTTTATAAAAAAAAGAACTCAAGGTTAAATAAAAGGATTGATAAAAAAATTTTAAAGGTCGAATAAGAGTCGATTTATATAATTTTTTTTATATATTTTATGCCGAAAAATTTTGGAGGTGGAGTCGCCAGTTTTTGTGGCTACTTCGACACCGACTCCGGTACAAAAACCGCAACTCGTACTCCACAGCCCTGGAAAAAACTAATAAGCACCAAAATATGACTGGTTATGGGCAGAGTCCGGCTATAGGGGGGTTTCACTTTACACTGTAATATATATTGTCTCTGTATGAGAGCATAAATGTAGAGTATTTTAAGCGCCGGATAATCAGGAAATTATTGTGGAAGTTGTAGGAAATTCGGTTCCGTAGTTTAGTTAGGAGTCTATAGGAACAAACAAACAAACAAACGAATTTAAATTTCTATATAGATGATAAATTATGAACTTTTTATAAGGCAAATGAGCTGGACGAAAATTAACAATACATTTTATTTGTTCATTTTTTATTATCAAATACTTTTTAACTTATTCAAAATTCCTTCATTCAACTGGAAACTAAATTCCACGATTAAATCTTGCGTAACCCACTTACAAATTTTCTAATGAACTGAAACAACAATAAATGTACTTACGTCTAGTGCTGACATTTTGACATGACGACCCTAAACAACAAATGTCAATAAATGCTGAAAGAAGACAGAATGTACATATAAGAAAATGAAATTACTTTGAAACTACTTATAGTTTAGTTACGTTAAATATAGACAAATAGTGCAAAAAGGGAACAAAACAAATCAATCCAACAATCACTATTACAAGAAGACAAATATCTTAAAGATGTCATCCATCCAGATTCATCCAACCATTTTGTTAGTCAGTCATCAAGTCACTCCTTAACTCAGAGTATGTTGAAAAAGCTGAAGCCTAAATATAACAATGCCTCAAAATGTTTAAATGTAGGTCTTCCCCAAAAGAAAACATAGGAACCACTCCATGACATTTGATATGCAAAATAATAAGGTTTCCTATGAATGTGTCCTTAGACACCGAAGTAAACTACTTGCCTCTTAGTGTGAGTGTGTTTGTTGGAATCACTTCATTATTTATTTGCATGATGATGATGTTGAGATGCTGTCTGTACACACGAGAAGTATTTCATCGTAGTTGATGTTTAAGTGTCTCAATTATTTTAAAAGATTGTCATCAGAATTGTGTAGAATATTTCGTAGAATATTTTGTTTGCAATAAGAATGATTGATTTAAGAGTTTCTAATTAGTTAGTAATGAGTTATAAATGTAGGAATATGAATACAATGTTCTTGGTAAAAGTCTCATACAGTATTATTAAATAAGTAGCCCACAAAAAAAAAAAAAAAAAAAAAAAAAAAAAAAAATAAAAAAACAGTGAACAGAAAAATTTCTTTCTGCAAAATGCGAAAATCGACAGGGCTTTCCAAAATAATGGGTATTTTTTTGAAGTCCGAATCATGTAAAATGCAGCGCAACGCCAAAGAATGACATTGAAAGCACAAACAATGTCATAAATATTTTGTAAATTTGTTGTTGCTTTCAACAGAAATTCATGTACCGTTTGAAAATTTGCAACGACACAAGCCGTGCAGCGTTTGAAATTTTAAAACGCAATGTGAATTTCTGTAGAAAGCAACAACAAAATTACAAAATATTTATGACATTGTTTTGTGCTTTCAATGTTATTCTTTGGCGTTGCGCTGCGTTTTATATGATTAGGGCCTTAGTTTATTCGAAAGATTCATGCCATTAATATTTGAAAATAATTTCAGGCATATGACCACCGCGGCTGATTTTGACAAAGGGCATTCTGGACGTCTACTTCTTCGATCATTGCTGGCCGTATGTTACAAACAATGTTGGCCTCCAAGGCTTCAATTGTTGGTGGTTTATCAGCAAAAGCCAGTGACTTCACTTAGCCCTACAGGAAATAATCGAGAGGTGTCAAATCGCAAGATCAACTTTTCGCCAAATTGGATTTCAATATGTTGATGGTTGCGCTAGCCGTATCACTATCCTCTTGAAACCACATCTTGCCCGGATCAATGTCCATCCATATTTTTAAACAAAAAATCATTTATTATTTACCATTGACCGTAACGCGAGCTCCGGCTTAATTCTTGAAAAATTAAGGTTCGATGATGCCACCAGGTTGTAAATCGCACAAAACGATGCATTTTTTGTTGGTTGTAATGAAGTCTGTAAGGTCTGTTGCAGAATGGTATCACTCCAAATACAACAATTTTGTTATCAACAAACCCGTTTAGCCAAAAATGAGTTTTATGGCTGAACACAATTTTGCAATAAGCCATTGATAACTGATTTTTCAAGTTAATTTGGATCATTTGATAGCGTTTCCTTATGGTAACTAACTCTATTCATGATGTTTTTACAGAGTGTAATGATCATAAATGATTAAAAGTGAGCGCGGTTTGACAATTTGCTTGACAAATAACCCTTTCGTTAGTTCTATCGGGGTAAAAAACTGAAAGCGGGGAACCGATTTGCATCTTACAAAGACGGAGTAACTATTCTCTGGGAAGTGTAGGGTGGCTGATCAATGTGACAACAATAAGTCACTCGAAAAACTGTTTTTTTAAATTCATACAAATTAATTTAGCTCTACTCGTTTGAAAAATAATACATTTTCCGGGAATGTTTGGGAATCGAAATGAAGTTGAATAGAAATCGAATGAGATTTGGATTTCTATTACAATACTTTTCGTTTATATTCACTGCCGTTTTTAGTAACATTAACGATATAGTCCATTTTATCTTTATTTTTGCCCTATAAGTGCATTTAATAGAATGAATTTACGAGTATGTTTTTTTTTTAAAAGGATTTTTTTTTTTTTTTTTTTTTTATTGTTGCTACACTAAATCCCGCGAAGCTTTTTGCTTGTCTGCAGGATACCAGAGTCTCTCGCGGGAATCGAACCCGCAACCCCGGTACTGATAGACTAGCTCACTACCAGCTAGACTACCGGGGCACTCATAGTCCATTTAGCGATGTAAGCACAGCTGCCAGTTTTTAAATCAGAAAAACCAGTACATAAGAGAAAAAAATCAGTACAATTGCATAAAAACAGTACATACATATACATTTTTAATATAAAATTGTATATTAAAAATATAAAAGCCTTTAATCTTTTTTAAACCAAAACTTGAATTCATTCTATAATTTGCATAATTTGCACAGTGACAACATTTAAATAATAAAACTGAATTTTTTCAAAACAATAATTCAATTCCGTATATATTTTTAGCGGGAATGCAAAGTGAATAACAAAAAAATCTAAAACACAACAAGTTGTTAAAAACTCGACTCTTAATTTTTTGTTAGCTACTTGGTTTAATATTTTTCAAAGAAACATTTATTTTATTGAAAGCAAAATTTGAGTTTATTATGTCTGAAGCTTGGTACTGAAAGGGCCAATGTCAATATTTTGCTGTTTGGGTTAAGTGTTGCATTTGGTCTTTTCTTAAGCTTCGGTCACACCTAGCAAATATTTGACGGAATAAAGTGACCAATATGTGAACTAAAATTGTATTTCCTTTATTCTATTATATTTGTTGAATATATGTCAACATAAAATTAAATAAAAGTAGTTTTCTGCTATATCTACCACATAGTTAATTTCATTTTACAATTAAAAGGTCATGCTTAATCTCTTCAAAAAGGTTTTGCTAGCCAATTTCACTTAGAACTCTTCTATAAAAAACTAAAATTTGAATTTTCTCAAAAATGAATTATTTGAGATTGACCTTTTTAGCACCAAGCTACAGATATAAAGACAACAATGTTAAAAAACCAATACAACACTTGAAATAACGAAGCTTGTTATGTATTTATCTTCAAAATAGTTTAAAAAAATTATTTAAAAATGATTAACAACTAATTACTATTAATAAATTTAATAATGGCAAAAGGCACAATTGTTTTTCAGAAGACATAAATATTTACAATGTTACAAGTTAAAAATATTTATGGCCTTTTTGTACATTGTCCACAATTTCTTTTCTGTCTTCAGTCTTTTCGTACTGACTCGGTAAAAATCTTTAATGAAAATAGTAACTCATCGATAAGAACATCTATATTAATATTTATAGCACAAACAATTTGACAATATGACAATCTATATATTGAGCAAAATTAATATATAATAACAGTACGAAAACAGTACATTAATGAAAAAATCAGTACACTTGCGTACTTATTTGTTTGTAATGCATAAATCAGTACATTAAACAAAAAACAGTACGTGTACTGCTAAAAACAGTACGACCCTACACACCAGTGATGGAAAACTTAAAAATTTAGATGGTACTGACCACTAAGCAAAAGAGTACTTTTTTCAATATTTTGGTACTTTTTTCAAAGATATTTTTTATTGCATATATATGTATTTGCTTATGATTTAATATAAGGTACACACGTTTAGATGTCGAAGACTGTTAGGCAATTTGTTTATTTAACTTAATGAGATCATTAGTAATATTATAATTGTAACAACAAGTATGATTTGATTTTAATAGATCTTGAGTTTGAAAGAGTTTGCACATGCAAACGATTTCTTTTTTTTTTTTCGTTTTTATAGCATCTTGCACTGAAAACGTGCGCTCAACTGCTGCTGATAAATGGGATATTGAAAAAATTCCAATAGCAATACGTGAATTATTACTTACATGAACGAAAATAAGAACAATAAATTTTGTGTAGGCAATGTTGTCAATGTTAAAAAAATAGAAACACTAAATTTCTCAACAAAAAAGCATAACAAGAAAAGGGTACTAAAACTGACGTAGGGGTACCGTGGTATTTTTTAAATGAAAAAGTACTGAAAAAGTACCATAGTACTGAATTTTCCATCACTGCTACATACATGCCATCTATCAGCGGCTATTTTTTATATTCACATAATTTGATTATATCTGAATTCGGTCATATGCCTCATAGTGCCATCTATGTTAATTAGGCTTAAAGTCACATTAGAAAAAGTCAACGATTTAGCTGCAACTTAAGGATGTGACTATAAGCGAAAAGTACTGTAACTACAAAATGACCGTGTGGTGTTTCCTGTTTTGATGAGTTGTTCTTGTCAGGATAATTGCTACTCCAAAAGCGAATATTTTTATGATTATTCTTTAGAGACTCGTGTTCAATGTTTATTCGATTTTAAATCCAATTGAAGCGGCAGATGCCTTAATGGCTGTTCTAATGCTTTACTTTAAATCATCTAAATTTGATGATTTGGATTTAAAAACTTCTTATGTGCGATAACAAAAAAAAAAAATCAAAAACAAATAAAAAAATGGATGCAGTAAAGCCAAGAGACCAAGAGGCCAGCGAAATACGGAGTTTCTCGATATCAGCTTATTGAATAATTTTTGCTGCAGTTCTGTCATAACAGGCCTAACTAAATGACAAGTTGAACCATCTTGTTGAAACCAAACAGTGTTGAAAGTAATTCTCCCTTGGCGCAGCTCATAGAAAAACTATAAGCGGCGAGCGTCTGAGCGGTGAGCGGCAAAAAATGAAAACCTATGATTTACTACTGAAGTGGCTACGCAATGAACGTTATTTCTGAGCGGCTAAGCGGCATTTCTAAGTGGCTAAGCGATGCCGCTCAGGAATAAAACATGTTCTAATTTTTAGTTGTTTTCTGAGCGGCAAAGAATAAACATGGCAAATGTGAAAGTGGAGATTATAATTCCATTTGTACAAAGCCAACCGCTGTTATTGCAAGACAGATTATCAAATTTTAAAAATAAAAATATAACCGACAAATTATGGAGTGAAGTTGGTGAAATTTTGATATACATGTGCATAATAAAAAATAAACTTATGTAACGCAAAGTTAAAACAAGCCTTTGCTCTGCAGAAATTGCTTTTCTTTATTTTGTCAATCTGTCGTTAACTTTTTGCAACAGCAAATCAAAGGATTTCACAGACATACGGCAGTATTGCCAAAATCTGTCTGGAAATTTGCGAAGATTTGTATATAAATGTTTAAATTCGCCTTAATGTCGCCTTGCTTAATCTATAGGATGAACACCAAATCTTCTTTTTTTTCTTTTTCCCTCTTGACAATGGCATTTTATTAACTAACCGCTCAGAAATTACGCTCAGTAATAAGCCACTTGCTGCTCGAAATCGCCGCTCTGCCGCTCATTGCGTGGCCTCGGCCTAAGGTGTAGCGGTCTCCATTGACCGTATGACAGTTTTCTTTAAAAAACTAAGACGGCATTGTGGCGCTTCATAAAATGGCACACCACACTGTCACTCTAGCTGTTTGCAATTCTGTCTCATCGGAATATATTATAATTGGTAACGTATCTGGCAAACAACGGATCCTTAAATAATGTATAATACATGAAATAAACGTCGATGCGGACAGATCCCCATTCCACCAGTAATTTGAACATTGATGGGTTGCGAGGTTATAAATTGTAAAGTTGCGATTATATTGGGACATAGTTATACTGCTTGTGCATCCATTGTAAGCACATGACATAAATAAATATAATAAATATAAATAAATATATAAATAAAAATTTATACTATTGGCAAAAACTCATCCAGAAATTGTTTGCAGTTTTCTTTGCAAAATATCTTCAACGAATTTTAAAATAATATTAGTTTTTGACATGAAGACACAATTCCAAACCTTTTGATGTATAATATGTCTACTTTTAACAACAATTTTTATTATTTTAATACAGTAATATTTTTTATGTAGATATCACCTTTTTACCAAAAAAAAAAAAAAAAAAAAAAAACGTGTGTGTTAGATAGCACAATACAATATTTACGAAAAAACCTTTCGGGAAGATTTTTTTTTTTAGCAAAAAAATTCGTTTCTATAAAAAACACAATTTCGAAAAATTGCAGATAGCACTATTTGAATAATAACCCTCAATATGTAGTTTAAGCCCACAAGCTGTAAATCACTGCCCCATATAAAACAAAGAGTTTACATATCTGTTAAAAGTCCACCAATACCTCTTCCGCATTCAAATCAAACATCAATTCCACCGCTTCCAAGCCCTGACAGAGAAAGTGATTTTTCTCTTGTAACAATTTAATTGTTTCACCTGCGAACCAAACCCAAAAGCCGGTCCATCGAAAAAAATTATTCCAATTTCACAGGTAAGAATGGACAATTGGGGAATTAAACTTGTCTCAACGTGAAGCAGAAACATTTTACCAGCTTTTGAATGAAGGCACCAATTTGGAGCCCAAGGTCAAAGTAACCAGATGTCGAAGACGTCAATTGCTATTCAAACGTTACAAACGAAGAGAACACATTTGCTTATTGTATATTATAATTAGGGACGTAACGATACACCTTTTTGCCGATACGATACCGATACTCAAAAAGAAATATCGGCGATACCGATAAATTCAAGGTAAAATTAACAAAACTCATGTAGAGTAATTTTTTTATTTTTCTTATAATTACAGTGTGGGAGATTATTAATATTTAAAATTTATTTTAATAAACTTCTAAAAACCACAAATTTACACAGAAAAAATTATTAAATTTCTCCAATCACCAAATTTTTTCCAAATTCAAACAAGTTGTTGATTTTGCACCTGTTACCAAAATGATTATATCGATTACTAGAAATTTAAAAATTTTTAAAAAATATTTTCAATAAATGATACTTGTAATTTTAATTAAAAAAGTGATCAAAAAACTTTGCCATGTCAAACAACCCGTTAATTTATTTAAATAAATATGGACAATTCCCAACAACAATTCTACATGTTTAGATTATTTTATTTTAAACGAAACATAGTCAATTAAGATTTCTTGTTTTTTAATTAAAATATTAATTGATAATTTATTTCAAAACAACTAAAATGTTAATTAAATCAAAATTAAATTTTTAATTTTCTTTCAACTAAAAAAATAGTTGATTCAATTATCACATTAATTAAATTTAAATACTTTTTAAACCATTTTTTTAATTGATAAAACACTTTTTTCTGTGTAATTTTAATTCATGGTAAAATTAACCAAAATTTAATTTATTTTTGAGCAAAAAAAAAAAAAAAAAACCGTGGAAGAGATTGTTAATATTTAAAACTAATATTCATAAATTTTTTTTTGAAAAACAAAGTAGTCTCCACTTTTGCGGAGATAGAAGATTTTGCAACTCCGCTTGAAGCAGACCTGCAGTGCAATGGCCAATCAGATGTGATTGAACTCATTTGAAATCTTAAGTGTTTCTAAGTATTCTTAAGTATTTAACATGTTCTTAAATTTTGGTTATTATATTTAATTGCGCCACTAGACAAGCGAATCTGCGTTTCTCGAAAAATTAGAATTTCTAACGTAAGTCTAGATTTCTTCTTTAGCTGCATAACAGCGTAGAATGGACAGAGGATCGATCATCCTTTCTCTTAATTTTCTTTTAAGATTTTCACAAACGCTCCAAAGGGGAGTACTTGTAGACTTATCAGAATTTTCATTAGGTGTAGGGGTCTCAATACTTTCAGAATGCAGAGTCATGTAAAGTAGCTCAATAAGATCTTTTTTTTGGTATATTGTCTTTGAAATTTTCGATGTTTGTTGCTCAAATGTTTCATTCATTGAAATTGTGGACAATTTTTGGGACTCTGAATTTTTCTGCATCTTAGTTTATTAATTTATTGTACTTTCGAAAAATGTTTGACGACTGTTAACTCAGAAAATGTAGCCGTGGCTGTGCTTATGGATTTTGTGGGGTCTTGGAAGTAACCCAAATTTTGCTACAAGTTAAACAAGTTTTATTTTCACAAAAATCATTAAAAATAAAACATACAAGATTTATCAATGGGAGAACGTTTTACTATTATGGTGCAAAGCAACACGACTAAAGCCTCAGGTCTACACCAAGCGTTCAAAGGATTTATGCATCAGTCCAAAAAGTAGTAGTAGTGTAAAATTGTATTGACAAGTTATACAGCAAACGCGTCGAACGCATATACGTATCGATAGCATGAAGTAGGATAACTTTAGCATGCGTCTTGAAAAAAGGAAAAATGCATGGCGTGGACCGACCTCCAGGTTAAAAATTAAAAGAAACAGTCTATTACTCCGTTTGAATTTTTGCTATTAGTTGTTGTGTAAAAATAAGCATTGAATATTAGTTAAAATATCGCCGATACCGATATATCGGTAAAGGTGAAGTATCGCCGATAAATCAGTATTCGTTACATCTCTAGTTTTTGACGCATGCTTTACAAAGTCTTGGTCATGAAAACCTCGCTTATCTACTAATGTGATATGTCAATTTAACACTCAACTAACTTGGAGGTCACACGATCAATTTTTGTCTTTCAATTCCTTTCAATTTGCTCTCACTCTCATTTTTTTCACTAACACAATCACACTTTTTAAATTGACCACGAGATTGCTCTCAATTTTAACTATCCATTTGTTTGGCAATTTAACAGCTGATTAGAAGTTTAGTGAGCAAATTTTTCGTTTGTCAGTATAAATTGTTTTCTTGATGGCATCTTGAAAGTAAATTGCTTAAAAATTGCGTGCAGCCTACGTCATAGCTTTCAATTTATGTAAATTTTGACAAACAGTATATGTAAAAGACTATCAACAAAAAGTTGATCGTGTGGCCGCACGGTAAGAGCAGTCTCTCTTTTTGAGAGTCTATTTTGTCCATCGAATAACTGGTTCTTGTCCAGTTAGCAGCCGTGTTGATTATATTAAAACCTTGATTTAAAACCCAAACTATTCTGAACCGATATTTCGCAAGTACAATTTTAATAACTACATGCACATTTTATCACCTTAGATGTTAAGGCATTTAAGGCAGAGCTAAGAAAAAGCACGAGGAATTTGGATCGTGCGGCCTCTCTAACAAAATTTTTCCATGAGTCTTAAGGTACGTTCAGACTGATGAAATATTTGGTAACAAACATCAAATATTTCATTGACGTAGTCTGAACACAAAATATTTTTGAGTATCAAATAAAATAACAGCTGATTTTGAGCAAATAAAAGTATTTGACGGCAAACAAATATTTGTCCAATGTGAACACAAAAAATCAAATATTTTAGTCATTTTTGAGCAAACATTTATTTGGTATTACAAAAAAATTGTAAGAGCAAACAACGACAAATAATTTTAGCCATGTTCCGGATAGAAGCAATTTTTCCTGTAAGTTTTCGGATTCTTTACAATTTTAAAGATTTTTTATAATTATTAGAATTTGCTATCGTGCCGCTATTAGCAAATTTTTGCGAATTACCGCTAATTTAGCAATTTTTATAGAATTTTTGCCATTCCTTATAGTTTTAGGCACTTTTACAAAATTTTATGGCTTGTTTGAAATATTAAAATGGTTCGCGAATTTTCGCTATTTTTGCAACATTTTTTTTTGTTTTTCCCCTAAATTTTGTTTTTGACCAATTTAGTAATTTCAAATATACTTTAGGGTTTGTTTCTAAGTTTGCCATTTTTTGCGAATTTTATCCATGTTCGCAAAAGAAGAGATTTCTTTCTGTGATTCTTTGCAGCTTTAACTATTTTTAATAATTATGAGTACCAGGGCTGTGGAGTCGCAGTCGGAGTTGAGGTTTTTGTACCGGAGTCGGAGTCGCAGTACCCAAAAAAAACGCGTGACTCCGACTCCAACATTTTTCGGCATAAAAAATTTAAAAAAAAATTCTAATATTTTTTAATATAAAAATTCTTCGAAATTGGCGATGCAATATTTTGCAGATCAATATGAATAAGTAGATTTTAAATTATTTTATGAGAAATAATTGATTCAAGTACTTTACTATTTAAGTATATTTTTTATACGTGCGGGAAAAAGTCTAAATTACATTAGCAAAACTTATACTCAGTTATTGATCTAGTTGAAAAATATGTGTGATTTTTTAAATAATTTACGCATGCTAAAAGATGTTAATGACAGGAATTGGCATTAATTTTAATATCAGAATTTTTTAACCATCAACGCTGAAATATTTTCAACATTGTACAGAATAAGTGTTGCTATAGCGCATAAATACTAGTATGTATTAGAAAAATTGTGACGAAAAATTATTTCTCTTTTGTGTAGAAACATCTTTATCGGCCTGCCTTTAATTCCTACCATAACCCTCATGTTTTTCTTATGCACATTACGCGGGGATTCCCATAATTCGTTTAATAAAGATGTTTCTACACAAAAGAGAAATAATTTTACGTCTCATTCATTTCGCATTACGGTTAGAGTAGGAGTCGGAGTCGTGTGTCGGAGTCGTGAGTCGGAGTCGGAGTCGCACTTAAAAAATTTCAGCGTTTGGAGTCGGAGTCGGAGTTAGTACTTTTTTCGGACGACTCCACAGCCCTGATGAGTACTAAAGTTTGGTATCATGCCGCTATTAGCAAATTTTTGCGAATTTTCGCCATTCCTTATACTTTTAGGGACTTTTAATCAATTTTATGGCTTGTTTGAAATATCAAAAATTTTCGCTATTTTTGGAAAAAAAATTTTTTTTTTGTTATTTTCCGACAATCTGTTTTTTTAACCGATTTCAAATAAGTTTTAGGGTTTGTTTCTAAGTTCGCAATTTTTCGCGAATTTTAGCCATGCTCGCAAAGTAGCGATTTTGCACTGTGAACCTTTAGAGCTTTTACGATTTTTAATAATTATTAGGCTATAATTATTATAATAATTATTTGCTATCATACCGCTATTAGCAAATTTTTGCGAATTTCCGCTAATATAGCAATTTTCATCGAATTTTTGCCATTCCTTATATTTAGTTTTAGGCGCCTTTAATAAATTTTATGGCTTCTTTGAAATATCTATATTATTCGCGAATTTTCGCTATTTTTGCAACATTTTGTTTTTGTTTTGTTCTTGACATTTTGTTTTTTAACCGATTTAGCGACTTCACATATATTTTAGGGTTTGTTTCCAACTTTGCAATTTTTCGCAAATTTTAGCCATGTTCCCGTTACCCAGTGGCTTCCATTTTTTTTTTACATTCTCCTGTTCCAACACTATAAGAGATGCCGATCCACAGAACAAAATAAATAAATTAGCTTTTGCGCTCATTTTTACTATTTGTGAAATATATTATTATTTTTGAACACTTTCATTAAATAACACTGCGGAACAGCCATTTTGCGGCCTGGAACTTTGTGTAATTTTTTTTACTAATTTGAGGTCGCTGATTCCAAATCTAACCTTCATTTTTCTCTATCATCTCCAGTTTTAGAGATATACCGTTATGTCCAAAATTAAGGTACTTTCAGCACATATATTGAAATAACATGAAAATGGTGCATCATATTCCCTTAAGAAAAAAAACCGAAATTCGCTAACAATATTATCTTTAAGACGTACTAACATTGTTTTAAACTTGGCCAGTAATTTCAGAGATATTGTTGAAGTTTTTAAAAAAAAAAATAAAAATTTAAGAAAAAAAAAATTTTTTTGTTCTTTAAAAATTCATAAAAAATAAATGTGCAACAAAAATCACAGTTTGGGTCTAAAAGCATTTAGTTCAACATATTTCGAATGAAATGAGCTTTATTTCATTGCAATCGGTGCACAACTTTTGATTGTGTTCACAATTTACCGAATTGATAAAAATTGCGATTTCCATAAAAAAAAACGTATTTTAATGTGTGTGTGAACAAAAAAAAAAAAAAAAAAAAATATACATTAAAATATGTTTTTTTTATGGATAAATTGTGAATACAATCAAAAGTTGTGCACCGCTTTTTTTCTTAAGGGAATATGATGCACCATTTTCATGTTATTTCAATATATGTGCTGAAAGTACCTTAATTTTGGACATAACGGTATATCTGGAGCTGATAGAGAAAAATTAAGGTTAGATTTGGAATCAGCGACCTCAAATTAGTAAGAAAATTACACAAAGTTCCCGGCCGCACAAAAAAGTTCAATTTTGTTCCGCAGTGTAATTATTTGATGCAAATATTTCTTTTAGCTTGAACGCATGGCAAACATGAATTAATTTATTTTATTTAACACTGTTTGCCAACTGTTTCATCAAACAAAAATTGTCAAATATTTGAACTTAGTTTGAACATTAAACAAAACATTTTTTTGTTTCACACAGTTTGAAGCAAATATCAGAACAAATATTTTCGTCAAATATTTCATTAGTCTGAACGTACCTTTACAATTAGAATTACTGACGAAATATTTTATTAAAAAGGAAATCTTCGTGAGTGTGTGTTTAATCATGCGTGATTTTAAAATTTTAATAACGCACTCAAATATATTTTGCAATTACGATTACTCTCCCACGGGTGCATAGAAATTTCAAGTAATCACGAGTGATCTAATCTTGACAATATTTACGTAAAGACGCAGCGATTATTAACAATTTATTTATTTATTGTTATTGGATCCGGTACTGTAGTTAAAGATTTAATAGAAGTTCAGTTTTTATTGAAAAGCTCTGAGAACAAGAACAGTAAGACCAACTAAACAGATTTTTAGCAAATTTTCTTAAATGCTATAAAAAAATTCTATTTGAAAAAGAACTAAAAGGTGGTTTTATGAAAGAATTTTATTTTATGAACTTAACTTTAACAAAGTCAAAGAAAAAACACTAACAAACTCATGAAACACTAAAACCAATTAAGGCAATTTGGCAAACATGCAACACTTGCAACATACAACAGTCATAAAATTATTCTGTTTGATTTTTTGCTCTGCTATTGAATGTGTTATTGCAACAAATTGACATTGAAAATTAAATTGTTTGTTCAAAAAAACTATAAAAAAGTATTGTCATATCGATATATCGGCAAACCCGAAGTATCGCCGATATATCGGTATAGGTATCGGATCGGTATCGCAGTTAACCAATACTTTTTAACAATATTCGCGGTTATAAAAATTTGCTATAAAACTCATTTGTTTATTTTCGAAAACATGCGAACTGTTGAAAATTCAAAATTATTATAGGCCTGGTACATTAAAGTATGTTTGTTTAAAAACATTATTTTCAAGGAGATTAATTTGATTATGTCGCTTAAAAGAAAATAAATGTTTTCGAAAACTTGCAGTTTCTTTATGGAAGAAAAAAAAATTTAGAAAAAATAACACAATTAGCTTAAGCTTTATTTAATTAAATCTTTGTAATTCTCATTAAATTCCCATATATCTTTTTTTATTTTCTCTTTTTTTCGAATTTTGCTAATACTTTTACTCCAGTATTTTCTTAGACACATCCTTGGATTTGAGCATCTTCAATAATTCTTAAGAACATACCAGATTCATTAAAAGGCATTGAAGGATTTTGTTTTGGGTCTTAAGGTCAACCATAAAAATAAATCAACGTGTGCTTAAATAAAAATTAAAGAAAAACAAAAAAAAAAAAGAAATAATCTTACAAATCTCAAGGAGAGAAAAAGAAATCTACGTTTAGTTAATTATTACGCTAAATAAAATTTCAATTAAGAAAAAAAAAAAATAAATATGTATTTATAAACACACTCTCACACTTTGATCCCGAGATCCTTTTGCTAAGCATAAGATTCGCTATAAAACAAACACATGTTAAGGATAACACAGGATGCGATAAAAATTAAATTGAACGAAGAAACAAAATAAAAGTAATGAACGTAAATACCAGCACATTCAATTGAAAAAAATACGCCAGCAAAAAAAAAAAAAAAAAATTGTAGAATAAAAAAAAGAAAAGAATTGAAAATGAAAAAAAATTATAGGGGTTAGGGGATGGTGAAATCATCGTCTTTTCTATAGCAAATCTTGTTACTCTTTCTAAATTCTCTTTTGTTGGAGCAACAAAGTCTGCTTATTAAAATGATGATTATTTCGAAGTAATAACTGACACATAGAGCTCGAGATAATTTCATTAGAATTTTTTAAATCTATGAAAAAGAAGTCATGTCAAATTGAATAACACAAAAATATTCAAATATTTGATAAAAGGTGCTGGGTTTTTGTTTTTTTCGCCTTCAGTTTCCTATTTGCCGGCAACATCGTCGTTTACATGCAAATATTTTTAAGTCCTTGTCACAATGCTCTGCCACACGTTACTTAAGTGAAACGGATTAATTTTATGATGCTTTTTTATTCGCTTTTATTTTTTCGTTGCTTTCTTTAACTGTAATTTAATTTTTTTTCTTCGCATTACTTTCGTCTTATTTATGGTGCTGTATTAAGAATTTTCTTTTCATTCGTTTTTATTTTGTTGTTTGGGGAATCTACAAAAAACTTGTGTTGTAGTAAAGCACAATGGGATGCAAAATTAAAGAAAAAAAATTATTGTGAAAAATTTTAATTTGGGATCTAAAAATATAAGCAGACTTTTTTTCATTGTTCCTTGCTAGAACCATTGTGCAAAAAAAGTTTATCTATGTTTTTTAGTGTTAAGTTTGTTATAGCCCTGTTTCCCCAAAAGCGGTTGCGATGGGTGTCTTTTTTGATATTAAAATTGGTATATTTATGCCCATAATTACATAGGAGGGGCTTAAAGCGGAAGGGGTTTAAGTACTTTTTTTTAATTAAGGTTACATATGGAATTAGTATGTGAAGTGCAGAACACAAGAGGTGAATGTTGGATTCTTATCTGGTAGCGATATATGGCGACCAATTCTAGCAGTTGTCATTCAAATACCTATTTCGCTTGGAGCACAAGGGGTATATTAGAACCTAATCTCAATTTTTTAAAGAAGGCACTTAAGCCCCTTGTGCTTTAAGCCCCTCATATAGTATCCGAAAAATGATAACTCCGTATTGGCTTGTGAATCTAGTGATCAGGGTACAGATGGAGATGAAATATAGATTTAAATATTTTTTTAAATGCCCTCCGTTGTAACATCCTCCTGGAAAATCAGATGCAGTCAATACCTGGAGTTCGGGAAAGTTCAAAATTAAACGGGGGCCTATTTTGGCAGTCGTGACCGAATACTTTTTCGATTCGAAAGCAATTTGATTTCTAATTCTTTTAATCGATTTTTTTTAGCATTTATTTGAGTTTATACAACACTGAAAAAATAATTTCGATTCGTTCAGTATCGACTGAAAATATTTGAAACAAAATTGGTCGACAAATTATTCGATCACGACGGCCGGAATTAGTCCCTAGATCTCTTGAGATTAGGGCTGACTGGAGATTCTATGTGGTCAGCACAATGGGCTGCTAAGCAGGGCTGGTAAGTCGTTAAAAAAATAGTTCTAACTCCGACTCCCATTTTTCAAGCCCGACTCCGAGTTAACTCCGTATCCAACTCTAACCTTCATGCTAAATGCATATGAGACTGGTCCTTATTTGACTTTAAACTCTTTCTTTAAATGCAGTGCCTTTTAAAGTGTCAAATATAGCAAGAAAATGATTCTGTAAAATTTTCAAAATAAGATTTTAATTCTACCACGTGCCGCATTAAGCTTTAATTAAGTTGTAAAATGTAAAGTAGAACAATTTTGGAGTCAGAGTCTCGAGTTTTTGTTTGTACTTCGACTCCGGAACAAAAACCTCAGTTCCGACTCCACAACTACGGCTACACAACTTCGACTCCACATCCCTGCTGCAAAGTACAACATATTTTACTTTGGGACCTAAAAATATTAACCGAAATTTTTTTTTAATTGTTTCTTACTAGACCCATTGTGCCAAAAAGTTTATCTTTTTATAGTGTTAATTTTTTTCCACATTTTTCCATACGGGGTAGCGATGAGTGTCTCCATTTATATAAAAATTGGAATTTAAAGGTCCATAGTTCCACCTAGTACCCGTATAAGCGATATCTCGGAATAGGTAAATGGTGCTGGCGATCAGGCTACAGATCGAAATTAAATTTAGTTTAAACATGCTCCTTCGCAATACCTGAAATTCGACATAGATAAAAATTGACAGATCTCTTAAAATCACGGCTGACCAAATATCGTATCTGGTACCACGGGTGTTAGAAGCACTTTGAACTTCGGTTCCAGCCTGACTGTTGGTGAGCAACTATCGGCGGTGGTTGTGGTTTAAACACAAAGTCGCGGGAAGCGAGATCGTAAATGCCGGCTTCACAGGCTGATTTTTCAGTTTAAGGGGAAGTTTGGCAGCTTTAGTCTCGAAATAAGGGGCGATTGTATAATTTTATCGAGGCCTTATGCAAAACAGCTAAAGTTCACTTTAGTTAACAAATACATTTAACCTGTGCAAAGTATATGGGCTTAAAGTATTGGTTGGCTAACGTGAACTTTAACGTTTTTTTTTGCATTAGGCAGTAAATTTATGACCTGTGTGTGCTGGTTACTCTCACCCATAGGGACGGTCGGCAAACGCATTGTTTGTCATCCAGTGTTAAGACCATATGTGTATCTACAGCATCGCTTTAACCACATACATAAATCGCTTTAAATGTAAGAACGCTTTAAGTTTTTTCTGAAATAAGCCCAATATTTATTTTTGTCCTCGAATAAGATCTATTTCCGAAAATAGCTTTACCATAAAAAAACAAAAAATCTTTAAAAAATATTATCATTTTTTAAAAATCATTTTCAGCATTTTTGGCCACGTCTTATGCCAGATTTAGCTGTAAAAATTTTTTAAACTTGGCCACACTGCTTGTAACTTTAATGTATGAAAATGAATTTTGTAAAACGAAGAGTATAAACGTACAGAAAATGTTTCACGAAAAACACCATAGTATAATAAGTACCAGGTATGTTTATTAGGGAGAGTTGTCATTATTTACCCATGTAATGTCAAATAAATTTATTGGATTTTTGACGCTTGTTTTAATTTTTTCCGTATTTTCTTTTGTTTGACGTTATATGGGTCCTAGAATTGAGAACAAAATTTCTAATGACTATACCTTGTACACACTAAAGTTTTCTAATAAACATTACGGGTTTTTACAGTGTCTACTGCAAAGTATGCAAAGATGCAAATGCTTGCAAAAATACCCACATTTACAACAAAACAACAAAATATACGTATGTATGTATGTTATTGCATTTTGCTTAATTTTACTTCGTTTGCACTAAAAATCCTTGAGCAAAGGGAGTAGTTCATAGTGCAACTGAGCAAATAAGAGCAAACAACAACTCTGACAAACGGACCACCATATTGTTTGTTAAGAAAATGTATAAATTTAAATTTTTGGTGGGCTTTAATATAAAATACAAAACTAAGTTTTAATTATTTATTTAAAAACAGAAAATTTGGTTTAATATTGACAACTTGATCTAGTGCTGGCGAAATTTTTTGTGTTGCCCGAACAAATTTTTAGAAAAATAGCACTTTAATATGCACTGCAAATTTGCACAATGACCATCGTGAAAACCCTTATTGATTTTTTTTTAAAGCAAGATTATGTTAACGTTCGTCGTTCCGTTCCTGATGGAGGCGCATAAGCCACTTTATTATCCCTAAGAAAAAGAGCCATAGTTGGACAAGCTGTGGCTCCATCTTTTTGGAATCATAATTCTGGATTGTTCTTTGATTCGGGCATTAAACAATTTTCATACATTGTCCAGTATTGAATGCCATTCATATTAACAAAGTTGTAATCAAAGTAATCAAAAAAAAAATATGCATTTAAGTGCTGCATTTGATGTTCAACAATTATTCTTTAATTATTGAGGTGAATATTGAGATGAAAATGGACCTCATCACTCATTGTTCTACATGATCTTTTTGTCTAAATAATGACTTCCAAAATAAAATGGAACAACTTTGGTTCTGTGTTCTGTGCTGGGTCCTTCCATCATAAATTTACCAAATTTTCCAGTTATTTCTGAAAAAAAAAAAACAAAAAATGTATCCTCTTATTAAATCATAACGTTTATTATGCGCCACCCTGTATTAAATTACCTCGAAACATAAATGTTCTGATTCAAAAATCGTGCTGGCGAAAAGCAAAATATCGAAACCGAAGTTGACGCTGAAGCGAAGATATATTGGAGGAATGTGAAGATCTGGCAGCACAGTTGATTGAGAAGAGACGTTTGAGCTTAAAGGTAGAAGTACATAACTCGCGTTAGTGCGCGCGAAATCTGTAGACTTTTGTCAAAAAGAGTTAAAATAGTGTATTTTCATAGAACAAGTTACACAAGTTACTTGGAAGTTTTTAACGCGTTGTGTATTTTTGACAAGTAATCAGCTGACAAGAAGAAATAATAATTTAACAAATTAGTGAATCATGGAGAAAAAACTTATTAAAAAGCTTATAAAACATACAGTTTCGTATAAAAAGGTGCTGAAGCCTGGAATTCTTTAAAAAAAGTGTTAAACAAATAAAAAAAAAGCTGAAAGAAAAGGCTTTTACAGCGCGTGTTGTGTATATTGCCATTTTTCACGCGCTTAAGTTTTTAAACGCACGATACTCGCCGATGAATTAACGCGTGTTATGTACTTCTACCTTAAGAATTAACTTAAAACATTTTTAATAAAAATAATATTATACCAGCAGCTGGAAAATCCCGGCGTTGCTCGGGGTCGAACCAATTTTGTTCTCAAATAAATCTTATTTGTTTGTTGCATTCATGTTAAGTTTGCGCAAAATTATTTAAAACAAAAACTTGTTTAAAAAAAGTACAAAAAGTACCAATTTTTCCCAGTTTTAAGTTAGTTTAAGCAGAATACTAATTTTACTTTTAAAATTTTGCCGTATAAATGAGTTTAATTAAAAGGTAACTAAAATTTCTTATTTGACCCCCTTTAACCTCCCAAAAGGCCGGCTTACAAAATGTACTGTTATTGCGACATGCCACCGTAGTTATAGAAATTCATATTAACACAAATTTTTAACAAATTGAATCTGGGAATTATTTCTTTTCATAAGCTACTTTATTATATTTAACATTTTTTATTTTCGAATGTATTCTATCAGCTAAATTTCAGTTACGTATTTTATAAAGCTTTTTTGTAATAGTTCTATTCCTTGTATAAAGTCATTCCTAAAAAATTTAAGGAAATTTAGCTCATAGAATAAATCCAAAAAATTAAAAATGCCAAAAATTTTAATCTTAGGTTAGCGAAAATGTTTAAAGAAATGTGTTTATAAAAAGTACCAAAAGTACGAATCTCTACTTTGTTTTGCCAGTGAACATTTTTCAAACCTTTATCCCTATAATCTTAACTGTTGTTGGGTATTTAAGGATTCGGTTAACTCCACTATTCTTTCCTATTTGTTTTTCATTCGTACTTTTGTTGTTGCTGTCTCTATTATTTTTTTTTTTGCCTTTTACTTAAAATCAAATTTAGTTTTACAAAAATAAAAAAATTGCATTTAAGAAACTCTTTCTCATTTTTGCAAAAAGAGACATTTTATATGAGCAGTGACCTTCCTTTATACTGCTCCTTTTCTTTGTTGATGTGTTTTTTCGTTGTCTTGTTGACATGGAACTAGAGTTTTTTCCCCCACTTTTTCACTTCTCGGGGAAGCAAAACGTTTTTTTTTATAATTTCTCGGGCTCCTGGGAGTAATAAAGATAACGTAATTAAAAAAAAGTTTTGGAGTTTTCAATTAAATTTTCGTTATGATTTGTGACTTATTCGCATAGACCTGCGACTTACGAAAACCCCACCAGGATTCTATTAAGGCCATGACAAACAAAACTTTTGCTTCGCGTTGCGTTAAGATTTGCTTTGACATCTAAGATGAAATGTACATAATAATATGAAACATGTCTGATAAAGCACTTTTAACGCAGAGCGCAGCGAACAGTTAGGCAACTCTCACCTCTTTGCGTGCTTTGACAATCAGCTAGTATAATTCTCTTTTATTTATTTCTTTTTTGCAATTCCAATTAATCTTCAAATAAAATGTTTAACATTTATTTTTATAAAAAATACTAAAATGAATAATTTAACAACCACATTCAAAGGTAAACACTCTATGCGTGAGTGTTGTCAACGTTTTTATCTCATACACCTTTTGCTTTACGCTTTTCTGCAAAAGTTAGAAACGTCACGTAACGTCACGAAGTTGTGTCTCACGATTTCGGTCATCCGGTCACATTACCTCCACGTGAGATAACCATGCCCGTAAATTGCTCGTGCAGAATGTCCAAGGCGGCAAGAGCTCTGTTGTACGTAGCGTCATCCTGTTGAAACCACATGTGGTTTGCTTCCATATCACCCAATTTAGGCCAAAAGATGTTGGTAAACATTGAACGCTAGCGATTGCCAACGGCGTTTGGAAAGTAATAAGAAGCGATGAAGTCGCTAGCAAAAAATAGTCGCCCCACAAAACAGTGATTTTTTCGACATGTATTGGGCACTCTTGAATCTCATGTGGATTTGTATCGTTAACAGTTTTAAATTTTGTTTGTTCTTCTAGAAATCGGTACGTCAACAATGTTGATGACTATTCGATAATACCCTAATCTAAAATTTTTTAAATTTTATCATTTGCATATTTTATTGTACGCTTAATCCGTCCATGGTAATTTGGCAAAACGACTGTTTGACATAAATTACTTAAACAAAACGGCTGCTATTTTCAAATTTCAGGCAATATCAATTAAAAAAAGAGTGTTTTTTTTAGACGTATAGAACTTTTGACAGGGATAACTGTTCAGCTACATGTCATACTGATAAAGTGTTTTTGATTTTTTTTGTCAGTATATTTGGCAAATCACCATGCAAAAACTTATATCAGAACAACGTTTACGAGTCGTGGGAAATTTATTTCGAAAATTCGCTATGTGGTCGCCAAACTTATAGAGCACTTCGTCAAGTTTATGGTGCGCATAATCAGGCATCTGAGCAGAAAATACGCAAAACTACGGATGATGCATGACGACATTTATTCTTTCGGAAGAAGAAGAAATCGCTACTGTAGACGTGTGACAGACCACTCGAACTTGACGATTCGAAGCCGTTCTCATCATCTCGGTCTCTACCCGTCCACTACTTGGAAAATTTTGAGGAAAGATCTTGGCTTACATCCAAATAAGATCTAACTGGTATAAGAATAAAAGCCAGTAGTGCATCAACGGCATCGTGTTTTCGGTAAATGGGCTGAGAATCAACTGGAAATGAAACCAGATTTTTATCGTCAAATCATCTTCAGCGAAGAAGCTCATTTCTGGCTTTATAAGTGTGCAAACAAGCAGACTTGTCGTTTTTGGAGGGACCACAATCCTGCTAAAACTCCATGACATCCCTAGAAAATCCCTATTTGGTGTGGTTTACATGAAGGCGTCATCGGCCCATTTGTCCTTTAAACAAAAACTGGTGCGAACATTATCGTAAATGGCGAACGGTACAAGAAAATCATTTTTTATTTTTATTTTAAACTGGAAAGGCAGTATGGCAGGTGTGAAGGCCATTTACAAGAAAATATTTGTTAACAATAAATGCCGTAAAATTGTTAAGCTAATTAAGACAAAATTTTGGTAATTCGATTGAATTATTTGTTTTATTTTTTAAAAACGTTCTAAGCCTTAAAAACAGAACACCCGATATCTTTAAAATCCTACCCCCATATTCATAAATATATTTTTGAATAATAAAAGATTTATTAAACAAATTGTTATAGAAAATTCGTTTCACAAACCTGCTATAAACCTAAAATATTTTTTTATTAATATGGGGGCTAGAATTTTATTTCCAATCATAGTTAAATTGCAGTCGTCCTTATTTTTAATGAAATATAAAATAGATCTATGAATATATGAAAAAAAATTTATTTAATATTTTCGTAATAAATTACGTAACGTAATAAAAATATCGTTTACCTAATTATTGTCGAAATTTGTAATTGAGGTGAAGTGAATTTCCTCTTTTTTTTTTGTTTTACGTTTTATTGCTAAAATCTTCCCGGGAATTCCGGGGACAGAACACCCTACGAAGATCAAACTTTCACTGGGAAAAAAACAATGAAAGGTATTCATGCGCATGCAGGAGCTTCTGAAAGAAATTCTTTTAGATTAATTCTTCTTTTTTTGTAACACTTCAAAAAATTTTATTTGTTTTCTTCGTTTATTTCTTAACGCATTGAATTTAATGAGGATTAGTTCGTAATTCGTAGCAATTCTAATCTCAGATTCGTAGTAAACATCTTTGTGCTGCAAAAAAAAAGCAATAAAGTACTCATAGTTTAATTTGAATATTTCTATATTGTGCTTTTTGCAGTTTGAGTTTTTCGGGTTTTAAGCCAATAGAAGACTAGTATCTTGATTAGACAGGAATAACAAAAATTCATTACACATGTAACTTACAAAAAGTGATGCCATATTTGTATGCCGGTACAAAAAACTAATAATTTTAGAAGAAAGAAACTTATTTTGGTATGAAAAATTTTTTGGGTAAAATATTATAGACATTTCGGGTAGTAAAATTGACCAAAACTCTCTGGTCAAGATATGATGCTTGGAAGGGATCAAAATACTTAACCGTTATCACCACCCATTACGGGGGCTTCCATACAAACATGGCGGCTTAATGCAATTCTTAAATTTGGCCCTGCAGTCCTAGAATGCCCCTAGACGGGTCAAAAGTATGACCAACCCCACTTTATTTTTCATCCCCATCATTTGTTGCTAACATACCTACCCGCTATCAATATTTCTTAAGGGGGCTCCCATACAAAATTTAAATATGGTCACCTCCAACAAAACTATTTTTAAATAAAATTGTTAGCATATAAAGGTTATTTTAACCATATTATTGTCATCGACAACCATATTATGGTTTAATTAGTCCTCCATCAAGAAGACATAACCATATTAACATGTTTTGGTTAATAACAACTAAAATATGTTTAACACTTATCATAGCATGGTTGGTTTTCAACCATAGCATGTTGTTCTTTCAAAAGAGGAAAATACTATTGTTAAATTAATAACTAATTATTGTCGTATTTAACAATAACATGTTTAATCGCAACCATAATATAGTTGTAGCTTTTTGATGGAGTACTAATTTAACAATAACATCGTTGTCGGTGACAACAATATGGTAAAATTAAACATAAAATGTTTAAAATTTTCTTTAAAAATAGTTTTGTTGGAGGTGACCATATTTAAAAATATTTTTTCTCTGCGTGTATATATATATATATATATATATACATATATATATAAGCAATTTTAAAATGATAACTATTGATTAACTTACATTTGATATTTACAGTATATTGGTTAACTAAAAAAAAATTTCTCAGAGCAAAAAATGGTAGTTCTATCAAAATACTAAATTTAAATTTTTTAATTTTTATTATATCGAAAAATTTAAAAAATACCTAAATGTTATAGAAACAAACAGAGTGACAGTGTAACTGCTAAAAAAAAATGGTACTCAGCGTCTGTGTACAATACATAAGAGTTATATTCTAACTCTTATGTGTGGGCCGGTCTATTTTAAATCTCCTCGACCGCATGCAGGATGTAGTGTAATTTTTCTAAAGTTCCTTATTCAAATCTTAAGGGGTGTAAAAGTGTTATAAATAATATCACTCTCTATATTCCCCCACAAATAAAAAAAAAAACAAGTTTTTGCAGTGATCGTTATTACCTTATATGGTAATTTTGAAATGCGTATTATTACAACAATTAAATTTAATAAGACTACACCGTTATTCTTCTTGTTCATACATTTAATCGGCAAAATAAAAATAAGAAATAAAAAAAGGCACTAGTAAAGTTAAGTTCGAGGAATAGAAATATCGCAGCAAAGACCTACGCATAATTAAATTTTAATAAATAAATAGGAAGAAGTTAATGTTCCTATTAAAGTGCATTAAAGTAAAATCTAAAATTTTAATATTGTGTTCTGTGCCACCGAGGTAAATAAATTGATGAAGTGCAAAGTAATTAAATCCAATTTTAATAAATGTTCTTACTAGGAAACTCGGTGTATGTAACATATTGAATTTACGTTCATACCACAACGAGATGACAAAATATTCTTCCATGTCCATATCTGTGCTAATCCTAAACATACTCACACGTATATAAGTCATTGGATATAAATTGAACAGTTCCAAATTGCTTTGATTGCTCTACCTTACGTTTGAAATAAAAAAATATAAAAACAACATATTTAAAGTATATGTAAGTTAAAAAAAAAAAAAGGAAAACTAATGAATTCTAAAAGAAATTATAGTGACATTAATTTAGATCTTATATAACTATTTATATTATAAATTATACCCTATGAATTATAACTAATAACAATTTTGTTTCAACAATAAAGTGTGTAAAATTAACAACTAAAACTTATTATTATTGGGCTATAGTGAACATGTTAGTTCCCATGATGTAAGGGAAAACTTATTGGGTCAGTTTCTTCCAACTATGCCATCTATTCACAAACCCACGATGACCGCTGTGTGTTCGCTTGGCAAAGTTAAAAGAGAACGCGTGAATAGATGTAGTGATTTGTTCTCTAAATAACTGATTGTGCTATGTTTTGAAGAGTATTTTACGGCTTATCAAATCGTACGCTACAAGGAGATGCCGAAGGTTCTCATTGTTGACAGTAGGGTATCCAATTATAATAACTCCCTTGAGCACCGTCGCAATATGGGTTGCATTTGCCTCAACACAAAGGGATGTGTTCTAATGACCCTAATGATGTGCTCCAAAACCCGTTCGTTTGTTCGTAATACACATTTTTTCTGAAGAACGTATCCTTTTCTGGTCGATTTCCCGGTACATCGTACAACGCATTGCAGGGAAAATTAGTTTTTTGGTCGGACTGCTCTGATGTGGAATAAGCCTACCTGCTGAAGACTTCCCTACCACTTTAGACATAAATAAGTTCAAGTCGAATGTTCACAAGCACTACTTCCTCCATACTTCTACCCATTATTTATTTTCCTAGTTCCAACACAATACAATACATTCTCTGAGTACTGGTCATTTTTAAAATAGTTTATGCTTTGAATATCAATAATTAAAATTTTAATTTTTTTTTAATAACAAACATAACCCGTAATCCCTGCAGTTCCTACACTTTATTTAACATTTTTTTCCTTCCCTTAATTTGTGGTAAGTTCATTAAGATAATAAAATATCTCTGTTCTTTTCAAAGATTTATTTATTTATGTATTTTTTTTTTGCTTCACTCAATCTCTCTATGGAATGCAAAACACGAAAAAAGAAAAGAAAAAAAAAAACTCCACGAAAATGATCAACAAATTGTAATTTAATGAATTAATTTAGTTTTCATTCGCTTTTTCCTTTTTTTTTTATCTGAAAGGAGAAAAAAAATTGGTCATAATTTATGCTAAAAAAATATTAAACTTGTTTGTAATAATTTCATTTATTTTTCCATATTTTTTGTTCTTTATCATAATAAAATTTTCCTGAATTGGCAGAAAAAAAAAATGTTTTTTTGTTCCCTTTTTTTAGCATTAATTAGGTCTAGTGTTAATTTTCTATCAATTTTATGTTTTGTGTTTCTTTTTTTTAATTTTTTTTTGGGGTGAAACAGAACATGTTTTGCATACGAAAATAAAGTTTTATTTAACGTTTTTTTTTTTGATTTTTATTTTTGGTCCTTTGGGTCCTATAAAAATAATTCAGTGCTATAATTTCGATGATCATGTATCATTGAATTTGCGTTGAAAACGTGTAATTTTTGTGAGACTTTTTAGGTTGATACTGGTGGATAATATTGTTATTTTTACATTAATTAACTAATTAAAAGTTTTGAAAGTGATTTTCAAAGGGGGCTGGTATTGACATTTTTTTTCAGGTTTTGTAGTTATTTAAATGTTAATTGCTTGCGCCGGGCTTATTTTACGCAAATTATATTGCTCTTTTTTTGGAAATGTATTATATTAAAATTTTCTTATCAAAAAGGTTGTTTTTGGGAATACATAATTTTTAATTTTTTTTTATTAAAAAATTTTATTTAGTTCCCTTTTTAAATAATTGATAAAAATACTGAAATTTATTGTTGGAGGATAAGCTGTTCCTGTGCGCATTTCACTGGTTGCTTAGGCCAGATCATCTGGAAACGTTCTCCTAAATAATTTTAGAAAAGCCAAAGCTATCAGCAAACAAGACTACAGAGGGAATGAGAATTACCTACATTCTTTCAGACGAATTGCTTTTCTTAAGAATATAACGAAATGATTGTAGCAAGTGAAAGTGTTTTACTCAGTCTTGCCGATTTTTTTTTAGCGTAACCATCAGGGTGTTCGTTCGGTAACAAGACCACATACTGTGGACTACGTATATGCCCAAGCAGAACAAAAGTCACAATTTGTGCCACAAATCTTAAATTTAAAAGCTTTGAACTTGTTTGAGCTGGGAGTGTAAAATATTTACGTATTATGCTACACTCTAAGCTAACTTGAAAATTCAACGTAAAATACGGGGTTTAAAGGCTGATAAATTTGTTGTAAGATTTTAGGTTAGAAACAGAGCTTTAGTACTAAATGTATAGGTATACTTCAATGCATTTGGTTCGTGAACTTTTTTCACGATCGCAAAAAGCTGAAATCGCATTTCCTAGTTTTGTTCCATGCCCTACACGAGTTTGGAACAATAGGCCGAATAAAACGTCACCATCCCAATCAACATCCCTATATCCTTCCCACGACAATCGGTTCTAAGCACCGGAACAACTCGAAGTTCAACGAACACTGACCAAGGATTGTCAACTCAGCAACGCCTGTTCTTTAAGTCTCCCTGCAACAACAACAACATCCGTATATTGATTCAGAGTTATATGAGCTATCCTTAATTTTGTGATAACAGGAAACATAATTAACATTGTGAGATAATAGGCTGATTTTTTTTTTATTTAATACATTTTTTTACTGACAACAGCGTTTAAGATTCACGTAGGAGTCTGCCTGAAAAACACCAGTGCCTTTATGCTTGTGTGGGATATTACAAACTACACATGGATGACACTTTAAGCGTTTAGATTTTGGTAGAAACCAGTACGCTCGTCCCTTTGCTTTCAAGCTGGTGTTTTAAGATCTCCCGCGATTTTGACTAAAAAGCACAGCCAGGCTTATACTCAAGGCCACGTGATTCCCAAAGGAAGCATTACCAACATACAGTCTAGAACTGATTACCGTAGTTCTAAATAGAGATCTCTGGTCACCCGCGATCCCAGAGAAAGAGACGGGCCAATTTAACCCTTTAATTGAAGATATAACACCGAATGGTGAAAGATCCCCAAGATGTATCCCTACGTACCCCGAAGAGGCGATGAAATGACAGTTACCATTCATTTAAATCGACAACTTTACGAAGCCCCCCGTTCTCACATTTCCGTGAATTTCAAAAACTTTTATTCTGAGAAGTCCTGTTGAAATTATGGTCACAAAATATATTTAAATTTTTTAGTCTAAAATCCCGTTTAATTATGTAGGTTTTTAAACAAAACATATTATACATATGTGTATAAGTTTGCTAACATTTACATCCTGGTCCACGATTTCGAACGACTCACTCAATGTCGTTCTCATAAGCGCCCTACTAAATATCGACTTGTCGGTCGATAGGCTTTACGCTTCTAAGCAAGGCGAATTTATGTAAACGGGGTGGCAATACTACAACAATTACAAGACCAAAAACACAATATTGAATTTTTTTTTGTTGTTGTTTTCGTTAGTCGATATAAAAAGTAGCTCAGCTGTGTTTTCAACGCTTACGAAAAAATAAATTCGCCTTGCTTCTAACGTAATCCATTTAGTCGCAATTTACACTAGGGACATTTCTTGCCGGACAGACGAATTTTGTTGGCGAGAGAGGAAAAGAGTAAGCATTGTCACCCCTTACCAACAAACTTCGTCTGTCCGGAGAAAATTGCAAAAAATAAACTCTAATTTGAATGTAAAAATCGGCATAAGATGTAAATTAAGCCATAAAAATATAACTCTGTGCTTCTTGATTTGCTGCAAATGGCAACAAAGCTGTAAAAAAATAAATCTGTTTTCAACAATAGAATTTTGTGCAAAATATTTTATAAAACTAAAGCGAATTCATTACAGGTGTTTTTAAGAGCCCCGCTGATAACTTTTTTTTTAGTTTTATAATTGTTGGATGCCACCATTTTGTTTATTTTCTTTGAAGGCGAATTCATACAAGGTGGTCTTATTTTGAAAACGCATCATAAACTGTAAAATACTTTAACGTTGTGTCAAAATAATACAAGACTGTAGTAAACAATTCAAGCAAACATTTTATTTTGTTTTTAATTTTTAATTGTGTGTTTTGAAATGTAATAATTAAAAAACCTTTTTAATTTCATAATTATAAAGAAAATTATAGAATTTATTAAAGATTCCGCAGAACCACCAGAACGGTATACCATTTTGACACATGGTTAAGTAGTTCTCAGCTGTTACTTACGTACCAAGCCAAGCAAACCTTGTATTAATTCGCCCTGTTAACTTTGTTTCTGCTTTGTTTTATTTGTATTTTTTACATTGTACAATAGAGATGAGCGATCCCGTGATCTTTAAGGAACATCGTGATTAGTGAATGTGATTTAAAAATCACTGTTCTTTAAAACTGTGATTGTGATCACAGTTTGTTAGTTTGCAGTTCTTTTATAGTTATCATAAAATAAAACCAGTATAATATATTTTCTAGTATATGTTTAATTTTTTATTGCACGAATCAAGTGAATATATTCAAAACCTAAAAAACAAGAAGATATGCGCTAACACATGAATTTTTACAAATAAAGTTTTTTAAGGAAGGTATTTTTATCATGTACAAAAACATAGTGGATTTCTTGCTGTCAATAAAAAAAAATAGCAACATATTCGTTACTGCATGCAAATAACGCTATTACCCACACAAACAGTAAAATATCATAAATTTGTGTATGGAACAAAATGAGAAAATAACGACTTAACAAGTAGCTGTTACTTGACAAATTTGGTCAAACCGTGAGTCGTGATTTTTCAGTAACTTTGATTAAATCACAGGTACAGAATTATAGCTCATCTCTACTGACAACCCTGAACTCTATATATACACAAAAAGAAATACTAATAAAGTAGGCGAGAGAATAAAAGGAAGAGCAACATTATTTGTTATTGCATTGAAAAAACGCTATTACCCACACAAACAGTGAAATGCAATTACCCACTAAACAGTGAATATCAAAAATTTGTGTATGTAACAAAAAACCAAAAGAACGACTTAGCAAGTACCTGTTACTTAACAAATTTGGTCACAACTGTGATTCGTGATTTTTCAGTAACAGTGATTAAATCACAGGTACAGAAATATCGCTCATCTCTATTGTACAATGATTTTACAAAAACAAATCGGTTGTAGTTTTTGTACGAGTTGTACTTATTGTAGTACCGAGAAAACCTGTAATGAATTCGTCTTGTATAAAATAATAAAATTTAAAAAAAGTCTTATTGTGAAAAAATATATGATAAAATAGTTTAACCTTTCTTAAAGGACATTTTATTATGGAATTTCGGGTTTTTTGAGTTTGTTCAATAAACTAAACCGTTTTTGAGATACGCGAACATATCTTGTGCAGCCTCCTTCATTTTCGAAATAACGGTATATCTCGAAAATTTTTTTTTTTTGTCTTTTTTTTTTATTTCTACGCTAATCCCGCGAAGCTATACGATAGTCTGCAGGAGACCAGAATCTGTGGCGGGAATCGAACCCGTAACCACGGTACTGATAGAATAGCTCACTACCAGCTAGCCTACCGGGGCACCCCAGAGGTAACTTAAAAAAACGGTTAGCACCACTGGATTCTGCGTACCCGAATTATGTCAAAACGCCAGGTCCGCGGCTTGTCTGTCTTTGCAACTAACACAGGTTCATTTAAAGATTCAGATTTAAAACTTTTTCTCGCTAAAGTTTCGACAATAAAAACATTTAATGCCGTACAGCCGTCGATGTAAATCATCAATCTATTTGTTTTTATTTATTTAAAAAGTGTGCCTTAAAAATAACAACTTCAGAAAAAAACATTTCAATTCAGACATATAAATATGACAAATAAACTAAAAATATCTACATAAACATTTTTAACAAAAAAATCCAGGTCAATGAACAAAAACCTTAAAACAACATTGTTTTCTATCAGTAAATAAAACCGAAAAAACACTAAAAATTGTCAATCAATAGGTCACTTGTTTTTCTTTAATGATTATTGTATTTTTTTTTTTTTAATTTTTTCTCCAGTCGACGTTCCTAAATAAACAAAAAAATATGAATTTTCAAGTGGTTTTTGAAAAGAAAAAAAAGGAAAAACAACTAATAAAAAATCACGGTTTTTGATAAACAAATATTTTTTTATTTTTGAGATAAAAAATTAAAAATTAGGGGTGGGAGATTTTTTGTTTCTTTGGTGGAGAATTAAAAGTATACAAAAAATTCTTGAAATTTTAATTATTTCAATACCCTGATGGTTAATAAACTGGTATTGTTAAATATATTTTATGGTTTGCTTTTTGTAGGATTTGAGTAAAAGTGATTGTATTTTTATATATTTGTTGTTTTTACAATAAAATTTTAATTGCAAATTAATTCTAGCATTAAATTACTATTTATGGCCATTAATTTTTAGTAAATATTGCCTTAATTATCATTAAGAAAAAAATGTTAGGAAACAAGCTGGTCTGTTGGAATTAGGGTAGCTGGATTAGAAATTCGGAAAAACAGTAGCACACCGAGTGAATAAAACAGTGCAATTAAGAAAAAGGCGAAACACTTTTTTTCTAACTCTGCTTAAAAAAATCAACTTTATATTTAGATTAGCAGGATTTCTCTTTAACCCTTTCATACACTTGTTGTATGTGCACAACAATACTTTTTATAGCCAATTTCTGGTTTCTAACTATTAATTTTTGCCAAACAATATATGGTATTCAAAACAAATTTTTAGTCCCTTACCTCAGCTTTGCTGCCCCAAAGACGTTTGGTGCATGAAAGGGTTAAAATTATTGCTATTTAAAACAATTTTTATCACACACATACTTTCGTATATTAAATTAATTTTTATAATTTTCAACAATTTTTAATTTAACAAATAGAATCTGGGAATTATTTCTTTTCATAAGCTACTTTATTCTATTCAACATTTAAAATAAAAAATTTTTCGAATTTATTCTATGAGCTAAATTTCAGTTATGTATATTATAAAGCTTTTTGTAATCTATTCCTTAAATTTTTAGGAATGACTGAAATTTAACTCATAGAATAAATTCGAAAAATAAAAAAAATGTTGAATTTTATATTGAAAACAAAAACAAATTTAAGCTTTTTATTATTGTTTTCAATATAAAAATGCGAAAGAAATGTTCTTGTCAACATTGTGGCTGGCAGTTAATCGAAACTTGAAATTTTTTAAAACTCTAGTCGTTTTCCTTATTGTTATCAAACTATAACAGGAGTTTTCTTAACCCTAGAATACGAATCATATTTTACGAAGGAATGATCGTCGATTCGATGATGCATTTTTTAACTATCTATAACTGAGGGTTGAAATCAAATATATGTACTTTTTCAAAAAATTTTACGAGGGCGGATCAATAAGTCCGTGACTTTTTGAATGAAACACAGTTTTTTTTTACAAAAAATACATAATTTATTTTGCAACATAATCTCCTTAGTCCAATCTTTCTCCAATTTGTGTATCCCTTCCAAAAAACAGGATTTTTCAAGGTCCATAAAATAGGCATTTGTTTGACCAATAATTTCATCGTTGGAGCTAAATCTATTTCCCCCGAGCCATTACTTTAGGTTTGGAAATAGGAAATAGTCACATAGTCAAATTTGTAATGTTAAGTGACACCTCATAAGTCATGACACCTCATAAGTTTAGACACCTCATAAGCCATTATAAAACTAAACAAGTAAGAGTGCTATATTCGGCTGTGCCGAATCTTTGATACCCTCCACCAACAGAAGTGGGCTCTATATGATAAATACATATATATTATAAACTACTCTTCAAAAAAGGAACGTCAGCATTGAAATTAGTTGCGGTTTAGACCTGAATTAAATTATTGACCGACAATAAGAAAGTTTTATGGGTTTCTTGTTAGAACTTTGAACTGGCTTGAGTAAAATATCATGATTCGTAACAGTTTTAGCCGAACTAAAATTATGTTCAGGAGGGGAATTTATATTGGACCCCTGGTAAATATGGACCAATCATCCCAAAATTCTGAAGACTGATTTCTGGTATTACAAAAAATAAATTAGAATAAATTTCAATACAGCAGTGTAATTTGTTTTAGCGTGGACAGTAAATTTCTTATATTTGCATGACATTTTTTTTGGCCATATGAATTTAAGTAAGAAATTTTACCGCAATATCTATATCTGTGATGGTTTTATGCTCATTTAACTATTTTCCAAAGTGGGCTTTATTTGGTTTTAGGCGCAATAAACTGTTTTCCGAGAGTAGGGCTTATATGGGGCCTAGGGTAAATTATGGACCAATCTTCACGAAATTTGGCAGTGTGATTTATGGTCCTATAAAACTGTGACGTATCAAATTTTAGTATGATAGCGTTATTTATTGCGGTTTTAGACGTACTAAACTGTTTTCCGCGAGAAGGTTTTATATGGGGCCTATGGTCAATTATCGACAGATCTTCCCGAAATTTAACAATATAACTTGCAGTCGTGTAAAGCGAATCCGTGCAAAATGTTATGTCATTCCGTGCATTAATCCACCATTTATGTTAGTTTTTGTATCAAAACTATAAATTTTTTTAGGTGGTGGTTCCACATTTTGATTCATAGTTCTGATCCTAGTAAACCAATGTTGCTAGATTTCAATCCCAAACTGTTTAGGATAGCTACAAGCAATTCGAGACCAAGTTTGTTCTTTTCTTTTGCGTTTTTCGACAGTGAGCGTGTTATCAACAGACGCACAGACGGTCAGACGGACAGACAGACAGACATGGCTAAATCGACTAAGAATTACACAAGGAGCCAGAATATTGGGTCTTAGATGTATTATTGGGTCTTAGATGTGTTATAAAAAAGTTTCACGCGGAATGACAAACTTAGCATACCCTTATTCGCCACAGTGGTGGTGGAGGCAGCGTTACCGTTGGATAATTTCAAAAAGTACCAAAAAAGGGGGATTTTTGATTTAAGAAAAAAAGGCGTCACATGTTTTAAAATAGGAAGAAGTACACAAAATAATGTTTTTGCACGTGTTTTTTTTAATTCATTTAAAATTTCCAATCACATTTTTAAATGGTAAAAAAATCCAGAAAAGATTACATCAGATGGTATCCAAGCAGTCGAAAAAGTGGCAAATTGCTACTTTAGTAGCACCAACGGTAACGCTGGGTGGAGGGTATAAAAAAGAAAATCAACTACTAAGGGCATACAAAATGTGAGAGGGTTAAGCACATCCATTTAAAATAAAATTAGTTAAAAGAGAGCGCTGCTCGTCTAATCGTCGATCATTCGTACTCTAGGGCTAAAAACTCTCTATTTTACACTGAACATCATTTTTATTATTAAACATTGAAATAGAGAACTGTTAAAAAAAAACAACCAAAAGTTTAAGAACAGTTCATTTGCATACTGTTTTGGGTATTAAAACAGTACAACTGGGGGAAAACAGTATATGTACGGCTAAAAACAGCATGTCTGGCACCCCTAGTTGGAATTAAAAATGCTTTGCCTTACTTTGGTTTAAGGCTAAAAACAAGATATACCGTGAATCTTCGATGATATTGTACCATGCTAAAATCGGTCACATTGGGCTGTGAAAGGCTTATAATCGAAACAAGTGCGAATAGATTAAATAAACAATTTCGATGTTTTAACGTTTCGACGCCGATGTTTACAAAAAATGGATTTTGCGCCCACAACTTAATACCGAATTCATACTGCAATAAAAACGAGTACACCCAGAAAAGTCTTAGCTTTAAGTGAGTACCTTAAGTGAGTGGGCCTAATCGCACCTTGATCTCAATAAAGAATGGATACAATTTGTTAACTAAAGCCTTCATGCATGGAAACCCACACAACGGTTACAGTTTCAGAACATGGCTGGCTGAAAATATGTCTTGATACTTTCTTAGGAGCTATAGCTATCTAAACTGCACCCTAATGGCCGAGTAACATAGAATCCTTTGTACCGTATGCGTAGTTGATATAATGGTTTTCTTAAAAGCTTTGTCCCACATCGTACGTCTCCGTTAAGGCTACTTTACATGGTAATACAATATATTACGACTTTGTAGCATCAGAATATTATGAAATTCCGTGTTTAAAATAAAAATCTGTTGTAAGTATTTTTCATGATTACACGGATGGTATAAGTAAAATCAAGGTAAAGATATTAAACAGCTGAGTTAATAACAAAAAAGCAGATGGTCACAGTTTTACAATGTGATGAATTTCGAGTGATTTTAAAATCAATTTCCGAATTAACATTCTATTTTTTGTTCAAAATACAGTACAATTAACTCATGTAATACACAATTAAAAAGAATATGGACTGGAAATAAGTGGAATATTTAATATTTACAAAAACAACATGAACATTTCCTAAGCTGATTTTCGTTGTTTTTGTAATTGTATAAAAATGTTAACACCTTCAATATATACTTTTAAAATGTACCTCTGGTGTGATGAGAATACATAAGTTTCTAAAATGGCTTAGAAAATAAACATTTACCGCCCGTTTGTCAAATTTTGTATGCGTATTCTCTCTTACTCAATACATTTTGAATTTACATGGTAAGATTTTTCTCATTCTACATAATTTTTTTGCATGTCGTAATACATTTTATTACCATGTAAACTAGCCTTTAACGCAAAGTATAAAAAATTGTTTACAGGAGAAGGACCTTTGTTGCATAAAATTCGCTAAAAGGAAGATATTAAAGACATAAAAAAACATTAAAGCGCCTTGACTTCTATAACACAGGGTCTCCACCTGAGATAATATCTGAGAGAACGTCAACAGAATGAGAGAACACATTTCTTTATGTTAATCTTAATATTAAACAAGGGGAACACGGATCTTATAAGATTTCATAATCGACTGATTCTCGTACAGTAAACTTGTATCGTTTTTATTCTTTTTTTTTAGTTTTTTGATTTTTTAATTTAAAATATTGTTTTTTTAAACACTTTTCACAAGATTGGCATTAATAAATTTATATATATATATATATATATATATATATATATATATATATATATATATATATATATGTTCCCGAAGATCCTATAAGGAGCATAGGGCCCCAAAAATTTATGGTGGCTTATTATTGTTTTATATGTGTATTTTTGACCGCTCATCTTATAAGATAGTTGTTATAAGATTTCTTACAACAACTGTCTCATAACATGTATTATAATATTAGAACTAAAACTTTTTGAGAGTCCATACGAAAGATAATACTATCGGCGATTGAATTTGACGTTTGCTGATATAAAAACCTTATATCATATCTCAGGTAGAGATAAGATGTAAAGCTCCTTACGTATGAACTTAATATGCGCTTATGTCGATTAAACCTACTCCTGCATATGTCCTCGGATTTAATGAGAAGATAACCACTAACTTCGTGTTTCATATGACAGCTGGCAGTTTTACGGGCACAATCTTAGTACCGGCTTTAAAATCTGGCTTTGCCACACCCGTAAACAGAAAGATAATAATTATTACTTACGTTGCCTTTACACATGCAAGTAGTGGCATGCCACTGTTCTATACATATTATAAGCGAAAAAGTGTTCGAAATAGTCGAATCTCATGCCATTTGCGTTTCTGTTTACACATGCCACTGCCAGTTCATTTTCAAAATGTCGTCGAAGCGTCAACTTGAGATAATTTGTTTACATCTCAAATTAAAAAAAAAGTACCAGAAAGCAAAAAAAGAGTTGCCGACTTCATCACATAGTTTTAGTTTTGGGGAAATAGTTTACATTTATTTATATTAGCATTATTTTAGCAAAATTAATGCTCTATAATTAGGAAACTTACTTATTTTAACGCCCGTTACTACAAATTAATCATAAAAATGCATTTAACAGTTAAAACTTTAATTACAGTTCGACAACAATCCAGTCGATTTGCATTAAATATTGAACAGGGTAACATTGCTGATCGTTTTGACATTTAGTGGCATGCAAGTGCCAAATTTCCACTCGCATGCAATTTTTGCTGCCACTGGAGCTGCCATTGCGAAAAATGTGAGTGTATTAGTAAAAAATCGTGAGTGTATTGAGTTTTTCGAACTGGCAGTGGCATGTGTAAATGCTAGGTTACAAGGAGAATGAACTATAACAAACATTTGTTTCTCTTCAAAGTACTGGCAAAGTTTTGACCGTTTAGGAAAAAACTTTATTCTTCCTATTATTCCCAGGGGTTTCTTGGTGTTTGTTATGGCGCTGGTGGTTCTTTGACTATTTTCACTAAAAATTTTAAATTTTTAAATATTTTTAAATTATAACATTCCACAAAACATGATTTAAAATAAAAAACAAAATGAAATGTGACAGCATATATTTTTGACATACAGCTACGGGCCAGCTCGCAAATCCGAATGTGAGTAATCAGAATTATCCAGTAATCCGAATTAAATTTATGACGTATTACATACTCTATAGTCCGCATTGATGGCAAGTTCACTAAACCGAATATTTATTTTCCTTCTTTTTATCCCTTCGCCAAAGTAAAAGGGCATATATAACTTTGTCATTCCATTTGCGATTTGCAATATTGATCATAAGATCACCACAGGGGTCTAAACCCTATAAAGTATATATATTCTAGCTCCTTATGAGAAGGGAAGCTCAAATCCGGTTGTCCGTCTATCCGTCCGTCTGTTGAAATGAACACAGAATTTCTGAAAGAAAACTTTCATAGTGTGAAGCCAGACTAAAGATAGTGGTTGTTAAATAGATGTAATAAAACAGTACTAACTGATCAAATATAACTCTTTAAAATATTCCTTATGCTAAAAAAAAAATCATATTTTATAAGATGATCAGCTAAAGCAAGAAAATTACTGTCAATCAAATAAATGAAAGTGTATCTAAGAATCTTAAATAAAATGTGAATATATATTTAAAACATTTGTAAATTTGTATAAAATTTGTCATTTGAAAAATCTTCAAATTTAGGGTATAAATCGTCCAATCGTCAATAAACCCTTTTCCTACCTAAAAATCGTCAAATCTGGAAGCCGTGGATTGAATATGGATAAGTTAAGTATTTCGCGATTGAATAATAGTACTTGAATCAATGTTTCTGTGCTTGATTCAAGAAACTCCGTACTCACTGTGCTTTTTCTTTTGAGTGTATGTTAAAAAAAACATTATATTTAAAAAAGCTTTAATTTTGTCATTGTTGATTAATAAAAATAAAATAAATTTGTTTTGGAACTTTGGCTTGTGTTTTATTTTCGAATATAGTAAATTATGATACATAATTACAGCACATCCAGTAATCCGAATATCTCGTTAATCAGAATAAGGGTCTGTAATCATTAATTCGGATTAGCGAGGTGGCACTCTATTTTGTTTACTACAGTCACAGATTATACCCAGCTAGAATAGACTGTTTGTTAGACTGTCCCTGAAATCCCTTTAAGACAGAAAATCTAATATGGATGTTAATATCTAGTAAATATTCGCCACAAATAACTCTTATATGAATTTTAGCCTCATAGCATAATTTTGTTTTTGTGAGCCCATGACTGACCATCATTTTCAAATAGGGCAAAATCTCGAAAATACGTCTGTAAATACGATATGGTGTCTGGTTTTTAACGATCATAATTTTAGGATTGTTTTTTTTCTAAATGTTTTTAAATTGTTGAATATTTTGTTTTCAAATGAGCAATTTTTGATTTTTTTTGGGCATATTTTTGACAATTTTCAGTGCATACGAGTATTTTCGAATTTTTACTTCATATTAAATGCGCATCAAACGCGTTTTTTAGAGCATATATAATCGACACGTAATATTTACATCTACCCACCAAGGTAGTACAACTAGGGATGGGCAATAAATATCGATATATCAAAATATCGATATTTAAAAAAATTATAATCGATATATATCGCCGATATTAAAAATATCCATACATCGATATATCGATATTTATCTACGACTATCGAATTCGATATTTTTAAGATCTCTTTATAATAAAATTCAACATTTTAACCGTTACTCAACTGCTTACAATACTGTTGTTTTTTAAGAATTGCATCATAAGTTTTTAACTAATATTAAGAAAATAACGGCTTTTTTCCATTAAACATTTTCATATATTACACATTTCAGTTTTGTCTCGGTTTTTTAAGAGATGACAACAAAAAATAAGCGCGGAAAAAATATTTTGGAAAGGGTTCCTAGAATTATGCAAAGAATCGCCTTAATTATGCCATCATCAATATATATCATCAATAGACCCATGAAAGTTGGAATGTTAATAATAAAAAAAAATATTTTGTTTTTTACTTGAGCATGTCCTTATATCGCTCATTTCGTGCAAGACCGTCACAACTCAAAATTTGAAACTTTACAGGAGAGCCTTTTTAAGATTCCAACCTATTATTTCTCACCTTCTCTTTCACTAAAATACAGTTATAAAATCAAATGTTTCTTTTTTGCTACAAAGAAAACCACATGTACAAGAGGAATGTCAAACACAAACTGAAATGTGACCTTGTTGATGCTAATTGCTCAAGTTTGTTACGAGAGGTCATAGCGTCACAAGCATCTGTATTACCGTTATTTTTTCGATAATTCTCTCCGTTATTAGATCAATTTGTAGAGATTTAAGAGTAGAACATTTCTGCATTACTAACTCGAAAATGCCAAATTTTGAGTTGTGACGGTCTTGCACGAAATGAGCGGTATATTAAAAATAAAATATTGCACAGTTTACTTGCATAGTATGTGTAACAAGTTTCTTTTACCGGCAGTATATAGTCTGGCATTTTATAATCCCAATTATTATTTTTTTTTTAGATTTCATATGGCGAGTAAATAAAAATGTTTGTGTAGTCTTTACTTTTTTTTTACTTTTTTTTTAATTTTTTTTTATTGTAGAATTAAATGCCGGTCCCTCGAAACGAAAACTTCGTTCGCATAACTTACCTTAAAAACTAAATTTTAAAATTGGTTTTTGTTTTTACTAAAAGTTAAGCGAACGAAACTTTCGTTCGAAATCGGGGGACAGGCAGTAAAATTAAAATCAAAAGAAGCAATAAGAAGATAGAATGGAATTACATGTAATATATTTGTACATATGTAAATATGTATTGACATAGGTATATAGTTTTTTAATTTGGTAATCACTTCAGCTTAATACGTTCGATACATCGATATTTTTAATTGATAAATATCGATACTCTTAAAAAATATCGATACGTATATATCGATATATATTTTTTTTTTTTTCAATTTGCTCATCCCTAGTACAACAAGTACAACTCGTACAAAAACCACAAGCAATTTGTTTTTGTAAAATCATTGTACAATTTAAAAAACGGAAACAATTGGAAACAGAAACAAAGATAATAAACAAAATTTTGACATCCAACAATTATAAAGCTAGAGAAAAAAAGTTATCAGCAGGGCTTTTAGGATGACCTGTAATGAATTCGCCTTGCTACCCACTGTAAAAATATCGTGATATTTTGTCTACTTAATGGTGATGGAACGGCTGGTTAAAAAAAAGGTTTTTTTCATATGCTTCTTCTGAAAAGTTTTCAGTTTTAAGTTATTGCCCTCTTTATGGTCAAGTGCGATTTGTTTCTTTCCCTTTCACTAATTTTAGTCCTTTTGACTATAAAATTTTTATGATTTACACTAGCCCATAGACCGAAAATCTGGCTTCGTTACAATCTTCCGCATAGAAACTAATTTAAGTATGCCAAATTTCAGCTCCATATATCATCAGATGCCTTCAGAAAGTTGCGGAAAGAAAACATGACATACATGCAAACATCTGGACATACTAAGAAATTATATATTATACTAGAGTAACCCTGCCCGCGTTGCTGGACAATACAATAACATACGTTTACGTCTTTGTATTAAAAAATAAATTTTCTAGAAAGAATAGACATTTTTCTCATAAGGAAGAAAATACAGTTTATATAGAGAAAACACACCATCATAAAAGTGAAAATTTTTCGATGGTTTTTTTTTATAAACCATCAGTGAAAGTATACCTTTCCAACGCATTTACTCGTTTGAAAATCGGTGAAGTAGTTCTCGAGTTTTAGCGAGACTAAGATACAGCGTTTAATTTTTATATATGTATATAGATAGATGTGAAGTACACATTCCGACTTATTTTAATAAATGGATTTAAGCAATAGAAAATGTATTAAATTTTTATAGCTCCCCGCAACTCAATTTTAATTCCCTCACAAAAGTAATTTTTTGTGCATATATTTTTAATATTTTAAGAGAAAATTGTTTTTATTTTAGTTTTGTTTTTTAAATCACATTAATAAGGAAAAATTAAAAATAAAATAATTATTTTTTCTTTGCATTCAGGATACAGATACACTTAACGAACTAATTTTATTTCATGCGTAAAACAGCACTGTTTGCCACTGGGTGCCGTAAAGTTCCACTTGATTTTGTAGGTGCCCACAGGGAATTTGGTTTCGATGGGTATTTCTACGTCATAGTTTTGACTCTCACCACTATTCACGGGACATTTGGTATATTTGCAGGCATCCTTTTCCATGCTAACCAATGGCAACTCATTGCCAGCCTCTTTTACCCAACCCAAACTGGCTTCCAATGTATCGGCATCAAAGTTGGGTGTAAAAGTGAAATTCATTTTTGTTGGCTTACGACGTCTTATTTTGCAAGCTGCATTTGCACTATCCCGGGTACAGGGCTCCACATTTACTTCGGAAATATCACAATCATTTTCTTTGCAGGGCTTATAGAAGATGCTCTCTGCCATAAGACTGGCCACCAGTGTGAACAGTATCAACGATTTTAAAGACAACATTTTTCGGTAAAGATTTTTCTGTTTTCACTTTTTTTAAATGCACTTTTTTGTTTTGTTCCCTTTGTAATCGAAGACGTCTACTCTGCGGCTTAAATAATTACGAAATGATTTGAAATTTATAATGCTCTGGGGAGATATTGTTTTAAAATTATACTAAACAAAAACCGCCTGAAATTTTGTTGTATTTATAAAACGTGGAGAGTTATTCTCGTCGTTTGACCTGTTAAATGACACCGAAAAAAATTGATAAGGATTTCTTATCTCAAGCGCTGTTTAGTTGAGAAAAAATATATTTTTTCTCTGAATTTCTGTTGACTTTTCTTATTTATATAAATTCTATTTTTTTTCTATGGTGAATTGTCAAAAATTGTTCCTTATATTTTTTTATCAATTAGAAAAAAAAAATATTAAAAAAAGTTTTGAGTAGAAGCGATAATTTATTTCAATATCACCTCGTAAACATTAATTTTAACTGTTTAAGGTATTTTTAAACTGTGTGTATTTTTGTTTCTCTTATCTGGACTTAAACCTTTCTTAAAGTCAATTGTTTTCTAGCTTATCTTGTCGTTGTCATAAGGGGTTTAATATCGATAACATATGAATTAGGGTACCCCTTCAGAATAATATATGCCCAATATTTTTGTTAGTGTTTTTTTAATTTTATTTGGGTTTCATTCACTTTTGATTGAAATAATTTATCTATAAATATTAGGGTATTCATTTAATCGGGCTATTGCTTTAATCGGTTAATCGCTCGATTAATTAACGGAGGTTTTGGTTTAATCGGTTAATAATCGGTTAATTTTGTAATTGATCGGTTAACCGATTAATAAAGTTTGTTTTATAAATTAAGCTATTTCAATACATCAAAATTCATAAATTATTTATTGTTTGGAGTTTAATTTAAAAAAAAAGCAATAACAAAACAAACATAACAATTCCTGAACTAACACGAACAATCAAAAAAATAATTCATATATATGTAATACATATTTTTTAATTAATACATAAATATTATGTAGTAATTAAAAAATAAACTGTTAGATAATTTTATTAGTTATTTCAATAGTTTAAGGATGCCTAAAAAAATTCTTTTAGAACAATTTTTAGGATTTAAGCGATTCTTTTCTCTAGTTTTGATAAATCTTGTCTTGGAAAAACTTCTTTCACTTATCTATGATGTTGGAGAAATCGAACGCAATCCATAATACAAAATATCTTATTTCTCAGTCCTTTTCCTGGATTTCTCTAAACTTATAAAATCTTCCATTATGTCATTAGAGTCCTGTTGTAAAATTTTAACTCTTCTAATTCTTTCGGTTAATTCTGTTAAAAGATTGATATGAGCAACTATGAGAACTAGAGTTTGCCAAGTGGTCGAAATTCGACCATAATTTTTGATGCATATAAGTATATATGAATTTAAATGTTTAGAGAATTCGTTTTTTTCGTCTTAGTGGATCGATTTGGCTAGGTACCAACCTCCGAACCAAATGTTCTCTTCTACTCAAGTCCGTGAATGTATAATTTAGTTTTTTAAGTTGAATTATATGAAAAAAGTCAGAAAGTACCAATTGAAAAAGAAAAAATACAAAAATTTCGCCTCTTAAAAATAGTTTCTCAATCACTCAGGACTCTGCATGCTGAATTTTATGTTTCTATGTTCAGTATTATTAAAAATCCCAAAAGTATCAGTTAAAGAACGAAAAGTACCAAAAAGCTCTTCCTTACAGATTCTTATTCACTCAGAGCCATGCATGTTTAATTTTATGTTTCTAGGTCCAATACTAACGGAAATGCAAAAAGGACCATTTGAAAACCAAAATTGTTCCCTCTTATAGATTCTCACCCATTCGGGATAATGCAGGCTTAGTTTTATGTTTCTAGTTACAAAATTAAAGGAACTTAAAAAAAGTACCAGTTGTAGAACCTCTCCCTTAGAGATTCGTATTCCCTCAGAACAATGCATGCTTAATTTTATGTTTCTAGGTCCAATATTAACTAACCCAGCAAAAACTTTACTTACATGGTAAGTTAGCAAGTAACATTGGAGACATATGAACACTACTTATTTTTCGGCTGAATAACTACTTATTTTTGTTCGAGTTGTCCACAGAATTCAGTAGTTACAATACACTTACTAGAAGTCACAAAATATCTAGTTATTATTTAACTACCAGTAAGTTGAATTGTAAGTACTTACAATATACTTACTAAAAGCAAAAAAATAACTAGTTTTTATTTAATTGGCGCTAGTTAATAGACCTAATAAATAGTTATGGTGCTAGTTACCAGTAAGTAAATATTCAGTACTGAAAACCAGACAACTGATAAGTAGTTATTTAGCTGATTATTAGTAAACAAATATTCATAACTGAAAATAATAGTAGTGAAAAGTACTTACTGAGGTCATTACTAGTAACTACTTATTGAGGTTTTCAGAATAATGATAATTGTAATGACAACTACTTACCAGGTAATGTATGAAATAACTAAGACCTATTACCAAAATTCAAAAAGTTTTTCCTGGGAAAACTCAAAAAGTACCAGTTGAAGAACAAAAAAGTGCCAACATTTTTCATCTTATAGGTTCTCATTCACTCAAGACCTTGCACAAATAATTTTTATTTCTAAGTTCAATATTACAAAAAATTTAAAAATTACCACACGCAGCAAGGAAAAGTAAAAGAAAGTAATTAAATTTCCCGTATTTCCCCTTTCTAGAAATTATTTCGCTCCGTTGAAGTATCAAAAATTTCAGTGTTGTAGTGGGAGACCATAATTTATTGCGCTATATGTCAATATACAGAGAAAAATGTTTTTAAAAAAACGTACCAATGGGTACGATTTTATCACTTAAAACGTTCGAATTTCGAAAAACTACCATATTTATATTTGTATTTTTTAAAAAATTCCAAAATAGAGGTTAAACCAGTTTACTCTCTGAAAGGGCCGAATTGCATAAAGAACCAGACACCTGTCCGCTTATTTTTTAATGAACAACGATAAGTATAAAAATTTTTTTGGTTTCTATTAGTTTTAGAAATATGAAGTCACCGAATTTTTACCCTTTTTAAAATCTTAATAAAATATACATTGTACACTAGTGTGGCCCAAACAAATCATTTAATGAAGCAAAGAACATAGTTCAGCAATTGCACATTTGCAATGACTCAGAATTTACCCACCTTTTAAACTGAATCATTAGTTTTTTTAACTTCCCCAGGAAAAACTTTTTGAATTTTGGTAATAGGTCGTAGTTATTTCATACGTTACCTGGTAAGTAGTTGTCATTACAATTGTCATTATTCTGAAAACCTCAATAAGTACTTGCTAGTAATGACCTCAGTAGGTACTTTTCACTACTATTATTTTCAGTTATGAATATTTGCTTACTAATAATCAGCTAAATAACTACTAATTAGTTGTCTTGTTTTCAATACTGAATATTTACTTACTGGTAACTAGCTCCATAACTACTTATTAGGTCTCTTAACTAGCGCCAATTAAATAAAAACTAGTTATTTTTTGGCTTCTAGTAAGTATATTGTAAGTACTTACAATTCAACTTACTGGTAGTTAAATAATAACTAGATAATTTGTGACTTCTAGTAAGTGTAAGTTGTAACTACTGAATTCTGTGGACAACTCGAACAAAAATAAGTAGTTATTCAGCTGAAAAATAAGTAGTGTTCATATGTCTCCAATATTACTTGCTAACTTACCAGGTAAGTAAAGTTTTTGCTGGGTCAATATAAATTTTAAAAGTTACAGAGCATTATTTTTCAAATTTATGCTAAATTTACAAAAAAAAAATGTGATTAAGGGGACCCAAATGAGCAAAAAAATAACCGAAACTTTTAATATCTGTACAGAGAAGTAAAGTTTGAGAAGTTTTCTTTAAAAAAATTGACTTAGTAACAAAGAAAATCGTGCTAATGGGCCGAGTAATCAGCAAAATTCAAAAAAGTCGAGAAAACCCGATTTTTGGGTTAAATTCGATTTTAGCGACCTCTAAACCTCTTTCGAAAAATCTGAAAAAAATCACAAAAATACTTTACCCTACAAGCTCTCAAAAAATGCTGGGGTACCTATAAAAATCATCAAAATCAAAATTTTTTTGTTTAAATCGGTTGACAAACAGAGACGGAAAGTGTTCTTAGCCGTTTTGCCTTTGCCGATTTATATATAGATAAACAAATAACGAAACACATACACACATACATATGGGAAGTTCCAGCAAAAAATCTCCTTTTTGTAAAGTAACCCCAAAAGTAATTTTAATCGTTTATCAAAAATTGTATATGTATAATTTACTTTTTTATATGTTGTGTAAAGCGCAACCAGCTTACATTAAGTTACGAAAAGGATAACTATTGAACAACATGGTCCTTAAATACAAGCTTATTTGCTTTCTGGCGTTACATAACAAAATGTAGACTTTTCGCTGGAAATTCCCATATGTACCTAAAACGAGCAAAGATTTTTATATTTGATAACTTGCAATATAAATCTTTATAAGTCCAAAGCTTAATAAAAAAGGTTTTATTCGATAGCCTTGCTCAATTCGCAGACTTTACAGTTTTGTAACGCATGTCAAAATCCACTTCTGTTTTTTTGTAATGTCACGCTGGCGCATAATTTTGCTTATATCTTCAACTCCTTATGGTTGATTGTTGTAAATTTTTTCTGAATAAAGTGCTACTTCATTACTTTATAAATATATAGCCACGCATGACGAAAAAAGTTTCATATAAGCTTGCTTACATATCAATTGAAACATTAGATCTTTCATTATAAGTTTTTTTTTTTATTAATTCGAATGTGTATTCTAAGTCAGATTACGATTTAAAAAGCTTTTATACTTTAATAGTCTTATTCCCTCAATATTTTCCAGGAATATTTTCCATGCACTATCACAATTTTGTTTGTTTGTATAGAAAATATTCCTGGAAAATAATAAAGGAATAAGACTGTAAAAGTATAAAAGCTTTTTAAATTGTAATTTGGCTTGGAATACACATTCGAATTAATATAATAATTTATAATAAAAATGAAACTCAACATGAGAACTAAAATTCCCAAATTCACTATAACTTTTATTAAAGCTGCGAGTTTTGATAAATCAGAATGTACACAAAAGTATCTCTTTATTTAATAAAAAGTATCAAAAAAGTGGCAAGAATTACCAAAAGTATCCCATTTGGATGCATTTTGTAAAAGTAGCAAAAAAGTATCCAAGTATTCGAAAAAGTGGCAAATTGCTACTTGAGTAGCACCAACGGTAACGCTGGTGATATGTCAACTTAACACTTTTTGCGGACTCAACTAAGAGCAGTGTCTCTTTCTAAGTCTATTTTGTCCATCGAATAGGTGGTTCGTTTTCAGTTAACAGCCGTGTTGACTATATTAAAACCTTGATTCAAAACCCAAACTATTCTGAACCGATATTTCGCAAGTACAATTTTAATAAATACATGCACATTTTATCACCTTAGATGTTAAGGCATTCATAGTAGAGCTTAGAAAGAGCACGAGGAATTTGGAAATTCTCCCGATCGTGCGGGCTCTCTAACACAACATTTTTCCATGAGACATGCTATTTCACGAATCCTTTCCAGAGTCTTACTATTAGAATTACTGACGAAATATTTTATTAAAAATATTTCTTTCAAAAGGAAATCTTCGTGAGTGTGTCATGCGTGATTTTAAAATTTTAATAACGCACTCAAATATATTTTGCAATTACGATTACTCTTGCACGGGTGCATAGAAATTTCAAGCAATCACGAGTGATCTAATAATATCTTTACCAATATACCATCAGTTTCAACAAATAATAGCTCTGTTCCAGATGCATAACGAAACAGTCCGAACTTGCACAAAGTTACCCAAAAGCGTTCGACATAACAATTTTTGTGCATTTAAGAGAGTAATTGCGAGAGAATTTTTTTTTTAATTTCCTGTACAAATTTGTACGAACTTTTTATTTGGGTAAGTTCGGACAAGAATAAACAATCAGCTGTTTTTTTTAATTTGAAACTGAAAAATTAATCAGGAAATTTACAAGCAAAAGAAAAAGTTTAATTTTTATGAAAAATATTAGAAAGCAAAATGTAAAATTTTAATGAAAAAATTAAAGTGGTAAATGCATTATTGCATACATATTTCCCTTAATCTTTAACATAAAAGAAAACAAAATATAAAAAATGACAATGATGTAAATTTGTTGGTTTTATAATGTTATGACTTTAAAGCGTCTTAAATCATTAAAAAATATATCTTAATTTGAAAAGTAAGCATCATTAGTTTTGGAAGAAGTGCAAAAATGGTTTTTTGCGTTCCAGCAATTTTGGGTAGTTTTGGCAAATTCAGAGAGTAATTTTCATTTTACTCTCATGAGTCCGAAATTGCCCGAGATCTTGTGGAGCACACCTAATGTAATACCAAATATAGTTCCATTCAATAATACCAAGATTTCTCAAGAAAATTATTTCGAGTTTTCCTGTGTTAGCCAGGTTGAAGTTTTGTCTTGTTTTTCATTTGATTTCCTTAATTTATTAAAATTCTGTTACCATTACTATTGCCATTCATAACTCATCTTTTTAATACAATTATAACTACTAGTTCTTTTCCTACAAAATGGAAGCACGCGAGGGTTATACCACTACCAAAGTTTCAAAAATCTTAGCATTTGCAAATGAGTGCGGGTACGTTCGTAAATGCATCACTGCGCTGCATCAGAAAAGCAAACTTTTTTTAATGACGATAAAAAAGTAATTATAATTTTTTTCATTGTGTGACTATTATTTTTGTGGAGTATTTGACAGTTTTTTGGTCCACATCTACTTTATTGATGGATATTTAAACATTTGAAATCACTGATGCAGCGCAGTGATGCATTTACGAACGTACCCTGCCTACATAAACGAAAATCGTTTAATGTCCGATAGACCATCGGAGTTTCGTACCAACCACAGTTGTGTAACTGCACTGGTTGAGGTGTCTGAGAATATAAGACGCGAACTCGATAATGGAAAAATTAATTTCTTGGTACTTGCCGATCATTCCAAGGCACTGTAAATCATCAAACCTTATGCATGAAATTGAGAAATATTTTCAACTTTTCATCCTCAGCAACTCAATTAAGATCCTCATATCCACTCCTTTTTTCAGTTTATGCGAATGATTTACCACATCAACTTACTTATTGTAAAATAAATATGTATGCGGATGATGTTCAGTTCTACTTAAGTAGTCCTGCAAACTCTATTAGGGAAAATGTCGATAAACTTATGTGCTGTTTCCAGGTGACAGACAACTGATTGTGTAGTAAAATTTATATGAAAACCACTCAGTTTTTTGAGTGCTTTTCATATAAATTTTCCTACACAATCAGTTGTCTGTCACCTGGAAACAACACATTAATTATGATCCGAACAAAATACAATGCTCGGCAGTTGCAAATAGCCTTTGTCTTAATCCATAAAAGTCTAAATGCCTAGTAGTTCATAAAAAATCCATTACACCACTTATTGAAAACGATATTTTAATAAACAATAAAAAAAATCGACATTGTGCAAAGAGTTAAGAATTTCGGATAGTGTTCAACAACAACTTAACCTGGTCAAGCCACATAAATACTCTCGTAGTTCAAACGCTTGTCAAACTTCGAACGCTGTGGGCAACACAACATTTCAAGCCACTAAGAGTAAGGCAACTTCTTGCAAAGGCTGACCTGATTCTAATTTACAGTTGTGAACTTTTTGCTAATTGTGATTCCATCAGTAAGAAAAAATTAGATGTTTTGTACAACGACATTATAAGATATGTTTATGGATTGAGGAAGAGTGATGGAGTCTCTGCATCCTCAAAAATCCTTATTTGTCTGCACAAAGTAACATACACAAAAAACCCACAATACCTTTATAATTTTATCCAATTTGCTAGATCTACAAGGGGCAAGAACATGATTATACCTAGATTTAAATGTCTTGTGTCAGAATGGCAATTTTTAAAAAACGCAGTTCGTCTTTGGAATGATGTACCAAATAACCAACAAACAAATAGCAACGCAACTCTTTTTAGGAATTTTTATTAAAAACTTTCGCTTAACTTAAACTAAAAATTCTGTGATTGATTAATTAATTTATAAAATGTTATCCTATCTTTATTTTTTGTGTAATTTTTATATATTCCCAGCAAAAACTTTACTTACCTGGTAAGGTAGCAAGTAATGTTGGAGAAAAATAAACACTACTTATTTTTCGGCTGAATAACTACTTATTTTTGTTCGAGTTGTCCACTGAATTCAGTACTTACTAAACACTTACTAGAAGTCAAAAAATATCTTGTTATTATTTAACTACCAGTAAGTTGCTTTGTAAGTACTTACTACAAGCCAAAAAAAAGTAACTACCTGTTATTTAGCTGCCAGCATCTTCAATTGGAAGTAGTTATTTTTTCGACTGTCAGGGAGTTTTAAAATATGTAGTTATTTCTTACTTACGGGAGGCGAAAAAATCACTACTTACGCAAATACTGCAAAATAAGTACTTATCTGCTAAATATTTAAATAATTTGTTTATCAAAATTAGCATTATATTAACTAACATGTATTGAAAAAAAAAAATTAAAAAGATAATGAAAAGAAAAAAACAAGAACAATTTCAGATTGTAATATGTACTTACATAGGTATGCATAAATGTAACTTAAAGTTTACATATGTACATACATACATAAATATGTATGCTTATAAAACGAATTGCAAAAAAATAGTTAGCACTTTATATATATCAGGATTAATAACGTCCTGTTAACGACACAGCGTCACAGCGCTAGTTTATTTTATATTTTTCTTATTTATTTAATTTTTTATATTTAATATTTGTTGACATAAAAAACTTTGTATAATTGAAAAAAAAAACAAATTTTTTATTTTACTTTTTAAGTGTTTTTTTCATATCGAACTTGTTCAACAATAGTGTATTAAAGTTATTAGCAAATTTAAACGCATATAACTCCGAAAATATTGAAAATATTTTAATAAAATATATATTGTTTTTTTCTGTAAGTTTATAAATGGTATTGACTTACAGTATTTACTAAATATCTTTAAAATGGTTTTGTTTCGCCCGAGTTATGCCCGGTGCCGAAATTCGACCACTTGACATTTACTTTCGAGAGAACCAGCGCATTATACACCAAAAACGTACACATTTTAAGAATACATATAACAAAATGCATTCTTTTCGCACATTTTAAAAGAACAACAAAAAGCATTGGATTATTCAAACACCGTTAATACATGTGTGTACATAAGGGGTATAACTTTCGAACAATTTTTTACATTATCAAAAAATACCTATCCATGCCATATAGACCATGAAAATCTATGATGAAAAGTGGGGTCACTTTTTCGCGGGCGTTAAAAAAGTTCTCCCCCAAATCACTTTGAAGTTTAGTATTTGGAATTTTTTTGTGTTTATTAAAAATACAATATCCTTATTGTAAAAACACAAACCATTCATTTATATTTTTATGCTATTTCACAAATAAGACTTAAACCACCAATTATACTAAATCCAAGCAGTTAAAAGTTAAAATAACACGGAAACTCTTTTTTTGAACAAAATGGAACCAACCTCACAATCCCAATTGTTTACTTTTATTTTCATTTGCTTGCATTTGTTTTGTTTTTATTTTGTTTCTTTGTGCAAAATATTTTTCATCATTGCAGAACAACATACACTTTGAACAAAGATAATTTTTAGTATCTGAAGTTAATATATAGTACATGACTGTAAGTAAAGTATTTAAAAAATAAAAATTCAAATATTATTATTTTTTGGAAGCTTTTAGAAAAAACGGTTTGGGGGGGGGAGGTTTTTTATCCAAATTGATCTCAAAAAACTGTTTTCTTGATATATACATCAGTGGCAACCCCGTCGTGATAGGTTTTTTTTTTGGTTATACCCCTAGTGTACATGTTATTTCAAAATAAATTACAACGAGTTTAAACATTTTAATTCTAAGAATTTAGAAAATAATCATATACATAATGTGCATATCTTCACACAAATATCCTTAAAGCGATATATGTTTCATTAAAATCGGTGGACAAGCTACTTCAAAAAACTGATCCCGTATTTATATATAAGATTTGGTTTTACGCTTACGTTAATAAAAGAAAACCACTATACTTTTTCAAACAGTCAGACTGATCCACTTGACACAGACATAATTCTAATATTTTAATAATACCTTAATTGCTTAAAGTAAATTCTTCGAATATATTTAAATAAATCCAATTGTAAAATTACAAAATCGCCGCTAGTTAATGGGCCTAATAAGTAGTTCTTGAGAACTTTACCAACAAGTACATATTCAGTACGGAAACCAACACAACTTATAAGTAGTTATTGAGCTGATTATTAGTAAGAAAATTTTCAGTTTATTAAAACTTTACTTTAGCCTATCAGGTAGTATGAACCTTCCTTTAACTAATCGCTCACTTTCGGTTAAAGTAAGGTTGGAATAATGGAACACTTGTTATACGGCCGATAAAATCCTCCCTTTAGCTATCGGTAAGTCGTGAAAACGGGCCTTAGTATATTTTCTTTTTAATTTAATGTATTATGTTTAATATTAATATTTTATATATGGCAATCCTTGTAAACCAATATAATCCTGAACTTTAATTATAAGACTTGTTCTGGTTGTGCAGTAAATCGGTAAATAAATAAATAAGCTTGACAATATTCACGTAAAGACGCAGGGATTATTAACAATTTATTTATTTATTGTTATTGGATCCGGTACTTTAGTTAAAGATTTAAAAGAAGTTCCGTTTTTATTGAAAAGCTCTGAGAACAAGAACAGTAAGACCAACTAAACAGATTTTTAGCAAATTTTTTTAAATGCTATAAAGCAATTCTATTTGAAAAAGAACTACAAGGGAGGGGGTTTAGGAAAGAATTTTATTTTATGAACTTAACTTTAGCAAAGTCAAAGAAAAAACACTAACAAACTCATGAAGCATTAAAACAAATTAAGGCAATTTGGCAAACATGCAACACTTGCAACATACAACCGTCATAATATGCAATGGATGTAGTTACAAAGAAGTACCGCCAGAATGTCGAAAACTCAAAAAAAAAAAAAAAAAAAAATAAAAAAAAAAGAATAGTCGTTAAGTAGCCTACACTCTTTTGCAAATTTGCAACACTGGCTGCAAAAAAAAATGCTTAAAGTCGATTGATGTCCAAAAGAAAAGACAAGGAGTATATTGTTTGTCATATGCATTAGGATAACAACGATGTACAAACTCGTGCATTGCAATGATAATAACAATAAAAGAAGCAACAAATATCTAAAGAAAGAAGCTGTCATAATTTAACTAAAATTATGTTTATTTTCCAGTTGTTGTTCTCTTCCGTAAGTGCTAACGACGACACATTAAAAGCCAAAATCTCAAACACATTTTTATTTTGAGCCACTTAGAATCCACAATAATAATGATGATTTTAATGACGATTATAATGGTGATGACGTTGTTGTTGTCTTGTTGCTGATGATAGCCAATAACAATGACAATTTAAAAAAATTTATTTTTTCACATTTTATTTTTCATTTTTGAAATAGACAACAAAATATTAAAACAGACTGTTTCAGTATTTTCTCTAGTTTTTGCAACTGGAGTATGAGAGCGTGCAAAAATAATTTCGAAAAAGATGCACAGGATGTAGAGGACCATTTAGTTTTGTATGAATGAAAACGGAAGTAATTATTATTTTTATTTTTGTTTAGTTATGACTATTTTGTTTTCCTTCATATTCATTTGTTTTTTTTTCTTCTCTTTCCTTAATTTTATCCTGGTTAAAAGTAAAGGAGTTGCAGAAAAAGGATAAGAAAAATTTTACTATGCATGCATATTATTTTTATTTAGAAAGGACTAGAAGGCAAAAAGTAATTATTACGATGATTGTTTCTTAACCAATTAATTTCTACGCTTTAATGATTATTAACAGCAATTGATGCAACAAATTTCCAGTTATTTTCACTGAAATTTACTCAAAGGAAGTAATTTTTTTTCATAGTTTAGCTGTAAAGTAATATAAAATGGGGAGACGAAAGACAATATTTACTTTTTTAAAAGTACCCATTTTACCCTACTATAAGCAGTGGTAGCCAGGGAGGGAAATCGTTATGCAATTCTTCATTTTAAAACATTTCACCAGAGATGAAGAGGGCATATAAGAGTTTGTTATTCCGTTTGTGATTCTCTACATTATTGATCTTCGGCCTTATAAAGGTGGGTCACTGATGTATGAGAAAAAACAAAACGTCTCGAATCATATTCTAATAGCAATATTTTGTTGTCTTACGTTAAAACAAATACAAAACGCTAAAAAAAAGTAAAAAATAAGTCAAATCTTGAGCCAGCGCTGGAGCTCCTAAGAATTAAGTATTTTTAAAAAAGCCATTTTTTAAATAATAATATTTTTTTTTATTGTGTAGTGTCAAATCTGGGCATTTCAAAAAACTTTATTGTCACTTCTTGACACTAAACTGCCGCATTTATTTCTTCAGTAGTGACGTTTCAAAGAATTGGTGGATCGAAAAGCTTTTGATTCCAATTTATAACATCAAAGTAGTTATTTGAGTCAAAGTTGATAGAAGGGGCCTCAAAGACCGAAGTGGTTAATTAAACGATTTAGTATAGCGATATTCCTTAGATTGTTCATCATAAAAGACATTTCTTTTTGGTCGATATAGTCGAATGCTTCCATGATCATAGTTTTCAAAATCAAGAGAATGATTGAACTCTCATATTAAAGTAGACGACTGTTTAAATGAACACTGCTACCTTAACCATCAATCGGAACATAGAGGCAACGATTTGTTCACAGTTAGTGATGAAGTGGAATTGAGTCTTCAACTTCAGGCAAACATCCTAAAGACCATAATAAAAACATCGGCAGTAACAGATTTTCTCTAATTTCTTTATTTTTCTTTTGTTTTTATTTTTCTTAGTTTACAAACACAGAAAAAAGTTTTTTATCTATTAAAAAAAAAAGGTTTAAAAAGTATTAAAATTTAATTAATGTGATAATTGAATCAATTATTTTTTTAGTTAAAAGAAAATTACAAATTTAATTTTGATTTAATTAACATTTAAGTCGTTTTGAAATTCATTTTTAATTAAAATATTAATTAAATATCAAAAAATATTCATAGACTTTTTTCGTATAAAATAAAATGATGTAAACATGTAGAACTCTTGTTGGGAATTGTCAATATTTATTTAAATAAATTAACACATTGTTTGAAATTGCAGAAATTTTTGATCATTTTTTTAATTAAAATTAAAAATATCATTTATTGAAAAAAATATTCACAAGTTTACAATTTTTAGTAATCAATATAATCATTTTTGTAATAGGTGCAAAGTCCACAAATTGGTTCCTTGATATTATGGATTTGGTTTAAATTTGGTGATTGGAGAAATTTAATAATTTTTTCTGTGAAATGTATGGAATTGAATAAAAGTATGGTAGCATTGTCAAGAGAATAAGTGTCTATATGTAAGAGCATAAGAAAAAAAGTGCTCAAAATGAAATTGATTTTATTCCACAACCGTATTCTCTGGCAAAATTAAATGTCTAAATGTATGGAAAACATCCTTCAGCCCCAGTTCTGTTTCATCATTTAAACTGATTCTTTTATACACCAGATATCTTCAGTTTCCTGGATCTATTCGAAAATCCGATTGAAAATAAGTTTGCCAAGATTTGCAGTTTGAAAATATTTGCCTTGATAAACTAATAGGATAAGTATTGGAATATTGTTCCTATCAAATTAAAGACCTGGGAAATATTGCTTTGTAAGACTATAGTGTCGCGAACCACCTGGTATTAAGACAAAGTTTTACTTTAAATTTAACTTCAATCTATTTAGGAGGAATTTCATTGATCTGCTGGATGTTCCTTCATGATTTGTTTGAATACTTATGTAATCGACATTAATTTTATTTGTATCTAAATTTAGTCTGTAATATCTTTCAGATGGTTAATAATTACGTAATAACGCAGATATTAATTTGGGGTTCCTTCTTATAAAGCTACGCGTGTGACTTGTTGGAGTTTTGATCACTATTTTTATTTTTTTTGGTTAGTACCAGCACTCAGGGGAAGACCCATACAAATGCAATGCATTGTGTTGGAACTAGGAAAAAAAGGTTATGGGAAGGAGGATAGAAGCAGCAGTGTTTGTGAACATTCGATTTGAACTTATTCATGTTGAAAGTGAGAGGGAAGGCTTCAGAAGGAAGGTTATTCCACATACGAACAGTCCGGCCAAGAAACGAATTTTTCCTGCATTTGACTTCAAGAAAAGGAGCAACTACAGTTCCAGACGCACATGTGTGTAATTACCGTGTTATCTTTGTGCAAATGTTGGTTACATTACATTGTTAGTAACCTTAAAGGCTGGTATCCACGTTAATCTTTATAGTTTTACCTTATACCTAGCCGAGAGAGCTAAGGTCTATGAGTTGTGTCATCGATAATCAATAATTTATGAAAGCTTTCCAAGTCTTTACACTTCTTAGATATATATTTTTAATTAAAAATTTTAGTGCTTCTGGTCTTCGAAAAAAGGCATAAAGTAATATACAAGGTGGTGGTGGAAAACAGATACAAAATACACGTCAGTTAGAAATGCAGCGCTATACTCCTTAAGAGCGGAGAATAATTGTTGCAATTTTCAGAGGGCTGCATTTACGGGTCGCCTAATCTCTTGTTTTGATGATTTTCAATGACCGGCAAAATCACTCGATTGAACTGTTCTAGCGTTCTTTTTGTGGGTTGTCTTAAAGTCGCGAGTCTATGTCAAGAAGCCTCAGACCCCTGAAGTCATCAAAAGGAGTATCCGTCATGACTGGGGGAAACTATCATTGAAAATTCTGGCAAGAATGATCATATTGGGCCCGTATGATCATCACTTCTGGCGGCGGCCAATTGACCAATACCAATTTTTCTACTTAATGAAAAAAACTGACATCAAATGAATACAATCCTAAGCAACGCCAAAGTTTTTCAATTATTAAATAAATGACAGTCAAAGAACATCGGATGGTAACGGATGGCCATCATGTATTAACGGCGTTCAATGTTGGGCGCAAATGGCCACGCGAGAGAGCAAGCGCAAAATATCGTAGCACTTTTCTTAAATCCAACAACAAAATACACAGAGTTTCTCCCGCGAGGGTTATAGGGATAGTCTCAAAGATATATCTCCTTTCGTGTTACATCCTCACAGGTCAATTAAGTGCCCACATACCCAAGATGCGACAAAGATCCTAAAGGACAGGGCTCTTGAAGTCCTTTGTTTTCTCAAACTCGAAGTAACACCAGAGTACTTTTTGTCTCTCTGGTGTGGCACCCATAGATGGGATGCGACAAAGATCAAAAAGGATAGGGCTCTTGAAGTCCTTTGATTTCTGCAATGCGAAAAAATAGCAGAGTATTTTTTCTCCTCTGGTGTGGCACCAGAAATCAGTTGCCCCGGTGAGCAGGCAACGGTCTGACTATTGGTAAAGGCCTTTGTTAGTATACTTCTTGCGGGAAATGCTTTCAGTCTTTCAGGATGACTGTCAGTGCTGGAGCGTTGCTTTTCGGATCTAAAGCTGCCTTTCTGGCAACAGAAGGGCAGTTTATTGGCGGAGGGATACTTTCGGGGACAACGTAAAGGCGGTGGTTTTTACCCAAAACCCCGTTGAGGAGTGTTATGAATCTTCAGAGGAGCTATCCACTTATGAAGGGCACTAGCCGTTAGATCTCGTAAAAGATATTTTGCATTTGTTCTTTCGTAATAGCATTTGCACCAAATACTGAACTCTGCTATTGTGTAAAAGTGCAAATTCATAAGTAGGGGTTTCCTCTTTTCGGCATACACTGGCTTAAAATTAAGAATATTCCTTTTTAGATATTCCCTTTTATAAAGCAACATTTTACTTTCCTCCCTTAAAACATCGTTTTCATAATTTTTACAATATTTTTCTTTTATTTGTCCATTTTTTTTTATATAAAACCAACAAGTATATCAGTTATTAAATTTTTTTTTTATTTATTTATGTAACCTTTCTTACAATTACAAACATTTGTCAACATTTCACCACAATTTCGATTCACTTTTTTCAATTGTTATTACTTTTTATATCCTTGTGGTGTAATAGGAAAACTCAAACCGTTCCCGTATCTTCTTTCCTTTTGATAGATCTCTTTTATAAGTGTAATCTTGTTACAAGGTATTTGTCATTTTCCCTTCTTCATCACATTTTTTTCTGATTTGTTTAAAATGACTTCTATTTATTGAATTTGTTATTTATTTTTTTTGAGTTTTTAAAAAGATTTTATCTGAGAGACAAATAAAAAACAATGATTTTATTATTTAAACATTTTTGGAATGTGCTTCTTTGAGTCAAATTTCAATTTATAATGTTTTTTTTGAAATAGTCCTATTCCCTCAATATTTGACATACTTTTTGCTTAAATCAACCTTGTACTTGTACCTTGTATATTTATATTTATAAAGAGAAAAGAAAAATTCCCACATTATATTTAATAAATCAAAAAAAAAAAAAAAAAAAAATATTTCAAAATTATTGTGGCATTTGTCAAACCGCACTACAATCACTGTTGCTATCAGGGAAATGGTATCAACATTACAATTGTCAACATCATGTTCAACACACAGGACACATGTTGTTATCAGTTTTTAAATCTTCGAACATTTAATTGAATTTTTTGGAATAGAGATTTTTTTAATTTCAAAAATCCACTTGCAATTTCTAAACAAAAATTTTTATTAATGTTAATTTTAATAATTTCACAAAGAACAGGAGACTTTCCTGATAATAATCGAATATATTCACGAGGAATGTTTAGAACATTTCGTATGTGATTGATAAATTTCCGTTATATCAAATTCAAGATTTCAAATCAAGATTTCTGATTTGAGCCAATTATTTCTTATCGGAAAAGGAATCGAGAAACCTCTTAAGCTTGCAATTGTTACTGTAGAGTGGCCCAAAAACTTAAAATATGGAAAGATACATCGCACAGTGGGAGATTTTAGAAAAAAAAATAGTTCTGTATTATGTAAACGCATTATGAAAACGGGTTGTCTGATATTGCAATAGAATTTTAGGTTGCAATTAAGAACTTGTATTTGATTTTAATGGGTCGATTGCGGATGGCAACTGAACTAAAGTTGTGTTGCGAACAGTGAAATCAGGCAAACCAACTTTAATTCAGTTGCCAACCGTAATCGACCTTTAAATTTTAGAATTTCCGTCTATAGACATATCAGTAGAGCCAACATACGTTTCCAAAGTAGTTCACGCCTGCACGCAGAGAAAAAATATGTTTAAAAATGGTCACCTCCAACAAAACTGTTTTTAAAGAAAATGTTAAACATATTATGTTTAATTTATTATTATATTATTGTCATCGACAACCATATTATTGTTAAATTAGTCGTCCATCAAGAAGCCACAACCAAATTATGGTTGCCTCTAAACAAGTTATGGTTAAATATGACAATAATTTGTTTTTAAATTAACAATAGTATTTTCCTCTTTTCCAAGAGTAACATTCTATGAAAATCAACCATGCTATTATAAATGTTAAACATAGTTTAGTTATGATTAACCAAAACATGTGCGGAAGCAACCATAATATGGTTGTGCAGTCTTGATGGATGACTAATTTAACCATAATATGGTTGTCGGTGACAATAATATGGTTAAAATAACCATAGTATGTTTACAATTTTATTTAAAAATAGTTTTGTTGAAGGTGACCATATTTAAACATACTTTTTCTCTGGGTGTGGTATTACAAAAAGTAAAAATGATCTGAAATTTCATATTTCAGCCCGATTTAAAAAATTTTTAGTCGAGTTCTACAAAAAAGTTAGCTACATGTATAGTAAATCTCCTATAGTTTAGAAAAATCTGACTTTTAAAATTTAATATGACTATTTATAACCTACTTTTGTCTAGCATTTTACAAATAGAACTCTCAAACTTATCATGATTAAACCACCAAAGCGATAAATATTCTACGGAGAAGTTGTGAAAAAAATTTTTAATATAAAGTTAAAACTCTTGTTTTTTGCCATATAAAAAAATTATTTGAATTATTTTTTATTTATAAAAAGAAATTGTCAAGCAACATATCGTTATCTTAAACGCATAAGTCCCTAACTAACCAAATTTGTATATGTTGTATCACCACAAATGTCCACAAAATATTTTCAAATCGTTTGACCAAAATTACAAAAAACATTAAACAAACGGCTCCATCTACAAAATATTATATCGAGCCATAGCCGCAAAAAAAGCTTTTCAATTTTCGTTTTATTTTTAATAAATGAATTTATTGGCCACACTTGCATCATCTCCTTAAATCTCATGTTCACAGAAAGTACCGTTACGATTTTATAGCAACAACAATTTTAGCTTAAGCGCCAATTTTCATACAAAATTTTTATTAAATAAATAAAAAAAACTTTCTCTTGTAAAATTTTGTTTTTTCGCTTGAGCTTTTTTTGCGGTTATGGCTCGATATGATAAACTCTAAAATACCTAACTAACAGTTTGCATAACATGCAGTATTGTCAAAATGGGATTTGCAAGAAAATAGAGAAAAAATTAATTTTAAACAGATAATTTATCATTTTAAGTAGTTTTTTCCTTTATCTGTAAAATTTTCAAGATGTTAGATAGGGCCTTTGGCGTTTTAGGTAACGATATATATCACTTATACTTTTCTAAATGGTTGCTTTATGCACAATACTGCCATGCAAAAATTTTGAAAAATTACATTACGCGGCCTTCCGCAATTCCGGAATTTTGTAATGGGAATTCGTAGCACCGTCCTTGGTAGAGAAAATATTTTCAAAAAACTTTTTTGTTTTGTTGGCAATTGTGGGATTCCTTTTGAAATTTTTGTTGTTTTATATTAAGCATTGAAAAATCTATTCAGTTTTACAAGTTCATTTAATAATATTAACTAATAACACTGTGCTAGTTTAAGAAATAGATAAGCCGCGCATCTGGCGTTTTAACCTAATTCGGGTACGCTGAATCCAGTGGTGCTAACCGTTTTTTAAGGTTAGCTCTGGTTTACGAGATATAGCGTTATTTCGAAAATGGAGGAGGTTGGACAAACTGAAAAACCGAAATTTCGCAATAAAATTTATTTTAAGCACAGTTAAACTTTTTTCTAATATGCGCAGTAATTTTAGAAACATAATTATTTTTTTGGCAAAAAAAAATAATTTTGTAGCAAAATTTCGAAATTTTTGTTTGTTAATTTTTGTTTGTCATTAAAAATTGGAAAATGAAGCTATGATTCTAATTTATTCTAGACATATAAAAAACGAAGTTGCAAACAAAAAGAATAAATGATGAAGATAAAAATAAAGTGGGGTGGGTCATACATTTGACCCATCTAGGGGCATCTTAGGCAATGCAGGGGGCCAAATTTACGAATTTCAGTAAACCGCCATATTTGTATGGTTGACATTTTCAATTTGGTCCATGTACCGCGTAGGATGCTTCTAGACGGGTAAGATGTATGACCAACCCCACATTATTTTTCATCTCCATCATTTATTTCGAACATAGCTACCCGCTATCGCCATTTTTTAAGGGGGCTCCGATACAAAATTTTCAATACAGACTAGAAATATATTGAAGAAAAAGTATATGGCCGACCTCAATTAATTTTTTGTCCTTAACATTTTCCCAAAACATACTTGCGCTTAATTTTTAATAATTCTTAAATTTAATTAAAATTGTTCGTCTTTTGTGAATAAAATCATTTATGGCTTGTTTTGTTTGCAACTTCGTTTTTTATATGTCTAGAAAAAATTTGTTTTAAAAAATTTGCTAATCGGCTAATGTGGAATAAATGAAGGCGGGTATTGTGGAACCCTATTCCACCAAGGCTGAGACATAATCCTTAATGGATTTTTATTTTTAATCAAAAAGTTATGCCAAGAAGTAAGTCTTATGTTTTAAATTAATTAAAATGAAAAAAATTATACGCTAAAATGAATTATTATGGTACTATTTTGTTTTTGGTAAAATGTAATAGTATCCCATATTACCCACCAGGAGAATTCAACTTTACCCTCCAATTTATCAAATCACTGTGTATGAGGTACCTCAGATTTTTTATTCACAACTTTTATTGTATTAAGAAAATATAATTTTAGTATTCTTAAACAATAAAACCTCACAAATGCTACCAGTCCTAAAGGGTGTACCGCAAGGATCAAGGATCGGACCACTACTGTTTGCTCTTTACGTCAATAATCTACCTACGCAACTACAATATTGCAATGCCCATTTGTACGCGGATGATGTCCAACTTTATATTAGTAGTAGTCTTAGTAACATAGGTGATAGTGTTGAAAAGTTAAATATGGAGCTAAAACGTGTTCATGTATGGGCAAAGGCAAATGGTTTGTGTCTTAGCCCACAGAAATCAAAGTGTCTTATTATAACTAAGAAAACAATAAAGTTACCCTTTGAACCGAGGATAGTGCTTGACACTCAAAACATTGATATTGTAACAAAAAAAAAAACCTTGGTATTATATTCAATAAAACACTAACGTGGTCAGATCATATAAATTCTGCAGCTGGGAAGACTTACGCAAAGCTAAGGACTCTATGGAAAACTCAACATTTAACCCCACTTAATATACGTATTTTGCTGGCAAAAACATGTCTTATGCCGACATTGGCTGCGTTCGTAAATGCATCACTGCGCTGCATCAGAAAAGCAAACTTTTTTTATTGCAGATAAAAATGTAATTATAATTTTTTTTATAGTGTGACTATTATTTTTGTGGAGTATTTGACAATTTTTTTGGTCCATATCTACTTCATTCAAATATATATAAACATTTGAAATCACTGATGCAGCGCAGTGATGCATTTACGAACGTATCCATTGTTATATGGCTGTGAAATATATGCAAGTTGTGATTCTGCTAGCCGTAAAAAATTAACAAATACGTTCAATTCAATTTTGAGATATGTGTTTAACTTGCGCAAATATGACCGGATTTCTGAATATGTGACAAAACTCTACAATGTTACATTATTAAACCTAATAAAAATAAGAACCTTAATGCTTCATCATAAGATTATCTATACTCTTGAACCAGTCTATCTGTTTGATAGAATCTTATTTACACAATCAGGAAGGTCAAATAATATAATTCATATACGATATCGTACTTTAGTATCTGAGTGGCAATTTAATGTCCATGCAATCCGTCTTTGGAACTCGTTAACACCGGCCACACAGTTTATACGCAACGCACTGCACTTTAAAAAAGAATTACTAAAGCATTATAGATGATTCACTTTGTCAATACTAAAATACTACTGTTGAATGTTTTTATTTAGGAAGAATATTTGGTGTATTTCTATTTTATGTAACAGATTTTTTATTTTTTCCACTAGTTGTATGAATAAAAAATTAATACTATATATTAAACGTCATGTTCATATACATTTTAAAAATCCTTTACTATTTATTAAAAGATTTTGTTTGTTGTGCTTAATTCCCTTTTTTAATAATTGATAAAAAATACTGAAATTTATTGTTGGAGGATAAGCTGTTCCTATGCGCATTTCACTGGTTGCTTAGGCCAGATCATCAGGAAATGTTCTCCCAAATAATTTTAGAAAAGCCAAAGCTATCAGCAAACAAGACTACACAGGGAATGAGAATTACCTACAAACACTTAAAAAGTCTTCTTTGCAACGATATCAAAGCTTAAACAAAATACCAAACAATAAATCAGTGATGAGTTTATCTTTTCTTACATTTCCCGCTACAATTATTTGGAATTCTCCCAACATTAATTGTAGTTGTAAGTGGGTAAAGAAAAAACATATTAAAAACAAAAACAAAGTGCCTTTACTGTTTTCGCAAAAAATCAAAATAAAAACAATTTGCCAGTTCAGTTTTTTATGCACGTGCACTAGCAAGTTGCAAAAAAGACTTTTTGAGTGTTTGTTGGTAATTCTCATTCCCTCTGTAGTCTTGTTTGCTCATAGCAGTGGCTTTTCTCAAAATTATTTAGGAGAACGTTTCCTGATGATCTGGCGTAAGCAACCAGTGAAATGCGCATAGGAACAGCTTATCCTCCAACAATAAATTTCGGTTTTTTTTATCAATTATTAAAAAAGGGAATTTAGCACAACAAACAAAATCTTTTAATAAATAATAGTATTCCCAAAAATAACTTTGATAATAAATCCTTTACTATAATTATAAGATTTTTAATCTTGTTGTATTGTAAATCAAATAAATAAATAAAATTAAATTAATTTTTGTGATGAACTTATTTAGGCAACCGACTTATAAGCACCAAATTAGTTTTAATTAAAAATTTAATCAAGTGAATTAAACGTTTAATCAAGTGAATTAACCGTTTAATCATGCTAATTAAACATTTAATTGATACTATTAATTTGTTTACTAGTGCAAATTTAAATATTTTTTTAATTAATATCACAAATTTTTTAATTGAAATCAATTTTTATTTTTTTCTGTGAAAAAATCATATTGCTAAATTTCGTGAAGATCGGTCCATAATTTACTATAGGCCCCATATGAAGAATACTCTCGGAAAACAGTTTAGTATGCCTAAAACCATAATGAATGAATGAACCCGACGAATCATGCCTTTGTAGCAGAATTTAATCTTCCGTAGTTTTATAAGGCTTTAAATCAAAGTAGAAAATGGCGTGAAAATCGGTTCATAATTTAGCATATTCCCCATTAATGTCCGGAAATTATTTAAAATGTCTAAACCCGTTTTAGCTATATATATTGTGGTAAAATTTTGTCCAATTTACCTTCATATGGCCAGATATAATACCATGCAATTTTGTAATAATCGGTCTGTGATTTACCTTTTGCTCTATATTAAGCAGCCTTCTGAAAATCACAATGCTTTAAGACACACTGCAGAATTTTTTGAAAATTATTTTAGTTCCGCTAAATCTGTAACGTATTATGATATTTTACTCAAATTGGTTGCTTTCTGATTGTCGGTCAAAATATAACATATATAGCTCTTAACCGTGACACAACCGAAAGCAAAAATAAAAAAACCTTATTGTTTCTGTATTGTTGTTGGATTGCCGTAAACATGTGACCAACTGAACAAAAAGAACGATTTAGGTCGTTTTTGAACTAAGCAAAAAGGAGCCATCATCGAAATCAATAACTATGTCCAAAAGTCTACTAACAATCATTCAGAAGGAAACCTTTCGTAGGATACATATCGCTCATTTACTTTAATAATAACATTATTCAAAAAATCCATTTCGACTTAGAAAAAAAACCTACACATTATCTTCATACGGGGAAAGTATACAAGTTATAAAGATGAATTTTATATACTGAAATATAAAAATTGTCTCTTATCGTCAAATTCATAGAATCAAACAAACAGTTTATTGATTTTGCCCCTATTACCAAAATGTTTATATTGATTACCAAAAATTTTAAAAATTTAAATTTTTTAATATATCTAGGCCCTCGATTTCAAAATCCTCTATCTTAAAAAACACAACTTTTCAGGAGAGCCAAAAACTGTTTTTCGCGTATTACTTAAATTATTAAAATTCGCTATTCTACAATATTTTTTAAATCAACTACTGACTCTTACAGATAATTGGTTCATAAAATTCTGCATTATTGGGGACTTTACGCGATATAGAGGGCTTTGCTACTCAAAAATATTCGATATGTATGTATGAAAATTTAAGAGATAGAGGGTTTTGCAATTTAATAAAAATAAATTATTTTGATTTTATTTATGCCATCTGTCGGTGTTTAACGTGGTTTATTTAAGATAATACAACATAAGATAAAAAACATTAACAATATTAAACAAAAAGTTATAGCAACAATTTGTTTTTTTGTTTTTGCTTTTTGAAGTTTGTTTGGAGTTTGATTGGTGTAAATGATCGTAAAAATAATGGTATTCCGGTGGTATAATGTCAAATTCATGTTCAGCTTGCAAAAATTAGTAAAAAAAACAGTATCTGTATTGCAAGAACAAGTTATTCCAAAAAATATTTGAAAATTAATTATTAGAAAAGATAGAGGGTTTTGCATTCAGAAAAATTTATTGTGTAAGATAGAGAAAGTACAAAAATGCAAATAAAACAGCAAAAAAAAATATGTTTGTTATGAAAATCACACCATAGATGAGGATTGTTTTACTGAACGTTTTACCATTAAAAATTCATTTTCGGTAAAATCAAAGATAGAGGGTTTTGAATATAGGCCCTCGATATTTTTTTTTTCAATACAATGTGTTTATTTATTTAATTAAATACAGCTCAGGTTTTGACAATTCGCTACAACAATTCTACAAGTTTAAATTATTTTATTTTAAATGAAAAAATCCATTAAGATTTTTTGTTATTTAATTTATATTTTAATAAAAAATTTATTCAACATTTTTTATTTTTCGAATTTATTCTATGAGTTAAATTTCCAGCTGCTGGTGTCTATTAATTGTAAATTTTTCTGTTCATACAATTTACTTCATTGCTATCCAACGGAAAGCTAAGGTAAAATGTAACAAGAAGATACAAGATAATAGTCTGGTAGTGTATAAAGTCATTCCTAAAAATTTAAGAAATAGAACTATTACAAAAAGCTTTATAAAATACATAACTGAAATTTAACTCATAGAATAAATTTTGAATATAATAAAGTTGCTTATAAAAAAAAGAAATAATTCCCAATATCTATTTAATAAAAAATTTATTTCAAAACAACTTAAATGTTAATTAAATCAAAATTATATTTTTGATTTTCTTTCAACTAAAAAAATAATTGATTCAATTATCACATTAATTAAATTGAAATACTTTTAAAGCAATTTTTTAATTGATAAACAAACTACTGATAATTTTTTTCTGTGTAAACAAAAACCTAACAAACAATTCTGCACCACTATCCCCAAAATTTCATTTTTTGAGTTGTCACTATTGAAGTAAATGAGCGAGATGTACCTATCACATAGTCTTTCTCCAAAAAGAGATCGAGTTGAAATTCTTTACACAGAAAAAATTATCCGTAGATTTTTAATCAATTAAAAGTATTTCAATTTAATTAATGTGATAATTGAATCAATTATTTTTTTAGTTGAAAGAAAATCAAAAATATAATTTTGATTTCATTAACATTTAAGTTGATTGGAAATAAATTTTTAATTAAAATATTAATTAAATAACAAAAAATCTTAGTTGATTTTTTAGTTTAAAATAAAATAGTTTAAACTTGTAGAATTGTTGTTGGGATTTGTCAAAACCTGTTGAATGAATGTAAGTAAATTGTCCTATAGGGACGGATAACTTAAATAACCTAACAAACTACATTAGGAAGATGACTTTACCAAAAATAATTGGTTTTATATGGATCTTAACTTAAAATTTTACGAAAAAAGCCTCGTACACAATAGGCAACAACATTTTCACTGCTGTTCATAATATAGGAACAATTTTTTTCACAACCCCACACATTTTCCATTAAGAAACCGATTGCAAATTTTGCAAACATGTTGTTAAAATTTTCATTCAGAACAAAATAAAATTATTATAAACGTCATATATATTTTGATAAAAATTGTGGTTGAAGTAGAAGTAGACTCAACTTTTTAAAAAAATTTAGTTCGAGGCTTAAGCCGCACACAAAGGCAGCAACATTTTCACTGGTGTTCCTAATAGAGCAACAATTTTTATTCGTAATTACACACATTTTCAATTAAGAGACCATTTCCAAATTTGTCCCAGAACATAATTACGTATTAATTATTATTGTTCAAAACATTTTGCTAAAATGTTCATTCAAAACTAATTAAATGAAAAGAAGATATATTTCATATATTTTTCTTTAATTTTTCGAACAAAAATTTAACTAGTTTTTTTAAAAAAGTTGAGTCTACTTCTATTTCAGCAACAATTTGTATGAAAATGTATATGACGTTTATAATAATTTTATTTAGTTTTGAATGAAAATTTCAACAAAATATTTTAAAAAAGAATAATAAATTCTTAAAATTGTTGTGGATATAATTGCAAACGGTTTCTTAACTGAAAATGTGTGTAGTTACAAAAAAAAAAATGTTTGCTCTGTTTTGAACAGCAGTGAAAATGTTGCTGCCTATTGTGTACGAGGCTTTAAAACGCAGTTAAGATATTCCATATACCTATAGCAGATTGATTTTTTTTTTTTATATAACCTCAATTCTATTCTATTCCTTTTAATTAGTTAAATTCGAACATGTTACTTAATTTTTTTTAAATACACGTTCTATGAAAAACATTTGAATTAATAACATAAAAAGATAAAAAAAAAAAAATTATTAATGAAAGAGAAAAATGATTAAAAAAAAATATTAATGAAATTTATTTTTCGTGGAAATTAATCACACAGTATCAACATAAACATTTTTAATTATGAAAATCTGCAACACAGAAAAACTACCAAAATAAAAAACGTATAAAAAAGGACACCACTATTTTAAGGATAGTAAAAAAAAAAAAAAAAATACACGACTAAAAAACAAACTGTGACTGGAACAGGATACATAACAGCAAAAGAGTTCCTCACATATACTTTTGTATTTGTATCTGTGTATAAACGAAATTTGTTTATATTCGTGTAAAAATTCTACAAACACATGCACAAAGAGTCAAAAGAAAAACTTTTTAATTAAAATTGTCTTCTGCGTGATTTTTTTTAACTTGTCGTCGTCGACGCTTTTGGTATGAAAAAAAAATTAAACCATCCATACAGTTATAGAAATAACATAAAAAAATAATAAAATAAAAATCGCTAAAAACAAGAAAAATTTTGTATGAAAGATGCGGTTAATAATATTCATCATCATACTCATCAACATGGAGGAAAACGCTAAAAAAAAATCTCATCTCATATAAAAAGGGACGAAAAACAAGATGAAAAAAAGTCTTAAAAGCTAAAAAAATATGAGTTAAAAACTAAATTACATTTCATCATACATTTAAGATTTGTTTTAATTTTTTTTTTGCATCTTTTGCAATTTATTTATGCTTTTTTTTTTCTTCTTTACTTTGTTCATGATTTGTAATCATAATTTTAATGCGTTTTTACAAAATATGAGAAATAATAAAATTGGAACACTGTGTAAAATACAAACACCGACAAACAAACGAACAGTCTACCGAGAAAAAACGCAGAAAAAATTTATAATTTTTTTTTTTTATTAAATAGTTGTTCTTGTTTTTGGTTATCGTGACAGACAAGAAAAGGAAGTCAGTGGTCAGTACAATCATTTTAATGTAAATAGTCTCTTTCATTAAACAAAAAAAAAAAAAAAAAAAAAAAAAAAAAAAAAAATGAAAAATAAAAAATAAAAAAAAGAAACGCAAAAGAAAAACTGTGTTGTAAAAGCGATTTTATTTTAAATACCGCAAAATCATATTTTCTTTTTTTCATTTTGGAAACGGCAAAAGTGAAAAAGACCGCAGCCAATCTCAGGAAATCTTTACATGATGGACGTTCTTGTAACAGTTACAGCTTTTCGCTGATAAGCTTCCAAGCAGTGTTAGACTTCAAAAAGCTTACCGCTTACTGTTTTTAATACCAATGACAACTTGTCTGTTCAAGAAATTGCGTTTTGTTGAATTATGTTGGAATATTCTTGAGTTGGTTGCTATTGGGTTAGGGCATAAGTTGTTTTTCTACTATTTGACAATTTGAATGACGATTTCATTGGGAATATAAAATATTTATATATATGTATAATTCTTAATTCATTAAAAAAAAAAAAATAAAATGTTAATATATTTTAAGGATACAAATAGAAACAGAATATTGTGTGTTGCATTTGGTCTGCCAATTTAGTGTAATACATAATTTATTTGGCTGAACCCACACCAACAAAAGACAAAACTGTTTTTTTTTTTTACTAATACGACAACCGAACATTAATTGTAATGATATAACCCACACCAAGAAAAAACTGTCTTTTTGACTTATTGCGACAAAACATCGGTTGCAGAATATACATGTGGTTTGATACAACATAACCACACAGAAAAAGACAAACGTATTCACTCGTGCACGAGTGCTGGACGTAATATTCGCCGTCATATTTAAATTTTTTTATTTTCCATCCAGCATCGCTGGTCTCACACATACAAATACATTTTCACTTATAATGCGTGATCCATTTCGAGGTTCCCTAATTTTTTTAAAGAAAAAAACGCAGAAAGTTCAAATTTAATGGGGAATGTTTATTATCATTTAAAAGAACATTCTATGGCATTTATTTTTTGAAGATTATGTCTATCAAATGTTGGCCGTTGCTACGTAGCAGTTGGTCCATCCGTTGATTCCAATTTTCGATGACTCGTTCGAGCATTTCGACCGGTAACTGGCGAATGACAAGCGTGATGTGTTCCTCCAAGGCCTGAATTGAAGCGGGTTTGTCCGCATAAACTTTAGACTTCACATATCCCCACAGGAACAAGTCTAACGGTGTGATATCACACGATCTTGGTGGCCAATCGACCGGCCCAAAACGTGAAATTATGTGCTCACCGAAGTGTTCTCTCAATAAATCAATTGATTGATGCGATGTATGGGAAGTGGCGCCGTCTTGCTGAAACCAAATGTCGCCGAGATCACGAGCTTAAATTTCAGGCATCAAATAGTCGATTATCATGGCACGATAACGGTCGCCATTGACGGTTACGTTCGCACTGGCATCATTTTTAAAGAAATATGGACCGATGATTCCACCGGCCCACAAACCACACCAAACCGTTGTTTCTTCTGGATGAAGTGGCAGTTCTTGAATCTCTTCAGGTTGCTCTTCGTCCCAAATGTGGCAATTTTGTTTGTTTACATACCCATGAGCCAGAAATGGGCCTCATCGCTGTACAAAATTTGCCTCGAAAACGTGGGATCTTCTTGGAACTTTTGAAGATCCCATAGAGCAAAGCGATGTCGCTTGGGAAGGTCGAGCGGCTTCAGTTGTTGCACAAGCTGTATTTTGTACGCTTTCGATTTAAGATCTCAACGTAAAATGCACCAAGTCGTTTCATACGTCAGTCCGAGTTGCTGCGAACGGCGCCGAATCGACTCTCCACGGTTTTCGTGTAACTTTCAGCTACGGCCGCTATATTTTCTTCACAGCGTGCTGGACGTGGTCTATTCGGTCGAATATTATCCAATAATGAATGCTGGGTCTTAAAATGGGTGATGGTGTTGCGAATAGTGCGCTCAGTAGGCCGATTATGTTGACCATAAGTTGAGCGAAGTGCGTACGTGAATTTTCGTAATAAAGTTGAACGATTTGTAAACGTTGTTCCGGCGTAAGTTTTTCCATTATGAAATGCCAAACAATACTAAACAAAAATTACATGACAGCATGACACGACTCACACGCGATCTGTCAAAAAAGGCTATTGAAAAAGTATCTCTACTTGAATCACACTTTACCACCGCAATGATGTAACCCCCACCGATTAAGACAAGTAAAAAAAAAAAACCCCCAAAAAAGACAAGAAACATTGTCGCATTGTTGTCTGATTACCGATTGTCTTTTAAGACAAAAACTCGATAAGTCTCTTTTTTTGGTGTGGGGTTAGGATTAAACAAGTGTCTTTGACTCTACAGACAAAAACGTTTTCTCTTTTATTTGAGTTACGGATGTAGTGCTCTAGTTTTATCTAATGGACTTCAAATAAATATCGTACAAATGACCAAATAGAAATCCAGTAATGGATAGCGAGATTTTATTAACCCTGGATGAATATAAGGCAGATCGCTGTCCGAATCACGAGCTATCTGATCGCCGTTGTTAACGAAAGTCTATTGAACAGCAACCACCACTCAAAGGCAGGTGTTCAGGTTATACAAATTAGGGTGATAAGAAGAAGAAAAATGAGAAGAATAATGGTTATCAAATATATCAAGAGAAATTAAAATCATGCGTTTTATTATTGTTGTAAAAGTTTTTTTTATCTATAACATTATTTTTTTCTTCAAATGCGGATCATGTTAAATAAAGGGTGGTCGATTCAAAACGTACGATGTTAATTGTAAATAAAACAAAAAGTTTTCAGAGAATTATCTTAATATTTTTTTTATTACGATAGAAGGATCTATGACAATTATATGTTTAACAAAATATCAGCCAAATGCTCCCCACGGCTTCGGTGGCATACCTTTACCCAATAGTCCATATTTTCAATGACTCTGAAACATAATTGAGGTTCAATATCGTTAATGTGCCGAATTATCTCATAATTTCGCTTTTAAATTGTTCTTGGCTTATCGGCGTGCACTTTTTGTTTTAAATATCCCCAAAGAAAGAAGACCAACGGTGTCAAATCACATGATCGTGGCGCAAATTAATATCGACACGATGGGAGATAACGCGGCCATTGAATATCTCGCGCAAAAAAACCATTGTTTCGTTGGTTGTGTGGCACGTGGCACCATCCTGTTGGAACCACATCTCGTCCAGGTCCATATTTTCAATTTTTCGCTACAGAAGTCCGACATAATCTTGCGATAGCGAACACAATTCACGGTAATTGCTTGGACGACCTAATTTTCGAAGAAGGTCGCCCGATGACACTGCCAGCCCATAAACACTGAACCAAAAAGTGTTCATAATATTAACGAACAACGTTTATTAAAATAATTTTCGTTGGCTCAATGAGTTATTCGTTAATATAAAGAAAAATAAAATTATTCAGATATTTCAATTTACGTACGATTCGTTGACTCAATGAACATGCATTTATTAATTATTTCGTAACCTTTTTTCTTATATTAGCGAAAAGTTTTTTAAATAATTAATATCAAATCTTTTTATAAACGGTCATTCATTATCTTAACGAACAAATTCATTGGACGAGAACTAATAAATTTTTCGTTTGCTCAACGTAAATTTTCATTGACTCCACGTACCTTTTTGGTTCAGTAAACCGCACCAAACAGTCATTCTTTGTGGATGCATCGGCTTTTCAGCAATCAATCGTGGATTCTCATTTCCCAAATGCGGCAATTCTGCTTGTTAACGAAGCCACTGTTAACCACAATTAACATCGTGCATTATGGTTGGACCAACCTTTAGTATTATTTGATATTTGTGTTATGTTTAATCATTTAGCCAAAAACTCTATGAAGAAAAAACCTACTAAAATGAACGACGCAAAAAATGTGTATAAAATTTTAATTGGCGTAGAACTTTAATTGTGTTTTGGTCCCGTATTGCACCACAATCTTAAGTGAAGTCTCTAGTTAAAAATTAAAAAAAAAATAATAATAAAATTGGGTGCTGTAAAGTGCTTACTTTTTCTGTTTGATAATTTGTGCAGACTTGAACATAGAGTTAAATACTTACGGCCAAATTCATAAAACGTTCTTATTTTAAGCTTAAAGTATGTAATAACTATTAAACGATTTTGGTCTTTTAAGCCTTTTATAAAAATTGGTATTCATAAACGTACATAAACAGCTTCTTAGCTATTATCTGTTTTTAGCGATTCTGTGTTTAAGTATGGCAACTTTATTTACGTTTTTTTGGCTTTTTATTGATAGTGATGCATGAAACTTCTATTCGGTTCACATAATTTTATATAATTAATATATTTTTTTATAATTAAAGACCTTAAAAATTATTCCTATTAAATAAAAATACATATTATTTTATTTTCTGAAGAAGATTTTGCCGAAAGGTATTAAAAAAATGTTTGTTTAAAACTTTTTTTATATATACGATAAGAAAGTATTCGAATAAAAAGTTTGTTTACTTTTTATTAACATCACTTTTATTACGATTTGTTAATTTTATTTTTTCTTATTTTTTTAAAACCTAAAAAAACTAATTGCAATAATTTAACATTTGCAATAATTTAGCATTTGCCCCTGAACATATTAATTTAAATCACATAAAAATTTAAATATTTAACAATATAACTTTAAATTGGTTGTCTAAATTAAAATAAATTTAGTAAAATGTATTTATCATGTCCATATTAATAAATTTTTCCATTATTTTAAAACATATTGCCCAAAAATAATATCATTAAATGCAAACATTTATCAAAATGTCATTTTATTTTTGGTTTAAAGAAGGGTAAATCCAACAATAAATTTTCATACTTTATAAATGGTTTATTAAATGTTTAATAGATTATTTTTCGTTTATGAATACAACTCTAGAACTTTTTGCTAATAAACGGTAAATTAATCATAAATACATTTTAATGAATACGGCTGTTAGAGTTTGAGCGTCTAAAATTGCGAAAAGTCACTCAAAAATTAAAAGGGTTCTGTAAAGTTGACCAGAGCCACTTACTTGCCTGTATGTATATTTACACGCTTAATGCCAATCTGAGGTCTGTTTGGCTCGTTTACTCATAATGTGTAAAATTTTCTCGATTTTCATGGGTTTTTAGTGATTTTCTCCGAATTTTGTGGATGTTGGTGGCAAACGGGCCACAGATTCGTAAAGTAGGTGCGGTCTGGCCAAATTTTTAAGACCACCTTTTTAACAATATATGGTGGCTACCAATAAAAGTGGGCGGACCACGCCCATTTTTCCACAAAGATTTACTTTTGTGCAGACATTATCCAAACCAAATTCCATTTCGATTTTTGCCCTGGAACGGTAGTTATTACTTTTGGCCGCCTAAAATTGCAAAAAGTCACACTGTGCGATATAGAGAAGCCGTCGAGAGGTATGGAAAGAATATTTTCTTTTCTGCTGTAGAGTTGTACGACCATTTATGTCTTTTTAAGAGAGATATATTTAATAGACTTGAGAAGCTTGACATTTATGTTGTGTCGACTATTTATTCTCGGACATTGAAAATCTATGAGCGAACTCAGGTCTAACCAGACTGAACCCGGCTAAGGCTCAAATGCTAGGCATCCGAAAGTATTCGTGATTTCTGGAAACCAAAGGACTCACCAGAGTAAGTAGGTGTCTTTGTGCTTGAAACAAGTTAAGTGCGTTCTACATTTTATTGCATGTTTAAAAGAGGTGTGAAGTTGTGGTTAAATGAAACGACAAAGATTCCCGAGTCCCTTTAGGCAAAAATGGTGTGGTCGATGGACTGATGAAATAGACAAGAAAGGCTAAAACAATAAAGTATGAGTTGTAATGCTAGTTTGTGGTGAAAGTCAATTGATATATTGAGTTATCTTTATCTTGATTGAAGGGCTGATAAAAAATTGTGTAATTGAGAGACTGGTGAAAAGACAGAGAAGAGCGAAATAAAGCAGTGGGGACTTGGATGTTAAAAGCTAATGAAAGGTTGAGGTACCGGTGAATTGGTGGACTTATTGTTAACTGGACTTATAAGTGAAGAGTCAAAAGTCTGGATGAAGAACAATTTGACAGTCTAATGTAATTTATATAGTCCGGAATGATGCTCTTGTACAGATAGTGCTCTTCTCATGAGAATGTGTCTTTGGGGATCATATGGTGATTGTGGCTTGAACCCAAAGACGCAGAAAGAGAGCTCCTGAGTCACATGAGAGACTTCACTTCTAAAAGTTCGAATTACAGGGTGGATCTCTCTAGGTGGTGTTGCTATTCAAAAGCTTCTGCCGACTATTCCAATGCAGCGGACTTAGATATCTCCAGCTCCTAAACAAGGGACGAGGGTAACATTTTAGTCTGATTATACATTCAAAATTGCTAACTGAGTGTCTTGGTTGCGCTCACAATCAAAGGCGTTTAGTAAATACATAATTTATCACCCAGTGGTTAAGTTCCACCATGAGGTTAGGCCGAAATTGGGGTGCTACTGCAGATCTGTCTCCACGACAGTACCAAAAACTTAAATTCAAGAGGACACTTCTATGGGGCCAGGTAATATAATAAACGGATTTGGCTCATTTTTAATATTTAGTAGTCTATAACCTGGGCATTTAAAAAATTTTTTGTTTTGCAGATATTTTTTTATTAATTAGAATGATTATTAAAATAACGCTATAACCCATACCCGCACCCAATGTAAACGTTTTAATTAACTTCTTTAAAGTTTGTTGAATAAGTTTATCAACTTTTTCTTGCATTTTATTAATATTCATCTTTATTTTTTTTTTTTTTTGGATTTCCTGTTCAAGTTGTACAAAAAAATCAACTCAAGTATCAAAGTAACACCCTACAAGAAAACCACCGCCATACATTTACTATTTCATATACTATTTTTTTTTCATTGATGCAAACGGTCATTTACAGTGGTTCCATTTGTTCAACAGCATTTTTGTCCAAATGTTGGAACTGCTATCAGAGTCATAGACTTTTAACGTCTCCTGCATGTGACTAAAATGCAAACGATTTTTTTTTTGTGTTGTTTTATTCGATTTTATTTAATCATATTCTTTTGTAAGAGTGTGTCGGGCGGTACGAGTTTACAACTGATTAAAACTGCAACTACTTTGGAAATTTCTTATATCGTACGTTGCTTTTTTCATTTTATTTTGTAATCAGACGTATGAACTTTTATATGACGTCGTGCGGGCTGTTGAATTCAGTTCAGTATTGTTCTTTATTTGTTTTCTTTTGTAATTTTTTTCTTCTTATCATTTGCAGTTTATTTGTTACAAAGAAAAAAAAAATAAACCTTTTGCACTTTTTTATATTTAAATATACCCTTCACCGAAGGTAAAAAAAAGGATATATATTAGTTTGTTATTCCATTTGTAATATTGACATTGTAATTTTGATTTACGTGAATACCTGTCTAGCCACTTTAGGTCCCTCTGTTTCTAACCACATGGTGTGTTAATATTAAGCGCTTACCAAATGTCTTTGTGTGCAAGAAAAACCATTTGCAACCGCAGGTAACAATATCACTATATAATCCACCAAAAATTATACACACACCCCTTGATAAGGAACCGGAGCTATCTAATATCCACTGATATTCATAAATCCCAGCAGCTCCTGTTGAATAGTTACATCACCTAAGGTCACCAAAAGACAGAACTTTCTCACAAGGGTGAAATGTTATCCTTCCCCCGACTTTGGTTGTTAACCACAGCTACCACGTGCCCAGAAATTATCTCTTCATCAAAAAAAAAAGGTGATCTTTGTTGAACGCCTTTCTGAATTCATGCCTTGAAAAAAGCTCTTCCGCACCGGATGGTGAATAACTTACTGAAAGCCAACCTCCTATCGGAAAAGCATGGCGTCAACAAAGACAGTCATCCTAAGAGACAGGAAGTATTTCTTACAAGAATCATAGTAACGGCGACATCACCAATAGTCAGACCGGTGCTTGCACTCACCGGGTACTACTGACTTCCGTGGCACCTCAATTAAGTACAGAGGTACAACTTCGAACTTTCTGAAGACCATTGGACCGCAAAGAGCTCACTTGCAATAGAATGCATGAGATATCGAAGTATGCCCGTACATTCAGATATGCTGGATGAATAAATTGACATAGCAGATATAGCCCGGAGGACGTAACACCAAAAGGAGAAATATCCTTAAGATGATCCCTATAGACTATAATATATAAATATTTTTTATCCTTATGACAAGAGAATTTCATTAAACGTGTTAAAGGCACCATCACACACAGGAAGCAAATTGAGTGTATAATCTGGCGAAATGATACATTCGCCCCTTGATAACGAGCTGGAACCGTGCCTGTAGCTTCAGTTGAATAGCTTCAGCATCTAGGGATAGTCCTACCTCAAGACGAAGTCACCCTTAAGCGGTAAAAAATCAGTCATTTAGTAGGATTTGCAAGTTATCCCTTTCCGCGGTTTAGGTTTAAATCACCACGTGATTCCCAAAAATCACTCTTCGTCAAAAAAGTGCCTTTCTGTTGGATCCAGTTGTAAGCTTATGCTTTAGAAAAAGCACTCCTCCATCGGACTGAGAACACTTTCTAGGAAAAGCAGCTTTCTATCAGAAAGGCAAAGCTTCCGCAAAGAAAATTATCCTAAAAGAGAGGAAGCATTTCCCGCCAAAATCATTCTAACGAAGGCCTCAACCAATAGCAGAGAAAGGATCTCTGTTCAGCCACGATCTCAAGAGATCTTTAAATTTTGGATTTTGGCTGAATCACAGGTAGCATCTTCACCCGATTTGCCCCGGAGGATGTAACATCAAAAGGTGAAATATCCTTAAGATGTTGCCTAAAACCCCCAGGGGGATGTCTGTCTGCCAGTTGAAATCAAGTTTGCGAAGCACCTACACATCATCAATATTTGTATAATATATATATCGATCGTTAATGCTTTCGAGAATTAAGATATTTATAATAAGCCAAACTTAAATGGCTAAGAAATAATCAAAAATATCGAAAAATGAGTATAACCTATAGCTTATTTTTAAATATTAAGATCGGATATTGAATAGAACATATTTCTTGAAAAGGTCGAAATTAGTCCATATACAAAATAAGTTATGGCTTAAATATTTTATATATCCCCTTATACCAAAATCCGTAAAATTACAAAAAAGGCAAAACTTCCATAACTTTCGTTCTTATCAAACTTTAGTGAAGGGTATAACCCATTCGCCATGGCTGAATGTAGCCACATTCACTTGTTTTTTTTTTATATAATTTTAATAAAAAGTGAGTATTCGGTTTGTATGTTTATAAGTTGATTTTTCTTTTTTTTATCAAAATTCTCTGAACAGGCACATTTCACATTTTGTACAAGTGGGTCCGGTTCGATTGTAAAAAAAATAAATAAATAATTGTTGCCCTGTTGTAGGTTGGCAATGAGTTTCAGATATCATTTAATTATTTCCTTTTGTTTCAAAAGGTTTTATCACCAGTTCATTAAATTAGTGAATTGTGATTTTATTTTTAAAATAAACGGAACAGCGTGAAATGTACAGTGGGGAAGTTAAAAACTAATTACACAAAAAGTAATTTATACCGTATTATTTTTACTTTTTTAATTAGTTCATAAAACCATTAATAATTAATTAACATGAAATAGAACATGAATGATACGCTTGGCCAAGACCTTTATATAGACTCGGATTGGGGTCGAAAGAATAGGGTCGCTTTTAATGCCCGGAAAACCCAATGTTGCGTGCTGACGCATAAACGCGCGACGAATCAAGGTGCCTCATCTGTATATATGGGTGGTATAAAGTAGTGAGGAATCAGAATCTCTTGATGTTCTGGGCTTGAGGATCCAATGCGCTGTCCGATGGACAGAACATATATTTCAGGTGTCGAAAGAAGCATTTAAGTACCTCGCGTTTTTTGAAAACGGTCCATCAGATCTCCTTACTATTTACACCACCTATATCCGACCGCGAATGGAGTACAACTCTCATGTGTGGGCCGGTACTTCAAAGTCCAGTTTGGAATTCCTCGAACGCGTGCAGGAGAGGGCGAAGGTTCTTATTGGTGACAGTAGGGAATCCAACTCCATTGACTCCCTTGAGCACCGTCGCAATGTGGATTGTAGTTGCCTGCTTTATCGTTACTGCAATGGGATTTGTTCGGATGAAAATAGGGATTTGGTTAACCCATACATTTGTTCGTAATACACGTTTTTCCTCAAGAGTCCATAATTTTGTGGGCGATAGGCCGGTAAATAGTACAACGCATTAGAGGGAAAATTCGTTTTTTGGCCGGACCGTTCGTATGTGCTGAAGTCTTCCGTCTCACTTTCCACATGAAAATGTTCAAGTCGAACACTATGCCCTCTATCCTCCCTTCCCATAACCTTTTTGCTTACTTCCATCACAGTGAATTGCATTTGTAGGGGTCATCCACTGGGTGTTGGTCCTAATAAAAAAAAAAAAAAAAAACAAGTTTTCTTAAAAGCATGAACAACTTAAAATTATTAAAGCTAAAACGTTAAAAAAGATATTTGCTCAAAAATATGCAAACCATGCATGAAAGTGCTTACCAAAAACATAAATGAAATCCCTTCCTAAAAAACATCTGATCCAATATGCTCCTCAAAGGAGTAAAAGGAACCAATATATATATTAAATATTTTATTACATTATTTATATTTTCCGACGCTTATTAATTTTAACCGCAAAGTTCACTTTAGTGTAAATTTATACACCGAAAAAAATCCACGTGCTTCATAAACGTGATTTTCGTACGTAACTTAATTTATTTTTTGGGGAAATAAATTTGGAGTTTCTAAGACCTTAAAATTAAGCATGTCAAAGTATTAAACTATCACTTTTAATTTGTTTTGATTCGGTTTAATAGTAGATTAAATTCCTTGCGAGCCATCGACAGAGAGCTCACTTTCGTCCTTCAGTGGTCCCATTGTGATACCTAGCGCCAATGCCTATTCTACAGAGCAGTTACTAATATACGTTAAGGCAGATAAACAAAATAGTCTTCCTAATGAAGAAAAGAAGCAACCCTAATTCTATCTTAGATGGATCATTTAAACAGGTAAATACCGGTTATTACAGGTATTTCTCCCAAATGCCAAGAATTCCAGGACATTAACATTGAAAATTAAACAAAGCTTCCTCTTCCTCCTCGTCATTCTCCTCCCATGAGTCCCCACATGTCAGTGCCCAGTCAAAACTGAGGCCAGTGTTCCAATCTGGTCCCTAATGAACCTAAGTAGAGCTAGTTCTCCGTTCATCATAGCCCGGCCATAGTACCCCGAATATGGAGCAGGTGTATTCCCAGCTCCACCCCAACTGTGCAAGTCTATAAGACTAGCACTTGATAAGTGTGACTTACAGTGAGCCAATAGAAGGCCAACGAATTAATCAATGAATGCATCATACAGACGGCCACCTCGATTGGCAAGCTCATCTGAAATCTTGTTGCCCGGACAGTTCGCATGCCCTTGCATACACATTAGCGTTACCCTCGATACTTTGGAATTGCATTTTGACACATCCGACATTCTGCAGTTAACCAAGATGTCGTATAGACAAGCGCTATGGAAGCAAGGACAGCCTTGCAAGCAGTAAATATACATTTATTCCTCGATATGCGATAATACCTTGGCCTGTTAGCCGACCGCCTTATAGCAGAGAGTTCCGCCTGCGTGATAGTACAATCATTTGAAAAACGAAAGGGAACTTTGAAATCCAGTTCCTGTATAAAGAACCCCCCATCATTTCTACTTCCTTTCCTAGAACCGTCAGTATAGACCATTAGGTAGTAATTTCATCAGACAGCCCATCACCGCATGTCGTATGTGCTGAGTACCTCGCACCGATGAAAAGGCTCCGGACTGCAGTAGTCCACCCCATCAATTACAATCGAGTGATAGATTATCCTGCCGTGGCCATAGTCACGAGTCGACCAGCTGTGTGCCGCGTACAGCCATGTCTACGAGCAGAGAACCATTTGTCTGGCCGTGATGTCAATCTGTAAGTTTATTTGCCTCAAGAGGCCAAAACTATCAGGATTTTCATTTTTTAACTGGCAGTTTTTTGCATAATTCATTATTTTACGGAAAAACGAACGGACACATTATTAAAGATAGAGCTCCACACCACTCGTTCTTTGCTTCACTTTCTTGACGTTTTTCTAAAGGCTGTATGATACTTCATTTTTAATGCATTGTTCAAGATGCAGTGAACAGTGCAAATATAATGTAATAGAAAAATTTGCCAAATGCAAAGAGTTCAGCTGTATTAAGATAAATAGCAAACTGTCAAAAAGTTTACTAAAGTTATTGATAAAAAATTTAGTTATGTCAAAAAAAAAATTTTAATTGTTCAACTTAAAATTGACATTTCAAGCTTGAAATATTAAAAGTGTTGCTGAATCAGCGGTTAATGGACAAATTCAGCGAATAACCGCTTTTGGTTTTTTTTCTCATAAACAAAAAGTTGACAACATTTAATAAAATAAGCAAATCATAACCAAAAAAAAATTAAAAAACTTTTTTTACATTTTTCATAGTTTGCTCTTTCTAACATTTACTGTTTTTTTTCTATCAAATCTATATAAATTCAATGAATAAAAAATGTAGTGTCATAAGGGCTAAAGACGCAAGAAAGATATCCTACTTCAAGCATTCGATGCGTATATGCATTCTACGCATGTGATGTGTAACTTATCGATGCAATTTTACACTAAAAATATTCACGTCAAAAGTTGCACTCTTGCGAATAAGCAGAAGTGCAAAAACATTGGAACAACCATTCAGACATTTATTTCGCCCAAACGATGCAAAATTGTCAGGGTATAAGTCAGTGCGATATTATCAGAGTAAAAGCATAAACATTTTGCAACTTTGAATGGCATTGCCAAGTTGAACAAAATTTTAAGAAAGAAGTAGAAAGTAGAAATAAAAAATATTAAAAATTGTAGTGTTTAAAGATGAACTTTGAAAAAATAAAAAGCGTTAAAATATTGAAGAAGCAGAAAATAATAAAAATACTGGAATACTTTTCTGAATGTGAGGTAGATAAGATAAAAATTCGTTAAATTAACCCTATTTTGTGTATTTTTCAAGAAATTACGGTTCAGATTTTTTAAAAAATTTATATTGTCATATGGAAGGAGCGTTGTTAAAAAATCGTTTCGGAAAAGCTGAAAATTTAAAGTTCAAACAAAATTGGTTGCTCTCGTCAAATAAGTGCAACTAAGCTATTTTGCACAGTTGCAAGGGTAACAAAAATTGTCGTGAATACCTTTACTGATTCAACTTTGACAGATGCAAAAAAGGATAAACGCATTAAACGTGTGGTGTAAACCTCCAGCTTAACTTTTGTATTTGTCGATATCGGCAAAATACAAAAAACTAACTACGATTTTTTATTGTCCTAAATTTCTTGAGAATTACTTTCAGTGTAGCCAGTTACCTTTTTTTTAACATGAAAAACAAAAAGCTAAAATATAAATTTCAAAAAAAATATTAACGAATTGGTTTTTTGCGCACAAAAAATTTGCTAAGCTTGAGAAAAAAAACTAAAAGTTTACAACTACAAAGGACCTCTTGCCTGCAGTCCAGGATTCTAAGCCAAAAGTTATCGAACATACAAGCCAAAACCAAAGTCAATTTGTTTGTGTGAGCAAATCTAAAATGTGTTTAAAAAAAATCTTTCAAATAAAATACACAATGTAGCTGAAATACCACAACATAAAAACAATGGCAAAAAAATTACTTTCGAATATGAAAAAAATAGAAAATTTTATTAACGTCACAAAACTCCTGTGATTCTTTGAATATATCGATACGTGTGTGAAAATAGAATAAAAAAAAATGAAGTGAAAAATTACATGGACTTATACTGACTTACACATCAAGTGGTGGCATTAAGAATTGTTTAAAAATTTTACGAGTTAAATAGTTAAATTTTTAGGCATCCCGAAACAGTCAAAAATTTTAGTCGGTCAAGGCCGAACATATGACATCCTACACGACTTTTTGTTGTACAAAGATGATTGCAGTAGATTAATTATCCGAAAGATATTTTGTGAATTCATTCAAGTCAAGGTGCTAATATTTTAAAAAGACTAAGGCCAATAATGGATACATTGGTGGATTTAACGTTATACTTTTAAATATATTTTTTTTTTAATTCATAGTACGGGATATAAGATTTATATGATTTAAAGCAGTGCTCGGAAAAGGGAACTCAAGTTTAAAGCACACTTGCATTATTGAATTTTAATTTGTAAAAATAAAACATTTTTTTTATATCCTCCACAACTAGGCCCTGGAGTAATTTCAAGCCATGTGCGCCTGTCTGTTGAAAGCACACCCATTTTCGTAAAATTCAAAAGAAAATGACAATATTTGTGTTAATTGTTTCTTGTTATATATCCTATGCAGTTTGGAAATCCAGCAAAATCAGTAGAGTAGGATAAGAGTTATGAATCCAAGTGAGGAACCACCCCCTAAAAAATTTATAGTTTTGTTACAAAAACTGTCGTTTTTTAACTAAAACAATAATTGATTCAATTATCACATTTACACAGAAAAAATTATTAAATTTCTCCAATCACCAAATTTGTTCTAAATTCATAATATCAAGCAAACAATTTGTTGATTTTGCACCTATTACCAAAATGATTATATTGATTACAAAAAATTTTAAATTTTTGAAAAAATATTTTCATTGAATGATATTTTTAATTTTAATTAAAAAAGTGATCAAAAAACTTTGCCATTTCAAACAATGTGTTCATTTATTTAAATAAATATTGACAATTCCCAACAACAATTCTACAAGTTTAAATTATTTGATTTTAAACGATAAAAGTCAATTAAGACTTTTTGTTATTTAATTAAAGTTTTAATTGAAAATTTATTTCAAAACAACTAAAATGTTAATTAAATCAAAATTAAATTTTTAATTTTCTTTCAACTAAAAAAATAATTGATTCAATTATCACATTAATTAAATTTAAAAACTTTTTAAACCATTTTTTTAATTGATAAAACACTTTGTTCTGTGTATTATTTTAAAATTTTTTTAATATTTTTTTGAATTTATGAAAAACTACTGAACATTTTTTCTGTAAACAAATTAAGTTTAATTGCTTTTAGTTTCATTTTAATAGGTAATCATGACTCTCTACTCAGAAAAAATCGTTTTAATCACCACATTCGTAGAAGCAAGCAAACAATTTGTTGATTTGAGACCTATTACCAAAATGATTATATTGATTACTGAAAGTTGTACAAATTTAAATTTTGATTAAAGCTATGATCAACAAACTGTCCGATTTCAAACAACGTGTTCGTTTATTCAACTTAAAGGATAATTAACAAAAAATCTATATTCTATTCAATTACCTCAGGTTATTAGAACTAAATAAAAAAATGTTTGAATTGAGCATACACGCAATTAAACAATTAGTTAGATTCAATTAAAATTTTTATTGAATGAATTAAAATGTATAATGAAAATTTGAATTAAAAATAAATTAATTTAGTTTTGTATATCTATAAATAACACAATGAAATCTGGTGATGGTCGGTCCATATTTTACCATAGATCCCATATAAAGTCAACTCATGGCAGGCACTTAAATACGTCTTAAACTAAAAAAATTGGTGTTGTGGTGCAATTTGATTCTATTCAGTTTTATGATACTATAGATAACAGTAAGAGTCGTTTATGATAGTCGATTTAAGATTTGTCATAGGGCCCACATAAAACCGTATTCCGAAAAGCACTTTAATATACATACCGAAAACAGAAATAAATCATGATATTTTATATTAGAATTTTTTTTAAAATATACACAATACACAGATAAAATTCCTGCTAAATTTTTTTCAATTAAGTCATTAATCAAACATAAAATCAGTTTTAATTAAAAATTTGTTCAAGTGAACTAAACGTTTACTTATATCCACAACATTACAGCAAAAATTGTTGTTTATATTAAAAAAAAATATTTATTTGATACTATTAATTTGCTAACTTGTGCAAATTTAATTAATTTTTTAATTAACATCACAAATATTTTAATTGAAATCAATTTTTATTTTTCTCTGTGTACTATTTGTAATAAAGTTCAATTATTACGGTTCAAATTATTCCTTTTGTAATATGGAAATTTATAGACAATTCTTAAGATTACCAAAAGTATTACCAAAATATTATTATTATAGTCAATTAAGATTTTAATTTATTTAATTGATATTTTAATTTCATAGTTTTTTTTTTTGAAACCAATTTTATTTTCCTTATTCTTCAACGACTTGCCATGCGTAATTAAATATTGTTACGTCTTAACCCATTTACGCCCGCTGTTCTATAAATAGTACGACAATTCAAGTTTAAATAAAAACTATGTCATGCAGTTTTTTGCTCTAGCAACGTTTTGTATCGGTTATTAAAAGTACATACAATAATCATGTAGGAAAATAAATCAAAGTTATTATGTAAAAATGAAAAGAATCTCCGGTTTGTTTAAGCAATTTATTTTTTACTGGTAGCTGAGAACTTTTTTTAATTTATTTTTTAAGATTTAGCTGAAGATATTGACAAAAAGTATTTTATTTATTCTATAATACTACATTATTATAAAAAACACATAAAATGGTTTAATTCGTGTAAAGTTTTTCTCGCTATAGCGTATGAAGTGTTACTGTTCTAAGTTTAGTACACCGGGCGCTTGAGGTAAAAATAAATTGCAAACGGTTATATACATCTTAAGTCAGACCAATCTTGGAATATGGATCTGTTATTTGGGATCCGGATGCGGATTATCTCAAAAACATTATAGAATCAGTCCAAAAACAATTCCTTCTTTTTTGCTTGGGTAATTCAACATAGAATCCTCACGTCATTATTCCTCCTTATACCACAAGGCTTGCATTAATAAAATTACCAACGTTGGAGAGCAGAAGATCTATGCTTAGCGTTTCATTTTTATTCAACCTAATAAATGGCGCGGTCGACTCCGAATTCCTACTCAGCCACATAAACTTTAATGTTCCTCATCGATCAACTCGTTTCTACATTCCAATATATTTACAAGTTTTTCAACCTAATTATGCTAATTCTGATTCTCTTAGAAAACTGTGTAAACTTTATAATGATTTTTATTTTCTTATTGATTATTCTGTTAATGTTAATGTCATTAAACGTAATAAAGGGTCCGCCATCTAACGTTTTTTTTCCAACTAGTGCTTATTTCGTGAATGGTAACAAATCAGACATGAGCTAAGATTTGACAGATAATTAGTTTTATCCTTCCGCTTGAACAACGCTGGGAAATATTGCGACATTACTTTGAAAATCATGGTAATGTTGCAGAATGTGTGCGAAAATTGCGTACGGATTTTGGAAGAAGAGAAGCACCGTCAGCTCCGTATGTTCGTTATCTTGTGAAAAAAGTGAAAGAAACTGGCATCCTCATCGATAAACCAAAGCGTGAAAAGCAAAAAAAAGTGAGTACACCCGAGAATATTGCTGCTGAGGCAGAAAGTGTGCGTGAAGCGCCATCAACATCAATTCACCGTCGTTCTCAACAATTGAACATTTCGGAGACATCATTGAGACGAATTTTGCATAAAGACCTTGGTATGACGCCATACAAAGTCCAATTGGTTCAGGAGTTGAAGCCAACTGACCATCCAATGTGTTTTCGCTTCGCTAAGTGGGCCTGCGATCGACTTACAGATGATGCCGATTTTGCCAAAAAAATCATCTTTTCAGATGAAGCTCATTTTGATCTTGGCGGGTATGTAATCAAGCAAATGTCGCATTTGGGGCACAGAAAACCCGCACGCATACATTGAAAAGCCGATACACCCAAAACGAGTCACTGTTTGGTGCGGATTTTGGTCCCGAGGCATAATTGGGCCATTTTTCTTCGAAAATGAGCAAGGAGTGGCCGTTACAGTCAATGGCGATCGTTATCGGGCCATCTTGAACGAATTTTTGTTCACAAAAATTGAAGAGGAGGATATTGGCACGCGCTACGTGCCACACAGCCGAAGCTACACTCGATGTTTTGCGCCCTGTTTTTGAAGATCGCATTATCAGCCGCAGAGCTGATGTCGTTTGGCCACCTCGGAGCTGCGATTTGACACCGTTGGACTATTATGATAAGTGTTACGCCGACAAGCCAGAGACAATTGACGCTCTAAAGGACAATATTCGTGAAGCCATTGGTGAAATACAGCTGCACACAATCAATAATGTGCTTAAAAATTGGACCGATCGTGTAGGCTACTGCATGGCCAGCCGAGGCAGCCATTTGAATGAAATTATTTTCCATTATTAACCGGAAGGATTGTACTTTCAAATAAAAAAAGAAATTTGAGAGAATATTCAGTAGTTTTTTTTATAGCATCTTCAAAAAAAAAAAAGTTATTTGGCGGACCCTTTATTGTTTTGTAGCTTAATCAATGTAATTAAATGGCTGTCTAAATCCTTTGTTATTTTTTATATTATTTAAATTTTTTTTTATACTTGGTCTGTGAGGATTTATTCCGTAGACCTTAAATAAATAAATAAAAAAAAACAACTTAAACGGTAATTGAATCGAAGACATATTTTTAGGTTTTGTTCAATTAAAGAAATAATCGATTCAATTAACACATTTATTAAGTTTTAATATTTTACAAAAAAAAAAACAAAAAAAACCGAAATTATTTTATTGATAAAAAAAACTAATGAATATTGTTTTCTGTGTACGCAAAGTAAATTTTAAATGTATGCATTTAAGTTCATCGACCTTTATTTTCCATTGTTTTAATCATTTCATCCAATTGAAATATGTGGTCCTGTAAGTGTGGCTGACTTCCAAAACGTACCAATACAAAATTTGTATACAGTTTTACTACTGTATTTTAACCATGCACATCTAGAAAGTGCCGAAACAATGCAACTATGTGTTTTGTTTATTTAAACGTTTTCAAATGTAAGTGATGCAATGGATAATATTAAAAAAAAACATTTAAGGCCATGTCAGATAAAACTTTTGCTTCGCGTTGCGTTACCGATTCGCTTTGACATCTAAGATAAAATATACATACTTATACGAAACATGTCACATAAAGTACTTTCAAAGCGGAGCGAAGCAAAAAGTTAGCCAACTCTCATCTTTTTGCGCGCTTTGACAATTGGCTGGTATAATTTTCTTCGGTTTTTTAATTTTTTTGCCAAATTCAATTCCAAAAAACTGTCCATTTAAATTTTTAACTTTTATTTTCATAACAAATAATTAAATGTACAAATTGCCAACCGCTTTTATAAGAAAAAAAGCAATGCTTGAGTGTTGTCAAAGTTTTCATTGTGTCATACACCTTTTGCTTTGCGTTTTTCTGCCAAAGGTAGAAACGTCACGCAAAGCGACAAAGTTGTATCTGACACGGCCTTTAGTGTTTGCAAATGAAATGTTAAATGTCACAAAGCATCAATTTTAAATCCGATGCCCTGATTGCTGTTTTTCTGCGTTACTAATACTTAACAGTGATATTTTGGAAGGGTTTGCATTGTATATATTTTGTATTGCGGCGTACACTGGGGAAATGGTACAATCAAATCAAAAAGAATTACTCCGATCTGACGGCCAGTTTTTTTTTATATCCGTCTCAAACTCAGTACTTGTATGTTTTACCGAACCAACTTAATTTAAACCTTAGAATTTAAAAACGAATATTATTTTATTATGTGAGCTAACGTTTTTCTTTTTATTTATTATTTAAAGAAGGATATTTCAGTATACTAAAATTTAAAAAAAAAATCTGCAGATACTTAAGTTTTTTTTTTGTGTATTTTTATGAACATATAACAAAAATCCCTTTTTGCTCCAAACTTTTGGACCTGCAATTTTAGCCTTACTTTCCCACAGTTGGAAATCACTACTAATACATTATCTCATATCTGTTTTTATATTTTTAATCAATTGCAGGTGCCACCTTTCAATTTGTTGCATTACACAGTACAACATTTTTCAGCTGATTGATTCGGGACTCAATTCTGATAAGGCTCTTTTGTTTAACATAACTCGAGAACCACTAGTCGGATTTTGCTGAAACAAATTTAGAAAAATCAAGAATTACAATTATTTTAATCTGTTTATATAACGTTTTGCTACATAAGCAACAGTTTCGCAGTTATAAATAAATGTATGAAGAAAAAAAAAATATTTGTTGCCTTAAAAATTAAAATTTTTTTTTTAATTCATAAAAAATCTAAAACGGTAAAACTTGTCAAGTCCGATTACTTTCACAGTCGCATAACCTATGAACAAATTGAGACATTAATCATAAAAATCGATGGACGCGTTTCGCTTTTATTCACAATTAAGTGAAGGTATGCATTTCAAAAATACGAGACGAAGATTCTTTGCTAATGCTGCTTTGATTTCCGAAATCACGGGTCTAGATGAAGACATAATCAAGAGGTTTTCAATAATTCTCGAAGCTATACAATTACCGAGGCAGTACATAAGAAAAAATTTGGTGATTTTTGTATGGAGACGGCAAAAGAGTTTGTTGCACAGTGCGAGTGGTTCAATATGCCACCTACACTCCTCAAAATTCTGATTCATGGAAAATATATAATTGAAAAGTGTATTTTTCCGAAGAGGCTCAGGAAAGTCGTAACAAAGACTATAAAAAATATCGCCTTAGAAATATCGCCCAGAAAATGCAGTCGAATTGCCACAAACGAAGATATTATGCACGGAATGATGGTAATATCAGATCCCATGATCTCACACTTGACTCCTTCATTTAGACAGAAAAAGCATAGTGATATAAGCGACGAAGTTAAGGCTATTTTAGAATAATAAATTAAAAATAGATTTAAAATAAATAATAAATTAAAAATTAAAAAAATCATTTAAATGGTTTTGTTAGTTAGGGCTTTTAACATTGTAGGTAACGATATACATTTCTCTAAATTTCTTTATTTTGATTACTTTTGTGTATTACTATATAAATAAATTCAAATTTGTGATGAAATCATTACATTTTTTGATAAATATATTTTTTTCCTCACCTCCATACAAAAATCCCCAGTGTGCGGCGTTATGAAACATTATGCTCCGTTCTAATACAAAGCAAGTCAGCCTATCTAAATGATTCGTAGCGTTTTCGTGAATTTTTGGAAGAAATCAGGTCCGAGTGTATCCCCAGCGAGTGAACTGCTCCAAACGGTTAATTTTTCTGGATGGTATGGAGTCTATATGCGGCAATTTGTTTATTAACAAGACGTCAAGCCAAAAATGAGCTAAACAGAAGTTTGCGTCTATAAGTCGCGCGAATCGATGGCTGATTTTCAAAACAAATGTGATATTTGGTAACGAGAGCCCATTCCCGATAATTTTCCAGCGTATACTGATCATAAATATCAAAAAGTGAGCGCAGTATAACAGCTCGTTTGACAGCTAACCCTTTCATTAGTTAAATTGGGCTGGCTTAAAAACACCCTTTACATGTGAACACAAGCCATCTTTGAACCTTTCAAACCTTCTTCAAAATTTTACAAAAATGGTGTAGGTTTGCATAAAAATTGTTCACAGTAAATTTTTTCTCGATACTAACTTTTTTCGAGAATTAAGTCAGGTTAAAGTGGTATGGGAACAATGATCACCCTGCAGATAATACGATTAGTCCATACATGCGTGTATAATATAGCCCATAAGGGACTAGGGCTAGTCCAAAAGTAACCCAAACATATTGAAAAAACATGGTCTATTCAACATTAAGATGTCCTAGGGCTGGACCATAAAGCCCAGCTTTGCATAACAACGGAGTAGTCCTCAAACCACTCCATGTTCATACATACTCCCAGGGGGTTAGGGGACTTTAAACTATTCTATGGTATACTCCAAAGGATTATTTCTGAAATCCTTTAAAAACCAAAACATGTCGTTTAAAAACAAACACATTTCGTTTTACTATAAATTCTTTTTTTACAATGACACGGTCCATGATTGCATTACATCGGACCATGTTGTAAGTAGCCCATTTTATCTAAAATGGATCAAGTAGTTGCGGGGGCAATAATGGACTAATACAAACACAAAAACGAAATAAAAGGATGTTATTTTAAAATAAATACCATTCTTGCTTATGGGTTACATTTGTGACTTTTTAATCAACCCACGTACAGGGCAGCTGGTATAAAAATGTAAAGGATTTCTGGTTTATGTACGAGCAAAACAATCGCATCATATTCTGGTTTATCAGGAGTAAAAAAAGAAAACGTAAAAAGTAGTGAATGGAAAAAGTATTAAAAAAATTGTTAAAAATTACAATCCACGCTTAGTTGAGTAATTTTTCAATTGGTGAATAATTGATGGTTGAACAAGTGTTTATTAGTATAAAAACGTACAGACACTCGCACATGTATAAAGAGTACAAAAACATTGAAGCACAAGAGAATGAAGGTGTGTCTCGGTGTGTGTGTGTGAAGGATATTGACTATTGTGCATTTATTTTCATGGATTCGTCGGAGGTGTGAAATCATATCAGGATGTGTAACGTTTTGTTTCCATTTTTTTTTTCTTTAAAACAGAATTTTTTTTGTTATTACTTTTTATGAATGTTTTTATGAGTCCCCTCTTTCCTCACTCTGCCCTTTCTTATATTTTTTTCGCCAAACTGTTGACAGACAACAATATGCTGATGGAAACAATCAACCCAAGTCATGTTCTATTGGCATCTGTAGTCAGGCATAAAAAATGAATATTTTAGATGTAACTAAGCATGTGTGTGTGTGCTGGATGTAAATGCGGTGATGATGATGATGATGAGGACGATGATGTTTCTCGGTGTTGATGATGACATTGATGTGTGGTTATGTTGGTGTGTTGATCTATTATAAATTTATACGTGTGTTTCCTTTGCACCAGTGCTTTTATATGAATTTATGAAAATTAAACGTTTCTTTTTTTTGTTATTGTTTTTAAACAGGATGTATGAGTTGGTTTTGTGTGATAATTTTTATTTTCAGTTGAGTTTTTATCGTCTATTTGTTGCTTAATTGTTGTTGCCAATATTGTAATTTAACCACAAATTGAGTGCAGTGGCTGGTTGGCTGATTGTGATGCTGGTGTTGATGAGTTAAAGTGATTGGCAAAAATTAAATTCATGGTGCAAAAATCTAAATAATTTAAAAAGAAGGAGTGTTTGTATACGTGTTTTAGATAAGCAATTTTTTTTTAAAAAAATTTTTTAAAATGATATTACTACTTATTTCAATTGATTGACATTAAAAATGTACTAATTTTATCTAACTTAAAAAATAATTGTAAGTTTTTTTGTACTTCAATGTTATTTGTTCTACTTAAATTTTCAAAATTTCGAGAACTTTTGGAATAAACGAGTAGTAAAGAAAGTGTCAATGAAAACTTTGCTAACAAAGTACGGGCTCCTATTTTATGGAAAACTAGCTGACCCGGTCCGCGTTGCTGGCCCTAATCAAACATTAGTGTTGTATTACCAGACGATTTAAATTGATCTTTAAACGAAATTTACGGCCTTTAAATAAAAATCCATGAAATACCTATCATAAAGTTTTTCTTACGAAAAAAGTGAGCGTAAAAATGGGCGGGGCAACATTTTCTTTCCGCAAAACCTAAGTTAGACCATGGCGATCATTTTAAAGAAAAAATCGTCCAAATCGGTCAAGCCGTTCTCCAGTTATGCGCTTAATAGAAAAAGTGGGTGTAAAAGTAGGCGTGGTAAATTTTTCATTCGATGAAAACTTAAAGTTGATTAATACGAACATTTGAAAGAAAAATTAGTCAACTCGATGGAGCCGTTTTCTGATTTTAGGTAAATCGAAAAAAGTGGGCGGGGCAAAATTTTCTTTCCGTAAAAACCTAAGTTGGACCATGGCGATCATTTTAAAGAAAAAATCGTTCAAATCGGCCAAGCCGTTCTCAAGTTATGGATTTTGCCACGCCCCTCCGCCCCCAGACCGAAAATCAGACTTCACAGTGTCACCCGCCTGAATATTCTGAAGATTCCCTGAAAATTTCATCAAAATCGGCCCAGCCGTTTTGGAGCTCATACGTTACATACATACACACATACATACATACATACATACATACATACATACACACATCCTATTTTATATATGTATATAGATTAACAGCAAATTTAAATGAAAGATGCCTTTTTCGCTCAACATACTAAAACTAGGTCGAAGGTCTTACCTATTACGTTACAATTACATGGTAAATTAAAGTGCTCCAAGATTGTATGTACGAAAAAAATGTCTCTTAGATGCTACCAGTGATGTTATACGTAGGAAAAAAAATCCCTACTCGTAGGGATTTTCTTCTAAAAAAAATGGTCGCAGAGAAAAAAGAACAGATTTTTTGAAATCATTAAATTGTAGGGACTTTTAAAAATTGTCACGAAACTTTTTGTATTTGGCAATCTTTTTCAATGTGTGACAACATACTAAAAAAATTGTTGATTACGTCAACATTACAAATTGTTATTTTTTTTAGGCAATCGCTTGCTGCCAGTTCAACTTTGATTTTAAAGTAAATTTGCTAAACTCTCTTTTTCAAGTATTTAATTTTTCAGAGCGATAAATAGATAACTTGTTAAAGATAGGCCCCAAGAACTTTTGGATAAATATTTTCACACCTGTTTAATATTTTACGTCCTACACGTAACCACTAAATAGTTTTATATATTAAAAAATTATTTGCTTTTAAAAAACGTTTGCCTAGATCAGACATCATTTAACAGTTTCTGATTAACACAATACAATTATTTTCTTAAGTTAAGTAAATCAATAGAAATTGTTAAAAATAAAGCTAAATTTTAAACAATTTACTGGTAGCGTTTTTTTCTTTGTCTATTTTTTATTGAATTTTTTCGCTAAATATTTGTTTGTTTTTTTTCTTCCTATACTAATCCCGCGAATCTCTACGCTTGTCTGCAGGAAATAATCCAGAGTCTCTGGCGGGAATCGAACCCGCAACCCCGGCGCTTATAGACTAGCTCACTACCAACTAGCCTGAACATGCCTTTATTCATAAAATTGTATCTTCAATTTGCATTGTCCGCACTTTTTTAAAAGACGAGTGTCTAGTACAACGAAAATCGTTAAAAAAAATGGCATCCTTACACCTGTACGATTGTTAGGAAATCCTTAGCCAAAACTAATACGGTCAAACAATAAATTTTTCTTGTATCCAAACAGAACAAACTAAATGTGATTTTAAGTGAATGTCACTTGTTTTTTAGGAGTTTTTAATTTTTTTTAAAGAACTGATTTCATATCAAACGATGGCTATTTTTGTGTTCTATTATTGCAACAACTTATTATTTCTTTCGACATCGTAACATTGGCAGCTAAGTGGCTTTCGGAAGGAGGTATATGGGACTTATGGACAACTCTAAACCTATCATATAAAAGTTTGTCAAGACCTATTGTATAAGATATTTTTGAATAATTTGATATCAATACCAAGATAAATTTTAAATGTTAGGCGATTTTATATGTATATGTTCCCATCGATCCTATAAGGAGCAAAGGGCCTCAGGCGATTTTAGGGAGTGGTATTTGTATGGAAGGTGTTCACCCCCACTAAAAAGTCGATGGCGACGGAATAATAATTGCAGTTTTTAGTCATTATTGAAAACAATCAATTACTATTGACAGTCACTTGGTATTTTATAAGCCACTTTTGAGTCGTCGTCGAGTATAATTTACTTTGCTTTAGTCGACAGGTAGTTTTGCGGCGACTCAAATAAAAAATATAGAAATTTTAGCTAGAGACTTACTTACAGTTGAGTATCGATTATCCGTGATTCAATTAAACGGCAATATTAATTATCCGATTTTTTTCAATCGTTTAACCGTTAACGCCCTTATTATCCGGGGCTAATTTTTACCTCAATTTATTGGTACATCGATTATACGGATCGCTTTCGGTCACGTCCATCTCGGATTAGCGATGCCCAACTGTATTAAATACATTAAAAATAAAAATGCTAACTTCAAAGAACTTATGAACACAAAATTTATTAATTATTTTCAAAATGTAATTTTTAAATTATTTCACTAAAAGTCTACTAAACACCTGTTTTAAATACATAAAATACATTTTAGACTTCGGCCAAATGCCTACTATAGATTAACGCTTGAATAACGAAAGCCGTCAGAATGAACCCCTTATTTTTAGTATTTACCAAACACAAGACGTCAATGTGTTGGAATAGGAAACTTTTTTTTTGTGTCAAGTGGGGCACCCGACGGGAAGCCCTATTTCGAGTAAAGTGAATGGTCGAATCGGGTTTTTAGGTTAGCTCAGAAAATCACAATAGAAAAAAATCATGAATTCGAGTGTTGACATTTTCGGGAGCGCACTGTTTATATAGATTGCTAAAAGATTTTTGTGGTCAATGTAATTTTTTCAAAAAAATGTTCATCAATAATAAGCTTCCTTTGAATCGGTAAACTATACATCAAAGTGAATTCAACTACAGGTGGTGGCGAAAGGCCATCTGATTCTGAAACGGTTGACATTTCGAACCGTAAACACTAACATCAAATTCAGATGATGATTCAAAAATCATGTTTTATTTTTAATTCCCTCTAAAAGTTGCTTCCAAAAACACAACAGATCAAACGATGATTTTTTCACCCATGTTTTTATACACTCCACCACCAATAGTGGTGAATGAGGGTATACTAAGTTTGTCATTCCGTGTGAAACTTTTTAATAATACATCTAAGACCCCATAAAGTATATATTGTATATTCTGGCTCCTGGAGTAATTCTAAGTCGATTTTGCCATGTCCGTCTGTTGAAAACACGCTCACTTTCCAAAAACGCCAAAGAAAAGAACAAACTTCGTCGCAAATTGCGTGTAGTCCTAAGCAGTTTGGGATTGAAATCCAATAACATCGGTTCAGTAGGATCAAAGCTATGAATCAAAATGTGGAACCACCGCCCTAAAAAATTTATAATTTTGTTTTTGCTCGGAATGATAATAAATTTTGCACAAATTCGTCTTATATGACTGGAAATCATTGTGTTAAATATCATCAAGATCGGTCCATAATCTACCCTAGTCCCCATAAAAACCCTACTCCCAGGAAACAGTTCATTACGCCTGAAACCGCAATAAATAATGCTATCATAATAAAATTAAGTACGACACCGTTTTATAGGACTTGAAATCATACTAGTGAATTTCATTAAGATCGGTCCATAATTTAACCTAGGCCCCATATAAACACTTCTCTCGGAAAAGACTTTAGTACGCCTAAAATCGTAAATAATATTGTTATCGCAATAAAATTTAGTATGTCACAATTTCAAAGAACAACAAATCACACTGTCAAATTTCGTGAAGATAGGTCCATAATTTACTATAGGCCCCATATTAACCCTACTCCCGGAAAACAGTTTATTATGCCTAAATCCGTAATAAATAATGCTGTCATTGTAAAATTTTGTACGTCACAGTTATATAAGACTAGAAATAACACGAACAAAAGTCGTGATGATCGGTCCATAATATACCAAAGGGCCTATAAGAAGCCTACTATCGGAAAACAGTTTAGGACGTTTAAGCCCGTAATAAATAATACTATCATAATAAAATTTAGTACTTTTTACTATTCCGGTTACATTCCAATGTTCCAACTTAGTTTCATATGGCCAGAAAAAATGTTATGCAATATTGTGATATACGGTCCATAATTTACCTTAAGGCAGCCTTCTGAAATTCACCTCAAACGCTTAAACTAATTTCACTGCTGTATAGAAATTTATTCTAACTTATGTTATTTAATATCAGAAATCACTCTACAGAATTTTGGGATGATTGATACATAATTAGCCATGGGTCCAATATAAATCCATCTCCTGAAAATCCTTTCAGTTCAGCTAAAACTGTTACGAATCATGATATTTTACTCAAGCCGGTTTAAATTTCTAAAAAGAAAATCATAAAACTTTCCGATTGTCGGCCAATAATTTAATATAAGTCTTAATCGCAAACAACCGTTTTTATAAAGATTAATTAATAATATAATATCATATAGAGAACACTCAGGAAATATTCGAAATGTCGGTGGAGGGTATCAAAGATTCGGCACAGCCGAATATTGCACTATCACTTGTTAGGGTTGATTTCTTCATTGCTTGCTTATTTGTAAAAACAACCAATTTGAATGCGCTCCGTGTTTTGTATTGTACAGATATGTTGCCACATTGAAATAAAAAATAAATCCCTTTGAGAAGACCTAGTGGTTGAGGTCGAAACATGTCAGGGTAACCAGCCGCCTGGGTTCGAATCACACGCCAGCCAGCCTGGCTTCGAATCCCAGGTCAGTCAAGAATGAAAATTATCAATAACAATTTTAATTAATCTTCCATGTTGTAAAAATTCCTTTCTTCATAAAAATAATTTAATGAAAATTAAATTTAATGAACTTAAGCCTAATTAAAAATAGTAAAAATTTGGATTAAAAACCATGAATAGTTCAACAAAATAACCACAATACTAATTATTATAAAAAATAAAATTAAGCAATATAGCAGAAATACGAATGTGTGCAAAGAAATATATAAAAAAGACAAAGAGAACAGAAATTGTGATTTTTTCCCTACCTCGCTTGCTTCTCCACAACGTTCGCCTAAAAACGCCAAAAAATCACATCTTAAAAAACATGGAAAAAATTACCTTCTGGGTGTAACAATACAATGCAAAATTCCCTTGTTGTTTTTTGTTTTTGGATTGGTGTTAAGAAAAATACGGGTTTTACGTACTCTTAGCCATAAATTTAAATTTTAATTATTTTTAAGACAAGAGCTAACCTAAAAAACGGCTAGAACCACTGGATTCAGCTTACTCGATTACGCTTTACCCGCCAGTTGCCCCGCTTTTTAAAATTGTGAACTAGTTTTATTTTTCTCAGATTTTCGATCAATTATCGACATCGACAAAACATTCTTAGAAAATACCAATTGTTGTCGAAGTGATGTAGTTTTCGACGTGATGTAACAGCAACTTAAAATTTATATCGACAACATCTTATGTAATAGGGGTGATTATTGTCAAATACGGTTCGGTTTCCATGAAATTTGGTAGTGTTTGATATAAATGTATTACAAATAACCGGCGCTATGACGGTTGTGGCCCTTTGTTCCAGCATGGAACAATAAAAATGGACAATAATCACCCCTATTACAGAAGGTGTTGTCGATGTCAATTTCAAGTTGCTGTTACATCAAGTCGATACATGTCGGTTGTTGCTTGTGTATACTATACGAAGATAATGTTTCTATTCGCCTGTGGCGCAGGGTATCTTATGACTAGTCTCTTAGGAGATGTCCAAAAAGAACTTTGCTTTCAAAACAAAATAAAATAAGAAATTTTTATGAACAACATAAACATTTTTATTTTACTGGAAATATTAATGTTTGGCAATTATCAATGAAAAATAATATTGACAGATGTTCACTACGGCCAAATCAAAGTTTTCAATATCACGAATGTTAGAAAACAAAACTTTTCATATGAATCTTGACTTTATAATCAATTTTTTTTGGCGGGTACAAGATTGCCCATGGGTCCCAAATACTATACACTGTAGAAAATGTGTCTATACCCAGTTAAAAATTTTAAGGTTTCCGGAAGCAAGAAAAGTACATGAGCGCTGATATATGCGCTGGCTATTACATACTACTTAAAAGCAGCAGAGAAGCGAAAACCATTAAAGTGAATTTTATATTAAAGTAAACAAAAATTTTCGATATTTCAATCAGGCTTAAGTTCATTGAATTTAATTTTCATTAAATTATTTTTATGAAGAACGGAATTTTACAACATGAAATGAATTAAAATTTATTGATAAGTTTTCATTCTTGACTGAGCTGTGAATTGAACCCAGGATTTCACGGACAGGTTACCCTGACTAGTTTAGATTGTAAGCACACAATCTCTTCAGAGGGGTTTGCCGTTTAGCACTCACCGCCATTGGCGACGGATGACGTCACTAGTCAAACATCAATCTTTAAACCAAATGGTATTTTACCGTGGTAGATCGAAGTTTGCTTTGAATGAATGAGTACCTATTTTAATTGATTTACATGTTCTTCCTTACTTCTGTTTTTCGTACTTTTTGTCAAGAATTCTTCTTGAAATCCAAAGTACATTTTTTTGTTTTTCATGTTTTTGTCGTTATTTTTCTTGTTGACCCTTTTCAGCACAATTTGAAGGACAATGTAAACATATAGCTCATGCCTAAGCTGTTAACAATAATTAGTATTGTGTTTATTTTATTGAACTGTTAATGGTTTTCAATCCAAATTTCGATATTTTAATCAGACTTGGGTTCAATGAATTAAATTTTCATTAAATTACTTTTATGAAGAAAGGAATTTTTACAACATGAAATGAATTAAATTTTATTGATAATTTTGCATTCTTAACTGAAGCTGGGATTGAACCCAGCTTTCTTGAAATGTTTCGATAGTAACCACACTATCTCTTCAGAAATATTTTTTGTTTAACACTCACCGCCAATGCCGACGGCTGGCACACAGAAAAAAAATTTTGCCCCAATTAAAGCAATAATCAAAAATAAAATATGTTTCAATTAAAACTTAATCAAGTGAATTAAACGTTTAATCAAGTGAACTAAACGTTTAATTGTTACTATTAATTTGTTTACAGGTGCAAATTAATAGTTTCAATTAAACTTTACTTGATTAAACGTTTAATTCACTTGACTAAACGTTTAATTCACATGATTAAACGTTTAATTCACTTTATTAAACGTTTAATTCACTTGATTAGATGTTTAATTAAAACTGATTTTATTTTTGATTAATGCTTTAATTGGGGCCAAATTTTTTCCTTGCAGTCAAAAGTCAAACATCAATCTGTAAACCAAATTATATTTTTCCTGGTGGATCGCAATTTGTTGTTGTGCATGATTATCTATTTATAATTGATTTACATGTTTTTTCCTTTACTTCTGTTTTCCATACTTTTTATCAAGATTTTTTTCTTGAAGCTCAAAGTACATTTTTTTGTTTCTTATTTATGTTTTTCTTATTTATCTTTCTTTTTTCGTGAAATTTGTGGGCCATATTCAATTCAGTTGCCAAAGCTTCTACTACTCATATGTCAAAATATAAAATGTCAAAAAGTAACATGTCAAAACTGCTATTCAGAAATGCTCCTGTTAAAAAAGAAAGTTCTTGTTATAGACAGTCTGTGTGTAATTAATTGCTGTTGTTCTATTTAAATTTACCTTCAAAACAATTGACCTTAATCCTTTTAATATTGAAAATTAATTTTCTAATCCTTTTTCTCTTAACGCTCACTTAATATTGTAATTCACTGGAGACCAAAAAGTGATTGTACGGATTATATTTGTTATTTAATTCTAACACTATTAATTATAAAAAAGTTTTTAAATAAAACTAAACTAGAACTGAAATTAAAACTTATGTCTCCATAAAATAACCATTGACCTGTGCACAACATCAGCAAAAATACAATGTGACTCCTTCTACTCGGTTACTTATTTACATGAGCACAAATAAAACAAATCATGTCAATTAAAAGGTATTTAAACGTAATACACATTTAAGCTTTTTAACATATTAAAACTTTAATGCCCTTCGACAAAGTACCCCCGGCTCCTGTGGACTTTACACACAAACACACTCATACATACATATACACATGTATATACCCACACAGATATGAGTGCCACACATCCATATATGTGTGTATGTATGCCGTAAAACAATGTTGTTGTTACTCGATAAACAAGCCAAACAGATGGCGTTTGCAAACATTCAATGATGATGAGGATGAGGTTGCTCCTTTTTTTTTTGGTTGTTTTGGGGAGAAAGAACACAAAATTTTGAACTTAATTCCTGTTAATAAAAGAAGTAGTAGGAGAACAAATCAAGTTTATTGTTTTAGCTTACCTTAATACCATTTTAGCAAAATTCATGTTTTTCACACACAGATACAGTAGATAACTAATACATAGACAGTTGTTTAACGGTACACATATTTGTTGATGTGTGTGTGCGTTTTTGGAGTTTGAAAATCTCCTCTGTTTTTGGGACGCAACACAGCAGTTTTTAGGGTTAAGTCGATGTCAAAGTGTCAGTTTAGTATCGGTATCATGACATGATTATACGATACTAACACTGCTATTAGGTATAAACATGCTACATGCCACATGCTGCTGATGATGCTCTCATGTTTGGGATATAGATATTGTTTGTGATGTTTGGGGGATGTAAAAAGCAGGTGGGTGAATTAGAAATTAATTTTGGAATTATAAGAAATTTAGTATTTTAAAAGGGACTACTCTAACATCTCCTAAGCTTGGGTTAACAAATAGGGCTAATTTTGTCCCTAAGCAGTATTTTAGGAAGATAACAGAATTATTAAGCTGAGATTTTGAAACTATTAAATTTAAAATATTTACTGCCGTATTCATAAAAAACTAAATTGGATATGAAATCTATTTTAAGGAAAATTTGTGTGGAAATTTTGTTTTAAAATACGTTTGAAATCTATTTTATTTTTTATGAAACGGCAGTTACCTTTTCGAAATATTTATATGTACACAGAAAAAAATTGTTCATCAATTAAAGCATTAATCAAAAATAAAGTCAGTTTTAATTAAAAATTAAATCAAGTGAGTTATACGTTTAATCAAGTGAATTAAAAGTATAGTCAAGTGAATTAAACGTTTAATTGATACTATTAGTTTGCACCAGTAAACAAATTAAAAATATAATTTAAACGTTTAATTCACTTTATAAAATTTTTAATTCAAGCTGATTTTATTTTTAATTAATGCTCTGATTGGTGACATATTTTTTTTCTTTGTATGTTCCTCTAACTTCCTCTGGAGCATAGGGCGCCAAAAGCCAACTTTATATTGGGCAAAAATATTTATTACGCGTCCTTTGTTCCTAAGCAGGGTGGTCCAAAAGAAACGAAGGGGCTTGAATAGTTTTAATTTCTTTATTTTAAAGTCAATTTAGTTTTTTTTTATTACAATTAATTATGGAAATCCAATTAGAAGTGAAAATTAATGTCCTGTATGTGCTGCCCATTCTTAGCTTTTTTAAATTCTTGAGCTTTCGCCTTAATTTCTTCTCGAATGCTATTTTTTCGTTGGGGAATTCTCTGTGGCTAATTCACGAACACATATATTTTTCATTATCACCAAACGGAAAATCCCTCATAAAATAATGCATTCACCTGAAAATGTCACGTAACAAATCCACTGTTTGCCTTTCTGTATGAGCTGTGGCTTTATTCTATTTTAAACACTTAATGTTGGTATTGGCTGGCCTTTCAAACATATAGAGGTATTGAACAGCAACGGTAGCAATTGTATTGTCGCCTTCATTTTCAAAGAAAAGGCACTAATACCCAGAGTTGCCGATTTCTGTGTAATTATCCAAAAATGGGTCAAACAATTTCTTTCTTGGACTTTTTTTGAATCATAAAATTTTTGTGTAATCTCATCTCAACATTATTTCATATACAAGTACATTTTTCCATTTTAAGAGAAGCAACTGTGTGGTTAATAGATCATTCCAATAGCGAATTTCTCAATAAGACCAGATGCAAATAAATGTATACCAATTTTGGAATTTTAGTTATGATGTTACAAAATTTTGAAAAATGTTTACCCAAAGTACGCACAATCTTTTTATATAAAATCATTGTTACATTTCAAGCAAATAATGACCAATAATTGAATGATAAAGAAGGATAAAATGTTTTTTAGATGAGCACAATTTTACGTTAATTTGAATGTTGAAAGGTAAAAAATTTCTGAGATTAAAAACTTTTTCGGTGAGCACTATTTCCTAATTTAAAAACTTGAATAATTTTCATTCTTAAAGAGTTACTTATTATTACAAATAACAATAATATATACAATTTTGTAGCTCTGTCTGTGTCAAATGGAATTTGGATTTCGTAAAATTGAATTTGTATTCCCCATTTCGAATGCTAATTCACACCAAACTGTACATTTAGAAAAATGCTGCTAATGAATTACTCTACGATTTTTTGTTCGTTGTTTAGTAGGTTAACTTCCCATTTTTGATTTTTCAAGTCTTCTTGACAATAGTGAAAAAAAATAAAGGAAAATAATATTAAAATAATAACAAGGAAAGTTTGACAACCGTTTCTGTTATTAATACTGATACCGCTAAGATACAGTTATAAATAGAATCGGTTTTGATTCAGAAATAACAAAATACTTAATAACGGTATTGAAACCGATACCGATACCGATACCAAAATTCGTTTGGGCTTCCAACAAACAGGCTTTCCAAACATTTTACAAAATCCTTTTATCATTGCAACTATAAAAAATGTGTCAACTGAGTCAATTATACCACTAGTTTGTGCTTTTTACATTCTTGTTTGGTTAAATTGTTTTTGGATGTTAAATTGTGAAACAGATATACCTTCTACTTTAGGCACCTCTTCGAATTATCGAGGATCATAGGCCCAAAACAAATTCTTTCTATTGAAGTTTCTCAATACTTCAGTTGACTCTAGATCATCATGCTGCAGCTTCCTTCTATATTTGTTTTCTCCAGGAATAAGCTGGCCTTCCACTTCTTCCGCTACCACTTCTTCGGCTTCAACTTCTTCGGCTTCCACTTCTTCGGTTCCCTTTAATTTCTGCTTTTGTGATGTCGCCCTTCGGTTTATATAGGGCTTGGGCAATCCATCTCCATTCCCTTCAGGGAATTTCTGTATTGAGTGGGGTTTGCTTTGTTCTCTTCCATAGGGATTTGTTGGAGATTGTGGCTGTATTTTCAGGATGCATCGTGGAGAGCGATTGATAAATGACCGGTTGCGTTAACATTCTTAATTTTTGCATTCCATTAATAGCATCCGTAGAAGCGTAGATTTCTTACATGTGTTGAATATTTTAAGTTTTTTGTTGTATGATAAAAAAAAAAAAATCTGCAATTTGCAGTTAAAAAATTGGTTGCGGACGTCAGCACTGGGTCCGCCGGAATTAGTCAGCATGCTTCTGAGGTAACAGAATGTTGTGACAACTTCCAGATAATGATTACTGATTTGTTTACACGCGGCAGTGGGCAGTGGGGCGTTGATTCGAATAATTTTCATTTTGCCGATGTTCATTTTACGACCAGCATTAGATACTTCTGACTGTATATAATCAAGGATGTCATCATGTCTGTGTGCTAAGAGACAGATGTCGTCAGCGTAATCGAGGTCTTCTTCCAGTACCTATGCCCTATAAAATAACTATACCGGCACCGATATAATTAAAATAAATACTTATCCCTCTAATGCCAAACTTAAGAAAAAATGAGAAAATATTATACAAATAATTTTTTAGGGTATTTTTGAACTCAGAGGTTCAAAAAGACCCAATACCCTATCAACTTGTATTGCCGCAAAATGAATCGTTTACCTTCCATGGGAGAAGTCATCAAGGAGTGCCTTGTGGCACCCTGGGGCATTTAGTAATAAAACACAATACATTTTTCGAGTACTCAATTCATTAGTTTTAATTTTCATCGAAATTTCATTGAATAGTCTTGATTTTTATTGAAAATAAATCAAAAATAATATTAGTTTTGTGGTTATTTTATTGAACTGTTAATGGTTTTTAATACAAATTTAGATATTTTCTAATTAGGCTTAAGTTAATTGAATTTAATTTTCATTAAATTATTTTTATGAAGACAGGAATTTTACAACATGAAATTAATTAAAATTTTATTGATAATTTTTCATTATTGACTGCGCTGAGATTTGAACCCAGGCTTTCACGGACAGGTTGCCCATACTAGTTTCGGTTGTAACCACACAATCTGGTCAGTGGGGTTTGCCGTTTTAATCACTCGGCTATTGAAGCCGGATGACGTCAACAGTCAAACATCAATCTTTAAACCAAATGGTATTTCAATTTGGTAGATCGAAATTTGCTTTTGAATGAATGATTATCTATTTTAATTGATTTACATGTTCTTCCTAACTTCTGTTTTTTCGTACCTTTGGGCAACCTGTCCGTGAAAGCCTGGGGTCAAATCTCAGCGCAGTCAAGAATGAAAAATTATCAATAAAATTTTAATTAATTTCATGTTGCAAAATTCCTGTCTTCATGAAAATAATTTAATGAAAATTAAATTCAATGAACTTAAGCCTAATCAAAAATATTTACTTTTGTTTATAATAATCAAAGAAGCAATTTCTATTATTTGAGCAGAATACACGAAGACTCCAATTGGAACAAAAGAATTGTGTTTGAGATTGTTTACAATGCCTTAAGAGCTTTAAACAGCTTTCAGAGCTGCTAGAAATATTTTGCTACATCTTTTAGCAACTGTAAAAAACATAATTTAATATAGATAAATAATATATTGGACGTCAGTAAGCTTCTGTGAAGAGTGCCTTGAGGCACTGTTAGGCATTAGAGGGTTAAACATCGATTTTACATCAAAATCGGTTTCCGTTGCCAGCCTTGTTATACCCCATGTTTATAAAAAATATTTTAGGTTTATATTATTAAAAATATTTTTTATGAATACCGGGGATATACTATATAGATACTTAGTTTCATTTAGGTCCCACTGTGTTGTACGAGCATCTGATCTATATGATCTTGTAATCTGTTTTCCAGCATGTTATTTTGAATAAAATATTCCAACGAGTATTCTTAAAAGTTGGTATTCTATATATTTATATTTTAAGAGGTGTTGAACATCATCGTGGGTACCTGTTACTATATTCTACTTCCAAGATTCTGCTGATAGTAAGTACGGATATATGAATGTCCATCAGGCACATGAACAGTCCTTCACGCTTTAATTTCTTGATTGAAGGCTGCATCTATCTTATCTCCGCTTTAGACATTGCGTTGTTGGATAGCAAAAGAATTTAGAGAGTCCCGTTAACGGAGCAAGCTTCTACTAGTAGTCTAAAGCAAAAAATACTACTTTATTAACGAGAGGCCCTTGATAATAAATAGTGAACCCTTAGAATCATAATAATATTTGGTTTAAGTTTTGATGGCTGCGAACATGCAAATTCTTATCTTATTGATCTCTTAAATATTTTCGAGTAGTTGTATCACCATTTTATGATTTTATTTGCATAAGTCATGTATTCTTGGGCAAAAGATTAAAGACATTTCAAAAATCGTAACGCCAGCATAGCTTTCGAAAAAATACAGACCAAGTTCTAGTAGATCATGTTTAAAGTAAATACTGTAATTCAGATTGCAAATATCGTGCAGCAGTTTAGAATTTGCAAAGGTCCTTCTCATTTTACGTCTAAGTTACAAATTTAAAATTACTTTCAAGAAAATGTTAAAGTGAACCACGTCCATTCCCTTAAATGTTGGCGTTAGTTCCTGTAACCAGGTTCAATGTTTAAGATAAGAATTAATTATTTGTTTTTTCCACATAAAAACTGCAATATCCTTCCAGTTCTATTACCATTCCTCCAATTAACATTGCAAAACAAAGATCTACCAAAAACAATTCACTTTTTCCATTTTAATTGTGTTGTATTCTCGAGTCGTGACACGTGGTATCATTAGATGCTTTTTGAATGCCACAAACACCGATAAATGGAAAACACGTAATGATGAGGCTCACCAAGAACCTTAAGGTCATTCGGAAATCTAAAAATAGAAAAAAGCAAGAAACAACAACAACTAGTAAGTAAGTGATACAAAATGCCAGTAAATACACTCATCTTTCGGCTGCCTCCTAAAAAGTTACAAAATATTTACAAATTCTCTACTAAACACCAGCAACCAAAGGGAACAATGTGTAAACATCTCATATTGTATATGACCGTTTGCTTAAGCTTTTCCTTGGGCCTTTGCAGAAATGCTCATAAAAATCCATAAAAGGTATCAGTAGCATTTGTTGCATGACAATGACATGAACAAGGACTATCTCTAAGAACATAATTTGTAAAAACGCGTAAATAATCCTTTGCCTCTTTTATGTCATGTGCCTGTGAGGATGCCCCACTCCGTGCTAGTTGGCGAGTCATGAGAACAATTGCCTTTAAATTCGTTTCAACTATATTTACCTCTTCTTCAGTGCTACGAATATGCAAATGTATTTATTTCAACCACTGGCTCCCCTTTGGTCATATATAACCGTAAAATACGGTATTTCACCGTGAGCCACATGTAAATTTTATTCGTTGACTTGTTTTCTCTACAGTTTTATATGAATTTTTGGATTACGTGTATGTTGTTATTCGGTATTAGGGTTTCTAATTTTCCGGACTTTTTTCATTTTCAAGATCGTTTAGGAATTTTATTTCAGGGGAATTGTTTTTTTTTAGTAATAATGAACAAAAGTCCGTTATATTTACCAAATTGTTGAGAAATAATAGTCCTTTTCAGCAACCAAATATGCATTATGCAGAAGTAAGTGAGAGATTTGTATTGCTTAAAACCCTTTCAGATATAAAAATTCAATAAAAGTCGCTCTACGTTCCTTCATTTTGATATAAAATTTCTTGATGCGTTTGTTTCTCGAATAATTCAGAAGTAAAATTAAGATGTAATAAAGAGAAGTAATTATGAGATGAATTCAAACTCATAAGATCGAGTAATTGATTGATACATTAGGCTGACTCACCTTACATGGGTTAAAAAAAAGTTCAAGTTGTACCCCCCTGAAAATAAACTTTTACATGTTTTATGAAGATTCCCAAAATATTTTGACTTAAACAAAAATGTTGGTCATGAACGGGTTAATTTAATAGTAGCTAAAATAAACATCTCTCTATCTCGAGTCCGTGGTTAGATTGTAAAAATGTTTTAATGCAGAATCAAAGAATTCCTAAATATCTATCATTAATTGGACAAAACAGTATATAGCGAATTTTTTATTCATGAAAAATACCATTTTTGGACCCTTTTTTGGGGCTTAGCTTATTAGAGATAATCGCTAGAGCCAAAATATTTTGAAATACTTCATGTCAAAGTTAGTTTTCAGGGGGGTACAACAACAACTTTTTTTTTTGAGTCGGTCTAATCTACATATATCGCATTTGTTCAACAATAGAGTATTAACTCAAAGTTTTTATTTTTTCACTTTTTGGCAAAAATTGACACGTAATATTCATATCTTACCGCTGTTAAAATATCGTAGGTACTATTTTGTCTGCTTTTTGGTAATGAAACGGTTGGCTTGAAAATTGTTTTTCATTTGCCTTAAATGTAAAATTTAAAATTATTTTGCTTTTACTGAAAATTTGTAAATTCTGAGTTAATATAGTATTGTTGAACAAGTACGATATGCTTAAAAATAAAAATGTGGTTGCCTGTTCCCTCTAGACTCCCAAGCTATTGCACCGATTTTTCTGATTTTGTCACGGCAATTTTCCGGCGCTTATCATAGGCCATAAATATATGCAAATTTTCAAGTGGGCGTGGCATCTCTCATACAATGACAGCAAAAGAGATCACACAAGCAAGTCCTGCAGGAGGCCAACTAGAACTACTCATGTGTAGATGGCAGCACTAATCACAGCACGTTGAAACTATACGCCAACATTGCAATGTCAATACACCAAGTAGAAGGCAGCACGTTAAAACACCTGCTTCCGCTTTTTCTTTTTATACCCTTCACCGAAGGTAAAATGGTATATAAAAGGTATACAAATTTAAAGTATCAATGATCAGTAAATCGCGACAGGAAGATGATTCGAAGGGTTTCCCTGGCGGGAAATTTAGTCGTAAAGACTGTGCGGCTTCAACAGGATGATGCCACTTGTCACACAGCAAGAGAAACAATGGATCTTTTGAATGAAAAGTTCGCAAATCGCATTATTTCTAGTAGCGAGGGAGTAATTTGGTTACCATCGTGCGATTTGACACCTTTAGACTATTTATTGTGGGTTGTTTTATAAATCAAAAGTGCACAGCAATAATCCCACAACAGTTAAAGTCCTTAAAAACAACATTATCGAGCGGATATCAACCATTGATAACAAATTATTGAAAAACTTGATCAAGAATTTGGGTAAAAGATTGGGAGCATGCCAAGCCAGTAGGGGGGTCACTTGACCGACATCATATTTAACCGTAACCAATTTGTACTAAACTAAAATAAAAATATTTTTAATATCTCAAAAATCTTTTTTTTTTTTTAATTGAAATGATAACTCAATTTCAAGCATCCATAATTAGTTTCTCATTCCGTTTGTAATTTCTGCAATATTTATGTTACACCCTGTAAAGTGCATATATTCTAGATCCTTAATGAAGCGTGAGTTCTTTTTATTGCAAACTAAACAACTACTTAATAACGCAGTTCTTTAACAAAAGGTTTTATACAGTTACAACCATCATTTAATGTTCAAAATAACATCAACCCCTTTTTGAGTTGTATTTATACATAATCTAAAACTCTACCAGTTTTCGAAAACTCCTGTTTAATTATATTTCCAACTGTTGCCCGTCTGAAAGAATAAATGGCTTTGGTAAGGGACATATTCCTCGAACGCATTATTTCGCACACAAGCGGTTTTTACGTGCCTCCACTTTCAACGACTTGAGCAGCTCCAACCGGTTTTCTTTCGGAATTTGTGAAAGAAAGAGTGCTTGATAAGAAGCGAAGAACCATCTCACAACTAAGAAGCAACAAATTTAACCATTCATCCCATTCTGCGCTTCCCTTCGCTTCCAACTTTTTTTAAAATACAAAAAACTGGCCGTTCGTTCTATTTATTGTTGACTTTTATGCTAAAGACGAGTATATCAACAACTTTACAAAAAAATTTTTAAAACTTTCCGGGATTAGAAAAATATTATTTTGGAATTTCGCGGGAAATTTTTTTCGAATAGGAACTCTAATTGTTATTCACTGAAACATGCATACAAATTTACGTGCTTTATTTATTTTTGGGTTTTAAGTCCAGTCTGTTAGCACCCACTCATCATCATCGTCATCAGCATGAGGGCAAGTAATGCAGTGAGAGAAATAATTGATAAACTTTTTTCAATGATCACTTTCAATGCGAATATCAATCCTAATTTCTTTTGAAAATCGGTCCATATTAAGACGTAGCTGAAATATTTTTCAAGTAAACTCTCTAAAATATCGTTCAGTGATAATCGCTTCGAATTATTCTTGCATGAAATAGAAATAGATATTTGAATATAAGTTGATGATGAGACATAAGGCCTGGAACAGAATAGTTTTAGTAGTAGCTGAAGCTGACAAACGCTCTCTAGCGCGACAAAATTTAAGATTTCGAACTTTGCGCTTCAAGTTCAACTGCAAGGACTACTACACCTAAGTATTCTGTTGACACTCCCCTGCAGGAGATTAAGAGTCAATTTTTAAAATGCCACTAGTACAATTACTAGAACAAGAAGTACTAGTGCTAACGGGGTTATAATTTTTTAATAAAAATACTAGTGCTTATGTGTACCAGAACTTGATGTAGAACAAGGGCACTACTTGTATACTGATAGAATTTTTTGTAACAAAACTAAAAATCGATTACATTTTTGTATTTTGATATTGTTTCTTAAATTTGATTTCAAATCAATTATTTATGCCATTTTTATTATAAAAAAATGTTAAAATGCATAATGCTTATTTTTTTCTATAGACAAGACCTAGTAGCAAACTGGTTCTTAAGCACCCAATGTGGTCATAGTGTACTAGTACACATCTATTACCAATAGTACTAGTGATTTTTCAAGCACACTCTAACTAGTACTGGACATTTTTGTACTAGTTTGGTACTAGTTGGGAACTAGTTCATTCTCCGGCAGGGTCCTTTCAAACTGCCGTTTTTAACTTTTCACAGCCTCCAAGGCTATTCGTAACATTGTACTACAGTGACAAAAAAAAAACAAGATATCGCATTGCGCAGGTCCGTTTACTTTTTACTCTCATTTTGCCGCCATTTTTACGTCACCGTATATAAGAGATTTTATAGTAAACAAACATTCAGCATACCACATACACGTGTTTGTATGATCTTGTTTGTGCTCATTTACTACTATGCCGTACATACGCTGAAAAATAATGTTTCTTAAATCAAAATGCACTATCTCGTTTTCTTTGTTTCATGGTGATGATGATGGTTATAATCGTATAATTCTCATTTGTTTTATTACCCTACACCACTAGTGGTGAATGAGGGTATAATAAGTTTGTCATTCCGTATGAAATATTTTGAATAATTAGCTAAGACCCCATAGATTATATATATATATTCTGGGCTCTTGACTGGGCTCATACTAAGCCGATTCAGTTATGTCCGTCTGTCTTTCCGTCTTTTGAAAACTCGCTCACTTTCGAAAAACTCAGCAGAAAAGGATTGGTTTTAAGCTCTTTCTAGTTCTCTTAAACAGCTTGAGATTTAAATCCAGCACAATTGGTTAAATAGAAAAAAGTTACAGAACCAAATGTCGATCAACTCACCCTTAAAAATGTATATGTCTGTTAAAGAAAACTAACATAAATTAGGGGCGGAATGCACCAATTTTCATTAAATTTTGCACAAATTCGTTTTACATGAGGAATCATACCACAAAACTTCGTGAAGATCGGTCCATAATTTACCGTAGGTCTCATATAAAACCTACTCTCTGAAAACACATATAAAATTTTACCACAATTCTATTGTGGTAAAATTTTATATGTGATACTTTCAATACGCGACCAAATTTTGTGAATATTGGTCAATAATTTACCATGAGGCTTAAACGTAACGTAGTTACCGAAACCGAGAACCACATTTTTACTTCCAGAGATTTATTGAATATAAAATAAATTTCTAAAAATTTTAAAATTTTAGTTGCTTTTTACAAGAACAACCGTAAAATTTATCTGACAACTTTGGTCAAAAGTATTACGGTGAAGAAAAAAGAAAGATTAAGCTCTTCTTAACCTGGAGGTCCCCACTACGCGTAACACGCCTTCTCGCAGCCTTCGCAGCTGTCAAAAAAGTATAATCTGTGTAATTATATGTTACAAGTTACATGCACAAAAGCGTAGGATGCATTGAGGCGTTAAATGCAAAAAGTAGGGTTACTTTCTACTTTTGCGAGCGTCACAAGCAGCATTTGAACAAATCAGCGTTGTATGTAACTTGAAACGTAGAGCGCAAGTAATTTATTAAAATCATGTAATGCGTAGTGGAGAAAAAGCATGGAGTGGACCTCCAGCTTTAGGCCCTAATTGTGTAAAACACAACGCAACGCCAAAAATTATATTGAAAGCAAAAACAAATTAAAAAATATTTTATAATTTTATTGTTGCTTTCTATAAAAATTCATATTGAATTTGTAAATTTTAAACGCTGCATATCTTGTAAAACGTAGTATGAATTTCTGTAGAAAGCAACAACAACATTATTAAATATTTTTCTTTCCATGTTATTTTGGCGAAACGTTGCGTTTTACACAATTAAGGCCTTAGTCTTTTTAAGTTTCTCAATATAAATATATCAATATAATGATTAGTGAAAGAAATGAAATTATTATTCTTTTGCAACAGGAACTTGATCCTTATAAAGGCACAATTCTGCATTCAAAAGATCCCTCATAATGGGCGGGAGGCATCAATATCTAATCCATTAAAAAATTAAGCATTTCATATGATTAAAAAAAAAAAATTATAACTTAATACGTAATTTTTTTTCAGTGTATGCGCTTTAACACACGTAGGCTCAGCTGCATCCTTTTATTCTTTTATTTGCATTTTTGTACATGAATATTAGTGTATACGTATGTGTGAGTAAATGTCATGCATCTGTTTGAGGTATGAGTTTGTGTATCATGGTCTATAATCCAATAAAAACTGTTTGTAATTTAATTTGCGCTTCATTTGCATTTGAATTTGTCACTTCTGTTGTGTAATGTCCGGTGTATGTTGTTGTCGTTGTCCACTGTTTAACAATAAAATTAAAAAAAGACAAAAAATAAACAATTTTGTAAATAAAATTAAATTTGTTTGTGGAAATTAAAAGAAAAAACCTGTTGGTGTCTGGTTTTTTTTTTCGACCGTAAAACAAAAAGGAATTTTGGTACTGGAATTCATTTTAAAGTTGAAATGCTGAATAATTATCAATAAATATTATAGAAAATTTGGCTCGATAGAATAGAAGAAGAGATAAGAAATGAATTGAAGGAAAAGAAAAACTGATGAAAGATTTGTAGAAGAGCAGTTCTTGAAGAAAGCCTAGATTGAAAAATGTCAGGTAAGGTTGAAAAATCGGAAGAAAAAATATTGAAGGGAAGAAATCAGTAGTCCACTTGCAAAGTCCGCTATGTAAATAGCCCAATATTTTAAGAAAATCCACCAAAACTTCTAGTCCTAAAATTAAGTTATGATAATTAATATTACTTCATAATATGTAGTATTTTCCAATCATATGTAGTAATATCAAATTTAGTTAATCCATTTCAGGGGGCTAAGTCTGGCAGTCGTGATCGAATACTTTTTGATTTGAAAGTAATTTTATTTCTAACTCAAAAGGCTTTACAACTCAGAAAAAAAAATTTCAATTCGTTCAGTATCGACTGAAATAATAAGAGATAAAATTGCTTTCGAATCGAATATGTATTCGATCACGACTACCAGAATTAGCCCCCAAGACTAGAAGTTGTTTCGTTCGATTTACATAGCAGAACTTGCAAGTGAACTACTCAATTTGAAGGAAATTGGACAGGAAAGAAAGAAATTGAAGGAAATGAAGAAAAGAAAGGATAGGAAGGAAGGGAAAGAATGAAATGAAGAAAAGGATGGAAAGGAAGGGAAGGAAAGAAAGGAAGGAAAGAAAGGACAAGAAGGAAAGGAAGGATAGAAATGAAATGAAGGTTAGGAAGGAATGAATGAAAGGATGGAAAGGAAGGAAAGGATTTAAAGGAAGGTAGGAAAGGAAGGAAAGGAAGGAAATGGAGGAAAAGATTAGAAAGGAAGGAAAGGAAGGGAAGGAAGCAAAGGAAGGAAATGAAGGAAAGGAAGGAAAGGAGGGAAAGAAAGGAAAGTAAGGAAAGTAAGGAAAGAAAGGAAAGCAAGGAAAGGAAGGAAAGGATGGAAATGAAGGAAAAAAAGGAAAAAAAGGAAGAGAAAGAAAGGAAGGAAATGAAGGAAAGGAAGGAAAGGAAGGAAAGGAAGGGAAGGAAGGAAAGGAAGGAAAGGAAGGAAAGGAAGGAAAGGAAGGAAAGGAAGGAAAGGAAGGAAAGTAAGGAAATTAAGGAAAGTAAGGAAAGTAAGGAAAGTAAGGAAAGTAAGGAAAGTAAGGAAAGGAAGGAAAAGAAGGAAAAGAAGGAAAGGAAGAAAGAAGGGGGGAAAGAAAGAAAGGAAGAAAGGAAGAAAAATAATGTGATGAAGGAAAGGAGGCAAAGGGAGGTAAGAACTGAAAGGAAATGAAGAACTAAAAGGAAAGGAAGAAACGAAAGGAAAGGAAGAAAACAAAGTAGTGAAAAGAAAGGAAGAAAAAAGGAAAATATATAAAAAGTATAGGAAGACAAACAACAAACGGAATAACAGGAAAGAAAGGATCGAAAGGAAAGGAAGAAAACAAAAATGTAAATATAAAAATATTTTGTATGATTTGAAAGATATGCTTAAATGGATAAGACTCACTAGCAGAATAGATAATATCAGCATTTTAGATAAATAGCTAAAATACTAAAATTATATAGGATAAATAGGTTAACAGAATAAAAAATATATGTAGATAAGTTATAGAACAGATATTTAAGATAGGAACTATAGATAAAAAGAAGAGATTGAAAATATTGTAAAGAAGGAAGTGTTGAAAAAAGAAAAGGCGTAAAAAAGGAGAGATATTATAGCTTTCAATAACAAATACAGGGAAAAGAAAAAAACTGCAAAGTACCTGAAGCGATAGAAAGAAAGAATTAAAGTTTAAAGAAAGATCAATAATTTAAATAATTTAATACACTAATATATACAAATAAATATTTGTGTGTTCGTATATTATTCGTGCCAAACCCCTTATCCGATCGTGATTAAATTTGGTCCACTAATTTTGTGCACCTCCGGAAAGGTTATAAGTTTTATATTTTTCTGAAATTGTTGGTTGGCGTGACACCTCCTATACAAAGATAATATACATTTCTGTATATCTGGAGATCAGCAAGAGCTAAAGTTTCCAAATTTGATGCACAATATCTGACAAAATGCGTGTGGAAGAAAATAGGTTTATTTATATCATAGGTAAGAGAACAATTTTCCAAATTTGGTACACATAGTTGGGTTATCAATGCACAGCCTCAGTAAAAAATTTACGGAATTGGACATGTGGGCGTGGCACCTCCCATACAAAGTTATTATAGATATGAAGATCCGCAAAAGACAAAGTTTCAAAATAAGGTACAATAATCTTGGTTATCAGTACACATCTGAAAAAAAGTGGCCGGAAGAAGATAAGTGGGCATGTCACCTTTCAAGCAGACTATAGATTTCTGTATATCTAGGAAACTTCAGCACCCGAGGTTTCCAAATTTAGTATAAATGGCTAGGTTATCAATACGATAGTGAGAGTGGTACCTTCCGTACAAAGAGATTATAAATTCCTCTATCTTTTAAAAACGGTTACATTAAAAATTGCCAAACTTGGAGCAAATAACTTCGTTATTAAACAAGATCTTAATTAACACTTATGTGAATGGCAAATTAAACATCTTTACCAGCATGGCAAGGGACCCGGGTACCTATAGAGAAATTGTATTGTAAACTTAAATTTATTGTTGAAAATATGTGCATAATCGAGGAGAAGAACTCTGAGACTTACAATGTTCATTTTCAGTAATATTTCAAGATTTTTTTGCAACGTATTACCTACATTTACTATCCAAGTTAGTAAATGTAAAACAAAAAACTTGTAAATATTATTCTGGTGATTTGCCTTATTTCGAAGATACGGAAGTAAAATCTATTTATTAAAAAAATCATAAAATATGAGCTGATGGTCTTAAGACGCTAGTGCTCTAACTCATCAACTATATAGTAATTTTATTATTATATAGTTATAATAAAAGTAAATAAATAAATAAATGTGTATTGTTACCATAAAAGGAAAAAAATAATAAACAACTACAGCACAAAAATTGCAGAACAGCAAACAAAGTTAAAACATCGAAGCCATTCCGTGTTTAAGAATTAGATGCTTTTATGGGAATTCTTATTGGCGTCCGTCCACAAGTCAAATAGAGAACACATAACACAGTTGTGGAAACATACTCACTTGCCGCTCTTATGGACAGCAATGTCTATCTGCAGATCCAAAATGATGCTCCTGTGCATACGTTTTGATAATGATGAAACCCGCATATTACGAGCAGAAACTGGTAAAGCTGCTGCTTTTCAAGATATTTGGGCATGGTGAATGAGAATATACGTCAGAGTTATATACATTTGGCTTGCGATGCATTAAACTCTACATGAGAAGTTGTACACTGGTATACCATCAGAAGGCGAGCGTCAAACAAATATACGCAAAAGGACGCTTTTGGATCTGTTTTTTTTTTTATACAAAACTGAGGAAGAAATGTAACTACTGACACTTTGTATCCCTATCTCCCAATCATAAGTCAAATCTTCAATACAGAGTGTGCTTGGGATAAATTTTGAAATCAAAAATTTCCGGATTGCAAGAAAATAATAAAAGCGGCCATACTCCCATAGTAGGAAGTTGTCACGAAGAAAAGTTCGAAGCAAAGAAAAACACGCAAAGCTTGCAACAGATGTTCCTGAGTATTTGTTTCTTGTTGTAAGTTTTTATTTATGTATCCTATAGGATACATAATATATATGAAAAAAAAAATATTTTTTTATTGGTTTTTCTTTCACCAAATACATTTTTTGATCCAAAATATTCATAACGACTTTTTTAAATTTCATTTTAGTAACATCTCACTAAAAATCAAGGCGAATTCATTACAGGTGATCCTAAAAGCCCTGCTGGTAACATTTTTTCTTTAGCTTTATAATTGTTGGATTTCAAAATTTTGTTTATTATCTTTGTTTCTGTTTTGATTTGTTTCGGTTTTTGACATTGTACAATGATTTTACAAAAACAAATTTCTTGTGGTTTTTGTACGAGTTGAACTTGTTGTACTACCGAGATTACCTGGAATGAATTCGCCTTGCTAAAAATATACTTGCAATAAACGTTTTTTGATATTTAATGTATGAAGGTACCCGGGTACCTTTCCATACCGTTAAGGGTGTACGATGAAAATTGGTCCACCACGACCTTTCGAAACTATTTTTGAGCTAAAATATTACGATAATCTAAAATTTATTAATAGTTAGGAGTTCTCAAGAAGTTTCAGCTCTGTGGATTATATGCCTCTATAAAAAAAAATGAAGCTGAAAACGTCAAAGGTACCTGGGTACCTTGCCATTCACATAAGGGTTAAACACATTTTACTATTTTTATTTAAATAAGGGTAGCAAAGCGAACTGGGTTAAACTGGTTAGCCAAAAAATTTTGTATTAATGGTACGGTTCGATATTTTTTTAAATATTTATTTTTTTACCAATTTCCTAAATGAGTTAGTAAAAAATCTCTGGTTGTTATATTGAAAAAATATTCATTAACACTTTGCAACTAAAACTCCAATATCCTTGTGCTCTCTTTTGTTAAATACTTAACTTTATAATTCAATTTGAACTGTATTTAAAAGTTCAATTATAGTTTTTCTCGACTTCTTAACCTTTAGTTTTAACAATACCATTCATCAGATAACATGTCGATAGCAGCCACAGCAAAAAGCCAAGTAAGCCACACATACATTGAAAAAGCTAGAAAGGTACAATGTCTCGGTCACGTAGAACAACGTAGAGGTTTGCTTTTTTGCTAACCACCAACACAAAGAAAGTGCTCACCAAAGCAGAATACAGAAAAAAAGAAGAAAACTTTATCCTAAAATCTAAAAGTATGAATGCAACCATAAGTGCTTCCGTGCACAACGAGAAAAAAAAATGTTGTTGTAAAACACCAAAGTCGCCGTCTAATTGATCCCAACAGATATTTTCAATTAGCAGAAAAACATTTACGTTTTTTATCGCACATTTTTTCTCTTCATCTTGTATTGTTTGGAAAAAAGTTTAAGTAGTTTTTTAGGTGGATTTTTTGCCACCTTTAAGCTGAAATCCTGTTGGATTAAGGAAAACTAAGTTGGAGAGAAACTTGCAGGCAGCAAAGTAGAAAAAAGGTACAAAAAAAGGAAAGAAAAAACAAACTTTTTAATTCTATTAAAAAACGGAAGAAAAGCGAAAAAGTTTATAATTTAAAAAAAAAAACAAAAAAAAAAAGTTTTTTTTAATGGTCTGCTTAAGGTGGCTACTGGGTGTCTATGACTAAAGGATATATGAAACATAATTTTTTTCTCCCTTTAGTTTAAACTTCAGTTTTGAATAACAATTTTTATTTAATTTAATTTCACTACTTCAGAGATAACTAAACATGCTTAAATTTCCTTCAAATTTATTCCTCTTTTATGGTCTAATAGACCAACTGGAATGTATCTTCTATAATCATCTCTCTTTAACCATGTGGCAACAATCACAAATCACAGTTATTAAACAGTGATATCCTTGTTTTCCTACCCAACGAATAAAGTTTATTGTGTGTTTTGTCTAAATACAAGTGCATTTGTATCCTTTGGTATAGACGCTGCTAATGCGGCTGCAGCTGCAGCTCCATTTGGTCTGTTCGTTTGTTTACTTCGCGTTTAGTCATTTCAATATTTCTAATTAATTTATTAACGCTTATCTGCTGTTATAAATCGCCAGTAAATGTATGTAGATAGAGATACACAATGTAAACCAGTAAAAATGAAAACAAACAACATTGAAGTTTAAATGTACGAGTATATACGGAGTTCGGTCTGTAAGGAACAGTGGGCCAGGCAATAATATTTTGAAGTTCAGTTTGAAGATTTGAAAAGTTACCCAGATACTTATCGTTTTAATAACAGTTTCAGAATTCTCTCTTGGGATTTTTGGAGAAATCATAGACTGTAAGTATTTAATTGAAGCAAAATGTATGAGCAAAAGCAACAGTGAAGGCAGACAGTAGAAAGAAATTTTTGGATTAAAAGGAAAAAGAGAAATAATAAGGGTACTCACGATGGTCATTGTGCAAATATGCACATTGTTAATTTGCAGTGCATTTAAAGAATGATCGTGAGCATACCACTTTTCTTTTTAGTGCTAATATGCTATTTTTCTAAAAATGTATTCTGGCAACACAAAAAAACTTCTGGCAACACTATCACAAGTTGTCAAAAATCTTCATTTGTTTACAGTTGTGCACAATAATAACTGCCGTATTCATAACAAACTAAATTGGATATGAAATCTATTTTAAGGAAAATTTGTATGGAAATTTTGTTTTAAAATGTGTTTGAAATCTATTTTATTTTTTATGAATACGGCAGTAAGTATTTAAATAATTTTTGCTCAAGGTTTTTTTAGTGCAAACGAAGTAAAATGAAGCAAATTGCAAGTACGTACATTTTGCTGTTGTGTTGTGCAAATGTGTGTATTTTTACACATATTTGCATCGTTTGTACACTTTGCACTACCCATCGTGATTACCCTTAATAACAAAGTGGTTAATTGAAAGCAGAGCTTAAAAAGAAAGAAAAGAAATAAATGGAGGGAAAGTTATGAAGTGGAAGTAAAATGTGAAAATAAGCAGAAAACTAAAGAAAGTAAGAAAAGCAAAGGCAGAAATGAAATTGAGGAAATTAATGAATGAAGGGATGCAGTTAAGGAAATGAATGAATAAAGGAATGCAATTAAGGATATGAAGAAGGGATAAGAAAGGGGAAAAAAGAAAAGAAAGAGAAATAAAGGAGACGAAGAAAAAAAGGCAATCAAAAAGAAAGAGAAAGAAAGGAGACAAAGAAAGAGAAGCCAATCAAATATAAAAAGGAAAGCAAAAAAATTAAAACAAAGTATAGAAGGAAGAACAAAGAATGGAAGAAATAACGGAAAGTAAGGGACGGAAGAAAGATAGGAAACAAGAATTAAAGAAGATTAAATTAAAGGATCATACATAATAGCCTTAAAGTGATCGAATTTGAATTTTAAATAAACTTACCAGTGTTTCCAGTGTTAGATTTCGTCAAAATCTAGTTACGGAGTAGATTTTGTTTTGTACGGGAAATCTAACCAAAAACAACTAGATTTGGCTCGAAATCTCGAAAGTACTAGATTTCGTTGTAGTGTAATTTGGCTATTATACGACATTTACACCTACACCTGGTACATCTATATCTGGTAGATTTTATTTGAAATCTTAAAGAAATTTTTTGGCGTTTACACCAATGCTTTTTGACATATTGTCGGATTTTGTTTTCATAATAAAAACAGCTGATTGAATAAGAAAAGAAATTGTATTGTAAACTTTTCTTTAGAACCAAAAATGGAAGGCCAAAAACAAATTTTATTATATTTTACATCCAGACCTAAAAAATACAATCGAAATTAACATTGTTGCGTAAAAAAAACAGCATTTGTTAAATATAAGGTTTCACAAACTGCTGCAAATGTACTACCCGCAATAAATGATACCTTGGAAAAGACGATTGATACGGAAAAAGAGCACCCAAGTGGCGAGGAGTTAACTTACGACTATAACCCAAAAGGTGAACAAATAAAAGATAAAATTGCAAATTTTTAAATGTTCACTGTAATGCTACACAGTTTATATTAATATAATTTACATACCCTTTATTTATTATTGGTTATTCAATTTTCACAAATGTTTATTTTTTATATTATTAGTTTGCCGCAAATTTATTTTTCCCCGCACTGTCAGATTTTTCGTGTTCAAAGCTGTATTTTTTAGTACATTAGTATGAAATTAATAGTTGTATCGTTGAGTATTGCAAGATTTTGCCAAAATCTAGTGCCGAACTAGATTTTGTTTCGTATGGGAAATCTAGTAGAAATGAACAAGATTTTGCTCAAAATCCCTTATATACTAGATTTTGTGTAGGTGTAAATGTTGTATTAAGTTAATGTTTTCTTGTAAAACCTCAATTTTTGATTATAATAATTCAGTATTTTAGATTTTTCCAAAAATTATTTTTTGTGCAAAATTTGTAGGAAATCGGATTTCACTGTGCAGGTGTTTTTTTATTCTTAATTTTCTGGTAACACCGTGCACATGTTAGTGTGTGAATGAATGTTTGCAATACATTTTTGCGAACAATTTGCAATTTAGTCCCTGCTTAAACTAAATGCACATTTTGTAAAACATTTTACAACAGTTAGAGACTGTATATTTGCCATATTTAGAGTTTAGTCTCTAAGTTTTTGGATACTCTTTAGTTTGGATAGTTTAGTAACCATCATAAGTTGCATGAAAAATGGTAATAGGGTTGGATGCATTTAGTTGGTTGTTGGCTAAAATGATAACACTATTTGTTGAGACAGAATTTCGGGTTGAAAAACAACAGCAAATAATAGTTTAACTATGGGAAATTACAACAAAAAAAAAAAACCTAAAGAAAAATTTAATAAAAATAATAATGAATCTCCTTTAATCAAGAGGAACGAAGTATGTTTTTCATTTGAGAAAAAAAAATCTGCTTTAAGTAAAATCAAATAGCAAGAAAATTTTATGATGCACAAAGGTATTGTAAAAATCGTATACAAGATTATAAATGAATTTAACGTTCATTGAAAAGAAGAAAAAAAAAAATAAATATTAATATTGTTATTTAAACACTGGCAAAAAAAAATAGAAAAATGTGGCTTAATACGTTGAATATTTTTGCGATAGCTTTATCTTCTTTTTGCTCCTGCTCCTTGAGGGTTTGTTTTTTTTCGGCATTTTTATTCATGATATTATTTTAAACAGCAAAAAAAAAAATCTCAATATTTGTATGCAAAAGAACAATAAGAAAATATCTTAAGGATATTGTGTTTAATATGTACATTTTTTCCCTTCCACTCTTAGCCAACGTATATTTATTTACAAAAGTGCGAAGCTGGGTTATGAGTTTCCAGAGATAATTCCCTGTAAAAATAAAAAAAAATTCTGTTGAACGAAACAGAAGAGTACAAAAAATCAAATAAGCTAAAGCTCAAGCATGTTGCACATTATAATGCTTTTAATATTTTCACAAAACCATAATAATAACAACAAAGTGTATTAAACGATACACAAAACAAAACAAGACAAAATATTATAATTTTTAAGTACTTTTCAATATTGTTCGGTTGGATGGACTCTTCTACGAAGCATTTTCTAAACGAATCCACAAGATTGACTAACATTCCAATCGTGGTTGATTGTTGCTTCTTTCAATATGTTGCTGCTTTTCTGTTGTTGTTGTTTTTTTTTTATTGTTTGCTTTTTAGTTTGTGGAAAAATGCATTTAAAAGGTATTTTTGCGTAAAGACAAAATGAAATACAAAATATTGAAGAGAATATGGCAATATCTCTGAAAGGGTTGCCAATTTTCTGAATCAATTGATTGAAAAGGAATTTTGTAAATTAAAAAATATTTTTCATTTAAAAATTTAAATGTTATCAAATATCTCTCTTAGCGAGTTAACCGCTTAATAGCCATCTTAAAATCTGATATTGATTAGAAACTCTTTAAGGGAAAGATATCAGAAAAAAACCACAAAAGCAAAAATATTTCTCTATTAAACAGAATTAATTATTTACCCTTAATATATCTCTCGATATAGCAGTCGAGTCACCTGTAAATGATAGAGCAGCTATTCCCCTAAGATTCGTGTTTAGAGAACTCGAAAAGGCTATTTGTGATTTAAACACCAAGAAGGCACCCGGTATTGATAAGATCAGTAATAAAATGCTGTTGGAGCTACCAAGTATAGCAAAGAAAATTATTCTTATTATTTTCAATGCTTTTTTACGCCTTCAATACTACCCTTAAGAATGGAAGGGTTCCTTAGTAACCATGATACCAAAGCCAGGAAAGGATCACACAAAAGTTGAGTCATACAGGCCTATTAGCTTATTATCTAATATTTCAAAGCTATTTGAGAAACTAATAGTGTTAAAATTAACGCCGATTTTAAATGAAAAAGATGTATTCCAAACCATCAATTCGGTTTTAGAAGAAAGCACAGCACAAATGAACAACCTTCTCGAATTGCAAAAGTCATAAGAAAAGCGTTTGAAGAAAAAAATATTGCTCAGCACTCTTCATCGATGTGTCTCAAGCTTTTGATAAAGTCTGGCATGAAGGATTATTACTGAAATTGCAGCAAAACTTACCAGCAAACATGCACAAGCTGCTAGAAAGGTACTTAGTCGGTCGTCAATTTATTATTAAAGAAGGCGATTTTTTAAGTTCTCCTCAGCAAATTAACGCTGGAGTCCCACAAGGCAGCATCCTGGGCCCTCTATTATACTTAATTTATACTTCGGACATGCCAACAAACAGCTACACACAAACCTCAACATTTGCGGATGACACAGCTTTCCTAAGCGTACATGAAAACTGTCAAGAAGCATCTCGTTACTTACAGGATCACATATTGAACTGGAAAGGTGGTTAAAAAAAATGGAGGATAAAGATCAATGAGCAAAAATGCGCACATATAACATTCACATTGCGTCGGGAAACATACCCCCCTATTAAAATAAATAATCAAATAATACCCCAACACTCGCATGTAAAATACCTCGGTATACATCTAGATCGGCGTTTAACGTGGAAATGGCATATAGAAGCAAAATTAACTCAAATGAAACTAAAAGCAATTCAAATTAATTGGCTTATTGGAAGAAATTTTGTTTTTAATCTCGATTGCAAACTTCTACTTTACAATTCTATCTTAAAGCCAATTTAGCGCTACGGTATTCAACGGCGCCAAAATAAACTTCTTCGACTAATCACAGCCGACCCCTGGTACGTCAAAAACTCAAATATCCACAAGGATCTCAATGTGCCATTAGTAAAAACTATGATAACGAAATATGCAGTAAAATATTTAAAAAGGCTGGAACTGCACCCAAATCCATTAGCTCGAAATATTTTAAATTATGGCGGCCACACTCGCTTAAGAAGAAGAGACACTGCAGCACTCACCCAATCAGATGAGCGATAAACACCTACACATGTGAACAGAAACCGTGATGACTAAATCTTTTTTGTCTAGCACTGGCAGGACATAAAGCAAATATTACGATAAGATTTGATTAATTATTGTTAGTTCATATTTAATATATGAATATTCAATAAATCAAAACTGAAAAAAAAACAGAATTCTATAAGAAAATTTTAAAAAATGGGATCAAGAGTGTATTAAAAAGAACTTTAAAATTCTTTTAGCGTTTGCGGTTTCCAGGACACCGCTGTTTAATTGTTACTCTTGATTTGTTTACTGATGCAAATTTAATTAATTTTTTAATTAATATCACAAATTTATTAATTGAAATCAATTCAAATTTTTTTCTATGAAAATTAAAAAAAATTTTAACACAAAAATTTCAATTTTAGTAAAATAATTTTTTTTTATCCGAAAGATTAATACGTGGGTATTAACGTTTAAAAATGGTTTCCGGCGTATGAGCACCGCAACAGTTCTTGACGAAGCACCTTCTGAAGCTGCCCACACACGGTTGATTTGTACATGTGATTTGTTCGATCTCGACGTCTTGTTACTTCTTAATGGGGCTGTGCGTGCACAAATCATATGTAATTGAAAATTTTCAATTTCTTGTGATTTGTTCGATGTGTTTGTTTGCTTGGGATATTTTATAATTTTTTAATTTTAGTGTACAACGAAACCTCAAATTGTATCTATTGCGGAGATGTTTAGCATACAAACATTTTTTGTTTTCTTCTTTAATATTTTATTTTTGTTTGTGGTAGAAGTGAATGTGCCGCGAAGATGGTTAGCAAACAATTTTTAATTGAATTTATTGAAATTTTAGAAGAAGAAAGAAAATGGTATTTGGAAAGTAATAGTGAAAAATATAAAGACAGAAACGAAAAACAAAAAGCATGGGAAAAACTTTTATCAAATTGTAGAGAATTTGATCAAAATGCTACAACTGAAATGGCAAAATGAAGTATCATGGAATTAGAGCTTTTGATATAGACATGAATTACAAAAAATTAGAAGAAGTGAAAAATCTGGGACAGAATCCGAAGATTTATATGTACCAAGATTGTGGTATTTTGATACATCCCCTTCACAATTTATGTTTTATGATTGAAGTCTAAGGTTATTGTGATTTTTTCGTCGTGTGCGGAGAAATGGTACGCCAACAAATCACACGCATAAATCTCTCATGTGTGGGCAGCTTGAACGGCCAATTTTGGACTACTTTTTGGTACATTGTTGGCCGTTAGTCACAAATAACACGAACGATGTTTGCCTTCACGGCACCAATTGTTGTTGGCTTATTAGGACAAACCAGTACCTTTGCGTAGCCCGAGAAAACTAAGTCAAACGTACCAAATCGCACGACCTTAGAGTCGTATTGCAGGTCCTTGTATTGAAATTAACTTATAGCCAAATTTTGGTTTTAATACGACGATGGTTACGCTTGCCGTATCGCACGTAGTGCTTTCCTTTTAAAACCACATATCGCTCGGTTCAATGTCCATTCATGTTTTCATACAAAAAATCATTGATCATGGCGCAGTTGTGATCTCCAGTAAATGAAACGCGACCTCTTGCTTCATTTTTGAAGCAATGAAGTTTGATGATACCACCACACCAAACGCTGCATTCTTCTGTTTGCAGCTAAGTCTGTGTGCTCTGTATAGTCTCACTCCATTTGCGGCAATTTCGTTTATTTACAATTCCGTTAGGATAATTTAGAAGTGGTTGTCAAAAGTATATCTATTCATGATGATTTGCCAGAGTGTCCTGATCATAAATTTAAAAAAGTATTCGAAAAAACATCGATAGTAGAAACGATACACGCAAAAAAAAATGTATCAATATGATCACCTCCAACCGAATACAATATTGTTGGTTAATATTACTAAGATGGCACAATCATATTTTGGTTGCATCTAAATTAAATATCACAAGAACTTGCTCACCACTAATAACATTGTGGTTATTGAAAAAAACAGACAAACCGGGCACATGGCGTTTTCACCTAAATCGGGTACGCTGTACAGTTTATTTAGGTTAGCTCTTGTTTTCAAGATATACCGTTATTTTGAAACTGGAGGAGGCTGCACAACATATATTTGAGTAACTTATAAAGGGCTAAGTTTAAAAATCCGAAATTCCGCAATAAAATTACCTTTAAGCACGGTAAAACTCTTTTCTAATATGCGCCGTCATTAAACGGCCATATTTGTATGGTTGAAATTCTTAAATTTGGCCCTTGCGGCGCTAACGATGCCCTAGACGGGTCAAATGTATGGCCAACCCCACTTTATTTTTCATCTCCATCATTTCCTTCTAACATACATAACCGCTATCTCTATTCCGTTTTTTTTTACCAAAAAAAAAAAATATGTTTCTAAAACGATAGCGTATATTAGAAAAAAAGTTGAACCGCGCTTAAAGGAGTTTTCTTAGTTTGTTTAATAAACTAAAATGTTTTTGAGATACGCGAATATATGTTGTGCAACCTCCTCCATTTTCGAAATAACGATATATCTCGAAAACAAAATCGAATTAAGAAAAAAAAAACTGGATTCAGCGTACCCGAAACAGCTAGGTGAGGGGGGCTAGGTGGCGTTTTAATCTCAAAGTCTCAAAAAAGGTGTCAAATTCTGGCATAGTGTAATTGTTTGGTGTTAAATTAACAATAGTAATTTCCTCTTTTCCATGAGCAACATCCTATTTTTATTATAAGTGTTTAATATATTATTGTTATAACTAACCATAATATGTTCTCAGGCAACCATAACATGGCTGTTTCTTCTTGATGGAGTACTAATTTAACAATAATATGGCTATCGGTGGCAATAATGTGGTTAAACTAAACATAATATGTTTATTAAATTCAGACGAACACGAATTAAGATTAACTTTGCATAATTTACGATATTAATTCCGAAAAATTTGTAATAAAATACTATTCAGCCACCTTATGAATTAATATATCAAAAACATCGACATCGGGTTTTTAGTTTTGAAAACGATGTATCTGTAAGCATCGATGTTTATGGATGATACATCAGTGATTTCTAAACATTTCTAAACATCGATGTATCGTTTGGATCTTAAAGTATGACATTTCCTTTCATAAGTTCTATCGGACTTTCTAAAACATCCTTTTGAATGAAATTCGTTACAGTACTTTTCGCTTATAGTCCATTCCGCTTAACCCTTTCAGGGTCAAAAATAATTTTTGGCGAGATAAAAATCTGAAAATTTGTATTAAAGGGAATGTGATGGCGCTGAAGCCGGGAAAAATAATAGTTTTTGCCTCATGCAGCTCCCCTGGTTTTTAGGGAATGCCGAATATATTCAAAATTGACCTTCAAATTTCCACAAAAGAACCTACAATTTATTTTTGCAATATTTTTTTTCAAGAAAATACTTATTTACGCATGTATCAACACTTAAAATTTGTTTTTAATATCGCCTGATCCCCAAATTATTATTTTTTTCTTTCTTCCTAAGTCTAAGCTTTTTACAAATTTCCTGACTGGGGTACGACAATGCACTCAATAATAAGAAAAGAAAGTCAATGTCTACTATAATAACAATTTAAAATATCAAAAGTGTACCTCTTTCAGATAAAACAAAAAAAAAAATATATATTTAACTGAACATTTTTATACAGTTACAGAGTACAATGCAATGTCGAATATATTCGACAAAAACACTGAAAGGGTTAAAGGCCAAAAACGGACTAAAGTCGAAACTGTAATATACACTTACGATTTTTTCGAATTTCATACAAATTATTTGTTCTAAGAGCCATCTCGCTTGTAGTTAATTTTTGCTTAAAAACCTCATTTTCTTTTCATGCGTTTCTAAGACTTTATGCAAAATAATTCGTTTATAGTCCAGTCTGTTTTTTATATATTTTTTCACAAACTGGCAATATGTTTTTATTTTCCTTTCTGTCAACTTTTATAAATGTCAAATTTTGGTTAATATATAAAAGTAGAACAAATGAGTATACGCGTTATATTGAGGGGATTTATTGAAGAAAATAATTTTTATATAGTCGAAAATTTGGATTATACTAGGATTCACTTATTATCCATTGAATGACGTATAAAAAAATCGGTTATAGTCCAAATTTGCTTAAATTCCACAAAAGTTGTGCAACTATAGTAGTGGACTATAAGCGAAAACTACTGTACACATAATGTCTAAACAGGTGATGAGTTTTTTTGTTCCTCTGCTTATCCCGCGAAGCTCTACGCTTGTCTGCAGGAAAGAAATCGGAGTCTTTGGCGGGTATCGAACCCGCAACACCGGCGCTGATAGACTAGCTCACTAGCCTAGTTGGTTGCAAAATATTCAATACATATTCCCTTTAATAAAGTCCTTATCGAATAAGTAGATGAGCGCAGAATGCTCCTAACTTTTTTTTTAACATTTTTGTAAAAACTTGGCAGTTGTTAAATATTTTTTTACCTTGGCAACTCTCGAAAATATTTGTTTAAACATTATTATAAATATCAGCGTATCGTAGTTACCAAAAGAAAGTTATGAGCTAAAATATCCTTAGGCGGTCATAAGGCCAATATTGAACAACAGCTTAGTTTTATACTTTAGAACACACAAAAACAATCTAAATACATTAAAGAATACACAAATACACACACATCCATTTAAGAGTATTATACATTTTGATATACTTAAGCTATTAATAGCTTTTACAGCAAAATATTTACAATAACTTAAGGGATTTCGAATATTGTTTCATACGACAATGGATCTACCGACAGACAGACAGACAGACAGATTGACAGTCAGCCTTCTAACGAACAATCACACATGTTATTAGAAGCTACAAATCCCTGGAATATCAACCAATTTCTTAATAAAGAAACATGTTTGCAAAAGAATTTTAAAGGTTTATTAATAAAAATAAAAAATAAACAATAAGAAAAAAAAAAGAAAAATTTTATCTTTTACTTATTTTCATACATGAAGATACGAGTACTTCTAAACTCATACACTCTTTAACTTGGACTTAAACAATTCAGTTTCTTTTTTTTTTCAAGCAATCAGCAAAAAAAAACAAATTTCAATTTGATTTTAATCAAAAATTTTTACAAATTCTTTTTAGTATTTTCCCCCTTTTAAAATTCTTTTCTCTCTAGTTAAACTCTTCATTTAAATTATTTTATGTTTTATGAGAATTACTTTTCTTATTGCCACAATTTGTTGAAAGTTGTTGTGTTTTGCTATTTTTCATTTCATTTGCCACCTCAGCAATTGTTTATCATCAAAGTAATTCAAATGTCAGATATAAAATAACTGAAAAAGAAACTACATTTTACTTTTATGTTTCAAAACGAGTAAATGGCACAAACTTTTCAAATGTTTGATTGTGTCATTTCTAGAAGGGATATTTTAAGAAAATTATCTCTTCTGAAAAATCTTAAAATTTATGTCAAACACATGCCAAAAAAAAACAACATGATTTTTACGATTTACGAAAGTTGGTTATTGCGTAGGGGGTTTTTTTTTTGAGGATTACATTTTGATAATGTCTGTCCTTGTGAAAAATATAGACATGTGCAGAAAACCAAATATACTTGAAATATCACCTTTACGAAAACCTTTACAAAGTTAGATTCAATACCGCAAAATTTTGATATAACAAGTCAGAATGCGATATATTTGGCTATGCCGAATTTTCGTAACTCACTGAGAGTTAGAATTTTTTAGAAGTGCTCTTTATTTAACATATGTAGTAAATTTTCAACTAAACTTTATAAATTCTGATCTCACAGTATAAATATTATTATTCGTTACGGTTTTAGGCGTTGTTTAGTTTATTCCTAGAATACGCTTTATATGAGTTCTATTGTAAATTTTGGATCGATTATCACAAAATCGTACGATTTTGTTTATGTCCTTTTAATGTTTTGATTTTCCATTCAAAACTAATTAAGAAAGGTCTGACCAGACTCATTAGTAAAACGAAATATTAATTGAACCTAACACAGTAAGAAAAACACTCAGGATAAATAAAGTTTTTATACTTGCTTTAAGTACGAGTCGTACTCAAAAATTCAAGTACGAATTACACTTAAACGTACTCAAAATAATCCTAAATGGGATAACTTTCGAAAATCAATCCCGGAATTTCTTAAAATAAAACAAGTAAGAGTGCTATATTCGGTTATGCCGAATCTTATATACCCTTCACCATGGTGCGATAAGAACTATCTACATATATAATATATCTGTGGCATCAAATAATAATGGCTAAAGTCGGAATTTCTTGTTTTGAGATATTAAAGGTTTAACCGAGATATGCAGAAAAAAAGAATTTAAAAAACAACAACAACATGGGATTTATGGAAAAAATTAGAGGTAGTCGTGGTTTTTTGCTCATATCTCAGACATTTATGGACCGATCTTCCTGAATTTCAATAGCAAACAATTCCGGACTTTCTGTGAATTAAATGTATAACAACCTGGCCTTCATCATATCTGGGGTCTTCGGAAAACCCATTTCAACGGACGGACCGACGGACAACCGGATTTGAAATTCCCTTCTCATAAGAAGCCAGAATATACTATATATTTAATATGGTCTAAGATCAATATTGTAGAAATTACAAACGGAATGACAAAGTTATATATACCCTTTTACCTTCGGTGAAGGGTATAAAAAAGATTGAATTTGTCATTGGTAGTGCCACTCTGAGAGTAAAATTACAAAATAAGCGTTTTAATATCATACAACTTAACAAAATTAGTTGTAGCCACTACAATAACACCACACAAGTAGCTAAAAAACGATTTGATGATGAAACAGAATTGAGTCTTCAACTTCAGGCAAAAATTCTTAAGCCCATAATTAAAACATCGACCGTAACTTCAAACTTTCTCTCATTTCTTTCGTTTTATTTTGTTCTTTTTTTCTTTGTTTACAAAATGTATGATATTGAACGAAAGTGTGGTAGCATTGTTGGGAAAGTAATTTTCTCTATGTGAGAGCATGAGATAAAACGTTTTCAAAATAAAATTGATTTTATTTCTCGACAGCATTCTCTGGCATAATTTTATGTCAAACTGTATGGAAATCATCGTTCAGCCCCAGTTCTGTTGCATCATTTGCTTGTTGTGTGTAGAAACAACAATAACAACACAACAAGAAGAAAACACATTTATTTTCACTTTAAAAAGTAAAATTGAAAGCCAGAATACTCATTTAGTTTATATTCTTAGTTAACTATGTACATTAAGTTTTTAAAGTAAAAATAATATCGGGCCGGATGTCACAGATTACACACAGATATGTAAATCATGACGTGTGAGAAAGGCCCAAATCAGTTGCGAGGGCCACTTTCGAAGAAAGGGACAAAAAGTGTTTTTTGGTAGAGAAGTGGCAATGTGTAAAAACAGGACAATACAATCAACACAAATTGCGTGATCAAAGCAAAAATAACAAAACACAAACCACGTTTAACAAAAGCATTAGTTCAACAAGCGTTTTATTTTGTGCAGAAAAATTTATTTAGTAATATTGTTTTGTTTTATAATGTTATTTACTTACTTAAATATTATTAACTAGTGCTGCGGTGAAGTTAAAAGTTAATTTTTACAACGCTTTTGCAAATAAATCTCAACTAAATAAATTTGTGTTCATTGTATTGCGGCATAAAAGATGGTTCAAAGCAGGTATGTTAAACTTGGTACAATTGTACTTTTTTTTGGTACATTTTGACCTACCGTGACTCAGTTGGTACAATCTAAAAATTTTTAAATAATAAACAAATTATTGAGTCCTTTTCATTGCATTTATGTTGTACAACAAATCGTTAATGTAATGGGCGCTTAAATATGCGACTAGTATTTTGATGTGTATAGAGCGCTTAGTCCCCTTTTACAATGTGGCAAGTGAAAGGCAGACAGACGAATTTTGTTGGGAAGGGGACGACGCTGTGTGCGTAACACACTTTACTTTTTTCCTCTCTCGCCTACAAACTTCGTCTGTCTGCCTTTCACTTGCCACATTGTAAAGGGCAACTTATGGTACTCACAGACGAGGCAACATTAGTCAAACCCCGTGTTACATACTACTTTTGTTTCCTTTTTACCACAGACGATTACACTAAAAGCAAAACATCAGTATTGTGTTTTTTTTTTTTTTTTTTTTTTTTTTTTTTTTTTTTTGAATATACAAATATATGCGAAGGAAAATTTTCTTATAGCCTATTTCTAATGTGCGAAAGAATTCTTTCGTTCTAATAAAAACATTGAAAACAAAAACAAATTCTAAAAATTTGTTTTTGTTTTCAATGTAGTTATACGAAAGAAAGAATTCTTTCGCACATTAGAAATAGGCTATTATTCTGCTTTTTTCACATTTAACGTCCCATAATTCTGTAAAATTTTTAAATCCATTTATAAAATTTCTCCATTTTTCATTGTTTTAATTGCTTGTCATTTTTCCTTTTTTGTTTTTTTTTTGTGTACAATTGAATTTTTATGTACTATTTTTGATGTTTAAATAAATTAAAAACAAAATGGTACCGTGAAGGTCCAAAAAGTAAATTTTTGTTTTTAAGTTGGTACAAAATTTAAAACCTCATTTAACATCCCTGGTTCAAAGAGAAATGAAAAACGACCGCTTTCTAAGAAAAAGACAAAAAATGTATAGACCTAGAATTCCTTTTCTAGGTCTACCAAACTGAATTTTATCAAAATAAAACCAGGGCTACCACTATAGATTATTTTGTGAAGAAATACAAGAGTTCTTATAGTCATAAAATTTTCGAGTGTAACACCTTTCTTCAGAAGTTTGATACATGGCTGAACCTTCTAAGACCGTAGACATATCTTACTGTGTTGTTGTATGCTGCGCTGCCAGAACCTTTAGAGGCAAAATCAGCAAAATTTTATGATTTTTTAAAGAAAAATCTGCAATAACTTTAAAATTTATTATATGTAACTATCTCTGGATGTTATCAAAACAAATTAATTTTTGTAAAAAATAATATACGCGTTAAGGCGTTAATACTAAGGCGATTATATCAAAAAGTTGACATACATTTTTCTTCTAAAGCTTCATCTTAACACACATACACAAGAATAAGAATAATTTAAGCAGCGCTGTTAATCAAGATTGGAAGATCTGACCACATCTTATTTAGTTGTCACTGTTTTTTATATATAACTTGCAATCAAATATTAGAACGTTTTGATTTTAACAAAAATCTTAAAAATCTTTAAATTTGATAAACCCTAACAAAATTATGAAAAAAGAAAATATTTGTTTTATGGAAATTCTTAAAGAGTTCCCCAGATTTATTTCTGAAAAAAAAAAAAAAAAAAAACCAATCTTAGGCTCTGAATTTAGAGAGTTAACATTTCTAAACTTTTAAGAAGATTTAGAAGGAATTGAGGTAAATTGGCAAACTTTTTGGCAATAAATTTCAGACTTAAAACGTGGGGATTCTACGGATGCATTTCCAGTGCTGTCAAAGTTTGTACAACAAATTATGGTCCTTCCACGTTCTTCCGCAAATGTGGAAAGAATTTCTAGCTAAGTGAACCCTAATAAAAACAAATTTCGATGTTCCCTGGAGAATGAATCCTTTCAAGGAATTCTTTTTTCTAAATATTACTTAAAATTTTATAATGCAAACTGTTTTGATGTTGATATTAAAATGGACTTAATTAAACTATTAAACACATATATGTTTCTATAAAATATTTGTTAAAATTAAATGTTGAAAAATAAATTTTCTAATGTACAAAATTTTTTTAAATTAATTACAATTTATTTATAAAAATATTCTTTTTTATGAATTTTTATGTTTTTATATGGATTATATGTAAGTTGATGCTGAATTATTGTGTTTTGTTATTTTTTGTGTTAATAAAAATATGTTTTATTGTTCTTAAAAGGGATATTTTTAATTTGCCGATATTTTGACGATTTTTTTTTTTTTTTTAAATGCCGAGCGAGGGAGAAATTATTTCGTTCGGAGAAATTATTTTGTTCGGCATGTTTTTGCTTGAATTGGTTTAATTTAAACTTTTTCAACTTGTACACAGCGATGCCATAAGTATTTTGAAAATAACTGCATATTAAGAAAAAAAAAAAAAAACAGTTTTTAACTTAAAAAAACTGCACATAAAAATTGCCAAAAAAAAAAAAAATATTATTTAGATAATTTGTTTTTAACATACGCGTAATACAGAAACAAATACAATATTATATTATTATCGAATATCGTTACTTTTTATGCAAGTTGAGAGAGATTGGAAATAAGAGAGGAACACAAGTACATGTAGTCTTGCGATTTGTTTTGTTTGTTAAAAAAAAAAAAAATTCTTAGTTCGGGCTCAGATTTGCTATATGTCAAGTAATCATACATGAAAAGTGGTGCAATAAAAATTTTACAATGTTAACTCAAATGCAACTTTAAAAAACAAACAACAAAAATGGCAAAATGTAAACAGGGAAATAATTAAACTTTCAAAAGTCAAAGCCAAACGGTTTGGCAAACATATCAAAATTGTACGTTTGTATGTACAATCCTTTTGCGTTGATAATTGGGGTATTTGACAAACAATTAAAACATGTTTGTAGACAAATCGAAATGTTGTATATTTTCCAAACTGTTTGCGCTACCTAGTGCTTAATTTAATCATTTAAGTGACAATTTTGTAGCGTCAACAAGGAAATGACGAAACATAAAAATTAAAGGAATAACACTTTATTATTAGAATTGATTGAAAAATGATTAATTAGATTTGAGTCGTTTATTTATTATGAAAAGTGCGTATTTCCCAAACCGTTTGTGTTTTTTGTTTGTCTCTTAAAGCTTGCCAGTGTTATACGTGTATGTGTCAAGCAAATTAGGTAAGATTATGGCATAGAAAATAACAAATAATATAACAAAATTGAAACTAAAAAAATTGTAATGAAAAAACTTTAAAATCTGCACAATTTACAAAAAATCTTATTTTGTAACAAAAAGCTTCAAAACTGCTTAATGCTTAGAAAAACTGCAAAATGCAAATAAATCTGCACATTTGGCAACGCTGCTTGTACATAAAAGTTGAATTGAGCTGCCACATCATATAGTGTTTTTGCATTTATATTCCAATAATTGTTTTTTTTTTTTTGAATAATTAAATAAATGTAATTAAGAATAACAATATCACGTTCCTTTTTTTTGTCCATTTACTTTAACACACTTTTAGAAAACTATTCAATATAAATAGTTTGTTAGTCAACCACCACTGTGGTGAATGAGGGTATACAAAGTTTGTCATTCCGTGTGAAACTTTTTTATAATACATCTTAGACCCCATAAAGTATATATATTCTGGCTCCTTGAGTAATTCTAAGTAGATCTAGCCATGTCCGTCTGTCCGTCTGTTGAAAACACGCTCACTTTCGAAAAACGCAAAAGAAAAGAACAAACTTGGTGTCAAATTCCTTGTAGTTGTCCTAGGCAGTTTGGGATTGAAATCCAGCAACATCGGTTCAGTAGGATCAGAACTATGAATCAAAATGTGGAACCACCACCCTAAAAAAATTGATAATTTTGATACAAAAACTAACATAAATGGTGGAATAATGCTCGAATTCGTGCTATACCACTGCAAATCATAATGTTACAGTTTTAGGGGATCGGTACATAATTTACACTAGGCCCCATATAAACCCTATTCCCGGAAAACAGCTTAGTACGCCTAAAACCGCAATAAATAATGCTAGCAAATTGACGTCACAGTTTTATAGGACGAGAAATTACTCTAGCAAATTTCGTTAAGATTGGTCCATAATTTACCCTAGGCTCACTTTGGGAAAATAATTAAATTCGCCTAAAGCCATCACAGATATAGATATTGCGGTAAAATTTCTTACTTAAATTCATATGGCCAGAAAAAATAACATGCAAATTTGTGAAATTTACTGTCAACTCTAAAACTAATTACCCTGCTGAATTGTAAATTTATTCTAATTTATTTTTTGTAATACCAGAAATTAGTCTTCAGAATATCGGGATGATTGGTCCATAATTAACCATAGGTCCAATACAGATTACGCTCTTAAAAATTATTTTAGTTCGTCTAAAACTTTTACGAATCATGATATTTTACTCAAGCCAGTTCAAAGTTCTAACAAGAAACGCATAAAACTTTCTTATTGTCGGTCAATAATTTAATTCAGGTCTAAACCAATTTTAATGCTGACACTCGTTTTTGTGAAGAGTAGTTTATAATATTGTTACGAAATTAGATTTGTCTATGAATTATTTATGGTTTTAGTTATAAGTTATCTTGTAAATTATAGTTTTATGTCATATTAGTTACTATTTTTATGAACGCCACTGTAACTAAATTGTCTAGCATTTGTAAATGTAGACTGTTAATGCCACAATCCCACCTCTGATTGTCGACATTAAAAGGTTCTGTACAAAGTGTTATTAAAGTATATCAAGGCTGAATGCTACAAATATTCGTGCTTTCTCCCTTGCTCATAATGCCGACCGTGAACTTGGACTTAATGTCAAAAAATGCTGTGCCGGTTTTTCTTAATTTTTTTTATCCTTCTTGTTCTTTAAGCAGCCGTAGTGAAAGGTAATCCCCCACAGAAATCTAATTAATAAAGTTACTTAAATAAGCCATAATCCTAATACTTGTTTTATTTCCTATTTTTGTTTCCATTCCTGCAAATATTTCCTATTGGGCTTTTGGCAAATTCTGAGTAAACAAAATAAATAAATTATTTTGTTTATTCGATCGGCTCAGAGAATAATTGACAGATTCCCATCCAGCGCTCCTTCCAACTTCTACACACAAACATAGACTTTAGATTTAGATGTATAACAGTTATTTTAAAATAATTCGAATACAATTTTCTAGAAACTACTAGACGGTTCTTGAATCAACTAGGAATAGTTTTGAACCATAAATACAGGCTAACTCATAAAAGCTTAGTTTAAACGGTTCAGATCGCTACTTTCAATTGTGGCTAAAATTTGTGAAAATTATAATTAATTTCAATAAAGTTTGTTAAGGTGAATGCGTGTGTGTATTTATTTTGAATTGCAATTAAAAGAACTCAAAGGTTTATTATAAAGGGAAAAAACCTTAACGCGTTTTATAAAATAAAAACGTAACAATAATTATGTATTAATCATATAGAGGCCACTCCTGTCGGTGGAGGGTGTCAAAGATTCGGCACAGCCGAATATAGCACTCTAACTTGTTATAATTCTTCACACCTGTATACCATATGGTAGCTTTGCTTTTCCGGAAAAATTTTCCAAAATGGGTGTATCGTTTTGCAGAGCTCTCTCAGTAAAATATTTTTTCCGGACAAAAATATTTTTCGAAACGCATGAATGAATCCATCTTTACTTACTTACCCGTTACACGTGTTTTTTACAGTTTTGTTGTATTCTCCATTTGTTAACAACAGAACTCAGAATTAAAAGAAACGGAGCATGCTCGATATGGTTTTCGTAATCAGTCCACTTTGAAAATGTGATGTATTTAACCAAATAATTTTTGCAAATAAAATTCGGGAATTTTTGCTTCTTATTTTAATTTGTAAACCTGAAAATAATGTATGTTTTCTTCTAATCTACGTTTTTCTTCTTGTAGTGGTGTTGTTGTTTATACAACAAACTTTTACTTACATACGCGTTTGCAGGGTTTTCAGATGTGGCGTTTTTTCTCCAAACGTGCCGATTTTCAAACTCGTTTGCCGACCTAATTTTAGATTGTACAAAATTTATAAATTATGACGTCAACAAAATTTTTGTCATAAAACGCGCCCCTTAATAAAGCCCATGTCTTGTAGAATACACCCCTTTTACACTAAACTAAAGTCAATAAAGAAAATGTGTTGAAATAATTATGTCTTATATTCTTATTTATGCATAAATGCATAAGCATAAAAATAAATACATCTGGGTTATATATTAGAATTGCATTCGCTTTTTCTTTTATAGTTTTCTCTTTATTTAACTTAATGTAGTTGTTAATATAATTATGTATTTAAAATTATATTTATTTCGACTTAAATTTTTATGAACTCTTATTGACAACTTAATGTTCATAATCCTTTTATAGACGATCGTTAAAATTCCTCTATTAGAACTATGGAATCCTTTATGTGTTGAAGGTATGAACGAGTAGAGTGTCTTGTGCTTAAAGTGTGAGGAAGGTTTGTTCCACATATTATTCATACCTCATCTATCTGTCATTGGTGGTGAAGAAAAACTTATTTTTATGGTGTGTAAAATGGGGCAACTAGATGTCAGAGGGAGTGAGAAAAAGTAATAAATAAAATAAATGGTCATGAATGTAATTTAATCATATTTATAAACAATTTTTTTTTAACATAAAAATATTTATTATGTCCTTGTGATGAGTTAAAGGAGGTGTTTAAGAATTACAAATAGTAGAAAGAGTTTAAATTTTATTTGAATGTGTTGTCTTCCGCATTTGAGCAGAGCGTATGTGAAGTTCGAGGTCAGTTTGTTACACTCTACACTGTTGTACGTTTTCTGGTGTAGCGTGGCTGTCCAGTGCCATGTTTAGAAATAATAACAATCCTTTTAATAAACACATCCACTTAGATTTACTTCTTGGTCACTTGGTGCGGACTGACTTTCGCTTTCGGTCAATTTATAAAAAGAACAAATTGAACTTTTACGGACAAATTGATAAAAATAGATCCTTATGCTTAAAAAACTATACACTGATAGAAAAGGCGTCATAACGCTGATGTATTTTGACATCAGTACTATGACAAATGTCTTCGTTTTTGACCCCATGACACTTTTCATCATTGTCATGTCACCCTTAACATCACTTGCCCAAATTGTTATCAGGGTCAACAATTTAAATTATGTCATCAATGGGATGTCACATTGGCATCACAGAAATGACGAATCGGAGTCGGTTTTATAAAGCATGTCATCAGTGCGATGAAAAATTGTCATCAAACTGAGCCATTGCACTTGACTTTAAGTCATATTGAGATTATGCCATTATTTACTTACCCGTTACACATGTTTATTTCACTTTTGTTGTATTCCGCCATTTGTTAACAGAAGAACTCTCAATTATAGGACACCAGCTTTAAAAATTTGATGTATTTAAATAAATAATAAGGAATAATAGAATATGGGAATTTTTGCTGCTGATGTTGCTTTTGAAACATAAAAATAATGTTAATAATATATTTTGACATGATATATTATGTCATCGCACTGATGACAGAGTGTCATCGTGCTGATAACAGTTTGTCATGACACTGATGTCATGATACATTATGTCATCGCACTGATGACAGTTTATCGTTGCACTATTGACAGTTTTTCATTGCACTGAAGACAGTTTGTCATCGCACTAATTACAGTTTATCTGTAATGATGTCAAAATACATCAGCGTTATGACGCCTTTTCTATCAGTGTACACAAAATGCGTCATCGAATTGATGTCACTGTAGTCATAGCGTAGATGACAAAATTGTATGATGACGTTCGTCATTGGACTGATGTCAATTATTTCATCATTGCTGCCATTCGTAATAACATAAATATCACAATTCTGATATTAGGGCATCATCAATATGAAGATGCATTTTTCTGTTAGTGTTGGAATATTTAGTGAACTTGATGAAATTAGGTCCATGATTTAAACTCTACCCGATACAAACGACAGATATATCGGTGGATGTATCCTGAGGTTTAATTTTTAATGTAAGAATTTACGTTAAGGTGTGACTTAGAATTAACATCGTGCACTATGGTTGGATCACCCTATATATCGTCCCCTTAATAAATCAATAGTGTATACGCATGTACACCATTATTTTTTTATTTCATAATAAGAATCTACATAACTGATTCTAATTGTGGTCAAAATTTGGTGAAATTCTACTTCCACAAAGTAGGCAAAAGATTAATTGAAATATTATTGTATAATTGCGTGCTTGAAATTTTTCATTAATAATTGTGTAAGTGCAGGTATGTTGTTTTAATTAGTTGTTACTCTGAATAGGGTATAAAAAGCATACACTATTTTTATTATTCACTATTTTTATTATTTCATTACAAAATAAAATCGAAAAATGACATGTATTGATATACACAAATTTTTAATAATATATTTGGTGTAAAATATTCTATTTTATTTGAATATACAAAATAAAATAGTGTATTATGATTTTCATACATATTATAAAATAAATAAAATAGCCTAAGTGACATCATGGTACTTTGAATACCATTTATTTGCAATTAAAGCACTTGTAAATTAATGAAATATCATCTCCTAGTAGCCTGATGATTCCATCACATATTTAAATGACCACAACTCAAAAATATCGATTATTTTCTGAGATATTAGTGTTTTCCCATTTGTCTAATAACTCAAAAATTTTAAACTCCATTATCTCGAAATGACAAAAAAATTATACACTATTGTTTTATTAAGGGGACGATATATATTGTGTTAGTAATGGATGTTCTCTGTAATGCATAAACCGATTAAGGGTGATGTGAATAACAATATTTCTCTGTATAAACTTTTGTTTGTATTGGTTCATGAGTAATAGAAATTTAAAAGCCTAAGCGCATAAAAACTACCTTTTCCTCAACAATAAATTTCAGTGTATTTATCAGAAATAGAATTTGGGAATTTAGCACGTCATAGAGAAATCTTAATAATAATAAATTTTGTATTCCCAAAAAATTCTTGGATAATTGTAGTGCACAAGGCCTTTCGTCGGCGTCCCTGCCAGTCACATTAAACATCAATTTAATGCAAGCATGATCCGAACGTGAATGGACATCTATTTCTGGATTACGACAGTCCAAGAGATTTGTGACTCTGACCCGTAGCAGGGCAGGAAGGGTACTTCTTCTTGAGAACGCGAACTTAGGCTACTTGTGGTTCTATTCACGGGGCATTGCGGTCTAAGATACCATCTTAATATAATAGGTAATGCTGGTACCAAGATAATTTTGAGAGGTTGATGACGAAACGCTGCTGTCCCAGTTTGGGGACTTTTAGGCGGAAATTTTTCGACGGGTAAATGATGGGCCCAACTGAAATTTACGATCTGCACAAAAAAATCCTCTGGGTCGCGGTGCGTGTGGCCTTCTTCGTATCTTTCTATCCAGTGAACATTACTTTTTTGTGCGAAATATTTGAATTATTACGCCTAAACGGCTTAAACGATGTTAATTTGTTATCAAGACAGAATATTGTAGCGAAATTATTTTTGTCTATATTTTTTTCGGTATTTTGAACCAAAAAGATAAATTTGTCAAAATATGGCAAACAGGAAACGATATTTGAAATATGCCTTTATCCTAAATCGATTTTTTTCGCGCATGTCACACTTAAAAGAAACTTTGGCGCTCTTTGTAGACGAGATATTTGTTCCAAAATTTTTACCAAAATTTGTTTTAGGGTCCAACAAAAATTTTTTTCATTAGCAAAAGTGTTAAACATTTTAATTGGTTTTTACTCTACAAAATGTATATACATATTTCCACTTTTATATAATTTTTGCAATAATTTAGAGAAAACTCCTTTTGATAAATGTCATCATGTGAAAAATATGATTTTTATGTAATTTCTTATTGCCACAATTTTTATTAAATATTTCAGTATTACAAACTGAAATACTTACCATCGTCATTAATTGCCATAACTAAAATATTTAAAAAGTTTTTTTTATTTTCCTGTAACCTCTGACTCAAATAAAACCAAAAACTACACCACGTGTTTCAGTTTGCTACTGTACTTAAAGTATTGAACTTTCTCACTTCATAGTTCCCTTCATGATCTATTTTGAGGTTCCCTACTTTTTTAAAGAAAAAAAAAAACACAGAAAATTCAAATTTAATGGGGAATGTTTATTATTATTTGAAAGAATATTCTTTGGCATTTATTTTTTGAAGATTATGTCTATCAAATGTTGGCCGTTGCTACGTCGCAGATGGTTCGAGCATTTCGACTGGTAACTGGCGAATGACACGCGTGATGTTTTCCTCGAAGGCCTGAATCGAAGCGGGTTTGTCCGCATACACTTTAGACTTTACATATCCCAACAGGAAAAAGTCTAACGGTGTGATATCACACGATCTTGGTGGCCAATCGACCGGCTCAAAGCGTGAAATCATGTGCTCACCGAAGTGATTGATGCGATGTGTGGGAAGCGGCGCCGTCTTGCTGAAACCAAATGTCGCCGAGATCACGAGCTCCAATTCCAGGCATCAAATAGTCGCTTATCGTGGCACGATAACGGTCGCCATTGACGGTTACGTTCGCACCGGCAGCATTTATGAAATATGGACCGATGATTCCTCCGGCCCACAAACCACACCAAACCGTTGTTTTTTCTGGATGAAGTGGCAGTTCTTGAATCTCTTCAGGTTAATCTTCGTCCCAAATGCGGCTATTTTGTTTGTGTACATACCCATTGGGCCAGAAATGGGCCTCATTGCTGAACAAAATTTGCCTCGAAAACGTCGGATCTTCTTGGAACTTTTCAAGAGCCCATAGAGCGAAGCAATGTCGCTTGGGAAGGTCTAGCGGCTTCAGTTGCTTTCAATTTAAGATCTCGACGTAAAATGCGGTAATTCGTTCCATACGTCAGTCCGAGTTGCTGCGAACGGCGCCGAATCGACTCTCCACGATCTTCGTGTACACTCTCAGCTACGGCCGCTATATTTTCTGCACAGCGTGCTGGACGTGGTCTATCGGCCGAATATTATCCAATAATGAACGCTGGTTCTCAAAATGGGTGATGGTGTTGCGAATAGTGCGCTCAGTAGGCCGATTATGTTGACCATAAGTTGAGCGAAGTGCACGAAACACATTCCTCCCAGAACGTGAATTTAAAGTTGAACGATTTGTAAACGTTGTTCAGGCGTAAGTCCTTCCATTATGAAATGCCAAACAATACTAAACAAAAATAACATGACAACATGACACGACTCACACGTGATCTGTCAAAAAAAGGTTATTTAAAAAAGTATCTCTACTTGAATCACCCATTAGAATAACGGTTAGTTGATATATTTTGCAAAAACAAATTATTTTTTTTTGTTTATCTGAAGTATTCCAACAACAAATATACGCAAAAAAGCTTCGAGTTTTGGCCAAAAATGGGTATTGGAGGCCATTGTGGATTGATACAACATTAAGGCCTTTCCCGCTCAAACACTCAAAAGGGTGTAAAATTGAGACGAATTACATTATAAGTTTAGAAAAATAAAGTTTTCGCGTAAGGAAAAATTACGAATAATATTGTATAACGATTTGTCTACAATTCGCTTTCCATAACTAATCTATTCCTTAGAAACGTGAGAAAAATTTCCAAATTGAGCAGAATTTATGATATTAAATTTTATGAGGATGGGTTAAGAACTGGCTATCCCTCGCATCTTAAATCAACAACCAAAAACACAAGTACATAAAATACTTTTAAATATTCTCAACTATATCTTTCAGTATTCCAAATCGACTTCTGTATCGATTATTTTGATTTCCGGTGGAGAGTGTTATTAATTCGGCGCAGCCATAAAGAGTAATCTAACTTGCTTAATACCTTATTATAAAAAAAAAAAATTATATAATAGCCTTGTTACTCCTTGCCCTGTCAGTCAGTGGGTTACAATTTTTCAACAATTATTTTGATGTTTCACAAAAAAAAAAAAAAAAAAAAATTTAATACTCGTATCTATTAAAAAGCGAATAAAAAAATATGCAGATGTTTAAATCTTCATAAAAGTATTCACAATAAAGAAATAACAAATATTTCACATACTACAATCCACCACAACTCGAACAAAACTCAAAAAACTCAAGTATAAATGAATAAATTATGTCTGTGCGAGAATTTTTATAGCCATTTTTAGGTGACTCGTGTTTTCCAACATTCATTCGTTCATTCAATAAATTTATTCGTTGTTCAAATTAAACTGTTTTCGAAAATTTTCAATTTTTGTTTTGGCAATTCCTGTAGCTCCTTTTTGTTTTTTTTTCTTTTTTTTTTTAATTTTTCATAAATATTTCGGTTAATTGCGCTCGTAAGTCTAATGGATGGGATGATGGTTGGTTGGTGTCTACAGAACATGTGCGTGGATGTTTGTGGCCTTTAACGAGTGTGTAAAATACAATCGCCGGTTTGTGTAAAATCTCACGAATTAACCATAAAAATACTTTTTTTGGCTTTTATTTGTATTTAGTTGCCAAAAAAAAAACAAAAAAAATTAATAAATTAAGAACGTAACCTAAAGTATGCCTCAAATGAATTTAAGTACGAATATAAAAATTATGCAATCATCGATATGAGAATTTGAAATTATGATGTAGATTGTAAATAATTTTGTTTTGAGAGTGTGTAAATGCCAATGAAATTAAAATTGAGTAAAATATTTTGAAAACAAACAGATGTGTTATGACTTCAGCTAAAGATTATGAAATAAAAAAAAAAAAAAATTAAAAAAAATGTATAACGATAAACTATCAAAAAAGCTTGAATTATGTTTTAGTGTAAAGCCTAGTGCTGGAAGGTTAGTATTTTTTAAGTTTAAATCTGATCAGCGTTGCCAATGAAGAATTCCGAAATTACACCTGACTGAGTCCCAAATTACACATTTGAAGCCAAATTACACATACAACACGAACAAATTTACTTTGATAAATAAAGTTCGTCCTGCATCACCTTTTTGTTTACAAAAAAAAAAGGTAGAACATACCGATTCCTAAATTAAAATTAAATGGATACACATTCTAAACTAAAAATCCCGAGATTTTCAGAATTCAGCGAATTTTGTTGATTAATTTCGAATTCAAATTTCAATTATCGATCTTAATTCATTTAATAAAACTGTTAATAGAATCTTGCAAATAAATCAATTACTAGTTTGCTCTTTTCACTAAGTAAATTATTTTTTTTTATTTAGTTTGAATCAACTGAGGTAATTGAGTAAAATATAGATTTTATTCAATTGAAGCAATTAGCACATTTTTGGAAATCGTACATTGTTTTTTTTTCATATTTTTACTTAAATTAATAATCAATTAAGAAAAAAATCACAATTTTCAATTTTGACAAATTTTAGTAATCAAAATTATCATTACACAACTTTGTAATATTAAATGACTTATAAAGCTTTTGGTTGTAAACCTCTTTTTAAGACGTTTTTTTTAATAAATATCTTTAAAAACATTTATATTTTGACTTTCAAAAATCCCGTATGCCGACAAAATCCCGATATCCCGAAAAATACCGGGATCCCGGCATTTAATTTTTTTAATTCTCGAATCCCGGGATTTGCGAAAAACAGTCCCGATTGGCATCCCTACCACTAACACATTATCAGACAGAATTAAAAAAGCACAAAAAATAAAAAAAAAACATGGAATTTTATGACAAAAATTAGAAGCAGTCGTGAATTTTGCTCATATCTCAGGCATTTATAAACCGATCTGGCTAAATTTTGATTGCAAATATAAGCGAGGCATATGTGACAGGACTGTTTCAAACCATTGTTCTCATCATATCTGTGGTCTTCGGAAAACAGACGGACATCATTAAATCAAGTTTGCTACTCATAAGGACCCAGAATATATATACTTAATAGGTTTTTATATCCTTGTTAAATACAAAGGCGGTTATTGGGTGTGTACTCGTATCTTAAAATAAATCAAAATGCTGATATCAGACCATCACGAGTTTTTAATGCCCACCACTAATAGAACCGGACATATTTAATATAATCATTTATATATGAGGGGTTCAATTATTCGGTTTTTTTTTTGTTCGATTAAACGATTAATAGATATTTGGCATTTTGACTTATACGATTAAGCGAATAAAATATTAAAATTAATCGATTAATCGAATAATTCAAAATCCAGAAATTTTCTAAATTAAGATATTTGTTTTCGATAATTTTAGAAAAAATTGGTACTTGAGTAAATAAACATTATTAATTACAAGTATTTTAATATTTTATGAACAAAAAAATAAAACAAACGTAACAATTTATACTAATTGATAAGACCTTTACAACGATAAAAAAAATAAAACATGTATTGAGATCATATAATTTTATATGTACAAAAAATTAAACAGATCTTTTAAAAATAAAATGTTGTTTATATGTTTTGCTTTACTTGTAAGCCACACGATCATGTTTTGTCTTTCCTTTTAACTTGCCATATTCTCTAACTTTTTTTTACAAGCACACTCACACTTTTTAAACCGACCAATCAATTTTACCTTTCCATTTGTTTGCCAATTTTACTTTCAATATAACAACTGACCACAATTTAACTTTGGCGCTTTCTTTATACAAAATATATTTCTTTAAAAATAAGGCGTACGGTTATACCACCCAACGTCATATCGTCCAAAAACGAAAATGTCATAACGCCCAAAAAAGTTTCATGTAAGTTGTTGTTGGAGAATTTTTCGTGTTTTTGCGTTATATGACATTGAGTTTGGATGATATGTCAATTGTTATTGCTTAAAAATTTTTGCGGAAAAGTCATTATGCCCAAATTCTAAAATGTCATTACACCCAAAACTTAGCAAAAAGTAAAATTTTTTCAATATATTTAACAAAATTGATTCAAATTTATTAATAATCATATATACAATATACGAGTATACATACACACATAAATTCAAAGAAAAAATTTTTTTCAAATAAATGAAAGTATCAAAGAAGCTAAAAAATGTGAAATTATATTAAAATCTTTTGTAATTTGTACAACATTTTTCATTTGAAAATCGTCAAATTTAGTATATTAAACGACCAATCGTCAATAGTAAATTTTTATACCCAAAAATCGTCTAAATGTCGTTAAATCTTAATCGACTATATACACGATAAATTGTATACATGTTTTGCTTGTTTTTTCCTTGCGAAGAATTTTAATATGTACAAATGAAATTTTTCACATATGCATTTGTTTGTTTGCTACTTTTCATAAGTGAGCAAATTAAGTTTTTGTTATTCCTCACCCTCATGACGATGAATAAGCAGCAACATTTTTAAATGTTCACGCTCGCTCATGCCTGGGTATAATATAAATGAACGTTTCGGAGCTCTGATACAAATGAATAATTTTTGTACTCATAATACTAATAGTTGTGAACTGCTGATTTTGCGGCTGTGGGAAAAATCGCCCAAAGAAAAATGGCCCAAAAAAAGAAATGAAAAATCGCCCAAAAAAATTCCATGTAAAATTGGGCCTAAATTCATATGAAAAGTGACCTAAAATTTTTGGGCTATTTTTCGTTATTGTTGGGTGATTTTTCGTTTTTTAAATTATAATGAAAAATCACCCAAAAATCTTGTATGAAAAATGGCCCATTTTTTTTGATTTTCTCCTCTATGGTATAACAAACACCGGCTTCGCTTACTAAAGCTTCTCTGCACAGCCGGCCTTCGGCCGGGCGCAAGGATTTTCTCCTCTATGGTATAACAAATACCGGCTTCGCTAACTAAAGCTTCTCTGCACAGCCGGCCTTTGGCCGGGCGCAAGAATTTTCTCCTCTATGGTATAACAAACACCGGCTTCGCTAAGTAAAGCTTCTAAAATCTGCCTTGTTTCCAAATGAAAGCCGACTATGCAGAGAAGCTTTAGTTAGCGAAGCCGGTGTTTGTTATACCATAGAGGAGAAAATCCTTGCGCCCGGCCGAAGGCCGGCTGTGCAGAGAAGCTTTAGTTAGCGCAGTGTCCACGGACACTATGACACTTTTTGGAGTGTCATAACGTCCATGGACACTATGACACTGGACGTTATAACATGCCACCGGGAAAAAATTCGTTTTTTCTTTTTGGGTCATTTTTAATTTTTTTTTTGGGCCCTTTTTCGTTTCTTTTGGGCAAAATTTCATATATAACTTTTTGGGTAATTTTTCATGTTCTGTTGGGCGATTCTTCATTTGGGCGATTTTTCATTTCTTTTTTTGGGCCATTTTTCTTTGGGCGATTTTTCCCACAGCCATTGTGTATTTGGTGTTTTTTATCGTGTTAAAATGGTGATATTGACATAGCTGTGTTGGCGTTATGATTTTTGCGCGCTGTTTGAGGTGCTGTCTGTTTCAGGAGGCCTTGCACTATTTTTGTTGTTGTTCGGGAGTTCGACAATATTGTCTTTGTATGAGAAAGATAGATTTCTATAGGGAACAATTAAACACATTTAAATTTTTATATATTTCTATGGAACATACCTGGGGTCTTCCATTTATCGTTTGTTTTAATTAAATCAAAAGCATATGGCTAAAACTCGCTTCATTTTAGTCAAAGACATCAAACAAAATTTGGCTTATTTTATTTTTCGCGGACAAATATCTTAAATGGCGGAAGTTGTTCTGAACGTACTAAGAACATTTTTTTTAAAGTAGAAACAAATTTGGCTAATTAATTTATGGACAACATGTCAAAAAAAATAAAAATTAAATTGTACTTCGAAAAAAACTACCTCATAATGAATCACCCATTTTTAATGATCACATTAATCGTGAAAAAATTATTATGTTCTGCCGTCTTAAAAAAAATATATGAAATGAATCAGTCATTCATCTGTCAAAGTAATTTAAACATGCTAAATCATTTTCATACCAAATAATAATAATTTTTTTTTTTTTTTTTTGAAATTTTGGGGCAATTGTAAACATTTCATTTGGATGAAAACTTGTCAGTTAATTTGTTTTTTTAAGTGATATTTAAATTAACTCAACTCAAGATCTTGTTGTTTGTTTTCTCCATTTTTTTTCGTTAATAACGGCTTGAGAAATTTATTTGTTTGAAATATTAATAAATAAAGACAACAAAAAAAAAAAAATAAAAAAAAATAATAATTATCAATTGCGAAAGAAAGTGAGTCGTAAAAAGTTCTTCCATAAGAAAAGCTGACATTATGCGTTGCATAAGGGGTTTCTAACTTAGCGGACTTTCTTAATTCCCGGGAACGTAAACAAAAACTTTTTCCTTTCCCGGGAAATCTTAGAAATTTAATTTTTGGAAAAATTTTCGAAAATACATTTAATTTTCGTTTTAATTAAGTTTTTTATAAGATCTGTTTTAACCTTGAGAATAAGATGTTATATTTATTGATTGTTTATCAAGATTAAGATTTTTAAATTGTTGTACCGTTTCTTAAAGTTGGTTCTGTCTTTCAATATTTTCAATAAATTACTTGTTTAGCTCAGATAAGTGGGTATTAACTGATTCAATTCAACCAACTTGAACTCCATATAATGTTCAAAGAACACTCGCATTTTACACGAAAAACATCAGACAGCTGGTCGAAAACAGCAGATCCCTTTATGGTAAGTTCTTTTATTACCAGCTGAGTTCAGTGACAAAGGAAGTTTCTAACCACTGCTTCCGGTTTTCATCTCCGCCAATGTGCATGTTCTTCAACGAATAACTTTCTTTTGATCATGTCCCGTCTATTCAGTTAAAAGTTACAGATAGAAAATTAAGAAGAAGACTGTAACTTCATTGCATCTTTTTTGCTTGAAAAATCAGGCTTGATTTCGAATTTTGTTGGAGAAAGATGAAGAAGGACATCGCTATCCCACATATTTTTAAAAACTCCACGCTGATAAACTTTAAATTCCAACCAGTTTTCCGCAATAAAACAGTCACAATTTAATTGGGTTTCGTATATTCTTTGAGATCTGTTTCACTTATTAGTGACTCTGATTTAGTCCAGAATCGTAACATTAGGTGTGTTCATTACCTAAAAATTTTTACAAACATGCAACACTTTTTACTGGAAAGTGTTCCTTAACCCAAAAAATTTGCAAGTAGAGAGCGTTAAAAGAAAGAGTAAAAATTGAGAGACAATAAACAGATGTTTCTTGTTTTTGTTTGCAAAACAAACTTTTGAAAATGTGTTTCCATAACATAAAATATATTTTAATCCAATTTTTGATATTTTAATCAGGCTTAAGTTCATTTAATTTGATTTTTATTAAATTATTTTTATGCAGAAAAGAATTTTACAACGTGAAATGAATTAAAATTTATTCATAATTTTTCATGCTTAACTGAGCTGGGAATTGAACCCAGGTTTTTACAGACAGGTTGTCCTGACATGTTTCGATTGTAACCACACAATCTCCTCAAAGGTGTTTGCCGTTGAACACTCACCGCCATCGGCGACGGTTGGCAGCCAATTGTTAAACATCAATCTTTAGACCAAATGAAATTTTAACTTTTGTAGATCGAAATTTGTTTTGAATGATTATCTATTTTAATTGATTTACATGTTCTTCCATACTACTGATTTTCGTAATTTTTGTCAAGAATTCTTCTTGAAATCCAAAGTACATATTTCTGTTTTTCATGTTTTTTGTCTTTCTTTTTCTTGTTGACCCTTTTTCAGCACAGCTTGAAGGACATATGTAAATTTATAAAACATATATATATTTTTAAATTTGGGAACAATAATCCAAGGTTTTTGAACATCTGTTACAATATCAGATATTTGATAAAAACTTACTAACTGACCGTCAATCAGGCTTAAGGCCTCAACATAGCTGAGTGACAGCTCTAACTGATGTTGTTGAAGAGATTAGGGATAATTTGGAAACTGGAAAAATATCAATGTTGGTACTACTTGATCACTCAAAAGCTTTCGACACGGTTGACCACTCCATACTGTGCTTGAAACTATCAAAAATGTTTAATTTTTGTACAACTGCTGTTAAGTCTGCGTTCATACGGCGCATGTCTTATTGACTTGATTCTTCCTTTTTGAATTGGTGTTCAAATGATTCATGTCATGTTGACGACATGTTTTTTTTGTGTAGTTTTTAAATTCGAATAAGAAAGAAGAAAAAAGCGAATGAGAAAGCAAAGCGTACTGACAGTACATGCATGTGTGTACTCGTTTCTTTTCCCCTCGTCTCTCTCACCAATAAAGTAGCAATCATGTCAATAAAACATGAGCCGTATGAACGCAGACTAATTTAATTGTATCGTATTTAAAAGATAGACTGCAAAGCGTTTCATATGATGGACTTGTTTCATATCCTTTACGGGTTGTAAGAGCTGTTCCACAGGGTTCCATACTTGGACCATTATTATTCTCATTATATGCAAATGACATACCACAACAACTTAAGTATTCCAGTGTACAAATGTATGATGATGATATTCAAATTTACCTCAGTAGTACCAAGGCTGCCATTAGCTCTAACGTAAATGATCTGAATAATGATCTTAATAGTATTTTTCTCTGGGCGTCAGCAAATGGATGGCGTCTAAACCCAAAAAAGTCTAAGGCCCTAATCATGTATAACGCCACGCAACGCCAAAGAATTTCATTGAAAGCACAAACAATGTCATAAATATTTCAATTAACAATTGAAAACACAAACAATGTCATAAATATTTTGTAATTTTGTTGTTGCTTTCTTTCAACGCCTGAAGCTATGCAGCGTTTGAAATTTTAAAACGCAATGTGAATTTCTGAAAGCAACAACAAACTTAAAAAAATATTTATGACATTGTTTGTGTTTTCAATGTTATTCTTTGGCGTGCGTTGCGTTTTATATGATTAGGGCCTAAATACCTAATATTCTGTAAAAAATCAGTTAAAATTGAATCTCAAATTGAAATTTTCCTTGGAGGTACAAAAATTGATATAGTTAGTAATCCGTCAGTAATCTTGGTGTAATTTTCAATACTACCTTAACTTGGTCTGACCGTATTAATTGCTCATGCGGTAGAGTATATGGTATGCTAAGGACTTTATGGACAACACAGTATTTTACACCTCTAAAAAAGGTTACTTTTTGCAAAAACGTATATATTATCTACTCTATTATATTCATCGGAGGTTTTTTTTGTTGTAATTCAAAGGACACGTTGAAACTCAATACGACTTTTAATAATATTGTACGCTACATTTACGGCCTTAACAAATTTGATCGCATATCTCAGTATTCGACTCGTATTTTCAATATAACATTAATTAACTATTTAATGCTAAAAAACCTTGTTCTGATTCACAAAATTATTATGACAAAAATGCCGAAATACCTTTTTGACCGCTTACAGTTCACTAGATCATCAAGAGGTAACGGCATCATTCAATTTCGGCATAATGATACGGCATCTGAAAAACAGTTTTTTATATTAACAATTCGTCTCTGGAACCAACTCCCTGCTAATTTGCAAAATACAATCAACGCAACTAAATTTAAAAATTTACTCTTGCAGTTGTATGGCAACCAGGGTTGCCGTTTAAAAATTTTTTATCCGACCAAAACTGTCTGCAAAACCTACCATAACCGACCAAATTTTTAAAATATTTAAGCTTAAATATGTCGTTATATAAAATACAAAATGTCCTGTTATCATTTTTAAAATTTTTTCTGGAACGATAAAGAACTCAATAAAAAGCAAACTATTGGCTGAGCCGTAGACCGTACCTCAAAAAAAAGTTTCCCCGTACACCCTCTAATACATATAAAGTATATATGCAAGGAGGTTTCACAAAATATTTTTTTTTGCCGAACGTAGGGATTGCCTTTCTACATTTTTCGTTATCATTTAGGCATTACCAGTCCGATCTTAAAATATTATATATCGGTGTTTTTGTCTCGAGAAGACCAATATTTTGCCCTTAGGGGCCATTGACCTCAAGTATCACGTTTTAGTATTTTTTCACCAGATCTCTGTTTGTACCACCCTAATGTCAGAAAATTAAAGCTCGCAAGAAACTATTAAACTTTTTCTAAAGAATTAATTCGATAATTCCAGCATTTTTTTAATCCTCATTGCGCTACTGAGCTCCAAAACATCCTAATACAAAGTTAAAAATTTATCAAAGAGTTTAACAATGCATAGTTTGCTTATTGTTTTCGCATTGATAACTTTTTTGGTGCACTTCGGGACAAAAACCATTATAAAAATCAACACGGTTGCATTGTAGAATGCTTTAAAAAAGCGAGTTTCTCTGCCAACAGATGTTTTGAAACTCACCCATACTTTCTGCAAGTTCTGCGCCTCTTATACCATTGAAAAACATGATATAAAATACAGTATTAAAGTATCCCACAGTTCTATAATTCTTACAAAGAAGTCCATCTTGTATAACAAACACCTTATATATTATGGGGTGGTACAGAACAGTATTCCTGAAAACATTACCAGTCATTACGTTAGCGCCGTTTGTTGCCAATGCGATAAAATTTTTTAAAGGAATATTGTTTGTTGATAAGGAGTTTTTTATAACGTTACCTTAATATAAAAAGGCCCCAACTCATTATTTTTGGAAATCCGTTTTTTTATTGATTATTGTAGAATGGTTGCTAATACACATTCTATTAAAATTTCAAGCAAATTAGATTAAAAATAAAGAAGTTATAAGCAGAATACAAAAAGCCCTAACTCATACAAACAATTTTTCTAAAGAAAAAAAGGCCTAACTCATACACACAATTTTTCGAAAGAAATACATATTATGTATTTCAATCTGAATTCCTCGTTTAATTTTAATAAAGATGTTTTTTGACAATGGTTGTGTAGCTATATTATTTCAGCTCTTATTAAGTTTTTTCCTTCTCCTGTAAAAAGTGTTTTTGATGAGTTGGGGCCTTTTTATATTAAGGTAACGATAAGAACAAAAATTTAAACGGCATCTGACTTGGTAATCTCAAATAAGGTGACAAAACTATCCTATATATACTATATCTATATATGCTACTAACGTAATACATTTCATTTCACTGTCACATCCATAGCTCCATCAACAATAAAAAAAATTGTGTTTTGTAAAAAAGATATTAGATATGCACTTGCTGCTTTGCCGATTAAAATTAATAAGTTTGGCCTACCATCCGACCAAACGCAAAACATCCGACCAAATTTGGTCGGAAAAGACCATTTTTGGCAACCCTGATGGTAACATACTGTAACTTTTTCAATCTTTTAAACTTTTAACCCAAATATAAACAAATATTATTAATGATGTTATATATTTTTTTTGTTTTATTTTTATATATATTTTTCAGATAATTTTTTGTTATTATTATATTTTTAAATTGTTTAATTTTTTTTTAATCATTTACTATTTATTAATCACATTATGTAACTTGTCTGATTCTAATACTTTAAATTATAAGATATTATGTCTTGTTGTATTAGAAACTCATATTATTAATAAGTACAAAATACCATATGCAAATAGTTCAAAACAATTCAATTAAGGAAGACAGTATTTTGTATCTTACAGCTGGGTATTGTCAATGTGCCGAACTTGCTACTTTTTGCTAGTAAAGCTTTCATTTACTGTTTTATTTTTTTGAGCAATTGGGAGAAACATTTTGTAAATTTTTAATTTACTCACTTGTTGCAAGTTTCCGCTAGTAAAGTAAATGAACACACCTATTGTTTGTCTAGCTTAATATAATCGATATATTATGAAAACTAGAACGAATTTCGGCAAATGAATTCTTGGCTTAAATTAAGCACCACAAACTACATAGAAAAAATTCTCACCAATCTGTTTTTTTTTAATTAAACCATTAATTAAAAATAAAATCAGTTTTAATAAAAATTTTAATCAAGTGAATTAATTAAACGTTTACAACATTACTGCACAAAAATATGTTTAATATGAAAAAATAATTAATAGTTATTATTAATTTGTTAACTGGTGCAAATTTAATTAAGTTTTTAATAAATATCACAAATTTTTTAATTAGAATTCATTTATATTTTTTCCGTATAGAAACTACTATTTAAACCTTTATTTTAATTTGAAATCCATAAAGAAATCACTTATTGTATCGCCAATTGATGAAACTTTAAAAAAAATTCCAGAAATAAAATTCCCGGAAATAACAAAAAAAAATTCTGGAAATTCCCGGGAAAATTTTTCCCGACCGAAACTCTAGTTGAATGTTTCAGAATGTAACTTTTTACAAAGAAAAGTGAAAAAACATGTGTAAAAACAGTTCTTATAACAATAAAGTACAAAACAAAATTTCAAAACTAAACGACACTATTTCTTAAGATGTCAACTTTAAAGTGTTAAAGTAAAAAATAAACAAAAATACATTTTAAACAAAGATTTCTTCAACACTTTAAGTTTTATTTTCTTTATAACGAAATTAACATGTGGTCGAATTTCGTAATCGTATTGATGTTATACCCTACAGAAAACGAGACTACTCTATACATGCGTGTATGGACTACTCTATAAGGGAGTAGGACTTCTCCAATACCTAACCTAAATGTATGTAAAAACATACTCCAATTTACATTGCGAAGTCCTAGGGCTGGACCACGTAACCCAGCTATGCAGGAGTAGTTTTAAAACTACTCGTTTAAAAACGAAAACATGTCGTTAAAAAACGAAGACATGTCGTCTCATTACAAACACTTTTTAACAATGACATGGTCCATGATTGCATTACATCGGACCAGTCCATGGAGTAGTCCATTTAATCAAATTGGATCAGGTGGTCCAATATTATTTGCAGGGTACAAAGGAAATACACGATTTTTTCATTGAAAATTATTATCTATAGCGGAAATTCTTTCGAAAACACAAATAAATAGTATTGATATTTTTTTTGGGAATATTTATAAAAATTTCAAAACTATAGATGTGTTCATTTACTTTACTATCAGAAATTTCAACGAGAGAGTAAATTCAATATTACAAAATTTTTCTCAAAATTACACAAAAAAATAAAAATGTAAATGAACGCTGTACGCTTAAGGTATATTTACCCTATTTAGCTGGAAGATACGAGATTATTTCTTAATAAATTTAACGGATTTCAACTATTTGCGCAAGCATATTGTTCTTAAATTTTAGAAAAATAAATATCACATTTTATCGAAAAACTATTAATATAAAAATTATGAAAAATATTTTTGTTTTGTAAACAAAAACATGAAACAGGTGATTGAATAATTCTTGCTATTAAAGCGAATTTATTACAGGTGATCCTAAAAGCCCTGCTAATAACTTTTTTTTCTTTAGCTTTATAATTGTTAGATGTCAAAATTTTGTTTATTATCTTTGTTTCGGTTTTTGACATTATACAATGATTTTACAAAAACAAATTGCTTGTGGATTTTGTACGGGTTGTACTTGTTGTACTACCGAGATTGCCTGGAATGAATTCGCCTTGCTTGCTCGTAAAAATTTTACTATCAGAAATTTTCAACAAATTTTTTGTCTCTCAAATTTGTATGCTCTTTTTCCACTCTCTCCTTGCAAGTTTTTCGAGTACGTGAACACTTACTAGTAACAATTATTGAAAATAAGCAATAATTTGGAGGCATGAGAGGCGATACAGCACATTGTTAAGAATTCGGCCGGCCGCAAAGACTTTTTCCTCTATGGTATAACAAACATCGGTTTCGCTAGCTAAAGCTTTTCTGTTTAGCCAGCCTGCGGCCTGCACAAGGACAAATTAAGGAGCATTACTCGTAGTTAGCGAAGTCGGTGTTTGTTATACTATAGAGGAAAAAATTCTTGAGCGCGGCTTAGTGTTTTTGATACTTAGTCCCTTTTTATGTATGGTAATCGTATGTAGTGAATATAACAAAACAGAATTTGCCATCATTATGACTTGTAAAATGTGTAATTAAAAAATTAAATAAGTCCTTTCAGATAATAAGTCATTTCAGATTTTTGGTGACTTATTTCATTTGAAATAACTCCCCAATATAAAAATGAAATAAATCCCCAAAAAACGTTGTTGTTGCCTCTCATGTATTTTTTGGGGAGTTATTTCATTTCCATTTTTGGGACTTATTTCGTGGGGGGTTATTTCATGCCGCCAATAATTTTCTTTAAATGAACACACCTTATATCAGTGATGGCAAATTCAGTACTATGGTACTATTTTCAGTACTTTTTCCTTTCAAAAATACCACGGTACCCCCACGTCCGTTTTAGTACTCTTTTCTTGTTATACTTTTTTGCTTAGAAATTTAGCGTTGCTATTTTTTTAACATTGACAACCAGAGCTGTGAAGTCGTCACCAAAAAGTACTAACTCCGACTCCAACCGCTGAAATTTCAACTCCGACTCCTAATCTTACCTTAATGCTAAATGTATATGAGACTGGTTCTTATTTGACTTTAAACTCTTTTTTTAACGCAGTACCTTTTAGATGGTTAAATATAGCAAGAAAATTATTCCGTAAAAATTTCGAATCAATATTTTAAATATTCAATCGCCAATTTCGAAGTATTTTTATTTTATAAAAATTTTTTTTGAAACGACTTACTTTACTTATGTAGATACATATTTTTAAACAATTTCTTATTCAAATTTTTATTACTTATTCGTTTGTCACATTAATAATTTAATATTATTTAAAAAAAAAATTTATGATATATACTTATATTAAAATTCCTCTCTTCATTAGGATAATTTAATGAAAATAAAACAAGATGAATCAAAACTTGTATTAAAAATCATAAACGATTCAATAAACGGCAAGAAAACTAATTATTGTAAAGCTATGGCACGAGGTCTATGTTTAACAATTTAAATATCCTTCAGGCTGTGAAAAAATTTCAATATAAAAAGAGAAAAAACCTAAAAATTAACTTTGGTATTCAAGAAAAATTCTTGATAAAAGTACTAAAAAACACAAGTAAGGAAGAGGCGTAAATAAATTGAAAACTTGATTATCAATTACACCGGATTTCGATCCACCAAAAAATTGCGTTGGTTGAAAGATTGATGTTTGACTATAGACTGACAGCCGTCGTAGTGGCGGAAAGAGTGAAACTGCAAAAACTCTGATGAAAAGAATGCGGTTATTCTCGAAACATGTGAATTCGGCCCGAGTTCGATCCCCAGCTCAGTCAAAATTAAAAATTATCAATAAAATTTTAACTCATTTTGTGTTGTGAAATTCCTTTCTTCATTAGAATAATTTAATGAAAATTTAATATGACGAACTTAAGCCTGATTAAAAAAATTAAAATTTGGGTTAAAACCAATAAACAGTTCAATTAACCCCAAGAAAACTTAAATTCATTTTTATTAATCAAATATTTAGCATAATTTTTTTTATAAAAATTCAGAAGATTATCATAATGTAAGCAAATTTAAAAATTTTTTTGTTTTAATCTTGGCCGATTTTCTTCATTTTACGATTTAGCAGATTTTATCATATTTTTTTTAAAGTTTTGGCAAATGCTTGTCAAAAGGTTATGGCAACACAGCTTGTTGATTATTTTTATGTCAGATATCCTCATCAGAATTTTGCTGTTGAAATTGAGCAGCTCGGTCCATCAATGGCTGAGATATGGGCAAAAAATTACGTATTTTAGTTTTTTATTTTTAAGTTTATTAACCAAACAAAAAAAAAAAAAAATATGTTTGAAAAAAGTACCAAACTGTTGAAAAAAAGTACTCTTTTGCTTGGTGGTCAGTACCATATAAAATTTTCAATTTTCCATCACTGCCTTATATAGAAATAAATTCTTAACAAAAAAATATTCAAATCAACAAATATTACACTGAAATCTATACAAGCGGTTGCCATAGCAACAAATTTGATTTAAATCAACTAGCGCAAACCCGACCATTATAGTATTTATAGACACATTTTCCAGAATGTACCCTATTTGGGAGCAATTTTTCATATAAGATTTCCTTTCGCCGAATATTTAAAATTATGTAGATATTTTCGTCTTATGGCTAATAAATAAGTAAATGCTTAAACGTTGGTTTAGTTGAACTAAACTTACATTTATATGTAGTTTAAACTCAACGGCTTTTCTGCTGTAAATCAGTTCCCCTTATATTGTATGTAGTTTAAAAAACAATATTATGCTAACACTACGATAAATGTTGTTGAATTCATATGGGGTGTATTGGTAGTTTAAACGCCCAATTTTATGCGCTTAAAGATGGTTTATATGTTCACTGATCTATGGATTTGTTGGTTTAAACACATTTTAAAACAAAAAGAGAGTTTGACTTGCACTGAGTGATATTAGAGATGCAGTTTTTTTACAGCACAAGACTTAGAAACTATTATAAAAGCTTTTGTAGCCAAAATCAAATAAAAAATTTTTTTTGGAAGTGGTATTTGTATGGGAGCTACGGGCAAATATAGACTAATTCAGATAAAATTTGGATAAAATACTTGGGCCAAATTTAAACAAAATACCAACATAATAAGATCCAAATAAGTCCACTATTTCGAAAGGAGTTTTCATGCGGACTATATGAAATAATAGCTCCATTCTCACCATTTTCAATGAACTTGATAATTTTTGCAATTGAAACGTAGTAACAAATTTCATTAAATTATCTCCGAAAATAATGACCGGTTCTTTGCACACAGAGCTCACATGGACAGACAGACGAATAGACATCGAAAGGCCGATTCGAAACTCAATTCTGAGTCATTCGGTATATTATTTTTTATATATAAGTTTAAATCGTACCTGTTCTTATCAAAAAAAATATTTAAAAATACTTTCTTTGGCTATTTAAATTTGTTTAATGCTCTTTCAAAATTACTCTAATTTCAATATTTCTTTTACATCATGACAAACAATAATGTAAAATATTAAGGCTCTAATTAATTAACATGACATGTGTCTATTCTTAAAACAAAATAATGCCCCTCGATCTGTCAGTAGTTCAAAAAAAAAAAAATGCAAAATTATACAGTCTAAAACTGAAAAAAATTTGATGCTCTTACAAAAACTAAACATTATTTTAATTTTAATAAAATAATCCATCATAATGCTCACACTTTAGTTTGACAGAAGTTTTAGAGCCCGAATACAAAGACTCGCACACAAAAAGACACAAAATTGCAAAATCCTAAAAAAAAAAAAATATATATATGAACAGACAGAGAGAAAAACTAAAATGAGGGTGAATGCTTAATTGTAAGCTGACCTCGTCGACCCAAAGAGAGAAATAAATGCAAAATGAATTGGAGTACGTGACTGGCTGACTGACTGACTGAGTGGTGTGTGTTAAAGTTAAGCCGCTAGTAGTTTTTTGTGTTCAAAAGTAACAAAGAAAACAGGTAACATTTACAAAATTTTGCATTTAATCCATCATCGAAAACTTAAGGCAAGTAACCACCCTTAAATTTTTGGCATGGCATAAAAGTGAGTGATAAAACTCCCATACATCCCATCATCAAGTCAAGGTAAATTTAAAAATTTTCATTGCATATGTTATGAAAGGTAACAATGGACCTGGCAGCTTCTATTTATGGAAGTATATACACGAGTCTGGTCTTAAATTGAAAACAACCCCTGGTTAATACAATTACAATACATTACGGGCCAACTACTACATCGATAATTATTTGTTACATTTTGTACACTTTAATGAATTTGAATTAAACGTAAATTCAGTGTTAAATCTGTCAATAAATTTGCAATATACGGGTATATATTGATTTGAAATAAATACGAAATATTTTGCGATAACATTACACAGTACAACACATGATTTGCCAACTCAATTCTGTGAACTGTATGTGAAATTAGACCCAAAAAGAAGAATTTCTGCATCATTCGTTTTGTCTTCTTACCTGCGATTTGAAGTAAGTATCGATTTGAAGTTAGTACTATCGTATAGGGGAATTTATCACGTTTTAGGCCCTGTTGTTTGACATAGCTCGACAACCCCTAGCCCAATTTAGTTAAAATAAATTTTAAAAAATTAAGAATTACAATTCCCTTAATCTGTTCATATATTGTTTTCCTATACAAGTAACACTTTCGAAGTTAAAAATGAATGTACATATGAAGGGAAAAAATTATTTTTTGCCTAAAAATTTAAATTTTTTTTTTTAAAAATACATAAAAAATCCAAAATGGAAAAAAGTTTCAAGTCTAGATATTTTTTCGCAAGGTCACATAACCTATGAGCAAAATGAGACAAAGATCATAAAAATCGATGCACGCGTTTCGCTTTTATTCGCAATTGAGTAAAGGTATGAATTTCAAAAATCAGTTATAGCCACCACCCTTAAAATAAAAATATAAATTAAAAAATTATCATGCAAAAAAAAACTTTATTTATAAAAACTTAATGAAAATAAAATAATATGCAATTAATACGCAATTATAATATGCATAAAAACAAAATTTAGAACATTTTTTCAATTATTGGCAATATCCATCCTTGTAGAAGTTGACGCTTGTGGTTCTGATGATCTTGTTTTCTTCGTAGGTTGTTCATATTCATGGTCTGAGTCAGCTTGGCGTTGTCTGTATGATGTTGCGCTGACATTTTGCTGTGTGAGTTTTCTTCTCTTCAAAAATTATGTCAGCCATTCGGAGTCGTGTTGTGATAGTCCCAGCTTGGCCACAATGTAATCCATTTCGATTTGTGGTAGCGGTTGTGGTGCACTATTTTCAATATCGGGTATCCAATCAGCATCATCCAAATCGGTCGGATTGGTGAAAACGGTTTCGGCTAGCAGGGACACAGTATCCGCACTCGGAGGTTTAGGTGCATCGGTATCAGCAGGGCGTTGCACTGGAAGTGTGGCAGTAAATGCAGCAGTGTATACTTTTGTTTTCAATTGTTGTCTGTTTAATCCAGGACGAAAATTTATGCATGCATAGCACCTGGATTCATCATGTCCAGTTGTGTCTTCCACCCAAATTACTGGCTTCATAAAAGATAACTTTCTACTTTTTCCGTGAATCCATTTTAGAAGGGTAGTATAACAACTGTTGCACACTGTGTTCGGCGTAAAATTTGCACCACTTAAATCTGCTTCATCGAAATAATTACAATACGCGGTTTTGAATTGCTCAGTAAACAAATTTTTTCGATCTTTTTTCTGTATTTTTCGGACGATATGACCACAAACGTAACAATATTCATCCAAATATGGGCACTTGTTGTTTTCCATATTGATATATTTTATGTTTTGTTGTTATTCACTTTTAAAAAACTGGAGAAAAATCACTTTTACTGTTCGCGTTCGTCGGCACTGGCTGAATGCCAAAAATCGATCAATGCACACCTATAAATACTACGTATTTTTGAATATTTTACTGCCAGGTACTTATAAATGGGCGCATATTTTAAGGGCGGCTGGCTATATACCTGATTCAGCACTTGTACGTTTCAAACTGTGCAAAACTTTCCAAATAATGACCACCCTTAAATGTGGGTGCAATTTCTGTAAAAAAATCATATAGGTAGCCACCGGAAAACCCCAAATAATAAAAAGGTCCACTTTCCGTTTAATTGTCCACGTACATTTATTACCGCAATCATAAAAATCAAATAACCTTTTGTTTATTCCTTTTTTTTTAATTCTCAGAATCATGAAAAAGGTGTCAATGTTTTCTCCAAATAATGTTGTGCATATCTCGAGCAAATTTTTGAAATTCATACATTTACTCAATTGCGAATAAAAGCGAAACGCGTGCATCGATTTTTATGATCTTTGTCTCATTTTGCTCATAGGTTATGTGACTTTGCGAAAAAATAACTAGACTTGAAACTTTTTTCCATTTTGCATTTTTTATGTATTTTTAAAAAAAAAAATTTAAATTTTAAGGCAAAAAATAATTTTTTCCCTTCATACATTCATTTTTAACTTCGAAAGTGTTACTTGTATAGGAAAACAATATATGAACAGATTAAGGGAATTGTAATTCTTAATTTTTTAAAATTTATTTCAACTAAATTGGGCTAGTGGTTGTCGAGCTATGTCAAACAACAGGGCCTAAAACGTGATAAATTCCCCTATGCGATAGTACTAACTTCAAATCGATACTAACTTCAAATCGCAGGTAAGAAGACAAAACGAATGATGCAGAAATTCTTCTTTTTGGGTCTAATTTCACATACAGTTCACAGAATTGAGTTGGCAATCAATTAACTGAAAAATGTTGTACTGTGTAATAATAAACGTCTTTAATGAATACGAGTAACAATTGCCTGTTGTGTCACGACTAGACATATTGACGATAATGTTGGAATATTAAAAAGCGCCAATAAAGGCATTTCTATTTATGATTATGTTTATGATACTCTTTTTGTTTTTAATATGAAGGTGTCTTAAAATATGAACTCTGTATACAGTTTGTAAATATAAAAATTTTTCCGGGAATACCTAAAAAGTATATTTTGTGATTTTAGCAAATTATTTTCAGGAAATTTTTTGGAATTTTTTGTTATTGTGTCGTATAATTTAAAAAATCTAACTAACTATCAAATTGTTTTAATTTTTCTTTAATTGGCAAACTCTTCTCTGATGATCTGAAATTTTTTTGTCACTTGTTTTGGTTTTCGAGCATCATACATCATTTACATCAAAAGTATGTAAGTAGATGTGTTACACTTAACTTTAAAAAAGCAGAACATTATATAAGAATTTTGTAACACAAGTGATTCAAAGGATTGCAAGCGATACAGTTCAAATTAATTTTATTTTCGTTTTGGTTCTATTTATATTCTAAATTGGCGTTAATAGTAAACAAACTCATTCATGTCGAACCTGTGATTGTCACCACCATTTATTTAAACGAAAAGACGTAAAATTTTAAGACACAAAAAATACTGTAACACCCGTTTAAGACTATGCGGCATAACTCTGCAGCAATATTCGTATTTTCTTTTGGCGTCCCTTTGAAAACACGAATAAGTTCAGACATTGCGTTTTTTTTAACTCAAGTTTAAATACATATTAAATATTAAAAATGTATACGAAGAGGAAAAATGAAATTTAACCTTTCGTTATATTGTATACCCCGCAAGCGTCTCTGCACCCATTCATCTGTAATCTTCAATGTCATGAAATATTTCTGTGCGAGATGTCGCATAGTGTGAAACAGGTCTAAGCTCAATATTTAGAGAGAATTTTTTAACTAAAGATATTGGCCCATAATCAAAAATAAAGTCGACTCTTTCTAAAGTATACTTTTGATCAATGGTGTTCGCATGTATTTAAAGCCGGTTTTAGTTTAAAGTATACATTATTTTGACTATGAGTATGGGCCAATGTTAACTGACACATATTCCATATATCTGTACGTATGAGTAACATTTGCATATTACAATATGAGTACATACTAGGGCAGCATTCACCAACTATTTTCATTTGGGGTCCGTTTTTTTAAAATCACGACCGTCGCGGTCTGGAAGGTAATAAATTTAACAATTTGAATAATTGGGGTATTCACAAGGTGTGCTATCATGGTTTATTGTCATAATGTTCTAACATTTTACAATGGTTTGAAAATATTGTTGTAGGTTTGTAAACAAAAAGTGTCTTAAATAAATAGAACATTGCTTGCTATGTTTATTGTGCTGTCGTAATTAAAAGCACATTAAATTATGAGGGGTTGCTCACAACAGTCGTATTTTTTCATGTTATTATTTTAAGACATATGACTTTATGACACCTTGTGAATCCCCCAAATATGTTTAGATACTGTAGCAATGGACAAATAAAACGAATGGGTTTCGGTGCAGTATTTTATTAAATAAAAAACAAATGCTTTGAATAAAAAAAAAGTAAGTATTAAGGGTTTTTACAATATTAATTAGAAAAATTAAATTTTTTGTCTTGGACTATCCGTCTGAAGTTTGAAGTAAAGCTTGTGCAGGCTATTCTCATTAAATCTTGGAGATGTGCATCGGCAAGTCTGTTCCGGAATTTATTTTTAATGAAGTTCATCTACGAAAATGCTGCTTCACAAACATGTGGTGACCCAAACAAAGTGAGAAGTTTCAAGGCTAATATTTCTAATTCTGGATATTTATTAGCACAAACAAATTTTATCCGAAACTCTGGACAAGAAACTTCCTGTTTTTGGTGTATTAAAACTGTTTTTTTTTGGAAATCGATCATTGCCATCTGCAAAGAAGCTTTTTTAGTCCATTCATCCCCAGGATTCAGAGAGTAAATGTTACTGAGGATATAAACGACATTCTAAAGTTTCTTAAAATCTGCGAATCTGCTTTCAAATTCCGATCTTAGATCCTCAATGAACATCTTGTATTGGTCGACGTCAAGTTCGTTGTCATTGCAGATTTCTTTTTTAAATTAGGGAAGTGCAGGCGTTCATTATCCAGATCAATATTGAAAGGATGGAGTTTTCGCAAAAAGCTTTTTACTTCTGCCAGGAGCTCCCATTCATTTGTACTCAGTACTTATGTATGTACAAATGTATGTATATAGACAAACTTATGATGACAATGAATATTACTAATGAAATTGTTTGTGTTATCGCTCCCAAACTACCTCTTTTTTTGCAAAGGTTTCCCTATTACATGTTAGTTAACGGATCATCACCAAAGGCTGATGCAGAGATGAAAATATTTCTCATGAATTGTAATAATATAAAATATTTTGTATTGTTAAAACAAGGTCCGCATAAAATAGGTATACGGTCCGGATCCGGACCGCGGTCCGCCAGTTGGTTACCCCTGTACTAGGGTATTCATTTAATCGGGCTTTTGCTTTAATCGGTTAATCGCTCGAATAATTAACCGAGGTTTTGGTTTAAACGGTTAATAATCGGTTAATTTTGTTATTGATCGGTTAACCGATTAATAAAGTTTTTTTTTATAAATTAAGTAATTCAATATTTAAAAATGCAAAAATTATTTATTATTTGGAGTTTATTTTTAAGAAAAAGCAAAATCGTAACAAAAATAACAATTCTTGAACTAAAACGAGCAAACGAAAGAATAATTCATAAATATGTATCAATAAACATTACACTTAAAATATTATGTAGGTAAATCCCACAGACATATGCACTTAAAACAACTAAAAATTTATTTAAAAAACGGATAATATACATTTCATTTAAAATAAATGAATTTTACATGAATTTTTGAATATATTTTTTTTAACAGAATATTTCGTAAAATTTAACAGTCATTGCTTTAAAAAAATATAATTTAACTGACAAAAAAAAAAAAATCAAACTACATTAGAATATTAGTAGGGAAATACAGTATTTTTTGGTAGTTTGTTTTTTGAAAAACAAACATAAGATTTAAAAAATAAATTGATTCGTAAAATAACTTTATTTTCATTAAATAAAGAACCTAAAATCAGTTACTGTAATAATTTTATGAGTGTATGTTTTTTTTTTTTTTTTTTTTTTTTTTTGTTAGGACCAGCACTCAGGGGATGACCCCTACTAATGCATTGCATTGTGTTGGAACTAGGAAAATAGGTTATGGGAAGGAGGAAAGAGGGAGTAGTGCTTGTGAACATTCGACTTGAACTTATTCATGTTGTAAGTGAGAGGGAAGACTTCAGCAGGAAGGTTATTCCACATACGAACAGTCCGGCCAAAAAACGAATTTTCCCTGTAATGCGTTGTACGATTCACCGGCCAATCGACCACAAAAGGATGGGCTCTTGAGGAAAAACGTGTATTACGAACAAAGCTATGGGTTTCGGGAACCAAATCCCTAATTTCATCAGAACACATCCCGTTGTAGTAACGATAAAATAGGCAAGTACAACCCACATTGCGACGGTGCTCAAGGGAGTCAATAGAATTGGATACCCTACTGTCGCCGATGAGAACCTTCACCCTCTCCTGCACGCGGTCGAGAAGCTCCAAAATAGACTTTGAAGCACCGGCCCACACATGAGAGTTGTATTCCATTCGCGGATAAAGGTGGTATAAATAGTAAGGAGATCAGATGGAGTGAAGTATATCTTACACCGCTTCAAAAAAACGATTTTTTTTTTGGTTAGTATCAGAACTAAGGGGATGACCCCTACTAATGCGTTGCATTGTGTTGGAACTAGGAAAAAAGTGCTACTTAAAAGTGCTACATATTTTTAAATTTTTGCAAGAACTCGATGTACCATGATCACATCTACCCACTGTAAAAATCTTACATCATTTTCTCTACTCTTTCGCCAAAAAAATATAGTTGTATACCTCTTCTATAAAAGTAGCTTCTCCAGAGTCAACTAAAGAGAAATATTTTGAGTTGTCCCCAAATGAAAGCTGAACTCATATCAGTTGTGTTTCAACTAAAGAAAAATATTTTAAGTTGTGCTAGTGGTTATTTCACAATGGTTTACTTTGATGACGTTCTATGTATTTGCAGTTAAACTGACACAACTTGAAATGACACCACTATATAAATGAACTTATTTCACATAAAGAGAAACAACTCAAAAAACTTGTTATTTTTCGATAAACCCTTAAAAAATTACAAAAACAACTACCGTTTTTTACATCTTAATCGTATTTCTTTACAATGCCCTAGTTTTGTCAACTTTCATTGTTAATATTTAAAAAAAACAGTTTTTTGCCTCTACTGAAAATTTGTAAATTTTGAGTTGACTCTCTTTAGAAGAACCAGTGCGATATATTGAAGAAAAAAATTATGTCTAAATTGTTTAGACTTATATAATAACCAATATTTTTTAAATGAATATAAAACAAGGAACATTTAATAAAGGATGTTTTTAAGCCCGACACAACTTGAAATAACAAATAGTATCAAAACAATTAAATTTGAATCAAAAATAGTTTTTTATTCGAAAAAACAATACATGGGATTATCCTTAGAAAACGATTTCGGGTATATGTGCGCGGCTGTTCTGTGCGTTCAAATTTGGTGTCCTTTTTCGAGCATTGCTGGTCGTATGTCCCGATAAGCAGGAACAATCTTGACCTTCAAGGCATCAAATGTTGCTGGTTTATAAGCATAAGCCAGTGACTTCGCGTAGCCGTTTCGAATTAATCAAGAGGAGTCAAATCGACCGACCTTGGAGGCCAATTAACAGATTCGTTTTTCGAGATTAACAAATTTTTATTTCGATAAGTCGACAGTTGTGGTCCCCGTATGGTATGTAGCGGCGTCCTGCTTAAATCACATCCCGCCAGGATTAATGTCATCCATTTTTTTTAAACAAAAACGAGATTCGCTTTAGTTTTGAAGAAATAAAGTCCGATGATAGCCCCAGTCTCACTCCATATGCGACAATTGTTATTATTAACAAACTCGTTAAGCAAAAAATGGCCTGATTGCTAAAAACAATTTTTGCAATCAATCATAGAAGACTTATAGATTTTCAAAGTAAATTTGGATTATTTAGTTTAAAAGTGAATCTTATCATGATAATTTGCCAGAGTACACTGAACACAAATGTCAAAAAGGGATCGCAGTAACACAGTTCTTTCGAAAGATAACCCTTTTGTAAGTTCCATCGGACTTTAAAGCACACGCATTGAACGCGATGACCTCTGAAAGGATTAACAATAACCACAACCACTTTTTCACAATTTTTTCGTGGAATGGTTTCAATTTATATTTTTAAGCTAGCGGGGAATTGTTGTTACTTCAGGACAATGCAGGGCTAGTCACTATGGCATAAACCGTGAATTGGGCTGTGAGCGATAATAAGTTTTTTTTAGTAAAGTTCAAAAGCGGAATTGCAATTTGAAAGTGATTTCTTACTCATCTTATTCTAAATATGTAAGACATTTATTATTATAAGTCCATTTAAAATTTAAAAACTACCATATTCGTACTTTTAAAAATCATATTAAATTCTGCTTTGTAACACACACACACACTAAACGTAACTCCAAATGGTGTTGAACAAAGAAATTCGTCCACGGTTGGATTAAGTGGTTCGCGTGCAATCAACTTCACAGCACGTGGAATAAGAGACCAAAGTAACAAAAGCCACCTTCTGTCCGATTCTCTGTAAAAAAGAAAAAAAATATGTGTTCGTATTACATCCCAATTGAGTTCAATCCATTTAACCACCCAACAAAAACTAAAAGGGATGTTAGTTACACTTTTAGAAACACGCATTTTTTACCTTTTTCACTCCTGTAAAGATTAATTCAAGTCTTGAAATATCTACATTCCCTGCTTCAATGTATTGACAACATTTTAGTAACTCATACTCATACAAATGAGGGTTAAATGCCTTCATTTAAACATCTGGTAAAATTTTTGTTCAATGAATTTGAATTGTATTCGTATTCGCATGACCGAATACTAATAGAAAAATGTAACCAATTTGAAAATGGATTGCAATTTAAAACACTTGTAGCATTTGAAAATTTATGTTTATTTTTTGTTTCTCTAGTTTTTGGAAAGTTAATGTTTTTATTTTGGTGCTGATGAAGTTGTTTGATTCCTGGCTGGGTGTATGTGTTTAACGAAATGGTGTTAATTGTTTCAAACTTTAATGGTTTTTAAAACACTTGTCTGATTAACAAAATTTTTTTGTGTTTTTTTTTTCTTTTGGAGAAAAAACATCATTTATTGTACAATAAATATAAAAACTTAATTACTTGACCATCTGAGTTGATTTTTTTTTTTGTTCTGTTATGTTTTAATCTTTTGTTAAAAGGATCAGTTTTATAGGCAATTTTTCGTAATATTTTAGAGTTTCTGTAAAGGAAAGTAAGATTTTAAAACATGTTCATTAAATAATGACTGTCGGTTTTCTTCTGCACTTTTATTTTATTTTGGCTCTCTTGACTTTAAGGCCCTAATCATGTAAAACGCAAGGCAACGCCAAAGAATTACATTGAAAGCAAAAACAATGTCATAAATATTTTGTAATTTTGTTGATGTTTCCTAAACTTTAGCTCAACAACCATTAGCCATTCCTTAAACGTTACTGAAAGATTACGGTGACCATAATCCAATCTGGTACATACAAAACATTCTCGTCAACTTGTTTTTAATTAAACCATTAATAAAAAATAACATCAGTTTTAATTAAAAAATGTAATCAAATGAATTAAACTTTTACTTATATCAGCAACAAATTTCTTCCTAAAGACGTCGGTATATAAATCTATCAAAAAGAGTTATGACCAAAACACTGACGGAAAACATTACAAATTTTCTCTAATCACCAAATTTATACCAAATTCATAATTTCAAGCAAACAATTTGTTGATTTTGCACTTATAACCAAAATGATAATAATGAAATTGTAAAATTGTGAATATTTTTTTTCAATAAATGATATTTTTAATTTTCATTAAAAAATTATCAAAAAACTTTGCCATTTCAAACAATGTGTTAATTTATTTAAATAAAAAATATTGACAATTTCCAACAACAATTTTACAAGTTTAAATGATTTTATTTTAAACGAAAGAAGTCAATTAAGATTTTTTGTTTTTTAATTAATATTTCAATTAAAAATTTATTTCAAAACAACTAAAATGTTAATTAAATCAAAATAACATTTTTAATTTTCTTTCACCAAAAAAAAATAATTGATTCAATTATCACATTAATTAAATATAAATAAATTTTAAACCATTTTTTTAATTGATAAAAAACTTTTTTCTGTGCTGAAATTCCAAAAACTACTCTCTTTATACCCTTCACCAAAAAAAAATTAACTACTCCAAAAAATACATAACTCGGCCATTTTTAACCGATTTAACAGATTTATATACCGACGTCTTAAAGGAAGAAATTTACCAGAAAATATGTTCTACTAAAGATTTCCGATCCTTTGATATACCTATCTATAGGTACTATAATAGCTCTCAAATTTTTGTTTTAATAAAAAAAAGAGTTAAAAATCGAAAAAAACAAATTTTCGACAAAAACTTGTCTAAAACCCCCAAAAAAAAAGTTTTTTTCTCGAAAAATTATAACGGCATAATTTTAAGCAATCAATTTGACCTTGGATAAAATATATTAAAAAAACTAAAAACCTTTAACAATTAACGCGTTTTTGTTGGAAAAAATATTATATCAGGTGCTTTAATACCTACTAAAAAACCTTTAAAAAAAGTTGAGAAAAACTCAGAAACTCAGTTGGGAAAAACTAATATATCGAAAATATTCGTTTTATATTTTGATTGGAGCAAACTTAAACATTAATATTTCGATTTCTCCAATGGACTCTAGGAATATTGGGGCAGATTACCTCGCTTTAAATGGCTTTCTCTTTTTGAGAATTGCTGTTCGTATTGCACTAATAACACGAACAATGTGTGAACAACGTGTGTTATTTGTTTAATCAGGAGAAGTCAAATATACCGGCCTGAAGGCCAATTTACAGATTCGTTGCTCGGAATCAACAAATTTTTATATCAATAAGTCGATAGTTGCGGTCCCCGTATGGTACGTAGCGCCGTTCTGATGAAATCCCGCCAAGATTATTGTCGTCCATATTTTTAAACAAAAACGGGACTCGCTTTAGTTTTGAAGAAATAAGGTCCGATGATGGCTCCAGTCTCACTCCATATGCGACAATTGTAATTACTAACAAACTCGTTAAGCGAAAAATGGCCTCGTCGCCGAACACAATTTTGCGAAAAAACATAGAAGATTAATTTTCAAAGTAAATTTGGATTATTTGGCTTAAACGTGAATCTATTAATGATGATGTGCCAGAGAACACTGAACATAAATGTCAAGAGGGATGCAGTATGACAGTTTGTTTGACAGCTAACCCTTTTGTAAGTTCTATCAGACTGAAAAGAACGCCCTTTACAAAGTGTCGCATTGAACGCGATAACCTTTGAAAGGATTAACAATGAACTCGACTACTTAAACGTGAAAAATTTTTTCGTGGAACTGAAAGGAATATATTTATTTAGTATAATTCAAAAGCAGAATTGCAATTTTAAAGTGATTATAACCATCCTTTTCTAAATATGTACGAAATTTGTTATCAGTCCATTTTGTATTTAAAATTGAAAAACTACCATATTCGTACTTTTTACAGCTAATCCTTTAGTAAATTCTATCGGGCTTAAAAAACACCTTTTGCTATATGCATAATCAAAATGTTCGAGCTCAAAAAGTTTCGAATATTTTTTTTTTTAATAACGCGAGCAACGATTACAACGTAAAAAGTCGTATAAGAAATAAAAAGAATTGATTTTCAGAGCTCTTGTCTTAAAGAAGACTTAAAGTCGGGAGATTTTAGGTTCCTTCATAAAGTTTTAAATTACATTTCGAAAACGGCTTTACTCTGTATTTTCACATTCCATCATTTTGAACAGGATGACAAATATTAAATCCTTATTCAAAAATCGATGTTATTGTCAGGACAAGTTTTATATGCAGAAATATGTACGCAAAAGTAGCAAAGATATGTATACCAAAAACGTAGTGAAAAAGTATAGATAAAGAATTTTTTTTTTTTTTGAGATCTTAAATTAAAATTATTAGATAAAACTAATATATCGAAAATATTCGTTTTATATTTTTATTGGAGCAAACTTAAACCTTCAAATTTCGATTTCTCAAATGAGCTCTTGAAAAATTGGGGCAGATTAACTCGCTGTTAATGGCTTTCTCTAATGGATTTTAGTTAAAACAAATTATTCAAAAGCAAAAAATAACAAGCAACTTCAGCTTTTATTTTTAGTATAAATTTTATTTAAAATTTAAACTTAAAATAACTTCAGCAAATAATTTTGGCATGTGCTATAAAAAATAAGTATTTCAAATATCTTCCTTTAGAGAAAAAGGATAAAAGTCACCTTTTCATCCTGAACCCCCACCACCAGCAATACCAACCATCATTTCTAAACAACAGATTACAAGAAGAAACAGCGAAGACAGATGTTTAACATAACGGAGAACATTAGCAGCACAAAGCGGTACAATTAAATTTCAAATGTGTGTGTGTGTAAACAATTCTGCCAAATAAGAAGTGATGCATGTTAAATATTTAAAATATTTTTCAATCAATTTTAATTGGCACGCATGCCATCAATACTCCGCTCGTTTATTTTACACACAGATTTAGATTTATTTTATTATTTTACATTTAAGAATTTCATTTAGCAAAAAACCAGATGCAGATGCTTTTCTTTTATTTCACTTTTCATTTTCTGTAGAGCAAATGAGCACGGGACATATTAAATCAGGGCCAGGCACAAGGAAACTAACCAGCAGCTTATTAAAGAGCACAAAAAAAATTAAGATATTGGATAAGAAAAGGAGGAGAGTGTTATCGATGTTAAATGCATATAAGGATTTTTAATTAGAAAATATTTAGATTTTCCAATAAAACACATTTATCTTTCAAATCGTAACAAACAACACAAAAATGTCTTAAAGGGAGCAAAAGGGCAATTTGAAATCTTTTATAATCTTTTATGTACCCGTACAAGTCTTTCACTTGTTTAGAGATTTTTATCATTTTTAATGAAAATTCAAATATTTTTCTCTAATTCTACAGATTTCTTTCAGGAGTACCAAACACTGGGGTAAAAATATTCAAATGATAAGCAAAATATGTGTCATTTGTGCAATAAATTATTTTAAATGAGCGTTAAGGGGATTCCTTAGACACAATATTTAGTCGTGTGTACTTAACTCGCACACACATCTAGAGTGCCCAAAATCTTATATGAGCGGGTGTTTTATTTGTTTTTTTTTTTTGTTTTGTTTGAGTATCCTACACATAATGACTTGAACGAACATTAAACAATTGACATTTATTGTCTTTAACTTTGAATGTTTTTAAGAAGGTCATGAAATGTTTAGTATCATCGATTTGAGGTATGTTTTCTGGGTGAACTATTAGGGCAAGAGAAAAGGCATTTCAGTTAAAAAATTTCGAATTTTACACTATGATTATTTAATTGAAAATAAATAAGATACTGATACTGACAAAATTCCAGATCGGTTTTATTTCAGTTCAATTCCAGTTCTGTTCTAGTCAACTTGTAGTTCAGTTCCAATTCAGTTCAAGTTCTAGTTCAGTTCTAGGTCAGTTCAAGTTCAGATCTAGTTCAGTTCTAGTTTAGTTCTAGTTCAGTTCTAGTTCAGTTCTAGTTCAGTTCTAGTTTAGTTCTAGTTCAGTTCTAGTTCAGTTCTAGTTCAGTTCTAGTTCAGTTCTAGTTGAGTTCTAGTTCAGTTTTATCCAAGTTCTAGGTAAGATCTAGTTTAGTTCTAGTTCAGTTGTATCCAAGTTCTAGTTTAGATCTAATAAAGTTTATTAATTACCAGGAAAAGCAGAGAATATCGATTAAAGTATAAAGCAAATCATAGAAGTAGCAACTTTTCTTTTGAAATTTGTCTCTTTCTTTAGTTTTTTCTCTTACCTAATATCTTAGGTATTTATTTGTATCTGTTTACTTCATTTAATTTTGTTAATACATTAAATTAAATTCCAGTTCTGTTCTAGTCAACTTGTAGTTCAGTTCTAGTTCAGTTCTAGTTCAGTTCTAGTTCAGGTCTAGTTCAGCTATAGTTCAATTCTAGTTCAGTTCTAGTTCAGTTTAAGTTCAATTCTAGTTCAGTTCTAGTTCAGTTCTAGTTCAGCTCTAGTTCAGTTCTAGTTCAGTTCAAGTTCCATTCTAGTTCAGTTCTAGTTTAGTTCTAGTTCAGTTCTAGTTCAGTTCTAATTCAGTTCTAGTTCAGTTCTAGTTCAGTTTTATTCAAGTTCTAGGTCAGATCTACTTAAGTTCTAGTTCAGTTGTATCCAAGTTCTAGTTTAGGTAAAATAAAGTTTATTGATTACCAGGGAAAGCAGAGTGTATCGATTAACGTGTAAAGCAAATCATGGAATTAGCAACTTTTCTTTTGAAATTTCTCTCTTTAGTTTTTTCTCTTACCTAATATCTTAAGTATTTATTTGTATCTGTTTACTTCATTTAATTTTGTTAATACATTCTTCATTCCCTAAAACTTCTATAAATTCTAATGTCATTTATTAGTATTTGTTTCAGTTCTGTTCGCTATTTAATTTTTATTACAATTTTAAAATTTTTATTTCATTTATTTTTTTATTTTGTAAAATATTTGTTAGTAAATTTATGTCTGTTAACATTTGAACTCTTATAGTTTACGTAAGCTAAACGCAAACAAACATACGTGAATTATTTGAATTTATTTATTTATTAAAAGACTTTTAGTTATTTTGAAACAATATATTACAACAATATTTAAGGGAGTTTAGGGTTTCAAAGGATGTCAGATTTTTCTAAAAATTTAAGGAATTGACAAAATTTCTTAACTTAAAAAGACTGATACTAAAGACAGTTTAGTGGTATATCGGTGGGCTAGTTGGTAGTGAGCTAGCCTATCAGAGTTGGGTCCGATTCCCCTCAGAGACTATAGTCTCTTTCAAATGGGTTTTCTCACTCGTAATAAATAAATAAAAAAAATCAGTTTAGAATTATAAAGAACAATTATTGATTTTATTTTTATCTCGAAACAAAGGAATACATTAGTACCAGTTACATTTTAACCCAAAACTGAGTGAAATAAGCTTTAAGAAAATTACCCAAGTCGGCAACAAAAAGCCTACCACCTACATACAGAGAAAAAAAATGTTCCAATATGAAAACGAACAAAATAAATTTTTACAAAAATGTTTTAACATATAATGGTTTCTTTAACGATATTACCGGCAACCATATTATGGTTACATTAGTCCTCCATCAAGAAGGGTATAAAAAGAGTTTTAAGTTAAATGAGAACCATTTTCATATATATTTAGCATCAAGGTTAGAGAAGTCGGAGTTAGTACTTTTTTCTTTCGAGTCCACAGCCCTGGTAAACACTGTGTGAATATAAATTCTTCGGATATGATTTCAACAGTAGGCTTGATTGCGTTTCCACCAAATGTGAAGGGAGTTTTCGTTTTGACCGTTTTGTGACCTGTCATAAAACTTGTAGAATTTAATTGATGACCACTCTTGAAGAGACTGCCTGATTTACATTGCCACTTTTATATTGAAATGTCTAAAAAAAGAAAAAAAAACATTTTGATGTGCAAACGATGCGTTTATTGCAGAAGTTATTTGTGCAAATCACACCTGCTTATTTTTTATGCTTCATTCTCCTGTTCCAAAAAGCCATATAAATTCGACCATGCGACGATTTCATATGTCAGAAGCAGATTTTATTAATTTGAAGTCTTACAAAATTTGATCCGATGACCTTCATCGCATTGATGATCGTACAAAAATAGATGATTGTTGCGCCTAAGATGATATATGATTGAAGACCCTTATTAAATTACCACTTTAAAGTGCAGAAGGCTTATTCGATTTTCAGTACTAAGGATTAAAAATTGCTTTGATTCGACTGTTGCAGAGTATAGTAATAAAGCAGGTGGTATATTTTAGCAAAAAAAAATTTTCTTATTCTGCTTGGATTTACACTCAGGTGGGATTTTCTATCCCATTTTAAAAGAATACATATAAGTCTTTTTTCATGAACTCACTAAGCAATAAATGCAATTTGTCCCTAATGCCAGCACCACGTTTTGAAGTACGAAACCGATTTTAAAGTTATTGCTCCTTATTTTTTTTTTAGCAAATCCGACCTTGATAATTAGCAATTAAGTATTTCATTAAGATTATGCTGTTATATTATTATTCCGTTTGTAACACATCAAAATACTCACTGGACAACTTCTTAAAAAATATATACCCAATAAGCACTCAAATTTTAAAAATTCAAATGCTCTAATTATTGCTGGAATCCGGCTTTTATTTATGCCTTAATATTCAAGTAAAATTTCAGTTCAAGGTGGTGTACTGTCACCTTTACTTTGGAATCTGAATATAAATACCCTACTCAGAGCCATGGAAAGGTGCTGCAGAACGGTTGCACATGCGGATGACGTTGCAGTTGTGGCTATGGGTAAAGATCCCAGACTATTGTCGGAACTAATGGAGACCGCATTGGACGTCCTAACAAAATGGTACCAGGGATGTGGACTGGATGTAAATTCTGCCAAAACAGAACTGGTACTTTTCACAAGGAGATACAAAATTCCCAAATTTAATACCTCGAGGATAAAAGGGGTATCACTGGAACTGTCTGACAGCGCCAAGTATCTTGGGCTAATATTGGACAGCAAACTGAACTGGAGGATGAACACCAGCTCCAGGACTAATAAAGCGGCTACTGCATTATATTGCTGCAAAAGGGCCATTGGCCTAAACTGGGGAATTAACCCGAGGAATGTATACTGGCTATACGAATGTGTCATTAAACCCATTCTTTTCTACAAGGCAGCTGTTTGGTGGCCTGCGCTCAAGGTGAAGAGTCATCAAACCAGGTTTGAACGTACAATGAGAATGGTGGCGATAGCGGTAACAGGTGCCATTAGAACAACCCCCTCTAAGGCATTGCTTACGATTTTAAACTGGTTACCACCAGACATTTTGACGAAAAGGATAGCTGCGAACGTGGAGGTAAGACTAAGGGCCACCGCAGCATGGAGGGATTACAATATCGGACATGCTAACATTCTGAACGATATTAATTGGCACATGGATGTTGATTATGTCACACCCGTGCTAATCTTTGATCCTGGCTTCACGGTAAGCATTTTGGATAACGTGGTCCACTATGATGACCTGCAAATTCCCGCGAATGCGATTCAAATCTTCACGGACGGGTCTAACACACTGTATGGTGTCGGTTCTGGCATATACTCCGAGCAGCTAAACTGGAACATTCCTATAAGGCTGCCGGACCACTGCAGTCTCATCCAGGCCGAGAAAATGGCCATCCACACAGCCACGAGACGCATCCGGTACGGTGAAATATCTGGAAGGGATATTCACATTGTTACCGATAGCAAGGCGGCCATAAGATCCCTGGAGAATGTGTTTATCACAACGAGAATTGTCCGAGAATGCCGGATATCTCTGGAGGAGATAGCGAGACATTCACTGGTCACCCTTAATTGGGTCCCCGGACTCGGGGTCATACATGGGAACTGCATGGCTGATTCGTTGGCGTATGCAGGTACCACCTTGAATCGGGACGGTTCCACATATTATGTAGGTGCTTCACTCCCAAGGTGTAAGCAACTTATAGCGCACAAGTTTCATCTTATCGCCAGTCAAAGGTGGCACGATGAAACCACCTGTGGGGAAACCAGGAAAATCTGGCCCATCATAGATGGAAAAAGGACACGGCGGGCATTTTAGCTGTCCAGACATCATCTAAGAAACCTAATTGCGATTATAACTGGCCACTGGCGCATTGGGAGGCACGCCCAGAGGCTGGGGCTCCCTTATAATGACTTGTGAAGAAGTTGCGGCGATGAGGAGGAGGAAGAGTCAACGAAACATCTTCTCTGTAATTGCCCGGCATTCGGAGACTTAAGACTCGAATTGTTTGGTCGAAGTGCCCTTGGGGACAAAACTTGTCTCTCTGATGTTGATGTAAACAGGATCCACTCCTTTATTGAATCGACCGGTTGGCTGCATGGGAATACTAGCAGCCAGATTTCAAAGGACCATTGGGAGACGGCGTGATATGGTAACACAACGGTAACTTATTAATGGACCCACGTGAGCTGTGCTTGTTCACAAAATGTTAAGCACAAAAGAGATTAAAAAAAAACAAATAAAATTCTGCTTAATTCACTGTTTTTATATTTTATTTATGAATTTTACTTTCAGAATTTTTTATTTGTTCATAATTTGCTGTTTTTGTACATTTTGAATATATAATTTTGTTTTTGTTCATACATATTATATATGTATGTATGAATGTAAGAAGTCGGGCATCAGCCATTTTAAACATAAAATACACTTTATTAATTAAATAAACACAACGTAAATTATTGTCGTTAAAGTAACGAAAAAAACTGCTTAAAGTAACAGTTGAGTTTAATCGACAGCGAATATCGTTAAAAATGTTAATGAATAGCAAATTCGATAAATTTTCGTTATATTTATTTTAACGATACGATTATCGTAAAAAAGTAAGTGAATCGCACTACTGGTAAGGCTAGATATCTCCAGCTTTAAAACAGGAAAAGAGTGTATAATTTTGCAGTGTTGGTTGCGCTTACACATGGGTGCTATGATGGATGAGGAGCAACGTAGGCTTAGCGCACGGTGGATCGCTCTCTCTTAAAACCCATCCTACTTACATTAATCCTTTCCACCTGTAGTAAATTGTTTAATGATATTGGTATAAAATTGGGCAAGCACTTTTATTTCAGTTCTTTATAACACCGATTTATAATTCATTACAGATCCACAGAAAAAATCTCGCCATTTTTTTTTTCAATTAAACACTTAATCAAAAATAAAATCAGTATTGATTAAAAATTTTATCAAATCATTTATACATTTACTTATATCAACATTATTACTGCGGAAAATGTTGTTAATATCAATAAATATTTAATTGATACTATTAATTTCTGCACTGGTGACAATTTAATTAATTTTGTAAATAATATCACAAATTTTTTTTTCTGTGTCTGCTCCAAAAAAAAAAAAAAAAAAAAATCTTAAAATTATAATTCTTGGTAAAGCCTATCAAAGATTTTACATAGCCGAACAAAAGATTTTCACTTGTAACGGGTGATTCACAGGGTGATTTATAATGTAAAATAAAACTCATAAATTTGAAAGTGAACTTAATATTTTAATTATCGGTTAAAAGAACAATATATTGCTAGGAACACAACTGGGACGAACGACGAATTTTTGCCCGCGAATATTCGTCCCCAAAAATAAAACATATTGGTGTATATTAAATTATACATAATAATAGCCGCACTTCGTCATACGTGGCGACTTTGCAATAGATTTATTTATATTTCATACGCGGCCAAACGATGAACAAATCAATACCAGGGGCCTGATTCTAGCAGTCGTGATCGAGTACTTTCTCGATTCGAAAGCAATTTAATATCTAATTAGTTTAGTCAATACTGAACGAATCGGAATAATTTTTTCAGTGTTGTAAAGCATTAACTTGAGTTTCACAATACTGAAAAAATAATTTCGATTCGTTCAGTATCGACTGAAAGAATTAGAAATAAAATTGCTTTCGAATCGAGAAAGTACTCGATCACGACTGCCAGAATTAGGCCCCAGGTGACATTTGGTTAAAGTTTAGAAGTATTTTTGTAAGTTAAGTTTCTTTTTACTTTTTAATAATTGTTTTTTTTTTTTATTGTATAACATTTAAAATAAATAAACAAAGTAGTTTGATATAAAAATAGTTTTTAGTTGTGTTTTCAATTATGTTTTAATTTTTAAGCATAAATAATTTTAATATGGTCACACTATTTCTCTCTCTTTGCACAAACAGCAATCAACTTTCTCAATGAGGGATGTTAATGTTGGTACAATTGTACCTTTTTTTTTGGTACATTTTGACCTTCTAAGGTACCGTGGTACTACCGTGACTCATTTGGTACAATTTAAAAATTTGTCATAGCAAACATATTATTGAGTATTTTTCATTTATTTTTTTAATTATTATTTCTTTCATTAGGATTTAAAATTCATTCTTTTAAATTGCAATATGCACCTAAAATTATTAACATGTTTAATTTAGAAATGCAATCAGAAGATGTAATATTATGAAAAAAATTCACGTAATTTAATGAATAAATATGTTTTGGATGAACATGATATCTCTATCGTAGACCTTTACCCCCCTTTTGAAGAAATTTATTGCGGAACGGAAGTGGATTTATATGTCTACTAATAATATCACAAAATGAGCTGAATGTCCATATGTTTCCTGACATTTCTAGATGCGTTGCTGGTTTTTTCCATTCCGCATTCGCCTGCAAATGTGGAAGGAGTTTATACTTTTCAAAATATAATAAAAACTAAGGAAAGGCACAGACTACATGTGCCAACATTATCAAGTCTCATACAAACAAAGGTTTGGTTAAGATCAGTGATGCCAATACAAATTTCAAGAAAATCTCTACGTGTCTATAAAAAATTCCCTCTTTTCCCTACATCCAAAAAAATTATCCCTACACTATTCCCTACGTTAAAATTGTATTGGTTTATCTTCAGGCAAACAAATACATACTCTGTTAACATTTTGTAAATATTATAATTAAAGCATTTATTAACATTAATTATATAAGTATTTGTTAAGAATAAGAAAAAACCAAAATAAATATGTACAATGCTATGCTCAAACATATAAAAATTCAATTAAAAAAAAACACTGTGTGACAAATTAAATTTTTTTTTTTTTTTGACGGAAACGTCACTTTATATCTTTCAAAAGGCAAAACTAAGTCAAACTACGTGTTTGATTTTCATTTCAAGAATACTTACATATTTTTAATAATTTTTTAATATAAGCATCTAATATTTTTTATAAAACTCGGTACCAAATAAAAGGGAAAGAGCTGTATAATTTAAATAAAAAATTAACTTCAGTTCCCCTAAACAGGAATATAAAAAATATATCCTTCCGCATCCTTAAAAGTTTTTATTAAATTCTTTTTAAATATTTCAAATTGTATGATTTTAATTCTCTTAGTTTACTTTTTTCTCTGAACAAAATTATTTTCTATGTAGAAATTTCATTCACTAAATATTTCCTCACATTGAAGCGAATGTGAAAACGAATGCAAATAGCAAAATTAAGCGAATGGTTCGCAAATGCGAGCCCGAATATTCGACGCCCCAAAATGTATACATACATGTTTTTGGCACTTGTTGAAGATTGCCAGGCTGTTAGGGCTCATAGTATAGAGCTTCTGTTGAAAATATTACATTTGTACTTAAATGCTGTTGCATATGAAAAATTTAAATTTTTAAATGAAAATAATACGAATATTTAAGTTTTTTTTACACAATATATTGAAAATGAGATAATATTTTGAAAATTCCCTACATTTGCCTTAAAATAAAAATTCTGTCCTTTTTCCCCTACGCTTTAAATTTTCCGGAAAAATCCCTACAAAAAGGGAAAATTCCCTACTATTGGCATCACTGGTTAAGATCGACAAATTCATTCGTCTATGATGTGAAAATTCCAAATAATTTATTAACTAAACTAATAAGTGCCTGATTTTGATCTCATTTATTAATAAAACTTTTATGTTCCTTAGTTTATACATATGTACATATAATGTTTGTTAATGTTAAGTTTTCTTTTGTTTTTTTTTTTTTTTTTTTTTTTTTTTGTACAATTAATATTATAATATTATAATTAATAAATTTAAAAAAAAAATGGTACTGTGAAGGTACAAAAAGTACATTTTGTTTTGGAAGTTGGTACAAAATTAAAAACCCCATTTAACATCCCTGTTCTCAATTATAAAAGCTGCTAGTAAGTCGTCGTTATTTTGCTTCATACGATGAATTTAATCATTCCAGTTGTGTTCCTTTCCAGTGCTACCACGACTAATACAATTTTTACAACCGAAATTTTTGAAAAAGTAACCAAATGTGAAAAAATATAACCAAATTAGAAATGCCGTTTGGTAATGGATAAAAGCCTTAAAATTTATTTCAAGATGCATTGTAAGACAAAGATTATTTGCATTTAATACGAAAATAATAATTACAAATTAAGAAAAAAAAACTAGAAATGTAATTCTTGTACTTATTAAAAATAATAACGATAAACTTAAATTAAAAATTTTTATTTATACGAGACCTTTTTCATAAAAAATACTTTTATTATTAGTTGTCAAATTTCCATAATACAAAATTTTGTATATTAAAAGTTAATAAATTGAATTTTTTTTAATATGTCCCTTACAAGCCAAGCTGCTGAGAACGACGACGAATCTTTTCGTCACGGTCTTCGCGTACACTCTCAGCTACAGCTGCTATATTCACTTCACTACGGGCTGGATGTGGTCTAACCGGTCAAGTATCATCCACTAATGTAAACTGGGACTCAAATTTGGGAATGGTGTTGTCAAAAGTGGTTTCAGTAGGTCGATTATGCTCGAATCGCACGAAAACAAATTTCTCACAGAACGCTGATTTAATACAGCTGAACTATTTGGAGGCGCTGTTGTGGTGTGAATCTTTCTATAATGATACTGAACAAAAATGATAAAGCAGGTTGATATGAGTCACGCGTGATCTGTAAAATAAGCATATTGGAAATCCAACCTCAAGATGAATCACCCTTTACTTAAATATTGTTATTTAAGAGGTCTTCGACGATTAAAATGTATTATTTTTATTTTGATATTGGTCCCACCAATTCTTCAGAATATCCAAATCAAAGGGTTTAAGTTAAGGATATGACCTCTTGTTTAGGTCCTTTCTTATACGAGTAATATTGTGTATAAATAAAAAGAAGATATACTCTAATTACTGTTATTATAAAATAGAAAACAATGAATAATAATTCCTCAAGGTTATTTAAACCTCGTCTAGATTTTAATTCTATTTAAAGTTTTTTGTCAAGGTTCTAGCAACAAAATTACCACTAATAATCATCCAAAAGGCAAAACCATCATATAAGTAGACTTTAAATGACTCTCAAATTGCCAATTATTTTTTTTGGTATTTTTAAATAATCTACACAAAGCTGTAATGAAGCCTATTGTTATTACTCGTACTGGTGGTCAGCAGTAAAAAAAAAATAAATAGATGAAGAGTGTATTAAAAAGACGTAAATGGCAATTAAAAGTTTTTTTTTTGAGATGGGTACACTTAACAAATAGAATTTACCCTCAACCCCCAAAACCAATACATACTTGTTTGCGCTGTTTAACTCCAACTCCTTTTGAGTCAGCCATACTCGAAGAACAAATTCAACTTAATTTTCACCATTAAAAGGACAATTACACTTTTTGGCAATTAAGAGATATTTTAGTAAGTAAATGTACTATTTATTCCTCCAACTCATATTAGAACAGTGACTAATGAATACTAAAACAGTTAAAAGTACAATCAAAGGAAAATCCCTAAGCGACCATTGGCCATCTCTCGTTTGTTGAGTGTTCTACAAACTTTTGAATAGATCTAGATGTAACCAACAAAGAAACTATATTCAACCATTGTCGAGATACACCAGAGATACTTACTCGTACATTAAATGCTAGATATCATATCTTTGATACTTGAATCTTTTGGATACGTACGTAAATGTTTTCATCTGAATGTGTATACGAGTTTGTACCGACAACTATTTAAATCTTAATGTTGCGTTGTATACAAACAATTACGTATATCGAGATTTTTTTCCCCCACCATAATAACCAACATTCATGTTGTATTCATATACTCCATATGCACTTGGCTGTTTGTTTTCTCTTTCCATGGTTGAACTCCTTGTATGCAGAAGTTGAATGTTTTGTATTTCGTAAAATTTTACTAAATTATGATCAGATATTTGCAATTTCATAGGATAAACACTGTAGTAGCTTGGAGTTTCACGGGGCAGCTGTGAAAGCAGGGGTTTTTTTTTGTTAGAGTTGTTTCAGTATTTTGTAGTGCAAAGTGTGTAAAGGTTTTTTTTTTGCTTTGAAACTCTTTAATGTTTTTTTTATATATTTTAACAGCGTAGAAGGGAATAAACGAGTCATGTGTCTTGTAAGACATTGATATGGTCGAAAATACAAAAGTTGCTATTGTGTAGTTAAAACGCCGTTTTTAAATACACTCTATATTTCTTAAGGCTTCGATTAAAAAAGAAGTTTAGTACTAAGGGTCTTAGGATGTCCATAGCAGTGTTCCGGTTTCCGAAAAATTGTTTCAAAATTTTCGAGAGTTTTAAGAAGGGAAAGGGTTTCGAAAATTTCTTCGCAGAGTTTCTTCTTTTTCCTTAACTTTAGGCTTTGCGACATTAAGGGTCATTATTACAACTCGCCGATAGTTAAAGGTAGGATTTTGTACCACATTTAAAAAGTTTTACATCAAAAGTTATTTTTGGAAATACATAAGTTATTATTATTATTTAGCACTTGGCATTTTTTTTCTCCTATGCTAATCCCGCGAAGCTCTACTTTTGTCTGCAGGAAAGAAACCAGAGTCTATGGCGGGAATCGAACCCGCAACCCCGGCGCTGATAGACTAGCTCACTACCAACTGGCCTACCGGGGCATCCTAAGATTTCTCTATGATATGCTTAATTTCCCATTTTTATTTTTGATAAATACACTGAAATTAATTGGTGAGGGAAAGCTAGTTTCTATGCGCATTCCACTGGCTGCTTAGGCAGATCAACAGGAAGCCTTTTTCCATAGACTTTAGAAAAGCTAAACATATTATATTTTGTTCAATAAATAATTGAACCATACCAATATTTTCTTAATTAAAAGATATGACAATAATTTCCTAAATAATTTGTGTTTGAATCAAAATCAACATCGGCCCTTAAAATTTAACCACCCTACACCTGAAGTGCCCTTATTTTCTTCATAATTTTCTTTTTGACGAGCAACAAATTTTACCGTTTTTTCAATAATAGTTGTTGGTATTAATATTGTTAGCATTTTTTAATTTCAATAAATATTTTACCATAGTAGTAGAAATACCATACATTTTTGCAAATTAGAGCTCAATTAAAGATTATAATATATGTATGTAAATGTATTTGATTCTGGTGGCGTTGTATACTACAGCCTTAATACAACTAAAAACTAATTTACAAGTTATAAATGATGTTCTAATTTATAGTAGTTTAATTTATAGTATTTCTTATTAAAAAATTGCTAAAATGCAAAAAAGAGTATTTTGGTGGTTTTTCAAAATTTTGACCTTTGACCTCATTATGGTACGGGTTGGCACCATCCGATTAGTCTGAAAATTTGCTACATAAATTATGGCATCAAATCGCATATTTTCATCGATACCCACATTCAAAATTCCAAAAAAATAAAAATAAACCCATATTAGCTACCCCAGTACCCATGTTCTGTAATTTTGGTGAGAACTTCTCGCATCGAAAACATGTGAAACAAAATATTCCATCGTTTCTCGAAAAGTGAGACGAAAGAGTGTCCGTAACTCATGTCGAAAACTATCAATAGAGCTTACGTCGTTACGTAATAAATGGCATAATATTCCACTCGAAGCCAATCGTAAATTGCAGACGTTGAGAACGCCAGTCAAACATACGTTGACGGCGACCAAAATTGACTAAAATTAACAACATTTTCAACGACGGCGGCGAAAATACAACCGTCGGCTATACAAAAAAATGTTAAGTGCGACTTTAATGTTTGTTGATAACAAAACTCCTTTGAAAACATTCGTATATTTTTCAAAAATGTTAAAAGCAAAATAATTAAACAATGAAAAAATCTGCCAAGAACAAAATACTTATCTCTTACGTGTTATTATTCATTGTATTTTGCAGTTTTAATTTATATTTTGTGTTAAAATTTTTTCCCACCCCGTTTTTATGCGTGATTTTATTTGATAGTTCAAAGCGGGAACTTTCTTACAAAAATCTTACAGACACACTTTTTCTTTAAATTGGCGAATAATTTCCTCACGTGACAGCTATAACTCGTCAAAAATTTTACATACGCAGTTACGTGAGAAAAAAAAGTTGTTTGTTTCAATTTATGGCATTTTTGTTAAATTTCTCACATTTCAGTCGAAAAGTTTCTCGACGCGGGAGTTACAGAACATGGGCGCAGGTCTAATTTACATACATATTTGATTTTTGTAACTACTAGTGTTGCCACTTTGTGGGTAATTTCTTTGAGGTGTAGATCAGGTGTATTTTGAAATTCTTTCATTTTAAAACAAATAATACAAGGATTTAATTTTAGTAATAACATTTATACAATTTAAGATAATGTTGATCTAAAAATTTTTATATTTAACCAAAGACACTTCTTATTTAAAAAAAACGATTTCCATAGTTTATGAAGCAAAATATTGATAGTGATTGGCGCCAGATGCACAATTAGATTTCGACAAATATGAACTTTATATCTATTTAGAACCCGAAGTTTATTGGAAAAAGGAGGTATTTGTACTAAAAACCCTGCAGTAATTTATATATTCCCAATATTACAACAAGTAATGAATTTTGTATTTGCTTTAATATTTAAAATGATTAATTTGAGATATATTTTTCGCCCTTAACAGTTGTTTAACTGATTTGAAAAACAGACTATCATCTGAAATCATTACAGTATACAAAGGAACGGCAATGAACATTTTGAATCTGCCCTAGATATATGGAAGTAAAAGTTATTATTTTAAATTTTTATTTAATTTTTTATTATTTTTTTGAAATTTTTACACTATTTTTGTTAAATTATTTTGAATTACTATCTGAATCTTATTAGTATGACTAATATTGATCTTATATGAGTGAATAGGGTATAAAAGTTTGTACTTATATGTATGTATATGAAGAACTTGTCCACGTAGACCTTCTGCTCAAAGTATAGGTCGCATGTTTTAAGATAATTTCCGGTCCATAATTTTACATAGCCAACATATGATTTTTTTTCCTAATAGAGTGTTTGTATCTATAAACCATCTTATTATGTTGGTATTTTGAGAAAATTATTAATTTGGAGAAAATATTTAATTTTAACCAAAATGATCTAGAGAAATTTATTTTGGCATCAGTTCATATATGACCATGGCTCCCATGCAACTATAACATAACTGCCTTATAAATATTGGGATGTATTGATAAAAAAAATTGCTACTATGCCATGGCAAAATTTTTGGCTGGTAGGTAGAGCATTTAACGAAGGTTATATAGAAATAAACCTCCTCCCTTAAAACACTTTAAGATGAAAAAATCTCAAATAGATGTTACCTAAATAATATTCGGCGTTAAAAATTCTATTATTATTAGTCTTAACCTTATATAATAATTTTATTTTAATAGATCCATAATTGCATATCGATGCTTTACTTTCTCATCCTCGTAACTTAAAAAAATACGATTGCTATTTTTGTGTTCTATTACTGCAACAACTTATTATTTCAATAATTTATTAATATTAACAGAATTGAGACAAAGTATTGAAATAATAAGTTGTTGCAGTAATAAAACACAAAAATAGCAATCGTTTGATATGAAAAAGTCAAAACCGTATTTCTTTAAGTTACGAGGTTGAGAAAGTAAGGCATCGATATGGGACCTAACAAGGGAACAAGACAACCCTCTTAAAATTTTTTCTTTAAATACCATGGTTCCGAACTGACCGACTATGTATGTACCTTCTAATTTTTTCTTTTTTCTAAAAGTTTTTTTTATAATTAAACGTTAACACGTACATTTATTTAAAGAATAAATTTGATTTTTGCTCGAAAAAATAAAAATCATAAAATAATTATTATATTTGTTCAAAAAAATAAAAATCATAAAGTAACTGTTATTTTTGATCGAAAAAATAAATATCAAAAAATAACTGTTATTTTTGTTCAAAAAAATTAAGATAAAAAATAACGGTTATTTTTGTTCAAAATTATCAAAATCAAAAAATAACTGTTATTTTTGTTCAAAAAAATAAAATTTAAAAAATAACTGTTATTTATGTTCAAAAAAATAAAAATCAAAAAATGACTGTTATCATCTGAATTTTATTAAAAAATAAATGACTGGTACGGTCCCTGGTTTAAAGATTTAACATTACCACAATTTGCTAATACTTATTGCTGTACTGCAATATTAGACTCTTAGTCTTGTGTATGGAACGACAAATAAATAAATAAAATAAATCAAAACTTCCAAATTTGACAACAAAATCATCTTTAAGACGGGCGAGCTGCATAGCAGTTTAGAGATATCGTAAAACAAAAAAATAAAAACATTTTGTAAAATTTTTTAAAATTTTTGCTTTTAAAACATCATAAAAAAACAACTACGAGCTATTTTTGTCTAGTAGCATGTAGCTAAATATATTCCAAAAGAATGAAGCATTTTTTCATTAAAATTGGTGTACATCTTTTGATTTTATTCTCAAAAAAATAATTTTGTTATCGAATTTCGAATCTTTTCTTCTACTAATTAGTAAAACCCCTTCTAAAGTTTTGCTACTATATGTGGTGAGAGCGCCTTTATTTTTTAAATAACGCTATATCGCGGAAACTTGAGCACAGCGTTCAGCGTTGCCGGAAATAGAAACAGTCCGAGAAATGCGGAACCCAAGTCAGAGAGTGTCAGAGTATTGCCGGCTATAGAATTGTTTTTAGCTTAAAACAAGTTCGGTCTGGATTCAAATTTAAAACATCATTTTAAACTTCTCGTTTTCTTTGACTACTTGTTGTTGCTTTTTTAGATGAAATGAATTGTCAATTAATTTTTGTATCTGCACAAACATGTGTCGGGAGATCTTTAATAAACAAATAATAAATGAAAAGTAAGGAAATAAGAAAAATATTAACAATGAAGTTGTTAATATTTTCGCAGAAGTGCTGATATTTGTAATAAATTTTTTTTTTTTGCTGGGGTAAATGTTTGTGTAGTGCCGTAATAATTTCTCAGATACAAAATCTTTTTCATATCTTAATTGAAAGTAAAGTAAAATTTTTTACAATCGTACAAAAGATTTACAAGGAATTAACATTGTACAATTTAATCATAATATTTTTAGAAATTGTAAGCAAATTACTGATTTAATTAAACAAAAAAAAAATTAATTAATTAATTATAGAAAATGTGGAGTAGATCTTTCAATATTAAAACCTTTTTTCCAAGGCGAATTCATTACAGGTGATCCTAAAAGCCCTGCTGATAACTTTTTTCTTTAGCTTTATAATTGTTGGATGTCAACATTTTGTTTATTATCTTTGTTGCTGTTTTGATTTGTTTCGGTTTTTGACATTGTACAATGATTTTACAAAAACAAATTGCTTGTGGTTTTTGTACGAGTTGTACTTGTTGTACTAATGAGATTACCTGGATTAAATTCGCCTTGCTTTTTTCATAAAAAAATATTTACTGTCGTCTTCATAAAAAATAAAATAAATTTCAAACGTATTTCAAAACTAAATTTCCATACAAATTTTCAACATTTTTTATTTTTTCGAATTTATTCTATGAGTTAAATTTCAGTTATGTATTTTTTATAAAGCTTTCTGTAATATTTCTATTCCTTAAATTTTTAGGAAGAATTTATATACTACCAGACTATTATCTTGTATCTTCTTGTTACATTTTACGTTAGTATAAAGTCATTCCTAAAAGTTTAAGGAATAGAACTATTACAAAAAGCTTTATAAAAAATACATAACTGAAATTTAACTTACAGAATAAATTCGAAAAAATAAAAAAATGTTGAATATAATAAAATAACTTTTAAAAATAAATAATTCTTAATCCAAATTTAGACATTTTAATTAGGCTTAAGTTCATTGAATTTAATTTGCATTAAATTATTTTTATGAAGAAAGGAATTTTTACAACATGGAAGATTAATTAAAATTGTTATTGATAATTTTCATTCTTGACTGACCTGGGATTCGAAGCCAGGCTGTCTGGCGTGTGATTCGAACCCAGGCGGCTGGTTACCCTGACATGTTTCGACTTCAACCACTAGGTCTTCTCAAAGGGATTTGCCGTCTTACACTCGCAGCCATCGATGACTGCTGACGTCAGTAGTCAAACATCAATCCTTAAACCAAATTGTATTTTAACCTTTGGTAGATCGAAATTTGCTTTTTGAATGATTATCCATTTTTAATTGATCTCACATGTTTTCCTTACTTCTGTTTTTTCGTACTTTTGTCAAGAATTCTTCTTGAAGTCCAAAGTACATTTTTTGTTTTTCCTGTTTTTGTCTTTCTTTTTTCTAGTTGACCTGAAAAGGTCGAACCAGCCGCCTGGGTTCGAATCACACGCCAGACAGCCTGGCTTCGAATCCCAGGTCAGTCAAGAATGAAAATTATCAATAACAATTTTAATTAATCTTCCATGTTGTAAAAATTCCTTTCTTCATAAAAATAATTTAATGCAAATTAAATTCAATGAACTTAAGCCTAATTAAAATGTCTAAATTTGGATTAAAAACCATTAACAGTTCAATAAAATAACCACAATACTAATTAATAAATAATTCTCAGATTCATACAAATTTTTCTTAAAAAAGATTTCATATCCAATTTAGATTTTTATGAATACGTCAGTTAATGTTTATAACAGGTCTATAAAACAAATATTCTATGAAAGTTGGCAAGGCGAATTCATTCCAGGTAATCTCGGTAGTACAACAAGTACAACTCGTACAAAAACCACAAGCAATTTGTTTTTGTAAAATCATTGTACAATGTCAAAAACCGAAACAAATCAAAACAGAAACAAAGATAATAAACAAAATTTTGACATCCAGCAATTATAAAGCTAAAGAAAAAAAGTTAACCTTGCGAAAAAAGCAAAAGTGCAAAAACATAACAACAACCAAATAGACAATTATTTGTACACAAATACAATACTTTTCTCTTAAAGTTACTATCGTTTTTGGTCACATTAGGGATATAGTCTACTTTATCTTGTTATTCTGCCGCTATAAGTAAATTTAATATGAAGAATTTACGTTATAGTCCATTTAGCGATATAAACGATACGCCTTTTTGCCGATACGATACCGATACCAATACTCAAGTAGAAATATCGCCAATACCGATACCGGCCCCGATACGAATATAAAATTTAAATTCAAGGTCATATTAACAAAACTCAGCAAGAGTAATTTCTGTATTATTCAGTGTGAGATTATTAATATTTAAAATAATTTCGATAAGATTTTAAAAACAACGAATTGAAAAAGTGTAAGTGATTTTGTGTATTCAATATTAATATTAATAAGATTTTTGTTTAGAATAAAAGTATTCTCAACTTTTGCGGAGATAATTTCCCAACTCTGTTTGAAGCAGACCTGCAGTAAGATGTGACTGAACTCATTTGTCAACTTAAGTATTTCTGCGCCATGGTCTTAAATTTTGAGTATAACACTTATTTGCGCCAGTAAACCAGCGGATCTGCGTCTCTAGAAAAATTAAAAAATCTACGGTATTTTTACGGACTTTTTCTTTAGCTGAGCCACAGCGAAGAATCGACAGGGGATCATCCTTCTCCAAATATTCTTTAAAGATTTGCACAAAGTTCAGTTCTTGTAGACTTATTAGAACTTTTAGTAGGTGTAGGGGTGACCGTGTCTTCAACACTTTCGGAATGTAGAGTCATGTTAAGTAGATCGATAACACGATTATCGATCTATTGTCTTTAAAATTTTCTAGTTTTATATCGAAGGTAGAGAATTTTGGAAAAAAAATAGATTTCATTATTCTCTCAAATCTTTCATTCAGAGCTAATGCTACGTAAATCGCCAACTATTGGGAATCTGAACTATTCTCCATCACAGACTATTTTTTCATTTATCATATTTTCTAATAATGCTCGAAGACTTGTTAACTAGCAAAATAGCGTCAGAAACTATAGCAGTGATTTTGCTTATGTACCGAAGTAATTTTTATTTTCACAAAAATCATTAGAAATTTGCAGAAAATTCTGCTGCAGGTCCAAACCAAGCGATCAATGCGTTCATGCATCAGTCCCAAAAGTCGTAGTGTAAAATTGTTACACACCAAACGCGTTAAATGCACACATGTGCGTATCGAAAGCATGAAGTTGGATAACTTTCTACTTCAGCATGCGTCTCGAAAAAAGGTCAAAAATAAAAGATACGCATAAAATGCATGGTGTGCACCGATATCCAGCTTAAGAATTAAATAAACAATTTATTGTTCAGTTTAATTTTTTGCTATTAATTGTTATGCAAAAAATAAGCATTGAAAATTAGATAGTTTGTTCAAAAAAAAACTATAAAAAAAGTATCGGCGTATCGGCAGTAAAACAAAATTACAAAATATTTATCACATTGTTTGTGCTTTCAATGTAATTCTTTGGCGTTGCGTTACGTTTCACGTGATTAGGGCCTAAGTTTTTGCTGGGCAGATTTTGTTAGATGTTCTTTAAGCTGATCTTTCCACAAAAGTATTTTTTTTTTTGCTATCTTTTCTTGTTCAAATTTGTACGATTTTTAATATGTTTGTCCAAGCCATTGAAACCACTGTATTTTCGGGAATCGTATTGCCGACTTTCTCATGATTCTTATGATACCGCTATGCCCGCTTTACCTGCTTAATGAATAAAGAAAGCTACGATTACTAATTGTGTGGAGTTTTTGGATAAGTAACTTACTTGAATCCTTATTTCTAAGAAGACGTCGGACTTGCCCAAATAATTAACTGCCTAATAGATCGTCCAATCAAACGCCTTAGATTTATTTTGTTGGATTTGGATATACATTTTTATAAGGTTTATATTTCTTATTTACATTTCAGTCAATTACAACTGATGCAAATCTATTCGAAAAGTAATTACTGCTATAACCTATAAATTGGAAATAACAATAAAGACAAATAAAAGTATCTATTATAAAGACAGCTGCCAAATTGGCCATAAATTCAAAAACGAAATACCCGTAAATGATAATCACAATAAAAAAAAAATTATAACCAAATAAAATAACCCACAAAATTAGAAAAAAAAAATGCTGATTACCAACGCAAAATATTTAAATGCAAAGAAATTTTAGATTTTATCCACTTTTTTTATGTCGGATACTGCAAATACAAGACAAATCTAATCTCATTTTGATAGTAAAGCCATTGTAAAAAGAAATTTAAATCTTAAGATATTTGTCAAGTAAATATAAAGTACAGGACAGTTTTAATATTGATGTCCTTTGTTGGTAAAATATTCCACTGTTAGATTTCACAATTCAAGTTGAACTAATTGAATTGAGTGTAGATTAAAGGAAAAATTTTAACGCCACGTTGTTATCGAAAAAAAAAAAATAAAAATAAAAGTAAAGAGTCTGCATTGAACACGGTGTTGACAAGGTTTTAACTGAGATGCCAAAAAAATTTGTAGTGGTGGATATTTATTACCAAAGATTTACGATTGTGTCAATACAATGACACTAAACAGAACGATTTTTTTTTTAAACTTTGGCAATTGAGAAAGTGAGAAAGGAGTTGCTTGAGACGAATTTTATAAACCCTAATTTGATGAATTTTTAAGATCACATAATTAACTTCTAAATACTTCGGCATTCATTTAATCGGGCTTTTGCTTTAATCGGTTAATCGCTCGATTAATTAACCGAGGTTTTGGTTTAATCAGTTAATAATCGGTTAATATTAATCAGTTAACCGATTAATAAAGTTTTTTTTTATAAATTACGTAATTTCAATAAATAAAAAGCATAAACTATTTATTAGTTGGGGTTTTTTAGTAAAAAAAAAACAATAACATTACAAACATAATAATTCTTGAACAAAAACGAGCAGACAAAAAAAAAATTCATAAAAATGTAATACATATTTTTTAATTAATACATATTATGTATTAATTAAAAAAATACGCTGTGAGATCCTTTTATTAGTTATTTCAATAGTTAAAGGAGATCTTATAAAATAATCTTTTAGACAAATAATTTGGCTTAAATGTTAAGGATTAAAGTGGCTCTTTTCATTACTTTTGATGAAACTTGACTTGGAAAAAATTCTTTCATTTATCGTAGATGTTGGAGAAATCGAAAGCGATCGATAATACAGAATATCTTACTTATCAATCCTCTTCCTGGATTTGTCTTAACCAGGGACCGTAACAGTTACGACTTTTTTAAAAAAAGTCAAAATATAATAGTTATTTTTTGACTTTTATTCTTTCGGTCAGAAATAAAAGTTAAAATTTTACTTTTATTTTTTCGGTCAAAAATAAAAGTTAAAATCTGACTTTTATTTTTTCGGTCAAAAATAAAAGTTAAAATTTGACTTTTATTTTTTAAGTCAAAAATGAAAGTTAAAATCTGACTTTTATTTTTTAAGTAAAAAATATAACATCATCCTACAAATCCAAAATAATGAACAGGTAACTATACTACATTTTGAAAGTTGAGATTTAGTAATACACAAGAAAATTTTTATTTATTTCTTATTTTTTATATACACTAGACTTGTCTTAATCCACTACCAACAACATCCAGTAGTGAGTCATTCCCATTTGATGAGGCAACAAACCAAAGCAGCTCCTCAAAATTACGAATTGGACTCTTAGGCATGGAGCTATCAGATGCGTCGTCCGATGAAGACGATGAATGTTCAAAGATTTCGTTCGCAAAGCATTCATGGAAATTGACTCATACAAGGAGAAGCGTATTGACGTTGATGCCCACCTTATGGAATATTGGGAAAACAACAAATTGTTATATCCCCGTTAAAAGGACTTGGCATGTATTATTCATCAAGTACCTGCGATACAAGTTAGTATAGAACGCGCGTTTTCAGCACTTAAGATTGTTCTCAGCGACTTGCGCTACAATTTGTCTGAACAGAACTTGGCAGCTATATTAATGGTGAAATTGAATTCTGAGTCATTGCAATGAAAGAGTGGACAATTTAATATTGAAATAAAGGAAATTAAATGTAATTTGTATTTTCAGAGCAAAATATGCAAAACACCAACTCCTTAACTTTCTAGCCAATAAACGTTTTTGTATACATATGTACTCTATTATAATTTTTTTTCTTTTTGTTTTAATACAAATATAACATGTACTTATAATTCTAAAAATAAAAACTGTGTTAATATTTAATTAAAATTTTATTTAACTTTTTTAACATCTGCTTTCAATAGGAACAAAAGTCAAATTTTAACTTTTATTTCTGACTTAAAAAATAAAAGTCAAATTTTAACTTTAATTTTTGACTTAAAAAATAAAAGTCAAATTTTAACTTATAGTTTTTACTTAAAAAATAAAAGTCATATTTAAACTTTTATTTTTGACTAAAAAAATATAAGTCAAATTTTAACTTATATTTTTTACTTAAAAAATAAAAGTCAAATTTTAACTTTTATTTTTGACTTAAAAAATATAAGTCAAATTTTAACTTTTATTTTTGACCAAAAAAATATTGGTCAAAAAATAATTATTATAAAGTGACTTTTTGATAAAAGTCAAAAAAATTAAAGTCTTTTAAGTTTATTATTCCTTAGCATAACAGCATCAATATGCTGTATTCAAATACTTTTTGATTTTAAATTTTAAAAATAACTGTTATTTTCGGTCCCTGGTCTTAACATATAAAATCTTACATTATGCCATTTGAGTCCTGTTTTAATTTTTTTTTTTGAATAGTTCAAAGGTGTGATATCGCACGATCTAGGTGGCCAATTTACCGTAGCAAAACGTGAAGTTAAGTGCTCACCAAAATGATTTCTCAACATGTACATATATATTTTTGAGAAAAATGTTGATGATATTTATTTCAATGATGATATTTATATCAAAGTATATACATAGTTTATTTGTAATTGTTACAAAGTTTATTGCCCATTAAAGTTACGCTTTGGGGTTTTTATTTACGTTCCAATTGATGCTGCAACCTAAACAACGATTCCTGTGAATCCTGAATTGTACATTTTGAAGTTGTATTTTTCCACTTAAATTTTTGAGCACAAATTTCATTGTAGGAATTAGGTTACGATGCAAAGCCCAATGCATTGCCGCATCTCGACTATCTGCAAAAACAATATAATATTCTGACATTAATTAAATGCTAATTTTTTAAATGTTTTATAGTAATTAAAATAAAAATTGGAATTTTAAAACACATGAAACACTTGAACACAAGGATCTTCAATACATCTAAAAGTACTGTAGTAATTAAACTATGTTTTTTTTAATGAACTATCAACAAATCCACAGTATTTTTCAAAATACTCTGTTCCATTGCGCTCTATAAATTAAATTTTCTTAGTATCTTCTTATATCGTGATCGTCGTTATTCACTTACGTTTTGGCTAAGCTCGACTTAGCACGAGCGGAGCTATGGACATGCTGGTGTAAAAATGACCACTCGTCATCATTTACGTAATTTTTTCTTTAAAAATATTTTACCACCACGTCAGCGTTAGCGTAAGTATTTAGTACAAAAAAATGTACCCCACATCAAAATTAACGTATTATTTTCATGGAATTATTTTTACCACTCGTTCGTTTTCTTGTTAGTAAAAATATTTTATATGATACAAGCTCATTAACTCAGTGCGCTTTGCTACCCTAATTAAAAAAAATAAGTTCATTTTATTAAATACAGGCTGTTTGTACCAAGTTTGAATACTCTTACTGTTACCATTCTCCAGTTATATAGAAATCTATAATCTGTTTGTATGGGAGGTGACACACCCAAATCCCGCCCATTTTTATAGAGGGGTTGCTTATTGATAACCCAGCTGTGTGTACCAAATATGAACAATTTTCTTCTTACAGTTCATTGGATACAAAAAAATTTATTTTGTGCCACGCCCAATTCTCTAATCGCACCCAAGATGAATGTACTTCATTGCGAAACTTTGACTCTTATTCAGATATATTGAAATCTTTGTATGAAAGACCTTATAGATTGGTAACCAAGATATTTCGATCAATGTAGTAAGCCAATGTGTATGGGATGCAGATTTTGATGGGTAAAACCTCCAAAATGTTGACCTGTAGTTTCTACACCTAATTATTTTTTTCATGATCTCTTATATATCTTTAAGTGTATAGATTTGGCTGTGAAAAAAATGCCCTTTAAGATTTTGTTTTTTTTTTAATTAATATTTTTTTAATAAGTTTTTGATATATCTTTTTTTTTATTTAAAAAAAAAAAGGTTTGTGAAGTCGTTTAAACAAATAAAAATAATTTTTGGTTTCTTTTTTTTTTTTTGTGATTAAACATGTGGTACCTTATTTTTCAAGAACAAATAATTATAAAAAAATATTTTTATCTAAATTTTGCTTAGAAAAATTTAGAGGGGTAAAATTTGCCACCACGTCATTAACTATGTCCCAAAATTTCACCTTGACAGTTAAAGGTTAATATTTTTTAATGCAGATATCAAATCATTTTACTTAATTTAATTCAATTTTAAAAAATTTTCAATCTTAGAAAGTGTTTGGTGTCAATTCATTGTAAAATTTAATTTTAAACTGTACTTATAGTTTGTTTAAATAACATCTTAAAAAGAACCAGTTTGAATAGAAGTGTAACACGAAATGCCAAAAAATGGTAAACTAACACTGTCTTAAGACTCAACTTAACAAACTTTACGTTGCCCTCATGAAACTTTTTTGACTTCAACGTACTAAATTTTAGCTCAACGAACACTTTCTTGATGTTAACGTACGAGTTCCCCGGGACAACGAATAGATTATAAAATTCCCGCGCTTTTGTGTAAATATGACTTAATATATGTTTCATTAGGTCAATGAACAGTTTATTAACTTTTACGTTAATTTTAATTGAGGCGACATATGAAATAGTTCATTTCAATGAACTATTCTTTTGCCAAATGAAAGATTTACATTATTTATTATAAATCTATGTTGACGAAATATTTAATGATTTTGCATTAACTTGCGAACAACATTTTTTCTTTTAAAAAAAAAAAAACTAAAGTTCATAAATATGTCATAAATTAAAATTGGGAGTTTAGCACGTCATTAATAAATGGAGTAATTAATAATAAATTTTGTATTCCCGAAAATAACTTTTGAAAATTCATTTTAATTTAACATTCCAGTAAAATTAAAAGCAAAATGATATTGATATAAGAATACGAATCACTTTGAATAAAAGTCATTTTAAGTTGAAACAACGTTAATTTCATGTGGAATGAATTTGAGTTGAGTGCAAAATAATAGTGAGAAGAAGCTGCAGAGAGAAAGTATGTTTTTTGAGAGTAAATTATTATTTATTTTCCAGTTACACAAGTCTCACTTCTTTTGTATTCCCTTTTTTTTACAAAAGCTTTCACAATCAAAAGACACCACCAGTAGTGCGATTCACTAACTTTTTTTACGATAATCGTATCGTTAAAATAAATATAACGAAAATTTATCGAATTTGCTATTCAGTAACATATTTACCGATATTCGTTGTCGATTAAAGTCAGCTATAACCTTAAGCAGTTTTTTTAACGACAATAATTTACGTTGTGTTTATTTAATCGATGAACTGTATTTTATGTTCAAAGTGGCTGAGGCCCGACTTATTACATACAAACTACATACATACATACATACATATGTATGTGTATGAACAAAAACCAAATTCGAAATGTAAAATTCACAAAAAAATACATATAAAACAGTAAATTAAGCACAATTTCGATGGTTTTTTCTTTATTCTCTTTTGTGCTTTTCGTTTATTTTAACATTTTGGAGACAGAGATGTTACAAAAACTACAGTTGTTTACAATAGTTAAAAATATATTAAAGAATCACACTATCGTTACTGCAAGCGAATATGTATGTCGACAAAAATTACGACTGTCGGATCGTTAAAAGCAGGGCTGTGGAGTCGGAGTCGGAGTTGAGGTTTTTGTACCGGAGTCGGAGTCGGAGTCGCAGTACCCAAAAAAACGCGTTACTCCGACTCCAAAATTTTTCGGCATAAAAAATTAAAAAAAAATTCTAATATTTTCCAATATAAAAATTCTTCGAAATTGGCGAAGCAATATTTTGTAGATCAATATGAATAAGTAGATTTTAATTAATTTTATGACAAATAGTTGATTCAAGTACTTTACTATTTAAGTATATTTAGGTATATTTTTTATACGTGCGGGAAAAATACTAAATTACATTAGCAAAACTTATACTCAGTTATTGATCTAGTTGAAAAAGATGTGTGATTTTTTAAATAACTTACTCATGCTAAAAAATGTGAATGACAGGAATTGCCAATAATTTTAATATCAGAAATTTTTAACCATCAACGCTGAAATATTTTCAACATTGTACAGAATAAGTGTTGCTATAGCGCATAAATACTAGTATGTATTAGAAAAATTGTGACGTAAAATTATTTCTCTTTTGTGTAGAAACATCTTTATCGGCCTGCCTTTAATTCCTACCACAACACTCATGTTTTTCTTATGCACATTACGCGGGGATTCCCATAATTCGTTTAATAAAGATGTTTCTACACAAAAGAGAAATAATTTTACGTCTCATTCATTTCGCATCACGGTTAGAGTAGGAGTCGAAGTCGTGGGTTGGAGTCGCACTTAAAAAATGTCAGCGTTTGGAGTCGGAGTCGGAGTTAGTACTTTTTTCGGACGTCTCCACAGCCCTGGTTAAAAGTTATTGAATCGCACCACAGAATGGTCCGATATTGTTAACGTCATCATTCTACTTTGAAAATGTGATATATTTAACTAAATAAATTTAACAAAAAGAATACGGGAGTTTTTCTTCTCTTATTACGAGAATTTATTATTACTATTTTAAACAAGAAAAAAAATTATATTTTTCTTTTTCTTGTGTGGTTGTTGTTTCTAAACAAAACAAGTAAAACAGGATATTATGGATTCAATATTGAACAATGTTATTTTAACATTTTTCTTTTAATATTAATATATTTATTCATATTAATATTAAAAGAATTTAATATTAAGAATTTAATTAATTTTACAGAAATTTGCTATGATTTTCAATCAACATTGCGTAATGTTAATTTAACGTTGATATTTTTTCTGTGTGTATTGCATTCGGCCATTATGGCTACGGTTCAGAAGATTATTATTTTTGAAGGAGTTAAGATTATAATTTGTTCTTAAATTTCATGCGCCTCCGCTGTTTCTGCGCAAAACTCCAGGAAATTTAAACCTTTTACGTAGCTAATATTGCTTGTAGTAGCATGTCTACTTTTAAAAATGAAATTATTTCCGAAATTGACCTCATTATTAAGTAAAAATATTTTCGGCCTTATTAAGAAGTTTTTTGCTCTTCCTTCAATAACAAAAAAAAAAAAAAAAAAAAAAAAAAAAAAAAAAAAACGAGGACGCGTAAAACGTAAAGTAAAGCAAATTGGCTTAATTTCTTTTTAATTTGCTCCCTCTTTTTTTCAATTTTTTTTTCGTATTTCTATTAAGAAATTGTCCTTTAGTCCTTTTAAACCTTAAATAAATTCAATTTTCTTAAAAAGTAAAAAAAAAACAATAATCAACAAAACATAAATTTTAAAAGAAATACTTCTGAGCCGTAAAGTGGCTGTGGTTATTGCCACGAATACAGAAGGGCAAATCATCAAAAAATTACACAAAAGAGGTGAAAAGTACTTGAAAGAATTTAAATATAAAAAACAAAAAATTTTTAAGGGAGAATTTCAACTAAAAACCTTAAAAATTCAATTTAATTTAGAAATGCCATAAAAAATACAAAACAGAAGCACAATTTAGGAAAAAGAAAACAAAGTGGAACTTTTTTGTTGTTGCCATACATCCTGATATGAAGGTAAAAGAAACACTTTTGAATTGGTTTTTACAGTGTTTAAAGCGTTAATGTGACATAGAAACTTTTTTATTGTGGAATAAAAAAATATACTTAAGTCTGGCGGTCACCATCATCTTACATCCAGCCCTCTCAAAACAGTATCAATTGCCAGCTCCATAATTTAGAAAAAAAAAAACGAAGGAATGCTGACTGACTGACTGCCTGTAGTACTTATAATGCTTAATGGAAATAATTATGTACAACAAACCCAGAAGGGAGTCCCTGCTTTATCCTTCACTTTTCTTTGTGTTCTAATCTTAAATTATTTGAGAAAAAAAAGAGAAGAAAAAATTACCTTTTTCCAGAACGCCACAGGGGTACAAGAAGCAATAGCCAGCCAGCCAGCAGCAGCATCATCATAAAAATTGCTTTTGTTTCTAATAAAAAGAAAATTATCCCAAAAAAAAGTTTCCTTTTATATTTACACTTTATTTACCCTAAAATCAACCATATCCTTCACTCCATACAACTGACACAATAACATTTTTACTTAATAAAGGACATCATGATTGTAATTATTAACAATATCGTCGTATTGTCGTATGACTGCGTAATAAACTCATTTGACAATGACTTTTTGTTCGTAAATGAAATGGCACAAAGAAAAGTGGAAAAAACAAAAACGGAAAATAATATGAAGGTGTTACTTTTACAATTTTTATGGGAAAAATGTGTCCTGTTAGCTGATCCTTAAGCTTTCATTTCGTTCAGAAGAAGCGTTAAAAGCATAACAAAAAAGTTTCTTATTTTTTTTTATTACAAGAATTAATAATATTGTATTTTAGGCGTTTGTCCACGCATTTTACGGTTTTTCCTAAGTTGTTCTTTTTATTTGAAGTCATATTTCTTTTAATAGTTTTCTTTCTGTTACTTTTAACATCTTTTTTTGCTCTTTAATTTTACGTTTTTAATAAGCAAAAGTTTCAGGTTATCTTTATTGTCGTGATGGGTGGTAAATTAATAATATAAGAAATAATCGTTAATTTAATGAAATAAGTTAAATAATCAAAAAATTCTTCATTATTAGAAAGTAGAAGAGTGTGGAGAAATTAATTAAAATGTTTTAAGGTAAATCTCTTTTCTTTTCGTAATTTTATACTCATTCAAAAATTAAAATTATTAAATACAAAAATCGCTTTTCCTGATTGAAAGTGTTTTGATACAAAAAAGCATTTCTGCGCGAAATTTAGCCTCATTTAGGCCCTAATCATGTACAACGCAGCGCAACGCCACAGAACTAACGCAACGCCAAAGAATAACATTGAAAGCACAAACAATGTCATAAATATTTTGTAATTTTGTTGTTGTTTTCTACAGAAATTCACATTGCGTCTTAAAATTTCAAACGCTCCATTGCTTGTGTCGTTGAAAATTTTGAAACGGTACATGAATTTCTGTTGAAAGCAACAACAAAATTACAAAATATTTATGACATTGTTTGTGCTTTCAATGTTATTGTTTGGCGTTGCGCTGCGTTGTACATGATTAGGGCCTTAAACTTTTGAAGGAAGTTTAATGCGATCTAGCCCTTTTCTTTTGTAATATTTTTAAAACATAAGTTTCAATGCCTTAAATCCTATGATTTCCATCTTAAAATTGTTTAACGTTTTAGACCAGAATTATGAAGACTACTATCAAACGCTAGAGCATCTTAATGAGTCATTTTAAGTCAATTTTCTATAAAAATTTTTGAAATGGTCAGGCACAGACATCTGCTTCAGCTTTTTTCGATTGATCAAGGCGAATTTAAAAAGGTAAGTGCAACTCTACAATTACAAAAAGCCACATGTATTTTGTTTTTGCAATTTAATTGCTTGTTTTCAAAAACAGCTAACCAAGGCAAACATTTTTCTCAGAAATTTTTTCGGTTACTTTGGCGCAAAACATAGAAAAAAGACTTTTTTGCCGTTTGTGAATTATATTTTAAATTCGCCGTGGATACAGCTAATGAACGGCTGACGAGTTGCACTTACCTTTTTAAATTCGCTTTGCGATTGATAATACAAATTTATGTTAAATAAAAGGTATCCAAAAATTAACGATATATTTGAATTTGTCGCCCTTTCTGCAGTAAAGTGTTGGCAACCCTAAAAAAAACTCGACTGCTGACAGTTTAGGGTTAGTAAAAATGGAGCGTTACACTTAAGAATAACGTGTCTTCATTATAGAAACATTTTACAAAACTAATGAGAGCTTGGCGACTGCAGTTCGAAAATTACAAAATATGGTCGGAGTAGCATTTTAACTTCGTCAACTGTGAAGAGATGAATTAAAAAATTCCGGGAGACTGATCCGTTAGGGACGCCGAACATACTGATAGTCCAAAAACAAGCCGTTCAAATATCAATATCGATGCAGATACAATCTCCCGGCAAAATTAACTCAAATGAAACTAAGAGGAATTCAAATTAATTGTCTTATTGGAAGAAAGTCCTTATAAACTTCAACTCTACAACTCTATACTGAAGTCATTCTGGTGCTCAGATATAGAGCTATGGGAATGCTTCAGCCTCAAATATAGAAAAACTCCAAGGCACCAAAATAATCTTTTTCGAATAATCACAGCCGCCCCTTGGTATGTTAAAAACTAGAACAGTCGCAAAGACCTTAAAGGCTTGAATTTCACCCAAATCCACTAGCTCGAAATATTCTAATTAAGGATGGCCACGCCCGCCTAAGGCGAAGAGATACCGCAGGACTTATCCGAATACATATTTATGTGAAAAGAAACCATGATGGGGAAAAGTTTTGTCCGTTACTAAATGGACATAAAAAAAGCAATTAGAATAAGAATTGAGTTATTGTTGTTGGTTCATATTTTATATATGAAGATCTAAAGGGATCTGTACACGGCCAAAATGCTTGTCTTGCAGACGTGTACGTGTGCTGGAAGTTATATTCGCCGTCAATAACCACCTTTTATAAATTTTAAAATTTAACCACCCTTTATAAAATAATCTTCCTGCTTTTCAAAATAAAAAAAAAATTCGCTGGGAATTTGCATTGAAACAACAAAAAAAAAATTTTATTTGAGCTTGAAAACTGGCAGATAATCAAAAAAAAAATATAGAGCCAGGATTCAATTTCATCGAAATCGTACCATAAATACGGAAAATGTTTTAGGTTCTTATATAAAAAGTAACCTAAATAAACAGCAAGTCTATTTTGCTTTAAACATGACAAATAAATAGCGAAAACCTGAGTGTCCGGTAGGCAAGTTGATAGTGAGCTACGATTCCTGACTGGGATTTTATTTAAAATTGCATTGACATAACAAAAAAAAAATATGGGGTCATCAGTTTTGTGCGTTTTCAACACATATACAAAAATATCGAGGTTTGAAAAATAAAGGGTGTTTTTTCAGCCCGACGGAACTTCGAATAATTTAGCTTTCAAAAGAACTGTTATACTGCGCTCAATGTTCTTTCTGGAAACTCATCATAAATAGATTTACGCTTGAACAACGCTACCAAACAATCCAAATTGATTTTGAAAATCAGACCATGTGAGTTACCCACCCATTGAGCTGTTTTATAGCAAAATTGTATTCAGTTTGGCTTAATTAATGAGTTATCAATAAACCAAATTTGCGCATATCCAGTGAGACCAATCCACAATACACTTTAGGTTCTTTTTGATTCAGAACTCCATTAGATTCAGAAAATGAACCGTTTGGTGCGGCCTAGATGCTGGTGGCAGTATCAGATCACATTTCTTCAAAAATGGACGTCTAGGATCCGCATCGTGAAGAACAGCCAGCGGTGCCCAAATTGCCCAATTTTTTGTGTTATTTTTTAAAACTTATAGTTCGATTGGGCATAAAAAACACCCTTATAATATTTTTCACTGATTTGTGACTTCTTCTAAATATAACAAAAACAAATGACATCGTGCTATGCCTCATGTAAATATTACATACTTAGGCGTCTAAATAAATGAACCCAATAAAGTTACGTAAACAAATGATTACAAGACATCTACATAAACACGATCCAACCAGCTTCAGCTTAACATTGCAATTGCCTTTACACAAAATATGTATGTAATTGTGATGCAACTTGGAAAATAAATAAAATACATCTGGTTAATTTGTCCCATAAAATGTATAAATGTGTGGCATAATACACATGTGTATGACACATCGTCATCTTCATAATTTTGGTTAAGTAATGCACTATAATGAATCGAACATAAAGTCTGAAAAAAAAAACTGCTTGGGTCTTCCAACTCTATTCTTGCAGAGGAAAAGCGAATGTAAAAATATTAAATAATTTATAAATGCTGCAGTATCTTTAAGTTTTAGTGGATAAAAAACAAATGGGTGGGGGAGGTCGCACTTAAAAGTGTTTATAACACATCATACTTATTTGTTCTGTTTAATGAGTTCACCATATAAATTTACTTTATTATCGTGCATGTGTATTTAAAAGTGGATTGGAAAATAAAGTCACATGAAAGTGTTAAACATTTTATAGTTATTGCAATAAGTTCTAAATACTCTGAGTATATAAATATGTTAAAGGAGCATTTTTGAGTTTTTTGTAAAAAAAAAAATTTTTAATCCAAATTTAGATATTTTTAATTAGGCTTAAGTTCATTGAATTTAATTTTCATTAAATTATTTTTATTAAGACAGGAATTTTACAACATGAAATTGGATTAAAAACCATTAACAGTTCAATAAAATAACCACAATACAAATATAAAAAAAAAATTGTTTGTAAAACTTGGTCCTCATTTTGGTTCATAACTTTTTTTTTACAGGTGTGATTTTTTTATTTTTTTATATAAAATTTTTTAGATGTACTGCGAAAAATGTGTAATTCGATCGCTTTCGTTTGCTTCCATTTCCAACGGCAAATAGCTGAATTGCGGCCTACTAATAATTTTCAGCACGACAAGTCGATCGACAATGCAAGCGACCAAAAACGTAACAGTTTTCATACAAATATGCGGCCCACTAAGAAATATTATGCGACCACAAATGTCATAATTAGTCACCAGGGCTGTCAGATGTGGCGATTTTTTGCCAAACGTGGCGAATTATAATTCTATTTGGCAATGAAATTTGGTGTTTTGCGACATGGAGAATTTTTGGGCGAAAATGAAAACAGTTGTGGTGATTATTTGGACGATTTATAAAACGAATTTTACCTTGTTTTTCTGACTTATATGAAAATATGTATGAGATCGGGTTGAGTTTTTTCTTTGAATTTCTAAAAAAAATAGGGGGATATATGTTTTGTCCATTTTTAATTCCAAACTATCGTTTTATTTATGGAATTGATGATGTGGCAATACAGTCATTTGACAATAAAAAAATGACAAACGTTAGACACGAAAACCCTATCGACCGACAAGTTAGTGGGCCGCTTAAATGAGTGACTTGTCGCTCGCTTAAGTTGTCGATCAGCATCGGGGGCCTGGCTGTTAATAACTGCGGTTTTAACACAAACAACATCTGTTAAACAGCACCTAGGGAGATACGTCAGCAGGCCGAACTTCCTCCCAAGTGGTGGAAAATTGTTAAGATCTCTCTTTCCTGCGCCTTTCAGGAGCTATTGTTACCAAATAGGATTATTGGTCAGCCGCGGTCTCCAAGTATTGAATGCACCAACATTTTTTGCAGGATGTAACACTAAAAGAGGAAATATCCTTATAATGTTACCCTACATAAACCCAGGGCGCTACAGATGATTTAAGAAATTTGTCTCGTTCGGATGAATCATGAACTTTCAGTGACTTCTTCTTTAAATCAGAAGCAAAAGAAAATCCCAGATTTTGTGGTGGAGCCTGGAATTAGAGGTTACATTAGGTAGCCCATCTGGCTCTACAATCAAATCACTAATTCTGCAGGTTAAGCCTCTTAATTATGTAACAATCAACGACGAAGGAGGCAAAAATCCAAAATGGTATGAAACCCTCTCAGACTATCTGAATAAAATGAGTACGAGGAGCTTTTCGAATCACCTGCTCAGCAGAAATATAGTCGTTTGTCACACACCAATTTTATGGTATCTCATAAGACCGTTATGGATCTTTTATTTATTCCTTAAATTCCTTTAAGGAACATGAAGCCCTATTGGTTGTGATTGGTTAAAATGGTTTCGTCAATCGTCAAAAAAATAAAAAACGGCTTACTGATTGGGCTTACGCATCCAATCCAGGTGATAGGGCTGCCAGCAGACCTCCAGACACGTAAACGTTTGCTATTGCTTATACTGTAGCACCAGTCACGCGAGTATTGTCGCCTTGAATATAATTGGCACTTAGAATTTCTTTGAAGATACAGCGTAACCCGCATCATCTATGAAACCTTCCTCTCAAGGCTTCTGGGCTGTTTATTACTGCTTATTTGAATCGCAGCTGGCCCATATATCCATGGAGCGTTCTACTAGCCCCAACATGTAATTGCGCCCGATCGCACTCAGCTGTACTTACCTAAGGTATTTCACAGACAAAAGTTTGTAAATTTTAAGAAAAAGAATTTCAAATAGTATTGAATTATAAATTGGACCTCGGTATCTGTAAATTTTATTAAAAAAATATTGATTAAATACAAATTAAATAGAAAAATTTACAAGAATAAATTCGAAAAATAAAAAAAAATTTGAATATAATAAAATTGATTATGAAAAGAAATAATTCCCAATATCTATTTGTTAAGATAGTTGAGTTAAATACATTCAATTTATAAAGTATCACTATCCAGTGTGACACAAAGAATACTGACGAAGGCCGTAGCGGGCCAGAAAATGCATTACATTCTGCTGGTGTCAAATAATTGTAAATTTTTCTGTTCATACAATATACTTCATTGCTAACCAAAGGATAGCTAAGGTAAAATGTAACAGGAAGATACAAGATAATAGTCTGGTAGTGTATAAGGTCATTCCTAAAAAATTTAAGGAATAGAACTATTACAAAAAGCTCTATAAAATACATAACTGAAATTTAACTCATAGAATAAATTCGAATAATAAAAAAAATGTAGGATTCTATACCATTTAAAAATCTCAATTTATTTTATTTAGATTTCATATGCATATTTAACAATTCTCTCTAAATCTTTAAAGAAAATAATACTCTTATACCGTTCTCTGGAGTGACTACAAAATTGGTCTAAGCATGCGAAATATATTTGCCAAAAATAACGGGTATCAAAATAAAATCTGAACTGGAGTTGGAAATAGATATTAAGAAAGTCAATAAACTTCTGAATAATAATTGTTTTTTTTTTTTGGAAAATAACTTAAGATAAGTTAAGCTTTATTAGAAGCCGCAATATAGCTCACGTAGCTCCAGTAATAAGTTCCCGTTGCGTTAGATTCCCTATTAGATTTCCTATACTCATGCCTTCTTTGAAGTTTAAATTTATATATCTTTCTATTTTTTTTTTTTTGTATTTATTAAGAATTTGAGTTTCTAATACAACAAGACATAATATCTTATAATTTTAAGTCTTAGAATCAGACAAGTTACATAATGTGATTAATAAATAGTAAATGATTAAAAAAAATTTATAAATATAATAATAACAAAAAATTATCTGAAAAATATATACATATAAAAATAAAACAAAAAAAATATATAACATCATTAATAATATTTCTTTATATTTGGGTTAAAAGTTTAAAAGATTGAAAAAGTTACTGTATGTTACCATACAACTGCAAGAGTAAATTTTTAAATTTGGTCGCGTTGATTGTATTTTGCAAATAAGCAGGGAGTTGGTTCCAGAGACGAGTTGTTAATATAAAAAACTGCTTTTTAGATGCCGTATCATTATGCCGAAATCTGATTATGCCGTTACCTCTCGATTATCTAGTGAACTGTAGCGGTCAAATAAGTATTTCGTCCTTTTTGTCATAATAATTTTTTGAAGCAGAACAAGGGTTTTTAGCATTAAATAGTTATTGAATGTCATATTGAAAATACGAGTCGAATACTGAGATATGTGTTCAAATTTGTTAAGGCCGTAAATGTAGCGTACAATGTTATTAAAAGTCGTATTGAGTTCCAACGTGTCCTTTGAATTACAACCATAAAAAAAACCTCCGATGAATATATAGAATAGGTACTATATGTGGCTTTCTCCAAAAAAGGGACCTAGTGTGTCAAAAAAAGGGTTTGGACTTATGAATGGATTCTGGTACCTAAAATGGTGTAGAATAAGATGAAATGAGTAAGATTTCTGATAAAAATTTATTTATCCCATAGAAACGTACAAAACGAACTTGGAAAAATCGATAAAAATGAGAAAAACCTTAAAATTTAAAACTTTAAATGCGTTTTTCTCAAAACTTCATTTTCACACACTAGGTCCCTTTACTCGGAGAAGGTCACATATACGTTTTTGCAAAAAGTAACCTTTTTTTGAGGTGTAAAATACTGTGTTGTCCATAAGGTCCTTAGCATACTATATACTCTACCGCATGAGCAATTAATATGGTCAGACCAAGTTAAGGTACTATTGAACCAAGATTTCTGACGGAGCTAACTATATCAATTTTTTGTACCTCCAAAAAAAAAAAATTTAATTTGAGATTCAATTTTAACTGATTTTTTTACAGATTATTAGGAATTTAGACTTTTTTGGGTTTAGACGCCATCCATTTGCTGACGCCCAGAGAAAAATACTATTAAGATCAGTATTTAGATCATTTATGTTAGAGCTAATGGAAGCCTTGATACTTCTCAGGCAAATTTGAATATCAGGAGTGCGTACAAAAAAAAAAAAAATCCAACTTATTTTCTTTATAGAAATAAAACGAAGTGATGAATTTTTTTTATTTTATATTTAGATAAAAGCAAATAGTTTCAAATTCATTTATATAATTATAACTTCAATGTGTTTTAACAAAAAATTTTATTTTTTCTTTAATTCCTTTCATTAGGGCTTTTATAAATATATAATTAATCAATAGGTATCTATTGATCAAGATCAAAAAAAAAAAATCCAATAAAGGAAGGTACTAAATTAAAGTTTTACTAGTCATGATTTATATAATTATTATGTAGAAATGGAGATATATTAATATTTATTAAATATATATGATATATATATATAAATGTATAATATAAATTATTTAATAATTAATAAATTAATAGTGTATTAGACATATATTTATATATATCTAAATTATGTATATGTATATATAAATGTATCTATATATATATATTTGTTACCATTTTGCAGGCAATTGTCCACTTTCTCTTAAATTCTTTTTCATTTTAACAAGACCTTTTGTGTCCCTCAAATGTTTTTTTGTTAATGCCCAATACCTCTCAATCGGGCGGAGTTCTGGGTAATTTGGTGGATTAGCTTCTTTAGATACATAAATAACATTATTAGTATTGTACCACTCAATAGCTTTTTTGCTATAGTGACAAGTTGCAAGATCTGGCCAGAAAAATGTGGTTAATGAAGGAGGGGCTTCTTTCACCACATGTGCAAATTGCTTGCAATGCCAAAAAAAATTTCGGGAAATTCGATTTTTTTGTACGCGAAATTTTTCTTCAACGTTTCCTCTAGAATTGGCAATATAGAATTCTTGAACTGGAAGCTGCGAAAAATCAGCCAATACATATGTTTCATCATCCATTACACAGCACTCACGATTATCGAAAAATTCTTTTTGTAAAGTTTTTGTTCTTGTTTTAGCCTCAAAATTTTTCTTTGCATTTCTGTCAGGCACTTTTTGCACTTTAAATGTCTTAAGGCTTACTTTCTTTTTAACCTTTCTGACAAAAGTTTCAGAGCACCCAACTTTTTTTGCTAATTTTTTCCCTGAAATATTAGAGTGTATTGAAAAAGTCCGTATTATTTTGTGTACTTTCTTTTGGTCAGAAAATCCTTTCTTTCTTCCACTTCCACGTTTTCTTTCAATGCTAAAAAGCTCTTTGTATTGTTTTACCACTTTAGAAACTGTATTTCGGTTAACACCTACGAGCCTAGCTATTGTTTTTTGTGAACAGCGCAGTTTTTTATTTAAAATTTCAATTAATTTCTTTCGATATTATTGGCTGGGGTCCATTTCCAAAAAAACTAATATCGTTATAGTTATGACATTTAACACGTGGCTAATGAGACAAATGAGCAACAAAACCAATGTAACGGTATTCATTTTTTGTAATTATTGTAAAAGTTATAAGCCTTAAAGTATACCTAGTTTTTTTCGTGCGTACTCCTTCATTAGCATACATTTGTATACTGAAATACTTAAGTTGTTGTGGTATGTCATTTGCATATAATGCGAATAATAATGGTCCAAGTATGGAACCCTGTGGAACACCTCTTACAACCTGTAAGGGCTATGAAACAAGTCCATCATTTGAAACGCTTTGCAGTCTATCTTTCAAATACGATACAATTAACTTAACAGCAGCTGTAGAAAAATTTAAAATGTTTGATAGTTTCAAGCACAGTATGGAGTGGTCAACCGTGTCGAAAGCTTTTGAGTGGTCAAGTAGTACCAGCATTGATATTTTACCAGTGTCCAAATTACCCATTATCTCTTCAACAACATCAGTTTGAGCTGTCACTCAGCTATGTTGAGGCCTAAAGCCTGACTGACGGTCAGTTAGTAAGTTTTTATCTGTAACATATTCAAATATTTGATGCTGTAACAGATGTTCAAAAACCTTGGATAGGTAAGGTAGAATTGTTAATCGCTGCCTGCCTTAAGGATAGGAATGCCCTTGGCATACTTCCATTCCGTAGGGAATGTCCTAGTGATAGTAATAGTGTTATATAAATGCACAACAGAGCGAATTATCCAGGGTAGGATTAATTAAATAAATCTATAATCCAATCCTACAGAGTTAATCCAATCCCACAGAGTTAGATTTAACTTTATGAAATCCTTCCACAAGATCTCCCGCAGTACATGGGGACATTAACAAAAAGTCCTTTAAAGCATTAAAAATTAAATACTTTAAAAAAGTTGTGAAGAGATTTTTTTAAACTTCCCAGCAAAAACTTGGTAATGACTTGCAATTACTGAACAACTTACTTTTCAATGACTACTTCATACCATCTGCATTACATAGAAGTAGTTGAGTAATGGCTGACATATAATCTGTTACATAAGTACTTGTTTATAAGTTGATTATGGAAATTTATAATTCATTCATAATAAATTGCATCTACGGTTTAATTTTTTTCAAATCTAATACAAATTGGTTTTTAATATTTATTCTTACAATTTGTTTTTTTTTTTTTTTTTATTACACTGAAAGAAAAATGCTTCATATATTTAATGAATCATTTTCATAAAAAAATTTTCCTTGGGTAAATGAAAATTTTCATAGTCTAAATGGAATTTCATAGTTAGAATGAAGTATTTTCGTTAAAATCGCTTCATTGGATTTCGTAATTACGTTAAAAATTTTCATCGGATATATGAAAACTTAAGTTTGTCCAAGTTAAACAAAAAATTTTAATTGGGAACATAAAAAAACAATATACAAACATAACTATATTCATAAATTAATACAAAATTATAGTTTCTTTAAAAAAATGTTTAATTGTTAATTAAAAAAATGTAAGATTTAATTATTTCATACATCTAATGTTACATGTTTGCCATTAATTTTATGAAATCAAAAAATTTTTTTATAAAAGCAACATATTTCAATAATTGCCTTCATAAATTTAAATTTTCATTATGACAATAAAAATGTCATTTTAGTAATGAAACAAAAACTTTCAATCCACTTTCAATCAGCGTTTTTATTGTTATTATGGATAATTTAATCTCATATTTACGCTCTTAATAATTGAGTAAAAAACATGGTTTTTTTATGCAAAAACTACAATGCCCCAGTAGACAAGCTGGTAGTGAGCTAGTCTATCAGCACCGAGGTTGCGCGATCGAATCCCGCCAGAGGCAGAAAAAAAAAACAAAGTAAAAAAAAAACAAAGTAAAATAAAATAAGAAAAAATAGAAAAAAAAAAATAATAAAAAAAATTTTTTTTTAAGTCATTATTTAAGTCCCTATTTGTAAGCGAATGTGGTAATGACTTATTTAACTCCCTATTTGTAAGCGAATGTGGTAATGACTTATTTAACTCCCTATTTGTAAGCGAGGGTGGTAAGTACTTGCCTCCAATGACATCACCGTGTTAAAATAATGAGTTAAAATGCCAATGTATAAGTAGTGATGAGTCGTTATATTAGCTTTTTAACCCATTACTTTGCAATGTAAGTTTTTGCTGGGTAACTACTCTTCACCACTTCTACATTGGCATTTTAACTCATTATTTTAACACGGTGATGTCATTGGAGGCAAGTACTTACCACCCTCGCTTACAAATAGGGAATTAAATAAGTCATTACCACATTCGGTTACAAATAGGGAGTTAAATAAGTCATTACCACGTTTGCTTACTAATAGACACTTGACATTGCTATCAACAAAACTGTGGTTGTCAAACAAATTATGTCTTTAATTTAATTTGCTTTCTAATGCAAAATTTTACTACCCTGCATCTAGGACATATTCATACCCAATAAACCAGAGAACGATATGATTGCAAAAACGATATAAGGAAATATAAGGAAATGTACAATTTAAATACTATCGTTAATGATACACGATCGATATCATATATTATAATTTATATCACCTAGACGATATCGTTATAATATCGTTTGGTTGATTGATTAGTGTAGTTTTTATTAAAAATTTTAATTTTAAAATACATATCAAAATCAATTAAGTATTTAAATTTTTCATATTCATATTCTTATGCATTTATAACAATGAAAAAAAAGAACAAATATGTATTTAAAATCAATTTTTATTAGATTTAATGTTAATTAAATGTATTTTATTATGAATTAATTATAAATTTCGTTAATCAACTCATAAACAAGTTCTTATGTATCAGATTATAAGACAATCATTACTTAACTACTTCTATGTAATGCATATGGTATAAAGTAGTCATTGAAAAGTAAGTTGTTCAGTAATTTAAAGTCATTACCTAGTTTTTGCTGGGCATAAAAGCTACGTTTATTCTGGCCGATGCTTCATAATACTCAGTTTGAGATATGTTCAGAGGATTCTTTGTGAAAAATGAAATAATTAAGTTTTATTCATGTAAATTTGAAGTGATTAACAAATCATTTTAACGTATGGAAAATCACCTCTATTTTGATGTGATTAGAGCTTAATCACATTCGAGATGCTTAAACACGCTTTAAACCCCAAGTGTGAATATCGCTTAAATTATAGTGGGTCATAAAGATTTGAGTTTATTAAAACAAAAAGTTCAAACTACAATTAAGTTGCAGAAATATGTATCGTTTGTAAAAAAAATACTTCTATGGTTTATAAAAAAGGAGGGCAATAACACCACACTGTGATATTATTCTATTTAAATTAATTCTACCTCTATAAAAATTGCTTTAGCAATTAATTTCAATTGATTTTCATTGTTGCGTTTTTACCACTTTTTCTGAGCATTAAAGTACCGCTGGCTATTTAACATTTTTAATTTTATTTTTAAGTTTAATTCAGTTCATTTCTTAAGTCTGCTGCTGATAGTGCAATTTTTTTTATAAAGATATAGTTTAAGATATATGATTATTAGACACGCAAGTTTTATTCCACAATTACCCTTCGCTTGTTTTGTAAATAAAGACCCGAGTAAAAAAGAACCAGTGAATTCTAGGTACTTTTTTTATTACGTTTATTAAAATTAAACAGCAGCACAATTTTTATGATGTTTTAAATAGTTGTTGATATTTAATTGAGAACTCTGTTTTGTTGCTGTCTGCGGCGCTGACTGGGCTTGGCTTTATTTACTCTTTTATTAAAACCAATTTAATTCAAATTTTTATGATGTCTTTTAATCAAGAAAACGTGTGATACAAGTATTTATAAAATTAACTTGCGCCGCGCCATTAACCCCCATCATTTTATTTGGTTCTTACGTATTTATTAGTTAAAGAATTTTGAATTTATAAAACAAAAGTTTGAGTTGTAAAAATGTTTAAGTTTTTTATGCGAATGGAACTTAGTAAAGAGGCAAAAAAGTTACTGTTCTCTTCTAATTAAACATAAAAGTATCTAATTTCTGCACCATCATTTGCCTTAAGAAAAAGTACAGAAATGTATTGCCGCTGACCTTAGGCCTCAGTAGCGCAGCAAATGTTTTATAGGGAGCTGCGAAATATGGCCCCAAAACACCTTCATAATGCAATATCACCCCATTGTTTTAATGAAAAAATGAAAAATAGCCCTAAAAAGCAAATGAAATATGGCCCTAAATTTTGGGTAATTCTTCATTATGAAAAATCACCTCAAAATTTTTAATGAATATTAACCCTAAAGAAAGTCAATATTAAAATACACAAAGAAATTTGTATTAAAATATTTCAAAATCCGAATAATTATACAGTTTTGGTTGTAAAATCGCATGATAGATAGCGTGGTTGGGCTTTCGGCCTGGCGCAAGGGTTATCTCCTCTCTGGTACAACGAACACTGGCTCCGCTTACTAGAGCTTTTCTACATAGCCGGACTTCGAGCGTGCAAAAGGATTTCCTCCTCTATGGTATAAGAAACACCGGCTTCGCTAACTAAAGCATCTCTGCATAGCCGGCATAAAACTTCTCCACTTTTGTATAAGAAATTGGGAGTTTGATACTATTCCTACGAGTTTTTATATAAAATTTTACAAAATTTTTATAAATTTTTTTGGGGTCATTTTTCATTTCTTAAAATTTACAATTTGTATAAGTCAATGAAAAAAAGCCCCGAAGTAAATATTGTGATTTTATTTAGGGCCATTTTTCATTCCGTGATATTGAGGTAATTTTTCATTACACATTAAAAATGCAAAAACACCCAACTAAAAAATAAAAAAGTGCCTTAAAAAAACAAAAACATTTGCAAAAAATTTTGTGTTGTTGTGTCTCATGTAAAATATTGGAGTCATTCTTAATTTTTTTTTGGGGTCATTTTGCTCACCGCCGTTTTATAGTATGGACAGGGACTAATAAGTCATACAAATAATTATTTTAGACTGGTAACCCGTTTTAAATACTGTATAGAGGTAGAACGTTTCAGTTTAAGTTACATAAGCATTCCATTTCGCCTAAATTGTAAAGATTTTTGCAGAAACCTTTTTTTTACCGTTCAACATTTTCCCCCTTCCTTGTAAATCCCCCCGGGGGTGTAGAGATCATCCTAAGGATATTTAACCTTTTGGTGTTACATCCTCTAGCGCATAGTCTGGTGCAGCCAATACCTGGGATTGGGATAAAATCTAAAATTGAAAGATCTAAGGAGATCTTCACGATATTTACACTGATACCCGTGATATTTACACTGATCTTCCTGAGAACAAGGACAGCACTTGACTGCCGCTCATCTCTAAACGAAATGGCTGAGCAGCTTGATATCAAAATCGTGTGGGTCCCAGGGATACACTGACATTAGGGCAGAGGAACTTGATAGATTGGCACAAACATTCGGGTTCCACTGGATATGGAACGCGTTGGGGTGCCTCTGCTCTCCTAAGAACTCTTACCTCGGCGATCGACTATCGATTTTTCTGATGAAATGATGGGCAATTTTGGCCCCGCATGAAAGACGGGCGAACCATGTTTCTAATATCGAAGACCAAAATCGACGTAACACTCTTGGTTTCTATTATCATGGGACACTACCTTATAGGTAGGTATGCACAGCGTCTGGGTGTTATGACTTAAGTAAGAAAGACAACGTAAAACACCTTCTCTGTCACTGTGCTGCTCTGACGAGCAGATGACTGGCCGAAGTGGGATCTGCCACCTGTGATGGATTGAACGATATCTCTGGCGTTGAACTGGAGCGCATTTTAAACTTCGAAGTTCGGGTTCGTTCTACTGTGGGGATTCTGTTTTGTAGAACTCCTTTACATCAAAATGGTTTATTTGGTCTAAGTATGTCAGATGGAAACTAACTGTCACTTCTACCTTACCTTACTAAGGGTTTTCAACCTTAACCCTTCGGCATTCCTTAGGTCAATAAGACTGAATTTTACTACTCAACTCACTTTTTATTAGATAGTTAATCAAACATTCGCTGCTTAAGGAATAGCAGGTATCTTCTGTTGAATAGCAACACCGCATAGATGAACCATCCTCACAAATAAAACCATTTAACTGACTCTCATTGCAATTCAGGAACATTCTCTACGCATAGCTTTGTTAACCACAGCCACAACGTGTACCGCTTCTGCTAATTCCCTTAGGAAACGCTCTGTTTGTCAATAAGCATCATTCTATTTAATACACACCCTGTGTGAGTAGCCAAAGCTCTACTACCACTCCACACACTCCGATACGAATATCAGAACCATCTATTGGCCATCCCTGGGGCACAGACTTCCAATAAACCGCCTTACTATCTACTAACAGACTACTCAGCTTTCACCTATGTGTACTTCTATCAGTAAGACCCAGTAAATGAAGTTTAACTTTCAAAAGTCTATGGATAATTTATCACAGGCCTTGGTAAAATCAGTGTATATAAATGAGTTTGCAGTTGTTGTATAAATCCTCCATACTAGAAGTGGCAGTTGTAAGATGAAGGAAATTAGTTGTAGTAGAGCATCTTTTTTGAAACCCAAAGTATTCTCTTTATAATAACATACAAATCATCTTCGTATGTGCGGTAGTTTTTGAGATATTGAAAAAACAAACTCAACTCATTCGGCTAATTCGCAAAATTGTGACATTTTGAATATGACTTTTGCAAAAAAAAATTTTAAAATTTTTTTTCGTTGATATATGTTCCTTAGAATATTAAAGGACCCTTCTCACCATATTTCATTCCAATTGAAAGGGGTCGGATCCCACTCTTGGTCGATTTGACATGGAATTACCCTTATATAAAAAACTACTCTGGAAAAAAAAATTTAGTTTACCTAAAACCGTAACAAATAATTCTACTGCAATAAAGTTTGGACCGTCATAGTTTCAGAACATTATAAATGTTAAAGTTCGCAAAGATCGGTCCATAACTTACCATAGGCCCCATATAAAGCGCAGTTTTGTAAGACGCCTAAAACCGCAACGAATTAAAATATTCTTAGTCTGGGTGAAGGGTATCTGAGAATCGGCACAGCTGAATATATAACTTTAAGGTGCTTTTGCTTAAATTTTTAAATACTTTTGGTCTTTTTGAGAGGACATTTAAGTGTGGAATAAGAGAAATAATTAGTCGATTTGGCTTATTTTCAATAAAAAAAAACAAAGAATATTCAAGTCGTATTCCATTATCATTGGTTTTTTTTACAGTCTGAATGTGCCAAAATACTAATTTGGGGAGGAGACTTGAATGGGCGCCCTGTGAATAATTGTATTTTCAGTACTGTACCTTATACGCAAAAACATATTTTGGTTTATTTTTTTTTTTGATTTTAGCTTTACGCTATTACGAAAATCCTTAATTTCGATTAAAAAAACATTTTTAGCTTGTCAAATAGAATCTGGGAATTATTTCTTTTAAATAAGTTAAAATGTAACAAGAAGATACAAGATAAAAGTCTGGTAATGTATAGTCATTCTTAAAAATTGAAGGAATGGAACTATTACAAAAAGCTTTATAAAATACATAACTGAAATTTAGCTCATAGAAAAAAATCGAAAAATAAAAAATTTTGAACATTATTAGTTTGTCTATATATCGGCTATTTATGAACTTAGAAGAATACCTTTATGCTTAAGTGCAACAAAAAGGACTATCAGTTATATACGGACTCAAAATTAAGCCATTAATCAACCGATTTGGCTGAATTTAAATGCACTTTATGTGATATCAATATATGTATATCAATCTTTGTCCCATCATAGCTGGGGTCTTTAGAAATTTTTTTTTCCCACATAAACACGTATACCGTTTTTCATATACAGAAAAGACAAAACAATCCATCCGCACTTAAATCAAGCCGAAGCGATATCAATTTTCTTAAGTCAAGTGAGTACGGATTATTCAAGTGCCCCGTACTTAACATTATTTGAAAACGGGATTGATTTTATTAAAAGTGAGATGAAAATTAATCTCAAACTGTAATTGATTCAAGAATTTCTAAGTGGGTTTATTCCCGATTTGTACTTGAAATAATCCGAAAGTGAGATTAGTTTCTAACCTTAAGACTTACCCCAGAGAATCAGAGATAGAGTGAATATTATTATTTACTTACCCGTTACACATGTTTATTTCACTCTTGTTGTATTCCGCTTTTTGTTTACATAAAACGTCTCAATAACAAGACGCCAGCAGCGTGCCCGCTATGGTTTTCGTTATAATTCTATTTTGAAAATTTTATGTATTTAACTTAATAATTTTGACAAATAGAATATGGGAATTAATGCTTCTTATTTTACATTTTAAACATGAAAATTATCTGTATTTTTCTCCTTGCAGTGTTGTTGTTGTCCCTACAACATATTGGTTCCTATTTTGTATTGCCTTAAGACCTTTTCGATTTTATTCGCACTTAAATATTTAAGAACGATTTGTACTAAAGTAAGAAGAAGAAAAACTTAAATTTAGTACAAGTTTTTTCTTTCTGTATAAGAATTTAGAATATATACTAAGGTATTATTTTAATCGGGCTTTTGCTTTAATCGGCTAATCGCTCGATTAATTAACCGAGGTTTTGGGTTTAAATTACTTAATTTATAAAAAAAAGCTTTATTAATCGGTTAACCGATCAATAACAAAATTAACCGATTAATAAAGCTTTTTTTATAAATTAAGTAATTTCCATATATAAAAAGGCATAAATTACTTGTTATTTGGAGCTTATTAGTAAAAAAAAAACCATAAACATAACAAACATAACAATTCTTGAACTAAAACGAGCAAGCAAAAGAATAATTATTAAAAATATATGTGGTTACATTCGAAACTACTCAGGGCAACCTGTCCGTGGAAACCTGGGTTCGATTCCAAGCTCAGTCAAGGATGAAAAAATATCAATAAATTTTAAATAATTTCATGTTGTAAAATTCCTTTCTTCATAGAAACGATTTAATGAAAATTAAGTTCAATGAACTTAAACCTGATTAAAATATCGAAATTTGGATTGAACAACCATTATCGATTCAATAAAATAACCACAATACTAATTATTGTTAACAGCTAAGGCACGAGGGTTATGTTTACATTTGTCCTTCAAGTTGTGCTGAAAATGGTCAACAAGAAAAAGAAAGACAAAAACATGAAAAACAAAAAATGTACTTTGGATTTCAAGAAGAATTCTTGACAAAAAGTACGGAAAACCGAAGTAAGGAAGAACATGTAAAACAATTAAAATAGGTAATCATTCATTCAAAGCAAATTTCGATCTACCACGGTAAAATACCATTTGGTTTAAAGATTGATGTTTGACTATTGACGTCATCCGTCGTCAATGGCAGTGAGTGCTGAACGGCAAACCCTCTGAAGAGATTGTGTGGTTACAATCGAAACTAGTCAGGGCAACCTGTCCGTGTAAACCTGGGTTCGATTCCCAGCACAGTCAAGGATGAAAAATATCAATAAATTTTAATTAATTTCATGTTGTAAAATTCCTTTCTTCATAGAAACGATTTAATGAAAATTAAATTCAATGAACTTAAACCTGATTAAAATATCGAAATTTGGATTGAAAAACCATTAACAGTTCAATAAAATAACCACAATACTAATTATTGTTAGCAATATTGTTACATCGATTAATCAACTAAAATTAATCCGATTAACCGATCATTTAATGGGGTAGTAATTAATCGGTTAACCGATTAACCGAAAGAATACCCTAATATAAACAGATTTTAGGGTCAAAAGTTAATGTTGCAGAAATTAGAAATGGAATGACAAACTTTCCATGTTTGGTAAATTTTGACTCCTTTACTATTTAGTACAGACTGCACTCACGTTACCAGCTTTTTGAAAGTCCAGACATATACCACACAACTTTTGGCGCCACATCTTAAAGTTGCACTTAAACCTGTCTTCCATGTGGGAAAAGGGAATAAAGACAAAGCGAATGTTGCTAGCAAATAAACTTTATAATAAACAAAAAAAAAAAAATTAACATGACAGTCTTAAATCATTCATCAACCTAATAAATGAAAGAAACTATTGGGGGATCCGAAAAAATGTATTCAGTCACACACTTTATTTTTCTACGTTTCTTAAAAAGTCCATATTTAAACATAATTTTATTAATGTATAATATCTCTTCCACAAATATGTACATGACTAAATGTATTGCACAAACTCAAAGATGACGATGATGATGTCACCTCTCTTTTCTGAGCAAAAAATAAACCACCATTAACATCTGGTAAGATTAACTCTTAAGAAATTTTTTCAATACAATAAAATACTCTAACACTGAAGCATACAAATTTTTAAAACAACTCATTACTTATATTTATTTATTTTTTTGTTTATTCACACAAAAATTATTCCCCTTTTTCTTTTGGAGACGGGGGCTGGAGGAAGAACGAGAATGGGAGATACTTGAATAGAAATGAAGTCTGCTACAAAAATCAAGTGTGCCCGTGTGAACAAACACCCCATCCATCCAACGAATCGTTTATTTAATATTTAGATTTTAGTACAACTTCGAAAACACTTGAAATTTCTACTGATTCACATGTGTGTCTCTGTCTCTGTGTTTGTAGATTTTGAGGAAAGATGAAGACTTCTATTGCATTGGAATTGTTTGTCTCCATTCTTGACTCTTGTAATATCTATTATGTCGTGGTGGTAGTCCATGATGTTTTAAATTTATGACCTCTTTTATTTTTAAGAAAATAATGAAGTATTTAATTACCATTTTAATTGTTAACTAAATTAAAGTTAGACTTGTTTATCGCACAAGACTAGCAGACTTAAAAATGCTTGAAAATTAATTCAATTTATTTCTAAGACTTAAGAACAACAATATCGAAAATGTTTTAATGTCACTTGTAATAAGTTCTTGTTTTTGTGATGATCGAATTCTTGAGGCCTTAAAAAGCATAATAGGACAAATTTTAATGTCAATTATTCAAGAAAAAAAATTTTATTTTAAGCTGGTCCATTTAAAAATATATATTTTAACACCGCAAAATATCAATACACTGTAATTGAAACGTTTTGTAGATTACGCGCACAGTAGGATGCTTCATACATTTTTTGCAAAAAACTGTGATATCGATTTATATGAAAACCTGTAGCTCGTTTCTGTATTTCTCGCATCGCAAAATTTCTCACATTAAGTGTGAAACAAAAAATTCCATCGTTTCTCGATTTGTGAGAAAAACATGTTTCTGTATTTGGGTGCGAGAACAGACAACACAGATTCTGTTTTAATTGGAATACTTCCAGTAATTAAGTGTCAAATGCAAGCGAAACGTCAACGAAAGAAATATATATAATAAAAATAGGGCTGCCAGATATGACGATTTATCGTCATTTTGACGATTTTTTGTTCCAAAATTGGCAAAGTACCGATTTGCTGATTTTTCCTAGTGACGATATTATTCAGTCTTCGAAATAAAATAATTTTAAATAGTTTAATATGTTTGTATATTCGGCACCACAGAAAAACGATATCTTTAGAACCAAGGCAGCTTAAAAATTTATCGACAAAATCTAAATTTCGAAGGAAAACTGTTTAATTTTTATTTTCTTAAGGTACGGTCAGACTGATGAAATATTTGAAAGCAAACATCAAATATTTCATTAACGTAGTCTGAACACAAAATATCTTTGGGTATCAAATAAAATAACAGCTGATTTTGAGCAAATAAAAGTATTTTCCGGCAAACAAATATTTGTCCAATGTGAACACAAAAAATCAAATATTTTAGTAATTTTTGAGCAAAGATTTATTTGATATTACAAAAAAATTGTAAGAGCAAACAACGACAAATAATTTTAGCCATTTTCCGGATAAAAGCAATTTTTCCTGTAAGTTTTCGCATTCTTTACAATTTTTAAGATTTTTTATAATTATTAGACTTTGCTATCGTGCCGCTATTAGCAAATTTTTGCGAATTACCGCTAATTTAGAAATTTTTATAGAATTTTTGCATTTCTTATAGTTTTATGCACTTTTACTAAATTTTATGGCTTGTTTGAAATATTAAAATGGTTCGCGAATTTTCGCTATTTTTGCAAATTTTTTTTTTTTTTGTTTTTCCCCTACATTTTGTTTTTTAACTGATTTAGCAAGTTCAAATATATTTTAGGGTTTGTTTCCAAGTTTGCCATTTTTTGCGAATTTTATCCATGTTCGCAAAAGAAGCGATTTCTTTCTGTGATTCTTTGCAGCTTTAACTATTTTTTTAATAATTATGAGTACTAAGCTTTGGTATCATGCCGCTATAGCAAATTTTTGCGAATTTTCGCTTATTTAGCAATTTTTACCGAATTTTCGCCATTCCTTATACTTTTAGGGTCTTTTAATCAATTTTATGGCTTGTTTGAAATATCAAAAATTTTCACGAATTTTCGCTATTTTTTTGAAAAAAAATTTTTTTTGTTATTTTCCGACAATCTGTTTTTTTTTAACCGATTTCAAATAAATTTTAGGGTTTGTTTCTAATTTTGCAATATTTCGCGAATTTTAGCCATGCTCCCAAAGTAGCAATTTTTCACTGTGAATCTTTAGAGCTTTAACGATTTTTAATAATTATTAGGCTATAATTATTATAATAATTATTTGCTATCATACCGCTATTAGCAAATTTTTGCGAATTTCCGCTACTATAGCAATTTTTATCGAAATTTTGCCATTCCTTTTAGTTTTAGGCACTTTTAATAAATTTTATGGCTTGTTTGAAATATCTAAATTTTTCGCGAATTTTCGCTATTTTTGCAACATTTTTTTGTGTTTTTTTCTTGACATTTTGTTTTTAACCGATTTAGCGACTTCAAATATATTTTAGGGTTTGTTTCCAACTTTGCAATTTTTCGCAAATTTTAGCCATGTTCCCGTTACCCAGTGGCTTCCATTTTTTTTTTTTACATTCTCCTGTTCTAACACTATAAGAGATGCTGATCCACAGAATAAAATAAATAAATTAGCTTTTGCGCTCATTTTTACTATTTGAGAAATATATTTTTATTTTTGAACACTTTCATTAAATAATTATTTGATGCAAATATTTCTTTTAGTCTGAACGCATGGAAAACATGAATTAATTTATTTTATTTAACACTGTTTGCCAACTGTTTTATCAAACAAAAATTGTCAAATATTTGAGCTTAGTTTGAACATTAAACAAAATATTTTTTTGTTTCACACAGTTTGAAGCAAATATCAGAACAAATATTTTCGTCAAATATTTCATTAGTCTGAACTTACCTTTAGATTATTTAATACATCGGCTTATGTGATCAAAACAAAACATTTTTCAATCAATGCACTTTAGAAAATTTTTGCCTTTTTTTGGCCAAAAGTGTTAGTTTTAGTTCAATATGATATTATGTCACGCTTTTAAGTGATTTTTTCAGGAAAAAAAAACAATCTGAACTTTTAAATTGTTATCGGATTAAAGAAAAAATAAAATAAATAATTTTATTTAAATAGACCTCAAGCTTAATAGCCTATTTCCAATGTGCGAAAGAATTCTTTCGTTCGCATAACTACATTGAAAACAAAAACAAAGTCTAAAAATTTGTTTTTGTTTTCAATGTAGTTATACGAAAGAAAGAATTCTTTCGCACATCGGAAATAGGCTATAAGTATGTATGTACATATGTATAAAATATGTATTTTACCCATGAACTTTAAAATTTTTTTTTTTTTTTTTTTTATTATGTTTTAATAAAAATCGAACAAAATTTGTCAAAATTAATTTTAAATTGTCCGATTTTTTAAAACCAAAAAGGCGATTAGGAAATTAATGATTTTTTCACAAATTTATCTGGCAGCCCTGCATTAAACGAAAACAATGAAGGGCTTAAAAAAATTAAAATAACAAAATATAACAATTGTGTTTTATTCATTTTCATCATTTAAATTCTTTCTCTTCAAATAAAAAAAAAAATAATACACATTCTTGTGTACATACATTCATAATTTGGGCTCCATTTCTCACAGTTCTTGTGAGAAACTTTGTGCAAAATATTGTTACAGAAACACTTTTTCTCACATCCTTCCAATATTTGCTGGAAAATTATTTAAATGAATGATAATTTTCCCAAAGTAAAGATACAGAAACACTTATGTGAGAAAATCCATTTTTTTGTTTCATATTGCACTGTTTTTGTCAAAATTCACTTGTTTCATGCGGTTTTACGATGCGAGAATACAGAAACGGGCTACTGTCTTGCGACTTAACATTACAGTGGATCTCCACCACTTGTTGCGTAAATATTAAGCACTAACCAAATACCCCTGTGTCAGTGAATTATCATGTGCAAATACAGGTAGCAATTCGAATATATAATTCACCCAAAATTATACACCCACCCCTTGTTTAGGAGCCGCTATCTAACTTCCACTGCCATTTATCAATCCCATCTGCTCCCATTCTGTTGAATAGCAACAACACCTAGAGCCATCTACCGGCCAAAATTTTCCACAAGGGTGAAAAATCAGCCTTTCATGTTAATTTAACCCTTCCCACGATTAAACCACAGTCACCACACGCAAAGAAAAGACATTTTTGTGTTAAACATATTCTAAGAGCAACATATTATGATAAGATTCATCATTGTAGTCAACAAATTACGATTATTATTATTTAATCATATTATGACCAAATATATTCGTAATATTACATCATAATATTTTGCCCTTAACCCATTACTGGCCATTGTACTTGCACAAGTACAGAAAAACTCTCATATTTGAATGGCCATAAATCCAGTAAAAAATGAGGTTTTTCAGTGCATGTTTTGATTTTATGTTAAGTAAATTGTTTTGTCTAGCCTTTTCCAGACATTCTCATTTCGGGTACGTGATTGTTTGCCTCTGCCAAAAGTTTATAGCATAACAATTAAAAAACTTTACACTTAATTTCAAATAAAACGGCTTGTTTTATTCTAATTTGAAAGTTTAGTTTTCATAAAAATGTGATTTTCAAAGCGAAAGGGAAGTTTTAAAAACAGTGTACTCTCTTGGGTACAGTGGCTGATAACGTATATATTTTGATTAGATTTTTTATATTAAATTTTTTGAATTGACATGGCGTTTGAAAGCATCCACCCATCAATAGTTTTATAGCAGAAGATTTAATAATCTAGACAGCGCTTTGGATTTTGTGGAAGGGGCTTCAAATAATATATTTTTTATGTTGCGTATATATATGAGGATCTTATCGCCAACATCATACCGCCAGATATTCAGTGCAATATAGAGGTTTTTTCAACAGCGATAGCGAAGACGCCCTTCAAGGGCTGCGTAGGACAACCCAGGACTCAACACTAAGTCAAACTACTCCTAAATGGTCATAAAGAGAATGTTTCATTCACTTATTTTTTTTTTTTGTGAAATGGATCGGATCAACCTATGAATTTCGATGGTGCTTTTTTTTTTTTTTTTTTTGAAAAAAATGACCTAAGTTCACAATTTATGCTGTTACTTTCAAATGAAAAGCAATGAATTAATAAACAAAATTGGAAATTAAAGCATATTTAATGTGCTTTTATTATAATAATTAATAATTTTATTATGTGCATTTATATTAGTATAAATTTAATTTAAAATCCAATTTTTGTTTTTCAAAAAATTGTATATATGTACAAATTTTTTCAAAAATAATTTTTTCAAAGAAGTCACAAAAGAGAATATTATAATTTTTAATCTATATATATAAAAGAAAGTGGCGTTAGTAACTGGGTTTATAACTAAAGAACGGCTGGACCGATTTCGATGATTCGTACCAATTCGGAATGGTCTCTGACCAAGTAAGAAGAATAGCATTGAAAATTACTCAGTATGAATTAAATCGTAAACTCTGCATTTGAAGATGCTATGATCTTTAGCAAAGTTGTTGAGCATGAGCCGGCGAAGGTTTATGAGTTGATATGACCAATTTCAGACAGGTGGCGCCACTGAAAATGACTCGAAATGAGTTAAATCATAAACTGTGCTTTGCCATTCGAGTTTAAACGAATCCAATTTCCAATTCGTCTCGCATTCGCCATGACAATCAACAAATCCCAAGGGCAATCATTGATTGTTTGTGGCCTAAATTTGGAGAACGACTGTTTTTCACACGGTCAACTCTATGTCGCATGTTCCCGTGTCGAAAAGACATCCTCTTTGTTCATTTTCGCACCTGACAACAAAACGAAAAATATTGTTTATCACAAAGTGCTTCAATGATATTCTCTTAACTTATTCAATAGTTTACTTATAATTCACATTTTCATATTCTTTTTTTTTTTTTTTTTTTTTTTTTGTAAATAAAGTTAAATTATCTGCACCGAATATTACCTGTACCTGATTCTGTATCTGTATTTTAAATATACACAAAAACAATACTTTTCTAGGCAAAACAACGTTTGCCGGGTCAGCTAGTAATGAATAATCATGAAAACATAAAAACACAACTTTAAAAAAAAATGGAAAACAACATTTTTTAACCTGTTAGCCGTTTTTTGTTTTTCGGAAAAAACATGATCCACAATTTTCGCTGTAACTTTGACAACCCCCATATTCACAAAAAAGATTTTATGCTTATAGCAGGTTTATGAAGCGAATTTTCTATGATAATTTGTTTAAAACTTTTATTAACCAAAAATATTTTTTATGAATATGGGGGTAAGTAATAATATGTATTCATCTTAGTATAAATTTGTATCCAGTTTTTGCTTTCACTTAATTTAGTAAATGTAAAAATTAATCTGAAAAAATTAAAAAATATAAAACTTTTTGGGAAATCTTTGTTTTCGAGAGTTTTTACACAAAAAAAAAATAAAAAGGGCCGGGCATTACCTGGCCTTCTTTTTTTAAATAGAAGCTGACTTAGTTGGTTGATTTTTACTGATAGTGATGCAGAATTTAATCTACTTTTACCCTATACAAAAATTTATTATAAAAACTTTATTTCTAAATTTCAATTAATCGCCGCTTTGATACCATTTGAACCCAATGTGCCCTGGCCTAAAAGTATGCAATGTTTTTTTGATAATTTCCTTAATGTTCCAGAAATTTCCAAAAACTATTTGTTCTTTTTATCGAAAGAAGGCATTCCGACTTTATATTTTAGTTAGACCTCGGACTGATTATTGATTGGAATACTTTGACGATCGGTACATTATTTATACTTTAATTGTGGAGAGAGAAGCCAGTGGTATCCTGGACTTTTTAGTTTTTGGGATAGTTAATAATAAGGAGCCTTCAGCGATTTCGAGATGACTTGTATGAACATAAATTGTGGAGAGAGCTCATTAAGATGTCGGGTAAGAGGCTGATGTCTAATTATTGTTGCAGTTGATATAGATCTATATCGAATAATAAAGCCTCTAAGTCTACTTCCTAAAACTTGCATGCCCGAAAAAGCAGGAAGGGGTTTTTAACCCTGAAAGGTTACTCTTCATTTTAGTACAATAAAGTTACTCTTCGTCGAATCGATGAACTATTTAAAAAAAAATTCTAGCGGAACGATTTTTAATGTAAAAAAAGCAACAAAAAGATTTTAGTTAAGCATTTTATTAAAAACTAAAATTAAATAAAACATACAAAATAAAAGTTTTCTTCGCTTTCAAAATGTGATATGAATTTTTACTCATATTTGTGTATTAATTTTTTGTTTATTTTTTTTAAGCTTTGGCCATCAGCTAAAAAAAGAGCGTTATTTGAATACACATAAAAAAGTTATGTGATAAAGTGTAAATGACCTTCGTCCATTCGACGAACAGTAACCATCCAGGGTTAATAAAATATTTTCTAAGAGAAGCGGTTGCATTTAAGATGCCAAGTAGATTTCCACAACAAATGCAGGATTTCTGAAGAATTTCTCATTAGCTAATATTTTTATCTCATATTATATATTTGAAGATATTAAGGCAATAATTTGTTTCTAAATTTTAATTTATATAAAAATTGTTTAAGCCGCATTGAATATATATTTCTAAGGGGATGGGCATCATTTGTTTCATAAACTATTTTATCCTAAACTGCTTGGGAGAACTGGATGCATATTGACAGAAAATTAATTGTTTTCGGTTGATTCTTTTGGATACGATTATGTTATGGATTCTTGTGGTGTTTTCTTTTCTAATAAATATTACGCCTTCTAAAAGAGTTATATTTTCATCATGTTACACACACGTTTACAAAATGGTAATTTTTTCTGTATTTCAATGGAACAAAATTATATCATGAGTTTACACTAAACGCTAGTGTATTTGTAGCTTGTCAAAAATTGAATGCAGAGTTAATAGGAATAAGCGATATTCACCACAGTTGAAGCGATTTTCAACATCCAATTTGTTTAGTTGCCAATAAACGTTAACAACACTGATTTTCATTAATAAAAGTCGCTTGTTTTAAAACATGTTGCGCCATGTTAAAAAAAAGTAAAATTTGTCAATAAAAGTTAAACAACAACCTGTCCCTGAAAACCTGGGTTCAATTCCCAGCTCAGTCAGGAATGAAAAATTATCAATAAATTTGAATTCAGTTCATGTTGTAAAATTCCTTTCTTCATAAAAATAATTTAATGAAAATTAAATTCAATGAACTTAAGCGTGATTAAAATATCGAAATTTGGATTAAAAACCATTAACAGTTCAATAAAATAACCACAAACTAATTATGGTTAAGCAATAACTTTAGTTTGCATTTCAATTAATTACACTTTCACAATATTAAACCATCCCATACAAACTTAACGCAGCTGCAAAATGAGTATTGGGGGTGTGATATGAATCATAATTAGCCTTTATTTGTGCAACAGATTTAGAAACGAAAACGACAAGTTTTCAAATTTTTGCATATAACGGGTGGTGAAATTTTAAGGTTGAATGTGAACCACACTTAAACGTCAAGTTTTTTCTGCAATTCATTTGACATTTCTCAATTTCAGACTAACTCAATTTGAACCATAGAAAGATACACAATCGAGCAACTCGTTAAAGTTATTCAGGCTTATTATGAAAATGGGCGTTCAAATCAAAATGCATTTTGTGAAAATCATCTTCAGTGATGAGGCACATTTTTACCTCAGTGGATTCGTCAATAAGCAGAATTGCCCCATTTGGGCGAATGATAATCCTAGAGTGGTTGTCAAAAAACCAATGCATCTACAAAGAGTGACTGTTTGGTGCGGTTTATGGGCTGGCGGCATCATCGGGACGTATTTTTTCCAAAATGAGGGCAGTCAGGCAGTTACTGTGAATGGTGTTCGCTATCGTGAGATGATAACGAACTTTTTATGGCCCGAATTGGAAGATATGGATGTGGACGATATGTGGTTTCAACAGGACGGTGCCACTTGCCACACAGCTAACGAAACAATGGCTCTTTTGCGCGACAAATTCAATGGCCGTGTTATCTTACGTGGCGGCGATGTCAATTGGCCGCCAAAATCATGAGATTTGACACAGTTGGATTTCTTTCTTTGGGGTTATTTGAAAGAAAAGGTGTACGTCGATAACCCAGCAATAATTCAAGAGCTAAAGAATGAGATAATTCGGCACATTAACGGCATAGAACCTCAATTATGCCTCAGCGTCATCGAAAATTTGGACCATCGCACACAGGGTCCAAATGCAGTGATTTCACGGATTAATTAAAAAAAAAGTACCGTGAAAACTAAAAGTACTCGGTCAAAGTGCACAAAATTCTGCATCAGTAGGCAAACAAATAAATGTCAAATATGTTACGGTGCTTTTGTACTGACGCGTTGAAATCAAACATTGTAACGAAATATTTAAAAAAATTGGTATAAAAGCTAATTTTTTTTTTTTGTAAATAAATTCGATTTATCAAAAGTGTATTCAACCATCACGCTCAGGTATTTATTCAAATGTGTAGCTTACATTTGTAAAAAATTATTTGTGGAAGTGCTTTTATTTTTTAAGTTTATATGGGAGATGCAAAAAAAATAAATTTTTTTAATTTTTGTGAAAATAAAGTTATTCATTAGGCCTAATTAAGTAGAGATTTTAACTTTATTTTCAACGTTGAATAAATCAGCGTTGTTTTAGGAGAAATTAGGGTGCGCATCGGTGCGCCTAAGAAGTTATGTACGAATTAGTAGCAACATACGTTGTGTTACCAACAAAAAACGCTTCACGACTTTTGGTATAATTTTTATTAGAGATGTGCAAATGTCGTGATTTCTTACGCGTGAGTCACACATGAGTCAGTATAAGACTAAATAGAATAAAACTCACAGAAACGAATACCGATTTTTCAGTGAAACGAATAAGAATTGGCTGCAACCATCAATTGCATTTCCGTGTGCTAAGACCCCAAAGCGTGGTCGAAAAGAAATTTTTTTTTAGTAAATCTAGCGACACATGTAAATTGAAAAAAAGAAAAGTTTAAAGGGACACTACAGAGTTACAAGTTTTAGTAAATGCTGCACAAATCAAATTAAGAACGACTGGTTGCGTAGAAGAATCGAAAGCATTGCTTATTGTTATAAATTTGCCACCAGCACCAATTTAGCAGTAGTGTGCGTGAACAACAAATCATGCTTATTTCTTTATTAATAATTTTTTTGGATGGGAGGTGCCCGTCTCCTCCCTCTTATACCTCCAAAGTTTTGTTGGAACATGAAGTTTGTTTAAAGAGTTACGCATATCAAATTTAGTATGCTTCACAATTGTAATTCTTCAGATATAAGAAAAAAACTAATTTTTTTGTATGGGGGTACCTGTATCACCCCTCTTATACCCTCAAGATTTTGTTAGAATATGAAGTTTGATCTAAGAGTTACCCCCATCAAATTTAGTGTGCCTCACTATTGTAGCTGAGGAGCTATGAATTAATACTCGAAAAAAGGGCTTCAGGCCCCAGTGTGCGTCGGATGGAGGTGTGCCGCCGAGGTCGCGGTGGCCTTTTGGCCGATATTTTGTTCCACACATAATTGAACCATACCAATATTATCATAATAAAAAGAAATGATAAGAATTTCCTAAATAATTTGTATTTTATTCAAAACCAACATCGACCCTTAAAATTTAACCACCCTTTACATATTTTTATAATCAAACATGCACCCTCGAGAACAGTAGGAGACATGGAATATTTCTGTCGGAAAAGAAAACACCATTGGATGAATATTTGTTGATGATATAAATGGAATGGCAAACTAAAGAAACCTTTTTTCACCAATCGTAATAGTGCAGGATATAAAAAAATAAGGACCTCTTAACTAATTTATATATTCACTATATAAGGCACTATATAAGACTTCTAAGCTCGTAGGCACTGTAAGGACGTGTCTCAGAGCTTAGAAGACTTTTAGTTTGAAATTTACGTTAAAAAACGTGCTTCCGTTTAAAAAAGTTAATAGCGAATTTCTTGAATAAAAGTTTGCAGAATATTTACGAATTTTAAAACTATACAATTTGTTTGAAATTGCCCCGGCCCTTTAATATCTGGACAAATTATAAAGTGGTGTGACTTGTTTGTCATGTCCAAATTATTTGAATATAATTTAGTTTTTTTTTTTTTGCTTTTAATCATTGATAATTCCACAAAACTTTTTGGCATTACACTGATATTTTCTTAATTATCTGTTGACAATAGAGCCGCCGCCTTCATACCATAATAAATACAAAAAGTTTTAAATAATTTATTATATTTTATTTCTATTTTCATTTGGTGACATTGCATTTTGGCCAACAACGCATTTCGTATTGTTCTTACAAATATATTTGCAATTGTTATAAATCTTCGATAATATATTGTCTTATAATTACCTCTCATTCTACTTTACATAAAATGTATGTATGCCTTTTTCTGGAAACGTTCGACAAGTACGAGGGTGGGTGTCATAGGAAATAAACCCACTGTTTGGTAATAATTTTTAAGTAGACATCATAATATTGTCATTTATTATATTTTTATTTTTGAAAACATACATACATACAAACATAAGTGCATCACGTAAAATGCATAAGGGCCTAACAACACTTTTTATTTTTTTTACAGGATAAGCAAAAAACTTTACCAAATCAATAACAACAAGGTGAACTTGGCGTTTATATTTTTTTAATAAAGTCGCCATTGTTGATCGTAATTTTTACTGAACATGTCAAGCAATAAAACGAAAAAAAATCAATCAGAAGCTCTATTTCCAACTTATTTTGTTGTTACGCCCTTTTTTATTTTAAGACACGGTATGTATTTAAGATTGTGTTTTTATGTTTGTTCGCTTATTCTTGTTTTAAAGGAAATAAAAGCCTATTTTTTTGCAACAAAACAATAAGACTGGAAAAGCAACACAACATTAAACTTATGTTTGTATATTTCTGTTGTAACATTTTCTACAACCAACTGCCTTCGTCTTATCGTCAATTCTCGAATCTTCTTTAGATGGGGTTTTTGTACGAGTCTATTAGAAATTGTTTGGCGGCATATATAAGTTTTTAGGGTTTACAGATTTCGAATCATTAAAACATTTGCAGGGTTCTTACTTTGGTAGCAAACATCATATATTTCATTGACGTAATCTGAACACAAATTATTTTTGAGTGTCAAATAAAATAACAGGTGATTTTTTTTAGCAAATAAAAGTATTTTCCGGCAAACAAATATTTGTCCAATGTGAACACAAAAAATCAAATATGTTAGTAATTTTTGAGCAAAGATTTATTTGATTTTACAAAAAAATTGTAGGAGCAAAAAACGAAAAATAATTTAAGCCATGTTCCCGATAGAAGAAATTTTTCCTGTAAGTTTTCGGATTCTTAACAATTTTAAAGATTTTTTATAATTCATTAGACTCTGCTATCATTCCGCTATTAGCAAATTTTTGCGAATTTCCGCTACTGTAGCAATTTTTATAGAATTTTTGCCATTCCTTATAGTTTTAGGCACTTTTACTAAATATTAATGCTTGCTGGAAATATTAAAATTGTTCGCGAATAGTCGCTATTTTTGCAAAATTTTTTTTTTTTTTTTTTTTTGTTCTTCCCTGACACTTTGTTTTTTAACCGATTTAGCAGTTTCAAATAAATTTTAGGTGTTGTTTCCATGTGCAATTTTTCGCGAATTTTAGCCATGTTCGCGAAAGAAGCGATTTCATTCTGTGATTCTTTGCAGCTTTAACGATTTTAAATAATTCCTAAACTTTTCTATCATGCCGCTATTAGCAAATTTTTGCGAATTTCCGCTAATTTAGCAATTTTTACCAACTTTTTGCCATTCCGTATAATTTTAGGGACTTTTAATCAATTTTATGGCTTGTTTGATATATTAAAAACTTTCGCGAATTTTCGCTATTTTTGGAAAAAAAAACTTTTTTTTGTTATTTTCCGAAAATTTGTTTCTTAACCGATTTCAAATAAATTTTAGGGTTTGTTTCCACGTTTGCCATTTTTTCGCGAATTTTAGCCATGCTCACTGTGAATCTTACAGCTTTAACGATTTTTAATAATTATTAGGCTTTGCTATGATGCCGCTATTAGCAAATATTTGCGAATTTCCGATAATTTAGCAATTTTTATCGAATTTTTGCCATTCCTTATACTTTTAGGTACTTATAATCAATTTTATGGCTTGTTTAAAACATTAAAAATTTTCGCGAATTTTCGCTATTTTAGGAAAATTTTTTTTTTGTTATTTTCCGACAATTTGTTTTTTACCCGATTTAAAATAAATTTAAGGGTTTGTTTCCAAGTTAACAATTTTATAATTTTAGGGACTTTTAATCAATTTAATGCTTTTTTGAAATATTAAAAATTTTCGCGAATTTTCGCTATTTTTGGAAAAAAAAATATTTTGTTGTTATTTTCCGACAATTTGTTTTTTAACCGATTTCAAATGAAATTTAGAGTTTGTTTCCAAGTTTGCAATTTTTCGCGAATTTTAGCACTCACGAAGAAGCTTTACAGCGAATCTTTACAGCTTTAACGATTTTTAATAATTATTAGGCTTTGCTATCATGTCGCTATTATCAAATTTTTGGGAATTTCCGCTAATTTAGCAATTTTTTACTTTACGGGACTTTTAATCAATTTTATGGCTTGTTTGAAATATTAAAAATTTTTGCGAATTTTCGTTATATTCGTAAAAAAATTTTTTTTTTTTATTTTCCAACAATTTGTTTTTTTAACCGATTTCAAATAAATTTTACAGAAGGCTAATAATATTTGGTCACAAACGTACATGTAATTTGCTTCTGACATTGTCTATGTTTTTTCTCTATAGTTATGGTTTAAACCAAAGTAGTTCTTGGTTTCAAAATAGCGAGCTGCCGCCACAAAATTTTTTATTTGCGCCGTAAAAAAAGTGCAGCCATCTAAACATTTTTTTTCTTTAAATTCGAATATACCAATTTAGGATTTTATAATGATGCGTTTTTATTTATATATGCACATAATTTCTATTTGATGGTGAAATGATTATACATATATCGGTATTGTAAAATATTTACTTAAGCCGGCTAATGATACCGTCAACAATGCACTGACGCTGCGGGTTTCTTCCCGGCATAGATTTCTGACACAGCTGATTTCAGATGGTTTGTCAGAAGACAATAGAGCACGCTATAATTGAAATTTTGTCAGATGACTTTGCGTCTGACTTTTACAGATTCAATGTTTTAAAGGTAACACACGACATGTATGTATTTTGCAGTGGGAAATTTGACAAGTCAGATGTAAAAAACATGGCGTGAACTTAAGAAATGCTGCTCAACAGAATTTTTTTTTTTTTTTTTTTCATTATTTATTTATTGAATCTTCAGATATTGAATATGAACTAACAATAACTAATCAAATCTTATACTAATACTTTATTTTTGTCTTGCCAATGCTAGACGAAAATTTTTCTCCTCACGGTTTCTGTTCACATATGTAGATGTTTAGCGGTCTTCTCGTCGGATGAGTAATTTAAAATATTTCGAGCTAGTGGATTTGGGTGCGACTCAAGCCTTTTTAAATATTTTGCTGCGTACTTCGTAATAATAGTTTTAACTAATGGCACATTGAGATCCTTGTGAATATTAGAGTTTTTAACATACCAGGGAGCGACTGTGATTATTCGAAGAAGTTTATTTTGGCGCCTTTGAATTTTTTCGATATTTGACGCCGAGGCAGTGCCCCATAGCTGAATACCGTAGCACCAGATTGGCTTTAATATAGAGTTGTAAAGTAGAAGTTTGCAGTCGAGGCTGAGAACAGAATTTCTTCCAATAAGCCAATAAATTTGTATTGCTTTTAGTTTCATTTGTGTTAGTTTTGCTTCTATATGGCATTTCCATGTTAAACGCCGATCTAGATGAATACCGAGATATTTTACATGCGAGATATTTATCATCAGCAAATGTTGAAGTAAGGGTGTGGTTGTTTGTTGGCATGTCTGAGGTATATATAATTATATACCTTATAAGGTATAACAGTGGGCCCATGATGCTTCCCTGAGGGACTCCAGCGTCAATTGGCTGAGGATAACTTATAAAATCACCTTCTTCCACAGAATAAAACAAATAAATTAGCTTTTGATATATTTTTATTTTTGAACACTTTTATTAAATAATTATTTGATGCAAATATTTGTTTTAGTCTGAACGCATGGCAAGTATTATTTAATTTATTTTATTTGAAAATATTTGCCAACTGTTTTAACAAACAAAAATTGTCAAATATTCACACAGTCTGAAGCAAATTTTCGTCAAATATTTCATTAGTCTGAGTGTACCTATAGTTTTTATTCACGCATATTCTGAATTAAATTTGAGCAATTTTTCCCTCGAAATTTTGCCCAATACATTTTTAGGAAAAAGGGAGAGAATTTCGAGGGGAATTTTATTTGTAATAGGGTTAATTATTTCTATAAGCTAATGTATTAAATTTTTCAAAAAGTAATGTAATTAAATTTTGCGTACAAATAATATTTTATGAAATTAGAACTAAAAGCTGTATAAAATCTTAATTCAAATCCACTTCTCTTTCTACGCCCATTTTTTATAAAAGATATATTTTTACAGACGTAAATTAAAAAATATTTTATTAACCAAACACGAATAAAAAAATATTTTATAAAGAAAGTAAACCAACTTTTGAAATTATAAGTTTGTGGATTGCAAAAATACTGAAGTTCCCGTATCTGCATTTCTCTTATTCCTTTTCATTGTATTTTTATTTTTATGTACCAAAGTAATAAATTTATAAATTGACTTTAATTCGCATTGTTCTCCAATAATATTTTTGAAGATTCACTGCCTGTTCGGCGGTATCGAACGTTAACGTTCGCATATTAAATAACATTTAAAACAAAAACAAAATTTCAAAAATTGTTTTTGTTTTAAATGTAATTTTCTATGCGAACGTTAACGTTCGATATCGGCGATCGGGCAGTCAATTAAATTATCTATATATATATAAAATTGTAACGTTACTGACTGATTCATCATCGTACAGCCTAAACGCCTGAAGCTAAAAACTTGAAATTTGGACCAGGAGTTGGTCTCTCCCCAAATCGATCCACTAAGACGGGATTTTTGGAAATTCGAATGTTTAGGGGGTAAAAAAGGGCAAAAACGGGTAAATTCGGTAACCTTATATCTCCACCCCATCTATCTTTTAAACCCATAAACATAGAAATAAGGGTTATATCACATTTGAAACTTTTCTAAAAAATCCAAATACGATTTTGGTACTTTTTCGAAATTCGGACGTTTAAGGGGTAAAAAGCGTAACTATTTTTGGTACTTTTTTTATAAAACATTTTTTTTATTTATTCACATAAACGTATTAAATTATGGGCTCCCACTACAATATTGAAATTTTTCATGCTTCAATGGGGAGAAAAAAAGTACCAAAAAGGGGAAATACAGAGTAAACGGGAAAAAATCTGTATTTTGGTACTTTTATGTCACCCCATCTATCTTTTAAACCCATAAACATAGAAATAAGGGTTATATCACATTTGAAACCTTTCTAAAAAATCCAAATACGATTTTGGTACTTTTTCGAAATTCGGACGTTTAAGGGGTAAAAAGCGTAACTATTTTTGGTACTTTTTTTATAAAACATTTTTTTTTTATTTATTCACATAAACGTATTAAATTATGGGCTCCCACTACAATATTGAAATTTTTCATGCTTCAATGGGGAGAAAAAAAGTACCAAAAAGGGGAAATACAGAGTAAACGGGAAAAAATCTGTATTTTGGTACTTTTATGTCACCCCATCTATCTTTTAAACCCATAAACATAGAAATAAGGGTTATATCACATTTGAAACCTTTCTAAAAAATCCAAATACGATTTTGGTACTTTTTCGAAATTCGGACGTTTAAGGGGTAAAAAGCGTAACTATTTTTGGTACTTTTTTTATAAAACATTTTTTTTTTATTTATTCACATAAACGTATTAAATTATGGGCTCCCACTACAATATTGAAATTTTTCATGCTTCAATGGGGAGAAAAAAAGTACCAAAAAGGGGAAATACAGAGTAAACGGGAAAAAATCTGTATTTTGGTACTTTTATGTCACCCCATCTATCTTTTAAACCCATAAACATAGAAATAAGGGTTATATCACATTTGAAACCTTTCTAAAAAATCCAAATACGATTTTGGTACTTTTTCGAAATTCGGACGTTTAAGGGGTAAAAAGCGTAACTATTTTTGGTACTTTTTTTATAAAACATTTTTTTTTTATTTATTCACATAAACGTATTAAATTATGGGCTCCCACTACAATATTGAAATTTTTCATGCTTCAATGGGGAGAAAAAAAGTACCAAAAAGGGGAAATACAGAGTAAACGGGAAAAAATCTGTATTTTGGTACTTTTATGTCACCCCATCTATCTTTTAAACCCATAAACATAGAAATAAGGGTTATATCACATTTGAAACCTTTCTAAAAAATCCAAATACGATTTTGGTACTTTTTCGAAATTCGGACGTTTAAGGGGTAAAAAGCGTAACTATTTTTGGTACTTTTTTTATAAAACATTTTTTTTTATTTATTCACATAAACGTATTAAATTATGGGCTCCCACTACAATATTGAAATTTTTCATGCTTCAATGGGGAGAAAAAAAGTACCAAAAAGGGGAAATACAGAGTAAACGGGAAAAAATCTGTATTTTGGTACTTTTATGTCACCCCATCTATCTTTTAAACCCATAAACATAGAAATAAGGGTTATATCACATTTGAAACCTTTCTAAAAAATCCAAATACGATTTTGGTACTTTTTCGAAATTCGGACGTTTAAGGGGTAAAAAGCGTAACTATTTTTGGTACTTTTTTTATAAAACATTTTTTTTTTATTTATTCACATAAACGTATTAAATTATGGGCTCCCACTACAATATTGAAATTTTTCATGCTTCAATGGGGAGAAAAAAAGTACCAAAAAGGGGAAATACAGAGTAAACGGGAAAAAATCTGTATTTTGGTACTTTTATGTCACCCCATCTATCTTTTAAACCCATAAACATAGAAATAAGGGTTATATCACATTTGAAACCTTTCTAAAAAATCCAAATACGATTTTGGTACTTTTTCGAAATTCGGACGTTTAAGGGGTAAAAAGCGTAACTATTTTTGGTACTTTTTTTATAAAACATTTTTTTTTTATTTATTCACATAAACGTATTAAATTATGGGCTCCCACTACAATATTGAAATTTTTCATGCTTCAATGGGGAGAAAAAAAGTACCAAAAAGGGGAAATACAGAGTAAACGGGAAAAAATCTGTATTTTGGTACTTTTATGTCACCCCATCTATCTTTTAAACCCATAAACATAGAAATAAGGGTTATATCACATTTGAAACCTTTCTAAAAAATCCAAATACGATTTTGGTACTTTTTCGAAATTCGGACGTTTAAGGGGTAAAAAGCGTAACTATTTTTGGTACTTTTTTTATAAAACATTTTTTTTTATTTATTCACATAAACGTATTAAATTATGGGCTCCCACTACAATATTGAAATTTTTCATGCTTCAATGGGGAGAAAAAAAGTACCAAAAAGGGGAAATACAGAGTAAACGGGAAAAAATCTGTATTTTGGTACTTTTATGTCACCCCATCTATCTTTTAAACCCATAAACATAGAAATAAGGGTTATATCACATTTGAAACCTTTCTAAAAAATCCAAATACGATTTTGGTACTTTTTCGAAATTCGGACGTTTAAGGGGTAAAAAGCGTAACTATTTTTGGTACTTTTTTTATAAAACATTTTTTTTTTATTTATTCACATAAACGTATTAAATTATGGGCTCCCACTACAATATTGAAATTTTTCATGCTTCAATGGGGAGAAAAAAAGTACCAAAAAGGGGAAATACAGAGTAAACGGGAAAAAATCTGTATTTTGGTACTTTTATGTCACCCCATCTATCTTTTAAACCCATAAACATAGAAATAAGGGTTATATCACATTTGAAACTTATCTAAAAAATCCATATACAAATTTGGTACTTTTTCGAAATTCGGACGTTTAGGGGGTAAAAACCGTTACTATTTTTGGTACTTTTTTACAAAACCTTTTTTTTTATTCATTGACATATACGTATTAAATTATGGGCTCCTTCTACAATATTGAAATTTTTTATGCTTCAATGGGGAGAAAAAAGTACCAAAAAGGGGAAATAAGGGAAATTTAATTTCTAAGTTTAGGTTTTTGGTTCCACAACTGACAATTTTTTTAATTATCGTTAATATTGGACCTTGAAACATAAACTTCAACATGCAATGTCCTGAGTGGATAAGAACCTCTGAGGGTACTTTTTGGTATTTTTTGATCTTCAATTTTGATCTTCTGTTAGTATTAGACCTAGAAACATAAAAGTAAACATGCAAAGTCCTGAGTGAATAAGAATTTGTTAGACGGATCTTTTTGGTACTTTTTCATTCTTTAACTGGTACTTTTTTAATTTTCGTTGAGGCAGGCCTCTCGCCAAATCGATCACGCTTTCCTCATATCTGCTAAGCTAAAGGAGATACAAAAAAATTGAATACTTATTGTTGTTCAATAGAAAAAAAGGCGGTAAAAACGGAAATTCGCTAACCTCATATCTGCTAAACTAAAAGGGATACAAAAAAATTGAATACCTATTATTGTTCATTAAAAATAAGCGGACAGGTGTCTAGCACTTTTGTGAAATAAGGAGCAAACGGATAAAACCTGTATTTTAAAACTTTTTTGCTATGCCATCTATCTTTTAAACCAATAAACATTAAAATAAAATATATATCACATTCGTAACTTATCTAAAAAATACAAATACAAATTTGATGCGTTTCGAAATTCGAACGTTTAAGTGGTGAAAATCGTACCTAATTCTGTTATTTTTTTCAAAACATTTTTCTTCATTTACCTATATAATATAAAATTGTAAAGTTACTGCCTGATTCATCATCGCACGACCTAAACGCCTGAACTGAAATGCTGAAATTTGCCCGGGAGGTTGGCCTCTCGCGAAATCGATTACCTATGATGGGAGTTTTGGAAATTGTTATGGTTAGAGGGTAAAAAAGGTTAAAACGGGAAATTCCCTAACCTGATGTTCATTAAAATAATAAGCGGTTAGGTTTGGTGGTACTTTTTTGAAATTAGACCCTTTTGTGGAGTAAACCTGTATTTTAAACTTTTTTGCCACGCCATCTATCTATTAAACCAATAAACATTGAAATAAAAAAATATCACATTCGTAACGTACCTAAAAAATACAAATAAAAATTTTCGAAATATGAACGTTTAGACGTACAAATCGTCCCTTTACAAAGTAGCAGGTTTAAACCTAGAAACATAAACTGTGGCGTAAAAATATGTCCACATAAGAAAAAGGGCGCTAACGAAGTAGCGGGTTAAATGCTAGTTAAAAATAAAAGCGTGTTTCAGTACAAGTACCAAGATTAAAATTTTTTCCCATTTTGTCCCTTTAAATTTTATACATATACATATGTTTTTCTTGTTATTTTTTTTTTACCAAATAAACCAATCTCTTTAAAAATTCTATGTCGATGGCGTGTTTTTACAACGGATAGTAAATTCCCTTTTCACCCATTTTACAAAAAAAAAAATAAATTAACATTATTTAAAAAGAGATTCAATTTGAAAGGCAGAACATTACTTCCACATACGTAGAATTTGTATGAAAACCCGAAACGAAAATATGTATTTAGTTAAATATCTCAATAAGTAGGTCGCAAGTGGTAAAGTTTTATATACCATTGGATGCAGCTCCAAAAACTCTTTTCGATGATACCTAATTTTATTTATGTCGTCTTGGAGCAAAGTACAAAAATATTCGAAAAACTGAAAAAAGACCTTTTTTAAAAATAGTCCAGCTCACGGATGGTCAACGCTAGAACCAGAATATTTTGGGAATCATCATAAAACATATAAACCTTTTTTTTCAGAGGGGTAACAAAATCAATTTTTTTTTTTTGAGTCGCTCTAATGTACAACAATCAATCACCAATTTTTTTATTTTTATAACGTTGCTGCAAATTTAATAAATGATAAAATAAACAAATACAGGGCTGTAATTCTTGGTACTTCTTTATTTGAAGTACTCACAAGAAAGCAAAATATTGCACTAATATGCAACATGGATCTTTTGTTTATGTAATTAGTTATGACCACCTTTTGACAGACTTTTCGTTAATTTTTGACAGTACTTTAAGCTAACTTATGCATATTATGTGTGGGCCTTTAGCCGTCAAGTCTTGAGTTCTTAGGAGAGGGAGAAAAATAAAGGGCATGCTCTTTTTCTTTCTCTTCTTAAAGCTCAAGACTTGATGCTAAATCTTGAAGAGTGTGAACCAGCACTAACATCCTGTAGTGTTGCCGTATCAACTATTTCATAAGTATGTTGTCACAAATCGAAAAAAAATGTGACTTTTCAAAAATACAGTTTGACCCACTTTTGAAAAGTCCCTACATATTAATGATTTTAAAAAATCTGTCCGTTTTTACCTACGGCCAATTTTTTTTTGAAAAAAAATCCATAGAAATAGGGATTTTTCCCTACGTATAACATCGCTGGTATTAGTTGCACTGAAAATCGCCTATTTTACAAAACAAAAAACAAACAAAATTTTAACTTTTGGAAAAATTTCGCAAAATCTTCTTAATAAAAATTATTATTAAAGCAAATGCCTGCACTTTCATAGAAACTTTAGAACGACGTAGCAGGTTTATAAGGGAGAAAAGTAAAAGTGTCGCTTACCATCTCCTTTACGGAGGGCATGAATGAAGCAACAATGAGCTCAGTTTTTTCTTGCAGCAGTTATTCTTCAATATTCTCCCCTACAAGCCTGTTATTTTTATACTTACACTCCAATAGTTGGGAGGGTATTATGCGTTTGTGCCGATGTATGTAACACCGTAAAATGACCATATACCAAACAATGTACGTCCGTCCGTCTGGCTGGATGCCCATGTAAACCGTGTGACCAAAGTACATGTCGTAATTTTGAAGATAGTTTGATGAAATTGGTAATAAGTGCTAATTGCTCTAATTGTCACGAGGACCATGTCTAATAAAAATGGCAAGAAGCTGACAACATTACAAATGTGATCGGTTGCGATGCATTGGGTTTCATATAGGAATTGTTTAATTTGCCATGGTTGCTATTGAACATATAATTGTTACGATTATCTAAACAACTCTTTAAAGTAAAGAAAAATATAATTTCAAATATCATAATGCGATTTTGTTGTTGTAAAATTCCGCAAAATCTTCTGTGTAACTACCAAATGTGACAGAGAAGTGACATTTTGGTAGATAAAATGATTGAAGATTTCCAAAAAGAAATAAATTATCGTAAGGATTCATAAACAACTGTTTTTCAAATATAACGATACAAAACCAATACATATTTATACACATATGCACACACTTTTGCAATCATATACCAAAGTAAGCTGCAAGTAAACAGTCGAAATTAACCCATTAAAATCGAATAGTCTTTAAAATAAAAAACCATTAATTTTGTTTATTTTGTATAAGTGAAAGAAGCATAATGAACTTAAAAATATGATTCGGTTGTGTCATTGAAGACAGCGTAAAGGTTTTTCAATTATTTTCGAAAAATGGTTTCCAGCACTAGGTACTACACTAGGAACAACCGATTGTTTAGATATTGATGGTTGCGAAATTCATCGGTTGATCCGACGGTTACAGTGTTGTTATTAGTCCATTTTACGAAGATAAATAAGTAAATGAAACATTCTCTTTATGACCATTTGGGAGAAGTTGGACTTGGTGTTGAGTGCTGTATTCTCCTACGCAGCCCTTGAAGGGCGTCTTCGCTATCGCTGTTAAAAAAAACTTCTATATAACCCAGAACATCCCGCGGCATGATGTTAGCGATAAGATCCTCAGCATCACCCTTTCCTTCATCTGTATTGATATTTTCATCTGGTAGAACATACGCAACATCAAAACAATTATGATTTGAAGCCCCTTCCACAAAATACAAGGCGCTGTCTAGATTATTAAATTTTCTGATATAAAAGATTGATGGGTTGATGCTTTCAAACGCCATATCAATTCGAAAAATATAATATAAAAAATCGAATTAAAATATATACGTTATCAGCAACTGTACAGAAGCGAGTACATTGTTTTTAAAACTTCCCTTTCGCTTTGAAAATCACATTTTATGAAAAATTTTTTCAAATTACAATAAAACAAGTCCTTTTATTTGCAAATTAAGTGCAAAGTTTTTTAATTGTTATGGATAAACTTTTGGCAGAGTCAAACAATCACTGACCTACCGAAAATGTGAAAATCTGGAAAAGACTAAGCAAAACAAAGTAAAATTCGAAGTATTTTTATTTGCTGCCGCTGCTTTTTCAATATGCTTTTATTAAGCAGAGTACACGTAACATAAAATCAAAATAACCACTGAAAAAAGTCATTTGTTATTGGACTTATGGCAATTCAAATATGAGAGTTTTTTTTGTACCTGTGCGAGTACAATGGCCAGTAGTGGGTTAATACAGAAGGACAAGAAGCTAAAAAGGGGTTAAGACTTGTTTACTAAATGATACTTCCAAATGTATGCCCAAGAGCTTACACTCGTCTGTAGGAAAACATAAAATGTAGTCGTGTACTTAAGTGAGTGCAAGACAAATTGTAAGACTTATTAAGGGAACTTTTTTCTCTCTATTTGTTTTACAATTTACAACAACTATAAAAAACAAAGACGGCAACAAAAACAGGATCTATAATAAATAAACAAAAGGCCATTTATTATGATAGTTGTAAAAGTGTTGTCACTATTAGTGTTTTATGGAAAGTTTTTTAAAGTTTGAAAAGCAAAAAATACTTATTTGGAATACTGGTTAAAATTTGTTTTATCAAGTGGGGTTGGTCATACACCCATCTAGGGGCATCCTAGGCGCTGCAGGGGCCAAATTTATGAATTTCATTAAACGGCCATATTTGTATGGGAGCCCTCCTAAGGCGTGGACATATATGGCAACTATGTTTTAAGAAAATGAAATTTAGCTCATAGAATAAAATTCGAAAAATAAAAAAATTTTGAATAAAAAAAAAAATTGATTTTGTTTGATGGAAATCTTTATTTGGACCGTCAAAAATATTTCTGTAGTGCAAAATATGATATCCGCCATGTGGCTGCCGTTATTGTTGATATACATTTGCGTTTCCTCCCATTCTCCGTGCCTTTACGCAAATTTTCCAGTGACAACTGTTCGCATTCCTATCAAATATTCGTTTATCCGCATACCCCCGAGACTTGAAGTAGCACCAAAAAATCAGGGATGGTAAAATCATGCGATTTTGATGGCCATGCCAAGTCCTTCAATACTCCTTCCGCGTGAACGCGGATTTTGTTTGTTGACGTAATCGCTTAAATCTGCCTTGTCGATCATGACGAATTTCGACTCGAAGTCGTCATCTTCGTTGTTGACACAATTATTCCATGCTCCTGCGGAGTATAGCGCTCCATTGCTCATCTGTTGGTATACTGCAGCCGTCTAGTACCCAAATGTTAAATATGATTGACGTACGACGCCATTTGCAAAAATCATAACATCTTCCGTTCGTGTGATTAATTTTGCGTCACCTTGTGAATATAAAAATGAGGAGTTTTTTTTCTATTATTTCCTTAATTGTTATTAAACCAATTTCCCGAAAAAGTAACCAATTGAATTTCCCGGGATAAGGATGGGTTCGTCGGATAAAATTGTTCTTATCAGTAACATTCACGCTGCTATTGATCGTTGTACTTTTGATTTTATGTTACTTTTTAGCGTTATGCTAAGAACTAATTTTGGCGATATTTCTAATAGCTACTTAATAAATAGTCTTACGTAAGTATTTTGAAAAAATACAAACCTGTCATGATAAGTTGTTATTGTTTTTTTTAACAATAATTAGATTAGGGAATCATTTTTGAAAAATACTTAAGACTTTGTGGGATAGTGTATCCGACCGCGAATGGAATACAACTCTCATGTGTGGGCCGGTGCTTCAAAGTCTATTTTTGAGCTTCTCGACCGCGTGCAGGAGAGGGCGAAGGTTTTCATTGGCGAAAGTAGGGTATCCAATTCTATTGACTCCCTTGAGCACCGTCGCAATGTGGGCTGTGTTTGCCTATTTTATCGTTACTACAACGGGATGTGTTCTGATGAAATTAGGGATTTGGTTCCCGAAGCCCATAGCTTTGTTCGTAATACACGTTTTTCCTCAAGAGCCCATCCTCTTGTGGTCGATTGGCCGGTGAATCGTACAACGCATTACAGGGAAAATTCGTTTTTTGGCCGGACTGTTCGTATGTGGAATAACCTTCCTTCTGAAGCATTCCCTCTCACTTTCAACATGAATAAATTCAAGTCGAATGTTCACAAGCACTACTCCCTCTTTCCTCCTTCCCATTACCTATTTTCCTAGTTCCAACACAATGCAACGCATTAGTAGGGGTCATCCCCTGAGTGCTGGTCCTAACAAAAAAAAAAAAAATTGTATTGTATTTTATACTTCTATGTATTTAAATGTTAATAAAAAGATTTTTTTGCGTAGGGTTTTTATGGCATGAAAATACAATGAATTTCTTGTGCATCACATGCCAGCCAATATTTTCATATGTCACATTATTTTGAAAAATTGCTAATCCTTTCAAATTAAAAATCAAATGCAAACAATGATTTATGCAAATGATCGCACACAAACAAGTTAAATGACAATAATTTGGAGCAACAATTTGATTTAGAGGAGTAAGTGGGTTTATACAAAAAAAGAGGACAATATGAAACAAGGACTAAAAAAATTTTTCTATAAAGAATTTAAATTTCTTATAGTTTTTTATAAAAGTAAGTTTATTTTTTTTTTTTTTTTGCTATAAATAATTTTTCAAAATGTTTTCTTTCTTAGAAAAATATTGCAATAAATTAATTTAGTTTAATGCTAAATCAAGCACAAACGCTTTGGCACAAGAGACCAAAGAAAAGAGAAGAAACTTACAAATTGAAGTTGTCACATTGATTAAGTTTGGGAAAAACTCTAGCACTAAATCAATTTCTGGAAATAAAAAAAAAATAAATTAGAAAAAAAACAAGTAAAACAAAATCCGAAACGCGACATGACATACGTTTTGCTTAATTCAGTGTATCTCTTTACTAATTTTCTTAATGCGAGAAAAGTTTCTAAAAGGAAACGGAAGCTTAGAGGAGTATGATAAAGTAAAAGTTTTTCTTTTTCATTCCAATAAAAGATACTAAACGGTAAATATTCAAACTGTTTACTACTGTCACTGCGACTAATAGACAAAATACAGTTTTTTTTTCTAAAGAAACAAAAAGGAAACAAATATGAAAAACAAAAGAATTGAAAACAAATAGAATTAAACTTCTTCATTAATACTGATCGATGAGCATAAATCCCTTTGTTGGACTGTTTTAGGAATACACTGAGAGTAAATTAACGATTTTTTGGAAATTTGACCAATGTTGATCACAGCTTTTATAGAGGACTGGTAGTAGAGTGAGGAAGCCGAAGATAGATCAAATTTGTTAAAAGTTGGTTAATTAAGTAATAAAGAAATGGACGTCAGTACTTATCTGAGACAGTAAGACCCAATAATTCTTTTTGATACCATGGGGTTCCACTATACATAACCCCAACCGCAGAACCAACGAATTCTAAGATGCGTACCAGTTCAACGCCAGAGATATCTAAAATCCATCAAACGTTACCATGACACCGGTACGACTCGGAGTTCAACGAACCCCGACCAAGGATTTTCAACTCAGATCTCGCTACTACAACAACAATAATCCATGCAACGTGGCGGGGGTCATTTCAGTCAGTCACCTTCTTGCCAGTGCAGGAAGATGTTCTACGTCCTCCTCTAAATCGTAATTCGTCTCAGCTGATGCATCAGTCATTATAGTGTCCGGCTGCCAGATGCTGTGCATGCCGACCTATAAAACAGGTTCCCGTGATAACATACATCAAAAGTTATACGTCCCTTTTTACCATCGATAGTAGTGACATGGTTCAGACGTTTTGCATGCAGGGCCACAATTGCCTGGCGATCCTGCACCCATTGATCGCGGCTCACCTGCCATTGCGAATGTCGATAGTCTATTGTCGAAGTTCGAGTTTACAGGAGATCAGAGGCAACCTAACTCCTTCACACTATCGTTACTGCAAGCGAATATATATGTCGACAAAAATTACGACTGTCGGATCGTTAAAAGTTAGTGAATCGCACCACAGGCCTGAAAGTTATGATTTATATAATTAAAGCGAATGATGATCAGTTATCGGCGCCATGTTATTCCAAACATGATATGTTATTCCTGGCATATGATTTCCAGCTATAACATGTTTCTGAATTGGTATGCTTTTTTGATTTTAATCGTACATTATGTCAACCGAAATGTTTAACATTAATTTTATATATTATATGGCGTCTGTCGATAACCAATTAAAAAAGTGTTTAAGAAATCTGTTCCAATTAAGACCTTAAAACTAAGTGCTAAAAAGAAGACGTGGTTCAATGCTGATATAAAAGCCGCTATTCACCGCAGATATTTCGCATATAAACGATGGAATCTTTTTAAAATCCCAGATTTTCATGATGAATGTTGCAACGCACGAAAGGAAGTAAATAGAAAAAATTATAAGTGCAAAATCTGAATATTATGCCACACGGTTTTCGTCTGCCGTTGGTTCAAAACAAACCTGAAATTGGTGTTGGAAAATCGTCTACTGTGGATACCTCAAATATAAATTTGAAAATGATCAACTAGAAATTCCAAAATCTTCCTAATGTCTCTTCAAATTTATCATTTTATGATCCACGTCAAAGTACAAATTGGCATAATAATTCATTCAGTTTTGATTGTGTAAATGAAAATGATGTACTGACTAGATGTCTACGTATTAAATCAAATCCCCCAAAATTCTTGAAAATGGTTGTTATGTTAATCTTTCCCCACATAACTTATACATTTAATAATATTATAACAAATAGTGCTTACCCACAAAGCTGGAAGTTTCCAAAAATAATACCAACACCGAAAACAAACAATGACGTTCGTCCAATTGCTTTACTTCCTTATTCATCAAAAGTTTTTGAAATGTTACTGCGTAATCAAATATGTTAATCAAAATACCCTACTTACAAAAAGACAGCCCTAATATATGTATCTGAAGAAATACCTGGAAGTATTGATGATGGCAAAGTCTCGTTCCTTGTTCTTTAAGATCATTCAAAAGGCATTTGATATGTTAAACCATGAAGTTATCTGCTTAAAGTTACACAGAATGTTCAACTTAACCGCTGCTTCTGTTAATAAAACCTCACAAATGCTAAACGTCCTAAAGGGTGTAACCCAAGGATCAATTATCGGACCACTACTGTTTGCTCTTTACGTTAATGATTTATGAATAAGAAACCTGACCTAATAGATTTTTTTGTAACCAGGCACTTGTCCAGAAATAATTTAAGTATAGAAGATAGTTCAGATCTAAGCTCTGCCCACTCACCAATTTATTTGTTTATAGAAGGTGAATCAGGAAAGCGAGAAGAACGTTTGTACCTTTCAAACAAATTCAGTGACTTCAGTTATTTTAAGTTTAAACTGGAAAATGATATTGAAACTGCTTTGTTTTTTGAAACGACTGATGATATTGAAAAGGAAACTAAAAAACTCACGTTGCAAATACAACAAGCAGCTTGGCTCAGAACACCATTACTAAAGCCTTCAAATACTCTACAATCTTTTCCCAAAGAAATTCTAAACCTAATACGAAAAAAAAGAAAAATTAAGAAAAAATGGCAAACAACCAGATTTCCACCTTTAAAACGGAATTGAATAGTTTAAATAATCTTCTGCAAGAAAAAAGTACGAGAATATAAAAACCAAAACTTTAACATAAAAATGCAAAACTTATCATCAGAGAAAGTAAATGATTACTCATTATGGAAGGCGACAGCCTGTCTAAAACGTCCCACTATTCATAACCCCCCAATCAAAAAACAAAAGAACTCATGGGCTAAGAGCGATGCTGAAAAGGCTGAGTAATTTGCACAGCACTATATGCCCACTATAGTCCAAGAGTCGGCGGATATTCAACCATTTTCAATAACAGAAACGCTTCAAGAGTTATCAAATTTGAAGTTAAGAAAAAGTCCTGGATTCGACCTAATAACTGCTGAAGTCCTTAAAAATCTACCACATAAAGCCCTCCCTAGTATTAACGCCATTATGAATACATGTTTAAATCACAGATATTTTCCGTTAGCTTGGAAAGTTTCTGACGTAATTATGATAAATAAACCTGGTAAAACTGCAAATGAAGTTTCGTCCTATCGGCCGATTTCTTTGCTACCCGAAATGGGAAAACTGTTCGAAAAACTTTTCTCTATTAGACTAAAACAAATAATTTCAACAAAGCAATTAATACCTTCCCATGAATTCGGCTTTAGAGAAAGGCATTCTACGATAGATCAAGTGCATCGAATGGCACTCACAAGCTCTGGGAAAAAAAGAAAGTATGTTCAGCTATATTCTTGGATGTTGCACAGGCCTTCGACAAGGTATGGCACAAAGGTCTAAGGTCAAACTAAGAACACAACTACCTGTACAATGTACTAACTTACTAAAATCCTACATGGAAGATCCTGTTTTTAGAGTCAAACAGCGGAAAAAATACTCAGAACTAAAAGAAATTGGAGCAGGGGTACCACATGGTAGTATACTCGGTCCTCTTTTGTATTATTTCAGAGCATTTCCTATAAAATTTCTATGAACTTCTTTGCTGAGTCATTCATTCTAGCATAAGAGTTTCCAAATTGGCAAAGTTAATCACTAAGTAAAATTATAACGTTATTTTTGCGCAACCCTGTATTTAAAAAAAATGTAGGGCATCACAATCATAAGTCTTGGATAGCAAATGCAAACTCTTGTTATTCACGGCGGATATTTTAGACCAACTTCATTTCTTGCTAAACAAAGTCGGAAAGAATGATTCGATTTACAATCAGACAACACTCGTACAATAAAATAACATCAAAGCTGGTGATAAAATCTCCACTGTACGTTAAAGTTGCTCCGGAGGTTGGGCTGATGTGTCTCGGTGGAAATATGTACTTATATGTACATCAGTTTAGGTGCTCTTTAAACCTTAAGCTTATTTTATGCTTAAAATTAGTATGCATCTAATAGATCACAGCTGCTCGAATTTATTGCCATGTAAAGAAGAAACTCCAGGAACTTTACAGATAATAAACTGGTTGCTAGTGGGAGATTTAGTTTGTCGATTAGACGGTGTCTGTATTTTATTTATTCAAACCGCAAAAAATACCCAAATTTGATTGAAGCACTATATGAAATGTATTTTGTATATTTTTCTTCTTCTTCAAAGTCCTTAGAATTACGTTTTTTAGGTTAAACCTTAATATCTTTTTTTGCCAAATTTTTTTTCCTGTGTAATTTAATAAATTTTCCTCATTCAGTTTTTATGTTTCTTTTGCGTATGATTAAACACAAACAACATTGCCACAAAAACAACATTATGAATAGTTCGTTCGCTTAAGAACTATTCGAAAGATAGAACAGAACTAAAAAGGACAACTGAAAGTATTTCCTTTTTCCTGTCACATTCACCCAAACACACTTTGTCCTAGACAAGAAGTTGTTATAAGGGGTGTTGTTTTCATTAAAGTTGTTTATAATTCTTTTTTGCTCTCCAAATTTCTGTCAACATTTTTTGGTTGATTTTTTACCAAAATTTTCGAACAAATTTTGTTATACACCCTGCTCAATTCTATTTGCTGTCTTTTGCGTTTGTTTGGTTTGTATTACAAGTTGATGTATTAATCGTTACATCAATTTTTAATTCCCTTTTTTCTGGCTTGTTTTACTTCAGTTCTACAAAACAATTTATCATATTTTTTTTAAGGAAATTTTATTGAGTCTTTTTTTTTATTATTATTATTTATTTTTGGTATTTGTCTATGAACGAACTGTTTAAAATGATGCATGGTCATTGAATTATTTGGGAAAAATGATGAATGCAACAAATGATATTCATGTTTAATTTTAATATTAAATGCTGAGAAAGTTAAAAGATGGCGGAGAGTTGTTTGGTTATTTATTTATTTTTTTTTTTGGAATGTAAATGTCAGATTTTGAAGATTTATTATAGTTTTACCTAATGACGTCATTTGAATTCATAGATGAACTTTTGTTGTTAAGTCTTTACCATTTTATATACGTATGTACATTGTTATCCATGACGACACGTCGACTTGTCAGCAGGGTGTTAAAAAAGTTTTGGATAACATTTTTTTTAACTTATCGTCTACATATGGCAAAATTTTTTTATCAAAACTACAAATTTTAAATTAAAAAAGTAAATGTTCACCTGTTAAGTTGATTAATAGTAAAATCCAGTAGTGCATTGCATCCGGTAATACACCCCTACCATGAAAACTATATAAAAATAAGTTATAAATTATTTTTAAGACACTGAAAATATTAAAAGGAGGGTTTAAATGCGGGATATATATTACCCTTGACACATATACAAGGTCTTTTAATAAAAGGCTTTATTTATATATGTGGAAAAAACGAGTATTTTTAAGCGAAATCATCATATGGTTGTTTAATTGTAAAGCTGAGAGAATGCCATTAATAATGGAAAACAATAATATCTAAATAGTCACCACGGGTGCCCTTGCACGGTTTTATTCATTTCATCATTTTGTCTGTCGCCAATTTGCACATTTGCGGCTAAATGGCCAGGATTGGGAGATATTGATGTGGAAGACGTTTATTTTCTAAAAGACAGGCGCTACTTGTCCCACAAATAACAATACCATCACTCTTTGGCTTGACTAGTTTCCTGAACGTGCGATTTCTTGGAAAAGCGGTAATAATTGGCCACCCAGTCCTAGTGATTTGTTGCCTTTATAATTGTTTTCTTGGTCCTGATTTTTCTCTAAAATCCTAACAAATTAAAAACGAAGATTAGGTTAGGTAAGGTTCTGTTGGCAGCCGTTCATAAGCACAGCTCCCGTGGGTCCATTGATAAGTTCCCGCTGTGTTACCATGTCACATCTGGCTGCTAATATTCTCACTCAGCCACCCAGTCGATTCAATTAAAATTAGAGATCAATATTAGTTTAAATCAATATTAGAGAGCCACGTCTTGTCTCCAAGGGTTCACACGTCTTGTCTCCAAGATGTTCCGTTGACTCTTCCTCCTCCTCGTCACCGCAACTTCTACATAGGTCACTGTAAGGGAACCCTAGCCTTCGGGCGTGCCTTCCAATAGGCCAGTGGCTAATAACTGCAATAATGTTCCTGAGGTGATGTCTGGACAGCTGAAATGCCCGCATAGTCCTTTTTTCATCTATGATGGGCCAAATTTTCCTGGTTTCCTCACAGGTGGTTTTATCGAGACATCTCTGACCGGAAATAAAATGAAACTTGTGTGAAGTAAGTTGCTTACTCATTGCGAGTGAAACGCCTATATCATATGTGGAACCGTTTAATTTCAAAGTGGTGCCTGCATGTGCTAACGAGTCCGTCTCACAGTTTCCATGTATGCCCATATGTCCGGGGACCCACTCAAGGGTAACCACTGAATGTCTCGCTATCTCCTTCAGAGACATCCGGCATTCTTGGACAATTCTCGATTTGATGAACGCATTCTCCATGGATCTTATGGCCGCCTTGCTATCGGTAATAATGTGAATATCCCTGCCAGATATTTCACCGTACCGAATGTGTCACGCGGCTGTGAAGATGGCCATTATTTCGGCAGCCTTATAAGTATACTGCAGTTTAGCTGCTCGGAGTATATGACAGAACCGACACCATACAGTGCCTTAGACCCTTCAGGGAATAAAAGACGAAAGCTCATGAACTATTCGTATGCAGGATTCTAAAACGCATCCAAACTTAAAATTACACTAACGAATTAAACAGACCTCAAAGAATACATGTGACCTGCCTAATAGACTTAATCTTATTGTAATTTTTTTGCTTAAGGAAAATATTTTCTTCCTTCCTTTCTGTTCAACATTGCCGTCAACAGAATTCCTTTTCAGAATTTAAATCCTGACGTTTAAGGCTGTAATACATGTAAATACATTATATTTCATAGAACGTCAAAAATCGATTTTTTGAGCCCATTAAGTTACCAGGTCATTTGAATGTCCTTAGGAATAATTCTGACTAGATCTGGAGCCTTCTTCAAAGCGGCCTTTCTAGAAAACGTTATCTACTTCTAGGATTACTGCTTTTATATACTATAGGGTACTTGTACAGCGTATTTTGTTTAGAACCACAAAAGGTCATGTGGTCGATCTGAAAACTTTTTTCGCCCAAATTCTACGAAATTTATTACATTATCGGAAACGAAATCTCTATTTAAAAACAAGTAAGAATATACACCACAGTATATAAAAAAAAATTTTGTGCACCCCATTTAGGACCCAAGGGCATCAAAATTTCGGAAGTAAAATTTGTATGGGAGCTATTTGGTGTTATGATTGTGATTTTCATAAAATAAGTTTGAATTAAATTTAATCAAAATATGTACCAACATAATAAGATGGTGTATGGGATAATAACAAATATAATACTGTATTTTTCAGACTGTTATTTAAAACACAATCTGATTTTAAGTGACAAGGTTCATTTTAATTTAAATGACTTCGTCAATAAAGAAAATCTTACAGTAATTTACCAGCGGCAATTACACCCTCTTAACCCTCTAATGCCTAAGAGTGCCTCAAGGCACTCTGCACAAAAGTTGTACTGAAGCCCAATATATAATTTTCTTTATATTTATTAACCTTTTTTACAGTTTCTTAAAGAAGTAGAAAAATATTTGTAGAAGCTTTAAAATCTCTTAAAAGCTCTTGAAACATTGTAAACAATCACAAACACAATACTTTTATGCCAAATGCAAGCTTTGTTTATGCTGCTCAGATAATAAAAATTGTTTCTTCGATTATCATAAACAAAAGTAAATATTTACTTTGTTTTTGTTTCGTACTGAATTCTTTAAAAATTATATTTGTTTTTAATCCAAATTTTTACTATTTAATTAGGCTTAAGTTCATTAAATTTAATTTTCATTAAATTATTTTTATGAAGAAAGGAATTTTTACAACATGGAAGATTAATTAAAATTGTTATTGATAATTTTCATTCTTGACTGACCTGGGATTCGAAGCCAGGCTGTCTGGCGTGTGATTCGAACCCAGGCGGCTGGTTACCCTGACATGTTTCGACCTCAACCACTAGGTCTTCTCAAAGGGATTTGCCGTCTTACACTCGCAGCCATCGATGACTGCTGACGTCAGTAGTCAAACATCAATCCTTAAACCAAATTGTATTTTAACCTTTGGTAGATCGAAATTTGCTTATTGAATGATTATCCATTTTTAATTGATCTCACATGTTTTTCCTTTACTTCTGTTTTTTCCGTACTTTTGTCAAGAATTCTTCTTGAAGTCCAAAGTATAATTTTAATTAATCTTCCATGTTGTAAAAATTCCTTTCTTCATAAAAATAATTTAATGAAAATTAAATTTAATGAACTTAAGCCTAATTAAATAGTAAAAATTTGGATTAAAAACCATGAATAGTTCAACAAAATAACCACAATACTAATAATTATATGTGTTTTTATTACTAAATGCCCGAATTTGCCTTTGAGCACTTATTGATGTTTTCTCACCTGGAGGGTAAATGTCTCATTGTACGGCCTAACAAATATTTTGTTTGCACTCAGAGGCCCAAAATAACCCTAAAAAATTATTCGCATAATCTTTTCTTTCCCATTTATTTTAAGCTGGACATGAGAGGGTAAAGTGTACAATTTGGTGTGAAGTATTATCCAAAAGGATAATTGGACTATTAAATTTAATCAATAACTTCCATAACCCAACATTTTGAACAAAAGTGGGTTTAACAAGATTGAGCCACTGCGAATTCAGCAAGGCAAATAATAGAGCAGTTGCGAGACATTTTAGGTGAACTCATTACTTCGAGAGTTAGCGTTTTAATTGACCAGCATTTGGATCTTTTGTTGCAGCTTTTTAAACGTCAATAAGCTACTGAGAAATTCAAATGATAAAACGTCTTAGCCCAACAAATACGAAGTCAAACCTTTGATATGAAATGACTTTATCATTTGTCATCAAACACAATAAAACTGTTTGATCTTAACATTTGAATAATAATTGATAATGATTTGAATGTAAACATTTGACATACAATGTTTTATCAATTTGATATCAAATGTTATTCGCAAACCAAAAATAAACTTGACAGCACTGAAGCGAAAAATATATGTAAAGAAAAAAATGGCGATTAAAGTTAAATGTCTTACACAATTAAAGAATAGTTAGATATTACGTGTAGTGAATTCGCCTTAAAAAGCCTTAATTTGTTGACAAAAAATTAAATATATATTTGTGAGTAAAAAATAAATTACAAAGTGTAAGAATGTAAATAAAAATAAAACGGGAAAGTGAAGAAATTATAAATTTGTTGTACGCTCGCGGTGTTACGCCATGACAATCCTCAAAACAAAAAGGAGGCAATAATTTCGTCTTTGCAAGAATTAGAGGGCGGAAAGAATACTATTTCATCTTTTAACTATGGTGCCGAATGTAAAGCTCAAAGTTTATTTAAATAAATAAAGAATTTATATTAAAAAAAATATTTTTCATATATGTTCCACATTGTATTAAAATCGACATTTGAAAAATATTTGAGAGTAACGTTTGAAAGCAAGTTGAAATTATATGTATTTCTCAATTTGAAAATAATTTCCCCTCTTTGTTGAGAATGCTATGCTTTTCAAATGGTTTTCAAATCATTATTAAACGCTTGGAATTTGTAAAAGGTTTGATTTCAAATTATTTTCAATTTGCTATCAAACCTCCGTCGGTAGAAAATGCGCAAATACGCGGTGCTAACAATAGTTGGTACGACTATATTACTCTTAAGTCCTCGTTCATTAATGAAGTGTAAGAAAACAGAAGAATTGACTTCAAAATAAATATATTATAGACTTTTAAATCCCTTCATTTCTTCTGGGCCACCTTCTAGATGCGGCCTGGTCTATCTTTTCCAAAGCTTAAAATTGGAAAATCTTCAGTAGATCGCGGATAGCCAAAGCCCAATCTGCAAGCACTAAAATAGTAGATTGTAGAACATCGTGGGTATTAATATTACTGTAGATAATGGACCTTTCAGAATCAAGTTGCGACTACCAACCAAATCGTAGGGCAGGGGTATGCTGAAAAAGCGAAATTTCCTCAAAGACAATCTTCCTCAATGACATAAAGCATTTTCCACAGGAAGCATACCAAGGCTTAACCAGACATCAGTCCGTTGCCATGCCAGCCGGAGCTACTGAGTCGTGTGGTACCAAATAAGAAGATCTCTTGTTTTATGTCAATTTCTATTTTTCCGCGGATTCTAGGTATTGATCACTGCATCTCATTTCTCCGGGGGAGTTAACACCGAAAATCGAAATATCCTTTAGATGATCCCTACACAACCACAGAGGGTACTCAAATCGTAGGATAGGAGATTTGGTATTTTTTATTCTGTGTTTCAAAGGATTTAGGAAAAACTTGCAATATTGATATTTAGAAAATATTTTTCTTTGCAGGCTGACAATTATATATGTGCATCTAAATCTATTGATAATTTTTGGCATCTTTAAAAAAATATGTAGATATTTAAAGTATAACATTTTTCCATTCCCATACACAATAATCATTAATATAAGTAAATCTATTTTGTGGATTATTTTCCAAAACTAATTAACCATTTAGAGGATACAGTTAATTTTTCATTGATGACTTTTTAGTTATTTGGTACATATTTGACGTAAAACGAATACATGTGTTTTTTCTTTTTTTTTTTGTGCACTTCCAATTGAATGAAACACTTGTAGGTGACATTTATTAACGATAATTGAACTCATCCATATGCATTCAACGGCAGCAAAAGTCACTTGGGATGCAGTTTGTTGGATGCTGTTGCAATATGAAGTGCATCATTTGTGTTTAAGAAAATGTAAATGTTTTCTTTTCTTTGATAATTTTTTTTTTTAGTTTTTAACAAAGTGTTACTTGTTTACACATTTTTCTTATTTTGAGTTAATATTGTAATTTTCATGTTTTTCAAATAATTAATCATTTTATCAATTTGTCAATGGATGAAAAAGTATTTTAGAATGTGGGTCCATTTATTTATAAATTTGTGTACAACAACGTACCCCCTCCACAACATACCCTCTCCACAATAGTGGTGAGGGTATAATGCGTTTGTGCTAATGTGTGCACCACTAAAAAATACTGTTTCTAGACCCACTTTTTTGTATACTGATAAGAATCACTATTTGAATCTATCTAACGATGTTCCTCCATCCTGCAGGCCATGTAACCCTTGTGCATAAAGTGCTGAATCCCTCTCTGAGGCGACCTAAAGATGTCCGTCCGTCCGGCTGGCTGGCAGGCAAATTGAAAATGGTGAGAATCGTTCTATAATTTCACATATTTTTTTACATATTATAATCTTATTCTGTTGGTATGTCGATTAAATTTGGTGCAAACATAATTTATTGGAATCTGAATTCCTTTGCCAAGTTTTATTGTCATCGATCCATATTGACCATACTTCTCAACCAAATACTACTCCCGAAAATTACTTTTAATGCCATACCCTCCTTATAAATGTTGGTATTGACATACAAATTGGCGACAGTAATTTTTACAATAGCTACTATGTCATGACAAAATATTGTGTTCAAATCTTATATTAATTAAGATATCTAAATAATAGTCGGCACGAAGAACTTTTAGATGAATTTAAACCTCATAACATGTTTTTTTGGCAGGTCCATGATTGCCCATGGGCCCCATATAGGGAACTCTCTCAAAAATCTGTTGTTAAATACAATTATGTAAAATATCATGTGGACTATATTTTCATACTTGTCTAGTGATACCATTCGGGTCTATTTGTTTCCCAGTTATTTTTTCGGGGAATATCCACGACAGCTTTTGCACATTTTTATGAGGAAATTTGGTTGTTATTAAGACCGGTTCCGATAAGATTTTCACCCTTTGTATTTTTTTCTATATGATGAAGGGCAATTTATCTTTCAATTCACAGATTGTCTGATCCCAGTTGGACAATAAGGTCACCTATTAGCACTAGTGGGTCACCATTATTTGCTTAAGCAGCAAAGTTCTTTTTAAAAAACAAAAATCAGGAGTTTCGGTTAGAGTACAGCACCGGACAACAGTCATATTGAGGGCCCGTGCTCTAAAACAATCGAAGATGGGTGTTAATTCTTCGCGAGTATCTATAGCAGAATACCAAAACCATTCATCATTGGCTGATCTCATTATTTCGAGTGTAATAGTGCAGTACTGCAAGATGTTATAAACTCTCCAAATACTGGCTTTTGGATTTTCCAAGGGCCCATAAAGAGTAGATAATATGTTTAATCAAGATGTATAAAAAAAGGTACGGACATTGTCAATTTTTATTTCATTTTAATTTAAATAAGTAAATATTTTTTTAGTCTTCCTAAGGATGGAACTCACAATCCCACACAATCGTACGATTCATACACACGAAAATCGGACAGAATTCTATCCGACTAAAAAAAAATGTCTGCAAAATATGTTTTAAATGCCATCATATCACACAAAAAACAAGCAAAATCATATGATTCAGCTGCTTTACAGGAAAATGCAATTCTGATCGCATAAAATCTATCGTTTCATGAACATTTTTATAAACATTTGCAATTCGGACAGACTTGCAAATGTTTATTGTTTACTTTCACTTTCTTCATTTTTAGATCACACAGCCAAGCGGCCATTAAAGCCATCTCTTCGTGGAAACTGTCCCCGAGGCTTGTGGCTTAATGCGGGAAAGGCTGCGGCACTCTGATGGGTGCCGAAACACTCAGGGGTTCCGGGTAATGAGGGCTAGCCAGGGCTGACTCGAACGCCCAAATGGTGGGTCCGAACCCTTTTGTGGGCTAACATGAGCCACTACCCAGTCTCCTTTCGAGGGCTGGGCTCTCAGAGAACGTGATAGATACTGGATATGGCTTTCGGGAATGCGTCAGGCAAAGGAACTGATCTTTCCGGGAACTACAATAGGAAAGAACGGTCTCAGCTGACAAGAAAAACGACTGTTGGCGGCTTATCTAACAGGTCACCACACGGCTAAGTACCAACTTTTTCGGATGGGCCTGGCAGAAGACCAGGTATGCAGACTATGTCTTGATGAGGACAAACCCACTGAGCATCTGCTGTGTGACTACCCAGCGTTAGCATAAGCCAGACGTAGACATTTAGGGCCCGGCACGATTAGTACGTCGCTAGTCGGTGCAACACTGGCAAAAAAACTTATTAAGTTTCTATGGGAAGCAGCGATTCCTATGGAAGCAGGCGCAATCTAAATTGGTGACAGTGCCATCTCTGTTAAGGGGAAACTCCCTGCTCTCTCAATCGTACGACTGGATATAATTGTGAATCCCTGATTTATAATACTCAACAGTAAAGACTTTCCCATGTGTTATTTTTTTATAGCGCATTTATTTATGATATCAATGATTGTCCTTCGGCTTAAGTTCAGGTGGTATCCAGTTGTAAGCATTTAAAATTATATCAATTTTTTTAAACTAAATTGTTGATAGTGCTACTTCCAATGAATTTACAATTTCCACCGGACACGATTCTTGGTCGAGTAATAACGACTCTAATTGTAAAGCCTATAACTTTTCTGCAAAAACTCACTTTTTATACCCTCCATTTATAGTGTTGAATGAGGGTATACTAAGTTTTTTCATTCCGTGTGAAACTTTTTTATATTTATCTCAGATCCCAGTGTATATATTCATGGCTCTTAAGTAATTGGAAGTTGATTTACCGATGTCCGTCTGTCCGTCTGTGGAAAACATGCTCACTTTCGAACAACTCAAAAGAGAAGAACAATATTGATGTCAAATTGATTCTAGTTATCCTAAGCAGTTTGGGATTAAAATCCAGCCAAATCGGTTTAGTAGGATAAGAATTATGAATCCAATTGTGGAAAAGGCCCAAATCAATTGCGAGGGCAGCTTTCGGAGAAAGAGACACAAAGCGTTTTTTGGTAGTGAAGTGGCAATGTGTAAAAGCACAATCTACAATATAAAAAGCTACAATCAACACAAATTGCGTGATCAAAACAAAAATAACGAAACACAAACCAGGTTAACAAAAGCATTAGTATAGCAAACGTTTAATTTTGTGCAAAAAAATGTATTTAGTAATATTGTTTTATTTTATAATGTTATATACTTACTTAAATATTATTTACTAGCGTTGCGGTAAATTAAAAAGCTAATTTTTACAACAGTTTTGCCAATAAATCTCAACTAAATAAATTTGTGTTCGTTGTATTGCGGCATACAAGATGGTTTAAAGAGAAATGCAAAAAGGGCAGCTTTCTAAGAAAGAGACAAAAAATCTTCCGTCTCGTGACATATCTGTATGCAATCTGTGATATAAAGCCCACTCTAGAAAAACACTTTAGTTCGCCTAAAACTGTGTCGAATAACGCTGTTGTAATAATAATATTTTGCCTCTAACAGTTTTACAAGACTCACACTATCGTGAAGATTGGCACAAAGTTTACCACAGGCTCAATAACCCCGCTTTTGGAAAATAATTCCCCTTTAAGCCCACTCCCGAAATATTTTAACTATCAAGTAAAGGTTATCAAAGATTCTAACTGCCGGTGGTGTGAATCAAATATTCTGCACAGCCCAATATAGCACTCTAACTTATTTTATTAAACATTTGCTGAAACAAAGACTTAATTTTTTTTTTATTTATTTACTTTATTTGAAACTTCTACAACAAAACATATGTTTGAGCAAGGCGAATTCATACAGGTGGCCGCATCATGAGATATAGTTATGCTAGCTATCCCTTTAAAAAAAAAATACTATGTATTTTGCTTTTGTAAAAAGTTAGAGTGAATGTCAAAATTATTTGTTCAAAATATATACAAGGGAATTTTTTGTTAATAAAATATACACAATTGAAAATAATGCAAATTTATTTTGGCTGCATTTATTCCTAACGCACTTTTAATTCCTTAATTTCATTTTTTCACTTTTTTTGTTTTATAAAATTTAAATAAGTTTTTTTTTTCAAGTATATAGATTTTTCTTGAATTTTAAATTTTAACTATTTTTTTTTTCACAAAATATAAACAAAGCTTGACATTCAGTATAAACACAAAAAAATAAACAATAAACAGATGACTCGAAAAAGTCACCTGTATGAATTCGCCTTGGGTTTTAGTGAGTAGAAATCTAATGACGTTATAATCAAAAATATTTATCAATAACATAAAAATATAATAATTGCAAAAAATTAACATAAAAAGGTGTATTATTTTAAAAATAAATATGGTTTGAAATGTAGGGCGCTGCGGGTTTCTTTTATCGTTGGGGGAAGATTGTTGCAGAAACGAATTGCAGTTATAAAAAATTGCCATTCTGAAACTAAAGTGTGGTGCCTAAATTGAATTATATTCTTGTTCTTTCCGAGGCGACTAAAATTTAAACGATCATAGAGATAATTTGGTTCACGAGTTATTATAATTTTATTCAAATAAACAAGGGTATAATTGCCATTACCAGCATAATTTTTTATGCCATAAACATCGTGATATTGTTAAAAGCTACCTTCAACTTATGTTTGCTGTTTGAATCACAACTTGCAAAGATCTCACAGCCGTAGATTAGAACTGAAATTTTTTTTTTTTTTATTCCTACACTAAATCCCGCGAAGCTTTTTGCTTGTCTGCAGGAGACCAGAGTCTCTGTCGGGAATCGAACCCGCAACCCCGGTACTGATAGACTAGCTCACTACCAGCTAGCCTACCGGGGCAATAAGTACTCTAACCTTCATTGGTGTAACACATTTAGTCAATTCACAAGGTATCCTAACATGTCATATTGTCAAAATGTCCTAATATTTCACAATGGTTTAAAAATATTGTTGTACGGCTCAGCCGCTCAGCGCTGGACTTTTCTGATTAATTACGACAGCACAATAAACACAGCAAGCAACGTTCTATTTATTTAAGACACTTTTTGTTAACAAACCAACAACAATATTTTTAAACCATTGTGAAATATTAGGACATTTTGACAATATGACATGTTAGGATACCTTGTGAATTGACTAATTGTGTTTGCCATAGTGTTGTAAGCATTGAGTAAGTTCCGCCACAACCAACTGTTACATGATCTGTGGTGCGATTCACTAATTTTTAACGATCCGACAATTGTAATTTTTGTCGACATATATATTCGCTTGCAGTAACGATAATGCGATTCTGTAATTTATTTTTAACGATTGTAAACAGCTGTTTTTTTTCATTTTAAAATCTCTGTCTACATAATGTTAAAATAAACGAAAAGCACCAAAGAGAATAAAGAAAAAACAAATGAAATTGTGCTTAATTTACTGTTTTTTATTTTATTTTGTGAATTTTACATTTATAGCCTGTTCAACGATCTAGATAGCAAATCGAAGCGATCGCAATCCATTCGCTCGATTTCGAATCAGATTGGGTTCAACCATTTCGACAGCTTTCGATCGCTTGCTCTTACGAGTGTCAATATTTGTTACTTCCGTAGTAAAAAAATATAGTATTGCCATATGAGATATTTCTATAATTTTTTGCGTTTTTGTTCAAAAGTATCAAAATTAATACTAATTTGCTTGATAACAAATACAACTGTGTTTGAAATTTTATCAGCTGTATAGAAATGTCAGAAAATAAAAAATTTGTATTCAAAAACAAAATATATAAGCAAAAAAATAAATAAATCATGCAAACAAATAAATAAACCAATTAAACAATTATAAAAGCAGCGACCCATTAATTTTCTGTACTAGAAAAGTTAAATAGTTTCCTTTGTAAATATCGCTACCAGTTTTTTGCAAGCTTTTGTTTTTGTCCTGCATTTTAAATGTAAATATACATATATATTATTTCAAAATCAATTCAAACCTATGGTTTTCTTCTGCCTTAAAATATAATGTCGTTTACCATCTTCTACTCTGCAATAGAACGCGTAGGTGGTACAATGGCGTATAGTTTTTGGCTTCTACTTTTCCTTGCGCGTCCATCGAAAATTTATTTGCTCCAAGCACTTGTGCACCTCCCGCCAACTTAAGATTTTCGTCCATGTATTCGACAAATGTTAGCAGTTGCTGCATTGTCGAATTTATATACCCACACCACAATAGTGGAGAGGGTATTATGCATTTGTGCTGATGTGTATAACACCCTTAAATATGGTTCCTATATCTACTTTAAAGTATACCGATCGACTCAGAATCATACTAAGTCGCTCCAACGATGTCCGTCTAGCTGACAGGCGGGCTGGCTGTCTATGTACCATTGTGCGCAAAGTACAGGTCGGAATTTTGGAGATAATTTGATGAAATTTGGCACATAGGTTCAAATTGACAGAAGGACCAAGCTTATTGGAAATGGGCCGAATCGGTCCATAATTTTACTTAGCCCTAATACAAGATTCTTTCCGGATAGGGTTTTTGTTCCGATAAATGATCTTATTATGCTGATATTAAGATTAAATATTTTCCAAACTAATTTATTGCAATCAAAATCATCTTACCAAATTTTATTGGAATCGGTCTATATTTGACCATAGCTCTCATACAAATAATACTCCCGAAAATGGCTTTTAATGCCATAACTTCCTTACAAATGTTAGTATTCACATACAAATTGGCGTAAATGAGTTTTACGATAGCTAATATGTCATAATAAAATGTTATCCTGGTAGGTCCAAAATAAAACATAGCTCCCATATAAACCCCCATCCTAAAATCTCATATATTTAGATAAAGATACCTAAATAATATTCCGCACAAACAGCTCTTAAATAACCTCTTAACCTCATAACATAATTTTGTTCAGGATTGTTTATGATTGCCCGTGGGTCCCAAATAGTCGGTATTGTCCGACTATACTTTCTTACTTGTTTAAACTGTCAATAAAATATAAATAAATAAATATGTCCATATGTGACAAGTGGTAATGTGCTCCATTTTTTTTTATTATTTATTTAAATTACTCTTAAATATTTCATGTTTTTTTAAAATTCAACGATTCGACAACAAAACAACAAGTGAGTGGTTTTGACATTTGTGTTCGTAATCTTGACGATATCTTCGATATTGATAAACCTCTTTTTGTATGAAAGTAATTACGTTTTCTTTCGAGTTGTCGTTCGTTCGAATAATCGTACAGAATAGAATTAGTTGAACCCAAATCAGTTTTCGATCGCTTAGATTGCGATCGAAGTTGTTCTTTCGTAATCGTTGAACAGGCCATTAGTATTTAGTTTTTGTTCATAATTTGCTTTTTGTTTTACATTTTGAATTTAAGTTTTTGTTTTTGTTCATACATATATATTTGTATGTACGTATGTACATATGTGGTATGTACATACATATGTAAGAAGTCGGGCCTTAGCCACTTTAAACATAAAATACATTTTATCGATTAAATAAACACAACGTAAAATATTGTCGTTAAAATAACGAAAAAAAACTGCTAAAAGTAACAGCTGACTTTAATCGACAGCGAATATCGATAAAAATGTTACTGAATAGCAAATTCGATAATTTTTCGTTGTATTTATTTTAACGATACGTTTATCGTAAAAAAAGTTAGTGAATCGCACTACTGACCAAGTGAGTGTGTTCGATTCATGTAGTATCGGCTGAAAGTATAAATAAAATGGCTTTCGAATCAAAAAAGTATTCGATCACGACTGCCAGAATTAGCCCCAAGGAATCCGCAAGAAGTATACGATTTATGAAGGAGTCTGCAAACTCTTAAACGGTGCTCCTGGTTGCAGAATAATATTGTATCAAAATCGTTACGTGTTTTTAAGGCAATGACTTGTTTAATTTTTTTTATTTATATGAATCGAATTGTAACTCTACCATTACGGATCTGCCAGGACGAATTTTCAATTGATTGTAAATCCTTTTTCGGATGGTCGTTTGTTTGAGTACTTTATAAATTTCTTTGGTTGAAAGTTAATTATTAAAGAATTGAAAATATTGCCATTACTAGACACAAGTAGAATTAAACGAACTCGTACCACAACATTTTTGACTTTTTAATATTGCAAAATTTTAAAATATCATCCTTATGCTTACAATTTATTTTTCAATTCCATTGTTATATTCCTTAATTTATTTAAAACGTAACATGTTAAACAAAAATTTGTAACACACAATTAATTTAAATGGCAATATTGACAAAAATCTGAGAATTCAATCCCATTTTAACCCCACCACCACCACCATCATCCCCTTATCACAAATATCACGAAGATATTTATCAACCATTTCGAACTGTAACTTATTCATTTAAACGAAAATAATAACAACACAACAAATAGTGCGATAAAAAGATATAAATGTCACTCTAATATGATTAGTTGAGTAGCGAGTACCTTAAAGCATTTAGAAAAAAAAAACAAGTGCATTTGCCATCATAAAACCAACCAAACTTTAAACAATGAAAAGCAAAAAAAAAATCTTCTTGAAAATATTAAAATTTTGCACAAAGCAAAAAAAGGGGGTCGGTCGCTGCAAAGGGGAGGGAAGTAATTTCTATTTTTGCAAATACTTTAAATTAACCCATATAACTAGAAGCAAACAAAGCCTTAGAGTATTTTGTTACTCAGAAAAGAAAACGGCAAAAAAATGTCATATAAATCATAGAAAACAATCCACTGTGCATGTATGTGCTACAACTAGGACTGGTTGTACGGTTAACGCCGGCATTTTGAGGTTCTGGTTTTTCTTTGATGTTATGACTTAACTAAAGTGTATCTAAATAAAAGATCGACCATACATTTTCTCAAAAATTTTTATTGACATTACCTTCTCTCCAAGAGAATGTAAATCAAATTATTTGTGCAAAGTGATCTTCTACATTCTGCATGAATAAAACTGTAAAGGGCTGTTTTATCTAACAACTTTTTTATTGCGAGTGCTCAATTTTGATTGAGTTACTACATCATAAATAAATAAACTATTTAAAACGTTTAATTTGAGAATTTTCCTAGTGACACTCCCACTTTACATTCTACACAATCAACCAACTATCCTTCTGACTTATTTGTTAAGTTACGGATTGTTTAAGCATCACGCAAGCCCTACATAAAAATATGCTTCCGCTCAGACATTGTACAGTGTCTTCTAAAAAAAGGATTAATTCCTATAAAGAATGGATTGAGAAGGATCCAAATGTGCAGTAACTGAAGTTGTGTTCATATGCTGTAAACGTGTTTATGAGGTTGTTTCAAAACTTCATAAAATACTGGTTATGCAGAAAATCAGAACAAAGTTGGATTATTTACGATATCTCGGCATTTGCTCTTATAAGATCCAGTCTTGGACGTATAATTTAATAATATGGGATTTTTGGTATAAACTGTTTTCCGAGAGTAGGGTTTATATGGGGCCTAGAGTAAATTATGAAGCGATCTTCACGAAATTCGGCAGTGCGATTTCTCGTCCTATAAAACTGTGACGTACAGAATTACATTATGATAACATTATTTATTACGGTTTTACGCGTACTAAACGGTTTTACGGGAGTAGAGTTTATATAGGGCCTAGAGTAAATTATGGACCGATCTTCAAAAAATTGTACAGTGTGATTTCAGGTCCTATAAAACTGTGACGTACCAAATTTTAATATGATAGCGTTATTGATTACGGTTCTAGGGGTACTATACTGTTACCGGGAGTAGGGCTTATATGGGTCCTATAGTCAATTATGGACCGATCTTCACGAAATTTAACAGTATGATTTGCAGTAGTATAAACAGAATTCGTGCAATATTTAATATCATTCCGTGCATTATTCCACCATTTTTATTAGTTTTTGAATCAAAATTATCAATTTTTTTAGGGTGGTGGTTCCACATTTTGATTCATAGTTCTGATCCTACTAAACCGATGTTGCTGGATTTTAATCCCAAACTGCTTAGGATAATTACAGGCAATTTGAGACCAAGTTTGTTCTTTGTTTTCAACAGACGGACAGACAGGCGAACATGGCTAAATCGACTTAGAATTACTCAAGCAGCCAGAATATATGTACTTTATGGGGTCTTGGATGTATAATAAAAAAGTTTTACACGGAATGACAAACCTAGTATACACTCATTCAGCACTAGTACTCTAGAACTGTAGCGTAGGAAAAGTTTAACATAATTTTTAATTCTGTGGTTTTCATGGACAACCGCGTATGTCTTAAAATCAAATTTTTCAGGAGAGCCGAAAACCCATTCTAGATCGAACTATGGGCGACGTATAAGAACTTTGTTATTACGTAAAAAAAAAAGTCGGCAAAAATCAAAAATTTTTAGAACCATTGAAATTATGCAATTGAAATTATGCAACCTTGAAATTATGCAATATGGCATAGACATCTCAAAATCGGAAAAATGGACATAAAATTATTTATAAATTATTTATTTACTTATGGTGTAGATTATCATTTGTTTGGACACGCCCCGACTCTTCTTTCCGACTTGTTCTTTTTGCAAAATTTATTTTAATATAGATGTAAGTGTACACAGAGAAATATACAAATTAATTTCAATTAAAAATTTGTGATATTAATTAAATTTGCTCCAGTAAACATATTAACTGTATCAATCAAATTCTTATAAAAATAAATCTTCATTTAATAACGATATTAACTATTATATATTTAATTAATGTAGAGTAAGTGCGGGTAATGTGATATAGGCTGGTAATGTGGTACAGTGTCATTTTTCTTAAACTACCAAATCAAGCGAAATGGAACCAATCTAAATGGTTTGCCGCTCTCAAAAAATTAAGAAAACTTTGATCTGTCTTATTTTTGCAAGTCATTCTTAGAGTGAGTGTCGAAAAATTCGATTGGCTGCAAAGTCGACTTTTTTCGGTGCTGTTAAAAAAATAAGGTTTTGTTGTAAAGGTGCATTTTAAAGTTCTTAAGTGTATTACCAAAGTAATTGGGAAGAACCAAATTAGTGTTCAATATATCGTTAGTCCCTTTTTTTAAAATTTTTAAACTTTTTCAACGCAATTATTTTTACAAAATTGCTCTCTTTAAATGACCTAGATCAAAAATCCATTTCACAAAATCTTGGGAGGAAAATTCGCACTTTTTGGACTTAGCATTTTTGCTTTGTAAACTTATTCGTTTTATTGTGGACTTTGCACATTTTCCTACAATCAGTTTTAATTTTAAAAATAATTTTGATTTAATTTTCTATATTAATTTTATTTAAAAAAAAAGCAGAAACTTAAGACTAGCTCAGTTCATTTCTATTAAAAAGATACAAAAAACTGTATACATTTTTAAGCTCATTTTAATTCTTATTGAAAAACTTAAAATAGAAAAAATTCAAAGGTGAGGCCAAATCATCGTAAAATTTGTGGTGTTCATTGGGTAAGGTTGATTTGAGAAATTGTCAGTCTTCATACCTTCTGGCACTAATTTTTCTTCTTTCTTGATAAAGTTGCTGCAAATTTTCAAAGTCTATAGGATCAATTTTATCATCAATTTCATGCGGTAATATTTTCCATACATCACAAAAACAAATTTTAAAATATATTTCTTTGCTTGGGGTGTATTTTATAGCTCTTATATCTTTAAATTTACTATCACCTCTATTACGCCCAGGTCTGATACTCCTAAGAAATTGAACGTTATCAAATGTTTTGAAAAATTTATGATCTAAATACATAACATCATAGGGTCTATGGTTTTTTCGAGCATCTTTACAAACATCTTTGAATTCTGAAGGTTCGTTAATTGCTCTTTTTTTCATAGCTCTTTCTTTTGTGTTGCCGCCATTTGCTTATGGCCAATTTTAAGAATTTTTTGCTCAATATCAATGCCATGTTTGATAGCCACATTGAGCAGGGCATTGCAAAGTATATTTTTTTAAGTATTTAATTTTTTTTTTAGATCTCCACTTTTCACGGCTTTAGAAAAAATTGAACAGAAAACAGCAAATTCAATTGAACGAATTAATATTCGTTTTAGTATTTTTCGTAGTGTTGTGGACTTAGCGTTTTTGCAAACCACAAAATTACAACAACTTTAAACTACATAATGACACTTTTTGTTGCCGTAAAATATGTATTTTGTATAGTATTACCGTTTAACATTAAAATCTCAATTTTGGAAAGAAATGGACTTAGCGTCTTTGCGAATTATACTGACGATATGCAATTACTCAATAGCTGTAGTAAATGATTAAAAATTAAAAAATATTTGCTTTAACCTCAAGTGCGCCTAATGTGGTATAACTTTAATCAGCTAATTTGTTATAGTGTACCACATTACCTGTCAAATAAAATATTAATGAAATTGTTGTTTGTTTTCTTATTTTTTTTTTTTTTTTTTTTTGCAATAAAGTAAAAATGTATATACGAGTATAACACGACTAATTTTAAAGAAAAGTCTATGATTTGGTAAAGTAGTTCACTATACCACATTACCAGCATATGGTGTACTACATTACCCGCACATTTTTTAAAGTCGTGTCTAATGGGATTTTCAATATTTTCTTATATATCTCTGAAAGAGTGGGCTTAATATTTTTCGCAAATGGCTTCATGGGAGCCTAACATATGAAGCATGTTAATGGTTTTATCATTTTTAATCAGACAAAAATTAAAAATTTGTCAATTTAAAAACAAATAGGCATACCACATTACCCACACTTCCTCTATTATTATAATTTTGCATTCTTAGTGCTGGTTCACACTCTTTAAGTCTTAGCCATCAAGTATTGGGTTTTTAGGAGAGCAGGGAAAAGAGATTGCCATTTCGGTAATTACCAGATTAAAGTTTTAAGCTAAAACTGCTTTTATTTTTTATTATTGATTTAATTAAAAAAAATTAATTGGAGAGAGTTTTTTCTGTTTAGAGAATTTGATTACGTTGCGTATCATCATTAAACACCTATTAATATGAAAGATTTTCTTTCGGAAGTAGACCTAATTGAAAAAAAACTCGTTATCCTAGTCATCAGTGTAATAATAAATTTTGTAGCATGTTTATAAAGATACAAACACCCAAACTTCAATATCAATAAATGATGTTTATGATGCATTAGTAGATGTTGTAAGCAAATATTATTAAGTGTCACCCAAAAGCAAAAAAAAAATGTACAAAAAATAGGTGGTGAAAAATTATAAGCCATTATTTCATTTATCAATGGAAAAAGGAGCAGAGTAAACATGTGGCTTTTTATCGAAAAACAAGGGGCGGAAAGTGTAGCTAAACACAATATGTATTATATATGTAGCAAATGCATATACGAAGCTCTGTCTATATAATTTATTAATGCTCATAGGAATGATATTTTTATATCTTTTGCTACAGCATACGAGTATCAACCAAATTTAAGGATCGTAAATGTTCCTCCCATACTTTATTTGTTTCTTTTTCTTTTTTACAACAATATTCATTCACTCATTTAATATTGCTAATGTACTGTAATGATAGGCAATTACAATTATTTAATGTTGCACTTTTAATATTTTTCCAGCTCTTCATTGGTTCAGCAATTCATTTCTTTGTTGTTAGAATTTGCGAATGTGGCATCTAAAATAATTTAAACATGTTCGTGTCTATTTTACACATACGAACAGAAGAAAACATACCAACATGATTAGGAAATCTTTTAATACTAATATGTACTCATATAAATCTGTCATGGTTGGTAGCACTTTAAGCTGTATAGTTTTGCTACTCCATTCTTTCGTGTAGTATATCAATGACGTATTCGCAGTTACCGATTTGAGTTTTGCAAAAAATAAAAAAGTGTGTCGAAAACAATTATCAACAAATGTTGCAATAAAAGCGTTTTAATATTTTTGGACAAAGTTAATCTTACAAGTGCTATGAATTTTAAAATTGAAATATATTTGTTTCAAATAAACATACATGTATCTTAAGCTACGGTCACACTTGTCAAATATTTGACGAAAAAACGGGACCAACAGGCAAATTAATATATAATTTTCTTTTAATTCCCATATTTATGTTGCTTATAATACAGTGCTGCCAATGAAGAATTCGGAAATTACACATTATTGTGTCCCAAATTGCACATTTGAAGCAAAATTACATATACAAAACGACAAAATTGCTTTTATAAAAAATTCGGCCTACATCACCTTTTTGTTTATCCTTGTTTACAAAAAATAAAGGCAAAGATAACCTGTTCTTGCAGTAAAAAAGAAATGTGTGCACATTTTTACCGGCACGTCTCAAACGTTAGCAATAACGTAGGCAGCAGAACAGTAAAAAATGTTTATGTTCAAGCTCAATTTCTTAAAATTTGCTGTAAATTGTTCTATTAAATGTTCTATTAAAAAAAATTGTTCTATTGAAAAAAATGTATTAACTTTTGGGCTTCCTGTATTGCCCACTCGATAGTCCTTAAATAAATTGCACAAATATTCTGCGGCAATAAGGAAAAAGGGCTTAAGTCTATTATTTTAGTTTTTATTTTAATTCTAATAAAATCATCACTTCTGTTCGGTTTTAGTTTTTTTAAGTTTTTATTTCTGAATACTCCAACCGTCACGGATCGGAAGTCAACTTAAACTTTTATTCAAAATGTTATTCCACATTGAAACACATAATAAAAATAATTCATTTCATGTTGTAAATTCCTTCCTTCAATAAAAATAATTTAATGAAAATTTAATGAAAATTTTATGAACTTAAGCCTAGTTCTGTGGTTTTCATGGGTATCCGCGTATGTCTATTTTTTCGATTGCGAGATGTTGATGCCATATTGCTTAATTTTAAACGCTTTTTACATGGGTCTTAAAATTTCAGAAAAAATATGGACCAATTCCGATTTTTTACGTATTGACCAATTTCAAAAATTTCAACACCTGGCCCATAGTTCGATCTAGAATGTTTTCCGTGCTCCTGAAAAATTTGATTTGAAGACATACGCGGTCACCCATGAAAACCACAGAGTTAACATATCAAAAGCTTCAATTAAAAACCAACAGTTCAATGAAAAATCACAATTGTTAAAAAATAAAATAAGCAAAAAGTACTTTTGCTACAAATTCCAAAAAAAATGTACAAAATAATTGGAAGTATGGCCATCGGTACTTTCAAACATGCAGATTACAAAGGTGACATAAACTCAAATTTGCATAAGTCAACTTAAGTAATTTTTCGTTTTTGCCACAGATTTTGACAGTTTATTTTATACATTATGTCTTCAAAAAATATTCGAAAAGAAAAATTTTGCTCTCAGAAATGAATGAAAAAATAGAACACAGAGTAAAATTTCACAGAGATTACCCATGCAGCAAATTGCACATGGGTTGCACATGCAAGTAGAAATTACACATACTAGGTGTAATTACAAACGGACTGGCAACACTGTTCTAATACCACATCTTACATTAAACAGTTTTTTGCTATGTCTAGCAGTATAATTAGTTTTATTTTGTAAAATTAAGACCATGTTAAATCTCACTAACTATTAACAAAAGTAGTGGTTATGCTTATTTGGTCAAAAATTGAATTAATGTGACCGTAGCTTTAAGCACATTTAAAATAAAGATTTTCAGTATCTAAAAACTTCAGTGCATTAAAATGTGCATTAAGCAATAATGTAGAGGTTATTATGCGTTTGTGTTGATGTATGCAACGCTTTAAAATATTGGTCTGAAACCCACATTTAAGTAGACCGATCGACTCAGAATATTTTTACTAATCGATCTAACGATGTTCGCCCGCCCGGCTGGCTTGTTAACATTGTACGCAGCATTGACCATAGGTCCCCTAAAAACCCCTCTCTCTACTCTTTAATATATTTCGATGTTGATATGCAGATAATATTCGGCACAAAAAAGTCTTATATGAATCTAAACCTCACAGCATAAATTTTTTTCCTGCGGGTCCATGACTGCCCAAGGGTAAAAATTTCTTGAACCGTTTGGCTCTTCATTATTATGTGAAAGAAATGTTTCATTAATGTGATGACAAATAGTCACATTCTTAGTAAAATTTATTGCATTAAATTAACGCTCAATTTTCATAGACTTTATGAAACATTTAATTAGCTGGCGGCTAATGAAACATTCTTCATTAATCCAATGAATTTTTAAATTAGTTGAATTTTAGTGTAAATTTCCATTGGATAAATTTCAAAATCCGTGGGATCTGTGAAGAAAATTTTGGTATATGGAGGCTAGTTTTGGACTTTTTTTACTAGTTGTGTGTTACACGAAGGCTATACTTTAGATAGTTGTAAACTTTATTCATTTATTTTGTGTTACAATAGCTCCCTAATTGTGTTTTAGGTTAATTAATAGCCTTTACGTAAGATTGCTAGATGAAGTGCATAGAAAGAAATGGATTAAAAACTTTATTTTTTTAATTTTTGAGCCGGCAAATATAAGGACCGACTAGGACTGGAGCGCGATTTTCATTTCCCAACAACCCTTGCCGAAGTCTCCAATTTTATTATGTTGCCCATTACCACCATTTGCGGAAGAAAAGTTATTTTTAAACTTATTCACTTTGTATGGGATCCACATCTTAAAATTTATTAAAATAAGAATTCATTAAAAGAATTTTGCGTATAATAAAACCAATAAGATGTCGGTGTATGGAATGGACGATATAATGTATGAATTAACGGTTGAAGCTTCCTCTTAAATCGCTTTAGGATGAAAAATCTTAAATATATTTAGATGTTGATATACAGATAATATTCGGCACAAAAAAGTCGTATATAAATTTAACCTCATAACATAATTTCTTTTCCGGCGGGTCCATGACTGCCCAAGGGTCCCAACTAGGGTACACTGTCGGAAAAAAATTTAAATACTGTGATGTAGGGTATCATATGGCGGGCTTGATTGTAGATATCATTTATTTACTTCAAGAGTGACATTAATCAAAAAATTTAATTTTGAATTAGTGATGCAGAATTGTTCGCTATGTTATTCCTGATATTGTGTATAAAAATCATTTTTATATATCGACAAAGTTGCGTAGAAAGGGCCAATATGCTGCATCATATTTCTAAGATTAACATAGATCACACGGCAAACAAGTAGCGCTTATGACTATAAAATTGGTCTGATATATCAAGCGACTTAGTGGTCAACCTATTTCAATAGCACCATTATCATCTTAACGTTCGATCAGAGAAAAAAGTTTTTTTATCAATTAAAAAAATGTTTTAAAACTTATATAAATTTAATTAATGTGATTAAATCAATTATTTTTTTAATTAAATCTCAAAAAATTTTAATTGACTATTTCGCTTAAAATAAAATTCTTTCAACTTGTGGAATTGTTGTTGGGAATTGTCAATATTTAATTAAATAAATTAACACATCGTTTGAAATGGCAAAGTTTTTTGATCATTTTTTTAATTAACATTAAAAATATCATTTATTGAAAAAAAAAATATTCGAAATTTTACAATTTTCAGTAATCAATATAATGATTTTGGTAATAGGCGCAAAATCAACAACTTGTTTGCTTGATATTATGAATTTGGTATAAATTCGGTGATTAGAGAACATTTTTAATTTTGTCTGTGAATGTATAGGAAAAATTATAAATGACCACATAGTGCAGTTTGGCCGTTGTTACTTAAGTAACAATCCAAATTTAAAAGGGGTTAATCTGGCAGTTTGATTCTATATGCTTCCACATTTTTATCAAAATGTAGAGAAGGTTGGGCCAATGTTTGCCCATAATAGGGTGAAAAATAAAACCAGGAAAAATTACATTGGAATAATTAAACTTTATACATAGCTTTTATGTACTGAAAAATAATATTAAAAATGAAAATTAGAAATAGTAATTAGTATTGTGGTTATTTTATTGAACTGTTAATGGTTTTTAATCCAAATTTTTATATTTTAATCAGGCTTAATTTCATTGAATTTAATTTTCATTAAATTATTTTAAAGAAGAAAGGAATTTTACAACATGAAATGAATTCAAATTTATTGATAATTTTTCATTCTAGACTGAGCTGGGAATTGAACACAGGTTTTCACGGACAGGTTGTCCAGACTAGTTTCGATTGTAACCACACAAAAATTTCAACAAGAAAAATAAAAAACATGAAAAACAAAAAAAAATAACTTGGATTTCAAGAAGAATTCTTGACAATAAGTACGAAAAAACAAGAAGTAAGGAAGAACATGTAAATCAATTAAAATAGGTAATCATTCATTCAAAGCAAATTTCGATCTACCAAGGTAAAATACCATTTGGTTTAAAGATTGATGTTTGACCAATGACGTCATCCGTCGTCAATGGCGGTGAGAGCATAACGGCAAACCCCACTGAAGAGATTGTGTAGTTACAATCGACACTTGTCTGGGCAACCTGTCCGTGAAAACCTGAGTTCAATTCCCAGCTCAGTCTAGAATGAAAAATTATCAAAAATTTTAATTCATTTCATGTTGTAAAATTCATTTCTTCATAAAAATAATTTAATGAAAATTAAATTCAATGAAATTAAGCCTGATTAAAATATCAAAATTTGGATTAAAAACCATTAACAGTTCAATAAAATAACCACAAAACTAATTATTAAATTTAATATTTTTATAAAAAAGAATAAAACCTCAAGCTTATTTAAAAAGATTAAAACCACTTTGTAAAGGTCGAATTATAATCTATATTATAATCTATTCACTGTTTTGTTTGATTTAAAGGCAAATAAACATGGAAAAATAATTTAGTTTTAAGTTTATTTTTTAAAAAAATGGCTAAAAAGAACTTACTGTGGCTGCATACTTTGGTTCAGTGTTATCAAAGCCAAAACATTTCAAATTACCAAAATATATAATTTTTTGAAAATACATGGTTTATTTTGCAGATTGGCCCTTGTAATCCAGCTCATTGTAGATAGGCCCAGGCGATTTGGCCCTTTTGACTTAAACGCGTTTATTTCGAAATATATTTTTGGAGTAATGATAACGTTGCAGCAAATGAGCGATATGTAAAAAAATTTTAGTTTTCCAAGAAAAGCCACAATATTTGGCAATTTCTAAATTGCAATTTTAACTCTTTCAAAATCAGTTAGAAAGTTTTAAAATAATTTTTAAAATGAGTCTTAGTTAGATTATAAGTTCTGCGCCAAGTGCAACGTTTTTCTTTTTTAAATTACTGACAAAATGTTACTTTTTTTAAATACAGCGTTTCTTTCAGTTAAACTGATTAATTACAGTTTTTAAAATTAAAAAATTCTATATATTTCCCTAAAATTTTTTTTTTCCGAAAATTGCATAAAACGTTTTTTTTAAGAGATATTTCTTAAGAGCTTTTTTCTGCATTCTTCTACACCAATTTGCTTTTGTCTAAAACAAAAACTTAAAGCTTACAAATTGTTGGCAATTTATTTAAAAAAAAAAGGCAGTGACTTTTCTTAAAAACAGAAAAATCAGAAGAAAACCTAAAAATGAAGTTATTGCGGGGCACTTCAATTGGTTGGTTTGTTACTTTTTTTTTGCCTGTGCCCACCTTTTCGCGCTGGTTTCCATTTAAGTTTGTTTCATTTCCATTTCTTAGGAGGAGGGGGTTTTCTTTCTTGTCTACTTTTAGCCGGAAAAAATAAAATATCATTTTCCACCTAATTGCTTTACTGTGATTAGTAATATTAAACATTTTTCCGTTTTTCCCATCACCCTCTTTCTGGCATGATTTTTTTAATTTTTTATATATTTTTTTTTTTCATTTCAAGACTATTTGTGTACTTTCTTTTATTTCTTTTTTCTTTTTTTTTTTTTTTTTTTTTAATTTTAAGTGTAAACATTAATTTTTTAACAAGAAATATTTTCTTACATTTTTTGCAGATGTGGCCGCTACAATTTGGTGAAGAGGTAAGTTGGATTGTAGGAAAAGTAAGCGTTTCGTGTAAAAACTACTGATTACTATATGCATTACGCTGTAATAAGAGCGCTTTATATAATGTATTACTTTAATGCTGAGATTCTTTGTAAAATTTGCTTCAATTTAATTATGAACATACTAGAAATCACACTACTAAACTTTGTGGTAATCAGTTCATAATTAACCCATAGGACTCATATAAAGCCCATTTTTTGTAAACGCTCTAAGGGCTAATAAATCAATGCAAGTTAAACTCTCTAATTGGTTTAAAATGTGTTTAAACCAGCAAATCAATAAATCCGTAAACATATAAACCATCACTAAACGCATAAAATTGGGCGTTCAAATTACCAATACAGACCATATGAATTTGGCAACACTTATCGTAGTGCTGCCACATGTTATTTTTATAACCTCCACCACCACTAGTGGTGAATGAGGGTATACTAAGTTTGTCATGACGTGTGAAACTTTTTTTTTATATATCTAAAGTATATATATTCTGGCTCCTTGCGTAATTCTAAGTCGATTTAGCCATGTCCGTCTGTCTGTCCGTCTGTTGGAAACACGCTCACTTTCGAAAAACGCAAAAGAAGAGAAAAACTTGGTCTCAAATTGCTTGTAGTTATCCCAAGCAGTTTAGGATTGAAATCCAGCAACATCGGTTCAGTAGGCTCAGAACTATAATTCAAAATATGGAGCCACCACCCTAAAAAAATTGATAATTTTGATACAAAAACTAAGAGAAATGGTGGAATAATGCACGGAATGACATAAAAATGCATGAATTCGCTTTATACAACTGCAAATCATACTGTTAAATTTCGTGAAGATCGGTATATAATTGACTATAGGCCCCATATTAGCCCTTCTACGCGGAAAACCGTAATAAATAACGGTATCATACTAAAAATTAGTGCGTCACAGTTTTATAGGACCAGAAATCACACTGTAAAATTTCGTTAAGATCGCTCCATAATCTACACTATGCCCCATATTACTGTTAACGCTAAAACTAATTACACTGCTGTATTGAAATTTATTCTAATTTATTTTTTGTAATACCAGAAATCAGTCTTCAGAATTTGGTCCATAATTTACCATAGGTCCAATACAAATAACGCTCCTAAAAGTTATTTTAGTTCGGCTAAAACTTTTACGAATCATGATATTTTACTCAAGCCAGTTCAAAGTTCTAACAAGAAACGCATAACATTTTCTTATTGTCGGTCAATAATTTAATTCAGGTCTTAGCCGCAACCAATTTTAATGCTGGCTTTTGTTTTTGTGAAGATTAGTTTATAATACATATGTATGTATTTGCAATATAGAGCCCACTTCTGCTGGTGGAAGGTATCAAAGATTCGGCATAGCCGAATATTGCAATCTAACTTGTTTATACTGCATATAACATATGGAACACTGATTAACAGTTGTCGAGTTTATACTGCATGCTAATTTAAGTTTAGTTAAACTTAACCAGCGTTCAAACACTCACTGATTTATTAGCCATAAAACGACTTACGCCGCAATGAATAATAGCTCGGTCAGGAACTTTGGCACATAAAGGGTGGCTAAATTTTTAGGGCCGATGTTGATTTTAATTAAAACACAAATTATTTAGGAAATTATTGTCATTTCTTTTTATTATGATAATATTGGTATGGTTCAATTATGTATGGAACAAAATATCGGCCAAATGTCCGCCGCGACCTCGGCGGTACACCTCCATCCGATATTCCAAATTTTCGATGAGGCTGAGGAATAATTAAGGTTCTATGCCGTTAATGTGCCGAATTATCTCATCCTTTAGCTCTTGAATTGTTGCTGGCTTATCGCCCCTTTCCAACAACCCCAAAGAAAGAAGTCCAACGGTGTCAAATCACATGATCTGTGTGGCAAGTGGCATCATCCTGTTGAAACCAGATATCTTCCACATCCATGTCTTCCAATTTGGGCCATAAAAAGTTCGTTATCATCTCACGATAGCGAACACCAGTAACTGCCTGACCGGCCACATTTTGGAAAAAAAAACCGCCAGATAATGCCGCCAGCCCATAAACCGCACCAAACAGTCACTATTTGTGGGTGCATTGGTTTTTCGACAATCACTCTTGGATTATCATTCGCCCCAATGCGGCAATTCTGCTTATTGACGAGTCCACTGAGGTGAAAATGTGCCTCATCACTGAAGATGATTTTCACGATATGCATCTTGATTTGAACGCCCATTTTTATAATAAGCCTGAATAACTTTAACGCGTTGCTCGATTGTGTATCTTTCCATGGTTAAAATCGAGTTAGTCTGAAATTGAGAAATGTCAAATGAAATGCAGAAAAAATCTTGACGTTTAGGTGTGGTTCACATTCATCATCGGCCCTTTAAGTGTAACCACCCGTTATAGGATATGTATGACTACACTCACAATATTATTACAGTAACGGACTGTAGGTTATTCAAGATATAATAAATAATTTAATAATTTTTAAGTAAATAGACATTTGAAATTCCAAGCAAATTTAATTTTTATTCTAACGTTTATTTAAAAAACTATGTGCACATTAATACGGATTTTCGGTTGCATTTAATATTGTCATTTGATTAAGTTAAAGTATTTTGTATGTAAAATTAAATGAAAATATAATTTAAATCAACTGTAAATTTAATTAAAACCCGTTAAAAAATAAATTTTCAGTTGTCTATTTATAGATCTGTGGCAAAAAGGAAAGTAAAAAACGATTTGCTTATTTTGTGTAGAAAATTCCCATATTCTATTTGTTAAAATTATTAAGTTACATAAATACATAAAATTTTTAAAGTAAAATAATTGCGAATACTATAGCGGGCATGCTGCTGGTGTCTTATAATTGAAAGTTCTTCTGTAAACAAAGTGGTCAGTACAACAAAAGTAAAATAAACATGTATAACGAGTAAGTGAATAAAAATCATTATTATCTCTCTCTCATTAGAAAAACAAGCGGACAGGTGTCGGGTATTCTTTAGAAACTCGAGAAAAACCATGAGAAAGCCAAATAATGATATTTCGACCCACTCATTCGATCTGAAAGAAATTTTAATATGTACATAATTTACAATTTACGCGTGAGAAAACAATCCTTTCTTGACAGTCGGGAAAAAAGAGAATGGAAAAGTCTCTCTTATTTATATTCATCTTATTCGTTTATAATCGTAATTTTGATTCAAATTGAACACTGTTACTCTTTTCATATCGCCTTTTCGACTTTGACCTACTCTTTTTATTTTTCTCCTATATTAAAAATTTTTTCATAAAAACATTTTTTCATACATATTGTTTTAAGATTTTTTCTACTCTTTCTTTCAGTTTCTTCATATTTCGCTACGTTTTTCATGAAAATTTTCCAATTCTATTTCTCACTCTTGATTTAAAATGAAATAAGAAAAAAATGGAATATTTTTCGTTAACTTGCAATTACAAGGATTGATTACTTTTAGAAATACTTTTGAAAGTAACAGAAAATAAAAATGATGTAAAGAAAATGGAAAAAGCAAGAAAAAAAATTAGAAAAATTTACTAATTTAACTGAAGGTATGACATTTTTCAAATTCAAAGCAAAAGGATGAATCCTCAAAAAAAAAACCATTCAAACACAGAAGAACAAATTCGGGGTGAAAGAACTATAAATGAAAAATCATCAGAGTTTAAATGAGGCAAATTTTTGTTTAACACTTGAATAAATAATATTGAAGTTATTCCGTCTCTCTTTTTCTTCGCCCAAAAAACTATTCAAATTCTAAACCACCACCAAAAAATTCAATAATTATAGGAAGAAAAAAATATCATTCAAAAAAGGACATTCGTCTCATTTCACTTTTTCCGTTTAAATTTGGTTTCAAATTTGATTTCAATGGCTTTAGAAAGGCATCCTTTGTCTTCTGATTTAAGAGGAAGTGTTTTGGTTGTAAAATTACTCATTTTTTTGTTTACAACAAAAAAGAAGTGTCACACGAGCGTGTGTCAAAAATTATTATTAATTTGTTGTGTCAACGACAGTGTTTAATCTCTATTCTGTCTTTATCTCTCTATGTATTATTTTTAATAAATAATTTAATAAATGTAGATTTTTTTTGAAGCCCATGAAAAATTTAATTCTAACAAATATTCCGATATTCATAGTGTTGCTTCTGTTTGTTTGTATGTTTACCCTAAGGATAGGTAGGATTAGTTTTCAAGGATATTATACCTTTTGCTGTAACATTATCCGGGGAAGCAGGTGAAGTCAATTTATGAAATTCGGTAGAGTTCAAAATAGACTGGCCTCTAGTGATCACAGCTGACCAGAGATATGGTTCCACAGGAGTCAATAGCACCTAGAGGAACGGTTTAAAACTAGTTAATATTGCGGCCTCTTAAACTAAAATTAAAGAGAAAAGAGATAATGAAAAGTCTGGCTAAAATGCATTTATCTTCAAGGGTTGTTTGGTTTTTGGGGGATCTCCCGGAGGGCCGTTGCTGATTAAACTTTAAAAAGATATTCCAACTTCTGGTGTTACATACTTTGGGGATTTCAGGTGCAGCCAATATCTGGCAGCTTTCTTGAGACCGCGGCTGGCCAATGATCAGATCTGGTACCACGGTAGATGGTGGCACGGCACCAGACTGACTACTGTTTGGACCCTCGAAAGGATGCCTTTCTACGGGGGTTTTTTGTGAAGTAGCCATTTGGCGATGATTGTGGAAAATAAGGTGAAGAAGAAGGAGAATGAAAAAGAAGAATGGAAAAAATAATTAGGGATTCTAAGTTAAGGAAGAGGAAGGAGAATGAAGTAGAAGAGGAGAAGTGGTGAATAAAAAATGGAAATTGAAGAATAAAGAATAAAAAACGAAGAATGAAGGCACTCTACCAAGAATGAAAACACACCCCCTGTGTGCAAGAATAATGGAGGAGAATGAGGAAGAAAAAAAGAAGTATGAAATGAAAGAAGAAGTAGACTACTTACAAAAGAATACTTTTAACGAGCAGATACTTTTGGGGATTACGTAGTGGTTGTGGTTTAAGCCCAAGGTCGTCTGAAGGGGTATACTAAAATAGCCTACTCGTAAGGCTTCGCACTTGTGGGAAAATTCGGAATGCAAGGGCGGATCATTAGCAACTGATGTTGCTAATTAACAGATGCTGCCGGCCAAAATAAGCCGATCTGACGTATAGATGAATGCAGTAGTCAAAAAACTATCTTTCGTATATGAGGTATAAAAATGGCACAGTGTAAAAAGATACACACAAATTAAGAGACGGAATCTGCGATTAATGTCTATTGGTACACGATGTCTACAGGTACACGAAAGTTCTTACTATAAACAGGGTGTCAAAGTATTTTTAATGGGCTAACAGTGTACATATCATTAAAATATATTTCCTTATTTGTACGTTCCTCATTGTCTATCGAGAGATTTTTGAAGTCCAGTGATGGGCTAGAAAGCTGAAAAGTGGCATGGATATAGTAAAACGTAGCCAGATTTTTTGGACTGTGGGCTAAGCATTTTTCTTTATGCCTGGCAGGGACAGGCTTAACAGCTAGTCGACAAATAAATGTTGGTTTTGAAGAGTTAATGCCGAACAAACAGAGTAGAAATCAGTGATGCCAACTTTTTTGGACCAAAAAGCACTTTAAAATGTAAAAAAGCACCTAAAGCACTATTTTAGGCAAAAAAAGCGTAAAAAGCACTAAGCCATTTTTTCAATTAATCGATAATTGAACACAAAACAAGCTACCACTTATTTAAAAAAAAATGGCGACGGCGTTGTTGGAGGACCATTTTCGTACATAACTTTAATTTGGATCATCATAAGTTGAGTCTGCATTGGGTCATAAAACAGTTTTTAAGTAATAATTTGATTTTTTTATATGTTTCATTGGAAGAGATATCACTGCAGACACTAGGTGGTAGAGTGTAATTATTACAGCATGAATTATGTCGACGAAGTTCATATTGAATATGAAGAATTGACTTAATGGAGTTCAAGGATAATCCGTTTCTAATTTTGGATTTACTGTAGTTCATCGAACTAAATGTTCTTTCAACTTCAGCGTTTGAGTATGGAAAACTAAAAATTCTTAATACCAAATTGGACAAATCTAAAAATGAATTTTTTTCTTATTGTATCTGTAAAATCGTAATAATTTCCAAGCAATTTTCTTTAATAAAATGTGTAACGAAAACAATTACATCGTTTTTATTGCGATTAACAACCGATGTGAGATTTACAAAACAAAGCAGGATTACAGAATACATGAAACTGAGTACTCCTCGCCAATCTTCTCACCTCTCTCACCAATAAACTCAAGAATTGATGCAACAAAAACTACACTTAATAAACAGTTGCCATACTAAAAGAATGTTTTTACAGTTAACAAAACTGTTACTGCATATTTCATTTTACAAAATTGTAGAAAAAAACTAAAAATTGTAAAAAGTGCTTTTTCTTAGTTTGGCACTAAAGATTAAAGTTTGACGTTTCGAGGCATCAAAAAGCACCATAAATAGTGTGAAAATAACTAAGTTGGTATCACTGATAGAAATATAAATTTTTGTTACTGATCCGATTTGGTTGGGTTTTAAACCTTTAAGGCCCGTTTTCACGACTTACCGATAGCTAAGGGTAGGATTGTATCGGCCGTTTAAAAAGTTTTTCTTTATTGCAACTTTACTTTGAATTACCACGTATGATGAAATTTCCCTTACCTTATTGCTCACTTTAGCCGATATAAATTTGTAATAATGGAACACTTTATATACGATCGATAAAATCCTACCTTTACCTATCGGTAAGTCGTGAAAACTGGCCTAGGAGTATCAGAACTTAAAACTGTTTTGCACTAAAATCATTCCTTTATGTTGCATCGTTTGGAGGTGAGCATGTTTTCAACACACGAAAATGTCTAAATCAGTGGCACCACTAGGGTTACCGTAACATAAAACCAATCAAGCAAATGCAAGAAATATTATATATATGTTGATTTTTACAGAAATTCTCTAGAAAGCTGTCTTACAATTTTTTGTCATACCAAACGTCAAACTCTATTAAAAAATAGCTGTGATATACTTGTCAGCGTTTTTATATGTACATGAAGTTTGACGTTTATTCTGACAAATAATTGTCAAGTGAATACCCCTAGTTATGTATGATTTATCCATGTCAATGTGTCAAAATATTTTATATAAAACCATGTTGCCAAACGAAGAATAATTTGTTGTTTATTTCAAACATTACGACGGCGATGCAAAAATAGATCGCTGTTCTTCAATTTTACGATTTTTTATTATAAGAAGGGAAAAGGTTGCCACAAAAAAACCCAAAATTGGATGAGCTTCAAAAGTCTCACATAAGTCGCAGACCGGCAAAAAGAGATAAATTTTGACTTTTGTCAACGAGCACAGAACCAGATTATCACTAAGAGAAGCAGTTAAAAATATGTGAGTGTATTTTGAGAGCTCTGTGCGAAATTTCGTGCTACATACATATCGCACTTGATCATAAAGAGGATATTAGTGTGCGGTTTTCACAATATAAGGGATTGAACGTGTAGAAAAATTTATATAAAAAGCACTCAAAAAAAACTTAGTGCCTTTTATCTTAATTTTACCACACAATTTGCACGTTATACATATTCATATCTACCGCTGTAAAAATATCGAGCTACTTTTTTTACTTTTTGGTGATGAAACGGTTGGTTTAAAAATCCTTTATCATATTCCGAAGATTTTAAAATTTTGAGGTAATGCCCGCTTTATGATCAAGTGCGTTATGTATGTTAATAATAATTGTAGAATTTAATAACTACTGCAGAAGTTCTCAATATGAGCAGAAAAGGGAAACTGGGCTTCATTTTCGGTGTCAGTGTCCTGGAATTCGGGACGTTAAATGTTAAGAGTAGTCCATGCTACTATACGCGGTTAAAGTATGGACAATCAAAGAAATTGATGAGAAAATATAAGAAGCTTTTAAAATGGGGTTATATACACGTATGTATATTAGGAACTCCCTGGACTGACCGTGTCTTAAAAAATAAAGTGCTAAGAAGAAACTAAACCAACAACTAACTAAAAATATCAAAGCTAGAAAAACCTAATTTTTAGGAAAATTCTTGAGTAAAAATAAGTAAAAATTTATACAAAAAGGATTGAAGGACTACGCTCGAGAGGCAGAAGAGAACTATCCTGGCTTAAAAAAATTCTTTAATGAACGGCATATTAAGATGAACAAAATCAAGTAAATTCTACAAAAAAATAGGGCACTTACCATTTCTGAATACTTATATACAAAATTGTATTTGCATGATTTCTAATATCCCAATAACGAATTTGCAAAAAGAGAAGAAGAAGAAGAGATACCTGGATAAACCAGTGCTTGTCCGTTTGTATGATCTATGTCAAATAGAACTAAGATTGTTTCTTCTCATCATAAGGAAGACGAATTGGTTGAATTCTGCAGTGACGCCTATTGCGTAACCGCTTTGTAGGATGGCGCTGGGTATCACAGACGGACCACTGATGTAGCCAAGTGATGGCTTTTTGATGGCTGCCCAACCTAACCTATGCATTTTGAACAATATTTTAATATTAAGAAAAAAATATTATAAATATTTATTTTTTGTATACTTGCAAGGCATGCATTTAATTCAGGGACTGTAACGGTCTTGAGTTTTATTTTAAAACTACTTTTTATACCCACATCACAATAGTGAAGAGGGTATTATTATATTTAGAACGTCGCTAAGGTTTAGTTGATGTTTGTTGAAAAATGCACTTCGCAATTCATTGAAGATAGGGCATGTACCAATAAAATGAAAAGTATTTCCCGTTGCGTCTAAATTACAGAAAGTGCAGATTCCGTCTGACGTGCTTCTGAAAGTTCTAGCATTTATATCTAAAAGTCCCCCTCTTGCTCTTACCAATAGACTTATCGCACGAGACGAGAGTTCCGTCCTTAGTAATTTGCAGTAAAGGAAAATTTAGTCATGAAATTGAAAGTTTCTAGCTTCGGAGATAAAGTTTTGATTTTCATAAATTTTAAGCAGGGGTAAAAAAAGTTTAAATTATTTTATTTTAACCGAAAAAATCTTTTAAGATTTTTTGTTATTTAATTAATATTTTTTATTAAAAATTTATTTAAAAAAAATGTTAATTAAATCAAAATTTTGTTTTTAATTTTTCTTCAACTAAAATAATAATTGGTTTAGTTTTCACATTAATTAAATTTATATACTTAATTAATTCATTAATTAAGGACGTGGTAAATTCCCAATTTTTATTTTTGATAAAAACACTGAAATTTATTGTTGAGGGAGAGTTGGTTTCTATGCGCATTTCGCTGGCCAGACCGTCAGGAAACTTTTTTTAAAGCCTTTAGAAAAGCTAAAATTATTATACAAATAAGACCATATAGTGAATAAGAATTTTAAACTCTCAGGTCTTACTTGTAACAATACCAAAGCTTCAACAAAGCAACAACAATAAACAGTGAAGTTATCTTTTCTTACATTCCCCTACAATTGGTTGGTTTTTTTCAAACACGAATTGTAGTTGTAAGAGGGTAAAAAGAAAAAAACAAATTGCTTAACAAAGCAACTTGCTATTTCATTTTTTCTTATTGCCGGACACATGCAAATTTGTTATCAATAGTAATTTTCGGGAATACAAAAATTATTATTAATTAATTATTTTATTAATGACGTGCTCACTTTTCAAACAATTTTTTTAATTGATAAAAAAAACTGTAATTACTTTTTTATCTGCAATAAAAAAAGTTTGCTTTTCTGATGCAGCGCAGTGATGCATTAACGAACGCACCCAAGATGTGTTGAATTATGAATGTGCCGTGCGAACAGCATGATTCGCATTCGTAATTCAAAGAGCGAACAACGTAATTCAACGTGCCGTGCGAATATAGCATTATAAGATATTGTGTTTAATATTAAGATTAACATGAAGAAATGTGCTCTCTCATTCTGTCGACGTTCTCTCAGGTATTATATCAGATATTATCTCAGGTGGAGACCCTGTGTTATGGGGTCTTAGAAGAATATTTAAAAGGCTTTACACGAAATGACAAACTTAGTAACCGTCATTCACCACTTGTGGGTATAGGTTTAGGGTATAAAACCTTTAATATGGTTGTAGTGGTAAGCAGATGACTGATTTTGTTATAATATAATTTCGGTCACAGTAATGTGTTCCAATAGTTACCTAAAACATGCCTTTCGGTGACCATATACTAAGAAATATTTTGTCTGCGTATACCCCGGTAGGCTAGCTGGTAGTGAGCTAGTCTATCAGTACCGGAGTTGAGGATTCGATTCCCGCCAGAGACTTTGGTCTCCTGCAGACAAGCGACGAAACTCTTTGCGGGACTTAGTGTCGGAATAATAAAAAAAAAAAAAAAAACATTCGTCGGTTATTTTGGAGATATCGTCCACTTAAGATACTTTCACACAAAAAATAACCGTATTAATTCTAAAACCATTTTTTTAGAAAGACTATAACACTATGCAACAAATGGGAAGTTTTTTTTTTCCTTGAATAACCACTATATTTTTTTGATTCGCTATAGTCACCTAACTGCAAAAATCGTCATTATTTTAAATTCTATGGTAGGGTTTTTTTCTGATTATAATCAGAAAATAATTTTGAGGACTCGTTAAGAAATCTGCAGAAAACCTCTAGTCTTAATTTCGGAATTATTCCGCTGGATAAATAAAATTCAAAATATAAAGCAACTGTACTTTAGCGCCCAAAGGCATGTTCATTATGATTCATAATAAAAGTGATTACAATTAAAATTTAGTTAAGTATAAATAATAAATGCAAGTGGGAACGGAGAAAAAGGTCCTTTGAAATTGTTAAAATAATAAGAACACGGGCTAAAGCAATAATAACAATAACAAATCATAATATTGTTATTGTAACAGCGTTCAAAAAGTAACACTTGAAATCCATTTAAAATTTGATTTGTTTATTTCGTTCTACATCAAAATACAACAAACTGGCAAACCATCTTTCTCACTTTCGAGTCAGTCATTCACAAAAGGGTGCAAATTAAACGTATCATCATCATCAGCGGCTGCAGCATCCTGCAGTATTCGTTAAGTTTATAACCCTGATCTATTCGCTAGCTCACATTCATATTAAAAGGTTTGGTCACGTGTCGGGTAAACTACATTTTTTCAACTTTTTTTTTTTAATATTTAGCATGTTTTTTGCCACTTGAATTTTATCTTCATAAACGAAAAAAAAACAACAGACACTTTATGTTTTTCTCATCAGCATCCTTGTAAAGGTGTCCATTTCTATGACTGGGGTAACATTTTGTAAATCAGAATAAAGAATAGATCTGTATAGTTTGTTTACATTTTTAAGGTTTGTTAATGATTCCATTAATACACATCCCTGTTTTTATGCAGCAGTAGTTACTCTCAAGTACCTAATATTTAAGTGTCTGTGTGTTAGTTTTTTTTTTTTTGTCCTGGGAGCTGTTGTGTAGACGTTCGTGTATTTGACGCTGTTTTCCAAATCTCTAGAGGTTTTTCTATTTTGGTTAGATTTATTGTGTGAAGAGCTTTGCGTACGTTTGTGAGTGTCTCTGGGAGACAGTGTGTCAGTATCAGTTTGTTGTTTTACTCCTTGATTTTAATGTATTTTCTTTATAAATATTATTTTTTGTCTGTTAATGATTTTTCCACCATATTTTTTTTTTTTTTTGGCTTTATTTTATTCAATTATTTTTTCATAGTGTCATTAATTAATTTTTGTAACTAGAATGTGAGAAAGAGATACATGTGCAAGTACTATCGGAACACACTTCAAAATTCAATTATATTTTTGCCATAAATAACAATTATTTTTTGATGTGAGCCGTTGAAAATGAGTTTTAGATCGGTAGGGGATTTATAAAGCTAAAGGTATAAAAAAGGACAGGAGTATGTGACAGAGTGAGTAGTTTAAGGTATAAAATTAAACCTAAACTTTCTTTAAGAATATACGAAAATTGTAAATCAGCAGATGTGTTCCGGATAAGAGTGGGTACCTTCCATTAAGCCCCATTGAGTTCAAATTTTAAAAAGGTGTCAATTGTGGTATGAATAATACACAAACTTCTTGCTAAGGAACCGATGCTTTTTAAACTCCAACTCGGCAGTATGTAAAAAAATCCGTATCTGTGGTTAGTGCAAATGTAGGCGCCCAGCCCAATATTTTTAAGATCTCTCACCTTAAATATTTCGTAGAAGTCACCGCTGCTACTTTGGGATCCTCGTAGGAGGCTGACTGATAGTCAATCGCATAACCACTAGTGGGTATTATCCTTCAGTGATGTACACACTATCGAATATAACTGACAGTGTTGCTCAAATTTTTTCTTGTTTGATAGTGTGGCCGCTTTTTTTCGCCGGTCAACATTCAACCATAAATTATTTTTTGGCTGACAGATAATATTTTTGGCTTATGTAGTAGTATTCAAGTCCCATGTGTTTTCCTCATATTAAGTAACTAGTGTTGTCTAACCCCAATGCATTAAAAAACAAAAAAAAAAAAAAAACGCTATAGTAAAAATTAAATCTTTAAATAATATTTTATACTAAAACAACCCCCATAACATAACAAATTACATAGCAATCATTGAAATTATTGTGTGCTGCTGTATTAAAATTACTTGTAATTATAACTGTAATTACAAATAATAACATTGTCATTGTAAACTAAATAGAAATTACTTTATACCTAGGTTCACAGAAAAAATTAAAAAATTCATAGAATCAAGCAAACAATTTGCTGATTTTGCACCTATTAACTATATGATTATATTGATTACATTAAATTGTATAAATTTAAAATTGTGACTTTATTTGTTTCAAAAAATTATATTTTTAATTTTAATTAAAAAATCATCAAAAAGCTTTGGAAATTCAAACAATGTGTTAATTGATTTAATTAAATATAGCTCAGATTTTCCCAATTCCCAACAACAATTCCACAAGTTTAAATTATTTTATTTTAAGCGAAAAATCAATTATGATTTTTTGTTATTTAATTAATATTTTAATTAAAAATTTATTTCAAAACAACTGAAATGTTAATTAGATTAAAATTCTATTTTTAATTTTTCTTCAACTAAAAAATAATTGATTCAGTTATAACATTAATTCAATTGAAATACTTTTTAAACAATATATTTGATTGATAAAAAACTACTGATAATTTTTTCTTTGTAAGCATGAGCAAAATCTTTAACTAGCGAAAAGCTCAAATTATCGATAAAATAGATTTTTTTTATTGTAAAATATTCAACGTTAAAACACAACTAATGCTGCATTTATAAAATATGTTGGTCCAAAAATTTTAAAAACTTGAAGAAAATTTGCCTTAATACAAATGGTTAAAAAAGTGACTAAATCTTGCCCCCTAAATTACTAAATTGGCAGCACTGGTTATTACTAAGATATAATATATAAGATAATAATGTTGTAAAATTCATATGGCCTGTATTGTTAGTTTAAACGCCTAATTTTATGCGCTTGGAGATGGTTTGTTTATTTACTTATGTTTATATAGAATTGTTGTTTTAAACACATTTTAAGCCAAAACGATATGTGATTAACTTGCAGTAATTTATTAGCCCTAATAAGTGTCCATAGACAATTTTGTTCACAAGGTGTGCTATGAAGTTATATCGTCATAATTTCCTTAATAATATTTTAGAATTGTTCAAAAAAAAAATATTGTGTTCCATACAAAATAAAAATTTTAATGCTGAGTTCATTCTTCGTTATAACTGTACAGTATAAATCTTAATTATAAGCGGTTGCCCACAACAGTCATATAGTTTTTTAAAGAAAAAAACACAGAAAATTCAAATTTAATGGGTAATGTTTATCATCATTTGAAAGAACATTCTTTGGCATTTGGTCGTTGCTACGTCGCAGATGGTTCATCCGTTTAGTCCAATTTTCGATCACTCGTTCGAACTTTCGACTGGTAACTGGCGAATGATACGCGTGATGTTTTCCTCTAAGGCCTGAATCGAAGCAGGATTGTCCGCATAAACTTTAGACTTTACATATCCCCACAGGAACAAGTCTAACTGTGTGATATCACACGATCTTGGTGGCCAATCGACCGGCCCAATATGTGAAATTATGTCCTCACCGAAGTGTTCTCTTAATAAATCAATTGATTGATGCGATGTGTTATCATGGCACGATAACGGTTCGAGTTGCTGCGAAGGGCGCCGAATCGACTCTCAACGGTCTTCGTGTACACTCTGTGCTACGGCCGCTATATTTTCTTCACAGCGTGCTGGACGTGGTCTATTCGGTCGAATATTATACAATAATGAATGCTGGGTCTCAAAATGGGTGATGGTGTTGCGTATAGTACGCTCAGTAGGCCAATTATGTTGACCAAAGTTGAGCGAAGTGCACGAAACACATTCCTCCCAGAACGTGAATTTAAAGTTGAACGATTTGTAAACGTTGTTCAGGCGTAAGTCTTTCCATTATGAAATGCCAAACAATACTAAACAAAAAAAAAAACATGCCAGCATGACACGACTCACACGTGATCTGTCAAAAAAAAGGCTATTGAAAAAAGTATCTCTACTTGAATCACCCAATATATTTCCTGAAGTTATTTTAAGACATATGACTTTACAACTTTATGAGTACCTTGTGAATCCCCCAAATATTTCAACTGTCGGTACATTTTACAACAGTGTACCAAGGCAAATTCATTTCAGGTTATCTCGGTAGTACAACAAGTACAACTCGTACAAAAACCACAAGCAATTTGTTTTTGTGAAATCATTGTACAATGTCAAAAACCGAAACAAATCAAAACAGAAACAAAGATAATAAACAAAATGTTGACATCCAACAATTATAAAGCTAAAGAAAAAAAGTTATCAGCAGGGCTTTTAGGGTCACCTGTAATGAATTCGCCTTGCAGTGTACAGAATATACTTTGTTTTTAAAATAATTTTAAATCCATAGGTATTTTTTTTTAGTTCTACAAATTTTTTTATAAAATTGTAATTCTATTTTCAAAATCAAACAAGCCTTTAATTTTTTTTAAAACAAAATGTAGTTAAAAAGATTTTTTTCTATAAATTTCAATGTACTTTCGTTTAAAATTGATGACCCCACAACTCAACCTCCAAAAATATGTATCATCAGGAAAATGTACTACACTCCCTACTTTTTTAGAATACGAACATGAGGCTTGGTGTCTTCAAATTGAAAATAGTTTTCGTGTGTGGAGAATAACTCAAGATGTTACAAAGTTCGAGTATTTGGAAATGAAGTTGGACAAATCTGTTTTGTATTTGTCTAGAGACATAAAGCACAGCCGCGAATAACGTTGTAAGTTACAAAATTATTATTTTTCAGGAGAGAAAAAAATCGTTTTTAACAGGCAGGATTATTTAATTTAATTTTTTTTTTTTTTTTGGTATCAAAAATAATATCTTATGCAAAATATCAAGAAATTTAAATATTAAATTACATGCAAATTTACAGTTTATATTTTTTTTAGTGGAAAAACATTTTATATCCATAATCGCGAAGTCATTAAACACGTTTTTCCACTACGCAAATGGATTTTAAAACGTTAGTCCACGTTGCAAAATCAAATTGTTTGTATCATTTTGTTAGTAAATTACAACGTTCTTCCACTGGCTGACTATTTGCATCACATTGTGACGGCGTTAATGTGTACCATTTTGGGCGATTTGATGTTTAACCAGTGTAAGAGAGTAATGTTGAAGGTAATCTGCAAAAACAGTTTTTTCAATAAGGCTGTTACAACACTATTCGCCGCTTTGCCTCAATTTGTTCCCCACCTTCCTCTGACAAATACGATGTATTAAAAGATCGTATCATTAAATCCTTAGCAGTGTCTGTTCAACAATAACTTAAACGACTGTTGAACAATAACATAAAGGACTTTGGTTATCAGGACCATCCGACTACCTTCAACGCATGAGATCACTTGTCAGTGGTAAACAGTGATGCCAAGAGAAATTTCAAAGAAATCCCTACGTGTCTAAATAAAATTCCCTTTTTTCCCTACAAACAAAAAAATTATCCCTACACTATTCCCTACGTTAAAAATGTATTGGTTTTAGCTTCAGGCAAACAAATACATACTCTGTTAACATTTTGTAAATATTATAATTAAGGGATTTATTAACATTTATTAAAAAAAAAAGCATTTATTAACATCAAGAAAAAACCAAAATAAACATTTTCACACATGTAAAAATTCAATTAAAAAAAAATACTGTGTGACAAATTTAATTTAATTTGGCAGAAACGCCACTGTATATCCTTCAATCTAGAGTCAAAACTAAGTCAAACTGCGTGTTTGATTTTCATCTCCTCATCTTTTGTCCTTTTTAAAGGACTTAACCTTTTTCAAGAATACTTTTTTTATTAATATAAGTATCTAATATTTTTTACCAAACTCGGTACCAAATAAAAGGGAAGGCTTTGTTGAATATAAAAAAAAATCTTTATTTCAAAATTTTAAAAAAAATTCCTTTTAAATATATATCCTTCCACATGCTTAAAAGTTTTCATTAAAATTTTTTAAAAATTCCATATTGTATGACTTTATTTCTCTTTGTTTCATTCATTAAACATTCTCCTTTAATATTCGCATATATTTTTAGCGAATGTGAGAGCAAATGCAAATAACAAAAATAAGCGATTAGTTCGCAAATGTGAACCCAAATATTCGGCTCTCCTAATATATACGTACATGATTGTGGCACTTGTTAAAGATTGCCAGGCTATTAGGGCTCTTAGTAAAATACTACATTTGTACCTAAATGCTATGGTATATGAAAAATTTAAATTTTTAAATGAAAATAATACGAATATTCACGTATTTTAACACAATATATCGAAAATGAGACAATATTTTGAAAATTCCCTACAATTGCCTTAAAATAAAATATCTGTCCTTTTTTCCCTACGCTGTAAATTTTCCGAAAAAATCCCTACAAAAAGGGAAAATTCTCTACTATTGGCATCACTGGTGGTAAAGTAACCAATGATATTTAAAAAACACGGTTTTTTGAACGTCTACCAGACAAAGCCAAAAGCATTTTAGCAGTATGTGAAAACAGTGATGTTGATAAATTAGCTATTCGAGCTGATAAAATCGTAGAAGCTTTTTAAAATTTAACATCGAAGTTCGTCTCAGAAATTGCTAAACCTTTAAATTTTAAGGATTTGTCAAGGAAATTAGACAATATTTTAAAAAGAAGTGATGCTATTGAAACTCGCTCCAGATCAGTTCAATGCACAAACACAAGTTTTCCAATCATCGAAATTTGTAACACCAAAAAACTAACCCCCATATTTATAAAAAATATTTTAGGCTTAGAGCAGGTTTATGAAACGAATTTTCTATGAAAATTTATTTAATAAATCTTTTATTAGTCAAAAATATTTGTTATGAATATGGAGGCCCTAATTGTATACAACGCAACGCCAAAAATTACATAGAAATCAAAAACAAAGTCAAAAATATTTTATAATTTTGTTGTTTATTTCTATAGAAATTCATATTGCGTGTAAAAATTTTCAACGCCATAAGATATGCAGCGTTTGAAATTTAAAAATTCAATATTAATTTCTGTAGAAATAAACAACAAAATTATAAAATATTTTTGACTCTGTTTTTGTTTTCAATGTAATTTTTGGCGTTGCTCTGCGTTTTACACAATTAGAAAATAAATATTAGCAGATGTGAGCACCAGTGCTCCTTGGCGGTAGCAACAAGTGCGCGTTCCTCAAGATTTAGTTAAAATGAGAGGATGGGAACGTGCGAACCATCCGTTGAACTCGAATGTATAAAGAGATTCTAAATAAAACGAACCAGTTTTTTTTTCTTATTAAACACATTTTACTGCTTAAAAGACAATTGATTCACATACAATTTCCAAGAATAGAAAAAGTCTGCGAAATTGTTAATCCCAATATATAAACTTATTCAGCTTTTAAACTTTTACCACATGACTCTTTTAACTCTTAAACTCGCTAAAATATAAAATGAAAAATATAAAAATAAATACTTAAACAAATAAAACTATAGACATAAAATAAATACTTAAATTACATTTGACATTTACGATTGAAATAATAAAAATAATATTGTATCTACTTATGCAATAAAATATATGATTTTATACAGTATCTAATATAAGTATATACCCATATGATTTTTACGATAATTTTCATTTGCGTTATGGGTTCATAAAAAGACATTTCAACATTTAACAGAAAACGACTTGAAACATTTTAAAGTTGCTACTCACACTGCCATAAATTTCCGCCCCAACCCTGCTGCCCTTTTTTATTTGTAAAAAAAGCACAAATAACAACAATAAAATGTCCCAACGTAAAATAATGACCGTAGAATTGTTGTAACTAAAACAAGTGAAACGAATTGGAACACATTTTCAATGTGATTGATTTTGAATAAAGAAAATGAAATGAAAACCTCGAGTACTAAAAATTGAATAAAAACTAGAAAAGAAAGAAAACTCAAGTGTGATCGTAAAATTAAACTAAAACAATGAAAACACAAACAAAAAAATGTACTTTTAACACTTTTTACGAGCACTTGGCGGCTGGTTGAAGGAATTGTAATGAAAAACAGCCATTGAACACTCGTTCCATTAGTTACAATTGTGTGGCAAGGAATTGTTGCATGACAAAAGGGAGAGAAGTGGCGGAGAAGCGTTTACTTTTTTTAATATTTTATTTAACTAGTATGTGCATTTTTAATTAATTGACTTTTTAGTTTTTATGGCTTCATTAATTATCGCCAGATAAGATGGAAAAGCAACAATTAAAAACACACACACACACACACACACACACACTTACGCGACACAGTCAAATCATCTGTGGTCACTTACTTTTTTCCAAGGATTGCAATAAATTGGGAATCAATAAGAAAGAGAGAGGGTGCAATATCTTTGAAAACATCGATATTTTTACGATAAACATCGATGTTAAAAAACATCGATAAAAAACAATACACCGAGCATTAAATCATTTAATATGGATGCTGCATCCATTCGCTGCGAACTAAATTGTTTTTGCCGAATCCGATCTGAGGTCGGTAAGGAATTGTGGCAAAATTTATAAGATTATTTGACAATAATGCGCACCTCTTTGCCTGAGGAAATTCTGAAATCTTGGCCGAAATGCCCGAGATATCTGTACGAACTCTGAATAATGTCCTAAGAAAATTCTAAGGTGGGAAAATTGATTGCAAAATAACGATAAGTTCTAAGGTGGGAAAATTGATTGCAAAATAACGATAAGTTTGTGTCGAATATTATACAGATATCTTCATCTACATATATGAGATTTGTTTGCCTCTAACTGATTTAAGGAAGGGAGTTAATATGGGACCTATAGTTAGTTTTGGACCTACATGCACCACATTTTGTTCATAACATGGTACCTATCACAAAAGTTATTGTCGCCAATTAAACTTATTCCAATACTTTTACAAACAGTGGTATTAATATGGCTAAAGAATCTAATAGTCAATACTGCACAAAAATTTCCAGACATTTAAAACAGTCAAATCCACATCCTTCGAAACAGCGCAAATAACCACATTCATAGGGAGGTTATTTCGTTTTACATGAGCACCTGCCATAAGAGCACTGCTATGTCGTCGTACGTGACATTTGTACGCCTTCAGAAAGATAGAGATTTTGCGAAAATTGTATTAAATGGAAATTTTTTTTTATCATAATATTTCATTTAGAGGGTACTACATATGAAAAAAAATTATCACACTCGGAACCTTGTTGTCCAAAATATCGAGCGAAACAGGTGGATATCGTACGTAACCTAAAATGGGAGTGGTTTTGGGGTGAATGTAAAAAATGCGAAAATCTGCGAACTGTGGGAGGTATTTTTTCTTTTGGTAATTTTTAACATTAAACCACATATTTTTCCTTTATAATCCGTAATTGGAAAAAAACATTTTTTTTGATGGTGTTATAATGAACAAAATGTAATATCGTTCGTGATATACCGTACGTGACAGATTTTTCTCCTATAGTATTTACAAGTTGCGACATATATTTTGGTTAATATATATATGTACAAATACTTTAATTATCCAATTAAGAAAGTATAGTCGGTCAAGTCTTTCCATATGATACCCTACACATAAAAATTTTACCATAAAATTTTGAGAGTGCACCCTATTTGGTAGCCATGGTCAATCAAAGTCGACAGAATGGAATTATGCTATGAGGCTAAGAGTTATTTACAAATTATTTGTGTCGAATATTATACAGATATCTTCATCTACATATATGAGATTTGTTTGCCTCTAACTGATTTAAGGAAGGGAGTTAATATGGGACCTATAGTTAGTTTTGGACCTACATGCACCACATTTTGTTCATAACATGGTACCTATCACAAAAGTTATTGTCGCCAATTTGTATGTCAAGACCAACATTTAGAAGGAAGTTATGGCATTATAAGCTATTTACGGGAGTGTTATTTGTATGGGTGCGTGCTATGGTTAAATATGGACCAATACTAAATATTATTGGTCAGAAGATTTAGGTTATAATAAAATAAGTTTGTACCAAATTTTAACTTAATACCAATATAGTAAGATGATACATTTTTGTATTATTATTGCATTTAAAATACTTAGAATATCGTACGTGACGCCCTTTAAAATCTTATAATATTTTTGTAATACCAATTTAAAAAAAAAATCCGATCAATATTTGCTTGCAACAAATATCTTGTTTTGAACTTTTATTTTGAAACACCTACGACTTATCAAATACAAATGACAAAGACAAAGGATGTTTTTGCACCACGTACGTGACATAAGCATAGCATCCAAAACAAGCCAAAAAATAAACCGCTAGCATGGATCTTTTTCATTGTTGTTGTAACATTAATTTTAAAGTATAATTCCAATGCTATCAGTATCTGTATTTAGTCGTCAGAAAAGTGAAAATTTATGATTGCTGTTCAGGTTAAATTAAATTTTTTGCTTTTTAAAAATTGTAATAAACTTTAAGCACTTATGAGTGGTAAAGTTTGAGTGTTTTTCTCCTGTTTACCATATTTAAAAAAAGTTTCAGGTGTTTTTATTTTTTGAGTCGTGATTAACATTCTCATGGAAATTCCTATATGGCTTAATCTCATCGTGGGTCTCAACCACATGGTGATATAATATATGCGCTTACCAAATTTCCGCTTAAAATATACACTCACCCCTTGCTAAGCAGCCGGAGCTATCTATCCACCACTTCAATAGTTGATTCAAGCAGCATCTTTTGAATAGCAACAACAAATATTTATCCCCCCACAGGCCGACCTTTCCCACAAGGCTGAAAATCAGACTTCTGTGTGGACGTCACCCTTCTCACTGTTTTGGGCTTAAGCCACGCTCGACACGTGATCCCCGAAAGTATCCGTTCAAATAAAACCACGACCTCCGCAAAGACAATGTTCTCAAAAGATAGGAAGCTTTTCTCGCAAGAACCATACTAACGAAGGCCGCCATAAATAGTCAGACCGGTAACTGCACTTACCGAGGCTTACTGACTTCCGTGGTACCAGAAGGAGAAAATACTCTGCTGTGATTTCGAACTCGTTTGAAATCCTTAGGAACTCTGGCATTTTGATATTTGGCGCACATTATTATTTACCTGTTATGTATCCCAGTGCATGTAACATCAAGAGGTCTGAATCCTCAAGATGCTTTTACTACGCCTCCTTAGAAGCGCAGCACATCCCCCCATTCATATGGTAGTTGGATATATACCCTCATATGCCAGTTATAGTTTTTTAAAACGTAGGACTCGTAAATTTTTGGTTGGATATAACAACTAAAGGCGCGAATCCCACATAGATTAACTAAAATGTAACAAAATTTATTGAGCAAAATTTCCCATAGGTCTCGCAATTAATTCCATGGAAAGCGGTGATTTAAACAATGGAATATCACCAGAAAAAGCTCTAGCCAGTGCCCACCATACACGTAGAAAAAAAATATGTTTAAATATGGTCACCTCCAACAAAACTTTTTTTACATAAAATTTTAAACATATTATGTTTAAATTTAACCATATTATTATCACCGACAACCATATTATGGTTAAATGTGTCCTCCATCATGAAGCCACAACCATATTATGGTTGCCACTAAACATGTTATGGTTAAATATGACAATAATTTGTTTTTAAATTAACAATAGTATTTTCCTCTTCTCCAAGAGCAACATGCTATAGTTGAAAACCAACCATGCTATTATAAGTGTTAAACATATTTTAGTTATTATTGACCAAAACATGTTCGGAGACAACCATAATTTGGTTGTGCCCTCTTGATGGAGCACACATTTAACCATATTATGGTTGTCGGTGATAATAATATGGTTAAATTTAACCATAATATGTTTACAATTTGCATTAAAAATAGTTTTGTTGGAGGTGACCATATTTAAACATAGTTTTTCTCTGGGTGTATAAAGCCAACACTTAAAACTCCAAATTGGATTAATTTTTTACCCATTCTTATTTAATCTATCAAATTAAAATCGAGAGTAAGGCCCTTTCCATATTAAAATAACAATATGTACGCATTTTTCCAAATTATAATATTAAAATAACAATATGTACGCCAAATCTCCAAATCTGTCTTACGTTTTTCGCCGATGGTTATTATTATCACCACAAATTTTATCGTTCAGTTTTAAGTAATACATGTGTATGTGTTTATTATTTGTAATAAATATGACCTTAATAAGAAGATTAACTGCCGTATTCATATAAAAATAAATTGGATATGAAATCTATTTTAAGGAAAATTTGTATGGAAATTTGTTTTTAAAATACGTTTGAAATCTATTTTATTTTTTATGAATACGGCAGTAAGCCTTTACCTTTATAAACAAAGTATAAGTTTATAAATATGTGCATAATTGTCAGACATTATAGCATATTGGTTGATATATTTCCATTATTTTTAAAACTTTTTTTTAAAAAAAATGTTAATTGTTTTCGACGGTAAAGAAACTTTACTGACAAGATAATAACGAAATAAGATTCTAATGTCCAATTTTCAAGATAGTTTTTAAATCTATATTATGTTAATTTTCATATAAACTTTAATCGTATATAAAAAACAGATTAATTTGTTGAGTATTATTTGGAAAGTCTTATTTAATTAATATAAAAGTATGGTAGCACTACTAAATACAAAAAAAAAAAAAATATAATGAAAAAGTGTAATTATTTACAAGGTGGCTTCAAAGAACAGCTGCATGTTATTGATTTGCCCATTGTTGTTGTATTGTTAAAATATTGAGGCCACCTTGCCAAGTTTTTACAATGGAAACTTATACCATGTTGCCACGGACAGCAATATTCGTGTTTCGCTCTTCCATTCCTGTTTCGCGCCCGAAACATGATTGAAACAACCTGTTTTGCCATACAAAATTTTGAGAGAAAAACAGGTCGTTTAATTTTGAGACATGCTGCAAAACAGAAAAATGTACTATAATCTCCAATTTTGATAACAATTATCGTTAGTTTATCTGAAAAAGAATCAAGACAAAGAAAAAAACAAAATAAAATTCATGTAAAATAAAAAAAAGTGATAATTATTAAAAAAAATAATATTAATCAAAGTTTTAAATAATATATTTTTAATTTTTACATACATTTAATCTATTTTAAATAATATCACACTAACAACAGAAAAGAAAATGTCAAAATGAAACAAGGATGAATCGTATGAACAGCGTGCTTAGTAATATAGTTTCAGAGAACGAAACAAGTGGTTTATATTGTCGTATGAACACAGCATTAAGTTGAATTTAAATGCACCAAGTCGGCGAATAAAGTTTCATTCAAGTGTTTAGTGAAGAAGTGCATTTTGTATTTAAATCGATATTAAACATAAATTCGTTTTAATATCCATCCTGAAAATTAGCCATAAGTAACTATTAGAAAAAAAAACATTGCAGTAAAACTTGTTATTTTTCAGTTATAAGCAGTAAGCATCGGTTTTTGAGATTTCGTTTAAACTAGGCTTAGTTAATCTGAAACCCGATTTGTGCCATAATCAACAAGTTTGTATACAACATTTTGTCGGAACAGATTAGTTTTGTTTATGTTGGTCTTGAATGAAATAATAAAAAAAATCACATTTCGCCAGAAAAATACGAGTTACAGAGTACGCTAAACTAAGTTTAATCTTAATCCACATCTTAAAAACACGACCTGGCGCTGGTAATTTTAATCATTGGTCGGCGAAAAATTGGTTAATAAAAATATGTTGTGAATTATTTAATTCATAACAGATTGAGTTCTGGAATCAGATATAATACAAGATATGTATTACATTCTCGCTTCCTATTGATTACATTTACCTGCTGCGAATATTCTCTCTCTCTGGGTTTGTGGGGTAAGGGTTATACACTAGAATCAAACTCACTTTCGCTTGCGAACAAAAGGTTAAATTTGACCTCTGAAGATCGAAAAATAAAACCAAAACATGTCTCATTTTAAAAGCGATTGTATGCCCTTTAATATCCCTTAATGCGTCGATGTTTTCTAAACAGGAATTCATTTTATACGGGAACTATGACTAAGGACAGACTGATCCTCATAATACCCAATAAAAAATGGAGCTTCCAAAGAAGCAGGTTTGTAAGGAAGAAACGTAAAAGTTTCGCTTACCATATCGCTTACGGAAGAAATTAATTTTATATGGCGAGTTCCCACTTTGAAGCAATACATTTTTGACACAGAAAGCGCTTTATTCAGCGCATACAAAAATTGGTAAATGCAACAAACAGCTTTACACATTGAATTTTTTTTACCGTTTCTCTTTAATATGCTCCCTTACAAATCTGCTTCGTAGTATGGGAATGTCTTCGATCTTCAAATTTTATATATATATTTTAAAATTTATTAAGAATTCGTTCACTTGCTTTACTGCATCTTTGTATGTCTTATTGCGAAGCGCTTAAATGTGTGCTTACTTTTTGAAATGTAATATTAATGCTTCGCAAAATAGGAATTTTTTTTATTGGAAAGTTTTTTTTTGGAAATATTTAAGACTTTATAAATAATTAAATTTTAACATTGTGGTCATAAGCAATGACCCTGCAGCAGCAAGATTAAGAAGATATCAGAACTGGATTTAGAGCCCTATTAATGGAGAAAGTCCCTCCTTATGAAGTTCAGCTATTAACGAAAAGTGTAATTGTTAAGAAGTCTAGGGCAAAAGTAATTCATCTAAATTTGATTAGATTCCTAATTCAAATACTGAGTGGAACTTTCACTTAAAATTCTGAAAAACCCGCAATCATCGCATCTCAAGTTATTTCATTTAATGCTCCTTTGACGTCCGGAAACACTACCATAATGTTTTTACCACACGGTAGACTCTTCTCAAACAAATTCAACAGATCGTGTAGAGCAGTTTCAGCCCAATTTTCTTTGTTGTACGTACGACGAAGTTTTGATAATAGATCCGGATCGATTGTTATTTAAAGATAGTAGTCCACCATCCAGCCCATCTCGTGGTTTCAAAAGAAAGGATTAAAAAAACTGATCGATTCTTCGTGTGATATGTGAGCTTTTAAAACTCTATGAATTAATATAACAATCGTGTGACTGAACCTGATTGAAATGTAGCCCAAATATCGCGGATTAGCAGAGATATAATACCCACAGCTCCTGTAGGGAGCTATACTACCCACTACTGCCAGCAACTTCGCAGGTTTGATACCCTCCGGGACAGAACACTTACTTCGAGAAATGCTTTTGATACAGCACCAAGATTTTTTTAATTTCCGTCAGTCGACAGATCGAGGTGTGTGTGCTGACTGAAAATGTATCAATTACTCGTCGAAATTTAGTCGGAATTCTTTATGAAGAGGATTTTGGAGAGAGAATTCTACGCAAATGGAAATTTTCGGACACGCTATTAATGCTCTCAAAAACCGCTTCGTAAATCTTATCTTCCCTTTTTTGCTGTCTAAGATAATATTTATAAGAATTTTAATTAAAGTCTAATGAAGAAGTTTTTGCGTATACAAAAAATACTTCTGATGTTTGTTCTAATGGTCTGAAGCTTTCTTTTCCACCATTAAGTATGTTTCGGATCATTCGGCCTAGTAGTGGGGCAAGAAGATTTTCTAGAAATATCAAGGAGCCTAGTTTTCCTATCACTATCCGATATGCCTTAAATTTTATTATACCTTTATTATAAACATCTGGAATTCTATAAAAAATTAGACAATTTTTTTAAAAACTGCAAGTGTCAATAAACATCGATAACTTATTTAAGGCTTCATTAGTTGTTACTTACCGTTGCCGTTCTGTTTCGTTCCTTTCTGTAGCAAATATTTTGTAATTACTTTTTCTGTGAAAGGAATCATCTGCTTTTAAAAAGAAAAGCATTGATATTGTAAAAAATAAAAAACTAATATTTTGTGTCAAAAATACGTAAATTTTAAAAAAATCAAAAAATTACAGAGTTTTCATATCACAACAAACTATGTAATACATACACACTTTGGCCGTAACTTAACGTTGAATTCTATTTTGAACAGATTTGTCCGCAACAAAACAGCACGAAAAAGTAAAAAACAGACCACACATAAAGACTTTCAATGGAACAGAAACAAAACAGCTGATTCGTAACAGAACAGAACGTACAAACTAATTCTGCCTTTATACTACCAATACGTAAGCCAGTGTCCCGGCATAAGCAATAGATATTTCCGCTAATCCGGGAATTAGCGGCCCCTAAATAAACCAAATAACTAGTGAACGATTTGTTACCGGATAATTCAAGTCTTCTAACTAAATCCTCTGACGTCTTGGCGTATGTCCTTTTTGCCGTAGTATATACTGTAAGTCCCTCAATATAAAACCAAAGAGTGAAATGGTTTGAACGCACTCACATTAATTTTCTGTTATTAAGTTATTGTTAATATCCAAGTACTTATGTTGTATGCCATAAAATAAAAAAGAAAACCAAATCTTTATTATGAAAACTATAAAAGATATTAAAAATTTATTAACAAATATTTACATACAATTCATAAATAATACATATTCATTTACTCATAAATACACAAATACTCGTTTATGACAAACGCTTACGACACACGCTCTTATTAATATATGCCGTTATACGTACTCAATTTTCATATTGAAAGAGAATAAAAAAAAAACTGTAACTTCACGCTCCTATAAAAATCAGATTTACGATTGATGAACACGATTTTTGACGTCTGTCAATGTTGAAATGTCTATGTCATAAAATAATAAAAATAATAATCTTTATGTACATTCCCAACTACAATTCTACTTGCGTTCAAAATTGCTGTGATTTTGATTTTTACGAGCACCAACGACTCAGCCATTAATAAAGATGCAGATGTATCCTTTTCTTTACGTTTACCCAGTATTTATGACCAATTTCAAGTACGACGACGATACCACTTTTACAATCAGGAATAATTTTAATAAATTCAAAGTCATCTTAATTACTGCGACGACCCACTAGATTTTACAGATTTTCATTAAATCGTATTTTTGTATTCTTTTCAGTTTTTGCTTTTGTTTGGAATTATCTGCGTTTTTAGTGCATTTAAAGCATTTATCTAATATTGGGCATATGCTCCATTAATATTCTTATGCATTTTTATATTCATTTTCATTGAAATGATTTTCGTATTTTACGATTATTGATAAGTGTCATGTGGTGTATTTGTAAATATACTACATATTAAAAATGATGTAAATAGAATTAAATATTTAAAGAATATTAATAATTTTATAGCAAACAAGTGCAAGTAAATTTTCTTCTATTAAAAGATTGTTAATGTTTTTGATTTTAGGAATCACAATATATGAATAATAGAATATTTTCAAAAACTTATATTTACGATAATGTTTTACTTTGCCATGAAAAAGAAAAAGATCTTTATATAAACTTTTGACAAATAAGTATATCAGCCGATTTAAGTAGAAAATTTTTTTTCCGGAATTCGTACCATTTTTTTAAACAATGTGAACTTTTTCGACCACGACGCACTGTGGCTAAAAATTCAAATTCATCGGCCAAAAGTCAAATTCTTTTTGACCGCTGGTTTCCAAAATTTTTATGCTATTCGATAGCAAACATATAAATATAAGACTGATAATGGTGGGTGTGGCATGCTGATGGAAATAATTATTTAATGTTATTGAAGACAAAATTTAATTTTTATATATTTTATGATCAAAATTAAATTAGGATTTCTTGCTTTCTTACTTTTCAATAATGGGTTGAATTTTTTTCGTTATATTAGTGGGATAGTAGTCACTGTACCGTTTATACCTGAAGTGTTATTAAATATTTTCCCAGGTTCTATATTGTAGTTAAATCCGAATTTCAGAGGAAAAGATTGTACGACCATCGAAAAGCTAAAAGTGTCCTCTTTAACCCCATGTATACTTTTGCAACTGTGTGGACCTGTCTGTAGAAAACTTTTTTCATTTGAATGAAATTACTCGCAACATATTGTTTGCCTTTTTTAAATACTCGTATAACACAATAGTTTACGAACGTTTTGTTTCGAACACTTTTAGGTTATCTCCTTTGCCTTTAGATATATTCGGATAAATGGATTTTTTCGGTTAATTTTTTTTAACGATTTTTCGAGTTTTTTAATCGGTTGGATTATGTTTAATATCAAACTGTTATCAATAGTTGGTTAAACATATTTTATATTATAGGCCTTAAGCAATTTCTCTATAATTGGTATATTCGAAAAAAAAAAAATTAAATTAAGTAACACACAATGATTTTTATAAAATTAGAACTAGTTTTTTAATAAATCCATAATTTTCTGGAAAATTCTGATCAATATCGAGTGTAAAATAGTGACAGTTTTGCCATTTTTGTAAAAAAAACATTTTTGCGGAATTGGGAATTTGGGGTATTTCTTAATCAAAAAATGGGGATACTTTTTAGTCAACTGTTTTAAGATCTTTTTGGTCTACAAAACCTCAAAATTACATTGTGATGTCTCTACCCAGGTCAGATTCATGGCATAGATGGGGGAAGTGCAATCATTTTGCAGTTTCAACTCACAGCTTGTAATAGTGCAAAATTATTGCAATCAGTTTGTTGATGTTGAGTGATGAATTAAAATTAGCAGCCTCACTAAACATGAGTGATAGTGATGCTAAAAAAATGTTTCACTCAAAAAAAGAAAATAGTTAGATTTAAGAAAAAGCAATCATCAGTTTACTGCAAATATTTGCTCTTCACTCATTTGAATGCAACTTAAAATTTTGCACTAAATGTACAAACAAAAAACTTGTTATTTCATGATTAAAGATATGAGATATTCCGTTATTGACAAATTATTGACATGTTGTTTAATTTCCTTTCGTAGCCATATCATAACAAGAATCTAAAATTTTTCTCATACAAAATTACACTTTTCAAATTTTAGTGAGAGTCTATTTATATGCAGCTTTTTTGATTGCAAGTACAAATTTTGCACTATTTGAATTGAGTGCAGATTTTTGCATTCAATCTTCGATTAATGATAGTGAAAAAATTTGCAATATCACTAATTTTTTTTCGTGGTAGTCATCACTAAAGCTGGTAAAAAAACAAGTGCAAACTAATTTTTTTGCAGTTGTATCAAGTGATAGTGCACTGCTGATTTAAATCAATATTTAGTGCACTACCCCCCCAACTATGATTCATGGAATGTCAAACATTAAAATTATTATTTATATAGTGTAAATCCAGGCGAATTCATACAGGTGACCGCATCATGAGATAGAGTTATGCTAGCTATCCCTTGTTTTAAAAAATACTTTGTATTTTGTTTTTGTAAAAAGTTAGAGTGAAAGTCAAAATTATTTGGTGAAAACATAAACAAGGGATTTTTTTTGTTTATAATTGCTTTAGAAGGTAAATTTTTTTCTGTATTGCAAATTTATTGTGGCTCCACTTATTCCTTACGCACTTTTTATTCATTGATTTGTATATTATATTCACTCTGTTTGTTTTATAAAATTTAAATAAGTTTTTTTTTTCAAATATATAGATTTTTATTAAATTTTAACTTATTTTTTCACAAAATATAAACAAAGCTTGACATTAAGTATACACGCAAATAAATAAACAATAAGCAGATGACTCGAAAATGTCACCTGTATGAATTCGCCTTGGTGTAAATGAATGCAGGGCTTTCAATATTCTAACAAAAAGATAAGCTGTCAATACGCTCTATTTTTGACATTTATGATCAGTATACCCTGGGAAATTATAATGAATATATTCAACATTAAACAACGCTACCAAATTATCAAAATTTACTATAAAAATCAGTCATCGATTTGCGCAGCTAACAGAAGGAAATTGTGTTCAGCGACGGGGCACGTGCTAAGCTTAACGGGCTTTTTAATAAACAAAGTTGCCGTATATGAAGTGAGGTCAATTGACCATAAATCTTGTAGACTCCGTTACATCCAGAAAAATTCACCGCTTGCTGCGGTTGACAGCGGACCTGATTTTTTAAAAAATTAAGCCGGAGCTCGCATTACGGTCAATAGTAGGGAATTATTTCGGTTAACCATTAAAAGCTTAACCGATTAATTACTACCCGATTAACTGATCGATTAATTTTAAATAGGCTATTTTCGATTAACGACTAAGCCGGTTAATTTCTGTCTATTAACTGCTAAACCGATGTAACGGAATTTTTAATTTTTGTGGTATCATAACTTATTTTTTTGGTGTTTTTAATTATTTGTTTCGTCTCATATACAAAAGGTATGTGTTTAGAAAATGTTTCATAGAAAAGAAGGTGTTCAGTGATCTTCGTTTTAAATAAGTGTTTGTTATCAACTGGTTTTCTTCTACTTTTAACGTGTTTAGTTATTTGTTTCTTCTTATATAAATATTTTAACAGAATTAATCGAAATAATTAGCATTGTTAAAAATTTAAAAAAATAAAAACAGGAATCTAATGGCATAATGGAAGAATTTACATGTAAAGAGAATTCCAGGAAAAGGTCTGAGAAATTAGATAATCTGTATTATGGGTTGCTTTCGATTTCTCCAACATCTTCTTATCAAGAAAAGAATCGCTTATATACTAAACATATAAACAAAATTATTTTTCTAAACGAATATCTTCTAAAGATCTCCTAAAACTATTGAATTATTTTTTTGTTTGCTCGTTTTAGTTCAAGAATTGTTATGTTGGTTATGTTATTGTTTTTTTAAATTATGAATTTTTATTTATTGATTCATATTACTTAATTTATAAAAAGAAACTTTATACATAGGTTAACCGATCAATAACAAAATTAACCGATTAAATCAAAACCTCGTTAAATGAATACCCTAGTCAATAGGGATCGTTACCGCGCCCTGATCAATAACTCCTATGTATAGAAATATAGATTACATTGATAGGGGCGAGATGTGGTTTCAACAAGATGGTGCTACGTGCTACGATGCTACCGGACACCGCAATTAAATCAAAATTAACACCTCACGATTGTTTGTTACATAAAGTCACTAGTTTATGCCAATATACCAGCAACAATTGACGCCTGGCAGACCCTTTAAGAATATCTTTCTATTTTAAAGCAGAGAGTTTTAAGCCATAATTGTGAATGCAGTAAATCTTATTTCAAGCAGGGGTTAAGCCGGTTTTGTTCGACTCTCAAAGGATGTACTTTTGAAGATAGTAAGACCAACAAGATATTATTTGCTTTATTTCGAACCAAAAATAGTGCTAATCGATTTATTACACAGGTGTCTGATAAAAAAAAGTGGTTTACATTTATAATTTCTTTAAAAAACATGTATGTAGATATTGGTCTTTATATTGCAAATATAAACTTTTTTTAAATGTTTAATGTCACATTTATCAGATGACGGTACGTTTGTCGTTTTTCTTTCTAAAACTTCATCCAGAGTGCAATATCGCTGCCTTCAGTGAATGATATAAAAATTGTAATTTTTACTCGACTGTATGTGAACGAGTTTCACTTTTTCTGGCATCTCTGTACCCATACTCCACCACTTTCTCTTATTTAATATTCTGCTTTGTTCAAAATAACAACAACAACACAGAAATGGTTAACTACTATCCACTACTTCTGCACTAGTTTTGCTAAATTGTTTCAGGTGTTTCGTGATTTCGGTGGTTTAAATAATTTAAGGAATAAAAAGAAATTAACAAATAAAATTTAAATATTTTTGCAAAAATAGGTATTTAATATAAACCTTCAAAAATATTTGTGAATACAAATTATCTCAAAATAATAAAAATAAAATTGTGAAAATAGTGTAGCAAATTTGTAAAGAAAAATGGAATTTGTACATTGATTGCAATTCGGGGTTTTTTTTTGTTTATTTTATTTCTCTTCGTTTGTGTTTAGTGTGTTTGTTTGTTCGTTAATTTTTTCGTGCAATAGGTATTTTGTTTTTTTAGAACAGGCATCAATAATAAATTGAATAGCATTACAAAAAGTGAAGAATAAAAGAAAAGCGTGAAATATAGTAAACATAAGGAAAAATACGAGTTAAACCAGACTCTTTTTTTTAACAAATTAGCGGTGTGAATAATATTTAAATTAAAACCCAACATATTTTAAAAACTTTTCGCACGTATTGAAAAATTAATAATTTGAATCATAAGGAGTTGCATACATACAAACATAACTATTTCAACAAAGTTAAATGTAAGTATCTTTTGTTACATTTTTGTTTCTGTTACAGTTTTTAAGGTTTTAAATTTTAAATAATATTTGTGTTATGTGTGTTATTTATAGGTATTTAAAGTTTTAAAATATGAATAATTTTAATGGGTAGGTAGGTATGTGCTAAAGTTCGTAGGTTATAAAATATTATACAATAATGGAAGCAAAAGGACGGTTTAAATGTATTTGACAATCATATGCACAATAAAAATCAAATGTTAGTGCAAATCACCAGCGGGAAAACTCAGAAGACCTCCTTACTTCAGGCCTTATTAAAGGCCTGCTTCAAATTTTTTTTGATTCAATTACCATTCTTATCTTACTGCTAAAGAATGCCTCGTAGACGGCCTCGGCTCTTTCGTATAAAAGATAAGCTACACACTCCACATTCGTTTCTATGAGAAGGGAAAAGAGAAGGAACAAAATTTTTTGTTTTGTTTTTTGCTAACCTTGCGGCCACACGATCAACTTTTTGTTGATAGTCTTTTACATATACTGGTTGTCAAAATTTACATAAATTGAAAGCTGTGACGTAGGCTGCACGCAATTTTTAAGCAATTTACTTTCAATATGTCATCAAGAAAATAATTTATACTGACAAACGAAAAATTTGCTCACTAAACTTCTAATCAGCTGTTAAATTGAACGTCGAATTGCCAAACAAATGGATAGTTAAAATTGAGAGCAATCTCGTGATCAATTTAAAAAGTGTGAGTGTATTAGTGAAAAAAATGAGAGTGAGAGCAAATTGAAAGGAATTGAAAGACAAAAATTGATCGTGTGGCCTCCAAGTAAAGCAAAAGTTAAAGACTACGTGTATAAAAAAAATATGAGTATGTACAAGAGCGAGCATGTCTTTTACATCCAAAAGAAGAAGTACAGAGGCCTTCTAGAAGGCTTCCTTACTCCTTCTTTTTCTTGCTGGGTCATTTGTTTGCAACTATCACCCAGTTTACATGATGAATTTTTTGACGTCCAATTTTGGACGTAATTTTTTGTTTCGTAGCAAGCGGTGTAGAAAAGAAAGAGGGGTAGAAAAATAGACATGGTTTCTGTATTCATGTTTTTTTTGACACTTCGCTTTACACTTTTTTTCTGTTACGTTTTATTTTTATATTCTCATCAACTGGATTGAATGAAAATGAAAAAATTAGACGTCCAAAAAAAACCATCGTATGAATTTGAGTAGTTTTTGGTAGCAACTTCAAAAGGGAATTAAGAAAATTGGACGTCATAAAATTCATCATGTAAATTGGGTATACTTATGTATAATGAAAACTACTATGCGGTAGTGTTCGGTGCACAATTTAAGCATTGTTGTAAAGGTGGATTCATCCATGCGTTCCTAACAATACTTTTGTCCGGAGAATAATTTTTTTACTAAATGCGTTCTGCAGAACGATTAACCCAGTTTAAACACCATTTCGGAAAATTTGTCCGGAAAACAACTGCGTGGCCCACTATGTCGACAAGAACATTTATTTCTTATATTTTAATTGAAAACAAAAACAAATTTAAATTTGTTATTATTGTTTTCAATTTAAAAATGCGAAAGAAATGTTCTTGTCGGCATTGTGGGCCTGGCAGTAAAGCTAGCAGGTGCTTTTCAGATGTAAACAATTATAGAAAATGGTAGCACAACTAGCAAACTATTTATATTGAATTTTTTTCTAAAAGTGTGTTAAATAAAAAAAAAAAAAATATTTTTATTTAATTATTAAGCAAAAAACAATTGTAATATAAATGCAAAAAAACTATATGATGTGTGGCAGGTCAATTTAACTTTTATGTATAAATTAAAAATAGTGGCATCTCAGTTCATTTTGTTCTGAAAAAGAATTAAAATTTAAGCAATTCAAGAAAAAACCTGCCAAACCAAATAATTTCTCTCTCTCAAAAGTAAGACGTCAAACTCAATAAAAAATATTATTCGGAACGCATGGGTGAAGAGTTCAGAAAAATACACTCCAGACAGAACTTATTTCTTTCAAAACCTTTGAATACAGTAAAAAATGTTTGCCTATATTCCTAGTATTTGAAAGTATCCTCGTGTAGTCTGTGACGGATAGAAAAAATTGTTCTTGCAAAAAATTGTTATTTCAATATTAGCAAAGAAATAATCATACAAAATCAAGGCGGATTCACTAGAGGTGGTGTCGAAACGCTATCTGATTTTGGCAGTTCGAGCCAATTTTTTAGGTCCAGAACAGACAGTGTAACGCAACTGCAACGAAACCTTTAAGTAATTATTGTTTCGAAACGCTCTTGTATATATACCTCATGAGGTCTTGAACGAATATTAAAAATGTTTAACATGGTTTCATAACGAGTTGTGGTGAGTATAACAAGTGTTCCAGAAATGCTACAGTTTAAACACTTGTTTTGGTGGGAAAAGAACTTAGAGATATAAATTTTAAATTTTAGTAATTCAGATGACTATTATAAATTTGTTATTCCAATTTGCTTGGATTTTAAATGCAGTTATTTAAAATGTATTTCTATTCTGTTCTAATTCTGGTGCATATCTAGATCGGTTCTATTTCAGTGCCAGTTCCAGTTCAATTCAAGTTTAGTTTCAGTTTTATTCCACCAAATAATAATGAAAAATATATCCATATTTTCGAGAAATTAGAAAAAGTTGTTTATGCCATAAATTGTTATTTTGTAAACCTTAAAATTTAAAATTATTATTGCACATCTATATTCGATATTTTATAGCTAATTGAGATTGACCATTGGCACACGTCAATTTGGCGTGCATGTAGAAATTTTAGTAAACATTTGGTGCTCTGCGCTACATACAGTCATTAGCAAAAGTCGACAAACGGTATGTTTTGAAAATGTTTTGTTAATTACTGATAAATGCAAAATTAATAAGTTTTAGGCTTGTTAAACAAATTTTTAAGATCTTTTGTCAATCTAAAGTATTTTTTAAAAGTGTAAAATTTTTATTTAAAAATACATGGGTTAAATACTTTAAAAAAAGACAATTTATGAAACTTGGTGATATAAACACTTTACAGGAGAAATAGTATTAGATGTTCTTATATGCGTTATGTACTGTAGTTAACCTAATTTTGGCTTTAAAATCATCCGAAATTGCTGGGTTCTTCGCATAATCCAAAAAATAATGAAATTATGAAGAAAATACGTCAAATTGTAGAATCCTTATTGCCAATTGAATGGGTCATATGGAAAAAACGGTTTTTAGTAGGTTTATTTTTAGACTATACAGAGTGTTTTTGTACAGGACGTCGCGACGCGTCGGTAACGATTTGACCCCCGCATTCTTAAAGATGTGGATTTTACAATACCCCAAGTGTTTTCTACGAATTTTTCGCACTTAATGCAGCAGTATTGTTTATTGGTAAAAAAAGTGCCTTTGAAAAGAATACTGCTTTAAAGCAGTGATTTCAGATAACAGAGCTCTATCAAGTTTTTTTGATAAATGTTAAAATGTCAATCAAATCTAAGACCAAACAATATAAATATATATACTTTAAATTATAACTATAAAAATCCTTTAATATACTATAAATTTTTATATTAATTCGAAAGTGTATTAACGTTCCTGGAAAATATTGAAGGAATAAGAATATTAAAGGGCGTGAGTGAAACGGTAGCAAAGTACTCATGGAAGTAAAATTTTGACACTGTTGAGGTCTATAAAATTTCATTAGCCCAGGTGGCTAGAATAAATTTTGACAGTAGCGTAGAAATTTTTGACAACCACACAATTATCATAGACACATTCCCAGGTCGTGCAGCTCAAAGTCGCTTCTAAGCCGCCGTCGAATTTAAATATTTGGTTGAAGTCGCCGCCGGTTTGAAATGCATATTTATACTAATTTTTTAGTCTAACTTTTCTTTTTAACCCTGTTGCATATTTATATAAGCTATTATAAAGCCATTATTAAATATTTGACCAAATAAGCATAACCAATAATTTTGTTAATAGTTAGTGAGATTTAAAATGGCCTTAATATCACAAAATAAAACTGATTGTACTGCTAGGCATAGCAAAAAAAACTGATTTACATATGTAAGATGTGTTATTATGAACAAAATAAATATTTGAATTAAAAGAAATTATAATTTAGTTTGCCTGTTGGTCCCGCTTTTTTTCGTCAAATATTTAACAAGTGTGACCGTAGCTTAAGATCAAAAATAGTTACATACATATTTAATTTTTTTTTATTAATAACTTTTTTGTTATTATAATTTGTGCATGTTGACATCAGTTTCTAATAATAGTAAAATACCTTTTTTTAAAACAAATTAAAAATTCAGTAACAGCCAATTCACATGGAGGCTTTTACGACGTCGTTTTTTCTCAATTCCCTTTTGAAGCAACTTCCAAAAACCTCTTGCGTTTATACGATGATTTTTAGTGGCATGTCGCTTTTTTCAATTTTAATTTTTATTTGCAACCAGGTTTGATTTTTATTGCATTATCGGTAAATCTGCTTTAGTTGATTTTTCTTATTAAGAAAAATATAAAAAAGTGTTTTTTTAAATAAGAAATATGAAAGAAATATGTTTAAATTAAAACTCAAACTTTTGTTTTATATTCTTTTTTATTATTTCCGTATTTATTTGCTACCTGCCACTTCAAAGTAAGAAAAAGAATAAAACAAAATAAGAAGAAGAGAAATAAGTTTGAAGAGGAATATAAGAAAACGACATGAAAAACACAAAACGAGTCGTTTTGTTTATCCCTCTTTGTTCCCTACACCGCTCGCCATCAAACCAAAAGAGACGTCGACAAAGCGACGTCGCAAAAGCCTCCATGTGAATTGGCTGTAATAGACTACAGAACGCCTATTACATTTACATTACAAGCATTTTGCGTTATTGCCAAGGCACAATCTTATATGTCCATAACATGGACATATATTTGATTGAGAAGTAATCTAAATAATAAAACTGGAAAATTAATATTTGTTTTAACATTAAACGCGCAATTCACGAAGGCTTAAAAAATTTAATACAAATGAGAAATTTCCTAAAAGTTAAAAAATACATAAAAAATCCAACCCGTAGAGAATAAAAAACCGCAGAAAAACCGGCACAATAAAAAGTAATGCAAACAATTTTTAAAAAACCACATGTGCAACCTATAAAAATCCATCAAAATTTGTTGATATTTGCAACCTCAAAAAAAAAAAATCGATTCAAAAATGACGGAGTTATGCGAAAAACGCAACATACAACCGAATTGAAGCCCTCCTTTTTTTAAGTCGGGTTTAAATATATTTATATTAATAATAAACCAAGGCGAATTCAACTACAGTTGGTGTCGAAACGCCATCTGATTTTGACAGTTCGAGCTACTTTGTTTTGATTTGTTAGTGTTTTGTTAGGAATGGTTGACATTTTGGACAGTAAGCACTAACAATGCAATGCAAAAAACCCTTTGTTGTTTTTGGATTGTTGTAGTATCGACACCACCTGTAGTTGAATTCGCCTTCATAATAAACCCATTTATTTAAAACAATAACAAATTGTAATAGATAATTATTACATTTTGGATAACTTATTTTTTTTGTCAGGTGATCCACTAAGTTATCCACTACTTTTTGCTGAACCACCGTGGCGCTCCGTACCAAAAAATTTGCCGACTTATGCTATGTTCATACGACGATAAAAACCACTCGTTTCTCTCTCTGAAACTCGATTGCCAAACACGCTGTTCATACGATTCATTCTTGTTTCATGTTGACATTTTTTTTGTGTTGTTAGTGTGATTTTATTTAAAATAGATTAAAATGTAAGTAAAAATTCAAAATATATTATTTAAAACTTTTATTAATATTATTATTTAATTATTTTCACTTTATTTTATTTAACATGAATTTTTATTTTGTTTTTTTCTTTGTTTTGATTTTTTTTGAGAGCTAGTTCAGATAAACTAACGATAATTGTTATCAAAATTGGAGATGATAGCATATTTTTCCTGTTTCGCAACATGTTTCAAAATGAAACGACCTGTTTCGCTCTCAAAATTTTGTATGGCAAAACATGTTGTTTCAATCATGTTTGGGGCGCGAAACAGGAATGGGAGAGCGAAACACGAATATTGCTGTCCGTGTGAACATGGTATTAGACTTCTGTTAAGAAATGTCAGTAATCAATTGTTCTTTTCTTTATGTCAAAATTTTACGTTGTCAAAAATTTTATAATTTCACACAGCACAAACATGAAATTGTTCTACCACAGACAAATTTTATTTCACCATAGAACTTTGCTACCGTTTCAAACACACCCAACGTAAAAATAATTTTAAATTGTAATTTGACTTAGAATACACATTCGAATTAACATAAAAATTTATAATAAAAATGAAACTCAACATGAGAACTAATATTCCCAGATTCTATTTGTTAAAATAAATATATATTTTTTCTAGCTGTTCCTTTCAGGATCATAAGTCCTCAATAAATGTTTTCCATCTGGGTTTTTGGTTAGCAATGTATTTAATTTCGCTTTAGCATTCCATTCCACTAATCTACGCTAATCTTGGTTTGGCGACCGCTTCTTCTGCTTACCTGAGTTGACCACTCGAAAATATGGAAATATTTTTCAATATTATTTGATAGAATAAAACTAAAATTGAACTTGAACTGAAACAGCACCGAACTTGAGGAATTCCAAGTCGATTTAGCCATGTCCGTCTGTCTGTCTGTTGAAAACACGCTGACTCCCGAAAACTTAACAGAAAAAAGTAATTTTGGTACAGTTTGGGCCTGAAAACCACACCCAACTGGATGAACATAGCTGCGAGATAAAATTGGTCGATAATCGTCAAATTTTGAGAGAGAAATCGCCATAGTTGTCAAATTGACTAACCTAAATCGGCATTGTCTAAAACCACTTACGTTTTATAAGTTTGGAAATTTATTGTTACCCAGCAAAAACTTTACTAACCTGGTAAGTTAGCAAGTATTTTTCGGCTGAATAACTACTTATTTTTGTTCGAGTTGTCCACAGAATTCAGTACTTATAATACACTTACTAGAAGTCACAAAATATCTAGTTAATATTAACTACCAGTAAGTTGAATTGTAAGTACTTCCAATTTACTTACTAAAACCCAAAAAATAGCTACAAACAAGACTTTTTGAGTGTTTGTAGGTAATTCTCATTCCCTCTGTAGTTTTGTTTGCTGATAGCTTTGGCTTTTCTAAAATTATTTAGGAGAACGTTTCCTGATGATCTGGCCTAAGCAACCAGTGAAATGCGCATAGGAACAGCTTATCCTCCAACAATAAATTTCAGTATTTTTTATCAATTATTTAAAAAGGGAATTAAGCACAACAAACAAAATCTTTTAATAAATAATAGTATTCCCACAAACAACTTTGATAATAAAAAAAATAATTTTTTTAACAGAATTTCGAAATTTTCGATTTTTAAAAATTCATAAAAAATTGGAAATTGCGGAATTTCGGTTTTTTAAGTTTTTTCAATAAGCTAAAGCGTTTTTGAGTTACGCGAACATATGTTGTGCAACCTCCTCCATTTTCGAAATAACGGTATATCTCGAAAGCCAGAGCCAATCTTAAAAAACCGCGGGCACCACTGGATTCAGCGTACCCGATTTATGTTAAAACGCCAGGTGCCCAGCTTGTCACAAAAAACGTGTCAATTTCTTGCACAGTGTTATTAGTAAATATTCTTAACTGAAAATAATGGTAGTGAAAAGTACTTACTGAGGTCATGACTAGCAAGTACTTATTGAGGTTTACATAATATAAGTAATGACAACTACTTACCAGGTAACGTATGAAATAACTACGACCTATTACCAAAATTCAAAAAGTTTTTCTTGGATATTTTTAGCTTCCGCATCATCAGATTTTCGTATGGTATATTCTACGACGTTTTATTTCTGTACGAATTGGTGTCTGCCGCGTTACCACGTTTGTGTAATACCCTTTGTACACTCGCATACATTTCCGACGAATACATTGATCATGTTGAGACTGTGAAAAATGCTTTCACAAATGCAACATTTAATATTTATTATCAATCAAAAATTTCACCATATCTTTTTTTTAAACTTTTTGTCTCAAAAGTGCCAAAATTTAAAAGGAAAAGACCTAAATTTATTTGGAATTAATTTTGTTTTACTCATATCCTGAATAAAAATAGAAAAAATTAAACGCATGTGGTATATGTCGACCGATTTTGCTAAATATAGAAAGTTCATACATTTGTTCATTCTGTTTATTTTTTTTACATTCAGTGTATGTAAATCAAGTTTTGGAGTGATTTTTACACAAATTTTTAAAATTTTTTACTTTTGTTTTAATACTTTGTATGGACTTACTTATGGCCAATTTTACCAATGTATTTAAATATCAATTCATATTTATATATGTATATATGTACATACTAGGGTATTCATTTAATCGGGCTTTTCCTTTATTCGGTTAATCGCTCGATTAATTAACCGATGTTTTGGTTTAATCTGTTAATAAACGGTTAATTTTGTAATTGATCGGTTAACCAATTAATAAAGTTTTTTTTTATAAATTAAGTAATTTCAATACATAAAAATGATTGGTAACCCTGTCTTTGTACTGACAAGTTGTGAAAAATTTTTACTGTGCGCGCAATATTTTATAATTTTATATATCTATTGATAAATATTGTCTGGAACTATTTTACAAGGCTGCTGCAGTTGCTGGTTGTGTCTTATCACTGGAGTGCATTAAGTCTGTTGCTGTTGAACACTATACACATTGGTGGCTGCTGTTTTCCATCTTATTTTCATGTGTTTGCGTGGTACATACAGATTAACATGCATATGTAGTTTTGTTGCTCTGGTTTCTGGCTCTTCACAATTGTTTGGTAAATTTAATTAAGTCTGTTGGAGTTGTTGGTGTGTTATTCTGTTGGAGTGTACGTGTGAGCATCTAGTTTGTTGGCTGCCAAACCTTAGTACCTTATTTGGATGCTGCTTATTTAGTGCAGGATCTTGCATACATTCTTTGCTGTTTTGTTTTTTTTTGGTCCAGCTCAGCTGTTCTCTACAATATTTTAGTATTTTTTACTGTGTCCGCCTTAAGGTATGCTATTAAACCTATGAGCAATAAACGTACCAGACAGTTCTCACCAGAACAGCTGTTTAATAACAATAATAAAAAACAATTTACAAGTAAACAACCACTAGTAGTAATGGAAACAACGCAAAGTGATGTTTTTTCTTGGGATAAACTGTGCAGTCTACTGGATGTCAAGCTTAAAGATGTTGCCAAAAAAGAGGATATTTCGTTAATCAAATCTGAGCTGGATGATCTTAGACAGGATAATTATAAATTAAGAAACGAAGTAAAACTGTTGTCCTCCCGTATTGAACAAATTGACCATAGGTCGCGTTCTACAAATATTGTTGTTAATGGTTTAGTCAGCACTACTACATCTACTGTTAAATCGGAATTTATTGAATTATGCAACAACCATTTGGGTGTGGATATAAAGGTGGCTACGGTTCGTGCTCTTTCCACTAAAAATACAAAAAATACCTATTTGTTCTCATTAGAATCGCAACTGCAAGCTGTAAATGTTTTAGCTGTGAAAAATAAATTGAAAGGTCGTAATATTTTTATTGCAAAAGACTACACAAAAGAAGAACAAAATATTCGTTATAATTTAAGGAAAGTTATTGCTAACATTGCTAAACACAACGCGAACGTTAAACGAAGGCTGGGTGAATTTTGTATTTATATAGACGACATAAAGTACTTCTGGTCGTCTGGTAAACTTGTTGCCAACTCAATTGCAGATGCCGAGTTTTTGAAAGGCCTGTTGTCCAAAGGCAAATATAACGTTGAAGTCTTCGTCAATGATAAGGTTCATGTTAACCCTACGTCATTTAATAACTCATATATGAATGGCCAATAGCAATTCTTTTTATGTAATGTTTTATCGTATAACGTTGCTAATCTTGCCAATAGTATTAACTTTGGTAATTTTTTCAGCTTTTTAAATAAATTTGAAATATTTTTCCTATATGAAACCCATGTCTTGTCAAATAAACAAAAATTAGTTTCAAACTTTCTTCTTAATTAAAATTCTTGCTAACTATTTAGAGACTTGTTTAAGATACAGAAGATTGATAATAAATGAATTTGAATAATAACAATATGTAAATACTTAGTGCATGTAAAATGTCATTATTTTTATACATATGTATAAAAGACATTCCCTTGTTTATGAATTTTATTTCTTGCTTATATTTTTATTTTTTCTTTATCTTCATATTATGCCAATCTGGCTAACAACCAATATGTTAAGCCATTTATAGATAATAAGTATTTATATATCTAACATTTGTAATTATGTTTTTATTATCTATTAAATAAATAAAAAAATAATAATAAATACATAAAAATGTATAAATTCTTTATTATTTGGAGTTTATTTAAAAAAAAAACATAACAACTCTTGAACTTACACGAGCAAACAAAAAAATTATTCATAAATATGTAATACATATTTTTTTAATTAATACATAAATATTATGTAGTAATTAAAAAATAAACTGTTTCATAATTGTATTAGTTATGTCAATAGTTCAAGGAGACCTTAAAAATAAATTTTAGAAAAATGGATATTGGGAATTATTTCTTTTTCATAAGCCACTTTATTATATTCAAAATTTTTTATTTTTTCGAATTTATTCTATGAGTTAAATTTCAGTTATGTATTTTATAAAGCTTTTTGTAATAGCTCTATTCCTTAAAATTATTTTTTTTTCTATTCCTTAAAATTTTTTTTAGGAATGACTTTATACACTACCAGACTATTATAATGTATTTTCTTGTTACATTTTACCTTAGCTTTCCGTTGGATAGCAATGAAGTATATTCATGTACAGAAAAATTTACAATTATTAGACACCAGCAGAATGTAATGCATTTTCTGGCCCGCTACGGCCTTCGTTTAGGATTTAAACGATTCTTTTCTTTAGTTTTGCTTATTAAAAAAGGTTTTCTACAAAAAGTCTTGCTCAATTCGCGGACTTAAGCAGATTTGTTGTAATGCAAGTCAAAATCGACTTCTGTTTTTTGTAATGTCACGCTGGCGCAAATTTTTTCATATATCTTCAAATCCTTTGGGCTGATTGTTGTTAATTTTTTTCTGAATATAGTGCTGCTTTATTACTTTGTAATATAACATTTTTTTTTTACAAATTTGACTTCTTCATTTAATTTTTTTTACATTTTGTCATACAAATATCAAGTCACGTCACAATGGTAATGCCCATATAAAAAGTACGTAAAACAAAAAGCTGTTGACAGCAAAGACCTATTTAAAATGAAGATCCCTTCTTTGTTTGTATAAAAAAATATTTTCTAAACGCATACTTTTTGCATATGAGACGAATCAAATAAATAAAGCCACAAAAAATATGTTATAATACTACAAAAAATTAAAAATTTTGTTACGTCGGTTAATCGACTGAAATTAATCGGTTTAATCGTTAATCGAAAATAGCCAATTTCAAATTAACCGATCAGATAATCGTGTAGTAATTAATCGGTTAACCGATATAGTTTTTCATATCATTTTGTTTTTATTTGAAATGAAAAACGAAGTTTTAACATAAATTGATATTTAAATTAGGGACGTAACGAATACCAATACCAATATATCGGCGATACTTCAGATTTTCCGATATATCGGTATCGGCGATATTTGACCGTCGAAACGACAAAACTTTTTACATTATTTTAGAGTTTTTTTAATCAAACGACTTAATTTTCTATGCTTATTTTTTGTATAACAACTAAGATAAATAACGCATTTAAAAGCAGAGCATAATAAAATAGAATAATGAAATTCTTTTGTTTTAATTCTTTTACCGTTTAGCATTGCACCAAGCATTATATTTTTTAGAAATATGTTTTCGTGCAATATTAGAGCAAACACTTCAAATTTCGATCATAATGTACATCCCTCTTCGAGCACATTAGTGACGAATTTGTAGCGCATCACTCATATAGAATTTCTGGTAAATAAAATTTTTTTAAAATATAACAATAAAAAGTGTAAAGTTTGGCAAGTGGCCGATTTTCTTAAGAAGTTTTTAGATGTTGAAGGGCTTTAAAACAGAGTGGCGTAAAGGCTCACAAGTAAGTACTATGAGCTTTACAACCAAGTAAGACTATATTTCTTATTTATCACCTTTTCAGTGATCGATATTATTAATAACATGACAACTTTTCAATGTGTGGAAAGCACATTAAAATACAAAATAAAAAAATTATGAAATAATAGCTGTTATTATTGAAAACATCGAGCAAATCGCAAAAAAAAAATTACATAAAACGTTAATACAGCGGCCTTCAGCTACTTCACCTTTGTACTAAGGCTGGATTTTAAATAAGTCATTACCAAGTTTATACACAAAATTTTAACGGAACGGCTTTTTTTTGCTTAAAATTTTGGTCTTTAATAAAAAAAAAATCACATTTCGCCTTAAAAATCCGAGTTTCAAACTACGTTAAACTAAGTTTAAACATAATCCGCATCTCAAAAACCCGGCATTAGTTTTATTGATTTACGAAAAGAAATAGCAAAGTTATAAATTTTTTGCCGAAATTTTCCACTGCGCATAGTCAGTCATGAAATGTTCTCTCATTGCTAAATCTAGTAGGTACCCTGCGGGAAATTTGTGTCAATTGATCTTAAAGAACTTATCCCGTTCCAGTGAACAAAATTTTATAATTAGAAGGAACGAATTGTGATAGGTGAAAACAAAATATATCACTAGAGTTTGTTCCCGGGATTTCTCGTCCCGGGATTTCCCGGGATTTTTAGTTGTTTTGAATTCCCGCTTTAAAAATTTTATTTCTTGTACTAGAAAACTGAAGTGTAAATTTTACAACATTATTATAAAGCTTTGCGGTTAAGGGCGTAGTAAATTGTTTTCCTAGATTTTGTTTCATATGCGGCATTTCAAGTGATTTTGAGTCTTATAAAAGTAGAAAATAGAAATTTGTGTGCATTTCGCCACAAATTTATTTTAGTTTTTGTTGAGTTTTTAGGGAGGTAGTTGCACATTTGGGTGCTTTACTCTTTTCCTACTGAAGCGATTCGGCTGAAATTCAATCACAAACAGCCTAGAAGATCTAGAAATAATTTGACACCCAAATGGCAAAATCGGCTTAGAATTAATAAAAGACTAATAATTCAAATACTTTATGGGACCTTAGATGAATTTTAAAAAAATATCACATGGAATAGCAATCTTATGGTGTTTTCTTTTCTACAAAGAAAATACCACCTTGTTAAAAGGTACATGTATAAAATGTCTTGCCGAGCCTGTAATAATGCAATTTTTTATCTGACGAGAACAAAACACAAAACTGGACCGCCCTGTTTTTGACAGATGACAAAAAGTTTGTTCTTCAAAATGTAAAAAAATATGTACATAAATTAAAAAGTTTGTTCTTCAAAATATAAAAAACAACATACATAAACCAAAATTTGTTATCAAAAATTATTTTCGGGAATGAAATATTTTATTAATTAATTCATTTATTAATGATGTGCTAATAATCCCAATTTTTGAACGAAAACACTGAAATTTATTGTTGTGGGAAAGCTAGTTTCTATGCGCATTTCGCTGGTTGCTTAGGCCAGCTCGTCTGGAAACTTTTTCCAAATCCTTTAGAAAAGCTAAAAATATTATACAAGTAAAACCATAAAGTGAATAAGAATTTTACAACACTCCGGTCTTACATGTAACAATATCAAAGCTTCAACAAAGACACAACAATAAACCGTCAATTTTTCTTTCTTACATTCCCCTACAAATGGCTGGTTTTTTTCCAACACGAATTGTAGTTGTAAGAGGATAGAAAGAAAAAAAAAACAATATTAAAAAAACAAGTTGCTTAAATAAAGCAGCTTGCCATTTCAGTTTTTTATTTGCCGGGCACATGTTAATAGATTATAATTAAATAAATAAATAAATTAATAAAATATATGACGAAATTCCAATTTCTTTAGTTTATTTTTTATAAACTATGTAAACAAGAAAATACCTTTGCCAGATTGCTGAATTATTAACACCAAGTTTTTCAGATTTCTTGATTTTAGGTTTTTTTTTCAAAAACAATTTTGTAACACCGAATTCACTTAAATTTTATATCACTGACAACCTATCATTAACATTGTAATGCTTTCTTATGTTTTGACTATTAAATAATAGAAAAAATAACTATTAAAATTCTAAATTTCTACTGCCCTGATTAGCGGCGATTTCTCCCAACTTCGCTTGTTAGCCCTATATATAAACATAAGCCATCTTTCTACAGGGCATTATCAACACTGTCGATTTATACGGGGCGTTAAGTCTTATGCCATTAGTAAGGGTGCATTTTTTAGAATAAAACAAGCCACCCTCTTAGAGAGCGGAGCATTTTTAAGAAACGAACACCAAATTGCATTTTTTTAAATAAAATTTAACATTTTATGTAGAAAAGAAAACACCATTAGTATACCTGCATACATTAATGCTGACTAAGGGTTATAAAATTGTAAAAAATATGTTATTAAATGAATGTAGTAAATAAAATTTATCCTTTCTGCTGAATTTGTTTAACGGTAAAATTGTTTCAGAATTCCTTCTTCGTAATATTGAGCTTTTAGTTCCTAATACTTTCATTCTAATTATGCAAATAAGCTCTTAATTTGACAATGTATATACGTATATTGATTTATATTATCCTATTGGCAACAATATAACCTCTTAAGTGTCTTAAAATAACTTGAATCTTAAATTTTTTACGTTTTGGTTATATAAAAGATACCAGGTTTTATTATGTTAAGCGTAATAGCCAATTAGAAATATTAGTTTCATTGGAGAAATAAGTAAATAAATAAATACAACATTTTGGGCGGGAATCCCGGGATCCCGGGAATTTGATTTTTATTTCCCGCTTTCCCGGGAATCCAAAAAGTGCCGGAATAAAAAAAACTCTATATATCACTTAACTGGTAATAATGTGTTTAGAGTGTAGTTCGTCCAGAGGAAAGGTAATTGGCACAAAACTATTCATGTGACTGGATTTTGTGCGGGAAGATGCTGATTCTCTCTAGTTCTATTACTTTGTATGAAGGGGATCTATCATATTGACGACATGCATTATTTTAACCAAAATTGGAAGGTTATTTCAGTGACCTGTTAAAAAGTGTCAAAAAGGGGCCAATTAACCCCCTCGTAGGACATCACCATGTTAAAGTGACTTGTAACGTGAGAAGTTTAGTGTTAGTTCCCTTTCCCGTTTGGTATTTGCACGTTTTAAGAATTTTCGGCTGTTTTTCATTAATTTTCACTTATGAAGAATTGAGAGATACCTAAGATATTTCGAGAGTCGCAGATCCGCTTGTTTACGGACGCAGTGCTTTAAGTTTACAAAAGAAATCTATTATTTCTGCAAAAGATTTTATATAAGTTTGGCATTGCATTTTTCAACAATTCGAATCTTAGTATAAATATATTTTCTTGTTCCTTGTGAGAAGCGGAATTAATGCAACGACGCTTGTTTATTCTCTTGTCAGTTAAAATGGGGTTCCCCCATATTATGGGGGCTAAGTTGTTATATATTAATATCACATATTGTTCAGAATAGTTTGATAGATCGGTGCACAAATGGCAGAGATTTAAACGAAAAACCATGAACACTTCCAATTTTTAACCATAAAATTCAACTTGTTTATGTCTATATTCTATAAAATTTCCCGATATAATGGTTTTTGCTAAGTAGCGCCTAAACCTATTATAAACTATGAGAACCAAATTTGACCCAGATATTTCTTATATAAAGGAAGCACTAAATAATAAAAATGGGCCAAATCGGACCATTATTTCACATGGCCGCACCAGTATGAGGATTTTGTATTTTTAACACTATGGTGATGGGTAAATATGATTTTCACAGCCAAATGTAGAACGTTTAATTGTTTCAAATCGTATTAATATAAATTTCAAATATTAATATCTTACGGAGTTATTTTGAAATGTAAAAAAATTACTATACTTGAGTTTTGTTAATTTTAACTTGAATTTACATTTAATATTCTTATCGGTATCGGTATCGCCGATATTTGCTTTTGAATATCGGTATCGTATCGGTATTGACGGTGACGCAAACAAAATCTTCATGGTTGCTATATATTTGATTTGTGAAATGGCTTATGAAAAAAAAAACGGTTTTGATAAATTTTTATTTTTGCCTGTTTATGATTTTGTGTGCGATATGTATAATATTTAATAAAAAATATTTGTACCTAAATATAAAAAAAAAAAAAATCATTGACATGTTTGGAAAATAATAAGCAATAAAAACTGTTTGGCCAATTTCGACCCATAAATACAGTATAAGGGTTAAAAATATAAAAAAAAATAAACCAAACAAAAGGGAAAACTGCACAAATGGTAACGCTGCTTGCAAAACAAATGTCCTTTTGTCAGTGATTTCACAATAATAATAAATTTATTGCCAGTGATGACACTAAATTAACCGAAAAATGTAGAATGGAATACAATGAAGTGGGAACATCTTATGGTACAATTGCATACATTTCGGAAGAACGCATGGAAAATTTTGAAAATGTGAAACCTGCGACACTTGAAACATCTAGCATCTACTAACATTAAAAATGTCACCGTTTCTGAAAAAAACTTTTATTTTTTTTAAATACTTTTATTCCATAAAAGTGCCAAAATTTTGATAGAAAACACCAAAATGTATATGCACTGATAGAAAAGGCGTCATATCGCTGATGTATTTCACATCAGTACTGCGACAAGCGTCTTCGTTTTTGACCCCACTACACTTTACATCACTGTGATGTCGGCCTTAACATCACTTGGCCAAATTGTCATCAGGGTCAAAAATTTAAATTATGTCATCAATGGGATGACACATTGGTATCACAGAAATGACGAATCGGTGTCGGTTTTATAAAGCATGTCATCAGAGCGATGACAAACTGTCATCAAATTGAGTCCCTGTAATTGACTTTAAGTCAAATTGAGAGAATATCATTATTTACTTACCCGTTAAACATGTTTGTTGCACTTTTGTTGTATTCCGCCCTTTGTTAACAGAATAACTCTCAATTATAAGACACCAGCAGCATGCCTGATATGGTTTTCGCAATAATTCTACTTAAAAAATTTGATATATTTAAATAAATAATTAACAAAAAAAATAGAATATTGGAATGTTTGGTTCTAATTTTACTTTTTAAGCATGAAAATAATGTTAATAATATATTATGACATGATATATTATGTCAGCGCACTGATGACAGTTTGTCATTGCACTGATGACAGCTTGTCATCACACTGATGACATTATATATTATGTTATCACACTGATGACAGTTTGCCATTGCACTGATGACAGATTGTCATCGCACTAATGAGATGATATATTATGTCTTCGCACTGATGACAATTTGTCAGTACTGATGTCAAAATACATCAGCGTTATGACGCCTTTTCTATCAGTGTACACAAAACGTGGCGTCGAATTAATGTCACTGTAGTCATATGATGATTTAGGATAACGTTCGTCATTGGATTGATGTCACTTTTTGCTCCATTGATGACATTTGTAATAACATTGATGTCACAATTCTGATGTTAGGACATTTCCTATGAGTGTGGAATTCATTTTGTTTAATAATACAAAAAAAATTATGCAAACAAAGACTTGCAAAAAGCAAAAACTTGTTTTATGGTAACGCTGCTTTCAAAAGAAATTCCATGACAATGATGCCACAATAATAGTAGAATTTATGGCCACTTTTCTAGGGACAACACTAAAATAGTCGGAAGATGTCGAATGGAATACAATGAGATAGGAACATCTTGTAAAGATATTGATTTTTACCTCTATGTATTTCTTATGTGAAAATTTCAACATCCTCGCGAATTGATGGTAGATGTTGACAAGTGTGAAAGGCCATTAAGACGTTGATTTTTAGCCCTAATGTATTTCTTATGGGAATATGTTAACATCTTCGTAAATTGATGGTAGATGTAAGATGTTGACAAGTGTGAAAAGGCTTATTACTGATTCAATTTCTGCAATTTCTGCAGAATGCAGGTTAGATGACACATGGAACTTTTATGAGCAAAAGTTTTTATCATAGATCTAAAATCTTCCAGCCCACTTCATTTAAGAAATGTTTTATAACATAGAATATTTTAAGATTTCAATTAGATTGAAGTACCGTAGTTTCCTTACCATCCAATAACAAATACATGAGCTGGAATTCGACTATACGAAAACTTTTATTCTTCAGTGTACTCATATTTTGTCTTAAATACTAATACGTGAGCAGGAACACATTATTTTCTCATAATGATTTTTGGCGGTAACATAGAAAAAAAACGAAATTTTTTTTTTTTAATTTTAGGATGACTCAAGCGCAAATCTAAAGAATTATGAAAAATTCAATATTAATTTATACCAAAACCGTAAATGTAAATATTTTAAAGTAAATTTACGGAAATGCATGGCATAATAGCAAAAATCTAATTAAATAGAGGAGAGGAGAACGAACTGGGACTTCTAAACAACCTAGACAACTTGCAAATGTTTGAGGCAGCTTTTCTTGGCATTTTTTCTAAGAATTTTTTTTATTTAAATATTTTGCTTGAACTCAATAAACGAGTATTAGAAAAAAATAAAATATACAACAAAATCATTTAATTGAAAGTTTATCCGTTAAGAAATTATAAACTAAATTGATTTGAAAATCATTTGCGGGCGGTGCGACGTAGCGATGCAGTGAAATGAATGAAGTGAAAAGTTAGACGCCACTTATCCGCCGTATGTGAATTTTGACTCTTGTTGTGGCTGTTGACGTTTCTGTTGGTGGTGTATGTTGTTGTTGCCGGCTTTAATTCGGCTAAAAAACATTTGCAATACTTGCGGCCTGCCAACACAAATTGAAAAGTAAAGCATAACATTTCACAAAGACGCCACCAAGACGTTGTGGGCATGGCCCTTAACATATCAACCACTACATTTATGCACGAATTATCACTCTTCAGCGCTTACAATGTTGGCGACTGCGACAGACACCACCAGCCAGGCAAATACACTTACGGACGGACGCACGCTCGCCGATCATTTCGAAATTTCAATTGACACCTATTGAGAGGTAAAAATCTTCAATTCACACCTATTGTATTAAAATGTATCAATGTGCGGATGTGCGTTTGTTGCATGTTGCAACATTACAAGCAATAATGCTAATTTTGTATGTTTGTGCATTTGAAGAGGAAGTCTTTTGCATTATATTCTTTGCTGTTTGGCCGAGTTTAAATTTAGTTTCGTTTTCGTTAATTTAGGTTGACGCCATTTAGAAATTTTGTTGTTCAATTTTTTTGTATGTTGTTTATACATATGTAGAGTATTTCGTTGTGTTCTCTCGCCAGTACTCTGTGGGAAGTGGCAAGAGTGTAGAAGAGGGAGCACCTTGCAACTTAATTCACGGCGTTAGTGCTTGTCGTTTCACTGTCATTGCAGTTATGTAGACATCATGTCGGCATGCATTATTGAAATTTCTTAGTGACTTTTTAAATTTGTTGAAAATTTTCTTCGTTCTTTCTGATTGTTTTACGTATATTTTTCGGTTTTTGCAATATTTAATTTATTTTTTTTTTAAATTAATAGTTTTCTATTTTACTTTGCGATCGTCCAATTTTCTTGAAGTTTCTAATATTTATTTGTAAAGAAATAAATAAAAATTATTAAAAGAAATAAATAAAAAACTTAAGTTAAAAGAGGTTTTTGAATACAAATATTTAATTCAATTTTAAAAAATTATTATATGTATATAATATTTTTTTTTTTTTTTTTTTTTTTGAGAAATATGCATATTTTCATTGTTTTGGCGCTGAGTAGTCTTTATTGCAATTTGTACGTTGGAAAAAATGATTTGGACCATATTTGGGCTAGATGAAAATTGTTGACACTATTTTTAGTCTTTGAAATAAATATAATTTGACTTGTTAATTTGACCCTAAGAGTCTATACTGACGGTTCGAAAAAAGACAGTCGGCGGGGGTTTCTGTAAAGAGGAACTGGAAATAAAGATTCCCTATAATCTGCCCTGGTATTATGGCTTACGTATTATAGAATATCGAGGGATGGATGAATATTTACTTATAGCAAGGCTGCCATTACACAGTGTACGATTTTGCTAATCTAGCTGGGCAAAAGTCGTTTTCTTAGTTTAGATTTGAGTAAATATATTTATCAAATATGAAAGAGCACTTGTTATAAAATAAGAAAATGCAAAAACTTTGCCTAATTTGCCAACAATAACAATATAACGTTACTTTAATCTTGAATATTTTTGAGGGAATTAAAAACAACAAAAACACTTACATGAAATTGCTCATTTTTAAAACCGGGTAACCTTTTATTGGAAAAGAATTTGTTAACGATTCTGTTGTTGTTTTGAAGCTCAACTTATTCACTGTTAATATCATTAGAACTAATTTTTAGAACTGGAAAATTCTTTTAGTGCTATTTCATTTAAACAATTACACTTTTCGTTAAGTTAAGAAAAAAAACTAAATTCTATAATCGATAAATTCTTTTCTTCATAACGCTTCAACACCAAATTAGTTTTAAACGAACGTCTGAAGTACCTACTGCCGAGATTTGCCGATTAAAAAAAGAAACAAATAATGAGTGATAATACCACGAAATTTTTGATATATGGCTTAAAACACCCGAAAATGAAAGGCTTGACCGTTCCGTAAACCATATTTGGGGAAGTTCTGAAGTACTACATTTATTGCAATCTCCAGAAAAACCAGAAGAAAACCAATAATTTTAAAATTTTATTCTTACTTTAATTTATATGTACATATATTGACATATATTCTTATTTTAAAGTTAATGAAAAAAAATTAGACTCTTATTATTACTCCCACATCTTTATTATTTATTTTAAACATTCTCATGCCTTCTCACCGCTTTTTTACTTTTTGATTATCCAACGCGAATAATATCAGATATAAATTTTTGCAGTTATATGGGAGGTGGGCGTGGCAGTGATCCAATTTCGCGCATTTTTTGACAATGGTACATAGTAGCCTGGTAACACCTTGTACCAAAATTCATAAGTCTAATTTAATTTTTTCCAAGATATTTAATTTTGTCTCCCTAGAATTCCTATTGTGCATTGCTTTAATAGCATGTGTCTATACGACATGTTCGTTAACTGCATAATGTCGTATGTCTTTAAATGAGATTGCGAAGCATTCTAAGGTAACGCTACTGTGGGTACCAGGAAATGCGAACTGCTAGGGTAAACCGATAGAAGATTTGCTTGCCAAGCGGGGTAGTCGTATGGATGGTTGGTTGGTTAACGTGGTAGCATGCCGAAAACTGGGCATAATGCAAGTAGAGTCGAAAATGAATACGTTTTGACACCACACAACACGTCAAGAGTAGAAATCCCAAATCAACCGTGGTCCTGGACAATACTAAGGTGACTAGAGTCAGCTCGTTGCGTTAAGATATTTCACCAAATTGCCGAGTTTCACCTGCGATATCTGAGAGAGTCCTTGTAGAAGGCAATTCCCAAATAATCCATGCCGTGTTGAATTAAACGCTGGGCAATCACATAGGAGATGAAATACTATCTCCTCCGTTCCAAGCTCTCTGCAGCTGCGACAACATTCATTAAAAGGGAGACCGAGTCTCATAGCATGGCTACCGTAGCCCGTAAGTACGTATACTAGTCTCGAAATGTCCGTGCGACTTAAGCTAAGAAGTCGCTCAGTGCGACCTATGTTGTATGTGGGCCATGTAACTTTGGTAGCCCTGCAGCCATCCAGTTTCCTCCATTTATCATTAGCCATATCCAGATAGTGTCAGAAGATTTCGCTTCTGATAGTTTCCAGGAGTGTTGCTACTGGCACACCCTGCGAAATGTCAAAAGCAACTCCAGCCTTGGCCAGCCGTTCCGCCTGTTCATTGCCATAATGATCCCTATGCTCAGGGACCCAAACTATGGCAATGTCAGATAGGCTGCCCAGTCTGCCTAGTTCTTCCTTACACTGGTAGACGAGAATGGACGTTGTTTAATGCGACTTTAGTGACATCAGAGCCGCCTGGTTATCGACGAAAATACCGATTTTGCCGCTGATGTTCATGCTATGCAGTGTTTTACATGCCTGCCTTATCGCCAGTATTTCAGGGTCAAATACGCTTGCCTCATGCGGAAGACGGAAAGAGAGATATTCTTCTGGATGACACATTAATTGATCAATTCGTAGGCCTTTCAATGGCTAACTGTTAGTAATAGACTTGCACAGTTGGGGTGGACTCGTGAAACCTCCTACTCCGTATGCAGGCCATAGTGGTCTGGCTATGATGAACGGAGGGCATGCTCTCTACTTTGGTTCAATAGCGAACAGATACGGGCAGTGATGACTGGGCAATGGCCGGTAGGGACCCATGCGAAGAAAATTGGTCTGGAATTTAATGACTGATGCAGAAGTTGTCAAGACTAGGAGGAAGAGCAAACTGTGTTTAATTTTCTGTGTCAGTATCTTGGAAAATGTCTGTTTGCTTCATTTTACCTTGATGACGACAACATGGCTCTGTTCTCTTAACTAAAACCGTTTTACAACCACAAACATTGTTAAAAACATTCGACATTGACATTCTGTGTTCTAGTGTTCAAAAATCGTTGGTGTCAAAAAAAGAATTTTTAAATACCGAATGACTTTTTATTGTTTGCACACAAGAATTATCCATAGCTTGAAACGCATAAAAAGCGCAGCCAATGATTACATGAAAAAACATAAAGAATTTAAAATTTTTACAATCTTGAGACGATTCGTAACAAGAAATCCACACTAAGTCTTGAACCTTAAATTTCCTTAAAGGAATAAAATTACTATGAAGTGATTTAAAATAAACCTGGGCAATAATAAAACAATGCGTATGAAAACCGACAGCAAACAGCCCTCTGAGATGAACGCTACCGTGCTTGAAGATATTAGCAGCTTCTGTTATCTTTTCAGCATCCTTTACAATAAAACCAACGCGGATATCGTCAACCGTATCAACTCTGCACGACGGTCGTTTAGGCTTTAACGTCCTCTAGAAGTACAAAAATCAGGTTTTTCCACTCCAACGTTTAGTTAACTCTATTGTACGGATACTAGACATGGAATGCAGCTCCAGGCAACCTAAATAAACGCACTTCAAGGTTTTGCTAACAAATGTTTAAGGAGGATTGAAAAAATATTTTCACCAAGTTTGATTATCAATTGCGACCTGTGGACAGTTATAAATGTAATACTTCCGCTCACCGAAATATTGAAACGTAAGTGTAAATGACTAGGTCACACACTAGGTAAGCCACCAGGTAACATTACAAGGGCAGCCATTGAGTGGAATCCCAAGGGTACCAATAGCAGACGAAGACTCACCTAGACGTGGAAAGGACAGTTGCATCCTGAAGAAGCGAATGAATTAAAACTTGTAATAGATCATAATAGAATACATTTTTAATGGCCATTTTGGAAAGACGGAAATAAATATGAGTTATGGCAATATAAATATTGTTTGTTTATGGAAACTATATAAAAAGCGTGAAAAGAAATTTCGTTATCAAGTGCAATTCCAACCACAACAAAATGACGCCAAAGTTTTGTTTGGTGTTTAGTGGCATTGATCCCCTGCTTTTAAACCGAATTCCTGCTGATAAAATCGAAAAGTCTTAAAAAGGATTTTAAAACAGGATCATAAAAGTTTTTCTAAACAAGTCAAACCCTCTTTTTTTTAATGCCACCTTTTGTGGCATTTTTATAAACACAATATTTTCTTCATATATCAACGGTAGTTTTTTCCAACACAGTGTGTTTTATTTATTTTGACAACTAAAGAAACAATTTCGCTTTTTTATATACCACAAATATTTAGATTAAACCAAAAAAGTGATGTCAACCATCTGGATTAAGAACAAGAACACAATAATACAATAAAAACAAACAAAGCAGGCACTTTACTAGGAAATTTTATAGAACTTAAACTGTAAAATAAACATTTGACACAGAAAAAGAACTACCGAATTTAAATTTGATTAAACGTTGAAGTGGTTGGCTGACATGGAATGGAGGCATATAGTTTGCATATGGTATGACATAGACATGAATGTCATACAATGTGTTATTTTATTCACATATATGGATGACAAAATGACGCACTAGTCACGCTACTTTATAAATAATTAACAAAAAAAAAAAAAAAACTTATACAGTACAAAATGTTTTTTATTAATGACGAATATTCTATGCTCTAAAGAAATTATTTTTATTTGAATTTTCCGGTACCTTTTGGTTTGGATCTTTTATTATAACATTTTCTATTTGTGTTATTTTTTTTTTGCTCAAGATGTTTTCAAAACGAAGCATATAATTTTTAGAAATACTATCAAAAAAAAAGTCATTAACAATATTCACGTTTTCTTTTTTCTTGGCGCTGTCATAAGGAAAATTATTTAATAACATTTTAATATTGTAAATTACACACATTTTACGCTTTCTGTCTGTTATCGAAGTGACAAAAGGAAAATGTGCAATCAAAGAAAAAAAAAATTTAATAAATTAGTGTAAATAAATTGCATTAAAATATTTTTGACGGGAAATTTTGTTAAAAATTTAATAATATGCAAAAAAAATTGTCTTTCATCTACAAATTTAATATTGTGGCGAAAATAACCTGCCACTAAATTTCATTGTACGCCAAATAATGAATGAATTTTAAGATGACGTTTTAGAATGTTTTGAAATATTTCGTTGTAAGTGGTAAAACTCTTCTAATTTGGGCACCATTTAAAGCGAACGAAAGCAGATCAAATTTCATTCTAAAATTTTTTTATTTTTGTTGTTTAAGTTTCTCATCAAGAATAGGTCTTCTATGGCCATGGCCAATTATGCTATTTTAGATATCTGAAAAGGTTACAGGGAAAAATGTATCGCAAAATCAACGACTGTTTGGCAGTTTAATCGATGTCGAAAGCGTTTTAATGGGCATTAGCGATTCTGACTTGAAATCGCCAAATATGTGTTCTTTAATTCGCAATCGCAAGAAGTTCGTCGGCTTCAAATTACAAAAGTATGATTAAGGGAACTAGAATATTTTTAAGAAACTATGGCAGATCACAAGCAAAATGCAAGAGCTTCAAAACAACGTAAAATAAATTTGGCATTTGCGACATCAAACCGTGTGCCATTGTCAGAACATGGCCGTAAGATTGATTTTTATACAAAATTAATAATATTCTTTTTTTTAATTTTTTGTAGAAAATATTTATACCCACACCGCCATATGTGAAGTGGTATTAAGCGTTTGTTTTATACTCAACTTTAAGTATTCCGATCAGTTTGTCCGTCCGGCAGACTGTTTATAGAAATCTTTTGCGCAAAATACGGGCCTCCATTTTAGAGATAATTTGAAAATTAAATACATTGAAGATGGTAGGAATCCGCCCATAATTACGTATTTCCCTCATGCAAGCTTCTTTCCAGAATAAAGGCTTTGCGCCCATAAACCATCTTGTAATGTTGCTGCTTAGATGAAGTTTATTCTAAAAATATTATGTTGCAGCCTTAATTATCTTATCAAATTAGTCCATATTTGACCATTGCTCTGCGGGAAATTCGTGTCAATTGTTCTTAAAGCATTTGTCACGGGACAAGTGAACACAATATAATAATAAAACTGAACGAATTTTGATAAGTGAAAACAAGACATATCACTTAACTTGTGATAATGTGGTTAAAGTGTGATTACTTCAGAGTAATACAAAACTATTCATTCATTTTCTGCAGGTAGTGGCTGATTGTATTTGGTTTTACTACTAAATATGAATGGGATTTAAAATTTTAAAATGTTTCACTCGGGACAATATCTGCGACAGACATTATATTACCCGGAATATAATGCCTGTCGCAGGTTATTTTAGCGACCTGTTACTAAGTATTAAAAAGGTGCCTCTTAACCCCCTCCTAGGACATCACCATGTTAAAGTGACAAGTACCCTTCGTATAAAGTGTTAGAACTGAAACCGGCTACTGCCACCTTAGAACTGTAACGTCACAAGTTTCGTTTTAGTTGCCATTCCTTTAGGAATACCAGAATACCCGAAATTATCTTTAAAGTCCAGAACTTTCTTATAAATTTTTGTGATGATATACAATTTATACAAATAGGTCCAGAACTGACCAAAGGTTCTATATAAATCATCAAAATTGCTTTGAGACATAGAAGTCTCATAGAGATGTAGATATCAAGATAATATACCGTACAGAGAACCCTTACATAAATTGTAACTATCAGCCATATCACAGAGTATAATTCCGTTCGAAACCGAAGAAAACATATTTTTTTATTAATAGAATGTATATTTTGATAGTTTTTTGGCCTTTAAGATACAGAAAACTCCCATTCCGTTTATGAAAACAAAAATGGTTTCACTGCGCAAAGTTTTTTCGTTATTTTCTGAAGCACCAAAATACGGAATGAATTCTGTTTCCGAACGGAACTGTGCTCTGTGTCATAGCTGTATAAGCCATAATTTTGTTTTGTCGCGTCTATGATGACCCATGGGTCCAAATAGGGTACACTCTCGAAAATTTGTCTGTAAATACTGTAGTTTAGGGTGTCATATGTTCAGGCTTGACCGACTATACGATCCTATATTTTTTTTAAATCTAATAATTTTTCGAAACAAGTTAATCATAATACATCTTATTGTAATTCCACAGAAAAAATTACAAATTGTCTCTAATCACCAAATTCATAGAATCAAGCAAACAATTTGTTGATTTTGCAACTGTTACCAAAATGATTATATTGACTACTAAAAATTTAAAATTGTGAAGAAAATGATCAAACAACTTTGCCATATCAAGCAATGTGACTATTTTTGTTTCAATAAATTATATTTTTAATTTTAATTAAAATAAAGATCAAAAAATTTGAAATTTTAAACAATGTGTTAATTGATTTAATTAAATATAGCTCAGGTTTTTAGAATTCCCAACAACAATTCTACAAGTTTAAATTATTTTTTTTAGGCGAAAAAATCAATTAAGATTTTTTGTTATATAATTAATTTTTTAATTAAAAATTGTTTCAAAACAGCTAAAATGTTAATTAAATCAAAATTATATTGTTAATTTTGTCCAACTAAAAAATAATTTATGCAATTATCACATTAACTAAATTAAAATACTTTTCAAAAAATTTGTACTGAAATTTCTTTCAGTGTTTATGATCTAAGTTGAAATTGTTATCACCATTTGTAAATTAATTTTGCATCAGTTGTGTCGTTTGTGTCGTAACCCAAGTTTTAAGAAATTAAAAAATAAAGAAATTACAGGTACATTAAAAAAAATTGTAAAGTGTCACAAAATAAAATATAAATGCTAAAAAATTTGTATATTGCTTGAAAATGGTGCAAAAATATTGACCATTGTTCTGTGTTATTTTAGAGAAAAAGAATGAAAATTCTATACAATAATTTATGAATAATTGCGGCCTACGACAAAAATAAGTTAAAAATATTATGTTTAAAGTTGCATCATATTATGATGTGGAATATCTGTAACAGATTTACGTTGAGGTTGCCAGTAAGAAAATAAGCATAAATATATATTAAACATATTTTTCGGTTATAGATTTAATCTACATATCATTATGATTAACATGATAATAATATGATTACTTGTTAACTTATTATGATTAACATGATAATAATATGATTATTTTTTAACTTATTATGATTAAAATGATAATAATATGATTACATTATGTTGTAATAGGATGTAATAAACACAAATTAGAATTAAGGGAAAAATATTATGATGTAATATTACGAATATATTTGGTCATAATATGATTCAATAATAATCGTAATATGTTGACTAAAATCATGAAACTTACCATAATATGTTGCTCTTATAGTATGTTTACCACAAACATGTTTTTTCTTTGCACGTACATTCATACGGTGCAATTGTGTCCCAACGATTAATCAAATATTTCACCTCATCGTCAGTTGTATTGTTTTCAAAATTAAATGCCAGTTAACGCCAGAACCCCCCTAATGTTTATGAAAACATTAATCCAACTATTTATTTCTTATTAATCGCCCTATAGATGTTTTATTTATTTGACTATTAATTCAATCACATCAATTTCACATTCACCTCAATTTTTATATAAAAATCAAAATTCATATATTCCCACACGCACACACACACACAGCAACAACAACAAGAAAACAAATACATAAACATAATTCTTCTGAATTTTTATACGATTTATACACTCAAGCAAATTAATTAATCAAAATATTTATAATGAACAGTGAGTGCTTGTGCATGTATGTGTTGCTGATTTTTCAAATAAACAAATTTTGTTCAAACGTATTTCACTCACCTTCCTTTGTGCAGCCTCCTGATATCGTTTTAATGCCAACAATAATAATTTCAAACGTGTAAATAAATCGAAAAGTCTATAAAAAGAGACTGATTGTTTGAATTTTACACATGGAACACAAGTCATTTGTTGGCCGAACGGTCGTTGTGGGCCAGAATAGATATAAAAAAAATCGGTTTGCCTAATGAAGCTGAAAACGCTGCTGGCGTTGTTGATGATGATGGGAAAAAATAATTTGCTTGTTTGCAAAACTATTGGATGTAACACAACAAAAACATCTTACACAATAATCAAAATAAAAGAAAACACACAGAAAATAAAGAACCCAAATAAAAATCATAATAAAAATGTATTTCATTTGAAAATCTAGATGGGTGGTATTTAGCGTTTTTTTTTCATTGGCGATTTGTTTGGGTTGTAATAAATGAAACACTTTTTTTATATAGATTTTCACTTTTAAAAATTTTTGTGTGTTTATCTTTCCACAATAACTGAATATTTTAAAAAATGCCTAAAGTTTTTAAAGTATACAAGAGGAAATTTATAATTTTGCACAAAGATTTAAGTTAAAAATGTCCGACCGAAGCCTAACTATAGTAAATCTGTAAAACCGAATGGGACACCGAACTTTTTTTTAATAGAACGGTTTAAACTTTTGTTATTTTTTTCAAAAAGTAATACTAACAAACTCATAGTAATAGAAAAAGTTGCTCACTAGAAACACTCGTTGGTGGTACTTTTCGGCCACTACCTTAAGGTGTGTAAATGGAATAAAATTAAAGTTTTCATGTATATATGATTTTCTTGAACACAAATACTCAGATAAATGATCTTCTGGATCTACACAGAGGGAATACTACGGTATAAAAATACCAAAATTGATACCATCCGTTGTCAAAATTGAGCCAACTACGTTTTTGTTCAAGGTGATAACGAATGGTATCAACATTTTTTAACCACCTCGTTGTCATTTTGCCACTTTTTGGTCTCATTCTGGCAACAAAATTATAATATATTTTCACCATAATGGTGCCATTTTGACCATAAATTGTTTTCATTTTTAATAACACACTGTTAATTTATTGACAACATTCCGTTATCAATTCGACAACACATTGTTCTGCGTGTACATTCTAAACCCAAGCAATAAAAAAACAAATGAAATATATTTATTTATTTAAACTTTTAAACAACAAAATAAAGATTGCAAATAATTTTTTAATAAAACAAAATTGTAGTGCGATATACCTATATACTTTTGTTTTTTCATGAAAAGAACTTTTCTTTGAGTTCAGCGCGGAGACCTCAGTTTGGTACAGCTTCCTTCACATCTTCTTTATTTATAAACGGCAAGCTTCTATATGGGCATTTCCATGTCATCGTACGTGACATTTGTACGCCTTCGGAGCGATGGAATTTTTGCGCAAATAGTAGTAAGTGGAAAACTTATTAATCATTATGTTTCTTTTAGAGGGTACTATATATGAAAAAAAAAAATTATTACATTCGAAACCTTGTTGTCCAAAATACCTAGCAAAATAGGTGTATATCGTACGTGACATAAAACGGATGTGATTTTGGGGTGAATGTAAAAAAAACCAAAAATCTGCGAATTGTGGGATGTATTTTTCCTTTTTTAAATTTTTTGCATTAAACCATATATTTTTCCGTTATAATCCGTAATTGGAAAGAAAAACATTTTTCTGGATGGTTTTATAATAAACCAAATGTAATATCGTACGTGACATACCGTACGTGACAGATTTTTCTCTTATAGTATTTACAAGATATGAAATATATTTTTGGGAAATATATGCATACAAAAACATAAAACAAACAAGTCAGAAAGTATAGTCGGCCAAGCCCGACCATATAATACCCAACACCATAATATTTTAAAAACAAATTTTTGAGTGTCCCTATTTTTGACCCATCGCCAATCATGGTCGCCGGAACAGAATTATGCTATGACGTTAAGAGTTATATAAAAGTTATTTGTGCCGAATATTATTCAGATATCTTTATCTATATGAGATTTTCTTGCCTTTCAGCGATTTTAGGAAGGGGGTTTATATGGGACCTATAGTTAATTTTGGACCTACCAGCACAACATTTTATCAAGACATAGTACTTGTCGTAAAAGTTATTGTCGCCAATTTTTATGTCAATACCAGCATTTATTAGAAAGTTACAACATTAAAAGCTATTTTCTGGAGTAGTATTTGAATGAGCGCTATGGTCAAATATGGACCGATACCAATTATATTTGTTTAGATCATTAAGACTGCAAAAAAATAATTTTTGATCAAATTTAAACCTAATACCAACATAATAAGATGATACATTTAGTTGAATTTATAGTAATACAATATCGTACGTGACGACGTTTAACAGCTTATAAAATTTTTATTATACCTATTTAAAAAAAAATTCCGGTAAATATTTTTTTGCAACAAATATCTTGCTTTGAACCTTTATTTTGAAACACGTACGACTGATCAAATACCAATGACATAGACAAATGATGTTTTCGCACCACTTACGTGACATTTAAATAGCACCCAAAGCAAACCAAAAATATACCGCTAATCAAACTATATATTTGGTCTCTCCTCGTGAATTTTGTTCATTGTTGTTGTAACATTAATTTTAAGGTATAATTCCAATGTTACCAGTATCTGTATTTAATCGGCAGAAAAGTAAAAATTGTTGACTGCAGTTACTAAAAATGAATCAAAGAGATAGTCAGTTTTAACTTTTATTTTTTGCTCTTTAAAAGTTGTAATAAGCTGTAAACCACTTTGCATAGTAAAGTTCGAGTGTTTTTTTACTTTCTACCATATTCGAAAAATAGTTTCAAGGCTATTTATTTTTTGAGTCGTGGTTGACATTCTCATGGAAATGCCCATATGTCACATTAGCATCTTCAATAAAGGAATTTTAAAATTAACTACAAATTCCCTATTATTGTATTTTTACTTACTTTTTAAATAATCCAAAATAACTTCCATATATATAGATACAAGAAGTTTTCAATTCCTTATCGTCGTCGTCAATTTTTTACTGTCAAAATTTATGTTTTCTTCAAAAAGAAAATCTCTTCCGTAGCAACAAAATTTAAACGTCACAGTTTATTATATTTTTTCACTGTCCAGTTTTTTTTTATTTTATTTCTCACTTATTTAAATTATTTATAAAAATTTTTCATTTCGATAAACTGCAAATAATGACAACAATGTTACTTTTAACATCTTTTGTTCCAATTTGACGACAGTTTGTTAAAAATTTGACAACATATGTTGTCGAAATATAAACAACACTTTGCTATCATTTTAATACCATTGGTTGATAATTTTTAAACGTGTTTTTTCGCTCTGTGTACTAACAGCGTAACGTTTTCTAGCGCCTGGCTTTGACGCTGAAATGCCATACTTAAATAAGAGCGTTAACGTTGTATCATGAATAGTAATATTGCCCTATTTTGTTTAATAAAACCCCCCTAATAAAACTGAAAAACGGAGATGAACCGCCAGATTAACCTAAAAAAATTTAAACTGCGAATACTTTTCAATAATAACAAAAACCGGTTTTTAGCAGGCAACTTCGCTAGGGATATTTAAACAAATTATAATCGATATATATCACCGATATTAAAAATACCCATATTTGGATACATCGATATTTATCTTCGACTATCGAATTCGATATTTTTAAGATCTCTATAATTAAATTCAACTATTTAATCGTGTCTCAACAATTCTGTTGTTTTTTAAGAATTGCATCATATGTTTTTTAACTAATATTAAGAAAATAACAGCCCTTTTCTATTGTACATTTTCATAGATTACACAGTTCAGTTTTGTCGCGGTTTTTTAAGAATAATATGGAAAGGGTTCCTAGAATTATGCAAAGAATCGCCTTAATTATGGTGCATTAGCAGCAATGGACTCATGAAAGTTGGAATGTTAATAAAAAAAAAAATATTTTGTTTTTTATTTGAGCATGTTCTTATAGATATATTAAAAATAAAATATTACACAATTTACTTGTACAGTACGTGTCATATGTTTCGTTTACCGGCAGTATATAATCCAGTACCCATGTTCTGTAACTTTGGTGAGAACTTCTCGCATCGAAAACATGTGAAACAAAATATTCCATCGTTTCTTGAAAAGTGAGAAAAAAGTGTATCAGTAACTCATGTCGAAAACTATCAAAAGAAATTACTTCGTTACGTTATAAATGTCATAATATTCCCCTCGAAGCCGGTGTGAAATTGGAGACGTTGAGAGCGCCAGTCGCACATATCGTTGACGGTGCACAGTGGCGCCCGTAGAGCAAACGACGTTTCAAAAATCAAAATTTTCATGAGCGCCGACGAAGTTTAGGAAACTTTTCAACGATTTCAAATATGCCACTCTTAATAATATCACATTTTTAGTTTAGAAGATATAACCGTTCAAAGTTGACCGACTTTCGGTTTTCAAAAAAACACACAATTTTTAGTCAATTTGTTGCGATTTCAGGTGTAATATCACGAAAAATAGGTAACGAATCGCCTTATTTTTTTGTTTGTATTGGTTGATGTATTTATTAAATGTATAATGATAAAAAAAAATTAACTGTTTGCTTTGTGTTTCTCCAGGTAAATCACTATTTAAAAACTATCCGTTTTTTCACTATTTTTCAACTTTGACGGAAAATAAAAAAATCTTTATTTTTCTATATTTGCCATATTTGCAAAACCTGTTCTTTGATTATTTCTTTACATAATTCAAAAGGTTTTATCTGCCCGTACGTGCCCGTTTGGCTTCTAGAGGTAAAAAAAGGTTAAAAAGATATGGTTGCAGAAATTGATCTAATAGTTTGAAAAAACTACTAATTGAAATTAGCAGGTACGTCAATGGTCAAGAACAATATTGACTTATGGTCCCTACAGGTAGGCACACATCTTATTTGGACACGTGCATAATATCAAAATTGCATTATTCAGCCTAAATCCATATGTATGCAGGGAACAGGTAAATTTTTCGGCATGGTAGCATATAGCATAAGCCTATATTGCAAAATAAGCATAATTAAGTACTGAAAACATGGCGTTGAACAATTTAAAATTATTTTAACTGTTTAGAAAGTCAACTACACCAAAGTTTTTCACGGAAGCTGCTTTAGAAGAACTTGATAGCTTATACGGAAATATTGAGAGAAGCGAAATTATAAAAAATAATTTTTATCTGATATATGCAAATATTAAGGCAAAATGGGTGAAATCTAATCGAACCATTCAGAACTCAACTCCAAATACGAGGACTAGCTTAATGAAGACACCATCCTGGATATATTGGCAGTAGATAAACCCACCACATCAACCAGAGGAGCAAAAGGAAGGTCAAAAAAAAGTATTTACAGACGCAGTTAAGTGAGAAAAACAGCTGTTTGTTGCAATTTATGGCATTTTTTTCATTTCTCACATTTCAATCGAAAAGTTTCTCGCCGCGGGAGTTACAGAACATGGACACAGCATTATATAATCCCAAATTTTTCTTATTTTAGATTTAATATGGCGAATAAATAAAAAATTTTTTGTATTCTTTACTTTTTTTTAAATTTTTTATTGTAGAATTATTAATTAACTGTCGGCCCCTCGGTCGCATAACTTACCTTAAAAACTAAATTTTAAAATTGGTTTTTGTTTTAAATATAAGTTAAGTGAATGAAAGTTTCGTTCGAAATCGAGGGATAGGCAGTCAATTTGAAATTAAAAGAAACAATAAAAAGTTAGAATGGTATTACATGTAATATGTTTGTACAAATGTAAATACATATGTATTGACATGGGTATATAAAGTTTTTAAATTTGGTAATAATTTCAGCTTAATACATTCGATACATCGATATATTGATATTTTTAATTAATAACTACTCTTAAAAAATATCGATACGATATATTTTTAAATTTGCCCATCCCTAAACTGCACTACCACATGTACAAAATATTGTTTGTACAAAGTAAGAGTTCGGCAAAAATTTCCCGAATCCGATTTAATTATAAGTTTATGTATACCGCGCAAGCACGAAGTCAAACCTTTGTATAAAATGACTCCATCCTATGATATCAAGCACAATTCTAAAATATTTTTCAGTGGTTCGATTTAAACATTTAAATTCAAATTGATAATCATTTGAATATAAGCATTTGACAAACAATGTTTTATAGTTTTATTATTAAGTGTTATTGTCAAATTAAAAATAAACTTGTCAATAGTAAAGGTATTAGTACATAACACGATTTGTGCGCGACCGCTCTGTAGACTTCTGTCAAAAAAGGTTTAGATAACTAGTGTTTTTCCATAGAACAAGTTACATAAAAAACATTTTGAAGCATTTGCGGTTAACTTTAATTTTTGGTCAACTTTCACATTTTTTACGCATTGCGTATTGTTGACCAGTAATTGGCTGACAACAAAAATATAATACTTTGGACAAATTGGGGAATAATTGAGGAAAAACTTATTGTAGAGGTTAGAAAAACATACAGTGCCCATGTTCTGTAACACCCGCGGCGAGAAACTTTTCGACTGAAATGTGAGAAATGAAACAAAAATGCCATAAATTGAAACAAACAGCTGTTTTTCTCATTTAACTGCGTCTGTAACATTTTTGGCGAGTAATAACTGTCACGTAAGGATATTTCTCGCCAATATACTGAAAAATTGTGTCTGTAAAATTTTTGCGAGAAAGTTTCCGCTCTAAACTGTTAAATAAACTCACACATAAAAACTGGAAGAGAAAAAATTTCGACACTAAAAAATAAATAAAAAATGCAAAATGCAATGAATATTAGCACGGAAGAGATAAGTATTTTGTTCTTGGCAGATTTTTCCATTGTTTAATTATTTTGCTTTTAACATCTTTGAAAAATATACGAATGTTTTCAAAGTAATTTTGTAATCAACAAACATTTAAGTCGCACTTTACATTTTTTGGTATAGCCCACTGTTGTATTTTCGTCACCTTCGTTGAAATTTTTTAAATTTTAGTCAAATTTCGTTGCCGTCAACGTCTCAACATCTGAAATTTAATATCGGATTCGAGTGGAATTTTATGACATTTATAACGTTTCTCGCTTTTCGAGAAACGATGGAATATTTTGTTTCACATGCTTTCGATGCGAGAAGTTCTCACCAAAGTTACAGAACATGGGTACAGTTTTGTATAAAAAAGGAAGCAAAATGTTCAAATCCCTTTTTCGATGTACAAATAAGTACACAAGTAAAAAGCAGCTTTTGTAACGTGGGCCTTTTAACTTTTTATTTTTCTTGCGCTAAAGTTTTTAAATGCCCGATACTCGTCGAAGAATTACCGTTAGGTACTTCTACCTTAACCCTGAAACGTTACTCTTCATTTAAGTACATTAAGCTTAATCTTCGTCGTATCGACAAAATATTTAATAAAAATTTAGCAGAACGATTTTTAGAGTAAAAACTTTACAAAAATTATTTTAATTAACCATTTTATTAAAAATATAAAAAAATAAAGCATAAAAAATAAAAGTTTTTCTTCTCTCTCAAAGGTTGAACTTTTGTGTTTGTATTTTCAAATGAATTATTTTTTTTAAGCTTTTGTCATCATTTAACGTTGTTAAAAAAAAAGCGTAATTTGAATAAACATACAAAAGTTATAGGATAAAGAATAAATAAGCTTCGTCGATTCGACGAACAGTAACCGTCTAGGGTTAAAAAAAAAATGTTTACATTTAAATATGGCGATTAAATTCAAATCCTTTTTACAATCATAGAAAAATAACATACAAACTGTTGAAATCTAAAAAAAATATCAAATAGCTTGTTAGTAGATAACTTATACAATACTGATAGTAAAAATGCGAATAAGAAAAAAATAAAACAGTGAAGTCATTATTGTATGATCGAGGTCAGAGTATCCAATTATTTGTCTTTTGGTTTTGTTCGAGTAATGAATTAATCGATTTCTAAATTTTAAAATTGCTCGAATAGGGCTTAAAAATTGTTCGAATTACTCGAATAATTCAAATAATTTTATGCAATGGGAAAAACATACGCCTCTATTTTAATTAATAATTTTATTTTATTAATAAACAACAAAATGTGTCGATATCAAGATAGTATTCGACGGTAATTAAACATGTTACGGTGTTCAGAAGGCAAAATTCACATCCCATCTGTAAAATGTGTACATGAAAAATGTAATAAAATACAGTGAAATCTCTTATGACCGGACACCAAAGGGCGCTAAAATGGGTCCGCACAAGGAAGATGTCCTCTCAAAAGAGCTAAATCCTCTCCCTTAATAACGCTGCAGGGACAATGCAACACTATAAGTCGAAAAGGGGTGTCCGATTATTATTTTTCTGAATAATAAATATGTGGATAATTTAATAATTTAACTAAAGCCTATAGTACACGGCATGTAAAAAGACACATGCGCATGTGGTTCTGACGTAATTTTGACGTCATCACACAACACGCAATGTTTATTGTGGCTTTGCATTGACGTCAAAATTACGTCAGAACCACATGCGCATGTGTCTTTTTACATGCCGTGTACTATATTCTTAAGAAATATTTTTGTTTTTCTTCTTTTCGTCAGAAGACGAAAATAAATTCAATCCAATTAAGACAATAGTACTTAGCGAAAATAATTTTCAGTGTAAAGGAGGTGAAAGACTAAACTAACTACCCTGCCCCAAGCAATTCGTCTTTATAAGGAAAAAAAAGAAGGACATGAATTTAAATAATTTTGTAGCAAGACATAGTTGGGTCTTATATTTCCAATAAAATAAAATTTAGTGAGAATTAACTAATTTTATTTTAGTTTTTTTTATATAAAATTCGATATTAGTGTCCCTCATTTATATATATATATATGTTCCCGAAGATCCTATAAGGAGCATAGGGCCCCATTTACTTGTAAATTAAAAAAAAATAATTAAGAAAAAATACAAATTTTTTCTAATCACCAAATTTATACCAACTTCATAATATCAGGCAAACAATTTGTTGATTTTGTACCTATTACCAAAATTATTATATGGATTACTAAAAATTGTAAAATTGTGAATATTTTTTTTTCAATAAATGATATTTTTAATTTTAATGAAAAAAATTATCAAAAAACTTTGCCATTTCAAACAATGTGTTAGTTTTTTTAATTAAATATTGACAATTCCCAACAACAATTCTACGACTTTTAATTATTTTATTTTAAACGAAAAAGTCAATTAATATTTTTTGATATTTAATTAATATTTTAATTAAAAATTTATTTAAAAAACAACTTAACTAATAATTAAATAAAAATTATATTTTTAATTTTCTTTCATCTAAAAAAATAATTGATTCAATTATCACATTAATTAAGTTTAAATAATTTTTAAAAAAATTTTTTAATTGATAAACAACTTTTTTCTGTGTACAATTTAGCAAATTTGTTTTTTTGAACTCACTGTAGTTTCTTTCACATGCATTAAAATAATTTTTACTTTTTAATATGCACTTTTAAAGTTAATAATTCAAATTAATAATTGCAAATTAATTTTTACATAGAAATATGTAAATTTCGCAACATAGAAGCTGCCCGAGTCTTTTGTAGTTTAATTTTTAAAACTTATTCATAAAACATGATGAATGCCTCTGTCTCTGTCAGGTTTTGATGGCCGATGTCTATTTTTGACACATTTTAATTCGTATGTTCGCATTTGTTACAGTCAGTCGGTTGTACTGGAATTAACCGTGTATGTAATTGTTTTTGTTTTAGACAGATGTTGTATGTATGATTGCCAGATTTTGCGATTTACCCGCATTTAAAACTTTGAAGATTTTTTACTCCAAAAATTAATTATTGACGATTTATACCTCAAATTTGACGATTAATAAAGTGCAAAATTCGACACTATTTTCAACATGTTTTAACTATTATTTTGCTTTTTATACCCTCATCTCAATTGAAATTAGGGTTGTGTGCTGATGTATATACATATGTAACAAATTTGTTATATATATATAGAATATAATCTGTCAGTTGTTTTAAATGGCTCCCACACAAAATTCTTTCTGGAATAGGGTTGTTTACACATAAGCTATCTTGGTATCTTGGTACTCAGCGGCATGACTATAAATAGATGCCATGGAAGGCCCAAAATTTACAATATGATCCACACTTACTCCCTTTTTATAACTGATTAAAGACCAAACAAATCTCATTTGCTTATAGACATCTAGAAAATATCCGGCACAAAGAACTCTTAAGAAAATCTTTTACCGGTTCCATGATTGGCCATGGGTCTTAAATAGGGTACGCCCTAGAAATATTGTCTGTTGATGCTATGTATGATATCAAAAGGTCAGGATGGACTGGATATACTTTCTTACTTGTTTTATTTAAAAATATATTAAATATATTAAAAAATTTGCATAACAATGTACCCTCGGTTAACGCAACCCTTGGGTGAAATTTACGCTAGTGTTTATTACCTGTGCTCGCCCGCCTCCATGGATTATGTGGGCACTAGGGTCGATTTTTGGCGTTTGCTAGAGTATTGCCGTCTAGGGAGAGCTGGTCAGGTCAGGGTACACAGAAAAAAGTGTTTTATCAATTAAAAAGTATTTAGATTTAATTAATGTGATAATTGAATCAATTATTTTTTTTGTTGAAAGAAAATTAAAAATTTAATTTTGATTTAATTAACATTTTAGTTGTTTTGAAATAAATTTTCAATTAAAATTTTAACTAAATAACAAAAAATCTTAATTGACTTTTTTCGTTTAAAATAAAATAATTTAAACATGTAGAATTGTTGTTGGGAGTTGTCAATATTTATTTAAATAAATTAACACATTGTTTGAAATGTCAAAGTTTTTTGATCACTTTTTTAATTAAAATTAAAAATATCATTTATTGAAAATATTTTTTCAAAATTTTTTAAATTTTTAGTAATCAATATAATCATTTTGGTAATAGGTGCAAAATCAACAAATTGTTTGCTTGATATTATGAATTTAGAACAAATTTAGTGATTGGAGAAATTTAATAATTTTTTCTGTGTAGATTGTCAGCGTTGTCAACTCTGTACGTTTCGCACCATTTTGGGTGCTTTTTTAAATTTTGTGTGCGAAAAATTTCTTTGTTGATGTGTGGTGCGCTTTTTTTTAATTTCCGTACTTTTTTTTGGTTTTGGTGGCACCAAGGCAAATTCAACTCAAGTTTTTGTTTCAGTGTGAGAAAAAATCTTTGTACAATAAAATACGAGTACACCTGTTTCAATACCATTTCATTCAACAGTGCAAACGTTTTACTAACAATTTTACAGACCAGAATAAGAACAACAAGAAATTATGTTTAAGATGTACAAAGTCATATGCACAAAGTAAAACGGTCTTGATGTTGTAGCTAATTGGTATTATGCAAAGAAAAATTTTAATTCATAATTTTTAATAAAAAAAAAATTTAAAACTTCGTGCGTTTTTTCCTTAAATGGCGCGTTTTTCTCCATTTCGGTGCGTTTTTAAATTTCAAAATAGACAACGCTGGATATTGGATATAGGGGATTTGCTGTTTTTACTGATGGCTCGAAGATGAAAGGCATGTGTTCGTGACGACTGCAGTGTATTTCAGGCGGATGTTCTGGGGATTGATAGGGAGCAACATTACCAGGGGCTTGGAAGTTGAATTTTTGACAGTAAAAATTAACTGAACTTTTCATTAAAGTTAAATGCAAAATAAGTAAATTGGGGTTTAAGTAAATTTACAGAAGTTTTAAATATCATTTTCATTTAATTTTCCATACAGTATACTTTTACTTAATTAACAGACAATATTAAATGCAACCGAAAATCCTACAGTCCGTTACTGTAATAATATTGTGAGTGTTCAGAGAACCACCACAATTGTACTGTTTTATCGTGAAAAACCGAACGCTACATAATGTGTACTAAACAAACACTAAAAAAAATAGATATCGTTTCTGGGTGTGTGAACCATACGCTAAATAATGTTCGGCTTATTTGTGAACACTGGTACAAATCTTAATACAATAGAATGTGTTTCTCTACTTTTTTATTTAATTTTAATACCTTCTTTGTTTTTTATTGATTTTTTTTATATTAATAAAAAAATGAATTAATTTGAATTATAACATTTGCTTTTTTATAAAAATTTCACTTGGTTTGAAATAAGTTTTTTAATCAAAAAATAGGCATATAAATTCCTGATTTGGTTTTTGCAATGCTCTAAATTTTTATTGGTTTCATTAACCGAGGTTGCACTGTATTTTACCATGATGATATTGTGACGATTTATGTTTTTTTGTCCAAAATTTTGGCGATTTTTTTTGCAAACGGTTTCTGGAAACAAATGGTTGTATGCTCGCTCCATTAGTTCATATGACGACAACAATGTCGTTTGGTTTTCAAATTTCAGTTCTCAAAATAAAATTTTTGCTCTATAAAATTAAGAAAAATTCGGATAATCACCAAAAAAAAAAAGAAAAAAAAATTGAAAAGAAACACTTAAAATCATTAACTCTGCGTAAACAACATATTTTTTTTTTTCAAATACACAAAACAACATTTTCAAAGAAAATGAAACTGTTGCAGGGCAAACTGTGGGGTTCTGATTGAGCTTGACGAAGCAAATCTTTTTTGGTTGAAGGCAAAGAAATTTTTATTACAAATTATTTAACGATCCTCTGGTAGTCGAAGAATTAACGATCAATCGTAAAATTCAATTGCCATGCAAAACCTAATGAGGCATTTGAGAAATACAAATGGTCACCAATACATTTTAAACGTCTGTCAATTGGACGTGTAACGCCAAAAAAATGGAGACCACAAAATGACATAGTTATTGTAATAAATGTAAACAAAAATATGGAAGTTAAGTAATTTTCTCAAATAAAAGTTACCTTGATAGAGTTTTGAAGGAGTCCTAAGAGAAACGAAACGGGTTCTAATGGTGTTTTGGTAATAAAGACGTAAAAAATGTTGCGCAAGTGCCGCCTGTTGATATATTTGCGAAGTCGCACTCTTTCTTAGACGTTTTCCTTGGCTTTTTTTTTAATTTTCGAGGCGTTCGCTTGAATTTCTTCTCGAATATTAATTTTTCCCTTTTGTATGCTGCACAGCGGCTTATTCCCGTGCACTTTCCTTCAAACACACACACAAAAACATCGAAATTGGGTATATACGGCGAAGGCTGCTGCCCGTTAAAGCCACACTGTTTGTATTGCTGTATGCGCTGGAGCTCTATTGAATTAAACAAACATTTGTAAATAGCTCTCCACAGATAGCCCCAACAATTTTTTTAAAATAATATTGCGCAGCACTAATGGTATCGACATTGCCGACTTTATCATAAAATAAATATAATCAATAATAATTTTGAATTTGATTGGTTATAGTTCACTGCGCGCAAACAGTCAAGTAGAGTCGAAATGAATTCGTTTTTGTATGACCACACCACTAGTCAGATGTGTTGTAATTTACATCCTAGTGCTCACCAAATGGTTATGAGATTCAGCCAGTAGCAATGGAATATCTCACCAGGTCATTAAGTTTAGACCTTAATATTTTGCCAAGGTTGCATAGTGTATAAATGCGAAGACTGAGTCGACTTGCATGCTTGTCTAGCATCCAATGTCCCGTTAGTTCTACCAGCAAATCATCAGTTCTATTGCGGCTTATAATTTGCATAGTGCGTTTTGGAGATATGGTAGTGTATGAATTTAGTGAGAGATGCGCCGCCTGACATGTTTTTTCCATTGGATAAAATTATTTGAATTAAAACTCTTATTCGATTAATCGAGCAAAGTTAAAATTTAAAATTCGATTAATTCCTTACTCGAACAAAACCAAAAGTCAAATAATTGGATACTCTACACGCAGAGAAAAAACATGTTTAAATATGGTCACCTCCAACAAAACTATTTTTAAAGAAAATTTTAAACATAAAATGTTTAAATTTAACCATATTATTATCACCGACAACCATATTATGGTAATATGTGTCCTCCATCAAGAAGCCACAACCATATTATGTTTGCCTCTAAGCATGTTATGGTTAAATATGACAATAATTTGTTTTTAAATTTACAATAGTATATTCCTCTTCTCCAAGAGCAACAAGCTATGGTTGAAAACCAACCATGCTATTATAAGTGTTAAACATATTTTAGTTATCATTGACCAAAACATGTTCGGAGGCAACCATAATATGGTTGTGCCTTCTTGATGGAGGACACATTTAACCATAATATGGTTGTCGGTGATAATAATATGGTTAAATTTAACCATAATATGTTTACAAGTTTCTTTAAAAGTAGTTTTGTTGGAGGTGAGCAAATTTAAATATAGTTTTTCTCTGGGTGTAGTATTTGCTACACAAACACTATTAGCGTTTGTGTTTTTCACATGTCTACCGAGCCGAACACTAAAGAACAGTATATAATGTTTATTTTCACTGCTCAAAATAAGTAACTCATAAATCTTTATTCTCAAATTACAAAGAAATAGTTTTTAGCAATACAGTATTTGAAAGCCTTCTTTTTGAATACATTTCAATGTACTCTCGTTATTTAATTCAGTACTTTTATGCAATATTGGCGTTGAAACGTCACTTCTCCGAGGTAAACGTCAAATTGTTCTACGCATTTTTAATTAAATTAAATTTTCTTTTTTTTTGTGCATTTGTTGTTGCTTTAATATTTCTAAAATTTGCACTATTAATTTTATTTAAAATTTCTTTTATTTTTTCCCAAACCGAATCAACAACATTTTTTTGTGAAGTTTTTTTTCATCCATTTCTTTGGATTTTCGCCAATTTATTAATTAATATTTTTTTTAAATTTCGGTATATTGTGTGTTCGTTCGAGTAAATATTTTACGTTGTTGCTATTGTAGCTGTTTTTTGTGTTCTTAGAATTATTAAGCATATTTTATTACACATAATTGATATTAGTTTTTAAGTGGGTAAAACGTTTAATTGTTGCGTGTTTTTTGCATGCAAAAGAAAATCAGCCTCCACTGAAGAGATTTTTTAAGACGTCTGCTTTGGTTTTTGTAGGATTTGGAGCAAAATCATTTTGCAGGCACCTGCTTTTTGTGGTTAATGGGGTAGTAAAATTTACAATGTTGCAGCGGCAAATAAAATCTAAATGGAAATATTATTTATTTTTAAAACACTGAAAATTTTAATATTTTTATTTTTATTTGGAGAATGATTTTTGTATTAAGTTTTGTTTGGCGAATGATGCTTTATGAAGTATAGGGTGTTTTTTCTTAGCTGTATGAGAACATAAAATGATAATATAAGACAACAATATTGTTGGTATGAAATTTTTATTATTATAATCTGGGAGATAATTTTATGGCATTTATTTTTTAAATACGATGTCCGCCGCGGATACGAATTACATGGTGCTTTCGATCAGTCAAATTTTTAACTACTCTTTAATAAATCTGGCCATATGGCGTCAATGGTGGCTTGAATATTGGCTTCCAATGCTTTAAGAGTTGCTCGTTTGTCGGCATATACCAATGACTTAACAAAGTCTTAAAGAAAGTAGTCCAGAGGCGTTAAATCGCACGAACGACGGGCCAGTGAACAGGACCACTTCTGGAAATAAAGTTGTCACCAAATTTATTTTGGCAATAAATCGATTGCTAAGCGCGCTGAATGGCAATTCGCGACGTCTTGTTATAACCAAATGTCATTGATGTTTAGCTGATTAATTTTTGGAAACAAATATTCAGTCAGCATGGTACGAATAGCGCTCGCCATCCACCCCACCGGCAGCTCCTTGCTCATTTTGAAAGAGCGTGTAAGCCGCACCAAACAGTCAATTTTAATGGATGTAATGCAGAAAGAAAGATATAATTATATTGGTTACTTAGATTTTAGGGATCATATCTGATATACCCTGAAATTCCTATAAAGGAACTTAAAACTTCCAATAGATTGATAATATTTAAAAAAAATTTATAAAAATTATATTATTGAAATATGTTTACCTAATCGTCCTTTTAATAATTTTAGCCTTTATTTCTTTTAGAATTTTAACTAAGTTCATTTAAAAAATACAACTGTAAGAAAAGTAAATAATCTGTTATACCTATAAATTGTGAGACTTTATTTTGTACTAACGAACATTTTTTTCTTTTATAATTTTTTTTGATAAAAACATAAAAATAAGACTAATTCCAGAATAATTTTCGAGAGTGAACCCTTTTTGGACTTAGCAGAAAAACAATTTTTGTTAGGTAATAATTTATTTGTATTTTCTTGATATTTACTTTTCTCAAAGATTAACTCGTTTTATTGTGGTTTTTATTGAACTTTTTAATCCAGATTTGATATTTAATTTTTTTTATTAGACTCCAGTTCACCAAATTTAATTTTCAATAAATTATTCTAATGAGGAATGAAATTAAACAACATGAAATAAATTTAAATTTTATTGATAATTTTCATTCTTGACTGCACTGGGAATTGAACTCGATCGAACCGACAACGTTGTTTCGAGAACAACCACGACTCTGATCATCAGAGCTTTTGCATGTTCTCCTTCACAGCCAGTCGCAGCGGTCAGTCTAAAGTAAAACATCAATCCTATTTTTGGTGGATCGAAATTTGCTTTAATCGATTTACTCGTTCCTTTACGGGGCTTAAGGTTATTTCTGCACTTACATTCTCAAATTTTGCCTTGACCTAAAGGGTCTTTCGAACTTGCCAAGTTAATAGCAGCCACATTGTTGATGCTATATCACTCGAATTTTGCGTCATTAATTAATTAAGTCTGTTTTGCCAAATCCCCATGGCCATTTATAGCGTTGAACAACACGTGCAAATGATAAAATTGTTTTATCAAAATATTTAATCTTTTCGAGCAACGCCAATTTTGATGATGGCGAATGAAAATTTTGGATGATATCTTATGAATACTGTGCTTTATTTAAATTTAAAGATAGGATGCGCTAAATGCAATACCCTTTAGTTACTATAAAAAAAAAATTATGAATTCATTTAAAATTTGTAAAGGATAATATTCTGCAAAAGTGTAGATAATTTTCCTTAATTCTGGCAATACGGGACTATACCCCAGTCGTAGAAAATTCCCGAAGAAATTAAAAATGTCGAGTTGGGAACAGAGTTTAATTAATATATCCCTGCACGCAGAGAAAAAATATGTTTGGGCATGGTTACGGCAACTACACTATGTTTATTGTAACAATATATTGTTGTCGTACACAAAATATTGTTATATTTATTTAATACAAACAATATTATAATTACTGTAAACATGTCAATGTTTATCGCAATTATAAATTTAAGTATGATTCACTGAAAAATAATCATTTTTATAACAACTAAATAATGATAACTTTGAAAATATATTATATTCCTCACAACTATTTAATTTCTATACGTGTAATCACAATATGTTTAAGATGCAAACAAAATAACTTTACTCTAATAATATTTTGTTATCGCCATTTATAAAATCATTTTGAATCAGTTGTGTCGATTTTTACATATGCCTATTGAATTATTTTTTATCCAGTGGTTACGCAATTTAAAGAAAATACCTATTAAAAAAACCAAGTTTAAAGAAATTAAAAAATAAAGAAATTGTAGCATTGATGGAAAATTCAGTACTATGGTACTATTTTCAGTACTTTTTCCTTTCAAAAATACCACGGTACCCCCACGTCCGTTTTAGTACTCTTTTCTTGTTATACTTCTTTTCTTAGAAATTTAGCGTTGCTATTTTTTTAACATTGACAACCAGAGCTGTGGAGTCGTCACCAAAAAGTACTAACTCCGACTCCAACCGCTGAAATTTCAACTCCGACTCCTAATCTTACCTTAATGCTAAATGTATATGAGACTGGTCCTTATTTGACTTTAAACTCTTTTTTTTTAACGCAGTACCTTTTAGATGGTTAAATATAGCAAGAAAATTATTCCGTAAAAATTTCGAATCAATATTTTAAATATTCCATCGCCAATTTCGAAGTATTTTTATTTTAAAAAAAATTTTTTTTTCAAACGACTTACTTTACATATGTAGATACATATTTTTAAACAATTTCTTATTAAAATTTTTATAACTTATTCGTTGGCACATTATTAATTTAATATTATTTAAAAAAAAAAATTTATATTTAAATATACTTATATTTAAATTCCTCTCTTCATTAGGATAATTTAATGAAAATAAAACAAGATGAATCAAAACTTGTATTAACAATCAAAAACGATTCAATAAACCACAAGAAATCTAATTTTTGTAAAGCTATGGCACGAAGTCTATGTTTAAAAATTTAAATATCCTTCAGGCTGTGAAAAAATTTCAATATAAAAAGAGAAAAAACTCAAAAATTAACTTTTGTTTTCAAGAAAAATTCTTGATAAAAGTACTAAAAAACACAAGTATTGAAGAGGCGTAAATAAATTGAAAACTTGATTATCAATTACAGCGGATTTCGCTCGACCAAAAAATTGCGTTGGTTAAGAGATTGATGTTTGACTATAGACTGACAGCCGTCGTAGTGGCGGAAAGAGTGAAACTGCAAAAACTCTGATGAAAAGAATGCGTTTATTCTCGAAACATATGAATTCGGCCCGAGTTTGATCCCCAACTCAGTCAAAAATAAAAATTATCAATAAAATTTTAACTCATTTTGTGTTGTGAAATTCCTTTCTTCATTAGAATAATTTAATGAAAATTTAATATGACGAACTTAAGCCTGATTAAAAAAATCAAATTTGGGTTAAACCCCATAAACAGTTCAATTAACCCCAAGAAAACTTAAATTCATTTTTATTAATCAAATATTTAGCATAATTTTTTTTTATAAAAATTCAGAAGATTATCATATTGTAAGCAAATTTAAAATTTTTTTGTTTTAATCTTGGCCGATTTTCTTCATTTTACGATTTAGTAGATTTTATCATATTTTTTTTAAAGTTTTGGCAAATGCTTGTCAAAAGGTTATGGCAACACAGCTTGTTGATTATTTTAATCTCAGATATCCTCATCAGAATTTTGCTGTGAAATTGAGCAGCTCGGTCCATCAATGGCTGAGATATGGGCAAAAAAATTATGTATTTTAGTTGTTTTAATTTTTAAGTTTATTTTCGAAAAAAATAAAAAAAAAAAAGTTTTGAAAAAAGTACCAAAATGTTTAAAAAAGTACTTTTTTGCTTGGTGGTCAGTACCATATGAAATTTTCAATTTCCATCACTGAATTGTAAGTACATTAAAAAAAATTGTAAAGTGTCACAAAATAAACTATAAATGCTAAAAAAAAATTTAGTATTGTTTGAAAATGGTGCAATAATATTGCCCATTGTTGTGTGTTATTTCAGAGAAAAAGAATGACAATTCTATAAAAAAAAATTATAAATAACCTACGACAAAAATGGGTTAAACATATTATGTTTAAAGTTGCATCATATTATGATGTGGAATATCTGTAACAGATTTACGTTGAGGTTGCCAGTAAGTAAAGAAGCATAAATATATATTAAAAATATTTTTCGGTTTTATATTTAATCTACATATTATTATGATTAACATGATAATAATATGATGACTTTTTAACTTATTATGATTAAAATGATAATAATATGATTACTTCTTAACTTATTATGAATAATATAATAATAATATGATTACATTAAATTATAATATGATGTAATAAAAACAAATTAGAATTAAGGGAAAAATACTATGATGTAATTTTACGAATATATTTGGTCATAATATGATTCAATAATAATCGTAATATGTTGTATACAATAATGAATATGTTTACCACAAACAAGTTTTTTATTTGCGTGTCATTTTTTAGAAGCTGTGTTTGCAGTGAAGGCTACTAAATGCAAAATACCAAAAATAGGCTTTGCTTCTACTTTTGGCAAGAATTAAATATTTTTAGTAATAGAAAATTTATTATCAATTCGAATAGAGATACATACATATCGCACTTGATTCACAAGAGTGTATTAAATCAACATTTTTATTTTCTCACTTTTTTGGAAAAAAATCGACACGTATTATTCATATCTACCCGCTGTAGAAATATCGTGATATTTTGTCTACTTTTTCGTACTGAAACTTCGTCTTTATTTTAATAAATTTTTATTTTTTCTCTGTGTACTGAAAATTTAAATAATATCGAGTTAATACTTTTTTGTTGATTAAGTAAGATATATATTTATATTTTAGTTAAACCGATGTAAAGGGTCCTATAGGCCACTCTTCCTAGAGTTACAATTTCCATTGAACTACGAGTAATTTATCTACAAACAAATAATTTATTTTGCATTAATTTAAAGAAATAAAATATTTTAATTAATTGCCTGTTTGTAGAACGCGTGTTTGTAAAACTCGCTTAACTTACATGTAAAACAAAAACAAAATTTTAAAATTTCAAAATTTGTTTTTGTTCTAAATGTAAGTTAAACAAGTCACTTTTGCGCTCGCGTTCTACAAACAGGCAGTTACATTCATTTTCTGGTCCAACGAAGATCCAAGAAAGATGGGTGGGTCATGGGGTTCATGACAGCCCCATGGGCTAGTCGAGTACTGTCAGGTACAAATCACAAATTTATTTTGAAGGCTGTCCCAACTGAATTTCAACTATGTGTTCCCCCCCCCCCCATTCCTGAACGAATGGCTGACCCGCCCATGCTTCTGGTACTGAAGTGTAAAAAATTTGGCACATAAGAACTTTTTTTTTGGTTTTGTAATAAATTGTAATTCCTTCAAATATATTTCCTTGATTTACCAGTCACATCTGTTTAGAATAGCAAGAGCTTTTCATAATGTTTTTTCCCACACTTACCTTTCAATAAAAATGGTCAATAAATATGAAAATTTAATAATCTCAGCTAACAGGATACAGGAAATAATATACTCAATGGCAACACCACTCACGCATACAAACATAAACATAAATACACACGTAAACTAAATAAAAAAAGCCATACATTTTCCGTTATTAATTTAAAATTCAAACCCATAACGATTGTGTGGAATAACAAATTCTCAAAGGTGCCAAATGTGAATTCGCCAAGAAACCAAAAAAAAAAAAAAAATATTCTGATGTTTCTCATAAGAAGCTTCCAAAGAAAAAGAAAAATTCAACTTCTCAAGTAACCTGTAAAAAATAATATGAACATGCTTGCACCATATGACTGAATGTTCTTTTGCGTTCTTTTTTTAACGAGTTCCCAGGAGTGAAATATAAATAAAAATGTTTCATATAACAATGAAAATGTTGTTTTCTTTTGCTTTTTTTTTTATTGGGTTTCTTACGTGTTATTCATATGAGAATCATTCCCATCATGATGACTATGATAATGTTAAACAGGCATATGGTTTCCTTATCATTTTAATGCTACTAATACGAAGGTTGTTTAAGGATTTCTTCAGGATTCTGTATTTGCTATTATTGATAAGGTTGTGGTAATAAAGTTTGATTTTAATGGTGTTCAAAAGGAAACACATACATACATGTAATATTTTAAATTTATTAGGAAATTAAAGCGGTTTGTGTGTTTTACTAAAGATTTTTTAACAAAAATTGTTTCTTACAAAAAAATGCTTTTGATGTTTTGCTAAGTGCTCGTTAACTAACAAATTTTATTTTTGATGGGTTAAAAAAAACAATTTATATCAAAAAAATGTTACTCTGTTCAGTGAAGTGTGAAACCCTTCAGATCTGAAGAGTCCTTTGAGTGCAATTTTTGTTAAAAAATGCACGAAAATTGCATTCTTCAAAATATATGCAACACTTGTACAAGTACACATGCAAATTTACATCTATGTACATCAAATAGAGTTGTGTGTAGAGAAGAGAGTTACATGAAGTAGCAAGCATTTTTAAATTGATACACATGAATATTCTTTTATTGTTGCCCTACACGATACTATATGTACGTAGTTGTATGCGATTCAGCTAATAAAACGTTACAAGCTCTAAAAGTATACTTTAGAATTGCGACACTAAATGTTATCAAATGCCTCTTAATGAATGCCAAAAAGTCCAAATGACAAGCAATTTTATACCAACGTTAGTCATAAATTTAAATGATGTTAATGCAAAAAAAAAAATTGTCCTTAACTCCGTCCAAATAATACCCTACACCACTTGTTAGAATTTCAAAATTATTTTTTGATAGTGAATCCTACTAACTTAGACCTAAGTAAATTTCGTTTTTCTAAAAATGTTATCACCATAACAACATTCATAAAAAATTTATGGCAGGGCTTGTATTAGGAGCTTTTACACTGAAAGAATTATGCTCCATAAATCTAATAAACCAATTTTATTAATTTGTTTCTTTAATCGAATGAAAAGTTTCATTACTGGAATGGCATTTTACAAATTTTTATTATAAATTTTCATATTAATGTGAATGTGTATTCTAAGTCAAATTACAATTTATAAAGTTTCCATACTTTCATAATTTATCACAAAGGGACCGCTTTAAGGACCCAAGTGAGCCTACCTCGTAAGGACCCAAGTGAGCCTACCCATTGAACCATACTTTAATAGTATTATTCCTTCAATATTTTCCAGGAATATTTTCTATGCACTATCAAAATTTTTGTTTGCATATTTTTTTTATAAAATTAATATAACTTAATGATTTGAAACAGGGATAAAAGTAAAACGAAATAAAATTCACAAAAACTAAAAAACGCACATTCAAAAAACATATATATATATATATGTTCCTTTAACTCCCACTGGAGCATAGGGCGCCAAAATTTAGCGATTCGTTAGCAATTTAAGTTCAGAAACGTAGGTTGCTAGCCTTCGTTCCCTAGTTTGGTGATAGGGCTGCTATCTAAGCACCCAAACGTGCTGTGTTTGGAGCCAGTGTTTCAGAGGATCCAGTATTCGCGATCTCCTACTTCCTGAGACGCACTTTGGCCATACAGGGTTCGCTGACACTCCAGGTGGGCAACAGAATTTCCTCTGTGCGGTTGTTAAGGTTATACCGCCTAAGATCGGTCGACAGGGCCTCGTTTGTCAAAAACAGGGGTCACCAAGTCCTTTCTGGACATTTGAAAAGGATTGGCTGTGTGTACAATATGATAACTCATTTGTATTCGCGTCACTTTTTCATTAACCCCCAATTCAAAAAATGGCTGAAATAAAAAATCGGATTTTTATGCAGTTACAATCGCGTTTTATGCGCATAAAACATGAACTCAAAGCAGAAAAATATGCGTTAGAAATTGGGAAAATATGCACTTGAAATTTTTTTTAAAACATTTATTTATAATAATAAAAAAAAAAAAACATTAATAATAAGAAGAAAAACACAAATAACATAACAACGTCAAAGTTCAGTATCATAAACGAAAAAAGATACAATAAACACAAAAGTAGAAGTTAAAATAAAGTGAAGCACAAAAATATAAAGCAAAATAATCATGTAAATTAGGTCACTTGTTAGAATACATAATTTTTTTTATTAAAAGATTTTATTTATTTATTGTGCATAATTCCCTTTTTTTATAATTGATAAAAATACTTAAATTTATTGTTGGAGGATAAGCTGTTCATATGCGCATTTCACTGGTTGCTTAGGCCAGATCATCAGGAAACGTTCTCCTAAATAATTTTAGAAAAGCCACTGCTATCAGCAAACAGGACTACAGAGGGAAAGAGAATTTCCTACACTCAAAACGTCTTGTTTGCAACGATATCAAAGTTTAAACAAAATACCAACAATAAAACAGTGAGTTTATCATCTAGTGGGGAATGTAAGAAAATTATATGCCAGCAGTTCGTTTTATTATTTTTAATCTTTAATTTTTCTAAAAACTTTATCAAGCTTGATACGAATTTGTTTACTACAGTTACCCTCTACTGCACACATTTTATTTATGGCATTACTAATAAATTTAATTTGCTTTGTCAATGGATTACATTTTTCACAAATTTGCGCAATAGTCTCAGAGATAAGTCCATAATTTGAAGACACAAACATTATCTGAGCTTTTATATTTTTTTAAATTTGCTTTTTTTAATCAAACTGCATCACTATCGGCTAATCCTTCCACCACATCCTTGAGTTTGTCAAAATTTGCAGCATAATACATAACTGCCTACAACCATGTTCCCCACCTGGGGCTGTGAAGGAAGAAATACCTTTCTTAATATGCGGCATATCGCGAGGATCTTTGCAAAATATTTTTTCCCATAAGAAATCAATAAATCAATATTATAGCAGTTGTCTCTTATCTCTCCTGCAACACGGTGCATATGAAAATAAAACTAGTTTTGTTTTTACAAATCTGCAGCAAAAATACGTAATGTCAGCAATATATGCCAATACATGCATTTAAAGCAAAATATGCAAAAATATGCACTAACAAATCAATGCCATTTTACTTCAAATTTCATGATTGACAAAGATATTTAGTTCTTTATGTTGATCTCAGACTCAAGGCAACAAATATGCATTTGCATAAAAATCCGGGCCTTGATAATAATCATTGAAATTTAGTAATTAGTTTTTGTCATTGAATAAATGAAAAATTTTGTTGAAATAGAAAAACCTTTTCGTTAACATAATAAAAAAAAATTTCTTTAAGCGTTTGACTCTTCAACATTATGTTAATGAAATGTGTGTCTTTCTTGAATTAAGTTAATGCAAAATTTTCTTCGATTTTATGAAACATTCTTCCTTAATCCAATGAAGTGCAACATAGGTTGACTTTTAGTGTATTTTTCATTGGATTAATGTCAAAATCCATCGGATCTGTGTTGCAGTAAAAAGTTTTTGGGATAAACTTGATTAAAATATCAACATAATCAAAAGGCCACTGAGGCATTAATTTGGGAAACAAAATTATTATGTGCTCCACGACTAGTCGTGAATGAGATTATACTAAGTTTGTTATTCAGTTGGAAACTCTGAAGTAGTGATTTTAGATGCCTTTATGGTCCTTTTGCAATTCTTATTCTAGAGTGTTGAGAAAGTGCAGCGGGTGTTAATTAAATATGCTCACGTTTGCATCGTGATTTCCAATTTGTTGCTTATGAGTCTAATTGTCTCCTTATTGGTTGGAAAACTTTAGAATATCGTTTATGACATAATTCATGCCTGTATTGAGAGCTCGGATATGCTATCATTAATATCATTTTATATACCAGCTACAAGCCTAACGATAATCGTCACATTTACGGCAAATTTTTTTAACCTATCGATAAACGGCCTGTTTCTCAATGTAGACATAATTTCATAACTGATAAACTTAACGATTTTGGTTTTCTCAATATACCGACAAAAACCTTTTTTTTAAGACAGCACAATCGGTAGGAAAATAGTTATGGACCCAAATATAGAACACATCCCTTAAAAACTGATATTTCCGTTGCAAAAACTAAATAAATTGGTGGGGGAATGGCCTGATTGTCATTAACTTTTGCAAAATTTCGTGTTTTCAATGTGATCAAAAAACAAATTTCGTGAAGATGGGTTTATAATTTAGCATAGGCCCAATATAAAGCCCACTTTAGGAAAATGCTCTAGTTTCCCTCAAACTGTAACCAGTACTGATATTGTAGTAAAATTTTGTCCACAACAGTTTGATAAGCCTAGAAACAACGTACAATAATTTATTACAGGCCCTATATAAAGCTCAGTTCCGAAATCACTTAAATACGACTAAAACCGTAACGAAAAATAATATTGTGGTGAAATTAGTTTCAATTTAGTTTCCGAAGACTGAAAATAACACAATGTTATTTTGTTTGAATCGCTCCATGGCTTACCATATGTCCCCATATTTAATTAAATCACCACCACTTGTTGTATGGCATCACCGCATAATAGTTCAGATCTGGGTTTGTGCGATGACTATTTGATCCCAGCGAAAAAATCAACTCGCTTTATACTTAATAGGAATACACTGCCAAACTGGATCCCGCCAATATCTTCAGTATTTTGGTTGTGCCTAGCAAGATGGACTACTCTACCCCGAAACCTTTCTTATAGATTTCGCATTTGGGGTGGACTCGTGAAGCCACCTTAGCCAGGGCTTTGTGGCTTTAATGAACGAAACCCAAGACATACTCTCTACGTAAGTTCAATAGGGAAAATAAATCAGCACAGTGATAACTGGGCACCGGCACTGGTATTCAATAACTACATGACAAGGAGGAAGGAATGTTCTGGAATTCAGAACATTGGGAGTGATACCTGGGGGAAACCAGTGCTTGTCTGTTTAAATGATCTTTCTAAGATATAAATAAGATTGCCTTTTCTTTCCATTAGGGAAACAAATTAGTTAAAATCTTCAGCGACACCTTTTAAATAGCTGGTCTGTACGATGGACATTGGGACTGGGTTTCACAAAGGAACGACTGAAGGACCAAAGTGAGCTGTCTGTTTGGATGTCTGCCCGAGGAACCTAACCTAACGTAACTGAATATTATTGACAGAAGTTCGATGATTTTCTTATACTAAATTTTTTACTCATTCGCCAAATAATTTTGAGGTCTATAAGTCTTAACTGCACAAAATGCTTTACATGAAGGAGGGTATACCAAATTCGACTGCACTAAAGTTTGACTTAATTTTTTAGAACATTTATGCAGCAATATTGCAATTGTCACGCATGCAACATTTTGACTTATTTTTTGTTTTATTTTTTATTTTTCTTATTTGCATACGTGCATCACCATAGATCATTTGCTACCGAATTCATAAAGAAATAAGTTTGAAGGAAAAAATAAAAATTACAAAAATTAAACATCGTCATCAGCATTTAACATGACCATTTCACACCTTTAATGTCTCCACAGTCGTTCACAACAAAAAGCACTCACAATCTGTTTGGTCTGCACTTAAGACCCGTGGAAATTTTGCTTTTCATTTTTAATGAGTGCAATATTTTCAGTTTACTGATCTTTTTTATTTATGTATTTAATTTTAAATAAAAGAACATAAAACATTTGGCAGTTGTTGTTTTTGTTTTCCTTTTGCAGCAGGAGAGTGCGCACCTCTTCAACTCAACTCAAATTTAATTTATTTACTTTAGCACATTGTCATGTAGCAACAAGTTTTAGCATTTATTTTTACTTTAAAACAAGAAAAACTACAAAAAAATAATTAAAACACACGTCATTTCCAATTTCTAACGTCAAATTAACATTTCATCGTGTCTGCTTGATATTAATCAAAATGTTTGTTGCTGGTCTCTTTGCTCTCCATTTGACTTGAGCAGCGAGTCCAACCAAAATTTTAAGAAAAAGAAATGAAATTAACTTAATTTTATTTGCATCTGAATACGGCCATGGTGGGGTCTCTCTAATCATTAATGATCATGTGTTGACACATGATTATTTACTTGTGAAGAAAATTCCTTTTTGCAGACAAAAACACTTTGCAAAAGAAAACAAAAATTAAATAAAAATAATTTATAGAAAAATGTGCAGAAAAAAGGTATTTTTTTAATATTCTGGTACCACAAATTTTTGATTTTGCTTTTGCTCATTATAGGGAATATTTGTTCATGTTCTTGAGTTGAAATCAGTAAAATTTATAGTCAACACTGCATTTTCTCATGTTTTTATTTTCAAAATAATTATCGTTTTAGTTTAGGGAAAATTATTTGCTGCTGTTGGTGTCTACTCTGTTTGTCTCTCTGTCTGTATGTCTTTCGTTCTGTTCAAGTTGATGGTAAAATGAAATATGAACTATTTTAACGCCTACTTAATTTATTTGTTTCCCTCATTGTCGGCCAGACTATAAATAATAAATTTCATTTAATTACACATGAAATGTATTGGTTCCACTAATTCTGCAAAGCTGTTTATACCGGCCGATTCATTTTTACGGTATGGCCAGAAAAATGGCTAAAATTAGTTGCAATCATGTTTTTGAAATGATAAAACGACTACTTTTTTAGTTAATGATTGTTTGCCACCTAATCTCATTTACAACTATTAAGCTAAAATTAATTTTGAATTTTCTTTATAAGGGAATATCCATAGAAAAGTATAATTTTTGTCACGTTACTCAACAAGGCAAAGAAATAATCTTGTATTTTAGGGCTGCCAGCAAAATGACCCAAGGCAAAATCACCCCGAGGAATGTGTAATAAGTCACCATATTATTGCATTAAAATAGAACCTTTTTTTGTGGCCATTTTTCGTAATTTTTGGTAAATATAGGCAGCCCTTTTGTCATAGCTGAGAAACTTTTTTAGGCGATTTTTTGTTTTCATATTTTGCAAAATTTTGATAAGCCGTTGTAAGATCCAGTAAAACAACTTTTGTTTTCACGAAGGAATATATTATTATTCATTAAAACCCCGAATTAGAAAATCCTGCATTTCAAAGTTCCGAATCGCTAACAAAATATGCTCTGTGTAACCGGCCTTTGGTCGAACGCAAGTTTTTTCTCTTCTTTGGTATAACAAACACCGGCTTGACTTACTAAAGATTCCCGATACAGAGAAGCTTTGGATAACGAAGCCGGTGTTTATTGCACTGTGTTTGTTACACTATAGAGGAGAAAATCTTTGGCCAGGCCGAAGTCCTGCTATGCAGAGAAGCTTTAGTTAATGTAGGCTTTAATCTGTATGTATACCAAATTTATCGAAAAGAGAACCAGTACCAATATTGTCCCATTTTTAACCCTTAAAAAGTTCAAATTTTATACCTTTAAAAGTAACCTCTATTTAAATCTCAGCCATATGCACTCTGTATATAAAATTTATTAAATAAAGAAAAAGTACCAAAGTAACAATTTTCTCCGGATTTTACCTCTAAAAAAGTACCCTATGTTGGAATCTGGCCATATTTATATAAGCAATATTATAGAATATTCTTTCGCCAACATACAGATACATATAAGTTTTGTGCACTCGTTACTCTTGACCAACCGACATTCAACTGCCCATATGAAAAGCAAAGGGGTGAATAAATATGCATACCAAATTTATCAAAGAGAAAAAATTGCCAATTTTTCCGTTTTTACATCATAAAATGTACCCTATATTTCAATTTGGGCCATATGCCATTTTTGTTTAAAATTTCCATTTATATTTTTTGGGTCATTTTTCATTGAAGTTGGGCGATTTTTCGTTTGGACGATTTTTCACACATTGCTTTGGGCGATTTGGCTTAGGGTTATTTTGCTGGCAGACGTATTTCAGAAGGCTGTGGGAAAAATCGCCCAAAGAAAAATGGCCCAAAAAAAGAAATGAAAAATCGCCCAAATGAAGAATCGCCCAACAGAACATGAAAAATGACCCAAAAAGTTATATATGAAATTTTGCCCAAAAGAAACGAAAAAGGGCCCAAAAAAAATGAAAAATTACCCAAAAAGCAAAAACGAATTTTTTCCCGGTGGCATGTTATAACGTCCAGTGTCATAGTGTCCATGGACGTTATGACACTCCAAAAAGTGTCATAGTGTCCATGGACACTGCGCTAACTAAAGCTTCTCTGCACAGCCGGCCTTCGGCCGGGCGCAAGGATTTTCTGCTCTATGGTATAACAAACACCGGCTTCGCTAACATAGAGGAGAAAATCCTTGCGCCCGGCCGAAGGCCGACTGTGCAGAGAAGCTTTAGTAAGCGAAGCCGGTGTTTGTTATACCATAGAGGAGAAAATCAAAAAAAATGGGTCATTTTTCATACAACATTTTTGGGTGATTTTTCATTATTCAAATTTAAAAAACGAAAAATCACCCAACAATAACGAAAAATAGCCCAAAAATTTTAGGTCACTTTTCATATGAATTTAGGCCCAATTTTACATGGAATTTTTTTGGGCGATTTTTCATTTCTTTTTTTGGGCCATTTTTCTTTGGGCGATTTTTCCCACAGCCATTTCAGAACCATGTTGTTAAAATGTTTGCCCTCTTTCACTAAAAGTACTCTTAATTAAAATATGTATGTACATTAGACCAACTCACCTTACATGGGCAAAAAAATATTAAAGTTGTACCCCCTTAAAGTTAAATTTGACATGTTTTATGAAGATTCCCAAAATATTTTGGCTTTAGCGGTTATCTCCCATGAGCTAAACCCTGTCAAAAAAGCGTCCAAAAATTGTATTTTTCATGAATAAAAAATTCGGTAATTTTTTTTTTTGTCCAATGAATGACCAAATGTAGTAGAAATTTAGGGATTCTTTAATTCTGCATTAAAACATTTTAAAAATCTAACCACAGATTCGAGATAACGAGATGTTTTTATCAACCGTTTAAAGCTTTTCAATTCGATTTTTATGAAAATTTAAATACCTTAACCATTTTGTGTCCGATTTTCATTTCCTATACGTCGTTAAAAAGATGTTTACCAATGCTTGAGATTTTAGTCAACAACTAACCCTTTACTGCACTATATTACTTTTTTATAACATTTATTTAAACTTCCTTAAAACCCTACACCACAGTATTTAAAAACAAATTTTTGAGAGTGTATGGCGATATGACTAGGGATCTATCTATCTATGTTTTAAATTTCATTACAATCGGTTTGGTAGTTTCTGAGAGGCAGAAATTGCCCCTATCTTCCCTCATGGTCCTAATTAGTAAAAAATAAAAATATTTGTCTTTTTCTTTATTTAACACAGAACAAAATATGTTATACTACGAGGGCGGATCAATAAGTCCGTGACTTTTCGAACTTCCCTCGTAGTTATATGAAAAAAAAAATAATATATTTTTCAACATAATCTCCTTTTAGCTCAATACACTTAGTCCAACGTTTCTCCAATTTGTGTATCCCTTCCAAAAAATAGGATTATCGAGGTCAATAAAAGAGGCATTTGTTTGACCAATAATTTCATCGTTGGAGCTAAATCTCTCTCCACCGCGCCATTTCTTTAGGTTCGGAAATAGGAAATAGTCACTAGGGGCTAAATCCGGAGAATATGGCGGATGAGGTACCAATTCGTAGCCCAATTCATGTAATTTTGCCATTGGAACTGCCCATGTGTGCACCCGTGCATTATCTTGATATAAAACAGCTTTTTCTTGGCCATATGGGGTCGTTTTTTTTAAATCCTCGTTAAATCGGTCCAAAAAGTTGGCATATTATTCGCCGTTTATTGTTTTCCACTTTTGAAGGTAATCGATGTGAATTATCCCGCATGCATCCCAAAAAACTGTTGCCATCACCTAATTGGCCGACAAACTTACCTTGGCCTTCTTCGGAGCCGGTTCACCCGGATAAACCCATTGTTTAAGGCCTTATAACACTACATTTTTAATGCATTGTTCTAGTTTTGGTGAACAGTGCAAATATAATGTAATAGAAAAATTTACCAAGTGCAAAGAGTTCAGCTGTATTAAGATAAATAGCAAACTGTCAAAAAATTTTACTAAAGTTATCGATAAAAAATGAAGTTATGTCAAAAACAATGTAAAATTGTTCAACTTAAAATTGACATTTCAAGCTTGAAATATTAAAAGTGTTGCTGAATCAGCGGTTAATGTGGAAATTCTGCGATTAACCGCTTTTTGTTTGTTTTGTTTTTATGTTTCCTATAAACGAAAAGTTGACAACATTTAATAAAATGAATAAAATCAAAACAAAAGAAAAACTAAAAAAAAATTTCTGTTTACATTTTTTATAGTTTGCTCTTTCCAACATTTACTGTTTCTTTCCATCAATTCTATATCAATTCAATGAATAAAAAATGTAGTGTCATAAGGACTTTAGACTGCTGCTTGGACTCCGGATTATTGTATTGGATCCATGTTTCATCCAAAGTTACAAAACGCCACAAAAACTCGTTCGAATTGTGGTTAAACATCTCCAAACACTCTTTTGAAGTTGTCACACGTTTACGTTTATGGTCAATTGAGAGCAAACGCGGCACCCATCTTGCAGACAGCTTTCTTAAACCCAGCTGATCATTAAAACATCGACACCACACTGCCATATGAAATGCCTATGGCATCAACAATCTCACGAACTTTTACTCTGCGACCGGCCAACGCCATATCGTGAATTTTTTCGACATTTTCGGTTGTAGTGACTTCAATTGGCCGTCCAGAACGTTCAGCGTCATTTGTACTTGTGCGACCACAACGAAAGGCAGTAAACCACTTTTTTACTATTGAAATCGCTGTTGCAGAGTTTCCATAGTATTTATCAAGCTTTTCCTTGGTTTGATTGACGGGTTTTTTTTTTCTCAAAAAATAATGTTTAATGAGCACTCGAAATTCACTTTTTTCCATTTTTAAAAAAATCCACGAGGTTGTATGTTTTGAACAGCTGTTAAACGCAAAGTAAATGGCGGAACTTGCTCAAAACTTGACAGTAGTCTATTAACAGGTGGACCTTGATGGGAGCAATGTTGTATTTCATATAACTACGAGGGAAGTCCGAAAATCACGGACTTATTGATCCGCCCTCGTACATAACAAATAATGCATAAGCCCAATTTTGGCGTATTTTGGCTAGGAAATGACTACATTTAAGACAAAAAACTTTAAAATTTGTTAAATGTTAATTAGGTCAGCGACGATATGTCGCTTCTATGTCAATGTTATAAATTTCATTAAAATTGGTTTGATAGTGGGCACAAATGCCCTATTCCGCAAATCAGCTTGTGTCCGCCAGGAAGGTATACTACTTTGTTTGTTTATAATTTTTGCTTAAATGAAAGAGAATGGTTATTATATTGATAAATGTTTTATTAAATGTCGACAATTATGTATGGAGTACAATATCAGATAAATGTCCGCCTCTGTTAGCCTCACAAATGCGAGCCCTTCTGAGCACATTTTTCAATACATTCTCACATGTTTCAACCGGTATTTAATTAATTTCATCACGAATATTTCTTTTGAGTTGCTCAAGCGTTTCTGGTTTGTTTGCATAAACCTTGCTTTTCAGATATCCGCACAAAAAGAAGTCCGGAGGAGTCAAATCATGCGGCCGTGGAGACCAATCAACACCACCATTTCTTGAAATAACTTGTTGTGGAAAGAGGTCTTGCAGTAATTTCATTGTTATCCTGGCTGTATGCGATTTGCCACCGTCTTGTTAAATACTACATGTTAATCAAGCCCAAAGCATGCAGGTGTGGCGTTAAAAAGTTTTCAATCATATCACGATATCGCTCCCCATTCACAGTTACCGTTAAGCCGTTTTCATTTTTAAAGAAGTAAGGTCCAATGATTCCTCCTGACCAAATTGCACACCAGACTGTCACTTTTAATGGATGCAAAGGTGACTCATGAATAATTTGAGGGTTTACCATTGCCTAGAATCGACTATTCTGTTTATTCACATATTAATTCAAATGAAAATGTGCCTCGTCACTCATTATGATTTTTCCATGAAAATCGGGGTTGTCATGGTCGAGCTGTAACATCCTATTGGCATATGTAGGGCGGCGTAAATGGTTTTGTGGAAGAAGCTCTTGTGTCAACTGAATCTTAAATGAAAACAAATGCAAATCCTTGTGCAAAATTGTGGCCAAAGTGGTTCTTTGAAGACCAAGCTCCTGAGCACGGTGTCGAATTGACGTTGATGGATTGTTTTGAACACTTTCTTAAAGCCCTTATGACACTACATTTTTTATTCATTGAATTGATGGAAAGAAACAGTAAATGTTGGAAAGAGCAAACTATAAAAAATGTAAACAGAAATTTTTTTTTAGTTTTTCTTTTGTTTTGATTTTATTCATTTTATTAAATGTTGTCAACTTTTCGTTTATAGGAAACATAAAAACAAAACAAACAAAAAGCGGTTAATCGCAGAATTTCCACATTAACCGCTGATTCAGCAACACTTTTAATATTTCAAGCTTGAAATGTCAATTTTAAGTTGAACAATTTTGCATTGTTTTTGACATAACTTCATTTTTTATCGATAACTTTAGTAAAATTTTTGACAGTTTGCTATTTATCTTAATACAGCTGAACTCTTTGCACTTGGTATATTTTTCTATTACATTATATTTGCACTGTTCACCAAAACTGGAACAATGCATTAAAAATTAAATGTCATATGGCCTTAAGCAACAGTAATTTTTTCAGCCGATCTTGCAGTACGTTGTGGTCCATGCTTGGGCCTATCACCTACATACCCTTTTTCTTTGAAATCCTTCACTACACGATAAATAGTGCGTTTTGTTGGCACGTTGTTTTTCCCAAAAATTTCACGTAACTTTCTTATCGTCACAGTAATCGATGATTGATTTAGATAAAAAATTTTAACGATTAAAACACGTTGGTTTATCGAATATTTTTCGATACAAAATTTGCCACGTGTCTACTTCACGACTGCCAAATTTGAACTGCCAAGACTAATGTTTACGAAAATGGCGGCAAAACAAAGTACTATACCTTCCCGGCGAACACCCTGTATATGAGAGCTGAAATATGTTCGTAAAGCCTGATGTATGTTAACACCTTTTTCTTAAATGTCATGTAATAAACATGGGCTCAAAACCTACACAGCTGTACGTGCATATCTCCTTTTTTTAATTTGACGTTTTTGCAAGTTTATCTATTTTAATTCGAATTTATGTTTTTATTCAACAAATTAGTTTATTATCACTGCAATATAGAATATAAAATACATAAATATACTGTTTATTCCACGAATATATCAAGATGTAATCTTTGACGAAAAAACGAAAGTTTATTTAAAGAAGTGGTTAAGTTTTGTTATTCTTTCCCTGGTAACACTGAAAAGAACTCAATGCCTTATCTGTTTATTTTATATAATTTTTTTAAATTCATATCACTTTCTCAATTTATTCTAAAAGTGAAATTTATATGAAGTAAATTAAAACTTTATCTGTTAAAAGTTTAAAGATATTCAGCCGTATTCATAAAAATTTATTTATGATTAATTAACCGCTTATAAGCAAAAACTGCTAAAGTTGTATTCATAAACGAAAAATAGTCTATTAAACCTTTAATTAACCATTCATAAAGTATGAAAATTAACTGATGGATTTACCCTTCTTTAAACCAAAAATAAGATGACATTTTGATAAATGTTTGCATTTCTTATATTATTTTTGGGCAATATGTTTTAAAGTAATGGTAAATATTTTTAACTAAATTTATTTTAATTTAGACAACCAATTTAAAGTTATATTGTTAAATATATTCAGGGGAAATGCAGATATTCTTTTTTATTATTTATTAAATTATTGCAATTAGTTTTTTTTTTAGCTTTTAAACAACGAATTGTTGTTCAAAAAAATAAGATAAAATAATATAAACAAATCATAATAAAAGTGATGTTAATAAAACGTAAACAAACCTTTTATTCGAATACTTTCTTATCGTATATGTAAAAAAAGTTTCAAACAAACATTTTTTTAATACCTTTCGGCAAAATCTTGTTCAGAAAATAAAATAATATGTATTTTTATTTCACAGAAAAAAGTGTTTTATCAATTAAAAATATGGTTTAAAAAGTATTTTAATTTAATTAATGTGATAATTGAATCAATAATTTTTTTAGCTGAAAAAATTTAAAAATTTAATTTTGATTTAATTAACATTTTAGTTGTTTTGAAATAAATTTTCAATTAAAATTTTTATTAAATAACAAAAAATCTTAATTGATTTTTTTCGTTTTAAATAAAATAATTTAAACATGTAGAATTGTTGTTGGGAATTGTCAATATTTATTTAAATAAATTAACACATTGTATAAAATGGCAAAGTTTTTTGTTCACTTTTTTATTTAAAATTAAAAATATCATTTATTGAAAATATTTTTTCAAAATTTTAAAATTTTTAGTAATCAATATAATCATTTTGGTAATAGGTGCAAAATCAACAACTTGTTTGCTTGATATTATGAATTTAGAACAAATTGGGTGATAGGAGAAATTTAATAATTTTTTCTGTGTTTATAAGAATAATTTTTAAGGTCTTTAATTATAAAAAATATATTTATTATAGAATATCATTTAAACCGAATAGAAGTTTCATGCATCACTAGCAATAAAAAGCCAACAAAACGTAAGTAAAGTTGCCATAGTTAAACAAAAATCGCTACAAACAGATAATAACTAAGAAGCTGTTAATGTACATTTATGAATACCAATTTTTATAAAAGGCTTAAAAGACAAAAATCGTTTGCTAGTTATTACACAGAAAAAATTATTAAATATCTCCAATCACCAAATTTATTCCAAATTCATAATATCAAGCAAACAATTTGTTGATTTTGCACCTATTACCAAAATGATTATATTAATTACTAAAAATTTAAAAAATTTTGAAAAAATATTTTCAATAAATGATATTTTTAATTTTAATTAAAAAAGTGATCAAAAAACTTTGCCATTTCAAACAATATGTTAATTGATTTAAATAAATATTCTACATGTTTAAATTATTTTATTTTAAACGAAAAAAGTCAATTAAAATTTTTTGTTCTTTAATTAACATTTTAATTGAAAATTTATTTCAAAACAACTAAAATGTTAATTAAATCAAAATTAAATTTTTAATTTTCTTTTAACTAAAAAAATAATTGATTCAATTATCACATTAATTAAATTTAAATACATTTTAAACCATTTTTTTAATTCATAAAACACTTTTTTCTGTGTACATACTTTAAGCTTAAAATAAATACTTTATATGAATATGGCCGATTAACTTTATTTTAAACCATAAACCCAATATTGTATGTATAATTTAAGTTAAATTACTTGTTAAAATATGTTTACGTTCAGGAGCTCCTAGAAATTGTTTATCAATAAATCCGAATTTAGAGTGTGTAATTAAAATTCCAAAACTTCCTGCTCGTAATAAATTTTGAAAGTGTATCTGCACTGTCAACTGTGTAATCTGTACTTGAAAATTATCCTGTAAATTTTTTTTCTTCTCGTTTAAGATTTAATTTTTCAGGTAACAACCTTTTGAATGGTCAATGTGTTAATGAGATTCAAGAAGATGGCAATAGAATCATAAAATCTGGTACGTGACTAAAACTCGTGACCATTTTATATCATTGTGAAAAGCTAAGAACATTCGAGGTTTCTTTACATTCTATTTTTTATTGTTTGTTCCACAAATACATTTTTTACATTAATTCAAACATTAAGTTACGTGTCATGTGTGACAGGCATTCGTACTTACAAGCTGACATATAAAAAGACAAACATTATTTTTGCCTCAGGTTAAATTGGCCAAATTGTCAACTGTTTTTTTTTTACCCTCCACCAATTGCGGTGAATGAGGGAGGGTAAACAAGATTGTCATTCCGTGTAATGCTCTTTTAATATACATCTAAGACCCCATAAAGTATATATATTCTGGGCCCTTGAGTAATTTTAAGTCAAATTAGCCATGTCCGTCTGTCCATCTGTCCGTCTGTTGAAAACATGCTCACTTTCGAACGACCCAAAAGAAAAAACACAATATTGATGTCAAATTGGTTCGAGTTCTCCAGAGCAGTTAGGGATTGAAATCCAACAAAATCGGTTTAGTTGGATATCCATATGTGGAACAAACACCCTAAATGGTGGCGGAATCGACTAATTGTTTTAAGATTATTCTACTTACTTTAGTGGAGATCGATCCATAATTTACCAGGCTTTATACAAAGCCCACTCTCGGAAACCAGTTTAGTAGGCCTAAACCGGTAACAAATAATTTTATTATAAAAAACATTGGCCTGTCATTGCTTTATGAGACTAGGAATCACGTTTAATTGGCTTAAGTACCGGTCGTGAACGTACGAGTCGCGCACGTAAGGGTCGCGAACGCACGATTTTTCCATATGTTTTAACCGTTAATTAAGCGTTAATCGAACTTTTTTGTTCTCCTTACACTTTTCAATATAACATTTTCCAGTTTCCAGCCCAATTTCCTCAAGTTAAATACTGAGATACGCTATGGAACCATTCTATTATAAAAACATAGACTTTTTTCTAATTATAAACAATAAAACACGATGATTATCATCATTTAATTTTTCAATCCTGGTTGACCATTCGGAGGAAATGCCCATATACCGAGTTTGATTTGGTGTCAACAGTAATTATGGATCAATTCTTACCATTTTTCATTAGGTTTTGCCCCTATAACAATTAAAAAACATGTACCAAATTGCATTAAATCGCAGACTATAAAATGCGCACAACATTTACATTGATAGCCAGTCAGCCATCTTGACGTAGAGAAATCGTTATGTGCTTCTGCATCGAACTGTATATTAAAAGATTGTGCACGCTGGAAAAAAATGGTTGGTGGTAACCATACTGCAATAGGAACGTATTATGGTTGGATTTCTTTTTGCAGGTAACCATATTCTGTTTATGTATGACCATAATATTATTAAAATTAATCATAATTTGGACGAAATTATCCACAATTTTGTCAACAGTAACCATATTATGGTCAGTTGTAACAATTGTATAGTAAATTTCCATAATCTTATGGTTATTTATTTCAACCATTTTTTTCATTTTCGTTATTCGTGTAACAAATCAAGTTATAATATTCAGCCAAGTCACAGAGTACAATTCCGTTTTTTGGTCTTTGAGATACAGAAAACTCCCATACCGTTCATGAAAACAAAAATGGTTTCATTCCGCAAAGTGTTTTCGTAATCTTCTGAAGCACCAAAATACGGAATGAATTCCGTTTGCGAACGGAATTGTACTCTGTGACATGGCTGAATATTCGTTTTTTTATTCCTGTTACAAATTATGTAATCCAATTTCATTAGCTATGGTTCAATTTATTTTCCAGCCCGCGACGACGTTCATCAGCATTGTTTCCCGTTTTACCGGTTTGAACTTCTACGAAATGTGTATATATTTAATAAATACTTCCACACAAATACTAATTATATTAATAATAAAATCAGAAAAATAACAATTGTGATTTGTTATTGAACTGTTGGTTTTAATTGAAGTTTTTGTTATTTTAATTAGGCGTAAGTTCATCAAATTTAATTTTCCTTAAATTATTTCTATTGAAGGAAAGAGTTAACAACATGAAATGAATACATTTTTTTGTCATACCCTTCACCGAAGGTAAAAGGGTATATATTACTTTGTCATTCCATTTGTAATTTCTATAATATTGGTCTTAGACCGTATGAAGTATATATATTCTGGCTGCTTATGAAAAGGGAAGTTCAAATCTTGTTGTCCGTCTGTCCGCCCGTTGGAATGGGGTTTCCGAAGACCCCAGATATGATGGAGGCTAGGTTGTTATACATTTATGTCGCATATAGTCCGGAATTGTTTGCTATTGAATGTTTTTTAATTCTTTTTTTCTGTATATCTGGAGAATAGCAAGAGCCACAGTTTTCAAATTTGGTTCAAAAATCTTGGTTAACAATACGTTATACAGTTCTGTATATCTGGAGAACGAAACGAGCTAAAGTTCCCATATCAGGTACACACATATCGGTTATCAATACACAGCATCCCACAAAATATTGGCGGGATTGGAAAAGTAGGCGTGGTACCTACCGTACAAAAACATTATTGAAAATGCTCAAAATTTAAAATTTTAGGGCTCTAGTATGACATATGGACACGTTTTATATATCAAATTATCAAAAAATTTTAGCAGAATATATTTCCGAAAAACCTGAATTTTTTTTCCAGAAATGGAAGAGTTATGCCCAAAATAAATTATTTTTTTTTTAAACATACCCATTTTCGGGAACAATAGATCTTCTCGAGTCCAAGTTTTATAATCTAAGTAATTGGTAAATTTCTTCTTTAAGACGTCGGTATACAAATATGCCAAATCTATTAAAACATGGTTAAGTTATGGTTAAGAGCTATTATATGTAAATTTTAGAGCTGTTTAATGACCTATGGATATGTCTAATATATCAAAAGATCGGAAATCTTAAGAAGAACATATATGTAAAATATCGTGCAGATCGGTCTATAACTTACCATAGGTTCCATATAAACCAGCCTTCTGAAAAGCATTTTAAAACGTACAAAACGCTCAATTTGGTCTTATTTAGGGGTTTTAATACAGAATTTTGTTATAATTGATCCATAATTTACCATTGGCCCAATATGAGTTCCCCTCCTGAAAATCAATTTAGTCCGGCTAAAGCTGTAACGAATCATAATATTTTATTCAAATTAGTTCAAATTAGGTTTAGTATGACTAGAATTACTAAGATAGAACTTTCTGAACTGCAACCAATTATGGTACTGGCGTCAGTTTTTATAAAGATAAGTTTATAATTTATAGATCCCATATACAGCCCACTCTTGAAATTTTCTAACTGTTGGTAGATGATATCAAAGATTCAACGCAGCCGAATATATAGCATTTTCAGTTTAAATAAAACATTTTTCAAATAAAAAAATTCTATAGCACTCTAACGTGTATAATAATGACATTGTGTGTGGTACTCAGTAGCGGCTTTAGGCTTGAGCGAATTATTCGGGCGTCGTGCGTTTTGGGCTGCTGTAAGAGAAATCTACTAACTCTAAACATTACATTTAAAACATTTTTTAATTTTCTTCTTCAGTAAAAAACAAGAGGGCGCCATTACAAATCTTGAACAGGGCGCTAACTTGCTTAAGGCCGTCACTGGCTGTACTCGTATGTATGAAAAATGGGTTGTTTTATTTATTAAGATTCACAACAGATGTCCTGTTATGCTAATGATGTAAAATTAAGGTAATTTTGCAAATTTAAATAGAAATTTGTGCCAAATTAAAGAAGGTGAACGAGCAAATGTTCGAATTAAGTTTAGCTAAATATTTGTAAGAAAAACTTTATTAGCTAAAAATAATTTTTTTGCTTACTTTTCAAATTTTTGTTTCTGCTCAAATACGTTAAAGTTTTTTCTTTTTAGACTCAGTTTATGTAAAATATTGTCGTTTATACAGAGATAAACAGTTTTTTTTTTGTTATTTCTGCCCATATGTTGTCACATATTTACAACAATGTCCTTTTTATTTCCTAACTACTCATCTTGGTCCTTTATCCCTGAGGATAAAACTTTACCTATAATAAACTAGAATAATAATAGACTAACAGCCCACTTTTAGAAAAAACTGTCGTATTCTCTTATATGCCTTTTAGTATGGCCCACCTTGTGGGGTGGGTTTGCCTTTGGAACTAACTAAAAGCATTTATGAAAATCTTAATTTTCCTTATTTTGGATTGTTGTTCATATGGATGATACAAAGAAGGAAATAAACAAAAGGTATATTGACACCCAGGGCATTTAGTATGGGCTCTTATGTGCACTTACACATTTACGTATTTGTAGTTTAGTGTCTTCACATTTTCATACTCGTACATATGACTTCAGTTCGTCACATTTCATAAATATGCTTATGAATTGTTCTTTTTTTCGTCCTTTTTCTTTTTAAATGTCCACCCACCCAGACTTACCTATTTGGCCACAAATCTCACCCCTCTTATGTCATCTATTGGGATAAGTGTGTATTTTTGAAGAGTTCTTGTTATGAACACCTTGTCGTTTATGAAATTCATAATTTGATTTTAGGGAAAATGTGGACAAGGTTTTATTATAAAAACAATTCATGTAACAGAATGTGAATTCTCTTAAAGACGTTGATGACGAGGATGATGATGTTGATAACAATGGTGACAGAAATACATAACCAATCTTAAATTTGTTGGTTTTTTTGGACAGTGGGATACAAAATATTGGGAAAAAATAAAAATTCTCATTGTTATTCTAGTAAATAAACCAGTTGTGAAATTACTAAGTCAAGTTCTGACCATCTTTGGCTGTTAACCCTTCTAGCAGACGTTGTCCTGGCAAAATCGTTATTCATTCCGCAAGAATATGGGCATATTCGGAAATCACGGCGCTGCATCATCTTGTATCACTGCAAGAATCAGCTGCATATAACAAAAGCAGGGGCCAAATTACCGCTTTCGATATCGATCGAAATTGCAAAATAATTTAAATGGGATTTTCGATTGATATTCGTAAAATACGAATCACAAAAATGGCTGATTCGTAACCAAACTGCGCAGCAAACAATCATCGCCATCAGCTGAGTTACATGAGCATCGCAAACTAATCACAGATGCCCATCAGATACAGCATAGTGATGAACAGGCCCATTTTGTACTTATGAAGAAATGGACCGGTTTAAGCCAAACTACATAAATGTAGTATCTGTACATAATTTTTTTATATTTATACCAAGCTGCTATCATATAAAGACTTAAATCAAATAATGATGACAAAGAAGTTTTATCTCATCTCTTCAAGTCCTCTTTGTATCGTACTAACAAGAGCCAGATGAACTTTTTCTCTTTAAGTGAGTTCAGGGAGGGGGTTAATATAGGAGCCAACCAACATACTATTTTGACATGATATAGTATATAACATTTTCCCGCAGTTCCTTTCAGGAGCATAGGGCCTCATGAAATAGTAGCTATCATTTAAGGTTTTGCCACCAATTTTTATGTCAATACCAAAATTTATAAGAAAGTTAGTATTTGTATGGGAGTTGTGGTCAAAAATGGACCGATTCCAATTCAATTTGGTATGTTGATTTAAACTTAATCTTCATCCCAACATTAAAAGATGAAATGTCCATAAAATACACTATTTTCGGAAAGAAGCTTGTATGGGAAATATGTGAAATTATAGACCGATTCTCACAGTTTTCAATAGGCTTGGCTCTTAACCCTGGAGTACGAACCGTATTTTACGATAGTTGTAACGAATAATCGTCGATTCGACGATATATTTTTAAATTTTAGATTGTTAGGCACACCCATTTAAAATTAAATTAGTTAAAAGAGAGTGGTGCTCGTTGAATCGTCGTTCATTCCTCTTCTAGGGTTAAGATAATTTAAACATATGTTCCAAATTTCATCAAATAATCTCAAAAACTGCAACCTGTTCTCTGCGCACAAGGTTTGCATGGACAGTTAGATATCCGGTTGGACAGACGGACATCGTTAGAACGATTCAAATATTAATTCTTTGCCAATCGGTGTACCAAAAGATATCTAGGACCTATATTTTTTAACGTTTAAGCAAAATTGGCTGGAAATTTTATGTACGAACTTTGAAGAAAGCAGAGTAAACCTTTAGACAAATATTTCCCTTCAAAAAAAATTAAAATGAAATGTCTTCTTATATCAATTATACAAAATTTATATTTGAACAAATTTTCTTAACTTTAAACCCACTGTTATCCTAATTTCATATCAAGATATTCCACCACTCTGTCCCAGTTGTTCTTCGCTTACCAGAAAATCTTCTTCATATACTATATATATGTACAGGGTTTCCCAAGTACGACCCACCAATGCTAAACTAGTCGTTGTGCTGGTTCAATTTGAATTTTGTATGGATTCATCTTAAGTACAGTTTTTCTTTTGCCGTACTTATTCATTTCCCGGGAAAATGGGATTTATTTTTTAATATAAAACGGTGCAGATTATAATTTAATTTAATTTACTTGAACAAAAAACAAATCATAATTCATGTAATCTATTAAAGGTGCCCGTAGACGACATGTTTTTTACATCTGACTTGTCCACTTTTCAAGTCATATGTAATTGTGAATGTCTGTCAAAATTGCTGTTTTACAGAAGGCTAATAACATTTGGTCACAAACGTACAAGTAATTGGCTTCTGACATTGTCTATGTTTTTTCTCTGTAGTTATGGAATAAACCAAAGTAGTTCTTGGTTTCAAAATAGCGTGCTGCCGCCACAAAAATTTTTATTTGCGCCGTAAAAAAGTTCAGCCATCTAAACATTTTTTTTCTTTAAATTCGAATATACCAATTTAGGATATTATAATGATGAGTTTTTATTTATATATTTACATAATTTCTATTCAATGGTGAAATTATTATACATATGTCGGTATTGTAAAATATTAACTTAAGCCGGCTAATGATTCCGTCAACAATGCACCGCCGTTGCGGGTTTTTTCCCGGCATAGATTTCTGACACAGCTGATATCAGATGGTTTGTCAGAAGACAATAGAGCACGCTCTAATTGAAATTTTGTCAGATGACTTTGCGTCTGAGTTTTACAGATTCAATGTTTTAAAGGTAACATACGACATGTATGTATTTTGCAGTGGGAAATTTGACAAGTCAGATGTAAAAAACATGTCGTGTACATGCAACTTAAATAAGTGTATCAATGCATTAAACGTTAGTAAAAAAATAAATTGTCATAAAACCAAAAAATTGTTTAATTATTTAAACAAAATATTTCTTTGAAAATAGGATTTTAGTACAGAATAAACATTTACAGAATCGCTTGACAAATTATTTCTAATTTTAAACAAAAGAAGAGTTTTGCCACTTCTTTGAAAAATTTTGCTATTCGTTTTTTAAAGAATTTTAATTGAATCATCGTTCTCTTAACTAATTGCTGCAATCAAAATTGCCTCAAGTGCTAATTTTTTACTTTTGCGATTATCTCTTTTGATAGAGTTTAAATAGTATTTACTGTATTTTCAGAATCTAATCCAAAAAATCTTTTACGAAGCTGCTCTGAATGAAAAATCATTGAATTTTTTGAGACAAATGTTTTTAAAAAGAAATCTGGGCCTTTAAAAATAATTCAATTGTGTACATTTTTACTCCACTTCTCTTACTAGTTCGAAATTTCAGAACAGCAAACATTAAACATGACCTACATAATTATCGGATTTGAATTTATGTCTATTTCTTGACATTACTTATTTACAATTATATCAGTAAAGTTACCATAGTTAAATAAAATAAAAAATCCTGCACAAAATTTCCCGGGTTTTTGTGCCGAAAAGTATGAAAAACTCCAACCTTAAGATACAATGTTGTTCTGGAAAGATCCAATTGGCCGGAACGACAAAGAGTTCAGACAAATGAATAATCTTTAACTCTCTGATGCACAGCTTGCACGTTGCCTTCACTGCGAATATTTCGATGAGCACCTCTACCAAGGCGATCGATGATTTAACCCCGTTCCGCGAATTGTCGACTGGATTTCTAATTATGCAGGCTGAGGGACGTGATCTTGAATCAAAATATTGGCAATATTTTCGCTGCGTCATAACAAATGATCGTTGAGAATAGAAAAAATCGATAATATCAACGGGCTGTTGTGTACTGTAGTATGTGTTCATTATAAATTTCCAAATATTCAGTTATTACCTGCAAAACGAAAAAAAAACCAAAACAATTGTTAAAGAAAGAAAATTCTCAATAATAATTATAATAAATAAAACATTGGGGTTGTTCACGAAAGGCTGATTATCAGGTTATATGGTTATGTAGTTATATTAATAGCACCAAAATATATTTTTAAAAAATTGTTAAATAAATGTATTTTGTTGTTGGGAATATAACTAAATAACCATATAACGTGATAACTAGGCTTCCGTGAACAACCCAATTGATCGTTAACAAAAAAAGGTTATAAAAACAAATTGAATATGGAAATGTTACACATGCTTAACATTGCTAGGTCTTATTTGGGTCACCCTGTATTAAAGTAACAAAACATTTGGTCAGCATAAAATATTTGATTTCATACCTTCTTTCAGTTTTCATGGCGTATAAAATTTTTTGGCAATTCTCAAGATACAATCGCATATAAAACGAAAACAAAAAACCAAAAAATATGGAAATATAAAATATTTTCTATTGTTATTCTTTAATACAATACAATATTATGCTTATAAACATATTTTTATTTATTTAGGTCCATTTCACTCACTCACTCCCAATCCACAAACATTGCAAAAAGGACAATTTCCTTTGTCTACCATTTTGGTTCTTAAAAGGAAAACTAAACTTTCTTGCAATAAACTCAATTCTATATTAAAGGTATTTATTTGTATTTAGCCAAAGAGTTGGAGTTGGATTTAGATTTGTCCTCTGAACACAGCTGCAATTTATTATTAACTAAGGTAAAATTTGTTTATTATTTTTAATAGTTCAAGGGGGTGCAAGTGTTTAGAAGTGGGGGACATTGTGTAGAAAGGAACCTTAAAGTACAGAATAGAGTTAAATTGTTAAGTTAAATTGTTGTAGTTTATGAGGCTTTAAATAACAGTAACAGAAGGTAAAGCTTATTTTTTTTTAGAATAATAAAGATCTGTACAATAAAGTTTCTTGTTTAATAAAAATAAATAAATAAATATCTAAAGGCTCGTTTAAAGAAACAAAGGATTTGAAATAAAATTTACTGCCTTAAAATAGGCAATATTTTTTTAAAGTTTTTTTTGCTTACGTTTATTTTAATCATCACAAGATTACAGGATTAGATTGGATTTGTCATTCTGTTTGTAGCACAACGAAATTAGTTTTCGTCGCAGACCTTATAAATTTTAATAACTTTTGGTACGATCTTGGCTTTCCACTTAAAGTTTGTTGTTATTGAAAATGAACAAAATTATTCGAATATTTATTTAGCCCTTGTATGAATGTTATCCCGGCCATAGAGCATGCTATTAACTTGACTTAGATAATATTTCTTTATTCCAAATTTCGATATTTTTAATTAGGGTTGAATCAATTGAATTTAATTTCCATTAAATTATTTTTATGAAGACAGGAATTTTACAACATGAAATTAATTAAAATTTTATTGATAATTTTTTATTCTTGACTGCGCTGAGAATTGAAACCAGGCTTTCACGGACAGGTTGCCCTGACTATTTTCGATTGTAACTACACAAGCTCTTCGGAGGGGTTTGCCGTTTTCCTCACACCGACATTGAAGACGGATGACGTCAATAGTCAAACATCAATCTTTAAACAAAATGGTATTTTACGTTGGTAGATCGAAATTTGCTTTGAATGAATGATTATCTATTTTTAATTGATTTACATGTTCTTCCTTACTTCTGTTTTTCGTACTTTTTATCAAGAATTCTATTTGAAATCCAAAGTACATTTTTTTTGTTCTTGTTTTTGTCTTTCTTTTTTCTTGTTGACCTTTTTCAGCACAACTTGAAGGGCAAATATAAATATAGCTCGTGCTTTAGCTTTTAACAATAATTAGTATTGTGGTTATTTTATTGAACTGTTAATGGGTTTTAACCAAAATTTCGATACTTTTAATTAGGCTTGAGTTCATTGAATATAATTTTCATGAACTTATTTTTATGAAGACAGGAATTTTACAACATGAAATTAATTAAAATTTTATTGATAATTTTTTATTCTTGACTGCGCTGAGAATTGAAACCAGGCTTTCACGGACAGGTTGCCCTGACTTGTTTCGATTGTAACCATACAATCTCTTCGGAGGGGTTTGCCGTTTTACTCACACCGCCATTGAAGGCTTTTTATTTATTTATGTTAAATTTATAAAACCATTATTATACCAAATAAGATGTTGCAATGTTTTTTGCAGGAGAAAATCTGTGTAAACATCAATTCGTAATTAATTCTATTCACAATCTGTGATAAAACAAATAATAGTGCTATATTCGGCTATGCCGAGTCTTTTATAGTCTTAGATACCCATGTGCCAATAAGAACAGAACATTATAAAAATACCGTTATTTAGATAAAAATCAAAAACAGTCTAGCCATTAAAAAAAAATTAATTAAAAAACCAACTTATACAAGATATACAGATCAGTGTTGCCACTTTGTGGGTGATTACCCGAATTTGGTGCAATTTTTACACTCGTGGGTAGAGCGTGGGTAATTTCTTTGAGGTGTAGATCAGGTGTATTTTGAAATTCTTTCATTTTAAAACAAATAGTTACCCCTATCGTGAAAAACCAGTGGAATTTTTGTTTCCATGAACTTTTTATTCCCTTCGAAAGGAAAAATGCTATCGTGAAACTCCCGTGAACAATTTTTCGCGCTATCAGTTTTCAGTGAATGTAAAAAAGAAGAAATATTAAAAAACATAAAAAAAATATTTTGTTCAAAAATATACACGAAAATTTAAAAGAAAAGTTAAAGAAAAATCAAAATAAAATATATTGTATTTGAGTGATAGTTCGATTGCTAATGTTGCAATTATTGCGCTTTTATGTAGTAAAAAAATTTCTAAAATTCTGCCACTACGTCTTTGAAAAGCTTCTTAACTCCTCAGGCAATCGACCTGTTTTTTGTATTTTGTTGAACAATATACATATAAGTTTGTGCTTTTTTAACGGAAAATGACCTTAAAATTAATTTTGTAAACTTCAATATTCGAATTATGAGAAGAATTACTTACCTAAATGTTTTGTTCCCCAGCAAAAATAAAGTGAGAAATTCAAAGGGAAAAGTGAACAAATTACGAGGGAAAAAATTGTTCACGATAAGGGGAATTTTTTCTCGCGAACATTTTTTCACGTTACTATTCTCCTATGAATTAATTTTTTCATGGGACTTTTTCATGATCGCAAATACGTGAAAAGGGAACAAATTACGAGGGGGGTGATATGAGGATTTGATTTTAGTGATAAAATGTAAATTGTTGATCTAAAAAAATTTACATTTTATGCAACCAAAGTCACTGTTTATTTAAAATAAAAGGTTACCAAAGTTTATGAAGCAAAAGAAAGTGATGTGATTGGCGCCAAATGGACAATTAGATTTCGATAAATATGAGCTTCAGGGTGATTTAGAACCTTTAGAATACTAAAAAATCCCTGAAAAAAGATATTTCCAATATTACAAGAGTAATTAATTTTGTGTTCGATTTAACAGTTAAAATGCTTTAGTTGAGAAATATTTACCACCCTAAACATTTGTTAAACTGATTTGTGAAACAGAGTGTCATCTGAAACCATTATAGGAATTTTATTTACTAAATAAAGTATACAAAGAAACAGCAAGGAACATTTTGAACCTTCCCTAGATATATGAAAGCAGAATGGATTATTTTAAGTTTTTATTTAATTTTTTCAAGGTTTTTGATGTTAATGTTTGTTAATTTTTTTTTAATTACTATATGAATCGTAATAATATGTCACACGGTCTATGAAAAAGGTGGCTTATGACTCAAAAATAAAATTCGAAAAATCAGCTGTTAAAGATAAATAATGCATTTCGTATTTCTCGGTAGTTGTTCTCCTGTTTTGAGTCATAAGCCACCTTTTCATAGACCGGGTCACATATGACTAATAATTTTATTATTTAAATAAATAAGGTATTTTGAGTTTGTACTGATACATGAAACACATAGAAATATTTGTTGTAGCATATCGATTGACTTAGAATCAGAATCTGAGTCGTCAGTCCTGCTAGCTGATTGCCATTCCATGTAGGCCTTCTGCGCAAAGTACATGTCGCAATTTTTAAGATAATATAATGAAATTTGGTTAACACATTTTTTTGAAAATTTTGACAATCGGTCCGATCTGTAATTTCACATAGCCCCAATACGAACTTTTTTTCTAAGAACTTTTTTATTCACATAAACCATCTGGTATGTTGGTATTTGGACCAAATTAGGCCCAAATATATTTTATTTCAACTTATCTTACGAAATTAGTTTTGGAATCAGTCCATATTTTACCATTGCTCCCATACAAATACCATAACTGCTGTAATAGCATAACTGCCTTATAAATATTGGTATGTATTGATAAAAAAAATAGCTACTATGTCATAAATTTTGTGCTGGTAGGTAGGCCATATATAAACCCCCTTCCTTAAATCACTTGAAGACGAAAAAAATCTCAAATAGATGTAGTTACCTAGATAATATCCGACGTTAAGAATTCTTATGCTATTAGCCTTAAACTCATAACATAATTTTATTTTAAAAGGTCCATAACTGCATATGGGACCTAACAAGGGAACACTCTTACAAATTTGTCTGTAAATATAGTGATGTAGTGTTTAAAATGTTCGTAATGGATCGACTATGTACTTTCTAATTTGTTTTTTTTTTTGCAAAAGTTTTTCTTATAATTAACCGTTAATTAGATATCAGTTGTAATTTCATTTTACTTGGGTAATTTTGCCTCATCTCAAGTGTAGTTTTAAATTTTGCTGGTGGTAACACTGATACAGATATACCAGTGTTGCCAGGGGAAGAATACAAAAAGTTAAGCTCGTGTTTCAACAAATTTACGTTTTTCGTCAAAAGTTACATTTTGAAATATTCCTTGAATAAATAGTTAATTTATGTGATAAATATATATGTATATATTTAAATTCCATATTTCAGTGGTAAAAACAAGACAACAAACTCGTTTATTAAACAAAAACACAACCTCGAATAAATATAGATAAACGTGTAAAACGATGTTCAGTCTTTATAAGTTTCGGTTGGCTAAATTAAATATTCTCTCGACACACTATTGGAAAATGGAAGTTGTTTTATCAAGAATAAAAATTGGGAATTAAGCACAACAAATAAAATCTTTTAATAAAATTTTTGCAATTGTTTTTATTTTGATTGCTTGCAAAAACAATAAGAGCAATTTGTTTTTTCTTAACCCACTTACAACTACAATTAATGTTGGGAGAATTCCAACTAATTGTAGTGGGGAATGTAAGAAAAGATAAACACACGCAGAGAAAAAACATGTTTAAGTATGATCACCTCCAACAAAACTATTTTTAGGCATAATTTTAAACATATTATGTTTAAATTTAACCATATTATTGTCACCGACAACCATATTATTGTTAAATTAGTCCTGCATCAAGAAGGCACATATTATGGTTGCCTCTAAATATGTTATGGTTAAATACGACAATAATTTGTTTTTAAATTAACAATAGTATATTCCTCTTCTCCAAGAGCAACAAGCTATTATAAGTGTTAAACATATTTTAGTTATTATTGACCAAAACATGTTCGGAGACAGCCATAATATGGTTGTGCCCTCTTGATGGAGGACACAATTAACCATAATATGGTTGTCGGTGATAATAATATGGTTAAATTAACCATAATATGTTTACAATTTTCTTTAAAAATAGTTTTGTTGGAGGTGACCATATTTAAACATAGTTTTTCTCTGGGTGCACAATGTTTATTGTTGGAATTTTGTTTAAACTTTAATATCGTTGCAGATAAGACTTTTTAAGTATTTGTAAGAGTCTTATTTGCTGATATTTTTTGCTTTTCTAAAAAAAATTTTTTTTAGGAAAAACTTGACCTAAGCAACCAGTGAAATACGCAGAGAAACAGCTTATCCTCCAACAATAAATTTTCAGTTGTTATATTAAGAATAAAAATTAGGAATTAAGCACAACAAATAAAATCTTTAAATCAATAATTGTATTCCCAAAAACAACTTTGATAATGGAAGTATAAACATTAAAAAACATAGGATTTTTTTAATGTTTCATTAGCAGTATTTCTTAGAATAAAAACTTTCCCAATACTCATAAGCATTTAAATCGGGACTCAGCTCCGATGTTTCATGGTTCAGAGGTGCATGCTGAAGTTAGGCGCGCTCGTCAACAAAATTAGTTAAACTAGAAAATATTATTTAAATTATTTCAGTTAAATATTTTTTTTCTAGATTTTAAAAATATCTCCGTTTAGTAAAATTTAAGCCTTATTAGTTTTAGAATGTCAATATAAAATGACTGTCAAAAAGCGATGTTTTAGCTAAGACTCTGATTAGATAATTTTTTTCTATTTATGGCAATTTAGTTTGAAAATTTAAAACCCCTTTCAGAAACTAGCAGTTTTTATTTTGTTCTCCGCTATAGCTAAAGCTTCCCTGCAAAGCCTTCCTGCGACCAAGCGCCAGTATTTGCTTTTCTATAGTATAAGAAACACAGGCTTTGCTTCTCTGCATAGCTGAGAATTTAATATATTTATTCGAAAAATTTAAATTTTACATATATTTTTTTTTAATGGGGACTTATATCAATATGAAATAAGTGGCCATTTATGGGGTTTTTTTTTTAAAAAATTTTAAAATTGGGGTTTTTATTTTCAAAATGGGGTTTTTTTTAAATTTTACTTCGTTCGGTACCATAAGTTACGAAAATTTGGCTTAATATAACAAAATTATACATGTTACATCTGACCTTCAAAAGTTACAAAAAATGTAACAAATGTAACCAAACGGCATCACTGATATTAACTTGTTACTTTCGGTGACGGGTGTAAAAAAAATCAAAACAACAACATGGGATTTTATGAAGAAAATTAGAGGCAGCCGTGGTTGTTTGCTCATATCTCAGCCATATATTGACCGGTTTGGCTGAATAGTAAAATTAATTAATAGTAAAATTAAACGTTACAGGTGTGACAGAAATATATAACATCCAAGTCCTCATCATGTATGGGATCTTCGAAAAATTAATTTCAACAGACAGACGTGCATCATTAAATCAACTTCGCTACTCATAAGGACCCAGAATATATACAAGTTATAATGTGTTTGCAACAATATGTGATTATTTAGAAAAAAAAAAACTGAATCGTTAGTATTATATGAAATGCATTAGAATCTGAAGTTTAGATATTAGAGTACAATTAAAGTCCGTCTATGATGTATAAACAAATAAATTTCGATATTTAGTATCATTTTGCGTGGCTTATAACTTTAATATTGTAAACACGCCAACAAATAAGACATCAACAAAGAGAGGACATCAAAAAGGGACTCCTGTGCCTTTGAAAAGTATCTTAATTTAAAATCATACTAAGAATTAAATCTCTTTTAAAAACTTTAGCGCTTTATGGCCTTTTAAATAAGTCTACAGCCTTCCTAAATCATTTTTATAACTTTGCGTGGCGTTGGTGTGGAAAAGTTATTTTAAAAGAAATAAATATAAAGAACTGCAATATTCTTTGCCAAAATCAAAACTATTAATCAAAAAAAAAAAAAAAAAAGGAAGAAAATATTTATATGAATATGAATTTGAATTTCGAAAAGAAAATCCTACAAAGACAACAACTCTGAGTACGAGTAATAAAGTTAAAAATTGCACTTAAATAAGGAGAAAAAGAAAAACTAAACAAATAAATATTTTATGAAACAAATAAGATGCTTTTTAGCAAAATAAATCATAATAATTACAAAATTAAACAAATAAATAATAAAATTATATTTATTGCAAAATGAGTACAAGAACACTGAAATAAAAGAAACAAATTACAACAAATTGGAAGAAGTTTTACTTGGAAATGAAATTATAGTTTCCTCTTTTGCTGTAAGCAGAAGTCATTAAAATCCTTTTTTTCTCAAGTCTTTCCTTCTTATTTCCAAAATTGTATAATTTTTTTTTTCAAAATAATAAAAAAAAAATTGTATAAGAAAAACTAAAAATTTGTTAAGAGCTAAACAATTATAAACAATTTGTATTTGTTTGCTTTTAATGTTACAAATTTAAATATGAAATGAACACAAATAAAAAAAACTTGATTTTTCCCTCCTCCAGTTCCCATTTTAACTCATTCATTTCATTTGAGTGATTTTTTTCTTTCCTCCAGAACGTCTTCCATTTAGTTAATGCCCAGTTATTAGATTTGTATACTTTTAATTTGAATTCATAACATCCTTAAGCCAATTCTTTAGACAAGTTGTTTGTTGAAGTGGTGGAATGGGAGCTGGGTGATGGCTGCCAAGTCAAATGAATTCTGTAAGTGGCCATCTTTTGGCGAAAAAATGGTAGACGGTGGTTAAAAGTACATACCTCTTTTTCTTGGGAGAACAAAAAATTAGTCTTTTGCTTGAAAAGAAAAGCTTGTGATGAATTTCTTTTTACTCTTTGCTGTATTTTTTTTTTATTATTTTAGAAAATTTTATGATTCCTTTTTCCTTGTCTTATTTTATCTAAAGGAAAAATAATAATTTTATATGACTTTTTTTTGCTTTGGAAGTTTTTCTTTAAGAAAAATACTGGACTTTTTCATTTAGATTTTTTTTCTGTTTTAAAAGCAGGGAGTAGTTTGAGGGTAGAACAGGCCCAGTTGAAGGTCTACGTTTAGCTTGAACTAAAAAAAACTCATGTTTTCTGTAACAAGTTCACTAACATCGATTGCACAATGCTAATCGGTTTTTAATATGCAACCGGTTGAAATGTGAACGAGCTCTTATTAATAAAACCCTTGGACCATCGGACACAGACTTTTATTTACTGATCGGAATCTTTTGTTTTTCGGAATTAGATTGTGACTCATTTAGAGTTATAAGACTTATACAAGTAACTCTTTTTAAACCAAGTTAAAACGGATCTATAAGTCTTTTTTACTGCACCGTTTGTGCTAGATTTAAGGGTCCAACTATAATTTCCATACAATAATGCCATAGCCGTTACCATAACCATAAGCACTAAGTGGCCATCTTTTGGCGAAAAAATGGTAGACGGTGGTTAAAAGTACATACCTCTTTTTCTTGGGAGAACAAAAAATTAGTCTTTTGCTTGAAAAGAAAAGCTTGTGATGAATTTCTTTTTACTCTTTGCTGTATTTTTTTTTTATTATTTTAGAAAATTTTATGATTCCTTTTTCCTTGTCTTATTTTATCTAAAGGAAAAATAATAATTTTATATGACTTTTTTTTGCTTTGGAAGTTTTTCTTTAAGAAAAATACTGGACTTTTTCATTTAGATTTTTTTTCTGTTTTAAAAGCAGGGAGTAGTTTGAGGGTAGAACAGGCCCAGTTGAAGGTCTACGTTTAGCTTGAACTAAAAAAACTCAGGTTTTCTGTAACAAGTTCACTAACATCGATTGCACAATGCTAATCGGTTTTTAATATGCAACCGGTTGAAATGTGAACGAGCTCTTATTAATAAAACCCTTGGACCATCGGACACAGACTTTTATTTACTGATCGGAATCTTTTGTTTTTCGGAATTAGATTGTGACTCATTTAGAGTTATAAGACTTATACAAGTAACTCTTTTTAAACCAAGTTAAAACGGATCTATAAGTCTTTTTTACTGCACCGTTTGTGCTAGATTTAAGGGTCCAACTATAATTTCCATACAATAATGCCATAGCCGTTACCATAACCATAAGCACTAAAATTGTTGTTATGGAAAGTCACCTATAATCCATTACAGTTAGGGATGAAACGATACCTCTGAGGTATCGATACTCTTAGTCGATGTGGCATCGCTCGTAAATTATCGGTACTTGTATCGGTTTGTATGATAAAATAATTCAAAACAACATTTATATACGTTCTCAGTATTGCAGATAAGGGAGTTGTATTGCTATACAATACAATAAGAACTGCGACCCATTGTATCTTTTGTGCAAAACGTAAATGATACCAAATTGGGACCTCTTTTAGTTTCCATCAAGTCTTTTTATCTTAGGAAACAAAACTTTATTGAACTTTCAGCATAACATCCTGAATTCGCCTTTGATTCCAAAAAATCGACAATGTCACTATGTATGTATTTTAAATATAAATATTGAATTTTTCGAAATTGATATGCAGCTTTTTTCTTTGTGGTGTGACGTTTGAAAAAATTTCATCTCATTTAAGTCATTGTGTGCAAACACACAGAAACACAATTGAACTAAAAATAATAAATGAATTTAAATGACTTGTAAGTAGTCTTGTTGAAGGCCTCTAATATATACATACATATCGTCACCTTAGGGTGTAAGACTGCTATCTTCTAGCAAATTTTACGGGACGGACAAAAAACTTCTAATGTTCTCTATTTCTAGCTTAAGAAGCAAACATGATTATATTTGGTTTATTTTCTAATATTTTATAGAGTCCCAAATTTAAGTAAATGTGTTTCTTAGTTGATGCAGCGTCTATTTGTCTTTTGAACGGTATCAAAATTTCATAGCTAAAATGTAAAAAAAGATTAAGCATTATTAAACAATATGCAGAGCTATATTTATGTAATATAAAATTTACTGATGTATTAACTCAAATGTTTAATTCGTTCGTGTGATTAATTTTTTAACAAAAACAAAATTTTTGTTTTTAGTTTGAAATGTTATACAACAAAAATAACAGAAAAGTTCATAAACTCATGTTAAAATAAATATACAGGCCAGTTCTTAATATCACGTGATTTAAAATAACGTGCTTTTAAAATTCCACGTGTTTTTGCGTTTTACGGTGTATTTTTGGTAATGGAGGATTACACCGAAGAATTCAAACACAAAAATCACATGATTTGAAATCAAGTAGTTTTTAAAACAGGACGAAATATACTAATATGTATACATAAGTATATCTTTTGTATATTAAAGTTTTTTTTAAAAATATCACATATTAGATCAAATATTTATTGTGTTATATGATTTTAACATTGATGAAGTCTTTAAAGTAATTACCAAAAAAACTTGTCGAGGTGTTTACTAGTCTAACGGTTTCTCGATACCGGATCTGCTACGCCAGCTTTGGAAAAATAATCTATAGCACGGTACGGAGTTGGCCACACATTTGTTTGCATAAATCACTTTTTTTCAGTATACCTAATTCAAACGCTAGACTTTGGTTCTCCCATTTTTAAGAAACTTTCACATTTTATTTTTCAGCTTTTTTTAACTTTATAATAAAACTTCATACAACAATTTCAATATCCAATCGAAACAATTATTTTTGACCGATACGACTTGTAATATATATATATATATATATATATATGTCCTTTATTTAATTAAATATAATATAAATACAAATTGTAGCATAAAATACTTAAATAAAATGTTCACGAAGAACATAGGGCGTCAACAAATTCTCTCCATCTATTTCGTTCCATGTTTTTTGAGCTGATTCGTGTTCAATTCGTATGCACCGAATCCATGTATTACGTGGCCGGCCTGGATGTCGTTGACCTTGAGGGTTCCACTCTAGTGCAGCTCTGGCAATATCATTTGCTGTTCGCCTGAGAATATGGCCGATCCATGTCCATTTACGTTTCTTAATATCAAATTCAATGGGACAACAATCTGCCAGATTCCAAAGGGCTTCATTTGATACCCAATTTGGCCAGTATATACGTAAAATCTGTCTCAGACACCGATTCACGAAAGTTTGTATTTTCTTAATGGCCAGGTGTGTAAGGCTCCATGTAGTGCAACCATACAGCAGCACAGATTTTACGCTACTGTTGAATATGCGTAACTTAGTTTTCAGGGAGATTTTGTTTGCGCGCCAAATTTTGTGCAGTTTGAGGAACGCAACACGGGCCTTGTTGATTCGGTCACCAATGTCGGCTACAGAGCCACCGTCTTTTGCGATTTTACAACCGAGATAGTTGAAAGACTCTACATCTTCCATTACGGTACCATCAACAATAAGGGGCGATGAATTATTGGTACCGATACGCATCAGCTTTGATTTTTTAAAGTTAATTCTCAATCCTACTTGTTTGGCTTTTCGGAGAGTCTCTTTATCTTAGCTTCAATATCTGCAAAGCGATGGGCCATTAGACAAATGTCATCTGCGTAGTCTATATCATTTAGGTACTCCATCATATTCCATCGAATGCCGGTAGGGGCCTCACTATTTGTCTTTTCCATTACACAGTCTAAAAGAAGAATGAATAATGTGGGAGACAGGACACAGACTTGCCTTACGCCTGTAACGGTTGTGTAAGGTTGGCTTTCCCTTCCGTTAAATCGGACCTTACACTCTGCGTCTTTGTACAGCTCGCGTATTAGAGTGACGATTTTTTCAGGTATACCATTACCAATTAATGCAGACCACAAAGAATTTCGGGATATTGTGTCGGAAGCACGTTCAAAATCTACGAAAAGCAGGTATAGGGGTGTGTTGTACTCTGCCGATTGCTCAATAATAATGCGTAGAGTATAGACGTGATCGACACAAGATCGTCCAGGCCGAAAACCAACTTGTTCATAACGAATAGTTTGTTCTACCACTGGTGAAATTCGCTGTAGTAGTAGAGTTGCCATCACTTTCCCTATAGCGTTAAGCACGGTAATACCGCGCCAGTTTTTACACTGAGTAAGATCACCCTTTTTGGGGATTGTGACTACTACACCCTCTTTCCAATCTGCAGGAATTTGATTGTTGAGCCATGCACGTCTTATCAGTGGAGTCAGAACTTTAGTTTATGTATCAGCACCATATTTTAAGAGCTCGGCGGGTACGACTTGTAATCGGTTGTTAAATATCGATTACAAAAAAACCTGATACTTATATCAAAGTATCGAATATGTTCTTGTATTTACTCCTATCGTTTCATTCCTAATTACAGTGTTGCCAATAAGGTTGGTTCAAACAGCTGTTTTGTATTGTTATGGTTATGTCACGTCTAATTTAAGCTTCACTCGTAAAACTACTCTGAGTGGAGAAGCAGCTTACTCTTGTTGTCATTATTTCTTAAGGACAATCAGATCGTTCTTATCTGTCTACTTTTCGTGCGTTTTGCGTTGTTACCTCGCATTGGTTAATGGCTTGGCGTCGTATAACTGTACCGAGTTACAGTTTTTGCGGTTGCTAAGCATTGACTTTGTGCAGTCGTTCGTAACCTCAATGTTTTAACGTGTTTGTCTGGTGGAGAACCAATAATGACTCAACGTGACTGGTGGAGAACCATAAAAAAACTCAGACGTTTACTGGTGGAGACCAAAAAATACTCTGGAGTGGATTCTGGAAGCTCTCGCCTTCCTATACGAAGGTTTAGGTCGAACGAGGACTTGAGGATATGGCTCCAAAAATTCGTGTGATACCCTGGCAATAAGACTTAAATAGTCAGACAAAAACTTTTTAGTATTAAGTTAAATCAAAAAAAAAAAAATAATAATAATAATAATAATAATTTAAGCTTAAATTCCAAGCTCCTTGGGTAAATTGAAATAATTTGACACTCAAGACACTCAAATAACACTTTCGTGTTTATAACAAACAAGCATGGCTAACTCAACAGAATATAAAAATAAAATTTATATGGGCTTGGTTTTACACATACAAAAAAAAAAAAAATTTGCCCCAATTAAAACATTAATCAAAAACAAAATCAGTTTTAATTGAAAATTTAATCAAGTGAATCAAACGTTTAATCAATTGAATTAAAAGTTAATCAATTGAATTAGTTGACACAATATCAAGTAATAAATGATTAAAACAGAGATGTTAAAATTTATTGCGGAAAACTTATACCGCAGGATTGACTAATGGCAATTTGCATATCAATCGAAATTTATTTCCGTTATTCCCAATTTCCGTTATTCCCAATATATAAGTTTTATCGAAATCAAAGCTTTATTTGTGTTTTATTAAATTTAACTTTTCAAACCGAAAAATTTATAACCCGTTACTTTGTCTAGGGTCCTCTACCAGATAACTGCTCCGAGTATTCGCCTAATAATGAACTTGCAATACCGGTATGCAATGTGCTTGCAGCAGGCGCCCATTAGACCATATCCATTGTATTCTCATCAAGAGTCAACTAAAGCTAGAATAAGCCTTCTTTTAATAAGGCCCTTGAATTTCTACTTTCTTCTTTAAAGAAAAAAAAATCACTCTGTCTTATTGGACAGTGAATGACTTTTCATATCTTATGCCGTTTATGATAAAATACAGCACAAAAAACAAAAGAAAAAAAAGTTCTAACAAATTTAAATAACATTTAAGGAAAAAGGAGTTTGAATTGTTTCCCCGGAAAAAAGGATAGTCTTTTGTCAGAAAAAAACACATTAGAATAAGCACAAGGCATTGAATTCAAAGATATAAATAATAGAGCAGCCAGAACAAAAAACTCATAATTTAATAGAATGTAAACAATACGGCGAAATTAAAGAATAATAAAATCATATTCCAATTTTATTGTTTAGTGGATAGACAAAACAATTCTCATATTTAAAAATTCACAAGCTCCCCAGCCCTCAGTAACTTTTTGCTTCGAATAATAATTGTGCACAAATTAAAGTCTCTAAGGAGTTGGATTTGAAAAATTCACGTGTCTATTAGATTATATAAAAAAAAAAAATAAACGATATTGATATGTTTTCCCTTTTAACAACTATAACCAATAAATCTATTAACGATATTAATATGTATTAAGAAAAAAATATCAAAAAAAAAGTTCTCACAGGTCATGTGTGTCATCGCAAACGTTTGTGACAATGTAAAATTTGTAATGGATTTCAAAATTATAAAAAAGAACACAAAGTCGCAAAGTTTTGACAAAATTACAATTCATGATCACAATAAAAATATTATTGAAAATATCATATTTCCTAACCAATGCCAATAAATACACACACACACACTCACCCTTAATCGATTGGAAAACCATACAGAGATAGTTGTGTCATAGTATCTGCCCTGCTTAGGAACATCCCCGAGTTACAAGCAAAAAACTCCTCGGGTTCTCATAATTTATGTAACAACAAATCAAAACATCAATTGAGTTCTATTTGCAACTAATCGTTAATATTTAATACCATCTCAATATTTTCCTTATTTTTTTTTACGGCATAATTTTTGCACGCGTTATTTTTTGTTTCCTGCCTTAAGATTTTATTATTCCGTTTGCCGGAAACTGTCGAACGGTTGTTTTGGGCTGAGTACAACAACGATTAGGGCGAGATAGACAGAGAGAGAGAGAGAAAGAGAATCTCTAAAAATCATTTACGGTTGCAATTTTTGGCAATTGTTTCATTTTAATTGTCGTATGAAATATTGCTATTGTTGTTATTGTTTTTTTTATCTATCTGGACATCGCCGTTGTTGTTATTGTTGTCCTATATATAAATATAATGATGTTAAAACAGCAGTAGTTGTAATCCTATATTATCATTACATCCGTCTGAGCAAAGTGTTTGTGCGTTAGTTCATGAGAGAATCAGTGTAACGTGTAAATTTCCGTTATTATGTCATTTAGTGATTTGTGTTGCAAAAATATTTATGGGAAAGTTTTTTTTTTTGCTTTGTTGTTGCCAAAAATAGTAGAAAAAAAGCACCAACAACAACAACTATCTATTGATAAGAAAATTCTATTCCTCCCATTTATGAGAAGGTAGCAAAATATACATTTTTTGCGTTGCAGATTTTTATCATTATTGAAAGGAAGATGGGCATAGAAAATGACACACTTTTATTTTTTGGCTCAATAAAACGCAATTTAGTAACGGTTGGAATTTTGCGAATATTTTGTTACACATATTTTCAATGCGTTATCATGTTTATCTATCATAAAGATCTGCTAATTGACAAAAATTTATGAAACTTTCCTCAACAGTGGTTAGGAAAAATTTGTATGTTAGAATTGTACATAAATACAGTGTGCGCTCAATTTTCGCCGCCCGAAAAAATAAATTCTGTTGGAGTTATCGAAAAGATGCAATGATAAACCACTGTTTATTATATCGGTTGATTTTTTTTAACTGCATGAACATTTTCGATATCGATAACTATGGCTTGCTATCTGAGAATGTCAACTGTGTTGCCATTTCTGTTCAGTAAGTTTTGGCAAGTCAATAGGAATCGTTTAACGCGTAAATTGTGGAAGTTTACTTATAAAAAACTATGTCTGGTCGCAAAGTTCATAGAAAATTTTGGCGATTTCTGGTTCAATAGCTACGTTAATAAGCAAAACTGCCGTATTTAGCAGAAGACAATTCTCAAGCAGTTAACGAATTACTATTTCATCCATTAAAATTGACTGTTTGGCTCGGCTTACACGCTCTTTCGAAATGAGCTATCGTTACGGTTAATGGCGAGCACTATCGAGCTATGCTGTCTGAATTTTTGCTTTCAAAAATAAATCAGCTAAACATCAACGACATTTGGTTCCAACAAGACGGCGCCATACTGCGTGCTTACCAATCCAAGCATGGCTGATATCTTCAAGAATTTCTTTAAAGATATTTTAAAATGTATTTGCAGAAGGCAAACATCAAACCCTCGATCAAAAGACGTTGATATATTTTTAGGCATCTCTTTCTTCGTCCTTAATTTAATGATATATTCTTTCGGCAGTTTTTTCCCCTAATCTACCTTGAACTTTTTCTATCGCCCGATATCGAAGGGGTTCTAAATGAAACATTATTTTTGAGGGGAATTAACTTTGACTACTGTGATCTGAGGATTAAGATCTTTTTGTTTAAGACAATATTTCAAGCTAACTCAAAGTTTAGGCACTTCTAACTTGAATCAAGCTTGGCCTTTTAAGGCAATTGACTTTGACTACGGCCATATCAAATTAAAGATATTTAGTCCAAGTCATTCGATAACATTTAACTCAATTTCAAAGTTTAGGAATGAATCAGATCAAGTTCCTGCTGGAGGAAAATTAAGGTATTTATTAAGGCTTCTTAAAAAAGAAGCCCACTATAGCTACAAAAATATTAGCTTTATAAAATTTAACTCATAAACAGTTTTGCCAGAAAATCTATTTTAAAATATCTCCACAGTCAATAAAATATCCGATTTTTCCCTACTCTCCAAAAAAAAGTTGTCCCCAAAAAATCCCTACTAATTCTTAATAAACAAATTAATTTAAACCACTAATGTTGTTTTCATTTCAACGCAAAAATATGACCTTTTGATAAGGTGCATATATAAAATGTCTTGCCAACCCTGTAATAATGCTATTTGTTATTTGTCGAGACCAAAACACAGCTGACAAAAAGTTTGTTCTTCATTATTATAGCGCTTTTTTTAACGCTTTTTATGTTATTTTTCGATTTAGCGATTTCAAATAAATTTTAGAGTTTGTTTTTAATTGTGCAATTTTTGGCGATATTTTCCAATGACGTTTCTGGTTCTTTACAGCTTTAACGAATAATAATAAAAATTTAAATTTTCTATCATACCACTGCTAGCAAATGCTTGCGAATTTCCGCTAACTTAGCAACGTTTACCCTCATTTCATCCACAATCAGTTTCATGGCTTCTTGCAAATATCAAAGATTTTCTCGAATTTTCGCTATATTTGCAAACCTTTTCGAATATTCGCAATTTTCGCTAAGCTTTATTGCTCTTTGAGTCAATCGTCGCCCATATAAAAAAAAACTATTTAAACCGAAGTTACCTATTTTACAGGGCACTATCAACCCTGTCGATTTATTCGAGGCGAAAAGTGCAATGCCTTATGCGATTAGCAAGGGTGAATTTTTCAGAATAACACATTCTAAAGAATTCACCCTCTTTGCGAGCAAAACATTTTTAAGAAACGAACAACAAATTGCATTTCTTAAATAACATGTAACATTTGTTTGTAGAAAAGAACACACCATTAGAGTTTTTTTTTATAAATTTATTATTACGTATTTATATTTTAACAGGCTTAAATTATTCCATTTTATAAAAGTAACAATATAAACATTTTAAGTGGCATCAGTGAAATACAAATACACATTAAACAAAAGCAACTGTTTATATTTTTTAGATTTTAGCTGTCGTCTTTAAAATATTTCAAATTTGATATGAAACGACTTTATCATTGGACATCAAACACAATTCTCAAACCGTTTTTAATTGTTAGATTTTAACATTTGCGTTCAAATTCTCAATTTAAAATTGTGATCCAACGTTATTCTCAAATCAAAAATAAACTTCGCAACACTGAAGTGAAAAATAAACGTAAACAATAAAAAATGGCGATTAACACATTCACCACTCAGCAGTTATTTGCGTTTTCTGTCCAAGCTCATGAACAAAAAATAAGTGTCACACAAATGTGACATGACCCTAAAAAAAAGCTAATTTTTTAAAAAAGCTACTCAGCAAAGACACAAACCGTACAAGAAAAATACTTCAACCAAACATTCACGAAATTAGACGCAAATACATTTCACTGAAAATCCGACACATATATGTGACATGAGTTTCTGTGTAAACTCCCATGTCACAAATATGTGACGCTGAGTGGTGAATGTGTTTAAGTTAAATGTGTTTTACAGTCAAAGAAAAATTACGTATTACGTGAAGTGAATTCGCCTTTAGAAAAAAGATAAAAATTATTTGTGAGTAAAAATTAATTACACAGTGTAAAGCCTAGAGTACACGGAATGTGAAAAGCCACATATGATTGTGAGTATGACGTAGTTTTGACGTCATTACAAAGCCACAATGGCCCTTATGTGTTGTGCGATGACGTCAAAATTACGTCAGAACCACATGCGCATGGGGTTTTCACATTCTGGGTACTCTATGTTTAAGAATGCGAATATAACGCTGCATTTACACATGAAAGTACTTTCATGAAATTTCTGTATACGTATTATCACCACAAATTTCACAAAAAAATAGTAAAATTTCGTGAAAGTGAAATTTAATTTTCAAAATGTCGTCAAAGGGCAAACTTCTATCAAAAATTTCTCTTCTTCTTCTTTTATTGTTTTGCTTATTTCAAGTTTCAGAGTTGCCGAGCCAATAATTCACGCCGAACTTCAGGCATTCGTCCAAATAATATCTATTTTTATTAGTTTTCATGATATTTATAAATTTTAATTAGAATCATTGTATTTTTAACAGTTGAAAAAATATATTAAAATTCTTTATATATACGAAAAAAAAAATTCAAGTAGCAACACTGCTTATTTATTGTCATTTACTTTCATGAAATCGCTTTCTTGAAATTTTCATTGAAAGCTAGCTGAAAGTTGGACTGAAAGTAGAAAAATGTAAATGTGTTAGTGAAAAAGTGTGAGTGTATTGCGACTTTCAAGAAACTACTTTCATGTGTAAATGCCCAGTAAATAAAACGGGAAAGTTAAAAAATATAAGTGTGGTGCACGATCGCGATGCTTCGCCATGACTATTCTCAAAACCAAATGGAGCCAAGTATTTTGTCTTTCCAAGAATTTAAGGACGGAATGAACACTATTTGATCTTTTTTTTATACCTAATCCCGCGATGCTCTACGCTTATCTGCAGGAGACCAGAGTCTCTGGCGGAAATCGAACCCGCAACCCCGGCAACGATAGACTAGCTCACTACCAGCTAGCCTACAGGGGCTATGTTGCCGAATTTAAATCAAAAAATTATATTTTTCATTTATGTTCCACATTGTATTAAAATCTACATTTGAAAAACAATTTAAAATAACGTTTGAAAGCAAGTTGAATATAAATAGAAAATAAAATTTCTCAATTTAAAAATAATTTCCGCTTTTTGTTAAGAAGGCTCTGATTTACAAATCATTTTTGTCACCAGTGTTGCCAAAACTTATAGAGGCAAAATCAGAAAAATTTGAAAAAAAACGTTCAATTTTTTCTTGTATTTTATTAAAAAACAAATAAATTTAAAAGATTATTGTTGCATCTTCCAACAGAAACATTTTTAAATAGATATTTCTCATAAAAACAAAATTAATACATATCAAGAAAAATAAATTCAGTTATATTATTTTTATTTGATTATTCAAAAACTTATTGCTAAATTGGGACTAATAATATTAAGAGATTTAATGTGATTTCTTGACTTGAATCTTTTCAAAACTTGATTCAACAACTTAATGTAAACAATCATAAGTTATTTTTTGTACATCAAATTTTGTTTTAAAAATTTGCTCATTACTATTTTTAAGAATTTTTCCGTTTGGCGATTCATCGTAAGGTTTGATTTATAATGTAAAATAAAACACATTTGTAAATTCAAAGTAAACTTAAAATTTTTATTATCGGTTAAAAGAAGAATTTCTGGTAATTACTTTTTAAAATTATATCATGTAAATGTTGGCCATGACTATGTCTTAGGTGGTCCATTCGGAAGCTCCAATTTTGGGCAACTCGTTCGAGCATAGCGACTGGTATCTCGCGAATAACACGACTAATAATGACTTCCAAAGCGTCTATCGCTTATGCCTGAAGACCTCAGAGTTTACATATCCTCAGAGCAAACAGTCTAAAGGTGTAATATCTCACGATCTAGGTGAAATTAAATGCTCACCAAAACTATTTCTTACCAAAGTCATTCTTTATAGCTTAAATTCTTGCAAAAGTTGAATTTTGTTCGCTTTAAGGCCGAGATGCTTACGTAAAATACGTCAAGTTGCAGATTACGACAAGCCAAGCTGCTGAGAATGAAGACGAATCGATCTTGGTCACGGTCTTGGCGTACACTCTCAGCTACAGATGCTATATTCACTTCACTACGGGCTGGATGTGGTCTTACCGGTCGAGTATCATCCATTAATATAAACTAGGACTCAAATTTGCGAATGGTGTTGACAGTACTGGTTTCAGTAGGTCGATTATGCTCACCGTAAGTTTCTCAAAACACACGAAAAACATTTCTCACAAAACGCTGATTTTCGTAATACAGCTGAACAATTTGGAGACGATGTTGTGGTGTGAGTCTTTCCATGATGGCTTCCCAAACGGTACTGAACAAAAATGACAAATCAGTTTGATATGAGTCACGCGTTATCTGTAAAAAAGCATATTGAAAATTAAACCTCACGAAGAATCACTCTTTAGATTGTGGATTTTAGTCGCTATCAGTAACACAATGTCTATGGACGATATGACGGTAAAAAAGTGTCATAGTGTCCATGGAAACTATTTTTTGGTGGCATGTGTTAACCTCCAGCAACACAGCGTCCATTTGCAAAGTGTCTTAATGCCCATGGACATTATGACATAATGACTTTTTGGAGCGTCCATGGATACTGTTTCGGTGGACGTTATGACATGCCACCAAAAAATTCTTTTAATTTTTGTAAAATATTTATACACTTAAGCAGTTCTATTTTAGCACACGGCTGGAGAAATTTCTTGAATCACAGTGCTGCATTTTGCGTAAAATAAGGATAGCAATAATTTTTTGAGCATGTTTAATTAAAACCGCGTAGAAAGAGCTCGAAGTTTGAAAAAAGGTTTCTATTATTGATCCGTGTTACAGTGTTAGTCAAGGGATAGCTGTATGTTTTAAGAAAATTCATAAATCTAACCCCATTTTAATCTACGCATATCTGGATGCCGGGTGATCTATTGCTTAAATGTATTGCTTTGGATCACATCTGTAATAAATTCAATTTCGAAATTTTTTATATGCCATGATATAAATACATTTAAGTCGGCTACACTGATCCCTACACAAAAAATCCAACTTGATTTAAGTGAACAGAACTAAGTGAACCGAACACATTTGATGATCCAAAGGATTGCAATTGCGGAACGAGGAATGATAAATAAGAAACTACTGAAAAAGTCCGCACCGTTCCTATGAGGGAATCGTTCAATGGAACTTGGTCGTTGTGGAATGACACAACTTTAATTAGGCTGCTTATTTTGTATATGATGTAAGGAGTGAACATTAGACAAAATATTTTAATGATTTTAATTCTATTTATCATCGAAAACCTTCAATTTAGTTTTCCAAACACTTTTCATCTTTTTAAAACCCTGATTTCACACCCAGACTAATTTAACGTACATATGAACAACAATTACCTGTACAACAACTTTCCTTGTGCATTACTTAGCAAACCTAATCGCTGCTTGCAGCATTACATTACACCATTTCATAAAGTACTTGTAGTTCTCGTTTGTGCGTAACATTTTTGCTCGATATAGAAGCGACAACGTTTAATTGGTATATGAAATTGGTTTTGCAAAAAGACTTGAAGATCTAAAAAATTTTCGATAAGTTGTGTTGACGTTACAGAAGAGGTTAAGATTAAGATTTTTAATTTAAAAGTAAATGTTACCGAAATTTGCACATCTTTCGAAAGCGCACTTCATTTTATTATGCTATACCTAATATTGCTCGTAAAGTTAGAAATAGGAAATCAAAACATTAACAGGGGAAAGAAGTACTTAAATATTTGCACATTAATTGAACTTTATTTTAAAATAACAATCCTGCATTTTTATTTAAAGATATAAAAATGTTCAATTACTAGTAATTTTGCATGCTAAAAAAACATGAAATTCGCCTATAAAAGTAAAAATATTTGCATAAAATACCTTTAATACTTGCCAACTAAGGGGATGATTTTTTTATTAGTTTCTAAAAAAAAACCTTTTTTTTATCCATAGACAAAAGTATAACAAAATTGCTAAAAATGCATAAAACCATTAAGAAACATTTAGCCAGAATTCGTTAAATGAATGTATCACAACTTTAATAATAAAAAAAAGCAAAAATCCATAAAGCGATAAAATAAAAACTCGACATTTTAGCAATCAAGCGCAACGAATTCAATTTCAATCTGTCTATAAATAAAAAGTAAAACTCTGAGGACAGGATTTTCCAACGACACCATTGAGACAGACTACTAAACGGAGGGAAAAATTGTACCTTGATGAACAACAAAACTAAAACAGTGCAAAAGATTAGATCTAGATTTCTAACATACTTGGCATAAACAAATTATAATATAAGCAAACTCTAAAGAAGTTTATCGACTATTCTACATTTAAAAAATTCGTTACATTAAAACATAAAAAACATGCAAATTTGTAGTTGAATGTAAAAGTATATTTTTGCATATGGAAACGCGTGTCAAAATTACTTGAATGAGGCTAAATAGCAAAGTGCTAGAGCTCATTTTTGCGAGGGTTGATTAAAAATTTTTAGTTTGGTATTTATATATATTAAAGGGGCATATATATATACACAGAAAAAAGTGTCTTATCAATTAAAAAAATGGTTTAAAAAGTATTTAAATTTAATTAATGTGATAACTGAATCAATTATTTTTTTTTGTGGAAGGAAAATTAAAAATTTAATTTTGATTTATTTAACATTTTATTTGTTTTGAAATAAATTTTCAATTAAAATTTTAATTTAATAAAAAAAAATCTTAATTGACTTTTTTCGTTTCAAATAAAATAATTTAAACATGTACAATTGTTGTTGGCAATTGTCAATATTTATTTAAATAAATTAACACATTGTTTGAAATGGCAGAGTTTTGTGATCACTTTTTTCACAGAAAATAAAGAAAATCGACTTTAATTAAACAATTCGTTCAGACAATTAAGTTTTTTACTAATTTTGCCCCTGCAAAAGAATTGATCATATCAATTAACGGATTTGTATTTTCGAGTCATGCCACACAAATTTAATCAATTAAAAAATTAATTGCATCAATTAAAAAAATACACAACTTATACAAAAATATTTACATTTTTGTGTTTTGATTAAAAAAATTAATTGCAGCAAACAAAAAAAATAAATGAAGAAATTAATGTTCACCAATTAATTATTTAATTAAAAAATTTTTGGCAAACATTTTTTCTGTGCAATATAATCATTTTAGTAATAGATGCAAGATCAACAACGTGTTTGCTTGATATTATGAATTTAGAACAAATTTGGTGATTGGAGAAATTTAATAAATTTTTCTGTGTATATATATATTCCATCCTACAGTTCCAAAGTAGAACAAAGGGCCACAACGAATTTCTTCCATTTTGAGCTGTCTTTTGCCAAATTTGTCTTCTCCACGTGCGGACAGACCTTCCTGGTCGTCTACTGCGTTATGGGTTCCAGTCTGTTGCAATTCGTACAATACCTTCTGGTGGTCTTCTCAGAATATGACCCAGCATATTTCATTTTCTTTTTAGGATTTCACATTTCAAGGGTGTTTGGTTTGCCAGTTTCTCCAGAGCTCAATATTAGATATAACCGTTGGCCAGAAAATACGAAGAACTCTTCTTAACGATTTGTTGACAAAAACCTATAAGTCGTTGGTCTGGCGTTGAGATGTGTTCAAGGATTCGCATCCATACAACAGGGTATAAAAATAATTTTTTTTTCAAGTATTTAGATTTTTATTGAATTTTAAATTTTAGCTAATTTTTCATAAAATGTAAACAAAGCTTGACATTCAGTATACACACAAATAAGTAAACAATAAACAGATGAGTCGTAAATGTCACCTGTATGAATTCGCCTTGCTGTGAAGTAGAAATTTCGTTTATTGTAAACTTAATTTAGCATTTTTTTGTTTCAGTGTTTGACAAATTCAACCATGTAGAGGTACACAATTGAGCAGCGCGTTAAGATTGTTGATAGTTGTCTTTTACGAAAATGGTCTTTCAAATCAAAATGGATTTCGTGCAATTCGTGATTTTTTTTGGTCAGCATAATCCAAACGTGTCCACAATCACTCTTAAAAACTTGAGAGTTTAATTTCGCTGTCATAATATAAAACTCGTTTGAGGAGTTTAATTTTTTCCATCTAAAATAAATTTCATTTCGCTGTCATAACCTAAAACTTTTTTTTGAAGGAGTTTTATTTTTCCGTCTTAAATAAGACTCATTTTGTTGTTGTTTCTTCTTTTTTATATTACGATTTATTTAATTTCACGCTTTTTGGGTGTCAATTCATATAAAATGAGTTGTATTTTCTGACAGAAAAAATCCAACTCCTCAAATGATTTTTATTTTAAGAGTTTAATTAGACCTTTTATTTTTACTTTGAAAAATAGCGGTTTTTGATAGATTTTCTGTTTTTAATTTACAAAATAACTGTTGTAAAATAAGTTTTCTGATACCACTTATAATTATTACGGTCCCTGATTTTACTGAACAAGAAAATTTTACAAATGATTTCCTTTAAATACAACCCTCGCATAATTCTTATTTATATTCTTTATTTGAGAGTACTGCGATTTAGTTATTTTGTTATGGGTACTAATAATAAAATTTTATCACCGCTAAAAGTTGCCGTTTATTTTTAAATGGAGTTTCGCTCTTGAACACATTTGACATTAAACAAAGTCCGTTAGTTTACACAAACAGACCTTAGAAATGGAAGCGACATTAATATTTCAAAAAAACCTTTAATTTGAATATTCCTTTTGCATTTAATTTAAATACTCTGCTTATATTTTTACTCTAATTAGTTCAATTTATTTCCAAAATGTTGTTGTTGCTTTAATTAATTGCTAATCAATCATCTTGAGTGAGAGAATACAGGCTTAACATCTCACTTTCTCTTTTTGTTTGGCAAACAAAATTCCTAAAGGACTTTTAGAGTGTCATGTCTCATTAATACTTTTTTTTTGTTTTGTTTTGTTTTTGCAATAACAACATTTGCCTATTTTAAAAGGACAATCAGAGACGGTTTAAGGCATAATTACGGTGTAAGAACGCAAAAACAACTACAACCTTTATAAATGTATAATTGTCCTTTTTTGTTTGCCTTTTGAAAGTAGCAACTGCAGAGTAAACCACCTACTGGCTGCATGACAGATAACTTGTCCATTCGTCCGTCCCTCTGTCTATCAGACTTTTCCAGAGTTTGAGTTGTTGTTATTTCAGCTACTTAATGTCGCTGACAAAATAAAAACATTATTATATCATCTTGTTTGTCGCCTTTTATTTCAAACTCTTATTTTCTCCCAAATTCATTTTGTCCTTAGAAGATTGATTGTAAATTTTGTTGTCTAGAATAAAAGAAAAAAAAAAGAGAAAAGAAAAAGGCCTTGGGTTTCCTTTTTTCTATTGTTTTTGTAGCATTTACTAAAATATAACAGGATCAACATGAAAATCCCTGGCATCAGCATATTGACTGACATGGCTGTGGAGTAGAGTCGAGTGCCTTTCACAGGAACTCTCAATTTGTTGTGTTTAGTTCCTTCGTTTTTTTTTTTTTTTTTTTTGTTAAAACACCTGCTTAAATACTCACGGTTATTAAATGTGCTTGAGATGCAAATTTCTTAAGTTTTGTTGCGTTTTTTTTCTGAAAAGGTTTTTTGTTTTACGACAAAAAGTGTCAAGGCGTTAAGGCTTATTTGTTGTTTTTTCCTAAAAGATTTTTCTTTACACCTTAAGTGATTTTAAGGATTTTGTTGAAAAATTAATGAACGATTATTTATTGTTAAGTATTTTAAATAAAAGTAAATATATTGATAAGGAATATTAAACATACTATAGAACAGATACAAAAAGATTTTTGTGTCTATTTCTCTAATTCTAAATCTGCCTTTAACACGGGATGGAAACAATAAGTCTACCAATAACACTGTGTAAATCTTCAATGAAATGTGTAATTTTAGTACATAAAAGTCTGGACTTGCTCTTAACCTTAAAGGAAGCAGCATTTAATCTCTACAGCAAAATGGCTAGTGAATAACAAAAGCACGCAGGAGTATATGTCAAAAATACGAAGTTCGAAATAGGTTTCAGAAAAAAAAAAATCAGCCTGTTACCAAGCATCTTTATAACCCATTTAATTACTTGTACAGAAAGAAAAAACTCGTACTAAATTTAAGTTTTTTCTACTTACTTTAGTACAAGTCGTTCTATAAAATTTAAGTACGAATAACGCTAAAAAGTACTTAAAACAATCCAAAATGCGTGCATACGCATGTGTTTGTAAAAGTTTGTTGCAGAACCAACAACAACAACACTACAAGATAAAAAATACCAATGATTTGCATGTTTAAAAAGTAAAATAAGAAGAAAAAATTCCCATATTCTATTTGTTAAAATTATTTAGTTAAATACATCAAATCTCAAAGTTGAATTATTACGAAAACCATATCGGGAATGCTGTAGTTGTCTTATTGTTGAGAGTTCTTCTGTAAACTATGGATGACACTAAAGTGGAGCAGACATGCTTAGCGAGTAAGTTAATAATAATATTCTCTCTATCTCTGGTTCTCTGGGGTAAGTGCTTAGGTAGGCTTGGAACTTATCTCACTTTCGGATTATTTCAAGAACGAATTGGGATTACACCAACCTTGAAGTTATTGAATCAAGCACAGTTTGAGATTAATTTTTATCTCACTTTCAATTAAGTCAATCCCGTTTTCGTATTATTTAAAATACGGATCAGGGATTAAATATGACCAAGTTAAGTATTTGGCACTTGAATATTCCGTACTTGTATCAAGCATTCTGTACTTGATTTAAGGAAATCCTTACGTACCGTACTATTGACACCGCATCGGCTTGATTTAAGTACGGAAGGATTGTTTTGTATTTATTATCATTATTTATTCGTTTTTACCCCTGAGAGGAGCAAAGGGCCACAAGTACTTGAGTATAAAGTATTGCTAATACGTGGTTATTGAGGGGCTTCGCCATTAACGAGTCCATTATAAAGTTTCGGTGATTACAAAAAAATATACGTCATTTCTGCCAGATTTATTTCCCAGATAAACTTGGTTGTTGGCATCTGTATCCCCGCGAGTGCGACGCCAATGTCAGGTATTTTTCAAGGTGTTAGGTGTAAATTAAAAAAGCATATACAGAACCCAAGGAAAAAATAATTTCTATCCAAAAAGTATGCAGAATATATCAAAATCTGAAGAAAATCCGTTTTCATATTTATACAAAACTCAACAAATTGACTAGAAAAAGTGCTTTTTAATATGTGATTCCCGCGCAGCTCTTCGATTGTCTGCAGGAGACCAGAGTCCCTGGCGGAAATCGAAACTGCAACCCCGGCGCTGATAGACTAGCTCACTACCAACTAGTCTACCGGGGCAAGTTTAGTTGAGTTACCCGAACCATAATACCTTAGAAGTAATAAGTGATCTATAAATTATATTATATAATTTGTAGTGACCAATATTCAAAAGTTTTATAGTTATTATATAGGTCCATATAAGAACTTCATCGGAATGCCAAAAATTTATTTCAGTTAAAGTAGTTTTGGATGGTAGATTTATATGTGGTCTATGGTCCAAAATGGTTCTATACCTGCAAAATTATAAAAGTGAAGCTAAAACTTCTACATCGAAGATATTTCTATCGAAATTTAATCTTCCCACAACATTAGTACGCGATATTGATAAAATAACATTTTATTGCAGAGGTGGGACCTTATATGCATGCAATTAAACATCAAGAAGGCACCCGGTATTGATAATATCAATAATAAAATGCTTTTGGCGCTAACAAGTATAGCAAAGAAAATTATTCTTATTATTTTTAATGCTAAATGAATCACAAATAGAATTAGGCTAAGACTTAGGTAGGCGGTCATCTTTTGAAGCTAGAAGTAAGTTGTTGGGAGATCTAATTTTCGTACTCAGAGCTATCGACTGATTTTTCAAATATTAGACTGTAAGGAGACATCTGTCCCAATGGGGGTTCTAGGAATCATTTGAAGGATATTTCACCTATTGGTGTTACATCCTCCGGGGTTAAGGTCAGTCCTAGAGAAATATTTATAATGAAGAAAAACATACAAACACATTTAATTTTTATTTTTAATAATTTTCTTTATTTTTCAATTTAGAGACATCTCTCTTCAAAGTCTTTTTCAAAATCAACTTAAATTTATTAATACAGGTACTTTTATATTTAGTCAATTCACAAGGTATCCTAACATGTCATATTGTCAAAATGTCCTAATATTTCACAATGGTTTAAAAATATTGTTGTTGGTTTGTTAACAAAAAGTGTCTTAAATAAATAGAACGTTGCTTGCTGTGTTTATTGTGCTGTCGTAATTAATCAGAAAAGTCCAGCGCTGAGCGGCTGAGCCGTACAACAATATTTTTAAACCATTGTGAAATATTAGGACATTTTGACAATATGACATGTTAGGATACCTTGTGAATTGACTAATTGTATCGTTTTACATAAGTCTTTGGAATGAAAGTTAATAACAAAATTCTTGATAATTAAAACAAAAGAAAATATTTGATAAGATTTAAATTAAAGAAAATATATAATAAATTAGAAAAACCCTTAAATAAGATAATTAATATTAAAAGCAAAAATTTAGAAAATAATGTTGAATACAATTAATAAGGAGATTCACATTTATTCATGTAACTCTAGAGCCGAAAGAGACCAATTGACCTGTTCTGCCTTGGTTATGTATTTAACCTTGATGCGATGAAGTGGACTTCAGAATCTCATACATTTTTAATATTATGAAGTGCTACTTGGTAGCGCTAATGAAACTACCTTGATTGAACTCAAAGTTGTACCTCAAACCTATAAATTGGTGGTTCTACGGGAGTAAGTTACACCAGGCGTTCTGGCAAGGTCGGATCTTTTACATTGTGGCTTAAGTTCGGTCCATTAAGGTGCTGTTGCTATTCGATAGATGCTGCCAGAGTTCAATAAAAAAGGCAGCGGAGGTTGAACAGAAAAAATGTTAAAATATTTTCAAGCAAACGCTTGTTTGAAATTATTTTAAATTTCAACAAACTTTGTTTACTGTTTCTATTAATATTTTTGTTTGATTTTTATTTTACCAACAACAACAATTTTAACAACTATACAAAAATATGATATATGATATGGTAGAATAAGTACAAGATATATAGCATAGTATAGAACTAGTATGCCAACTGGAGGGAGCCTTCTCAATTTTTTAGTTGACCCCTCACACATATACGTTCACATAAAAACAAAACAAAATTTTAAATTTTTCTACTTAAAATGTTTCACAATATATAAATTTTTGTTTAATTTTATGACACAAACACATAATTAATAATTTTTTCCAACACATTTTGCTTATTTGCTTTTGCAAAAGGTTTTTATTTTTCACAAACTAAAAATTTTTAATAAATTTTTTTGACACTAATTTTTTCTGTTGTTATTACTAAAGCCAGCAGAGTAGTATTTTGTGGTATGAAAAAAATATTTGAAATCATATAAAGCGCGATCCATTTCGAGGTTCCCTTCTTTTTTAAAGAAAAAAACACAGAAAATTCAAATTAATTGGGGAATGTTTATTATCATTTGAAAGAACATTCTTTGGCATTTATTTTTTGAAGATTATGTCTATCAAATGTTGGCCGCTGCTACGTCGCAGATGGTCCATCCGTTGAGTCCAATTTTCGATGACTCGTTCGAGCATTTCGACTGGTAACTGGCGAATGACACGCGTGATGTTTTCCTCCAAGGCCTGAATCGAAGCGGGATTGTCCGCATAAACTTTCGACTTCACATATCCCCACAGGAAAAAATCCAACGGTGTGATATCACACAATCTTGGTGGCCAATCGACCGGCCCAAAACGTGAAATTATGTACTCACCGAAGTGTTCTCTCAATAAATCCATTGATTGATGCGATGTGTGGGAAGTGGCGCCGTCTTGCTGAAACCAAATGTCGCCGAGATCACGAGCTTCAATTTCAGGCATTAAACAGTCGGTTATCATGGCACGATAACGGTTCGAGTTGCTGCGAAGGGCGCCGAATCGACTCTTCGTGTACACTCTCAGCTACGCCGCTATAATTTCTTCACAGCGTGCTGGACGTCGTCTATTCGGTCGAATATTATCCAATAATGAATGCTGGGTCTCAAAATTGGTGATGGTGTTGCGAATAGTACGCTCAGTAGGCCGATTATGTTGACCATAAGTTGAGCGAAGTGCACGAAACACATTCCTCACAGAACGTGAATTTTCGTAATAAAGTTGAAGATTTGTAAAAGCTGTTCAGGCGTATTTCTTTTCATTATGAAATGCCAAACAATAGTAAACAAAAATAGCATGACAGCATGACACGACTCACACGTGATCTGTCAAAAAAGGCTATTGAAAAAAGTATCTCTACTTGAATCACCTATTATTATTTAAATATTTTCCGATTAGTATTGTGGTTATTTTATTGAACTGTTAACGGTTTTTAATCCAAATTTAGATATTTTTAATTAGGCTTAAGTTCATTGAATTTAATTTTCATTAAATTATTTTTATGAAGACAGGAATTTTACAACATGAAATCAATTAAAATTTTATTGATAATTTTTCATTCTTGACTGCGCTGAGATTTGAACCCAGGCTTTCTCGGGCAGGTTGCTCAGACTAGCTTCGATTGTAACCACACAATCTCTTTCGTGGGGTTTGCCGTATTGCAGAAAAAAAATGTTACAAATAATGTTTTTAAAAGTTTATAAATGAAGCCAACATTTAATAAATTAAAAATTTATTGAACTAGGAAAGTTATATATTCGAAAAAAAAAAATTTTGCCACATACTATACGCTTTTATGCACATATGTTTAGTGGAGGAAATAGTTTTATACACCAATACATTTAAAAAAAATCTTACTAATACAAATATGAGTTAGGTACCACTGGTTGTATACTATGGTATATAGTCATTAGTAATTTTGTTCTCAATTTTAAAACACGTATAACGTCAAACAATAGAAAATAAGGAAACAAATTAAAACAAGCGTCAAAAATCAAATTTATTAATTTGACATTACATGGGTAAATAATGACAACTATGATAAATATACCTGTAACTATGGTTTTAATAATATTGTGTGAAATAGTATTAGAAATTGATAAAAATGCTTTAATAAAGTTATAAGAAGAATATTTTAAATATATTAATGATAAAATTGTAAAAATTTATGGATTATTGAAAAAACACTAAGAAGCAATCGTGATCGATTGTACACGTGCGAGGAACGTTTATTGTGGCCGATGCTACATCATACTCAGTTTGAGGTATGTTCAGAGGATTCTATGTGATTAATGAAATTATTTAGTTTTAAACATACTTATTTGAAGTGATTAACAAATCACTTCAATGTATGGTAAATTGACTCGGTTTTGAAGTGATTAGAGGTTAATCTCGTTCGAGATGCTTAAACGCTTTTAAAAACCCAAGTGTGCACATAACATAAGACCGAAAATACCGTAGAACGCTTGCAATAGGAAAAGTACTTTAAAACAAGTTTTGCCTGTTTAAGAACGAATCCAATTGAGACCCACATTTTCCTAAACTATTGTTTTTGTTTTAAATGAAAACATAAATTTCCATTGTCTTCTGAGTAAATTTAAGACAATGTTCTCTTATTTCAGTTTTACCTTTTGGAGAAAGGAAGCCTTAATTTGGATCGGTCCCATAAGATTTGTTTCCAATGAATTTGTTTACATAAACTAAGAGTTGTGAAATAAAGTGTGAGGTTTTTCAGGAGTATTTCTTCCTTTACATAGTTAAATCTAAACTGATATTTAAAACTTTTGGTAATCGGCTACTGTTCAAAAATAAAAAAAAATTTTCTTGGAAAAAATTATTTGTAGTCAATATTGTTAAAGTTTTACATTAGTTAGTACTTTTGATTTTAAAAAGGTACTATATTGGTACGGATCCAGTTCCATTTTAAAATCTAATCTTTCCATCCCTGCGTCCTGCATAAGTCAGCTAGTTAAACGGATATTGTTTTTAAAAAGAATCAGAAAGTGGTATAGCATTTCTGTATGTTCAATCCAATCAGAAAGTTTTTCAAAACCATTCCATCTGCGATAGTGTTGGGACCAAGAAAATATATGGAAAATTTATTGTCTTTAATATTTTGTGAATGTTCTTAATTAACCTACAAATTTTAAGAAGCTTTTATGCAAGAAGTCTGGCGGTGACCCACGCCATCATTTCTAATTCTGTGAAATCTAAAACCCTTTTCCATTGACTCAGTCCTTTGGTTCAACACAGTATGATAATGTCAAACTGATATGCGTTCAAGGCTAGTGGGCAGTATGAATAATAGAAGGAATACACAAAAAGGTGTTCTGGTTTAGATCTGGCTTATGTACATGGCGATACATTTAGCCCCCTTTACAAGTGCTTAATTAGTACATGCAATATATCCAGACTTCTAAGGACCCTAATCAAAGAGGAACCGAACTTCTTTTGTATTTTGGTAACACTTCAATTAAAACATTCATTCTGACTATCCGGCCTTAAAGGAACACAGATAATGATATCTTGATAGGTATTTCTTTGAAAATTCAAACGGTTTCCTTAACGTATCTAAACGCATACGTAATATGTTTACCGACTGGTTTCCTTAAGAACAACTCGAGTAGTGGGAATTAGATGGGGAACTTTTTGTAATAAATAAACCAAGTAAACTCGCCTAGTAAACCAGCAGTACCTATAACACAACATTTTTGAATCTCTAGCAAATTTATACAATCATTTTTTAAATAAATTAATTTTTAAATGTTTGTTTCTCTGAAAAAATAAATTAGCCACGCCAATCTGAATATTAAAGTTTTCTCAGAAAACATTAGGATTACATAATAATATTAGAAGACGTCATCAGTTTTTTTGCTAGACTAAAGCAGAATAGTTCCTTAAATAATATAAACGCATCAAACACCTTACAGAATACAATAGCGGACTTTCAAGTATAAGATTATTGCTTCAATAGCAACACCTAAAAAGGCAAATCAAAACAAAAAATTTTCCGTTATAACAACAGAAAACTTTTAGCTGCTAGTGATATATTTTCTATAGAAAATTTTACCTAGCTATAGATTTTCTATAGAAAGTTTTAGTTAGCGATAGATTTTTTGTAGAAAGTTTTAGCTAGCGATTGATTTTTTATAGAAAATTTTATCTAGCGATATATTTTGTTTTGAAAATTTTAGTTACAGTTTTTCTATACGAAATTTTAGCTAGCGATAGATTCTCTAAAGAAAATTGGAGCTATCGATACATTTTCTATAGAAAATGTTAGTAAGCATTAAATTTTTTAAAAATATTCGCTGGCGATAGATTTTCTATAGAGAATTTTAGCAAGCGATAGATAGAAAATTTTAGCTGGCACTAAATTTTCTATAGAAATATTGAGCTAGCGATATATTTTCTATGAAAAATTTAAGCTAGCAATAAATTTTCAATAGAAATTCTAGCTGGCGATAGATTTTTTATAGAAAGTTTTACCTAGCTATATATTTTCTAAAGAAAGCTTAAGCTAGGGAAAGATTTTCTATAGAATATTTAGGCTAGTGATAGATTTTCTATGGAAAAGTTTATCTAGCGATAGATTCTTTGTTGATAATTTTAGCAAGCGATATATTTTCTATAGAAAATTTTTGTAATTTTACTCTCAGAGTGGCAGTACCAACGAAAAGGTCAATCTTTTTTGTACTTGGTTTAAGAATTTTATACTTACTTTAGGAAATTTCGGGATTGATTTTCGAAAGTTATCCCATTTAGGATTGTTGTGAGTACGTTTTAGTGTTATTCGTACTTGAATTTTTGAGTACGACTCGTACTCAAAGTAAGTATAAAAAGCTTAATTTATCCCGAGTGTTTTTCTTTCTGTGTATAGAAAGTTTAAGCTAACTATATATTTTTGATAGAAAATTTTAGGGAGCGATAGATTTTCTATAGATAGCTTTAGCTAGCGATAGATTTTTTGTAGAAAATTTTAGCTAGCAATTGATTTTTATAAAGAATTTTAGATAAAGTTTTTCTATAAGAAATTTTAGCTAGCGATAGATTCTCTAAAAAAAATTTCAGCAAGAAAATTTTAGCCATCGATACATTTTCTATAGAAAATTTAAGTAAGCATTAAATTTTAAGAGAAATTTTATCTAGCTACTGATTTTTTTTAGAAATTTTTCGCTAGCGAATGATTTTCTATAGAGAATTTTAGCTAGCGATAGATTTTTTAATAAATATTCTATAAAAAATGGAATTAGAGATAGATTTTCTATAAAAAAAACTTTCAGCTAGCAAAAAATTTTCAATAGAAAAACTTAACTATCGAAAGAATTTCTATAGAAAATTTTAGCTAGCGATGAATTTTATATTGAAAGTTTAAGCTAGCGACAAATTTTCTATAGAAAATGTATGCAAGCGATAAATTATCTATATAGTATTTAAGCTAGCGATAGTTTTTCTAGGGAAAAGTTTATCTCGCGATAGATTCTTTGTAGATCATTTTGGCTAGCGATATATTTTATATATAAAAGTTTAGCTATCGGTATTTTCTATCAATAAACATATTAAACATCCATGACCAGCATGAAACATATTTTTTCTCTAGGTGTAGCGATAGAGTATTTAAAATACTAATTCGCTATCTGAAGCATTGGTATTCGATAGTTTAGCTATCGAAAACTTTTGCTTTAAATGTTTTTTCTTAAAAGTGTTTTTAGGGTAATTTAAAGCCATCTACTGCTTGGTCTGTTTACTAAATCTACTTAATTGAAATTTGTTTTACGTGCCCATTTGCACTTTCGCAATCTAAAACTTTATCAATTTATACTGTCAAGTTTCATTAACGTGCTTCCTAATGATCCACACGCAGAAAACACACACTCTCGGCATAGATGGATCACACTATTTCCACACTAAACTCAATTAAAAAATTTAGCACTATTTTCGTGAAAACAAAAAAAAACAAAAATATTGTCTCATGATGCAGTTGCTCTGATGATGAAACAAATGATGTGCAAATTAAAAAAAAGGTAAATTTTGTAAATGTCTGCCAAAAAGGCAAGAAAGAACAAAAAATCGCTGAGCGCCAGACAAAACGCACCATTAAGTCACCTGAACGTTAAACAACTAAAACTATAAAATGGAAAATAGAAAAGAAAACTCAAGACAAGAACATGACGAGAAAAATGGTTTGTATTAATTTCGTCAAACTATTTAGAGCGCGCCAAACAAAACGTTAAAGTTGAACGTACAACCAACAACAACAGGCAACGACAAGAGCATTTGCAATAAAAATGGCAGCAACAAAAAAAATTGTGATTGATGAAGTGACTGAGGTGCGTTTTAAAAAAACTAATTGCTGCGATAGAATAAAATTTGAAATGTACAATAATGATCAGTGCTAAATAAAAATAAGAAAATAAATCAAACACATTAAAATAAAACAACCGCAATTTTTTTTTTGGGAAGTTAACACACTAAAATACACTCAATTGAGGTACAAGTCAAGTCGAGCAGGCATGAAGAAAAGCGAAAAAATATGAAGAAAAAAAAGAATTTGCAAATGCATGTGTTTTTAGCAAAAATGTCATGGGATGTCAACACAAACCAATTGTCCACTTAAAATCAAACAAAAAAAAAAGAAAAAAAAAACGCAACCAAAAATTTTTATTTTGTGAATAAAAGTCTTTACAAAAAAAAAAAATATTCTGTTGTGGTGTGTACGTCTATGAATAGTTACAGAGGTGGATTAATTAAGAGAACAATTGAAAAAATCTGATAAATGCGTTATACGTCACACCGACCAATGGACCACAAAAGGATGGGCTCTTGAGGAAAAACGCGTATTACGAACAAACGTACGAGTTACGGGAACCAGATCCCTTATTTCATTAGAACACATCTAATTGTAGTAACGATAAAACAGAACAATATAACCCACGCACAGTGGCGTTATTTGAGTTTTTTTCGTTGCAAAAATCATATCTTTTGAACCGAATAAGATAATTGAACAGTTTAAACAGCATATGATAGATAACTGTTCAGCCTATGAAATGAGCGTTTGGAAAGGGTGCTACGCTTTGTAGGGGCCTACTTATGGGTTATCAAAGTTAAAATTAGTAGAAAAATCAATTTTATGGTAACTAAAAAAAATTTTTTTTACATTTTTAGATTGTTTTTATTTTTTTTCTTAAGGGTTTTATGTTTTAAATTATTACCCAACAAATTAAAAAAAAAATTATTTTTTTTTTTAAATTTATTTTTTCAATTTTCTGTAAAATATTCATCACAATTCGTAAGAGAAGGTATATCTAAAAGACTAACCATTTCTAAACTATAATTATTTTGTAACTCTATTCGTGACTTCACATGCCGCAGGGAAGAAATAAGTGGATCGGAAGATGCTGCCAACATGTTGAAGAAGTCCTCATTTTGCCTCACCCTTGATGCTTTGAATGTGTTCTGCAATATATATATTTTATAAAATTTGTTAAGAGACTCCTGTGCTTCTTCAGAAAGCTCTCCAATTGGCAAAGACTGGTACTCAATTATATCTTTGCCATGCGCCAATATTTTATGGACGGTCGGGGTCAACTTCTTCTGTGGATACATTTCTGCTAAAAGAGATGCAGTTTTCGACGCATATTCTCCATATTTTGTAGAATTGACATTTTCTTTGCAGTTTAAAACATCCAAGATCGTTCCCAATCTTTTCACGATTTGATTGTCAATTCCAATGATTCTAGTTACTGCCTCATCATTTTCAAAAAATCTCCTAGAAGTGTTTCCATCGTTTGAGTTACCGTATCCGTGCTTGGGACAGTCTACTTTTAGTCCAACTTGTTTAAAAAAAGCATCCTGTATTTGCTTCTTTCTGATCTTTTCCTTATCCTTTATTGATGTATTTTCATCGAAGTTTTCTTCCTCTTGTGGTAGGGTATATGCCAGTTTTAGCAAGAATTCCATACACCTTATCCTTGCGTGCAATGTGACATTCCATATTCGTAATTCTCCTCATTTGTAGAATCGTTTAAATTACCAAAGTTCTTCTGACAAATAATAATATAAAATCGATAAAAAAATATAAAAATAAAACGAAAAAAGGGGTTTAAATAGGTTTTTGCTAAATTTTTACCTCCAATATAATTCTGTCTATATATATGTATATGATAACTAATTGAAATATGTTATAATTAAGCAGAAAAAGATACTAATCTTAAACTCTACAACTAATTATATAAAATTGAGATGTAACATATTATATATGAAATAAATTGAATTGAATTGAAAAAAGTTCTTCTGACTCTTTTTGCAAATCGGGCATGACATTGTTGAGGTTGTTCCTGTCAGTTCGTTTACGACTTTTCCGTCAACCATGGTCAGGTGGAACTCGTAATTGCATTCAATATATTTTCCTTCTCCAATTTGCAGCTTTGTAGGCTTAATCTTGCTTATTTGTTCTTTAATGTCCTTCACCGTAGTCCTTATGAGTTCTGCCGATTCCCTTGCAAACTGAAACATTATTGGTCGGCAATAATGCACTGATGACGGACGTGGATTTTTCCAGTGTAGGGAATCATCCGATTTTAGCCGCAAAGGAACAACAGATGCCATAAACATATTTCCGTCCGATATTGTAGCGTCATCGGGAGATATCCTTTGCTTATAAACGCTTTGTCCGGATGATCCATCGCAGCCTCATTTGCTGATCAATGTCAACTTCTCAGGAAGAATTTTCACTTCCGTGAAAAACTTTGGTGTGGTTGACTTTCTAAACAGTTCAAATAATTTTAAATTGTACAACGCCATGTTTTCAGTACTTAAATTGTTAAATGGTTTCAGTAATTGTTGCGCCAACTTTCAGGCGTAGACTAATCCAGGCATTATGCTTATTTTGCAATATATAGGCTTATGCTACCATGCCTAAAAATTTACCTGTTCCCTGCATACATATGGATTTATGCTGAATAATGCAATTTTGATATTATGCACGTGTCCAAATAAGATTTGTGCCTACCTGTAGGGACCATAAGTCAATATTGTTCCTGACCATTTGTACGCCAAAGTATTGTTTATGTGAGGTACGTACCTGCTAATATAATAACTATTAGATCAAACTACTGTCAGTCAAAACATATAAGGGATGGACGCCATACAATTTCTGCAACCATGTCTTTTTAAACTTTTTTACCTCTAGAAGCCAAACGGGCACGTACGGGCAGATAAAACCTTTTGAATTATGTAAAGAAATAATCAAAGAACAGGTTTTGCAAATATGGCAAATATAGAAAAATATAGTTTTTTTTTATTTTCCGTCAAAGTTGAAAAATAGTGAAAAAACGGATAGTTTTTAAATAGTGATTTACCAGGAGAAACACAAAGCAAACAGTTAATTTTTTTTTATCATTATACATTTAATAAATACATCAATCAATACAAACAAAAAATAAGGCGATTCGTTACCTATTTTTCGTGATATTACACCTGAAATCGCAACAAATTGACTAAAAATTGTGTGTTTTTTTGAAAACCGAAAGTCGGTCAACTTTGAACGGTTATATCTTCTAAACTAAAAATGTGATATTATTAAGAGTGGCATATTTGAAATCGTTGAAAAGTTTCCTATAACATGGGTTTATTCAAAACTTCGTCGGCATTCATGAAAATTTTGATTTTTGCAACCTCGCTTGCTCTACGGGCGCCACTGTGCCACGTTACGACGAATGGCTCACTGTAAGTCACTCATTCGGCGCGAGTATTATAGGATTGCGCAAGAGGGATGGACCTGTGAGTCCACCTGCTCCATATCCAGGGCACTATGGCCTGGCTATGATAAACGGAGAACCAAATCTCTACTTAGGTTCAATAGGGACCAAACCAGGACTTTGGTGTCGGTTATGATTGGCCACTGGCCTGTTGGGACTCATGCTAGGAGAATGGGTCTAAAATTCAATGACTACTTCAGAAGTTGTCATGATGAGGAGGAAGAGGAGACTGTGCTTCACTTTCTCTGTCAATGCCCTGTGCTACGGGCCATCTGAGCAACTGCTTTTTGGAATGGGCATCGGAGGCTGGGTATCACAAAGGGACCGCTGAAAGACCCAAGTGGGCTGTCTCCCAATGGCTGCCCATGGAACCTTACCTTACCTAACCCACGTTACGACGGTGCTCAAGGTAGTCCATAGAATTGAATATCATACTGTTACCAAGGAAAAGTTTAGCCCTCTCCTGCACGCGGTCGATAAGCTTCCAAAATAGACTTATAGGCACCGGCCAACACACAAGAGTTGTACTCCATTCTCGGTCGGATATAGACGGTATAAATAGTAAACAGTTGAGATGGAGTGAAGTATCTCTTAGAACGGTTTAAAAACCGAGCCACTTGAGTGCTGCTTTAGACACCTTGAATATATGTATTTTCATGGCCAGAACTTCAAGGGATTCTCATTCCTCAATAATTATACCACCCATATAAACCGATGACACCTTGATCCGTCGCGCATCTATGCGTTAGCATGCAACATTGAATCTTCCGGCCATTAAAATATAACCTATTCGCACGACTCCTTACCGAGATAATATCAATGTCTTGATCAAGCGTGTCATTCACTTCTTGCCTCTAGCACCAACATCTGATACGCTTGGTCTATAAGCAATATAAACACGAATGGCAAAAGTTGCTGTCATCTGCAAAAGAGTTTAAAAATTCCGGGGATTTTCGAAAAATGCAAACCTTCCTGTATATGTTCCATCAAACTAAAATGTCTGGGAATTTAGAAAACTTCATACGACTCATTAAAAAGCAAGACAATTTAAACTGAAGTCGAGAAAAATCAAATCCTGGAGGCAAATCCCAGCATTTGATATCGTTATAAATTTCTATTTGAATTGCAATTTCGGTCGATATCGAATGACATAATTTGGCTCTTCATTTTCGCTATTTTTGCTTCAGTGATAATATAATTTTTTTTCCTGGGATTGTTATTTACAATATTTAAATTTTAAATTACGACGAAAACGTAAAAGCAATATATCTTTTGGGCTAAAATAATGCTTTATAGTTAATAGGATATTTTGTTGTAGCTCATACAAAAACGAATTAGAGTGACTCGAGAAAGCTGTGCAGACATTAGTTAGTTAAAACAGCAATTAACGAAAAGGTAACCGCACTTATATAGCACAGACCTTGTTTATTTTTTGTTTTAATCGATCCAGGGGAGGTGGGAAAACATTTAAAAGATACTCCGCCTTTTGGTGGTACATCCTCTGGGAAAATCAGGTGAAGTCAATACCTGAATTTTGGCAGAGTTCCTATCTGGTACCACGGGAGTCTGTACCACCCGGAGACATGGCTCCGGTCTGACTATTAGTTTAGGCCCCCTCGGGGATAAGGTGATGGTTGAAGATGGAATGAAGATCTTAAGAAGCCAGCTTCTACGTCTGAATTCCGACCACTTTTGTAGAATTTCAATCTTCTAACGGATCTGTGGCGATATAAAAGATGCTGCTAGCATATTTTAAAGCAGTGGAGTCTTAATAGCTCCAGCTCCTAAGCAAGGGGCGAGTGTATAGTTCTAACGAGTTATACAGTCATATTGCTACCTGTGCTGGTTGCGTAAAGGCATTGTTGGTCACGGAGTTGTTAATAACACCTTGCGATTGGGATTACTCGGTAGGTGCTCATGTAAATCTTTACCATATCTTTTTGGAATATGACCCCCTTCCGAGGTGTATGAAGGAAGACAGCTAAAGGTTATTGCACCTATTACATCTTCCGGAAATATCATGTGCATACCTGGAATTCGGCATAGATCAACATTGACATATATCTTGCGATCGTAGTTGACCAGAGATCCTATCTGGTAGCACAAAAGTCAGTAGCTCTAAGTCGATCGGTATAGTCTCGGTATGCTTAAAGGAAGATCTAGAACCATTATTTTTATTTGTGACACACATCAGCACAAACGCATAATACGCTCTCCACTATTATGGTGTGGGAATAACAAGTAATAATGCTACTTTTATAATTTTTAATTATGAACCAACCTTCATAAATTATGATTTGGTCATGATACTACTTTAATACCTAGGTTAGGTTAAGAAGGGTTATGCGCCCAAGGGTACACCTCCACTCGGAGACCCGTGCGGTACATTGTTAATCCCTTTAATATATAGGATAAAGAAAAAGGGAAGTGAAGAAGAAAGGAGATGACAGATAGATTAAAGATAATTAGTAGATACTATATAAAACAAGAACTCCCTCTACAGTCCCCTCATCAGAAACAACCATCCTATATCCCTGACAAACCCAAGTAGATCGACTGGATTACATCAATCGATACACCCGAGTTCGTCGTGAAATCTAGCCCCTAGCCATTTCTGCCTGGGGCCCTGTATCCCAGGACAGTGGCACATTACATGTTCAATCATCTCTAGCTCCTCAGAATCCGCGCATAACCTACAGAAGTCCGGCATGGTATTGTGCCATTTACTCGTAAAAGCCCTAACAAAGCCCTATAAGTGTCCTAAGTTTTTATCAACCCGTCCCTTACCTCTAGACTCGAACCCACTCTCGCGAGTTCGTCCGCCACCTCGTAACCATCCACCTTGCAGTGTCCGGGTACCCAACACAGCCTAACTGGGAATACCTCCTTGAGCTCCCTCAGAGCATTCATACACCAAGCGACCAGGCACGATCGCACCGCAGAGTTTGTCAATGCTCTGAGCGCATCCTGACTACCGATATAACTAGTCGCCACAGATGTCCCTACAATGTGATCCAGTATCATCTCCGTCGCCCTCCAGATCGCTAGGATCTCAGCATGGAAGACACTGCACTCCTCCGGGAGTCTGAACGCCATTTTCATATCAGTGTCAGCAAGGGGTTTCCAGTAAGGAATTGACAACTTTTTTTAATAAAACTCAAACCATTTGAGATATTTCCAAAACTTTAGGATTGACTTGAAATACAATCAAAACATTTATGAATGGAACTCGACTTCGTTCATATGGGCACCGCGGGCACGTATGCAGCGGTCGATTCGTTGGATCCAATTTTCGATGACTCAGTCACACATTTCGGCCGTAACGGCCGCTATTTCGCGTTTTATGTTGGCTCTGAGTTCTTCCAACGTCGTCGGCTTGTTGGCATAGATCAATGATTTGACGTAGTCCCAAAGAAAAAAGTCTAGAGGTGTTAAATCGCACGAACGAGGCGGCCAATTGACTGGTCCATTTCTTGAGATACACGTTGTAACGTGTGCTGTGTGGCTTGAAGTGGTGATTTTTGAAGCGCATGTGTATTTTCACAAAACTAATAACGCATATTTTGCTTATTGACAAGCACATTGTCAATATAAAGAACCGCACCAGTGCCAGTTGCCATCTCGGACCCATCTTGGACATTAACACCTATCTCTGAAAAGTTTGAGAGCTTTACTAAATTGTTACACATAACTGTGCATACTTGTGTTTGTACATGTTGTTGTATCTTTTAGATACAGAACGATTTTTGTGTTTTTGCAATAATATAGAGATGTGTGTAAATGTGCGTATGTATGTTTAATAGAACAATGAAAATTTACGATATATTTTCTCTCTGTAGACAGTGTCAATGTGTTTTTGTTGTAGCTGTTTTACTAAAATTCTGAACAATTTTATGCATTTTAGTGACATTGATTTCTAAGAGTAGACCATGTAGATGTGTGTGTTTGTGTGTGTACGCTTTTCTGTATGTGAATACACTCAAGCACATCACATGCATTTTTACCCTGCAAACATTTACTATCGCAAAAGGTCGGAAAAAAAGTTTCCATTCCATTAAAACGATTAACAAACATGCAACCAACCTAATAGATAATCCCTATCTTCTGTCGCGAGGACTAGTTCATCTTGGATGAGTCTTTCTTATGAAATGAATAAATTACTGGACGACACTAAGATCATACTTTATAAAGTGCTTCTGAGAAGTAGCGAAAATATTCCTTCTAGTAGATTAATTCTTATTCCAACACTATTTTTAAAACCGTAATAACACTTACTGAATTTTATATTTACATATTAGAAATGTAGGAGCAGAATTTGTTTCGTACGGTCGCTGTCGTGGCAAAATCCTAATATCCGGAGGGCATTTGTATGAAAGCCCTATAAAATAATCGACAGGTGTAGTTTAAAGAGAAATAAATTATGCATGTAAAAATTCGTAATACTGGCTTATATTACCCGAAATACTTTATTTCAAGAGAAACAAAGGAGTAAATTGTCTATATTTTGGCTAATACCAATAGTGTTACTAAAGTCATTTAATGTTCAAGTCCATGAATTATATAGGTAAAGAATAGACGTGGTTTTTTGCTTACATCTTAGTCATTTATGGAATAATTTCTCTGAATATAAACATGATAATAACAACTATCTTCATATTCATGTTTAAAATTATTTATATGTAAGGTTAGATTCCCTTAGCATCCGCAATCAAGCACAGCTCACGTGTTTCCATTGTGTTATTATGTTTCACTGTTTCCAAGGGGTCCTTTGTTACGTGTCTGCTAAAATTCTCACTCAGCCATCCGGGTGACTCAATGAAGGAGTGAATCCTATTCAAATCATTGTCAGAGGACAAGTTTCTTTTGACTATATAGTTCGAGTCTTAGATCTCCATATACCGGAAAATAACAGAGAAAATGTTCCGTTGATTCTTTTTCTTTCTCATTATTGCAAATTCTACTCAGGTTTGGAAAGGCAACCCTAGCCTCTAGGTGTGCTACCCAATAGGACAGTTGTTAGTTCCAATCGCAACTTGGCTATTGAGGTGAAGACCAGGCGGCTTTAAAGCCCACTTTGTTTCTTTCTCATCTAAAATGGGCCATATTTTGCTGGTTTCCCCACAGGTAGTTTCACCAGACTTTCTCTGGCTGGCAATAAGATAAATGTGTGCAATAATTTGATCACTCTTCGAGAGTGAAACCCTTATTTCATTTGCTGAACCGCGTCGATTCAAGGTGGTGCCTGCACGCGACACCGAGTCTTTCATAGAGTTTCTACGTCTACTCATTTAAGGATAACAATTAAATTTCTCGCTATTTCCTCCAGAGACATTCGGCATTCTTGTACAATTCTCGATGTGTTTAACCCATTCTCCAGAGATGCTTTGACCGCTTTACTATCGGTAATAATGTAAATATCCGTCCCAGATAATCTTTCAAATATTTTCCTATTTTTGGTTTTTGGAAAAATTTAATATTTCACATTTAAAAAACGCTTGCCGCATTCATTTAGGTTGGGCTGTAAAAGAAGCTATAATACCATTTTTATTTTTAAAGATATTGAAATACAAGAAATACATACATAGGTTATGTTAGGTTCCATGGGCATCCATCGAGAGACAGCTCACTCGGGTCCTTCAGCGGTCCCTTTGTGATACACAGCGCCTATGCCCATCCCAAATATCAGTTACTTGTATGGCGTCACTGCAGAGTTGAGGCAATTCGTCTTCCTAATGAAGAGAAGAAGCAATCTAAGTTCTATTTTAGATAGATCCTCCAAGCAGAAAAACCCCGGCTCTCCCAGGTATTTTTTCCTGATGCCCCGTACCCCAGTGCATTGACAGAGAAAATGAAGCACAGTCTCCTCTTCCTCCTCATCATGACAACTTCTGCAGTAGTCATTGAATTCCAGACCCATTCTTCTACCATGAGTCCAAATACATACATACATATCGAGCATTTACCGGAGAAGGTTTTTTTTTTTATATTTTATAAAAATTTTGTATGAAGGTTGCCGCTTTAGCTACAATTGTTCTTGAAGGAGATGATGCAAGTGTTGCCAATAAATTAATTTATTAAAAAAGGCGGTAATGGGTCGATATGTATGTATTTTTTTTTTTAACTAAAATATTTGCAATAATTAACAAATGTTAGTGTTTTTTCAACATTTTTTTTATTATTTTTTCGAATTTATTCTATGAGTTAAATTTCAGTTATGTATTTTATAAAGCTTTTTGTAATAGTTCTATTCCTTAAATTTTTAGGAATGACTTTATCACTACCAGACTATTATCTTGTATCTTCTTGTTACATTTTACCTTAGCTTTCCGTTGGATAGCAATGAAGTATATTTATGTACAGAAAAATTTACAATTATTAGACACCAGCAGAATGTAATGCATTTTCTGGCCCGCTACGGCCTTCGTCAGCATTCTTTGTGTCACATAGGATAGTGATACTTTATATTTTGAATGTATTTAACTCAACTATTTTAACAAATAGATATTCATTGCTATCCAACGGAAAGCTAAGGTAAAATGTAACAAGAAGATACAAGATAATAGTCTGGTAGTGTATAAAGTCATGCCTAAAAATTTAGGAATAGAACTATTACAAAAAGCTTTATAAAATACATAACTGAAATTTAACTCATAGAATAAATTCGAAAAAATAATAAAAAAATGTTGAATATAATAAAGTTGCTTATAAAAAGAAATAATTTTCAATATCTATTTGTTATTGTTTTTTTATATGCAGATTTAATTAAGTCAATTCGACGATTTTTTTGCGCAAAATTTCCCGATTTTTAACACATTTTAGATGGCAACTATGGTGTTATTCTCCAAATAATTTACATACTTTGTTTTTGTAAAATGAATTCGCGCTTGCTCTACTGCAACGGGTTTTTTGCCTATGAAGAGTGTGCGTCTTCTCTTATAATCGCCCAGAAGAGACAAGGAAGACTGAATCAGATGATGAAAATATAATTGAAATTTTATTTTTTTATGTGCAAAATCGTCTTAAGTCTTATTGAATTGTAGAAGAAGTGCCTTCTATCTTTCAAAAATCTTCTAATTGATTGCTGGGTGTAGGGAATCTAAACATGTTCATGTGTATGCGCGTATGTTTGTGTATTTATGGCAGAAAGCTTTTTACTGGATCACTTCCAAATTTAAACTTAAGTTTCCGGTCAAATGAATTTGGCAAAAGGTACGACGAGCAGCTATAGGAATCAAAAGACAAAAAGGCACTTTAAGTTATTTTCGCATTTATTCCTTTCGGGAGAAACACACTATTTCTTGTTGGTTAGTTTGGTTTTGTGAAAAAGGTAAAACTTCACTTGCATGGCATTCTAGCCGAAGTCATAATCTAAAAAAAGCGCCAAATTTTTTGCCAAAAAAATTTGTAAGGAAATCTCATATGGTTGTTAACTAAAATGAAAAGTTAAATATGGTGGTGTCACCGAAACACAAAATATGAAAAAATTTTATAGAATAAAACAAGAGAAGTATTTTAAAGACTAAAATGTTTCAAGAGTCATTCTTTGAGGTTTTATTTTCTTCTTTAAATTAAGAAGATTTTTAATTTAACATCAACACTTAAACCTTGTAAAATTATTTTTGAAGGTATTTTATTTAACATCAGTTATCCATTATTTACTTTAATACCCTCCCTTTTATAAAAAAAAGAAATCAGAACTTTTTGCTTTGTCACCTGTTTTTCCTTTTAACACTCCTCAGCTTCTTTCACTTCATTATATTTGATTTTATGATCTTGTAATCATGGTTTTGCAACATGTTGAGTGCATTTTTTCGACCTTTTCTTACGAAACTCCCACCTTAACATCTCAAAAAGTCATAAAAATCCATTGAAAACATGTTACAGCCATCATAAAATTCGTTTTTCGAGCTGCACTAAAATTTCTTTTTTTCTGTTTGCTTTCGGCTGCTGCTTCCTGTTGTTAATTTTGAGTTCTCCTTTTTCCTTTTTGACAAGTCATAAAATTTTGCGAGTTTTATTTTAATTCACGTAAAATCCATAAACAATCCAATTCCAGCCAAAACACGACAAGTACAATGTCATGTAATGTTTAAAAACTTTTTACGTTTGTTAATGGGAATTTTATTGCTGTTTGGTAATACTGAGAGAATGGAGAGGGAAAGAGTTTAAAGATTTTATTGGAAAATATAGGTCAAGAGGAGTATAGGGTTTTAGGTATAGATAGGTAGGTACAATAGACCTAAATTGATCGCAGTGCCATCTCTGATGAGTGGAAAACTCTCTGCTCTATCTTCAAAAAAAGGTATAGACTAGACAAAAGCTAAAAGCAAACGAAAGCTAGAAGAACTTCTTTTTTATATTAAAAATCTTTCAAAGAAATATTCGGCTGTGCCAAACCTTTGATAGCATCAGCCGAGAGGTAGAACATTTCAGATGGCCGGATTTTTAATAAATTATGAAACCGAATATTGAAATTTGTTGCGGTTTTAGTCGTATTAAGCTAAATTTCGAAAAAAATGTATATGTAAAATAATGTTCCGACTATTACAGAGTTAAATGATTTAATTTCTCTCTCTCTTTCAGATTTATATCCTGTACAGGATGTAAGCGAATCACAGTTATTATATATCATCAGTGTGGCCATTTTGGCATTTTTGCAGCCAAATTTAGCATTAAAAATTTATATTTAGCTGCAAAAGTTTCATTTAGCACTTGGCATTTTATTTAGCATTTTTGGAAAATGTTTTTAGCTTTTTTTTTAGCATTATTTATTTTAAATATTTGGACGAATAGTTTTATTGATTTTACTAAAAAAAAATTTATGAATTACATTAATGTAATTTTGACTAGAAATAGATGTACCCAAAATGAAATTTCGTTCGAAAATGGATAATTCTTATGTTTAGAACCCTGTCTTGTTAAAAAAATAGAATATACAGGGAATATTAGAAATACCCTTATCAGGTCGATTGTAAATATTATTTGCCCTTTGATATTACGATATAAAAGTACAAAGAAATTTCACTTTGTATTTAGAAAAGAATTCAATGGTGTAAATGTTTGAAAAAGTTAAAGATTCAACTTTTCTTAAACTATAAAAAATTAAATCTAAAAAACTTTGTATATCATAAAAATAAATCGTTTAAATTTTAAATATATCAGAGGTTTGCAGGCCACCTAAATTTAAAACTTAATCTCAACTACCTGTGCTACATATTTATAAGTATTATTGGTAAATAATCTAGCCCCCTTACCAAAATCTAGCCATTTGCTTAAATACAACCATTTAAATATTTCAATTTCGTTACAAAATTCGTCACTGAAATGTATTTATAGCCTGTTTAATTTTAAGAATTTCGTTTTTGTTTTAAATATAATTTTCTATTCGAACGTTGACGTTTGAAATCGATGAACAGGCTGTTAGTTTCGAATAAAATTGTATACTGGTAATAAATTTTTGACAAAAATCTTAAAAAAATTTTAGCTCAATTTTAGCATTTTTTGGCCATGTCTAATTCCAGATTTAGCTGTAAAAATTTTTTAGACCTGGCCACACTAGATATCGTACAATATTTCCAAACCTTTCCCTGTTTACAGACAGGGGGGCGAATTCTCCATTCCACGCTCTGATATTGAATAACCAAGATATCTGCTTTCGTCCGATTCCAAACTCAACCTCAATTTTTCCTGATAATAAAAAAAGAAGCAGTTCATATATTTATTCTCTGATGATGTGACCAGTTTTACGGACTTTGATTTCTAGTCATACACGACTTAATTTCAATAAACTATAATGACTCGTTTCGTTCGTATTAAAGTGATTTTGTTGGGTGGTTTATGTTCGACATGTTGTAATTTATTAACCGATATTTACAAAATTCGCTAGAGCAAAGTTTTTTTGTGTTTTATACGTTTTAAAGTCCTTTCGAAAGGCCACTTTATATGGGACCGTGCTTGTGTTAAATTATAGACCGATTATCACAACATTGCAGCCATATAAAGCTAAATTGTACCAAACTTCAGTACTTTAGCGACACTAGTTATCTTTTTAGATGTACCAAGGTGTTTTCCGAGAGTGGCCTTTACACGGAAAATTATGATCTTTACGAAATTTGGTTTTTAAGGCATATTAAACAAATTATCTCAAAATTTAACGAAAATTGGTGCATTCCGCCACCAATTTTTGTTTGTTTTTGTAACAGAAATATAATTTTTGATCTATAGTTCTTTTGTGGTATTTAAGTCTAAAGCTGCTTTGAGAAACTAGGAAACGATTTGACACCCAAAATTTGTCCTTTCTGTTGAGTCGTTCGTAAGTGGGCGTGGTTTAACAGACGGACAGACAGACATGCATGGCTAAATCGACTGAGAAGCATAATCTGTCATAATCTCTGCAGAAAGAATTCTCTTGACATCGACTTAAAAGGAGAAATTAACATATTTCTTTTATTAATAATTTTTTGGTAAACTTGTCAATTTTCCAGTTTCTATAGAAAGAGATAGCAAGATTTTCTGTCTTGTGACACCTCTTTTTTTGTGTTGTACACAATGTGTATGCAATTGCTTATTGATTGGATAATAGTATTTCCACACTTTTCAACATTTTACATCTACCATTTAATTTGCAAAGATGTGGAAAATTTCCTATAATAAATACATATTTAAATCAACATCTTTACAAGATGCTCCTATCTCATTATATTCCATTCTATATCTTCCGATTATTTAACCCTCTAACCCGCAAACTTTAAAAAGCTAAAAACTAGTCTTCGATTGATTTTTTTTTGGAGTAATTATGACCCACTAAACTCAAAAAAGCAATCAGAAACTAATTCGCAAATAAAGTTTAGGAGCCAGGTGCAAAAAGGTGAAGAGTGCTCAGGGCACTGTTGCCGGTTTAGGTGTAAAAAAACAATGATATATAAACTTTTAATTATGATACGGTTTTATTGAAAAAGTAATGGAAAAGATATAACAAAATAGGAAAATCTGTTTTACTTTCTACGATGATACTCATAAAAACAATGTTTGGCATTTGAGCGCAGCATAAATGGAGATCGCATTTTGAGCAAACACACTGTGTTTGCGACTTTTTGCATAGTTTGCACCATCTTTTTCCACTTTCTTTGCCTAACCAGATTGGAAAGTGGTCGATATTATCATAACGGACGCCATCAACTGGATGTTTCGCTCTTTCGACAACTTTTGAACTTCCTGGCTGTTGATCATCTTGTAGAGTTTCTGGACGTGGTGTTCTTGGCCCACTGCCTGGACGACCAGCCGTACGTTTTTTTTTGTATGACACAAGACCAGTAGCAATTTTTTCTCGAAATTGAGGCAATTGAAGAAGCTGATTGTCTTCAGCCGAGTTATTGCTTGAATCGTTACATTTTTCACAGTGAATGCGTCGATAATGAAATGATAAAAAACGGCGGATCATCGCATCGCGAGTATCGGCCCATAAGTCCATCCATCAAATCTACGCCTCCCATATGGTGTTATATTCGCGTCATCACTAGAAAAGTGGCATTAATTTCAATTATTATTGTGGCATCACTGACAAAATTGCATTCATTTTAAAAGTAGCGCTACCATATGTCAAGTTTTTTCTTTTTTGCAATACTTTTTTTTTTTTTTTTGTTTAATTTTCTTTATATTACTTTACAAAATGAACTCCGACTACATTTGGAGATTTTTTGTAGATAAAAGTATTTAGGCCATAATCATATAAAACGCAGCGCAACGCCAAAGAATAACATTGAAAGCACAAACAATGTCATAAATATTTTGTAATTTTATTACTGCTTTCTACAGAAATTAACATTGCGTTTTAGAATTTCAAACGCTGCATAACTTGTGTCGTTGAAAATTTTAAAACGGTACATGAATTTCTGTTGAAAGCAACAACAAAATATTTATGACATTGTTTGTGCTTTCAATGTTATTCTTTGGCGTTGCGCTGCGTTTCTCATGATTATGGCCTTAATTTTTTCAGAAATGGTGACATTTTTGATTGAAAGTAGATGTTAGATGTTGCAAGTGTGAATACCATACAAATTTATTCCATTCTGATTTGTCCGATGCGAGTGTTTATATCTCGTTCCAGCTCTTGTCTTGGATTACCGCTTCAATTTGTCCGATGCGATTGTTTATATCTCTTTCCAGCTCTTGTCTTGGATTACCGCTTCAATTTCGATTTGGCGGCGCTAGATATATGATGGTCTTCTTTTTCTACGGCTTACATTTGGTTCTTGCTTGCGGAATCCATTCGATAGCTGGTCTTATGACATCGTCAGCGGGTTTTCGTAGGCATGCCCCAGCCAATGCCATTTTCTTTTCCGAATCTCGACATGTACGGGATTTGAAAGGTTCAACCCATAGCCTTTCACTGGATATCGGAACTGGCCAGAATATTTTTAAAATCGAAGCATGCAGCGAATTATGAAATCCTGTAGTGAGTAAACATAATTCTGCGTTGCATTCCACGATTCACGTCCATAGAAAAGAGATGATTTGATGCAGGAGTTAAATATGTTCAGCTTGGCTCTTTACGAGATATGTGCTGATCGCAATATGGGGTTTATAGTGCCATATGAATGTTTACCAGCTTTTATTAGGTTTCTTACGTTGTCTGCAGAGCCACCTGTTATAGTTAGGAGACTTTCGAGAGTCGAGCATTCGACTCTTGCGAATGCTCTGTTGTTAGAAGCACTAATTTTCAATGCTTTAGTTTTGGCAATATTTATTTTCAGGCCAGCCTTAGTTACTTCTTCTTGTACTGCGTTGATCGTAGCCTGCATGTTATTGAAATTGTGGGATAGTCGAAATATGTCGTCGACATAGGCGAGATCTTTTAGCCTTCTATTGAATCCCCAAGTTATTCCTCTCTGTTCGCATGAGGCTCTTCTCATTATGTTGTCCAAGACGATATTAAAAAGTAGAAGATAAGTCATACAGTCATCATGAAGAATTCGACAATATGTGTTGTGATATAGGGCTTTAAGAATATCCATTGTTTTTGTTGTAGTACCTTTGCATGCTAGCGTCCTCGATATGGCCGAATGGGAAAGCGTATCGTATGCTTTCTCAAAATCGATGAATATGAAGAAAAGCAGCGTCCTCCACACAACAGATGGCTCAATTATGATCCGTAAACTGTTTACATGGTCAATGCATGATTTGTGGGGGCGGAGCCAACCTGCTCATTGCGGAGAAGCGGATCGAATGCGACTGATAGCCTTTTTTGATGACATGAGATATTATCTGCGAAATGTATGAGAGTGTACAAAGGGTATTAAAGTCCAGCCTAAAGATGTCGAATTAGAAATACCACTCCATTAAGAGACCCATTTAAGGCAAAAAGAACTTGCAGAGTTTTGACAGTAGTGTTGCCAGACAAAGTTTTTTAAAAATACTTACGGAGCATATAAACAATTCGACTTTTCTCTACGAATTTATAGGTTTCGAAGGCAATACTCGTTCTAAAGTTGATGTATCCGCTAAAAACTATTTGCAAAATTGAGAATGGGTAAATTTACCTCACCCTTCTAATAGCCTAGAACTGGCTTCTTCTGTCTATAATTTGTTTTGATTGATGCAAAAGCTTTTGCATAAAATAACCACTTTCAATTTAGTTAAGGTATTGAAAGACTTGTCACTGAAGAAATTCAGCATTTTAGGTTGAATTCTATTAAAATATCTCAAAAACGAAACTGCTCCTCTTTTCTTTATCTAAATGGGTGGTCATTTTAATAGTCTATCAAATCAAACACTTTATGTAAGTTTTTGCTAACAATGAAAAGAATGTCTAATAATTAAGGATACAAAAAAAACATGCGTAAATAATAAACAAATAAATTAAAATTTCTACTAAATTTGTTTCCATTTTCATTACGGCATCACAAGTAAAACATCCCACTAAACGAAGTCATAATGAAATTTTCAGCGTTTTACTTTTTGTTTTTAATGGATTTTATTATTAATGCCATGAAAAGTTTTATTACCAAAATGGTTTATAACTGCAAAAATTTGCAAGAAAGAAGAAAAATAGTATTTACTGCGCACCTTTTAGCCAATTTTTATCAACTACGGCATTTTTGCATGAAATGCCAAACACTTTTGGTTGTCAAAGGATGCCTGAGGGTTTGCGTTGTAATGAAACGGCACTAAACAAAAAACACAAAGCAACAAAAATTTTTGTTAATGATAAAATAGACACAGTTTATACGGTAAAAACATTAACGTGTTAGTTAATAAAAGTATTAAAAAATTACGATTATTTTATTCATTAGGGTTTTAATATGGGATTATGTGTGCTTTAAATTGTACTAAGGCCTTTTTAACGAGTTTATTTTATTTATACCGGGAAGATTTTGTATAATCTACAGAGATGCCGGAAGAAATTTTTTAGTAGTTCCCGAGACTTTTTAAGACAGAAAGTTTTTAACTGAAATTAAGGAATTTGTTTTCTTGAAGGGTACTAAAAAGGGAGATCGAACGGTTCTTCTTCGACCGGCTTTAACCAGTTATTTTAGTTTTGCCTAGGCCGCTTATTTTAAAATGTTCTTTTTTCGAATATGGAATAAACTAGATATTTTGGTATAATAAGCCAGTTATTTTAATAATGTGAAATTTATATTCGATTTCCTTAATTTTGTTGTAACTGTAACCGTAATTTAAGTATTTTTCTAATAGTGATATTGGGCAAACTTAACATTTTTATGAAAAATGTCAAAACAAAATGTAACAAAAGTCAAAAAACATATATATTGTATAAAAGTATATTGTATAAAAAACAATAGCGGTTTTTACCCTTTGTATTAAGTGTACCACTCTTTTATATTTAATACGATTTTATACTTCAAAGCGTGAGTGTCTTTTTCGTATGCACTGTAAATTAATGAATTTGCTGAGTGAGAGAAAGAGACAGAAAAAGTTTCTTCAACTGTTTTATTCTGGTAAACTCACACACTTTGTTTACTACTGCTTTTTGTGGGATTTTTCAACCACAGCGTAGGTTATTTTAGTCTCACCCTTGATAGTAAAGTCCCTTGTAGACCTTGTTAATCTTATAATTTTAGTAAAAATACTAACATTTACAACACTGCAACAACAAAATGTATTAGACTAAAAAATACTACGCTGTGGTTGAAAAATCCCACAAAAAGTACTAGTCAAGGCGAATTCATGTATACGGTGGTGTCGATACTACAACAAGTAACAACACCAAAAACACAGCAATGTATTTTTTTGTTGCTTTCGTTGATCGATATGTCAAAAACACAAGCAACTTTTGACATTTCTCTATCTAAGTAAGAAAAAAAAGTAGCACAGCTGTGCTTTCAACGCCACCTGGTAAATGAATTCGCCTTGGTACTAGTAAACAAAGTGTGTGAATTAACCAGAATAAAACAGTTGAAGAAACTTTATCTGTCTCTTTCTCTCACTCAGCAAATTCATTAATTTACAGTGCATACGAAAAAGGCACTCACGCTTAGAAGTATAAAATCGTATGAAATATAAAAGAGCTGTATAATTAATACAAAGGGTGAATACCGCTTATGTATTTTAATACAACATACAATCAATTACAAAGATACTATGGGTTTTGTGAATACGGTATTTAAAAAAAAAAACTAACAACAATTCATATACTACAAAAAAAGGATTCAGTTAAATATCAATTTTTTGAAAGTATTCCAAATATTAAATATATTTTTATACAGATGTAATCTCTGGAGATATTTCGAATAGGATTTAAAAGACAAAGGCGCTTGAAGTGCCCTAAAATTATAAGTTGCAAAGGTTCTTCGGCGTTTCGACTTTTCAATCACCTTCAATTAGTCCACAAGCTTGACATAAATGTGCGCCAAATAAAACTTGACTCCGTTCCAAGTATTTCTTAAGAGACGGAAAATAATACGTAACTAAAATACGCTGCCAAAATTAATTATCGGGTGAAATATTAACGCTTTGTGCTGCCGACGACGGAATTCCCGTTAAGGCACTAAAAAATCTTAAGTCTAGTATATATTCCTGCTTAAAACCACAACATTGCAGCGGAATCAACAATATGGGAACACTCACCAGTTTTATTTACTAAAACACCAAGAACTTAAAAACAAAATTGAAGACATCAAGCAATTTCATGAAAGGTTTTAAATTGTGGTCAACGAATGGACAGATATTCTATACAAACAACATGTTCATATGACTATTACGAGGGCGGATCAATAAGTCCGTGACTTTTCGAACTTCCCTCGTAGTTATATGTAATGCAACACTGCTCCCATCAAGTACCACCTGTTAATAGACTACTGTCAAGTTTTGAACAAGTTCCGTCATTGCGTTTAACAGCTGTCCAGAACATACAACTTCGTGGGTTTTTTAAAAAAATGGAAAAAAGTGAATTTCGAGTGCTCATTAAACATTTTTTTTGCGAAAAAAAACCGCCAATCAAACCAAGGAAAAACTATTAATTTGCACCAGTGAACAAGTTAATAGTAACAATTAAATGTTTAATTCACTTGACTAAACGTTTAATTCACTTGATTAAATTTTTAGTTAAAACTGATTTTATTTGTAATTGCTGTGCATGCTTAATTTTTAGTGTAGGAAATTCCTTTATCTTCTTCATACGTAGAACTCCAAGAGTATTTTATATTATAAAAAAAATAACATTGTTATAAATATTTCATATGGTATCTCAACTTGTCTCGTATTACTTAATTACCCGAATAAAGAAAACAAAATGTGAATTATTGTACGTTTTTATTTCTCATCACTTATTAAGTAGAATTTTGTTCTTCTGTATCTTGTCGGTATTTTTATTATTTAATTCATTTGTTATGGGATGAGTTCAGCTGATTTGAGTGATACCGTATGGCTGGCTGAACTACCGGCCGCCACCTCCGCCTTATTTGGCAATCACTTATAACTGTACTTTGTGTTAATTTATTTGGCTTCTTTAATTTATTTTTTTTTTTGTAATTTTTTTTTCCAATTTTTCGCCTGCTTGTAGCTTCATATTTTTATTTGGCCATATTTTCATTTTGTGGTTTTTATTAACACATTAAAACTGCCAAAAAAAAAAAAAAAAAAAATATACCAAGAAAAATTAAGATGAAAAAAATAAAAACACAGAAAAACACTTTATTAAAAATTCACTCATTTACTTTATTTACACATACTGATTTATTTGAAAACAATAAAGAAATAAATAGATGTGAGTTTATGAACAAATTAATTTTTCCCTGGTGAAATAAATGGATTAATATGAATTTTTTTTATGGTTTATTTAAGCAGAAAAGTGCAAACATCTGAAAAATGTTAGATAATACTTTGCTTAGGTGTCAAAACTTTTTAAAAACTTTTGCATTTGCAAGTTTTTTTTTTAATTTTTCGCATTGTATAATTATATCGCCAATGTGTATGCGATATTCGAAGGTGGCACAATATATTGGCAACAATCAAAAGACTTTTGATTTTTATTGCACAACGAAAAGAAGTGCAATATACTGTGAAATGTGTTGGTAATATTGTTCAATGTTGATTTTCCGCAAAAACATAACAATAACTGTGTTTGGTTAAGGACATTTTTTGTGTTGTGAATACTGTAATTTGAATTAAAATTTATTTATTACAATAATTGTATAAAGTTATACTTTAATTATAAATTACAAGTACATTAACATTTTAATATAAAACAATTATTTTGTGTATACAATCTAAGGGAATATGTCCCAAAAATTGGAAGAAAGAAAATTTCTCTTGGAGTGTATTGAACTGTTTGAAACTCTACCAGCATTGTAGAATGCAAAGTGCAAAGATAATTGCAGTCGGGAAAAAAAGAATCAACAATATAATAGTCTTCTTTTTAAGTATAAAGAAAGATTCCCTAAGGCCGATAAGACTAAATTTAAATTTTGTAGAAAACAAAAAACTCTGCAAATTGGTCCATATGTTTTTGTTTTCCTTACAGGTTATGTTTACCTCTTATTAAACGAAAGTTGCGGCATATTTAAATTTAAACCATTGCGCCACTTATTGCATAATATAGGGCAAAATGTTAATAATAAGGCCGATAACGTATACAATTATATTGCAAGTGTATGGGCCGATTTGCACACATCAGCGCAAGCGCACAATACGCTCTCTGCTATTGTAGTAGGTTTTAAATAGCACCATATATCAGTGTTGTACGATTTTTTGAGCTTTATCGCCAAGCCGCCAAAAATCGTCAAAAGTCAGTTTTGCTCAGATTTTGTTAAATTTTTTCTTATTTTAAAAATAAAATTTTGCTTACACAAAAAAGGTAGTATAATATTTAAGTCAAAAATCGCCAAAAAAAAAAACAAAAAAAAAATCGCCAAAATCATAAAAAATTTTTAAATCGGCCTTATTACGGTTCTCGATGTCGGTAACGACGTAAGTCGAATTTTGTAGTAGATTAAAGAACACAGGTTGTGTGTTACTTTAATCTACTACAGAGTCGTTTTCGACATCGAGAATCGTAATAAGGCTGAATATCTTTAACAGCAATGAATTTTGTTTGTGATAATAAATTGCCACATTTTTTAAATGGAAAAAGTTCATCAACTTTAAATACCTAAACTCATGTTCATGTAAATTTTATAATTTGTTTTTTTTTTAACTTAAGAATACCGGCATAAAATTTATTTATTTTTTCGTATTGGCTTTAACGATTCTTAAAACAAATTCATGGCTCATCCAATATAGCCAACAAAATCGCCAATTTTTTTATAAATCGCCAATTTTTTTATAAATCGCCAAAAAACCGACATATTGCAAAATGGAAAATCTCGCCGCCGAACACTTTTTAAAATCGCCACGTTTTGCAAGAAATCGCCATATCTAACAGCCCTGCCCTATATTATGGAGCACTAAAACTGAGCTAGTACTACAAGAATCCAAAGGAATACACTCGACTTTGCTGTCGTCGGAAGTGGAGAAAAAACTTTCGGCTGATAAATCTGTTGTTGAGTTAACAATATTTGGTCGAGAAAGAATCGGGTCGTTCACGGCCGGTAAGATTTAATTGTCTTGGGTACATGCGAGGATACTGTGCAGTAAAAGATTGCAGTGTTTTAAGAAAAAAAAAATTATTATTTACTTAAAGAATTCAATGCTTATAAAATATTTTACGTTAAGAGAAAGATTTTCTTGTTTATTTTTGTAATTTATGCATATTAAAAAATAATAACGAAATTTTGCTATTATTAATAAATATTTCTAATCGAATATATCAATGTCCTAATACCAGGTAGGTTCTGCAATCCCTAATAGGGCCCACTCTAATAAATCATTAATTCTTTACTCACAAGTGTTAAAGGAAAACATATGGTAGGGCTTATTATGACCCAAAGATTGTTCCTTTCTGATTTCTTTATTTAATTATTAAAAAAATTCACTTGTAGACAGACAGAAGGTCATATAAATAGAAAACAAAACCAAAAAAAAAAATTTCATGGTCACCTATAAATTGCAAAGTAAAAAAGCTTATAATTTTCGAAATATGGAAAAATAAGCTCATAAAGTAGAATGGAAACCAACAATAACTCACAAAACACTTATTCGATTATAGTCTTTAACATATAAATTTATGAACAATTAAAAAAATTAATATTGTTTATTAGATATAAAAATACTTGCCCATATAATCTTCGTAGAGTTTTTGTATTAAGTTATAGGAGGAGTTCAATAACAAAACAACATTATTACTAGCACCCTTTTAATTTCTTATAACATTTCAAAATTCAATAGTTTTGGTGTAATTCAATTGCAAAAATTATGGTGCAGAAACCTTTTCGTGTTTTAAAAACTTAATAACTTCGAGATATAGGTGAAAAGTCATAGGAAACAAATTAAATACCCTACACCACTTTTGATTATTTAAAGACTTTTGAAATATATTAGAACAAATATTAACCTGGAGGTCCACAGTGTGGACTCCACACCACGCTTTCCACACTGTTTCGCTTTCTACGCTACCATTTACATATACCAAAGCATAGGAAGCCTTGCAGCGTAAAACGTGGGCTGTGTTGCCAATTTATCCATTTAGGGGCTATATTTAGTCATTTTTCACCTTGTTTAGCCATTAAAAAATTAGTTTGGCCATTAGCCATTTTTTTAGCCGTCTTCCAACTTGTTAAGCCTTAAGAATGTTTTCTGTTTTTTTTTCTTTGAAAATAATAATTTTTATTTTCTTATAAAAATTTATAAAATTGCTAAAAGTAAAATAAAAATTTTAAACAATTTAAACGCATTTAATTACAATATTTCAAAATGGAGGTGCAGGTAGCAACAACAAATTTTAGCACTAAGGAATAGAACTATTACAAAAAGCTTTATAAAATACATAACAGAAATTTAGCTCATAGAATAAATTTGAAAAATAAAACATGTTGAATATAATAAATTAACTTATTAAAAGAAATAATTCCCAGATTCTATTTTTTGCTATGTTTTGAAAAACAAGCCAACAAAGAAGTACTCTGAAAGCTTCTGTTTTGACTAAATAATAGCGGTTTTCACCCTTTGTATTAATTGTACCTTGTATTTTATATTTAATACGATTTTATACTTCATAGTGTGAGTGTGTTTTTCATATGCATTGTAAATTAATTAATTTGCTGAGTGAGAGAAAGAGACAGATAAAGTTTCTTCAACTGTTTTATTCTGGTAAATTCACACATTTTGTTTACTACTGCTTTTTGTGGGATTTTTCAACTACAGCGTAGTATATTTTAGTCTAATACATTTTGTTGTTGCCGTGTTGTAAATGTTAGTATTTTTACTAAAATTATAAGATTAACAAAGTCTACAAGGGACTTTACTATTAAGGGTGAATTCCGCTAATATTAATCCAAGTTTGATATTTTAATCAGGCTTAAGTTCATTGAATTTAATTTTCATTAAATTATTTTTATGAAGAAAGGAATCTTACAACATGAAATGAATTAAAATTTATTGATAATTTTCATTCTTGACTGAGATGGGAATTGAACCCAGGTTTCCACGGACAGGCTGCCCAGACTAGTTTCGATTGTAACCACACAATCTCTTCAGTGGGGCTTGCCATTTAGCTCTCAACGCGATTGACGACGGATGATGTCATTAGTCAAACATCAATTTTTAAAACAAATGGTATTTTACCTTGGTAGATCGAAATTTGCTTTGCTTTGAATGAATGATTACCTATTTTAATTGAAATACATGTTCTTCCTTACTTCTTGTTTTTTTTTTTTTGTACTTTTTGTCAAGAATTCTTCTTGAAATCCAAAGTACATTTTTTGTTTTTCATGTTTTTGTCTTTCTTTTTTGTTGTTGACATTTTTCAGCACAAATTGAAGGTGGCAATTCCCAGCTCAGTCAAGAATGAAAAATTATGAATAAATTTTAATTCATTTCATGTTGTAAAATTCCCTTCTTCATAAAAATAATGTAATGAAAATTAAATTCAATGAACTTAAGCCTGATTAAAATATAAAAACTTGGATTAAAACCCATTAACAGTTCAATAAAATAACCACAATACTAATTATAATTAAATAATATTAAAATAATATTATTTATTTTTATTATTTCATTAATATGAATAACAAATTATTGAACAAGTACGTATTGCATCCTTTTTGCTCTTGTGAATATCGCCGTCGTCGATTTAACGAAGTATGACGTTTACGTCATAAAAATTAATAGGGTTAAACAACTATTTTAGCACAAAGATTGTTTTAAAAAACATTTATGTACATCTGCTAGTTTTATCGAAAAAATTGTTTGTGTAGATCTGTACCGCTTTGTTATGGAACTCCCCATACGATCCATTTACTTAACTTTGCTTTGAGCGATTATATATTTTGACAATGCCTTATTAATATAAAAATCATTTAAAAGCACTTATTAAAAAAATGTAATGAATTGTATAATGCGCCATATGTTGTGTGTGTGTTAATAAATTTGTCATATGAACATTATTTGGGAAAAAGAATTTGCATACCTTTAACAAATTGTAAAGCTGCTATTGCAAATTTGTTTCCATAATTTTTAGCAATTGTTATGGCCTCTTATAGAAAACATTTTTAGTTTGTTACAAAATATCATATGAAATATGTTACAATTTTTGTTTTGTCCTTTTTTTAATATTTATATTTGTTTCATTAGCTTAAATATTTGTAAAAACAATAAATTTATTATTCGTACACATATTATTTGTTAAATGTATATTTAAGTATGTTGGTATAAATATATAATATTTGTTGTGTTTTGTGTAAAATGAGTTTGTATTTTGCTGCCCTTCCCATTGACCAGAAATCGCTGTAAGTAAATGGATTTGACCAATAACCAACAACCGTTAAAATTGTGAAAATATGCTGAGTGTGGTAATTGCTTGTTTTCTGTTTATTGTCAATATACAAAATTATTTTCTAATTTTCCATTTCATAAACAAATATATTTATTACACATTTTATTTTTGTTTTGTTTAATTATACCCTACAAGCCAGCATCTGTTATGATAAATTTAGTTTAGTGTTGTCCTTAAGTAATGCAGGAGGTATGTGATGACAATCGATCGTTTTTAATGGCGTGATGAATTTCGGGCGATTTAAAATCGACCTTTTCTGAGGTAAAGTCTTGATTTTTTTGTTTCAAATACAGTTTAATCAACATATATAATACACAATTTAAGAAATATCTACAGCAAATAAGAGAAAAATGTATAAGGAATCAATGTTTAAACCTTCGTCTTACACATGTTTGGATTTTCACATTCGTGACGCATGAGTCAAGTCAGGCCCAATAAATTTTTCAATATACTTAAAGATAAGAAAACGATATTATCAGTTTTAAATCGTTTTCATTTCAGCTCTTTTGCATTCCTTGTGACAATATGACCCAATTTTACATTTATTTTTACTTCTTTTCATGTAAGTGATGCAGTACCTGCCAAAAATTTTAAACTTTCTTAACCCTTCGTCTTACTCATGAGTCTGGCCAGACCTTTTTCAATGGGTTTTGAATAGAGTTTTTTTATTACCGCACATTTTGGATTCCCGGGAAAGCGGGAAATAAAAATTCAATTCCCGGGATCCCGGGATTCCCGCCCAAAATTTTATTTACTTATTTCTCCTATGAAACTAATATTTCTTAATGGCTATTACGCTTAAAATAATTAAATCTAGTATCTATTATATAACAAAAACGTAAAAAATTTAAGATTCAAGAATCGACTTTTGCCAACACCATTCACAAATTTGAACCCCAGTCTATATTAGTGGATGATACTCCACCAGTTAGATCACATCCAGCTCGTTGTGAAGTGAATATAGCAGCTGTAGCTGAGAGTGTACGCGAAGACCATGACGAATTGATTCGTTGTCATTCTTAGCAGCTTGGCACCATGTTAACGGGCTATGCGCTTCCTAAAAATTCAGCCGCATAGTCTCGGTAAACTCTAGTTTCAACAAGCCATGCAGCGCGTGCAATAATAACCTTGTTGAGAATTCTTTTTGATAACCACTTAATTTCACGTTTTGCTACTGTAAATAGGCCACATAAGTCATGCGATATCACACCTTTGGACTATTTTCTCTGGGGATATGTAAATTCTGAGGTCTTCAGAAATAACCCAATAAAAAAATGGTGCTTCCAACGATGCAGGTTTGTAAGGAAGAAACGTTAAAGTTTCGCTTATCATATCGCCTACGGCAGACATGAATTTTATATGGTGAGTTCCCACTTTGAAGCAATACATTTTTGACACAGAAAGTGCTTTATTCAGCGCATATAAAAATTGGTAAATGAAACAAACAGCTTTACACATTGAATTTTTTTTACCGTTTCTCTTTAATATGCTCCCTTACAAATCTGCTTCGTAGTATGGGAATGTCTTCGATCTTCAAATTTTATATATATATTTTAAAATTTATTAAGAACTCGTTCACTTGCTTTACTGCATCTTTGTATGTCTTATTGCGTAGCGCATAAATGTCTGCTTACTTTTTAAAATGTAACATTAGTGCTTCACAAACTAAGAACATTTTTTATTGGGAAGCCAGCTACAATTGACGCTTCGGAAGTCGACATTGTTCTTGTTATTCCCGAGATACCAGTTGCTAAGCTCGAACGAGTCGCTCAAAATTGAACCTTCCGAGTGAACCACCTCAGACGCAGTCATGGCCCATACTTACATGATATCATTTTCAAACAGTCAATACCATAAATTGTTCTTTTATCCGATAATACAAATTTCAAGTTAACTTTCAAATTTATGTGTTTGATTTTACATTATTAAACAAACCTCACGATAATTCACCCGATGTATGTATTTCCGATAAATTTTTGTCTGGCAATTGCTTGATTGAATGTCTAAGTATTACACTGATAGAAAAAGCGCCATAACGCTGATGTATTTAGATACATCATGACACTTTACATCATTGTGATGTCAGCCTAAACATCACTTGTCCAAATTATCATCAGGGTCAAAAACTGAAATAACGTCAACAATGGGTTGACACATCGGCATCACACACAGAAGAAAGTTTTGTATCAATTAAAAAATTGGTTTAAAAAGTATTTAAATTTAATTAATGTGATATTTAAATCAATTATTTTTTTTAGTTCAAAGAAAATTAAAAATATGATTGTGATTTAATTAATATTTAAGTTGTTTTAAAATAAATTTTTAATTAAAATACTAACTAAACAACAAAAAATCCTAATTGATTTTTTCGTTTAAAATTAAATAATTTAAACTTGTAGAATTGTTGTTGGGAATGGTCAATATTTAATTAAATAAATGAACAAATTGTTTGAAATGGCAAAGTTTTTTGATCATTTTTTTAATTAAAATTAAAAATATCATTTATTGAAAAAGAAATATTCATAATTTTTAAATTTTTAGTAATCAATATAATCATTAATGACAAACTGTTATTAAAATAAGTCATTGGGATTGACAAAATGAGAGAATATTATAATTTACTTACCCGATACACGTGTTTGTTTAACTTTTGTTGTATTCCGCTCTTTGATCACAGAAGCACTCTCAGTTATAAAACACCAACAGTATGCCCGATGTGTTTTTCGTAGTCATTCTACTTTGAAAATTTGATGTATTTAACCAAATAATTTAAAAAATGGAATATGGGAATTTTTGCTTCTCATTTTACTTTTTAATCATGCAAATAATGTTAATAATACACAAAATGAGTTGATGTCACTGTAGTCATAGCATAGATGAAGCATTAAATATGACAACATTTTATTATGATGTTCGTATTGATGTCACTTTTTGCCTCATTGATGCCATTTGTAATAACTTTGATGTCACAATACTGATGTTATGGGATCATCAATTTGAAGAAGCATTTGTCTTTGAGTGTAGGTTTAAAAGTTGATTAATAAATAAAAATATGAAAAAAAGATTTAATATCAATTATGTTACCTAAAACTTACTGTAAAATAAAAGTGTGAGTCCCCTCTTGTAATGCAAATGAAATTTGAGCCACACTGTATTCAATCTTAACTTTTTGGTATCAAAGTCGGAGTAGTAGTTTTTCTAGTAAATTTGTTTGTATTATTTTTAAAACGGCCTAAAGAAGTAAAGTAAATGATTAATGATGTAAATCTTAATACAAATGTACATAATCTGATATTTTCATAGATTCTAAGAAATAGTTGAGTCAAATTGACCCACTAAGATTAGAGAAGAATAAACTTGGCAGCAATGCTGCGAACTATAGAGCATTTCAAACAGAAATTTGCGATATAAAAGCATTTTCGCCAGCAAACAATTTATAGAGCTAATGATCTATTTGCGACTATAACTTCTAAAATTGTTAAAGTGACTTATTTTTACATGTTAAATTTAAGTCATAACGACTTGTTTGTATTGAAACACTTTGTCGTGGCCTCATCGTTAGGCCTTTAAAAAAAAGCTAATTTTAATATCCTATTCATTACTCTGTGTTTTTAGGTTAAGAAACTTTTATATGCACATAAGTAGCAGATTTTTAAGCCGAATTTTATTTCAGAGATTTTTTTTAACCCCAGAAAGAAGAACGCACAATTGTTAGATCATCTTAAAATTTCACAATAAACTGGTTTACAGTTTCTTAATTTAGCTCACTTTCAAGTCAACCAAGTACTTCAATTAGCATTAATTTCGTACTTGTTAATATTTTTATTATTTATAAATAAAAAAAATAAAATAAACGCCCAACTAAAATGTGTCATTTGTTTATGGGACGTGTACGAATTTTTATTATTGTCATTTTTGTATATTTTTGTTGTTTTTCGAATTTTTTCTAATTGGAATTCAATACATTAAATATGTAGATGGTACAAAATATTTTGACTTATTTTATTTTCATTTATTTTTGCTCATTGCCATTTAATATACGACTATTAATATAATAAAAAGGTCATTTATTTATATGATAAAATTAATAATTTACAACGCAAAATACCAATAAATTCAGAGTAGGAGGTTTTGTTTTGCAAAAACATTTTATTTATCGGTTACAAATGTTTAAAAGAATTTCAATTTTATTTAAAAATATTCTTTTAATTTTAAAATAATTAAGAAAACTTTATTCTGAGTTTCGTTTGCTATTTGCAACAATAACTCCTGCACAACTCGAATTCATATCAGCTGCCAACTAGAAGCCTGCCCTGCCGACATTGATAGTTCGAGCAGTTGCTTTAATTTAAAATGTTTTTCTTACAAATGGTTCAACCAAAGAGATTTTATATTAAACGAAATCGTTAACACTAGAGTTTGGTAAAAACTGTAAAAATGTGAAACCGCGGCATCGTTTTTAAAATGATTAAACCCGGTCGGTTTCGGTTTGGTTTTCTTACAAATCTTGCATATTGTTATGTTTGACTGCTGCTCTGATAATTTGAAATGTTTCCAAACTCCATATTTATTTCAGAAATTTCTGAAATTAAATTTGTATATTAAAATAACTAAAAAGGTTTAGTATGCTGCCAAATTTTATTGGTTAAGGCCGTTATGCACAATCCCACAAAGTCTTAAGTATTTTTTTAAGATGCTTCCCTGATCTAATTATTGTTTGAAAATTTTCAAAAAAACACTAACAACTTATCATGACAGGTTTGTATGTTTTCTAAATACGTAAGACTTGTGATAGTTTAAAGCAGCTATAATTAATCCCCTCTGCTCTGCAAACCAAATCCGAATCAATTTTACGGTTTTAAAACGAGTCCGAATCTTTTGGTGTTCGCAAAACCGAATTCGCACAATTTTACTAGATTTGAAATCGAGTACATAAACCTGGTCGAAAGCAAATGGAAAGCTGTTTTTTTTAATAAAGCTTACAGAAATGAAGTAATCACGGTATATTACAAAAAGTTCCAAGTCTTATTTTACTGATTGTAAAAAAAAAAAAAAATTAATGCAAGAAAATTCTTAATTAAACAATAATTTTACAAACACTTACAAATTTGCTAATTTTTGTAAAATCACAAGATTTATAACTTATTATGAAAGATCCGGACATTTTTAATAACAATATAAAATTTTCTTTGAAAAACCAAATTATCATTTAAATTTTTCTCCATCAGTAAACAGCTGATACTTTTTTACTTTGACGTTTAATTACCTTTGTTCAAAAATGGCTTCGAATAATGCAAATCGTGCGACTTACAGAACACCAAATGCTTTACTATTTGGTTTTAAAAAATCACTCGTTTTCAAATCGACTCGGTTTGCGATACAGAGGGGAATATGGCGATTTCGATGCATTTGCATGTTTTTTATCGACAGCCTAAGAACGATGTCGACCAATTATCTTTCCGAATCATTAAATTTGCTTTAAAATGGTTGAATTGTTTTTGCATATTGTTGCATATTTTTTGGTTAAAATGGATATTTTTGCATATTTTGGTTTTCAATGGATTTTTTTTTTTTGTTGCATATTTTGAATTTTTTGAGTTTTTTTTTTAATTTCCATATTATAAAAACCAGTTGTTATAAAAAAAAATATAAATAAAAAGAAAAAAAAAGTTCTGTTGGAGCTTTGCTTAATACAAGATTTTTCAATATTTTGTAAAAAGATCCTTCTATTTTTAACCGATATAGAAAAAACCGATATGAAAAAAATATGTTAAGGAACATATTTTTGATTTGCGTTTTTTTTAGTTCTGTCATTTTTTCTTTTATTATTTACACACTTTTGTACTTGATTTCTTTAAAATTGATTTTGATATATAGAAAGCCATTTTCGCCAGCAAACAATTTATAGAGCTAAAGATTTATTTGCACCGATAACTTCTTAAATTGTTAAAGTGACTTATTTTTACATGTCAAATTTAAGTCATAAAGACTTGTTTGTATTGAAACACTTTGTCGTGGCCTCATCGTGGCCAGGTGCTTTTTTTTAAAAAAACTATAGTCCCGATTTTAATATATGAAACGTTGAAGTGTTTTATTATATATTTTATTAAAATTGCTGATAGCTTTGGCTTTTCTAAAATTATTTCGGAGAACGTTTGCTGATGATCTGGCCTAAGCAACCAGTGAAATGCGCATAGGAACAGCTTTTCCTCCAACAATAAATTTCAGTATTTTTTTTATCAATTATTAAAAAACGGGAATTAAGCACAACAAACAAAATTTTTTAATAAATAATTGTATTCGTAAAAACAACGTTGATAATAAAATTTTTATTAAATTTTAATATTTTAATCAGGCTAAAGTTTATCAAATTTAATTTTCATTAAATTATTTTTATGAAGAAGGGACACTTATCCTTTAAGTTGTGCTCAAGAGTTCAACAAAAAACAGAAAGACAAAAGAAAAATAGAAAACAGAAAAATGTACCTTGGACTTCAAGAAGAATTCTTGACAAAAAGTATGAAAAACAGAAGTAAGGAAGAACATCCAAATCAAATGAAATAGATAATCATTCACAACAACACCATTCGATCCACGAAGTAAAAATACCATTTGGTTTAAAGATTGATGTTTGACTTTTGACTGCCAGCCGTCGTCAATGCCGGTGAGTGTTAAACGGGAAAGATTTCTGAAGAGATAGTGTGGTTACTATCGAAACATGTCAAATCAACCTGTCCAGGGGTTCAGTCCCAGCTTCAAAATTTGCAAAATTTCTTTCTTCATAAGAATAATTTAATGAAAATTTAATCTGATGAACTTGAAGCTGACTAAAATATTAAGAATTGGATTAAAAAAACTAAACAGTTCAATAAAATAACCACAATACTAATTATTTTTATGAAATATTATTCGATTAACCCTTCTGGGTTCCTTCCAGTTTCTCTTTTGATGACGTAAGACGTGTAATATATAAAACAAAACAAAATTGTTTTAATCGAATTCCGAATCGATTCAAATTTGACTTAAAATATTCTGTGAAAATTAAATTATTTAACTACTTTTTAATACATAATTTCATTCTAAATTAAACAACCACTTAAAACTCCACTTGCACATTTCTAAATCCATTTAAGAGCACAGGTCATGTCGCGGTCATAAATATGTTTAGTCTTTACATAAATACTATTTCTTTTAGTCATTCGTTGTTCGTTCTTATTTTCTCAACAACTTCGCATGTAAAGTTGCCACAACACGTTCCAGTAAAATAGAAAAAGCTTTTTAACATTGCAACACACAGAAAAACCTCTAAAGTTGTCTGCCACACTTGAAGTCCCATCATATTGTGGAAACATGAGCCATAAATTTCGAGCTCAAAATTCATAGAAAAATACGACCTCACATTTACGTTTTTTTTTACTTTAAATGTTATTTTCATTTTGTCCTTTTTTTTTTTTGCTTTAGAGTGTTGAACACGGATTTATATTGCAACACAGATTTAAGACAACGCCATATACATATTATAACCCGGAAAGAATATACGAGTGGTTGTTACAAAGACAATAAATATAAAGCAGAGACAGGAACAAGTATGTACGTATGTATGTAGTTGCGGAATCCTGAGGCGTTAACCGCAAACCATGTGAGAAACGTAACATCCAAAGTTTACGGTTGTGAATATTATAATTTTCCCTGCCAAGTACTTAATCTAAAATTTCTTTTACTTTTTGTTTTCGCTATCAGGATATGCAGATTTTGTTATAGCGTTTGTAACACATTGTGTTTCATATAAAGGGGTTTTCATTAAAAGCGACGTATTTTGTTTTTAATAAAAAGTGGGTTAATAATGATTGAAAGATGAAATGAAAGAACAATGTATGTGATTATTTATATAATACGGCATCGTTTAAATGTCCCCCGCGAAAGGCCAGGCGCGAGTAACTACACTGGACCCAATTTGTATGATCCAAGCTTACAAATCGACCGATATACCAAAAATTTCGCTTTTTTAACTGGGATCATCCAAGAGTGGCCGCCGTAAGCAAAGCGCTGCGAAATGCTTTAATATTAGCGATATATATTAGAATAAAAGCAACAATGTGAATGTAAGAAAAATTATTTAAGAGAATAGACACGTTATTGCTATAAACGTCACGATAGTCAGAAACTAAATGGGCAGATATTTTTTTCTCCGTTACCTCCTTTGGAAGCATATGGCTTCGACAAAGCATCTTATAAGATTTGTTGCAGTTGTTTTCAGGTATTCCCACGTAAGATTTCACTATCCTAGTCCTTGATCTCGATCCATTCAGTTTTGTTATTTTGTATTGAATCAGTTTGTTAAGCGGTTGGTATGCCAGTTAAGTAGATGATTGGTCTGCTGTAGAAGGTCCTAGGATAATAAGGCTGCCATTTGTCGATGCCTAGAAACAAAACCTTTCGTGTATTTGGTGAAATGGTAGGAAACCTTGATAATGATAATGTTTCATTCTAGGCTGAAGGTGGGACTGAACTTATGAACAGGTTGACTTGCTAGTCTTTGATTCCTACCATTTCCCAGCAGACAACTGCCTTACCTCTGACCTGGTGTTATCCTCTTTTCATGGGGGAGGGAGGCCAGGGGGCTTTTTGGTTGAATTGTATGGATGAAGCCAATTAATTTATTTTAAACTCGAAAACCATGATAATAACATTTTTTTTGTTCCCTACCAGAAATCGAGTCTGGGTGGTCTTGGTTTTGTAGGCAAGCACTTTTTTTTCTATGTTAACCAGTGGAGCTCAACGCTTGTCTGCAGGAAAGAAACCAGAGTCTCTGGCGGGAATCGAAACCGCAACCTCGGCGCTGATAGCCTAGCTCACTACCAACTAGCCTACTCTAATAACGACTACAAGAGCGGATATAAAACTATGTGGGCATTTCCACAGAAAAATATACTTTTTATCACGCTACGTCAGCAAGCAAGCTTGTATTTGAGACCCATGTTGATCAAAGTGCTCCCCTTTTGTCACCTAATGTAGAGCTAGTTTCCCTAGGAAAACATTTTATTGGGTGCTTATAGCCCAAACTTAATTAAGGCTTTGTGACATAATTTTTTGAATGCGCTTCTACTGCGATTATTCAAAATTACCGGAGCTACTACAAGCTCTAATTATCTGACTTGCCTTCAAGTTATTATGCCCACACCACAATAGTGGAAAGCGCTCGATTATGCGCTTTTGCTAATAAGTGCTTAAAAAATCACGAATTTGTTTTACTAGGTATGTCCACGAAAGAAAGCGAGACGTTAAGGTAGTAGCTGGTTAAATGTTATTATTATATAAAAATATATTTTTGGTTTAATAAAAAAAAAAAAAAAAAAAAAAAAAAAAAAAAAAAAAAAACAGTAACAGTAACAGCGATTGTTACTGCGCTGCCAGACTATTATTTTTTTAAGAACTTTATAAGCCTCACACACATAAATTTATACTGATAAACTTTTTTATTTGTTTTTAAATATTAATTAATTACACGAAATTTAAATTAATGTAAAAAGCTAGAAAAACCTAAATGTATTTTTGAAAAAAGCTAAAAAAAAGGCTAAAAACTAAATCAAATATTGCAAGCTAAACATGAAAAATAAAGCTAAATTTAGCTCGAAAAAAGCTAATATGGTCCCACATCTGTTAGTTATTCGTCGTCCTTGTGCTTCATACGACAAATTAACTAAGTCGTAATGGGCGGAATTCGTCGTTCGTACCAATTGTGTTCCTAGCATTAACTGGTACAGGCACAACGAAAAATAAAATGAATGTTAATAAGCAAAACAACTTCTTTGATGTTGCTTAATAATTTTTTGTTACCGCTGAATTTGTAATTGGAGAATTTTTATTCGTGAAAAGTATTTTTCGTGAGAAAAAAATTCCTTGGGAATATTCGTGATTGGGCTTTATGAAATATGTACTTCCCTAGTTTTCAATGCGAAATAGATCCCAATAAAGCGACTTAAGGACCAAAAACTTTTTGCTTTTGCTCCCTTTACACATTTTCTAGGTTTATTTTATTTCATTTTTGCCAAATCTATAATTGTGTGTGAATCAGTTTAGTTTTCGTCTCTTCTATTAGGCCCGAACATAAAAGTCATACAAAATGTTTGTCATGGCGGAATTTAAGATTTCGTTTAATTTTGTCTTCTCTTTAGTTATTGTTTTACGAAAAATATTTTTTTCATAGCAAACGAATTATGAACACGAAAAGACTCCCTATTCATTCTTGGCGAAAGTGTAAACATTCAATTTTATTGTCCCTGTCAACCACTTAACCAGATACAGTCAAGTGCCACTAAAACGGAAAATACAAGTTTGTTTAAAAAATAGTAGTTTTTTTAAGAATGATATTAAGTCTTTAATTAATAAAATAATATTAAATCAATTTAAGATTTAATATGTTCTATTTTCTATTAATTTTTGTTGTTAATTTCCTTTATTAAGTTTCCTGTAACAAGATATTCACGGTTATCCTTCATACACTTTACACTATGCTTTTTTTACATTCCTTTTGTTTTGAAGGATTATGTTTGGAGGGAATAGTGGAGAGACTCCTCATACCATAATTTACAATCGCTCATCTCAAAGTACAACAACTTTAGTCTACATTTGAATTTCAACAGGAGAAAATGGCAGTTCATTTTAAAATGTTTTCCATACTTTATGGTTTGTGAATTTTTCCTTCGTTTCATTTTGACTTAAACCTTAACGAGATTTAGCAATTTATGTTGCCTTTATATTTTTTTTATTCCCTTTTTTGGTGTGCTTGTTCTGTTGCGAGAAACGTGAAGACAATTGTCTCTATCTTAGCAGCTTTTCACGGGATTTGGTTAGTTGGTCTTATTATAAGTTTAAATTACAAGCCAATTTTATTACTTGCAACTGATTTGCATGCAACACGAATACTCGTTGCATCTTAGTTATTTCTTTTATTCTTTTTTACTCTTAAGCAAAATATGTAGATTTCTTTTTATTCGTATTGTAGAGGGGTGTTAAATTGTCTACTTATTGTTGAGATGGAAATTTAAGTGGATCTTAAGAGATTTACTTTAATTGACATTTTATGGTTTATTTGTTATTTATGGCGGACATGATTTTCGTATAAACTAATCGCTTTAACTAATAATTTTCTTTTACTTTCGTTTCAGATTTCAAAATGCAAGTGAATGGTAAGTTATAATATTTAAAAAAATCATTTTATAACTGTATTTCAAAGTATTATGTTTTGAAAACTTTTTGTATAGTATTTTTTATATTATAGTTTTATAGCTTTGACCGCCATAGGTGGCGAGGGTTTATATATTTTTGTGTTGTCGCCTCCTCTTTCGTATTCCAATCACCTTAGAATCACTTATTGTATTGGACCATGATCTCAGTTCTTTCCTTAAATTCCGTCCTCACAACAAAAAGCAATTATTTGTGCATACATTAATTTGGCTCGTAAAGGCTGCTGTGGTTGAAGTTGTTCAAAAATTTGACCACACAACGATGTCTAACATCAGTGACAGTATTGTCATTTGACTGAACGCCATCCTGATTGTTATTTTGGCTTTTATATGGGTTGTCGTGCCATACGTATTCCCCATATCCAAGAACATCAATAAATTGTGCTGGCAACATTTTGTTCTTACACCCAGGCTACAACTGACATCAAATGGTTAACATTAACACTAACATCATGTTAGTGTTAAGTATAGCCTCCTCATGTTAGTGTTTTGTTTGTGTTTTAACAGCGTTGTTAAGCAATCTGTCTTGAAAGCTATTTTATAACATAACTTGACGTTTAAGTTTGACAGATAGCTTTTTTTTGTTGCTTTTTATTAACTTTTTTATACAACTTGTCAAAAATACGCGCGTGGCTGACAAATAATTAAAATTAAAGCGCAAAATAAAGTGCAAAATAAGTTTTCCGAAAATAAATAAATAAATATTGTTATTTTTAGCGATGTATACCATGTTTAAGGGCTAAACTTTTTCTTCGCTATGAATATAACACACAACCTGTCTTTAGCTTGTTTTTAAACTTATGTTGTAAGATATTTACGTGCTCTCCACCTAAAACACATTGGCAATTTTACGAAGTTATTCTGCCGGGGTTATTGCTTGTGGTAAGACATCACAAATTGCACGTGTGGCCATAGGGTTAAGTACACAAGACATTGGCTCGCCAAGACGGGGTGTTAGTGGGTAAGACATTTATGTGTCAAACCACAGAAGAATCACTATTGGTAATTTGTTGTACGGTTTTTCATTATCCGTACAACAAATTCCTCGAATTTAATTAGGATTTGTAATTATTTTCGGGTATTAACTCTGTAAAGGAAATTCGGCTCTAATTTATGTTTTTTTTTTTAAACATTTGAACAATTTCAGAAACGTAAAAATACTAAAATGTTGTATATTTCGTGTACAACTTAAAAATCAACTAATGAAGATCTAGTTGACACTCAGTCGCACGTGTTCACTAGATTACAAAAGGTGGAGTATATATTTGTTGAAGTCATATCAAAAAATGTCAGAACGTTGGTTGGCTAAGCCTATAGGCCTTATCGTAGGGTTTGTTTCTCGAATTTCATTCTTGAGTTGGAGGCGTTGTCAGCAGCAGACAATGATATTATTACATTTGGAGATTTCAAATCAAATACACTTTTGGAAACGACTACGATCGAAACCATATCCTCTATGCTGCCGTGCTTGCGGAAAAGGCAGTAAAATTCACTCACTGTTTTTTTTCTAACTTTGATGCCAATTAATTCCTTTAATAATTTTCTACTCATTAAATTTATAATACATATCGCAATTGTTCAACAATACTGTATTAACTCAAAATTTAAAAGTTGTCAGTAGAAGCAAAACAATTTTTACTGCCTGGTCCATAATGTCGGCAAGAACATTTCTTTCGTATATTTATATTGAAAACAAAAACAATTTTAGCTTTATATTGTTGTTTTCAATATAAATATGCGAAAGAAATGTTCTTGTGGACATTGTGGGACTGACAGTTAATTTTACATTAAAGGCATATGATGCCAGTGAGGTGGGTAAAAGTGGGGGGGGGGGGGCTTTAAAACCATGTGAGATAAGGCCATTATGACTTTATTGCTCAATTGAATGGGAGATAAAGCCATAATGGCCTTATTGCCCAATCATTGAGAGGTAAGGTCATATTTAAAATTTTGCGAAATGAGAGATATAGCCATACTTTTTTTCGCAAATAAGAGATAAAGCCATATTTTAAACTTTAGTATGCGAAGCCAAATTCCAATACTTTACTTTAGTGTTTCCGGGAAAAGAAACACTAAAGTTGTGACGCACGCAGGAAAACTTTATTCAGCGAAGCCACCTGCCGCGTCCTACTGGAAAAACTTTAGTATGCGAAGCCAGATTTCGTAAAAGGGAAAATCTATTATTAATCAATGTAAAATGCAAAAGTTCTTCAAAACTGAAATGAGAGATAAAGCCTTTTTCTAATATTGCTAATGTGAGCTAAGGCCATGATGGCTTTATCTCCCATTCAAATGAAAAAAGGCCTTATCTCCCTATTGAATGAGAGATAAAGCCATCATGGCCTTATCTCACATGGTTTTAAAGCACCCCCCCCCGGTAAAATTCTCAGATAACGAGGGCCGAACGAATGAATTTATATTATATCAACGTTTCCTGATAAGCACTCCCATTTTGAAAAAAAAATTACGCTTATATATTGATTTAACCGTATGTTGGCTCACTGTATGGTTTTGTATGTTTTTCCATTTTGTTTCCAATTTTAGAAAATAAACATTAGATTGATTTTTCTTTCGAATAAACATCTCCAGGCATAACTGGACATTTGAATATTGTACTCATAGATGAATATGAATACTCTATTGTTATTGTTTGTATCTTTTACTCTCCCTTCTTTCAATTCATATCCGTTCTTAACAAAAGAATCCGAAAGTATTGAAAATAACAAACGACCAATGGTCAAACTAAGTAACTGAAATTAAAGGAACATTATGCATCCTGTAGCGAAAAAGGAATTGATTTTAGCATGAATTCTAATAATAATAAAAAAATATTTATCAATTCACTTCACTGTATTTATATGAAAGTTAAAAACATTTGTTTGTTACGCATAATTAAGTTGTGCCCGAAAACAAAATACAAAATTAAAATATATTCCTAACAAAACGTACACACGTCTAATCTTTTGAAACATCCCTGTTTTGAAGAACCCCAGGCAAAAACCAAGAAAAAATATATACAAATATTTATATTCTGTTAGTTAGTTAAGATAATAAATTACAGGCTAAAATAACTAAATTAATTTTGAATTGATTTGATAAAAGTGAAAACTTATTTGTAACACAAACTAGACTTTTGTAAGGATTTGCTTTAACAACAACCTAAACCCGTAGAAGTCAATAGCAGGATGTTTATCCTTTAAGATTTGTTGTATTAAGTTTTAGGTGGTGCCTAAATATGTTTGCTCCAAATATAGATAAACAGACAGACACGGACATGCTCTTCAAACTTCATCATACATGTTTTGTAGTGTGTTGTTATATGTTGATTAATTAGTTTCTTTTGTTGCACTGTAAGTAAAACATCTTTTCGTTGGAACAAAAACATGAGATTTCACTATGTATTTATCCTGAAGAAGATGAGAGTGATTTTATTAATTAATATAAATTAAGCATCATACCTAAAACGTGGTTTTGTACTGATTTTTCTTAAGTTTTTCGGCGTTTAAAAGTACAACATGTGTTACATTCCTGTTTTCTAACATGAAAAAATTGAGCAATTACTTCAAACGGTAGCAAGTGTTAGATTGTCATGGCGTTTTCAAATATGATTTCGCGTCAATGAAACTAATGATGCTTTTATTAGTTAAAAGTAAATTGTTGTTATTTTAAGGGATTTCACACATGTGAAGAAAATATAAAAATAATTAATAAAGTCTGCCTAACGATGTCGACCGCTATCGTACGTTTGTATTTTTAATGATAAACAGCTGATTTGCGCTCCACTAAAAATTTTCCACACGACAAGTCGATCGACAATGAGCGATAGCGTAACAGTTTCCATACAAATGTGCAGCCCGCTTTGAAATATTATGGCACACCATTAATGTTAAAATCAAACACTGGTGTTGTGGTTGTCGACTGAGGCATTTTGTTGAAATATTATATGAAATTTTTCATTACTCACCAATACCAAATACTTTTTTTATAATTATATTTTTTTATAACAACCCCACTAATAGAATTATATAGTTTTATAAAATAAATTTTCATATTAATTTGAATGTGTATTCGAAGTCAATTTTAATTTTAATTCTTATATCCTGCAGACAAGCCGAATGGCTTCGTGGGAATAGATTTAAGATTTTAATTGTAAAAAAATAAATTGTAAATAAATAAAAAAAAAAAAAAAAAAAATAACAATTTATTAAGCTTTCATACTATTATAGTCTTATTCCTTAATTTTTTTCCAGGAATATTTTCTATGTACTATTAGAATTTTTATTTGTATACAAATAAAAATTTCCTTTTTCATAATTTTGTTAGGGTTAATCATATTGAAAGATTTAAATATTTTGTGTTGTTAATTGGGCTGTTTGCTGTTTGGGCAAGCATTTGAAGCAATGTTTGTAGAATTATTAAAAATATTTTTAATATTTGGCAGACATGTTGGATATTTGTTTAACTTTTTGTGGTGTCTAGTTCTAAAAGTAATCATTGCATCAAAAACTTTGCAGAGTAAAGACGTAGAAGAAGAAGCAATAAAATCATTTTCAGCCGTAAATTCTAGTTTTTTAACCCATTTTAAACAAACAACGAGCAAAATTGCCGCAACACAATCGTAATCTGCATTCATTGAAAGCAAGACAAAAATGAAAAATTTATGTTTGTACGAAATATGATTGTGTTGTTTATTGGCAAACAGAAGCAAAAACAAAGTACATGTTTGCCAAACAATTTGTGTGGTTTATTAACCCTCTTTGTGCTATTTTTCGACATTTAAATTCTTTTTAATCGATTTAACGATTTCAAATAAACTTTAGGATTTGTTTCTAATATTGCAATTTTTCGTGAATTTCTGCTATTTTCTCGATATAAGCGATATAATATTAAACTTTGCTATTATGTCGCTGTTCGCAACTTTTGCGAATTTCCGCTCATATAGCCATTTTTACGGAATTTTTTGCCATTCTTAATATTTTTTTTAATCAATTTAAAATTGTAAAAATTTTGGTCAATTTTCGCTATTTTAGCAAACTTTTCCGAATTGTTACCATTTTCGGTTAGCTTTCTTGTTCTTCGAGGCAAACGTCGCAAATTAAAAATGTTCTAGAATTTCCGCTATTTTAGCCAACTTTTTAGATTTTTTTTTAGCAATTTTCGCGTAGTTTTATTCCTCTTTGAGGCAATCGTCATAGACTATTCACCCTGAAGGCTTTAAATATTTAATTGTTGCTCCTAAGTGGACATTTGGCCAAAGACTAAAATTAATTTTATATACACAGATGTTTGGTAAACTATTTGTGGGCTAATTAAACATTAAATTTTTAAAATTTTTTATTTAATAAATATGTATGTTTAAGTTATAACTAAAATTTGTTTAACTTTCATTTGAGTCTTCGCCACATTTTCTTTTGACTAAAACCGGGTCAATTCGACTCGAAGCGACGTCGACTTAAAAGCGCTTTATAAAATATGAAGTGGCTGCCAATAATAATCGGTTATTGTCAATAACGACTAAGAAAATAAAATTATTGTGCTTTCGCCGTCGACTTTTGTTGACGTTGACTTTCATAATAGGGGTAATTAAGTTTATCCTCAAACATTCCCCAACACATATGATGTTGGCGAAAATTTTCATTGGTTGTCCTTTTTGAAAATTCGATCCAAATATACCTGGGTCGGTATAAAATTGTCGGTAAAATACTCTACCTACCAAAATTGGAATACCACACTTCGTAGTAACTAATCACAAAACTATATTTTCATACTTTATTCTTGTTACTTGCTGTAATAAACATAGAAGAAACAAGTTAGAGTGCTATATTCGGTTGTGCCGAATTTTTGATACCCTCCACCGACAGGAGTGAGCTCTATATGATAATTACATATATATTATTAACTAAGCTTCACAAAAACGAGCGTCAGCATTAAAATTAGTTGCGGTTCAGACATGAATTAAATTATTGACCGACAATAGGAAAATTTTATGCGTTTCTTGTTAGGACTTTGAACAAGCTTGAGTAAAATATCATGATTCGTAAAAGTTTTAGCCGAACTAAAATAATTTTTAGGAGGGTAATTTGTATTGGACCTATGGTAAATTATGGCCCCATCATCCCAAAATTCTGAAGACTGATTTCTAGTATTACAAAAAATAAAAAAGTGTAATTAGTTTTAGCGTTAACAGAAAATTTCACAAATTTGTATGATATTTTTTCTGGCCATATGAATTTAAGTAAGACATTTTACCGCAATATCTATATCTGTGATGGCTTTAGGCGAATTTAATTATTTTCCCAAATTGAGCTTTACTTGGTTTTAGGCGCAATAAACTGTTTTCCGAGAGTAGGGCTTATATGTGGCCTAGGGTTAATTATGGACCAACCTTCACGAAGTTTGGCAATGTGATTTCTCGTCCTATAAAACTGTGACGTACCAAATTTAAGTATGCTAGCGTTATTTATTGCGGTTTTAGGCGTACTAAACTGTTTTCCGAGAGTGGGGTTAATATGGGGCCTAGGGTAAATTATGGACCAACCTTCACGAAATTTGGCAATGTGATTTCTCGTCCTATAAAACTGTGACGTACCAAATTTTAGTATGATAGCGTTATTTATTGCGGTTTTAGGCGTACTAAACTGTTTTCCGGAAGTAGGGTTTATATGGGGCCTAGTGTAAATTATGGACCGATCTTCAAAAAATTTTACAGTGTGATTTCTGGTCCTATAAAACTGTGACGTACCAAATTCAAGTATGCTAGCGGTTTTTATTGCGGTTTTAGGCGTACTAAGCTGTTTTCCTCGAAATGGGTTTATATGGGGCCTATGGTAAATTATGGACCGATCGTAACGAAATTTACCAGTATGATTTGCAGTCGTATAAACCAAATTCGAGCAAAATTTTATGTCATTCCGTGCATTAATAAACCATTTATGTTAGTTTTTGTATCAAAATTATCAATTTTTTCAGGGTGGTGGTTCCACATTTTGATTCATAGTTCTGATCCTACTGAACCGATGTTGCTGGATTTCAATACCAAACTGCTTAGGATAACTACAAGCAATTTGAGACTAAGTTTGTTCTTTTCTTTTGCGTTTTTCAAAAGTGAGCGTGTTTTTAACAGACGGACAGACGGACAGACAGACGGACATGGCTAAATCGACTTAGAATTACTCCAGGATCCAGAATATATATACTTTATGGGGTCTTAGATGTATAATAAAAAAGTTTCACACGGAATGACAAACTTAGTATACCAATTGTAGCTCCCTTTAATATTATCAATTTTTTGTTCGTTTTAATTTCAAACATTAACAATCTTTATTGTCATTTTTAGTAAAAATTTATTCACCCTACTGGGTAGAGGTACTAAAACATAAAATTTTTAGATATAGTATTGTGTTCAAGTAAAAAATGCTTAAATACGCGGGTTTAAAATAAATCTCTAACGATGGACAATAATTTTAAATGGCCGAAAACGTAAATATTGTGTTGAACAAGTTAAACAACATTGATTTGTAACATGTTTAATAAAATATAGTAAATCTAACACAGCAAACCATATCACCACTAAATTATACTCTGTATAAAACATGGACATGTGTGTGTCTGTGTGCTTGTGCACAAATCGAATAATATTCGTATAGAAATCATGTTTATAGTCGAAAAATATGCGCATATATTAGCAATAAAAGTACAAATTGTTTCGAGTCAACTGAAAGCAAAAAATCCAAAAGCGACAAGAAATTCCTGACCAAACAAAAAGTTTAACTTTTAATGGTATTTATTTTAAAATTTACAACTCTAATACAACGATGATCTAAAAAAAGAAGAAAAAAAAAACACTAGTAAACTTTTACTTTATGCCACAAGAGGACTTAACACCCTTTTTCTATTTCATACGGTGGTGGCCATAAACGAACTTTAAAATTTTTTTTTCTATTTTGCTACGAAATAAATATCGTCTCAGTTAAATATTTGCAGAAAATGGAATAGAAAATAACTTTCACATACAAGAGAGATAAAAAGGACATTTTTTTTACTTTTTAAATAAAATAATCATAAAAGTAAAAGAATCTGTGGAAGGGGAAAAAAGAAGAAAATCATTACGTTAAATAAAAGTAGGTTATATTTTTTAATAAATATAAAATAAAACCAAAAAAAAAAAAAATGGTAAAAAGTTAAACTTAAATTACATTTCAAACCAGACCAGAACAAGTACATGATGTATGAGCTTGATTGTAGTTGTGTAACGCTTCTAAGAAATGTAAAAGCATGCGGGAGTAGCTGCAGGATGTAAAAGGGGTGTTTCGATTTGGTTTGGTAGGAGTTAAAGGATTTTATGGGATTTTTTCTTACAGTCAGTCGTTGTTGTCTTCAATGAAATGGAAAGCTTTACATGTATTTTCGTAATACGCGTATGAGTGTATGTTTGTCAGAGTGTACGTACTTGTTTGTTGTCCAATCTATTAAACCAAAAGAACATTGAAATACTTATGCTTCATTGGCATATTAACACAAACGCTCACCAAAAAAAAAGCGTATCGTAAAAATGTGATATAGAAAAAACTATGTACATACACACATGTCCATATGTAGTAGTAAGTTGCTTAATATACAGCACAGTGGTACGAGCAATAGTATGACTTACACAGTTTCAAAAAATAAGCAAGTAAGAAAGTAAAGTCGGTCAAGACCAGCCAACCGACCATACGATACCATATACCACAGTATATAAAAACAATTTTTGCGAACGTACCCTGTTTGGGACCCATGGGCAATCATGGACACGCCTAAACAAAATTATGTTATGATGTTAAAGTTCTTTGTGAAATCCTTAGATATCTTCAATTATATGAGATTTTAGAATGGGGCCTATAGTTTATTTTGGACCTACGAGGAAAACATTTTGTCATGACATAGTAGCTATCGTAAAAGTTATTATAGCCAATTTGTTAATACCAACATTTATAAGGAAGTAATGGAATCAAAAGCTATTGTTGGGACCCGGTGATGTTACCGTGACCCGATACCCATCATAGCCTCACATAATTTTGTTCTGGTAGGCCAATGAATGCTCATGTGCCCCAAAAAGGATCTCTAAAACTTCTGCTTAATAACTACACTTTAGTTTATGATACATTCTTGCTTGTTTCCTTTTTCTTCTTTGGACTTGCTTAACCTTTAACTATTGAGGTGAAATTTTGGGACACACTTAATGACGTGGGGGTAATTTTACCCCTCTTTTACTTAAAAATTTAGTAAAAAATATTTTTTTTTATAATAATTTGTTTGGGTGCCCCGGTAGGCTAGCTGGTAGTAAGCTAGTCTATTAGCGCCGGGGTTTCGGGTTCGATTCCCGTATATCGTATATCGTATAGCTTCGCGGGATTAGCATAGGTAATATTAAAAAAAAAGAAAAATAAGGTACTACATTTTTAATCACAAAAAATAAATAAACCAATAATTATTTTTATTTGTTTTATCAAAACGGGTACTTAAATTCACAAACCTTTTTTTAATATAAAAAACGATATATCAAAAAGTTATCAAAAAAAATGAATTAAAAAAAAAAAAAGTTAAAAGGCATTTTTCACAGCCAAACGTATACACTTAAATATACAAAAGAGATCATGAAAAAAATATTTAAGTGTAGAAACTACAGGTCAACCTTTCGGAGGTTTTTTACTCATCAAAATCTGAATCCCATTCACATTGGCTTACTACATTGCAGATAAATCGGCAAGAGCTAAAACTTCTAACTTTGGTCCAAATATCTTGGCTATCAATACACAACATCTGACAAAATCTGGGCAGGAAAAGTGGGCGTGGCACCTCTCATACAAAGATCATACAAAGACCTTATCGATTAATGTATATCTGAAGAATGGCAAGAGTCAAAGTTTCGCAATTAGGTACAAGCATTTTGGTTAGCAATACACAATATCAGGAAAATGTGTTTGGAATTAGTAAACTGGGCGTGGCGCAAAATTAATTTTTTGTATCTAATGGACGGTAAGAGAAAAATGTCCATATTTGGTACACAAAGTTGGTTTATCGATAAACAACCCCTCTACGAAAATGGAAGACAGTATTTTGAAAAAATTTTGGGAGAGGATAAATTGACCACCACCTCCACAGTTAAAGGTTAAATGTAGAGGATGTGATAGAACTTACAAAAAGTTAAGGTATCTATCAAATGAACTGCCGTATTGGGCTTACTTTTTGCTATTTATGATCAGTATACCCTGGTGAATAACGATGCTGAATTATCTAAATTAACTTTGAAAATATTTACTTAATTCGTGCAACTTATGGACGTTTTTGTGATTTTTATGGCGCACATAAACGTTCATCTGAACGGACAGGTTTGTCGCACATTGAGTGAGGCCAAGCAACATCAGATCCTACAGACTTCATTACATCCAGATAAAAATTAATGTTAGGGCATCACCTCATTTCTTGATATATAAAGCCGAAGTTAGCGTTGCGGACATTAGAGATAGTCAATAAAAATGTTGCATATTTTGCAAAGCACTAAAGCTAAATGAACAAAAATTATAAAAATAAGAGCATTTAAATAGCCACGACATTCCCTTACTACGAAGCAGGATTGTAACAGGCCAACCTTGTAACGGAACCAACTTAATCAGCGAGTGAAGCGTGAAGTTAATGGTGCTGCCTCAACGCTTTGCAGTTGGAAAATCTGATTTTGACAGCGCGTTAAGTAGTGAAAATGGCTGCTATTTTTAAAAAATAACGGCAATTCAGCTATTTTTGGTCAATCTAGCGGGCTTCTCTCCATTTTATTTCTTTGTTTTTTTTAGGGGGTTTTATTAAACACGATTAGTTCATATTACTGTTTATGACACAGTTAACGCTCGTATTCAAATTTGTCAATGCAGCGATAAAGCTGGGCGCTAGAAAATCGTACGTATTACGCGTTGTTTTAGATTGGTCCGCTAGGGAGTATATTAAAAAGAACTGTTATAAAAAAGTGAGCTGATCCTTGCATACACCAGTTTTTATTTGCATTGAATGAAGCGCTTATTTTATCAAAACTGTATTACTTCAAGGTGGGAACTCGCCATATAAATTTCATGCCTTCCGTTAGCGCGATGGTAAGCAAAACTTTTGAATATCTCACGAAAAAACCTGCTACGCTTGTTTGAAAATATGGATGACATTGATCCGGGAGTGGTTTAACAGGATTGCGCTATGTGCCATACGGCGACCGCAAAAATCAACTAATTGAAAAACAAATTTGGCGATTTGTTTATTCCGAGAAATGGACCAGTATAATGGGCTCTAAGATCGTACGATTTGATGCACCTCTATTCCTTCTTGTGGAGCTAAGAAAAGTTAATGGGTTTTTCTTTTTAAAGCAGCAACAATTGACGCACGCGACGCCACGTTTTTACGTGTTATTTGTGACATACAGCCAGCGATGCTCAAAAAAGTGCTCCAAAACTAGACGTCCAGATGACTGAAATCATTTTCAAATGTTTATGCCATGTCTTTCGAATAAAACATTTTTTTTAACAATACAATTTTATTTTTTGTGTATTTTTTTTAACAATTTTAAATTATTTAGTTTCTGTTTTATATTATATTCGAACTTCACACATATTGAAAAAAAGAACAAAGAACCCAGCCAGCAAAATTGTCCTACGTCTTCCAAAATAGCTTATAGATACGTCGACAAAAAAGTCGGAATCGTATACGAATTCTGTCGGATTCTGTGGGAAATTCTGTTTTTTTTTTTTTTTTGCCCGCATGTCTGATATAAATCTAACAGAAATCTAGTGAAAAAGGCATGGGAAATTCTGATGTGTTAGCCGACATTCTTATTGTCTTCTGACAGACAGCTGAAAGAATATGGAATAAAATTCTAATCTAAAAATCGCACAGATTTATGTAAGAAGTTTTTTATTTTAATGGAAAATAAAAGTTTACAGTTTACAAAATTTTACATACATACACACTAGGGATGCCAATCGGGACTGATTTTTGAAAATCCCGGGATTCGGGATCAATGTGTTGCCTAAAAATGCTACTTTTTTTTAATAAACAACACTTTTTAACTATTCAAAAGGTTTTATATACGTAACATAAATTTTTAAAAATGAAAATAACAAAACAATTTATTTTATTCATATGTTTATAACACTGGCCTCACCCATGATCAAACTGATCAGATTCTGAAAAAAGCTTTAAAAAAATATACGTATCTCTTAGTTTTTCAAGATCAATTTATTTCGGTTTTTTGACAACAATTAAATTTTTAATGTGAATTAAGTTGTGACGACATTAATACACTGCAAAGTGCAGTCCCTTATCGATCTCGCCAGCTGAGTTAAAAACTGTAAAACTATGTCGACTGCAGTGCAGTACACCTCCAGGGTGAGGGCGAGATTCATAATCAATAATTTAAGTACGTTTGAAATTTATTTTAAAACAAAATGTTTATACAAATGTTTCTTAAAACAGATTTCGAGTTTAAATAATTTTTTTATGAATACGTCAGACAGTGTTTATTTATAAAAAAATTATTTTATTTACCGTAAGTTTTTTAAGCAAATTTTTTATTTTTATTCGACCGGAAGGAATATGAGCTATTTCATCAATATTACGACTTAATTGTTATAATTATATCAACTTTTATTCTTTAGTTTTTGAATAAAACTTTAATTGGATTGTTAATCATTTTTATTTTTTGCTTGATATATAACAATTATTTCTTGATTTCTATATTTTGCATAAAAATAATCATTTTTATTTTGGTATTATGTCTTAAGCCAAAGCTGAGCTTGCTAAACGTAACGGTAAAAAAGGCTTGAGATGTGAATCTGCAAATTTCGTTTCTACTTAAAATGGTTTTTATTAAGCAAAATACAAAAATTTTAAATACTCGCTGTGTTCCAAAAACAAAAATTAAACTCAAAAATAAATATTAATTGCAATAAAAAATATAACTCAAATATAATTTTTAATAATTTTTTTGTGTACAGTATAAAAATTCAATAAAAACGAACAGTTTTGTACATAAAAGTTGATAAGTTAAAAATTCCGGGACTCATAAAAATAAATCCCAGTATTTGGGATTTATCAATCCCGAAAAATCCCGGGATTCGGGATTTCCCGTTTGGCATCCCTAATACACACGTTCCATTTTTATACCCTCCACCACCACTGTGGTGCCCTCATTCACCATTCCGTGAAACTTTTTTATTATACATCTAAGACCCCATAAAGTATATATATTCTGGATCCTGGAGTAATTCTAAGTCGATTTAGCCATGTCCGTCTGTCTGTCCGTCTGTTGAAAACACGCTCACTTTTGAAAAACGCAAAAGAAAAGAACAAACTTGGTCTCAAATTGCTTGTAGTTATGTTAAGCAGTTTGGGATTGAAATCCAGCAACATCGGTTCAGTAGGATCAGAACTATGAATCAAAATGTGGAACCACCACCCTGAAAAAATTGATAATTTTGACACAAAAACTAACATAAATGGTTTATTAATGCACGGAATGACATAAAATTTTGCTCGAATTTGGCTTGTACGATTGCAAATCATACTGGTAAATTTCGTGACGATCGGTCCATAATTTACCATAGGCCCCATATAAACCCATTTCGAGGAAAACCGCTTAGTACGCCTAAAACCGCAATAAATAACGCTAGGATACTTAAATTTGGTACGTCACAGTTTTATAGGACCAGAAATCACACTGTAAAATTTTTTGAAGATCGGTCCATAATATACACTAGTCCCCATATAAACCCTACTCCCGGAAAACAGTTTAGTACGCCTAAAACCGCAATTAATAACGCTAGGATACTTAAATTTGGTACGTCATTGTTTTATAGGACCAGAAATCACACTGTAAAATTTTTTGAAGATCGGTCCATAATTTACCCTAGGCCACATATAAACCCTACTCTCGGAAAACAGTTTATTGCGCCTAAAACCAAGTAAAGCTCACTTTGGGAAAATAATAAAATTCGCCTTAAACCATCACAGATATAGATATTGCGGTAAAATGTCTTACTTAAATTCATATGGCCAGAAAAAATATCATGCAAATTTGCGAAATTTTCTGTTAACGCTAAAACTAATTACACTGCTGTATTATTCTAATTTATATTTTGTAATACTAGAAATCAGTTTTCAGAATTTTGGGATGATTGGGCCATAATTTACCATAGGTCCAATATAAATTACCCTCCTAAAAATTATTTTAGTTCGGCTAAAACTTTTACGAATAATGATATTTTACACAAGCATGTTCAAAGTCCTAACAAGAAACGCATAAAATTTTTTAATTGTCAGGTAATAATTTAATTCATGTCTAAACCGCAACTAATTTTAATGCTGACGCTCGTTTTTGTGAAGTTTAGTTAATAATATATATGTATTTATGATATAGAGCTCACTCCTGTCGGTGGAGGGTATCAAAGATTCGGCACAGCCGAATATAGCACTCTAACTTGTTTTTTTTATCTTTTTTTAAATAATAACGGCCAATTTTATCAAGTTCAGTTTAAACTAAATATTACTTTAACTTCCAGTTAACAATATGTTTTTTGACAGCTATAACTGATTGTTAGTTATAACTGAACTTGGTGAAGTTGGCCGTAAAATATATAAAATAAAAATATTTTCAACTTAATGCGACTCGTAATTATTTAAAAAAAGAAACACACATAACAACTTATGCACATATATATGAATTCAACCAGAAATCTATTAGACATATCGGTACATAAATTCCCTCCGATATATCCATACGAAATCGATCAGAAAGCGGCCAGACATTACGTAAAGTCAATGTCTGACAGAAATCTGAAAAAGTCTCTAAGAATGAAGTCAGACATTTGCAAAAAATGCCTGATTCAGACAACATCGGAATATTTTGCTGGCTGGGAAAGTTTTTCCTTTGAATGTGTATGTGGTTATTCATGAATGAAAATGGACTTTTCTTTAAAAATTTCGCTTTGCAAAGGAAATTTTAATAAAACTAATTTGTTTTAAGCCACTGTGTTCGATTTAAACAAATTTTCCGTACAGGGGTATTTATTGCTTCTTGTGTGTATGTGTGTGTGTGTGTGCTTTTATATGTATGGGAAAATATGTGTCTTGCGCTATTTCCCAGCGGGAAAACTCAGAAGACCTTCTTACTTTAGGCCTTATTAAAGGCCTGCTTAAAAAGTTTTTTGATTCAATTACCATTCTTTTCTAACTGCTCAAGAATGCCTCATAGAAGGCCTCAGCTCTTTCGTATAAAAAAGAAGCTACACATTCCACACTCGCTTCTATGAGAAGGATGAAGAGAAGGAGGAGCATTTTTTGTTTTGTTTTTTTGTCAAAGCAAAAGTAAAAGATTTATTTTTTTTTTATCCAGTTGCCATTCTTATATACCTGCCAAAGAAACGAGAGCGGAAGGCCTACACCGCAACGACGACGTGTGTAAAAAATATATAATTATTGAATGGAGCGAGCAGGCCTTGCTCGTCCAAACGAAGGAGCACAGAGGCCTTCTAGAAGGCATTCTGACTCCTTATTTTTCCTGCTGGGATGTTGAGGTTTGAAGAAAACGAAAAAATATTTATTGAAATTGATATTGACTTTTTTATTGTCATAGACATGAGGCCGCTATTTTACAATAAGACCTTTTTCGGTTTCTATTGTTTTCTCAACCCCTTCCTTGCAATAGTTTTTATGTGATTTGTGCAAAAAAAAAATTATTTTAAAATAAAGAAACTCGTTCACACACACACACAATAAAACAAAATAGCAATTGTCGTTTAAAACTGACTATAGTTTTATAAGATTGTGCTACGATTAATATTGTTTGTTGTTGCAGTGTTTTTTACAGTTTTACGCTTAAATTTTAAAAGTGTGTCTAGAAGTCTGTCAATACGTCTTCTCTGTCTGCTTGCCCTGCCCGACTGTCGTCTTTAAGTTCAAGAGTTTGGCGTGTGTTTCAAATTTTATTCAGTTTTGACACCCCTTTTTTGCTGTTACTTTTATTGTTTTTTAAGATTTTTTTTTTTAAATACAGATTTGTTTTCTAACTTCATGTTTGTTGTAGTTATTTGCTTATTCCTTGTAGTCCTTTTTCTGACATTTTATTATTTTGACCCGATGTTTGCACCTCAATTTGTCGTAACAAATGTGAAAAATGTGGAAATTAGTTGATTCCTTTTGCGTATAAGTTGTCTTTGTTCTGCAGTCGTATGTTTTTTATAGTGATTTCGTTTTTCCTTAGCTGCTATTCGATTTGACTTTGTTGTTGTTGTTGGCAGGATTAGTGGCAAATAATAAAACTAACATTTAAATTTCGCCTTTCATCAATCACTTGAAGCGTGTCACACCTATCAGTGATAGAACGTTTGCTTCAGATGTTTTTCTTATTTACTTTTTGTAGTTTTCCCCGTTTTATTCGAAGAGAGTTTTAAACAGTTTCGCGTTTTTTTTATGGGTAATAACGCCTTCTTAGAAGTGTCAATTGCCAGGATAGTGTGGTGAATTGCAAATAAATGTTGCATATTCTTGAAGGCGTCTTAAAATGTAATTTGTGGAATGAACGTAAAAAAATTTTAAATTCTTTTGAAATGAGTGACACTGATTTGGATTAGAATTAATCGTATTTTTTTTTGTAATCTTTATAGGTAAACCTTAATAGGAGGTATGACACATAACGGTAAAATTATCTAATTAAAGCACTGTTTTTTCGTTAATGAAGCCTTGAGTAAACTGTCTTAATTGAATTGTTCTTTGGTTTCAAATACTTAATGCTAGAAACACAACTGGGACGAACGACGAATTTCGCCCAACACAACGAATGTTTCACTAAAAATTCGCTGAATAAGTTCGTCATATGAATCACAAAAACGACAAATAACTAACAGCTTTTATAATTGAGAAAGTTGATTGCTGTTTGTGCAAAGAGAGAGAAATAGTGTGACCATACTAACAAAAGAAAAAATACTGAAAAATTAAAACCATCAAAAACACAACTAAAAACTATTTTTATAGCAAAATACTTTGTATATTTATTTTAAATGTTATACAATAAAAAAAAAAAACAACTATTATTGTAAAAAGTAACTTTATTTACTCAAATACTTCTAAACTGAAACCAAACATGGTCACCTGGTACTGATTTGTGCGTCGTTAGCCTGTATGAAATAGAAATAAATTTATTGCAAAGTCGCTGCGTATGACGAATTTCGGCCGACTCCATGATTGTGTGTATTTTCGTATAAACAAATATGTCTTATTTTTGGCGACGAATAATCGCGACCAAAAATTCGTCGTTCATCCCAGTTGTGTTCCAGGCATAGATTGTAAAATTTTAAAAATTTGTACGAGATAAATTCAATTTTACTATAATTTAATAATCCAAAAGTAAACATAAATAAATTAAGCTCCAAACGTTGGCTGCTCAAATAACTAATTTTCGCACAGCGGTTGTGCTTAATAGCGTTCCTGGGTACACTTTTACCTTTATAACTCATCTACTATGATTTCGGTCGCGGCATGGACCATGCGGCACGTGTAAGGAGAGAGTAATACCGATTTGGTGTTCTCTCTGTGGTACAAAAACTAGATTGGTAGAACATATTAAATTGTCCACTTCTCAGTCAACAATTAAACAAGTGCGCGCACCAGCCTTCAGTTCATTTGGTAATTTTTTTTGATCGCAGTACAGAACTAAGAATTAGCAAATTGTTGTAACTTTAGGAGTGCTTTATTTGAATTTTTTTATTGTGTTAAAAGCAGCGCTTATTGTCAGCAGAAAATAGTCCTCCAAACCGGGAACATTCTATACAAAAATCAGGCATCCCATCAGCAGGTTTGAAGCGATTTGAGGTATGAATTCATACATAAAACCTGCTTCTTTTGGAGAACATTTTATTTATTGGGATATATTATGTGTCCTAACGAGTAGCGAAGTTTAGTTTATATATTACTCTCACATATGTTCCGTTTGATTTTGCTGTTTAAATTTAGCCGTAACGGTCCATAAACGACTCAAGCATAAGCAAATGCCTCTTAATTTTGTCATGAAATCTCCTGTTGTTGTTGTTTTATAATTGTTTTTTTTAATATGCAGACTTAATTTTTGCATGCTTTTATATATATATAAAGATTATCCCCCATATTCATAAAAAGTATTTTAGGTTTATAGCATAATAAGCCTTTATTAATAAGTTTAATAAGCCTTTTATTAATCAAAAATATTTTTTATGAATATGAGGGTATATATTTAAATGATTTGCCGTTTAACTAGAGAAATGTGTTTTAAACGAATAAATGTAGTTAATTTATTTATTTTTGTTGTTATACTGTTTGATAATGAGTGTTAATGGGTGAGTGGTCTAAAGGTAGAGTTAGCCGAACGTCCACGTCCCCTAACGAAACGTCTGGTCCGTTTTGTTATTTGCTTACAATGTAAATGCTTACCGAATTTAAATGTCACGTAACGGAACGTCTCAATCTGTATAAATTAGAATTTCTTGCCGTCGTTACGTGACAGTTGTAAAGCAGTGATGGCCTGCTTGTATATTAAATTGAATGCGGGTATTTTCGCTCTGTTTTTTGGTACTTTTTTCCAGTATATTTATGGACTTTCGACAAAACGACTTACAATACAACATATTTCCATATATATTAATATACATATGCTTAGATGTACAAAATAAACAAATGCATATGCACATACAATAGAAATGAGAAATATATAAAAGGCTTTAAATGGTTACAAAATATTGTTTTGCCTATGCACATTTACAAAATAATATATGTAAATTTGTATGTATATGCTAAAATAAATATTTGTTTATTGTAAATCTATAATATAAATATCAGATATTAAATTATTAATGTTTTTTTACTTACACTAAATACTGTTTTAATACCATTTTAATCACTTGGTACTTTTTCTGTACAACGGTCAACATTTAAACCTTTTGATTTCCCATCACTGTGTGTGTTGTTTTATGTATACTATTGCTTTTTTGTTTATGTATGTGAAAAACATGTGACACGTTTTTAGATGTTCTATAAGTGCACCAACGTGCAAGCAGTCCGTTACTGTAAGTTACGGGACAGCAACGTTCGCCTAACTCAGCCTTAAGGCGCTGCATAACGTTAGGTAAAGGGTATGAAAAATTCAGCACTGCCGAATATAGCACTCTTACTTATTTCTGTTGCCTTTGGCAAACATATTTCTAAGCCAAAAATTAATCTATCTCAAATTAAACCCTAAAAATTAGTTGATCATACAAAGTAATAAACAAAATATTATTCACATTGTTGCAACTGCACCTGTTTGATTTATAAAAAGAAATAATGTTCAACAATATTTTTTTAATTGTTTATAGTATAAAAAATTAGAGGAAGAAATATCATAAATTGTTTAAAAAATAAAGAAATCAAAAATCATAAAATAATATCAAAATATTGCTCTATAGAAACGTGCTTCAAAGTGATTTTAGCGGGCACACAAGCGTATGATACATGTAACAGCAACCTCATAAACAACATCATTATCATCATCATCTAAATGCAACAACGTACATATATACAACAAATAATATTTACACCGTGCAAACATCAATACATTAAGTGAAGTGCAAAGAAAATGCATTTAAAAAAATAATAATATTTCTGTTGAGAAGAAAAAGAGGGAAACAATTTTTACAAACAAATCACTTGGGTAAAAAATAAATAAAATTCATACCTTGTGTTTGCATACGTCGGCTAAAAAAAGTGCTTGCAACACTTGTGTATGATGAATGCAACAAACGCACATGATCATATGAGAAATAATAGAATTCACTCAGCGACACGTTTAATCCTTTTGATCAAAATTTATGCAAACTATTTTTAAAAATCGCCCCCCACAACAACAACGTACGTATACACTTTCTGGCAAACACTTGTACTCACTCATCTACTCCCTTCTTTTAATTTTGAAATTTATAAACGAACGAAAGCTAATTTCTTAAGAATTAATACACGAAAAAGAAAAGTAGATATAAATTGAAAAACACTTTTCAAAATCAAAGACCCAACAGGAGGGTCTTTCAAAACCATCATCATCATCGTCATGATCAGAGGAGTCAGGAGCACCAGCAGCAGCACTTTCATTTTCCTCTTTATAAACAACGTGATCATTTGTTGCATTTTGGTACTTGTGTTCAAGTGTGTGCGTTTAAAAGTGATCGGACGTGTGTTTTTTAAACAGCATCATCATCATAATCAAAACAACAAAACACACGTCAACTTCAATACAACCATTTTCATTACATTTTGTTTTTCTCCTTTGTATACCCTACACGGCAAAATTCTTTTAAATCAAAAACTAGACGGAAACTTTTGAATAGAATATTAGAACTTGAGCAATCTATACTTTTTGTATACTTAATAGGAAAGCTTTAATGAATGATCCCGTTTAATGCCATTTGCCCTTTACAGAGGTGAAATACGAGTTGTGCGCTGGTGGCGTAATTAGAAATTATCTCTAAAAGTTCCGTTCCAACCTGCGGTGGTGTCAGGTAAAGAAAGTGACCTAAGAAGTTTTGTATTTGTTGTAACCAAATCTTATGAATCCGTCTGTTCTAAACTTTATCCATGTTGCCCAATCGGAGACTGAAAGAGATTATATTCAAGCTCTACTTAATATTTTAAGGTCCATTTTTGACAATAGCTCAAATATATTGGGTGGCGCATAAGTAACGTAATGATGGCCAAAAAAAGAGCCATAGTTATAAGAGCTGTGTGAGCTGTAGCTACATCTTGTTGAAACCACAAATCTGGATTATTCCCTTGTAGTTAAGAAAGTAGTAGAGAAACAAACGCCGCACAGAGGAGTATTTGGCCTGAAAAGCTGGCCAAAATTATTAATCGTGTTTTTTGAATTAAAAGTTTTAGTTTTTTGATAGTGTTAGGTGTAGTATGATATAAAAAGTCTAGTGGCAGATTTTGAAAAAATTACACTGCGCAACAAAAGTACACTGCGCAACAATAACATTTTTCTCTACCCTAGAAATAAAAGTATGTGGACTATATGGATTTTGATGCCCTTAATTCAAATCTGTTTTCCGTTTTTCTCTAGTACGTAAGGATTTTCTTTCAAAGGCGTGGCATACTTCACCCTCTAAATCGTTGGGTTGCCTTATATATTTTGCCATAACTTGAAAACGTGTTCTCCGATTTTAATAGCAGGATGATCGGAAGATGCACCGGAAAATTCTGCTTAAACTAACCATGCACATATATTTTATATATATTACTATTTTGGAGTTATTAAAAATTTAATGGCGAAAAAAAAAATTTACATGCAAAATGCGTCAAATTTTTTGTTTTCAAAATGCAATAAAAAAATTTAAGAACCAAAAAGTTTAAATTTTTAAGATTTTTCTAAAAGCCACATTCCTAAGGAATAAAAGTTGGTACAAATCGCAAAACTTAATTAACAAATGTTGATTTAAAAGGTTTAAACTGATTCTTGACAGACTGTATGTACATACATACATATGATTTACAGTCTAATTAAAAAAAAAATTTTGAAAATTGTAAGGCTCTTATAAAACAGTATTTTTTTATGAAAAAAGGCTTTATTATATTTATTTTATATTATTTAATACTTTATAAACGGAAAAGTTAAACTAATAAAAATTCCTTACTAATTATTATGTAGTATGTGTATCCTCATTAGCTGCATCATCGGTGTCAGGAAGAAGAAGTGTGATGGTTTCTGATGAAAAAGCTTTTTTATTATTCCGTTCTCTTTGCGTACTGCAGCTTATAAAAGGGCCAATGCTCAGAAATAACCTATTCAAGACATCTCGATTTGTATCGCTTTTGCTGAATTTCCTCGAATAATTCGTACGATATAATCGGCAGCTTCTTCTGACAATTGTCCAATTGGCAAGATTGCTTGCTTTATAACACTACCGCCATTTATAAGAATCTTGTGCATCGTAGGACTCATTGGGTGCCAGTTGTAAAGTTGCACATATATTTCGGCAGTTTTATGTGCATATTCCTCAAATTTCTCAATATTATTTATTTTTTTTAACAAATAATGTTTTGTAGAGCAGGTATATAAAAGTATCTTTTATGGGGATGTGTGGGACATTCCCTTTAAACTATTACGGATAATTAAGAATTTTTGCAATTTATAATGACATATAGGCAGGTATTAATATTGTGAAGTGTTAAAAGTGATGTGAATAACAGTTGAAATCATTAATTTAAAATACATAAAAGTTTATGACGATATAAAGTTATAAGAAAAAGTTCCCGATGAGCAAAAATAGAAGAAATGTAAAAATTTAAAAAAAATCGTCAAAAATAATGGCGCAAACATGCGCACACTTTTTTTTTGGTTTCTAAAATTAGAGATTCCAAATTTTATTGTGGTATCAAACATAATTGGTAGACATGCTAACCTCACTTTTAAAAACCTCTTCTTTTCCTTTTTTTTGCAAAAAAAAGTGTATAATATGTTTTTTTTTAGCTTTTGAACGAATTGTTTCAACATGAATATTCAATATATTTTAAATTTTTTTTTCTTTTTTAAACAACTTTTGATCAAACCTTTCAGCGAAAAAAATAATCTTTGTTAAACCTTTATTCGTTTAGCCGCAAAAAAAAATATCATATAAACATTCAGAAACCGAAAAAAACATTTAAATCTCATATAATTTTCTTCACTTTCCTGACTTTAGCAGGGTCTCAGAGCTACAAATCGCAACTAAAAGTCTTCAAAATTTGCAATATAATGTAAAATATTGTTGTCTGTCGAGCTGCGTACTTAGTTCTTAAGATTTCTTAAAATTCAGTTTTGCCTTTTTGGCCAGCTTTTCAGGCCAAATACTCCTCTGTGCGCCGTTTTAACAAAATCGTATGATCGTCATATATCTATAATTTAATATACAAAAGAACCACTCCCCGTTCTCCTTATTCTGATTATACAATAATAAAAGTATTTGCCTTATTAAATTAGATTTTATTTCAGCTAATACGGCCTAAAATTTTATATGTAGTTAAAAATTTTAATTAGGCTTAAGATCATTGAATTTAATTTTCATTAAATTATTTTTATGAAGACAGGAATTTTACAACATGAAATCAATTAATATTTTTATTGATAATTTTTCATTCTTGACTGCGCTGAGATTTGAACCCAGGCGTTTACGGACAGGTTGCCCAGACTAGTTTCGATTGTAACCACACAATCTCTTCAGTGGAGTAAGACGGCAATTACTCACTCGGCTATTGCAGCCGGATGACGTCAATAGTCAAACATCAATCTTTAAACCAAATGGTATTTCACCTTGGTAGATCGAAATTTGCTTTTTGAATGAATGACTGTCTATTTTTAATTGATTTACATGTTCTTCATGTTGTAAAATTCCTGTCTTCATAAAAATAATTTAATGAAAATTAAATTCAATGAACTTAAGCCTAATTAAAATATTTAAATTTGGATTAAAAACCATTAACAGTTCAATTAAATAACCACAATACTAATTATTGTAATTAAAAATGTATTTAATCCATATTTTCCCAACGTTTCGTGAATGTTATGTTCACTTTATCAACAGATTCGTCTATTTAAATTAAAGAAAATATATATAACAATAATATTACAACAAACATTTTTCAACAATTAGTTATGACTTGCAATAAGAAAATTTTTTTTTATTACATTGAACAATAATTTGTTGTAGACAAACATAAAAAACATTAAACATGAAATATTAACTGCCCGTTCGCCGATATCTAACGTTACCGTTCGCATAGTAAATAACATTTAAAACAAAAACAATATTTCAAAAATTGTTTTTGTTTGAAATGTAATTTTCTATGCGAACGTAAACGTTCGATATCGGCGAACAGCCAGTAAGATAAACACAAACTTAAAAAATTATATCACAGGTTAGATATTGCAACACAGTAACTGGCATTAATGTTTTGTGTGTCTTCTTTTAAGTTCATTGTCTTTTTTATTTTCAGTTGTATCCTTAACGTCTCTATTGTGAATCTTTTCTTTTCGATTTTTTCTCTATCCAATATTCGTACTTTGTCAAAATCTGCTGTATGATTTGTATTTTTTATGTGTTGTGCTAAACCTGTACTTTCCTTCAATTTGTTTATGTCCATTTTATGTTCTGTTATTCTTGTTTCCAATGTTCTCTTTGTTGTACCAATATAAATCAAATCGCAGCTTTGATCTTTTCTCCCCTTAAGCCTAGTACTCTGTTCCAATTTGTGAAAAATGATCAGTAACATCTATTATTTCATGCAAAAAATTTGACATGTATAAATGTTACCTATCTCGAGAGTTTGCACAATTTGACGTTTTTAATCTTTCAAAGTATGCGACATTGTTTTGCATATGTAAACAAAACCCACATGTATTTTACCAAAAAGTATTTTTTAAATAAAAAATTAAGTAAAAATGAAAGTAAATATTGATTAAAAACTGTTACCGGTTGTGTTATTTACAATCGATGGCGTTTCAACACCACCTGTAGTTGAATTCGCCTTGAACTCTATCAACATTTTTTCATAGAAATTCCGCACAAGTTTTTTTCATATGAGTTTTGACAGCATTTCACGTGAAATGTTGAACAGAGTACTAGACTTTACATGGTATTTCGTAAACAACATTACTTTGTTGTTATTTATTTATTAGTGTTTTCACGTTTGTAAATATTGTGCTTAAAGTTTTGTTAGGTTTGTAAGCAAACCATATGTTTTTCTTCTCTATTGTGTCTTTGATGTTCTGTTTATCCGTAAGTCCAGGTATGTATTTTACACTATAAAATTGTTTTTTCTCCTTGTCGGCATTAGAGTGGCCAGATGTTTTGTTAATCATTTTGCTCACTGTATTTGTTATTAAAGTTTTAATAAGGTATTTAAGAAAGCTATTGTTTGTTAGTATGTTGTTTATCTTTTCTATGTTTTTTGAGTGATATTGTCTGTCGCTAATGTTAAGTTCTGGCAGTATTAATTATTTGGTTCCGTGGTTGTGTTGCATGAAAATTCATGATTCTTCCCGATGATGTTTCTTTTGCATACCAGTCGAAAACTATTTTATTTCCACAAATGCGTAGTTTCGTATCTAGGTAAGCAATTCCTGTGTTGGTTTGTATCTCAATTGTGAACTGAATTTTCTCATGATATTTGTTAAAAGTCTTTAGGATTTCATCATTATCGTCTATTTATGCGTATATTTTTATCTTGCAATTCCTTAATTGCTTCGTCAAGTAGAGTGTCTAGGACTATATCAGCGATAGTTGGTGAAAGTGGGTTACCCATCGGCATACCAAATATTTGATTGACAATTTTTTTATCGTATATGAAGTAATTATTATCATTAAGACAGAATTTTAGTATATTTAAAAACTTGTATTTGGGAATTCTAGTGAAATCTTTTACAACTTCCCATTTTGCCATTATGTTCCTAATTGCAGTATGAACTGGGATGTTTGTGAAAAGTTATACGACGTCAAAAGGTACCAATATCTATCCGGGGCAGATGCTTATGTTTTCTAACTGTAATTTAAAATATGATGAATTTTTTATATTGTAGTGTGCCGTTTGCGACCTAAAGCTTATTCGGTTCTATATACCTGAGGGTGAAATGCATTCGTTGTTGACCATCTGTACATTTGTTTCCTACTTTTTAACAAAATTTACTTCTGAGCACTAAAGTAGACGGATGTTATGATATATCAAATAGACTTTAATCTGTTTTCTTACATTTGTTGAATAATGTTTTCTGCTTCTCTGTATTCGTTTAAATTTTAAAATAATATTTAAGGTGGCCTACAAAATTTATAATTTGAAAATACTTTTTTCCACACAACGCACGTAAACTCAAAACCAATTCGAAATAATTTTCAAGTGTTTATTTTCTTTTAGTTAAAAACAGAAAATTTTGTTTTATTTCACGTTAAGGAAGTTGATTTGCAAAAATTATCAGGCGCTGTCATGTGAACTCGAGGTTTGATTCCATCATGTTGTTAACTGTCAATGTTGGCAATTTGTCTTGTTGCAGATGCGGTCGTAGTCAGTGCATGATGCTCTTGTACAGGTAATTTTTGCAGCAAGAAAGGAAGCAAAACGTAAAATGTTCCACTCTAAAAATTTTTACACTTCAGTTTTAGTTTTGATTAATTAGTCTTGATGTCATGTAAGTGTTATGCAGATTTCTTTTAGATTTATTCTTTTATTAGATGGTGTATTATGTGGCAGTTTTGATATATTTGCCAAGATTTGTTAAAAGATTTTCGCATAGAATGTGTGAACATTAATTATACTTGAAAAAAGCAAAAATACGATTATTTTTTTGTTTCTTTTGTGAGCACTTATTTTTGGTTAATTATTATAGATTTTAAATATTCATCTTAAAGTTAGAAAAAAACCATGGTAGAATAAATACAACGTATTGTCATTAGAAATTTTTTTTCTCAATTTTAAAACCCATATAACGTCAAACAAAAGAAAATAAGGAAAAAAATTAAAAGTGTCAAAAAATCGAAAAAAAAAAATTTATTTTTTAAAAATTTCTTAATATAAAAATATTGTGATAACAAATTTTAACCAAAAATCAATTTCAAATAAGCAAAATATTGAATAAAATATAGTTTTATATAAAAAAGTAAGTTTGCAATATCTCAAACGTGCAAAATATGTTGAAATTTAAATATTTGCAAATAAGTAATATTTCGTTGTTTGACATTACATGGGTAAAAAATCACCCCTATCGTGAATAATTTTTCCCTCGTAATTTGTGCCCTTTTCACGTATTTGCTATCATGAAAAACTCCCATGAAAAAAAATTAATTCATAGGAGAATAATAACGTGAAAAAAATGTTCGCGGGAAAAAATTGCACTTATCGTGAACAATTTTTCCCCTCGTAATTTGTTCACTTTTCCCTTTGAATTTCTCACTTTGTTTTTGCTGGGGAACAAAATATTTAGGTAAGTAATTCTTCTCATAATTCGAATATTGAAGTTTACAAAATTAATTTTAAGGTCAATTTCCGTTAAAAGAGGCACAAACTTATATGTATGTGTATAATTCAACAAAACGCAAAAAAACAGGTCGATTGCCTGAGGAGTTATGAAGCTTTTCAAAGGCGTGGTGGCAGAATTTTACAAATTTTGCAAATGTTGCAAGCACTCTAATACAATATATATATATATTTTTTTTTTAACTTTTCTTTAAAATATACCTGTATATTTTTGAACAAAAAAATTTTTTTTAATCCGGTATGTGATGAAAATCGATCGATTTCAAAATGACCGTTTTTAAAAGGTGCGATGAATTTCGATCGATTTTAAAATCCGTTTCTGAATTATTGTCTCAATATTTTGTTCAGAATACAGCTCAACTAGCACATGTAATGAATAATTTTAAAGAAGATAGAGTGGAGATAAGAATAAAGTGTACTAGAAATTAGATTTTTATGATACTGAAAACCATTTTATCGATTTTAAATAGCTTAGTTTTCTTAAACGATTTCCATCACATACCTGAATGTTTTTTAATATTTCTTCTTTTTTACATTCACTGAGAACTTATAGCGCGAAAAAATGTTCACCGGAGTTTCCCGATAGCATTTTTCCCATCAGAAGGATGCCCGATACGGGTTTCGTAATCATTCTACCTTGAAAATTTTATGTATTCAACTAAATAATTTTAACAAATAGAATTCGGGAATTTCGCTACTTATTTTAATTTCAAACATAAAAATATTGTATGTTTTTCTATTTTTGGGGTTGTTCTTGTTGTTTCGACAAGCAAACCGTTTTTGAATGTAATTTTTGTTTCTAAAGGGTGTTTTTAAGGGGGTAGACAATTTTGAAATGGAATAAAAAAAATGAATTTTTTTGAATTGACATGAAATTTTCTTTATTCGAAAGATAATCTTTTGGCATTATTATTTTTCCAACATTTGTGGCCGTATATCGCCAATAACGCGACGAATACTGTCCTCCAAGTGTTCAATCGTTTCGGGCTTATCGGCGTAGACAAGCGACTTCACATATCACCATAGAAAATAGTCTAGCGGCGTTAAATCGCATAATCTTGGAGGCCAGTTCACGGGTCCGAAACGTTAAACTATTCGTTTACCAAACGTTTCCTTCAATAAATCAATTGTGGCACGAGCTGTGTGACATGTTGCGCGGTCTTAGCGGTCACCAACGACTGTAACGTTCTGACCAGCATCGTTTTAAAAGAAGTACGGATCAGTGATTCCATCAGCCCATAAAGCACCCCAAACAGTCAGTTGTTCTGGATGTGGCGGTGTCTCAACAAACAAAAGTATTGTCATCCCTCCAAATACGGCAGTTTTGTTTATTAATATATCCATTCAAGCAAAAGTGAGCTTTATCGCTAAACAAAATTCGCTTATGACAATAAGAATCAACGGCAATATTGTTTTGGGCCCATTTGCAGAATTTGTGCGGACGTAAGTCCTTCTATTCATGTTGAAATGCCAAACCAAACTAAAAATAACTCACTTGACAGCTGACAAAATGGGCGCCAGTTAAAAAGTGTTGCCAACTTAACGTTTTATACCTCTCTAAAAAATACCCTTTATAACACACTTACATATACAAACTTATGCATACAAGTAGAATGCAATGGTTTTCGAAAGTTATCTCATTCTTGACGTTTTAAGTACTTTCGTACTTGAGTTTTTAAGTACAATCGTACCAAATTTAACTTTTTTTTAACTAACAGTTTTCTTTTTTGTGTAATTGTGTGTCTGAAAATCGGACCTGCTGACTCTTACTTAAAACGACTTTCTGAATTCTTATATAAACTTTATTTTCCTTCATCACCCACGATTTCTAGGGGAGTCAACCCAAGTATTTTGATTCATTTTCGATCATTTTATACCCCTGAATTTTATTTAAAGGGGTAAAGAGAATTATTTTGGCTGTCAGCAAAATAACCCTAATTAAAATCGTACAAACGAAATATAGCCCAACAATAACGAAAAATGGCCCAAAAAAAGAAATCGGAAGTTTTATCCAAAAATGGTGAAAAAAGGCCTTAATATAATTAATAGTTCTTAAAAAGTTCTTGTAAATCTACATACCTTTTTTGTTGTGGTCATTTGGCCAAAACTTGAAATACCGAGTTCGACAATTCCGAATTAAAAAATCTCGAATTGCTAACTGAAGCTTTTCTGCATAGTAGGCCTTCGGCCTCCTCCGCTTCGATAACTGAAACTTGTCTACAGTGAGCTTTATTCCTGCTCCCGTCGATAGCCGCCTATGCAGAGACACATCGTTTCGGTTGATATTACTTTGGCGCAGTTTCTGGCAGCCAACTATTTAATTTATCCACATCCAGTTATCTTCCTTAAATTCATCTCTCGCAATCGTAGTCAATATTTCGGTGTTTTAGGCGACGGTTTTGAGTTCTCGTTTTGTAAAGCAGTTTAAATTATTTTCTCTGGCTTTGCCAGCTGAATTGCGGTAAAAGGTTGTAAATTGTGATTAAGTCTGCGCAATGCTTTAGTCTTTAACTTTTCGGCAAGACATCACTCAGTTAAAGATATGTTTTCTCAGAAGGCTGGTATGTTGGCAGAATATTTCTGGTCTATATTACGAGAAATTGTAGCTTCCGGGTACAAATTTTAAATAAAAAAGAATTTGTGAATAATTTAAATAAGTAGCTTTTCACAAATTGAAAAATTATGAAATTATACAGAATGAATACAATAGGGAATACAGGGTGGTCCACTAAAAATATTGGGGTTGAGGGAAAACGGAGTTCGTATTTAAATCAGAGGGTCATTTTACATAATAATAAGCTGAAATGGTGTCAGGGCTCAATACTTTTTTTTAGTTTTTTTACGGCTTTTTGCTTGTATAAAGTCATTCGCTGTATTCAATGATGAATCTTTGTGTCAGTTCATTAATTTTTTCACTGTAATACATGTTTTACCACTCCTTTACCTTTAATGCTGAACCCACACCAACAAAAGACAAACCGTTTTTGTCTTTAAAGCTAAATAGTCATGTTTGGTGCTTACCCACACAAAAAAATGTCAAGTTTTTGTCTTTAAATACAACCGGTAATCAGACAACAATGCGACAATGTTTTTTTTTTGACTTGTCTTAATTGGTGTGGATTATATCATATTTGGGAAAGCACGCAATTATGAGCCACGAGGTTCGTTGTTGTATCAAACCAAATGTATTTTCTGCAACCAATGTTTTGTCGCAGTAAGTCAAAAAGACAGTTTTGCGGTTGTTTTGTTTGTTGTGGGTTGTCTCATAAGGACTGTTGTCGTATTATTCAAAAAAACTTTGTTGGTGTGAGTTCGGCCTCAATGTTCAAAGTTTAAAAGATTACCAAATACCTGGAAAATATTTTAGAAGTTTCTAAATATTCAACTATTAAATTTCGCTTCTATATTAAATTTGTTAGAGGTTATAAAATATGCTAAAAAGGCACCAGATCTCTGACTAAACCAATTTTATCCCATAACAGGACCAATTTCAAAAAGTACCAAGTACGTTTCGAGTCGCTTTTGGACGAAACAAAGCTAACAGCTTTACCCATTTCCCCCTAAATTTTACAGTCTCATTTGTGGATAACCCGGTTTTATGCAATAACAGATTGAGGTTAACCGCTTTGAACAATGATAGATCAAAAATATAAGTTTGTCGCCTACCAAAATACAGACTACCAATTTTTACCCTGTAAACTGAAGAATATTACAAAAGTACAAAGCATATCATTATAAGTATTTATCGACCTTCTTTTTTGATTATTCTAAATAGTTGTTATAGTTTTCTATATACAGGCTTTCAAGGTCATTAATTTAATGTACATAAAAGATTATTTATTTCATTTTCAATAAAATCCGACGTTTCGTTGGTATTCTTTCCAACTTCTTCAGGGATTGAGTTTTATTAAAATCTGGCAACATTGTAAAAATACAAAGTGAAAAATGTAGTTAATAATAACAATAATTATAATCTTAATTTTTGACAAATTAACTTACAATTTTATCATTTTTATTTTATTTAGGAAGACATACGGGCATGTTCTTGAAATCGAAGTGAAGTGAAATTGAAATCGAGCGAGATTTTAAGTTTTTTTTTATTTACAAAATGAACGTTGTTTTTCCTGGTTTTAAGAGCTACTCTTGTAAAGCTAATTGGTTTTCAAAAAATTAAGTACATAAAAAATAATATATTTATGAACTTTCATTGCAGGTTTGTTGTTAAAATTTGCTGGATTTGAAATCCACTTCATTTCGATTTCTAGAACATACCCGCTAGAACAACTAAATTTTTACGGTTTTATCCTCTTTTTCGTTTGAATTTCCAAAAATCTTTTCTAAATGGATCTGGTAAAAAAAGACAGTGTCCAAATTTCATCTTCATCCATTCAGTAGTTTGGGCTGGGCGGTGGTGATCCTTTTAATAACGTTTTTTTATATATGTTTTTATACAAAAAAGATGGTTGGATGATTGAATCACTGCCAAAACAAAACAAAAAAGCGGTTATGACTAACTTAATGATGGCCAACTATTACATGCTTATGTAAGGGTATGTAAGGGATTGTCTAAGTTCCCTGAAGCCGAAGTCGCATTTAAAATTTTCAATGTTTAACACAGAATACTTCAATATTTAAATCTTTTAGTTTCCTTGACCATTTTTTTTTTCGCTTCTATGAAGTTCCATTTAAGCTGCTTTAATTTCTGATTTTACTAACCACATTTCTGCTACAAAATCCTTGTAAAAATGACAAAAAAAAAAAAAAAAAACGAACGTAAAAAATATCTTTCAAATATAAAATTCAATATATGTCTAAAACGGCTGCTTCCGGTGACAGATGACATGTGTAACCACAATAAAAACACAAATTTTCTAGTCAATATTCTTCTCCTATTGATACACTCAGTGGTTAAACGTTTTTGGCTTTACAGTAGATTTTTTTTTTTATAGAGTAAAATATTCACTGTATTTTGCTCGTACTATCATATATGTTAGGTTTCCTTAATATTTTTCCTCTGTTATTTTTATTTTCTCTTCTATGCAAAATTTTTTTCCACAGATTTGGTTTGTTTTTCTTGGCATCAAAACGGATTTTTTATTTAAAACACCTTAAATTTGTGTTTTCATAATAAAAATGAAGTAAAAAGTCTTCAAAACTAAATGACGTTGCATGCAACCAATTAACAAAACATTTCCCCTGAAAATACACGTACAGCTAAAGATTCACAAAATCAAATCAATTCTAAATTTTGTTGGCGTTGGCTTTTGAGGTAAAATTTCTAAAGCAGCTGCATATCAAAACTCTTAATCGAAAAAAAACTTATTTATTAATTAAGTTGTTAATATTGCATTTATTTTCATAAAAATGTTTTTTGATTCACCTTTTTCTTGTTGTAAGGTGTCTAAATGGGAAACATACAGGGAGCATATGGCTTGTTTTTTTGTGGTCTGAGGTGATTAAATTGATTTTAAAGAAGACACAAAAAATATTAACGAAATAAATAAAGCATTAGGGAGGGTATAAATAATAAAAATGTAAAATTTTGAATAACAATTTAATAAAGGTAATTTTAATCAATAAAAGCTTAAATTTAAATTAAATTTTAACTGTTGTAAGATTTAGTGTAGGAATAATAAAAAAAAAAAAAAAAAAAAAAAAAAAAAAGGTGTAGCCTTAAATTAACTAAGCCCTAAACTTCATCTCTAACTCATTAATTATATAAAAAAAAAATTCTGATCCCAAAAACTGATGCTTCCTCGGAAGCAGTAAAGTAAGGGAGAATTCAAAGTGAAGCGCTTAGACTGCTATGAAATATTACATGGTTTTTGTATGAAATTCCTTGCGTAGAAGCTCTGCTATAAAAATCTAAAATATGCTTATTTCATGCCTTGAAAACGGAAATGATTAACGTAAATAAAGAAAGTGAAAAAATTAAGCATTATTAAACTTTTCATACATTAAAAATATTTTTTTAAATAAGAGAGTTATAGTTTTATATACAATTGATTCATTTATTTCGAAAAGGGCTCAAATACAAAAATAGAAAGTGTTCAGGAGACACAAAAAACTTTGTTATTTTTGCGACTATTGTAAGATGACCGTCATAATGAATTACTTAATAAAATATTCAATGTGTTGTTTATTAATTTGTTTATGCAATAAGCTGTTTTATTTACAACAAATCGTTTAAAATTAAGAAAATTCGACGACAGCACAAAAATAAAATTTGCTTTTGTAATTTCAGGCTTTTTTTTTAGTTGAATAAAAGATCGTTAATTTGCTAACAGCGGCATGATAGCAAAGTCTAATATTTATTAAAAATCGTAAAAGCTGTAAAGAATCACAGGAAAAAATCGCTTCTATTGCAAACATGGCTGAAATTCGCGAAAAATTTCAAACTTGTAAACAAACCCTAAAACTTATTTGAAATCGCTTAATGGTCTAAAAAAATAAAATATCGAAAAATAAAAAAATTTTCTTGCAAAAATAGCCAAAATTCGCGAAAATGTTTAATATTACAAACAAGCCATAAAATTAATTTAAAGTCTCTTAAACTATAAGGAATAGCAAAAATTCGGTAAGAATTGCTAAATTAGTGGAAATTCGCAAAAATTTGCTAACAGCCTTCTATTTATTATAAATCATTAACGCTGTAAATAATCAGAAAACGTACAGGAACAAATTGCTTCTAGCGCGAACATGGCTAAAATTCGCGAAAAATTACAAAATTTGAAACAAGCACTAAAACCAACTTGAGACCGCCAAATCGGTTAAAAAAATAAATGGCTGTGGGAAAAATCGCCCAAAGAAAAATGGCCCAAAAAAAGATATGAAAAATCGCCCAAAAAAATTCCATGTAAAATTGGGCCTAAATTCATATGAAAAGTGACCTAAAATTTTTGGGCTATTTTTCGTTATTGTTGGGTGATTTTTCGTTTTTTAAATTTGGTGATTTTTCAATATGAAAAATAACCCAAAAATGTTGTATGAAAAATGGCCCATTTTTTTAATTTTCTCCTCAATGGTATAACAAACACCGGCTTCGCTTACTAAAGCTTCTCTGCACAGCCGGCCTTTGGCCGGGCGCAAGGATTTTCTCCTCTATGGTATAACAAACACCGGTTTCGCTAAGTAAAGCTTCTAAAATCTGCCTTTTTTCCGGCCGGCTGTGCAGAGAAGCTTTAGTTAGCGCAGTGTCAATGGACACTATGACACTTTTTGGAGTGTCATAACGTCCATGGACACTATGACACTGGACGTCATAACATGCCACCGGGAAAAAATTCGTTTTTGCTTTTTGGGTCATTTTTCATTTTTTTTTTGGGCCCTTTTTCGTTTCTTTTGGGCAAAATTTCATATATAACTTTTTGGGTCATTTTTCATGTTCTGTTGGGCGATTCTTCATTTGGGCGATTTTTCATTTCTTTTTTTGGGCGATTTTTCCCACAGCCAAAATAAATTATCGGAAAATAACATAAAAAGCGTTAACAAATGAGCTACGCCTTTGTACTCGTAGAACAAGCAGGTGTTAAAAACTTGTGTTTGCTTGTGCTTCCGATAATTGAAAATCACACAGAAAAACACAAAAACGGTGTACTGTAACACCACAAAATCACACGTGTGATTTTAGAAGCACATGTGATTTGAAATCACGTAATTTTCAGAACATGCCTGATATTTTGCATTTTAAGATAAGATTAAACCTTTTAAAATTCATTTGTGAAGTCGGAAATTTTAATGAAAGAAAACAACATTTAATTTTTAATATTAAATTACAATTTAAAAATCTTTCTTATACTTTAATAGTCTTATTCCTTCAATATTTTCCAGGAATATTTTCTATGCACTATCACAATTTTGTTTTTTTGTATATTTATATTGCGAGGCTTACTTTAGCTATCTTTTGACTAGCAATGAAGTAAATTGTACAGAAAATTTGAACAATTATTAGATACCAGCAGAATATTAAGCATTTTCTGGCCCGCTTCGTCAGCATTCTTTGTATCTTATAACTGCATAGTGCTTATTGTAAATTTTATGTATTTAACATAATTATTTTAACAAATAGAATCTGGGAATTTTAGTTCTCATGTTGAGTTCCATTTTTTATCATGAATTTTTTAATATTAATTCGAATGCGTATTCTAAGACAAGTTACAATTTAAAACGCTTTTTTATATTTTAGTAGTCTTATTCCTTCAATATTTTCCAGGAATATTATAAAGGAACAACATTTCGGTATATTTTTGTCTGTTTATTAAGATTACAAATAAGAAAACACATGCATTCAGAAAATAAGAAAAACAAAAATATTTCATTAAGATAAACTGATGAATTAGAAATCGTCTTCTTCATGTCGGTTTGCCATTGCAGACTGTCATCTGAGCAGCTGGGCTCACTAATTTTCAAAATGAAGTTAAAAAACTGTGTATTAATTTTTATTTTTCTCCTTAAACGGTGTTCACTGTTCAGATTTTTTAATAATGACAAAATAAAAAATAAAAAAAAAAATGTATAACAAATTGGCCACATATTCAAAACTTACCTCCCACTGTAAAAAATTTTGAATACAAAGTGTTTTTCCATTGCTAACTAAAACACATATGTATGATAAATATTCTAAATAAATATGGATGTGAGCCCTTATCAATATTAATTTAAAAAACACACCTGTTTTTCACCGCTATGGAAAGCGTATATATCATTTCATTCTTAAAGTATATCGGTCTATTTGTGTACCTCCAAAAACAGCAAAAAAATCAATTCCAAAAATTTGAACCTGATCCCTTTTCGAAATAAATGATGCAATTATATTTAATTGAACTAAAATCTAGTTAAAATTCTTTATTTTTTATCAAAAGAATAAAGGAAGCAGAATACGTATTTACTGCTTCCAAATCTTGAAATAGTTTTGCAGGGATATGTTGTTAGTTTTTAAACTCTGCTGAATATAATGCATCAATACATCAATATGGGATTTTTTTCGTCCTAAAGTGATTTTAGGGCGGGCTTTTATAGGGGACATTTAGTGAATTATTGACTTACGAGCGCAAAATTTGTCTGATATGTAAAAGCTATTTTAGAAGTTATCGTCGATATTTTAAACATTAATAAGTAAGTTATGGCATTAAAAAGTGGTTTGTGGATCATCTCAAAGCATAAAGTGCAGACCACATAGAATGAAATAAAAATTGATTTAAAATAAAAATGTGTGATATTAATTAAAAATTAATCAAATTGGCACCAGTAAACAAATAAATAGTATCAATTAAATATTCTTTGATATTAACAAAATTTTCTACAGTAATGTTGCTGAAATATAAGTTAACGTGTAATTCACTTAATTAAATTTTTAATTAAAACTTATTTTGTTTTAGATTAATAGTTTAATTGTAAAATATTGTTGAGAATTTTTTCAGTATAGACAAGGCAAGATTGTTTTTCTGATTGTATGTGAATAACTTACATACAATCAGAAAAACATTACAGTAAAGTATTTCGTCTGATCTGTATTTAGTACCATCAAATCGTACTTCGCCCAGTTCCATTGACTTTACTTAACCCCATTTTAGCTTTATTCAATTCTTTTTTCTATTATATTCACAGAAAAAATTAAAAGTTGATTTTAATTGCAAACTCGTAGAATCAAGTAAACAATTTGTAGATTTTGCACCTGTCACACAAATGATAATCAGCCTTATTACGGTTGTCGTTGACGTGAACGAATGTGTCGTTTGTAGTAAAAGATTAAGGAGCATAGGCTTTGTTTTAGTTTAATCTATTACAAAAAACGACACAATCGTTGACGACAATGACAACCGTAATAAAGCTGAATATTGATTACTAAAAATTTTCAAGTTTTTCCAATAATTCATGTTTTAAAATTTAATTGAAAATATGATAAAAAAAAAACTGTGCGATTTAAACAATGAATTCAAAATGATCCCAAACTCTTTAAGTTTTGCAAAATCTGTCAGTTTGAATAAAATATAATTAATGTATATTTAATTTTTAAGTATAAAAATAATAAAAAATCTCTTAAAGACTTATCTTCATTTTATGGCCCAAAAATTAGTTTTTCCCGAATATCGCAAAATTCAAATAGCAGGTACGGGAAAACTATGGCAGGTATTGACATAATTTTTTCATATTTTAATTCCCTAACACAGTACAACACATGATTTCGGGACTCAATTCTGATAATTGTTTATAAAAGTAGACCCAAAAAAAGAACTTCTGCATCATTAGTTTGGTCAAGGTACATTAAATAATAATTTAAAAATTAATTTGAATAAGCTTAATTTAATAAAAAAAAAAAAAATTTAACAAAAACTAAGAATTACAATTCCTTTAATCTGTTCATACAACGTTTCGCTACATAAGTAACAGTTTCGCAGTATGAAGAAAAAAAATATTTTTTGCCCAAAAAATTAAAATTTTTTATTTTTAATTCATAAAAAATTCTTTGGGAAAAACATTGATTACTTTTTTTATTGATTCCTTATTTTGTACGAAAATAAACATCCCGATTCATATTACTGCTATTCTTACACAGAAAATATGCGTTTTTTTATATGTTATCTATGCATGGAAACAAAATTTAGAACATTTTCAATTATTGTCACTATCCATCCTCGTTGAAGATTACGACAAATTAATAGTCATATTGAATACCATACTCGTCAATATAATTAATTCTTTAATTGAAAATGCACCAACACCCGAATTTGTAGATATTAAAGATATTTTTGTTAACTCTAATTTGCTTTTAATTTTGGTTTCTTCTTAGCCCACTTACAACTAAAATTAATGTTGGGAATATCCAACCAATTGTAGTGGGGAATGTAGAAAAGATAAACTCACTGGTTATTGTTGGTATTTTGTATAAACTTTGATATTGTTTCAATTAAATCTAGTTTGCAATTCTCCCTCACTCTGCAGCTTTATTTGCATAATTAATTTAGCTTTTCTAAAGTCTTTGTGAAAAAGTTTGCTGATGATCTGGCATGAGCAACAAGGGAAATGCGAATAGAAACTTGCTTATCCGCCAACAATAAATCTCAGTGTATTTATCAAGAATGAAAATTGGGAATTAAGCACAACAAACAGAATCTTATTAATGAAAAATTATGTATTCCCGAAAATAACTTTGATATCAAATTGTTAATATCAACAAATATTTTTAACAATGAATTTGTTATTTTGACAAACAAATTTTGTTGACATATTTTTTCGAAAGCTTGAAGAAACAGCTATCTAAATTGTTTGGGACAAATTTTGCTAACACCAATAGATAATAAACTATATGGACGAGAAAGAACACCGGTTTGGCCAACATGTCAAATTTTGACCCCCTCTAACTCAGAAACTTTTCGACCGATGAAAATTTGTATCTAAACTACTATCCAATAGGACTAACCTTGGTGCAAATTTCATCCAAATCGGAATACATCGATTTTAAAAGTTGTTTCACTTGACATGAAATCCCCCATATTTAAAAAAAAAATTTTAAAAATTATTTTTTTAATGCATTTTATTCTTTTAAAAAGCAAAACACTAAATATCAACAAAATATTTTGCTAATATGACAAGCTCGTTATAAAATATTATTTTTAAATGTCAACAAAATTTTTTGTCAAAATAACAAATTCATTGTTAAAAATTTTTGTTGATATTAACAATTTGATATCAAAGTTATTTTCGGGAATACATAATTTTTCATTAATAAGATTCTGTTTGTTGTGCCTTCTATTCACATTTCCCTTGTTGCTTATGCCAGATCATCAGCAAACTTTTTCCCAAAGACTTTAGAAAAACTAAATTAATTATGCAAATCCATCCTATTAATTATGCAAATAAAACTGCAGAGTGAGTGAGAAGTGCAAACTAGTTTTAATTGAAACGATATCAAAGTTTATACAAAATACCAACAATAAACAGTGAGTTTATCTTTTCTACATTCCCCACTACAATTCGTTGGATATTCCCAACATTAATTTTAGTTGTAAGCGGGCTAAGAAGAAACCAAAATTAAAAACAAACTAGAGTTAACAAAAATATCTTTAATATCTACAAATTCGGTTGTTGGTGCATTTTCAATTAAAGAATTAATTGTATTGACGAATATGGTATTCAATATGACTATTAATTTGTCGTAATTTTTTTTTTGTGTAAATTATAATACTTTTTAAACAATTTATTTATTTAATAAAAAACTAGTGAAAATGTTTTCTGTGTTGGTAAAACCAACACGCTAGTGCCCCGGTAGGTTAGCTGCTAGTGAGCTAGTCTATCAGTACCGGGGCTGCGGGTTCGATTCTCGCCAGATACTCTGGTATTCTGCAGACAAGCGAAGAGGTTCGCGGAATTACCGTAGGAACAAAAAAGCATTAGCGTAGGAACCATAATTTAGAATCCTACTGGGTTTTTGGTGGGCAGTAATACATAAATATTTTTGCATGTAATGCCAATGGTTATAATAAAGGCGAACTAAGAAAGCCTTAAAGTGGGATAATTAGATTTCACGCAAAACTCAAAATGATACAAGCTAAGTTCGATTTAAAAGTTCGTTATTTACAGTGTACTTCACAGAACAGAAAATACTTGTTATATGAAGAATAATATATCCTTATTTTTTTTTTTTGTAGGAAAATCAGCAGAATCGTAATTGCTTTATCCTTGGAAACTTCTTTAACATGGTTCTTTTAAAATGCGAATTGCTACAATTCACTTACTTATCTATAAATAGAAATGATACCATTACTTATCAGAAAAACACCGATATATAGCATGACAAATAATTTATGTTAAAATAAATGGGCTAGTAAAAAATATTTTATTCGAAAACAAACTCCACCCTAAAAAAATTACAAAATTATTTTTTTTATCTATGAAAAGAAAAATCACACAAATCATTGCGAAAATTTTGCACACTTTTCAAATAAAACAATGAATTAAAAGAACAATGAACATTTAAAGAAGTTGCTTTTCACAAGGCTGAGGGGAAAAACGAATTCTAGGCAGAAGGGGAAACCCGAAAAAAATGCCAGTCCCAATTAATCGCGTGTTTTTATTATTTTTATCCAAATGTTAAGAAATTGCAACTGATATCAAAGATTTTAAAAAGTTATGTGCTAATTTCAATTCACTCTTTTAACAACTTCGAAAGAAATTAAAAGATTGTTTAACATTTCGTACATTTTTGTCCTTTTTAACTTCCAATATTTAAATTCCATTATGCTATAAATTGTTTTAATGTTTAGCATCACTGTTAAAAAAAGGTAACTGTAAATGTATCGACGAATATTTTGTTTAAAGCGTAACCAATTATTGAAATACGATTGAACTTTAATTGAATATCAATAAAATAGAAGAAATCATTTAACGTTGTTTACGTCACCCGACTGAGACATACCAGTAAAATACACTTTAATGTCTTGAGATGAGATGCATTGATTTGTTGCAAACTTTATTTTAAACGGGGTGGCTAAAATGCCTTAAAACCACCCCTTCTTGTATCAGAAAACTGCCGGTTTAATATAAAATTTTATTTATAAAAAAAGTTTAATTTAATTTATTCTTTCTTGCTTTCCGAAAATAATATAGAAATTATAAATAGTACATTGAAATAGAGTTTTTATTTTATAAATACAATTCAATTTAAATCTCATGAATTGAAATGGTTGTAATAATATGATTCTATTAAAATTATGCGCTTTTAGATTTGTTTCGGCAGTTAAAGATCGTTCTTAAGTTGGCTGCGATTTAAGAAAAAAAAATCCAGTTGATGCTTAAGAATGGGCTTGAATTTAAGTTTTAGAAGGGAAAAGTATTAAGAAAGTCTTAGATAACACAGGTTAATTTGTCGACAATATTTACTATACAGCGAATTAGTTGCTTTTTCAATATTACAATTTTTTTTTTATATTATAACGAAATGTTTTTTATAAAAAAACTTGCTTGCGGTGAACTTTGATATTTTAAAAAGCTCCTGCGAAAATCACCGTATTATTAAGAAAGTTAATGGTAAACATTTTCTTTCAGCAGCTGGTTGCAGAATTTGGTTGCGACACTTGCGATTTCGATGTTCAAAGCAAATAACATTCAGAAAGAGAATAAAAAAACAACTGGATACATTTCTGTGTCAACCAAAAGTCCATCTTACATTATTAAAACTTATACAACAACCAAAAAGTTTTGGACTACATAAAAGAAAAGCCAAGTGTCGCTAAACGTAAAATTTCTATGTCGGAAAGTCTGCTTCAACAGAACGAAATGAAGGGATTTGTCTAAAATTATGGCTGAGGATGAAGACTGGAGCTACTAATTAGGTGAGGTTAGGTTAAGAAGGGTTATGCGCCCAAAGGCACTTTTCCACTCGGAGACCAATGCAGTCCATTGTGAATATCTTTGTGAATCCCTTCAGTATAGAGGAAGAGGAAAGAGAGAAGTGAAGAAGAAAGGAGATGATGGATAGATTTGATAGTAAATACCACATAGAACCCTCATCCGAAACAACCCCCCTATTTCCCAGACAAACCACAGTAGAACGACAGGATTATATCCAGAGATACACTCCAGTTCGTCACGAAATCTTTCTCCCAGTCATTTCTGTCTGAGACCCTGCATCGTAGGACAGTGGCACAGTACATGCTTAATCATCTCTAGAATCCTCGCATAACCTGCAGAAGTCTTGTATGGTATTGTCCCATTTACTAGTGAAAGCCTTAACAGAACAATGACCCGTCAAGAACCCTATTAGTGTCCTAAGACCACTCATTTCTAATTCTAATAGAATCCTAGTTGCCCCTGCATCCAATCCAGGTCACAATACCCTAGACAACCTGCAATCCGTTCTATCAGAATCTTTCCCGTATCACCTCATAGTAGTGACATAATGGGGGGTTTTTAGCGCACTCTCAACAGATTTACCCTTAAGGTAGGCATGCTGAGCGTTCCTAGTTAGGTGGGTATCAATACTACCCCTAAAATAGGTTCTCTCTATCAGTCTCTTAAGAGTCTTCAACTAGAATGAAGATAGACTCATAGGTCGGAAATCCCGCTGTTTCGAGTGGCCTGCTCGGCCACCCTTGGGTATAAAAATTACCCTGACCTCTCTCCATCCCCTCGATAGATACCTCCTACTGAGGCATTTCCTCAATACATATTTATCAGCGAAAATAATGCATCGTCCGGATATTGCAGAGCATGGCCGGAAAAATACCGTTCGGACCCGGAGGCTTTTATTGGCCGAAAGTATTGACCGCTCACCGCAGCTTCTCCCTTGTGACTATTCCCTTGACGCGGAAGTATGACTCGATGTCACATACATCAAGTCCCATTGACCATCGTCCATACCTCCTTCCGTGCATCCTGAAAAATGCGCCTCCATAAGTAAAATTAGTGTCTCAGATCCAGACTCAGTCCATGAGCTGTCATTCCTTTGGATATATCCCAGGGCTGCAGGATCCTTGGATAAAATCCGTCGGAATCTAGATAACTTGTTGACATTATCATTGTATTCACAGAACGGCCTCCTGATAGTTGCTTTGCCCTTTTCAGATCCGCATTATACTTATTGAAATGCACCCTGGCGTGTTCCAAACACCAGGTGCTCTCATGGGCTTGGCACTAGTAAACAGTCTTCTAACCGTAGACCTTTCAATGTGAGGTTTCCTGGTCCACCATTTGGGCTGTTAACACCTACCCGGCAATTTAACCCGGTAGGACAGCTCATAGCTCTCCCTTAGCAGATGAGTTCACAGCTCGAAGGACGAAATGTTTTTGTGTAGAAATTGGAGGAACTGTGGATTGAAATTTGTGAATTATTGTTTGGGCTGATTGAACTACCATCGATCAATTGTGTACCCAATTGTATCCGTACTTAAATCATTGCTATAGGGCTACGGCATAGGGCATCAATGCCGATTGTTCATTATTATTTTCCGCTTTCAATTAGTTTTATTTGTAAATGCTTTATTATTACAACAGTATTATTATTATTCGTTTTATTATTTTGTCATTTTCCGTTTTCGAAAAGTGTATTGTTTGTTTGTGAAACGCTGAAAATCGTATTAAACCATGCACCACAATACATTTCTTCTTCAATAGAGGAACTACAATTGATTTATGTTTATTTCAAAAACAATTACAAATATTTATTCAAATTATGTTTTACATGTTCCGCTTACGCACACAAACACACATACACAATTCGTTTATTAAAATATATAAAATTCGACGAATTTCTAAAAATAAAAAAGTTGCTCTTACAAACAAATTATTTCAATGGAATTAGAAAAAAAAAAAACATCAAATGCAATAATAATGAAGGAAATCCAATCAAACCAATTTTAGAAAATTTGTATAAATATTAATTATTCAATTGGTTATTGTATTTCCATTATTATAATTCATATTAGTAACTCATCATATTAATAAAACTTTTTGTTTGTGATGTTAAATAAATAACAATAAAACAAAACTCATACAATGTGTTGCCTTAATGAAACATTTCATATAAAGAACCAAAAACCAAACCTGTCAATTCAATATTCATTTTCTTTTTTCCCTGAGCATGAAGGCCATTCCAGGCAAAATTAAAAACAAAATCCACACACTTCAAAATGTCGATTTATGTGTGAGAACCTTCACCCACAAGTGTTTTATTTTCTATTTTAAAATTTTTTATTGTTTGTTCATTTCAGATTGTTTTCCCCCAAATCAATTGTAGATTTTTATTCACGTTTTGATTTGGCTGCTTTTCTTTTCTTTGTTTTTTTTTTTATTTTTAATGAAAATCGAATTGTCGACATCTGTTTCTTATAACACCATCTTAATTAAAGTTGTATTTTTGTTGTGTTTATGTGTTGTTTTTTGTTAATTTTTTAGTAAATATTATCTTGAATTTATTTAAATATTTTTATCGCGGCAATGACGAAGATAAAGTGAAGGATGTTTTGCCAGTTTTATTTAACAGTTTAAATATTATGGTATTTTTAATTTCTAAAAACAGGCAAGCATAACCACCTCTCTTAAATGTAATCTTGCAAACCTAAATATTATGGTCCTTTGAATATTAAAGATATGTGAAGGACTTCGTTTGAGTCTGTTTTCGATAAGCACCTCTGCTATCTGCATAAGTGCCTAAAGTTGTAAAACTATTTGTTTGTAAATATAATTAAGTACCAGGCACTCGAAACAGCAACTTAGACAGTCAACGCGAAGTAGTTTCCTATTGCCAAATGTTGATTAATTGGTTCTATATCGATTATTGTTATCAAAAAATGGATAAATTTGGAGCTCTTTCTTGAGGAAATACAACTGCTAGTTACCATCTCACTTACTTTTTATTCATAAAAGCTTTGCGCATTTGTGTGAAGGAGTTGCACTCTCAGGATATATATATGCAGGTAATACATCAATAGTGGATTGGTGTAATAACTAACAGGTCTGTAAAAGAACGAGCCTGACCTGAGTCCACTGAGTCCCTTCTAAATTAAGGGGCCCTCGTCTGAAATAAGCCTTTAGTTTTCCTCAGAGCTTTGGTACGTATATTTCTGCTTGGAAAACAGAACAGATTTTAGTACCTTTTAAAGATCGAGTCCACATTTTCATACATTCAGTATAAAATGTGCGGTTTGAATTCCTACTTTTTCAAATCCTCTCTTTCATTTTACCGCAGCTTTGGGTACGTTCGTAAATGCGTCACTGCGCTGCATCAGTGACTTCAAATGCCTATATATATATATCAATGAAGTAGATGTGGACCAAAAAATTGTCCAATACTCCACAAAAAAAATAGTCACACAAAAAAAAAATATATAAATAAAAAAATTTATATGTAATTACTTTTTTACCGGCATTAAAAATAGTTTGCATTTCTGATGCAGCACAGTGATGCATTTACGAACGTACCAATAACACGCACACTTTGGAAAGAATTAAAAGAAAAGAACAATATTCAAGATGTTTATGTGGAATAGCCTCCAAAAAAATTAATAATATAATAACATAAATAGCGGAGGAATGCACATGTTGATATAAGATTTTGCACAAATTTGTTCCATAATTTAACACAGGTACCATATAAATCCCACTACTGAAGTATTTTTACTGACGGTGGAGGGTATCAAAGACTCGGCATAGCCAAATATAGCTCTCTAACTAGTTTTTTTTATGGGCATAGTTGAACACAAAGTGATTGATGGTTTAAATATTTCAAAACTTTAAGATAAACATACATACATGCAATCTCATATTCTATTACAATCCTAAATTTGTTCCCTTTTATTTAGAGCATCCTTTTTTAAATAAGGACACACATGTATGTATGTCAACACAAATATTTTCACGCAGCTACTGGAATAAAACAATATCTAACCTTAACCAATAATTGAAAAACTATTATAAACAAAAGATTTTCCATCTATAAAACCTGTATGCTGATGAAGATTCTATCATTAACAATCTATTCAGTCATCTATCACAATAATGTCATTGCCCAAAGAAAGTAACCCATCAGCACCCATACAACGTTTTAGAGTGGGAATACTTTTAAATACAACAAACACATACTCCGCAATGACAGACATGTGCATGTAATTTTCTCGGATATTAACAATTTCCCAACAAAATAAAAGACTCCTCCAAAATAAAAGGAAAATATTCTCGAGAGTACCACAAATCTAAACATTTTCCATATGCCTTTGAAAAATTGAACTAAAATGAAGAATAAATGTTGTAGAAAATTACCAACTTATGTAATCTTGGTTGGCATCATTTATCAACTGGACATTTAGTAATTTTTCTTACTTTTCTACGGATGTATGTCGTCATACATCAGAAAGTCAGACCGGTAAACGCACGTCCATCCACCTACCATTTTTTACTTCTCATACATTTTACCAACTACATATTTGGGCTTATGTGTTGTTTGTAGGCTTTTCGTTTGGAGTAGTGCTTTTTGGGTTGTTAAATGTTACCGGAAACTGTCACTTCATTTGGCAATTATAGTTGAGTGAATTTGTCATTTTGTAGTTTAAAGGTAATTTTCGTAGCCCAAAAAGGTTTAATCATCGTCATCATGGCTGATGAAAAATAATTGAAATATCCTTGTTGGTAATAGATTTCAATAATAGTTGTGGTCATTTGTTGTCCTTTTCTAGTTTGCTAGTCCTTCCTTGAAGGTAGGCAATAATAATGGTATTTTGGTTATTGGCTTTTATTTGAGAACTTCTTAAGTGGGGAAAATTTGTCTTACTTAATTTATAATTGTTTGAAAAATGGCAAAGTACTTTTTAGACATTCCATTAAAGATGAGAGTACGTACATGGGGAAACGTACATATTATAAAGGAAATATATTTTGTTTATACCCTACACAACTAAGATCACTAAAGGTGAAAAGGGTATTATGCGTTTGTGCTGGTTATTATAACGTTAAGGAATAATTGTACACCGATCGACTCGGGAATCTGAGTATCTGTATAAAAAGTTGTGATAAATGTTTAAGATGATTTTATGAAATCCGGTGCATAAGCGTTTTCTAACCAAATGACGGAATCTATTGAATTTGCTAAAAATTGATATATGATTTCAACTACTCCCAATCGCCCCGATAAGGCTTATAGATTTCGAACGAGGTGCTGATAGCAATTCTAAAAATAATTTCATGCAAATTAGCGCACATAAATCTTTTTGCCTAAAACGCAGTTTTTAGACCTTTTTTAACAATCTTAATATTGGTAAAAACGGTCCATGATTTTCTAATCCCATAAAAATTATCTACCAAATTGTTAAGCTAGTTATTCGAATTTTAAAATATTATTAAATTAAATATTGTTTAAAAGTCTTTTTTAGCCCAAGGAACGAGTTTTTTTAATAAGTTTCCTGATTTGACTAATAATCATACAAAATATCTTCTGAAATAAGATTTGAACCGCACAATCCATTGAAAAATGTGGGGAAACATTGAAAAACTTTACATTATTAATCTTCTATATATAAATCGGCAAAGGCAAAAGAGTTCAGAACAGTTTCCTGTTTTCACAAATAATTTTCGGGAATGAAATATTTTATTAATTAGTTCATTTATTAATGATGTGCTAATAATCCCAATTTTTAAATGAAAACACTGAAATTTATTGTTGTGGGAAAGCTAGTTTCTATGCGCATTTCGCTGGTTGCTTAGGCCAGCTCGTCAGGAAACTTTTTCCAAATACTTTAGAAAAGCTAAAAATATTATACAAGTAAGACCATAAAGTAAATAAGAATTTTAAAACACTCAGCTCTTACATGTAACAATATCAAAGCTTCAACAAAGACACAACAATAAACCGTAAATTTTTCTTTCTTACATTTCCCTACAATTGGCTGATTTTTTTCCAACACGAATTGTAGTTGTAAGAGGATAGAAAGAAGAAAAAAACAAAATTAAAAAAAAACAAGTTGCTTAAATAAAGCAGCTTGCCATTTCAATTTTTTATTTGCCGGGCACATGCAAATTTATTATCAAAAATTATTTTCGGGAATGAAATATTTTATTAATTAGTTCATTTAAATATTTTATTAAAATATATGGGTTTAAAACAGGGTAAAAACTCGTAAATTGGGTAATTTTATATCTCCAAAACTATTAGATATAAAAAAAATGTAACACTTATCATCCTTCATTAGAAAAATATGTGGTCTGGTACTTTTTTGAAATTCGACCCTTTTTGGATTTCTTTGCCACCCCATCTATCTTTAAAACCAATAAACATAGAAAAAAAGTGTATACCAAATTCGTAGCAAATATAAATTTGGTACTTTTTTGAAATTCGAATGTTTAAGGTGTGAAAATTTTACCTTTTTTTGGTACTTTTTTCAAAACATTTTTCAGTGAATAAAAACCTATAAACCTAAGACCTAATGACAACGGATAAGACAAGATCTAAAGTAATGGTACTTTTTTGTTTTTCAACTGGTACCTTTTGAATTTCGTTAATATTGAACCTGAAAACATAAATTCAAACATGCATGGTTCTGAGTAAATAAGAATCTGTAAGGGGGAGATTTTGCTACTTTTTCGTTCTGCAACTGGTATTTTTGATTTTCGTTAATATTGGATCTATAAACATAAATTTAAACAATGAATGTCCTATGAGAATCTATAAAAGTGATCTTTTTGGTACTTTTTTGCTCTTTAACTGGTACTTGTTGAATTTCCGTTAGTATTAGACCAAGAAACATAAAATTAAACATGCACGGACCTGAGTAAATAAGAATATATAGAGGGTTCTTTTTGGTACTTTTTCGTGCTTTAACTGGTACTTTTCGAATTTTAATTTATACTGAATCTAGAAATATTAAACTCAACATGCCAGTGTCCAGAGTGATTGAGAAACTATAAGAGGAAATTTTTTATACTTTTTCGATTGTCAATTGGTACTATCTGATAGTTATTAAATTATTGAATTCACAGAACTAAGGTAATTATTTACTGACTTTAGTGGAAGATAATAATGGAACGAATCAAGGCCTATCAAATAGGTCTTCTTACTGCTACAACAATACAAAAAACAGCAGGCAATTTGTTTGTTGAAAATTCCTCACGGTTGTCAAACCGTTTTTCCTTACCGTTGAAATTACCAAAATAGTTTTTCCTATCCGGTACTATTTTGGTAATTTCAACGGTAATTTTGCCTACGTATTTTTTCCTTTAAGTTTTCTTTTAAAATTTGGTAACATTTGGGTGATTACATGTCAAATTGACCAACAATGGGACCCGACCGCTTTTTTTACCCCAAACTGTTCTTTAAAAATCCTGAAATTTTGAAGGAGGTGTTTTTTTTTTCTTTTTTAAGAGATGAATTTTTTTCTTTTGCTACCTGTAAAAAATAATTCTAAAGTAAAATTTTGTATTGCTTGTAGCCCCAAGTATTCTCTTTAAAATGACATACAAATCATCTTCGTATGTGCAGCTGTTTATGAGATATTGAAAAAATAAACTCAACACATTTGGCTAATTCGGCGAAATTATGACATTTTAAAAATGACGTAACTTTTAAAAAAAAATGTTTAAATTTTTTTTTAGTTATATGTTCGGTATAGGATGAAAGGAACCTTCACACCAAATTTCATTCAAATCGAAAGGGGTCGGGTCCCACTCTTGGTCGATTTGAAATGGAATTTCCCATTTGTATTTTTATTAATTTGTTGAATTAACTGTCAATAATCGATGGTGTAAACTACACTACAGTTTCACCAGTAGGTAAGACATACGTGTTGAAATTATGATAAATTCGTTACACCATAGATAACTATATATACAGTTGGATACCTATTTGTAGAAATTTCGGGCATAAGTCATAATTTATCACAAATAACTTAAATGCAAATATAAATAAAATTGAGCGCAGTATTGCAGTTCATCTGACTGCTAACCTTTTCCTTAGTTCAGCTGTTAGAAACCATGGCAATTATCAATAATTGCCATATTGACTTATCATATAGTCGGGCTTGGATAACTATATAGTCATACAATACAGTATTTAAAAACATATTTTCAGGAGTGTACTCCATTTTGGACCCATGGGCAGTCATGGACTCGCCAGAACAAAATAATGTTATGAGTTTATGAGTCACGTAAAAGTTTTTGTGCCGAATGTTATTTAGATATATTCATCATAATGAGATTTGCTTGCTTTTAAATGATTCCAGGAATGTGGTGGATTTTTAACCCCCCCGGGAGTAGTGTTTATATGGGAGCTGTGCTCAAATACGAACCGATTCTAACTTAATGCGTGGAGCCTTTTCAAAGAAAGTTGCATTAAGTTATAGAGGAAAAAGTCTTTACAAAAGACTTACTGCCTGATTTTGAAATAAAAAAATAAAATTTTCGTTTGGGAATTTATATTGAAAACAAAAACTTATTTGAGCTTTTTTTACTATTATTTCAATATAAATTTCCAAACGAGAATTTTTATTGTTATTCCTCTATAACTTTATGCAACTGTCTTATGCTCCACTAAGTCGTGTCTTTAAAATAACAATTCCAATGACGTGGTTGTACATTAGACACCATGTGATGGCTTATATTTTCCAAGTTCTGTTTTATAAACTTTTGAAATTATTTTTTATTTTAGATTAATGTTATAGCTTGTTTTTTGCTCTAATCTATTTTTAAGAACAAAACGACAATTGATTTAAAACAATATTTAATGGCATGGCACAAAATGGTCCTTAAAAACTTACTCTTATAGAAAAAAAAAAAAAAAAAAAATAATAAATTCCTATTTGTGTTTTACAAGTTTTACACTAGGTTCACAGAAAAAAATTTTGCCCCAATTAAAGCTTTAATCAAAAATAAAATCAGTTTTATTTAAAAATTTAATCAAGTAAATTAAAAGCTTAGTCAAGTGAATTAAAAGCTTAATTGATACTATTAATTTGCACCATTCACTTGATTGAACGCAAATTTTTTTTCTGTGTTGAGTTAAAATCTGAGATAACTAGCATAGAAAAAATGAAATCATTTTAATGGTTTAATAAAAAGTCCATTGAACCAGACATTTTAACATGGATATGTCAAATTATTTGATCCAAAGCTCACAATCTGCTCTCCGCGGCTTTTAAAAGTTCCAAATGATGTTCTTAGAACAGAGAAGAGTTTGCTTTGTATTAGAGCGAACCATCAAAACAAAAATAATAAAAAATATAAAATAGCGAAACAATTTTATTGACGTGTTGCTTAGGAGACACTACAAAAATATAACAATAATACAAATTTTTAGTAATGTGGTTATTTTATTGAACTGTTAATGGTTTTTAATCCAAATTTAGATATTTTTTTAATTAGGCTTAAGTTCATTGAATTTAATTTTCATTAAATTATTTTTATGAAGACAGGAATTTTACAACATGAAATTAATTAAAATTTTTTTATTGATAATTGTTCATTCTTGACTGCGCTGAGATTTGAACCCAGACGTTCACGGACAGGTTGCCCAGACTAGTTTCGATTGTTTTACTCACTCGACTATTGAGGCCGGGCGACGTCAAAAGTCAAACATCAATCCTTAAACCAAATGGTATTTCACTTTGGTAGATCGAAATTTGCTTTTTGAATGAATGATTATCTATTTTAATTGATTTACATGTTCTTCCTAACTTCTGTTTTTTCGTACTTTTTGTCAAGAATTCTTCTTGAAGTCCAAAGTACATTTTTTTATTTTTGATTTTTTTGTCTTTCTTTTTTCTTGTTGACTTTTTTCAGCACAACTTGAAGGACAAACGTAAACATAGCTCGTGCTTTAGCTGTTAACAATAATTAGTATTGCGGTTATTTTATTGAACTGTTAATGGGTTTTTCTCCAAATTTCTATATTTTAACCAGGCTTAAGTTTATTGAATTTAATTTTCATTAAATTATTTTTATGAAGAAAGGAATTTTACAACATGAAATATATTAAAATTTACTGATAATTTTTCATTCTTGACTGAGCTGGGAAAATAAATTAATGAAAATTAAATTCAATGAACTTAAGTCTGATAAAAAAATATCGAAATTTGGATTAAAAACCATTAACAGTTCAATGAAATAACCACAATACTTATTATTGTTAACAGCTAGGGCACGAGCTATATGTTTACATTATAACAATAATATTGAGATGGTTGTTTCTCAGACACCTACCTTAATATTGTCGTGGTTGTCTTGAAGACACTTTTTTGCTCAGCGCGATGCGTGCGCTCTATTTGATCGCGTTAATCACGCCAACGCACACATGAAAGCGTATTAAGAAGGTACTGAATGCGTGAGATCCGATGTTTGAACAAGAACGAAGAATCCCGTTTTTCTTTCATTGGTGTCTGCTTAACAACCACGTCAGTCGCAGAGGGTTAAATCTGCCTAACCATCTATCATGCTTTTGCTTTTAATTCTATTTGGTTTACTGATGTAAATTTTGATAGCTCTTTTAGGAAGCAGTCATTAATATTTTCCTCTGTATCAAGATACTGCCACTTTCGAAGTGATAGTCGGTTTTTCGATCCATTGTCTTCATATTCCAAGTGGGAAACAACAATTGTTTCCATTTTTTGCATTGATATCTGGAACCATTCTTTATATTGAGCGTAAAAAACAAAATGTTCATATTATCTGATAGTTAACCCTAGAACGTCATACTTCGTCGAATTGAGAACGCATGTTTCTATTTCGTATATCTTTTTCTGTATTGGTGTCCCTTTTAAGCTGATTTTTTATATAGCGGTAGCCGCTGATATACTCTTGATGTGTGAGCTTGCATAGCTATCTACACATTGGATAAATAGGGGTTTCTTTGCATATGCGTCGTCGAAAGGACGAATTATGAAGTTTAGTATTTAGTATTAGTATTCTAGTCCTTGCAAATAAAGCAGGTTTTACCGATAGAGAAATTACAGATTTGCGTATATTGTCCTCCGTTTAAATGATGAACGACAAAATTTTAGGTCTTAAAATGCAAAAAAGTTCATTAGAAATTTGTGCCTCTTGAAGAAATTGAAGACTAAACCTACTAAAAATCTTATCCTCTTTTCATTTAGTTAGTTAATTTTATGATGCAAACAATTTTGATGGATTATGTATTTTGAAGTTAACTATTTTCATAAATGTTTTTTGTTAAGTTCATAAAGTAGAACTCTGAAACCATAGTATAGAACTAGTATGCCGACTCTTGGACAGGTACCTGACTCAAATATCAAGTACCTACTAGAGGTTTGTATTAGTAAGATTTTTTTTAAATCTTTTGGTGTTTAAAACTATTTTCACCCCTAAACATAGTTGCACAAAAACGTAAGGATGTGGCAAAAAAAGATTTTCTAAAATAAAATTGTCTTAATTTTCGTTAAATTTATTTAATGCTGTCTGCATTTATAAACTTTAAAAAACAATGTTTGTTTAATTTTCATTCTGCAATATCGGAAAATATTTAAATAATTTAAGATATCAAATATTTTTTTCATACCACAAAATACTACTCTGCTGGTTTTAATAATATTAACAACAGAAAAAAACTAGCGTAAAAAATATTTATTTAAAAATTTTTAGTTTGTCAAAAATAAAAAACATTTTGCAAAAGCAAATGCAAACTGCGTTAGAAAAAATTGTTAATTATGTGTTTGTGTCATAAAATTAAACAAAAAGTCTTATATTGTGAAAAATTTTAAATAGAAATTTTAAAATTTTGTTTTTGCTGTTTTTATGTGTGTTGAATTCACACAGAACGTATATGTGTGAGGGGTGAACTAAAGTTGAGAACGCTCTCTCCAGTTGGCAAACTAGTTGTATACTATGTCTGAAACCTTCTGGTTTAATTAAATAATATTATAATCAGAGTATTTATTTATTTTATTTTATTTATATCAGTAACAAATTATTGAACAAGGGAAGTTTCAATTATATTTTGTAAGCATTTCATCCTTTTTGCTCTTGTGTATATCACCGTCGTCAATTCGACGAAGTATAACGTTTACGTCATTAAAATGAGTGTGATATTCTAGGGTTAATATTAAAAATATGAACATTCCCATTGAATATTTTCTTATACCGAGCCTCGACTGTACCGCAAAAAAAATGTTACCCCCTCTAAAACTATCTCTTTCGATTTTTTAAATTCTATAAACTTTTTGACTTTAGTTATATAAACAACACTTGACACAATTAAATACAGTTAGAAGCAGCAGTGATTGGTGGGAGCTGGCTAATTCTTCCACATTTCAGTAATATATTGCAAAGTAATGAGGAAACTCATTGCATAAGCTGGGCTATGCCATATGTTATTGATGCCGTGTTTGACTCTCCCATAGAATATAGCGAGTTGTATAATTGTAAAAACACTAAACACTTCTATAAGCATGCGCCAGTTTGTTTTCTGAAGGAAATATTAAGTATATTTAATAAAATGATTCTTTATGAGCAAATTCCTAAAAGTTTCCGCAAATCAATTTTAATTCCGCTCTTCAAAAAGGGTGATCCAAAGCTGCCAGCTAATTATCGTGGCCTGTCATTGATTGACGCCATATATGCAAAATATTTAATTCCATTTTACTAAACAGATTAACGTTCTGGATTGACAGCAATAATATTTTGAATGAATACCAAGCTGGTTTCAGAAAACATTATGCCACTGTAGATAATATCTTCAATCTTACAAATATCTTTAATATTAACCAGGCAGCTGGTAAAAATACATATGCATCGTTTGTAGATTTTTCATGTGCCTTTGATACTATTCCTCGGAACAGCTTATTCTACAAGCTTTCAAGTATGGGACTTTCTTCCAAAATTATAAGAATATTGCAAAGTAACTATAAGGAGACTGACTAAGGAGACTTTTCATTGTATACTAACGATTAAGCTAATGAATTGCCAGGTGGTGTTAACATTGCTGGAGTTAACGTTAAGATTTTGCTTTATGCAGATGATATCGTTATTTTATCTGACACGGCAACCGGATTACAAAGGATGATTGACAAACTTTTTAAGTACTGTCTAATGTGATGTCTTAGAGTTAATCTGGACAAGTCTAAAATAGTTATTTTCCGTACTGGTACTAGAGCTGCCTCGGGTTTGAACTGGAAATATGGTCAGAACAATATCGAGATAGTAAACCGTTATAAATATTGTTACGTTACTGCCTTTTCAATAACGTTTTTGGTATGTCCTTTATAATAAACCTCTTGAGTTCTTTTATTGCAACTTTACTAAAATAAATAAAACACCTTAAACACTTTACTTTATATCTGTACTATAAACTATTCACGCCACTTTATTTAGAACTTATTCAATTTTACCACTTATAATTGCGATGCACACACTTAAATAATCGTACTAATACTCATTATCGATGACCACCTTCGCGGGTATTTTTACTCTGTTTGCTGTCATCTAGGTGTCTCTAGAGCATTCGACTCGTCGAAATGTCTGTAACATTTTCGACATTTCTGGGCCAATCGATTTTTCATTATCTTACAGCTAATAGCATTATGCATTAACACTGCGGCTGAATTTAAATTGATTTATACATCGATAAACTAAAGCATACTTTATGGGTTAAAAATAATCTTAACACTATTATCTTATACAGTTATCTATAAAAATCATAACATTACATTTGTACTAGAAAACTCTGCACAGTGGGTTTACATTAGAAATATGTGAAACTAATACAATAACATTTTAAACTAATAAAATTACTAATAAACTAAACTTATTCTTAACTAAAGTTACTTTCGTAACAATATCTTGGTGTTGATTTTACATAAACCTTATCTTTCAAAAAACACCTAAGTAATAAATTATCATCAGCAACACTAGCTATCAATTCCACTTGGTCCAAGTATATTAAAAATCCACGTATATCTACATAGAATATTTCATGCTGCGTCGAGATCAATCATGTTCTACGCTGCACAAGTTTGGGGTTTTAAAAAATCCGATGAAGTTGAGAAGCTATTTAGATTTTTAATTAAAAAGATGCTATATTTGCCTAATACAACACCCAACTATATGCTTTCTCTGGAAACAGGACTTGATCCATTATATCTCGCCACTATAAAGTTACATTTTTCTTATATTGATAAAGTTCTGAGTATCTGAGCTACCTAAACAAGGGCGGTAAGCGTTTTTTTAATCATGAAAATTCTATTTCAAATACATTTTCAATAAAACAAATCGACATAGCGATTTGTCAAGTAGGATTTTCCAGCCGGGTGGTGTCGAATTCGCGTTTTTAAGGTTTTTTTCGTATAAACTTTATGCAAATGAAAAGTTTTGACATACCAAAATCGCTTGGCGCTCTTATTTAGGTAGCTCAGTATGAATGCAAACAGATTACCTCGAATTTTGGCAAATTGTTTTGTTTTTGTTGTTTTTATGTGTGCTGAATTCACACAGATCGTATATGTGTAAGGGGTGAACTAAAACATTGAGAACGCTCTCTCCAGCTGGCATACTAGTTCTATACTATGATTTAGGCATTACAGTATGACGGTCTCCCGGTAAATGACTCATATGAAAAATCTTTCGGAGAATAATTAAGTAGGCATGAAAATATTTTTGATTAAAAATTTTATATTTTCATATGTTTTTTGAATATAAAGTAACTCAAAGTATACAAAAAAAATTTAAGCCATCTAGGCAAATCCTGATTTATGTATGTCTCTTCTCCATTTAAATACACAATGTTTATAAAAAATTTAGAGCAACGAAACTATAAAATATTTTGTAATTTTGTTAAAAATTCTATTACTTAGTTGAAAATGAAATTTATCTTGTGAGTACTTATGCGCTGTTGTAAAGAACTCAAATTTGTTTGTTAGTTTGATAAATATCTTGCATTTAAGTAAATTAGTAATCGTGCAAAAACTAAACAATTGTCCAGAGCTTAAAATGACGATTACGAGATAAAAAGTAAAGACTCCTTTCTGCCTTAACAACACAATCCACTGAGTGATTGGTATGAGTAACACTATCAATTTGGTTCCTTATTCCACATGTGTGCATTTGCTGGGATGAAGTGAAAACTTACAATTTTTTTTTTGTCAAGTCTGTTTTTGCGTTTGTATGTGTGTGTGTGTGTGTGTATGTTTTAAGTTTACAGTGCGTTAACGATAACTTTTTTCTTGTTGTTTTTCTTTTCGTTATTATTGTAAGATATGTTAACGACTGCAATAAATAAACGGATAATATCTGTTTAGGCCTCAAAATAAATGTGTATTTCTTAACTTTCGTTGTAGTTGATATTCTATTACACACTATATGCCACTCCACCATTTGACATACATATTCATTTGGTTTCAAGTCATTTCTTAATCGTACATATAATATTTACAAAAGCGGGAATCTAAGTATCTTTCATAGAGATTAAGTCATACGTACACGTTTTTCTATTAGATTTTTTTCTTCTGTTTTTTCCTCAATTTAGCCATCTTTGGTATAGTGTGTGACAAATAAAGCAAGAAAATAAACCCTCGACTCAACAATACCACCCATTTGATTCAAAATATTTATATACAAAAACTCTTGCAAGGTTCTAATACACAAATACAAATGCTTGTTAAAATTCATTAGTTGTATTAGTTTGTTTAGCTCTTATAAAAATATTTCATTTACTTTCACTTTTCTCTAAACCCCAACCCATCAATATCTTTTTTTCTTTTCTCTTATGCAAAATAATTGACGCCTCGATGAACTGTTGACACACATGACAATTTGTCTTGTTATTTGGCAAACTGATATTGCTCGTAGAATCAGCAACGGAATATGAATAGTACACATTAGTTCTTACTTTAAATTCATGGATTAAGTAATCGTTTATTATCTATGTTTGTCCATGGGTATTGCATTAGGGTGGTAGCTAAAGCAAAAATAGTATTTCCATACAATTGCACAGCAAACTAAAACATATGCAATAAATTTAAGCCAAAGACATAAAGGTTATTATATAAAACATATAGTTATAAAACATTAGAAAAAATCAATTTGCATTTTTTAAGTAGGGTATAATAACACTGTACAACAAAATCAAATTTTTCCCAAACTTACAAGGTCCGGCCTATAAATTTTGACAGCGGAGACAAAAAAAAGACACGTGTATTAGCGTTTTGAAAGTTTACATCTGAATTTCATTTGAGGGGGGTTAAATTTTCCCAGCTCTGACACATTCTTATTGTTAATCGGCATAAGAATGTGATCCTTAAATTTTTGGTATAAAATGTGTTCAGCAAATTTATGTAGAATGTTACGGAGAGCATTTTTATACAATATGTTAACCCTCTAACTCCTTAAGGTATAGGTCTTTTTGGGTCCTTCTTTTAAAAAAGAGCAAAAAACACCATTAAAACAGGGAATTAAGGGGTTAAAATGTTCCGCAAAAATATTATCCGTGAAATTTTACTATAAGTCTCTGAATACACCAAAAAGGAAAATTCATCCAGACAGTCAGAAATAAGACACAACAAAAGAGAGCTAAGGGCTAATTTCGCATGTATTAAGAATTTTATTTTACCCCAACAATTTAGCATGAAAAAAAATAGTTCAAATTTAACTAAAAACCACTAATATCTCTATTATTTTACCTTAGATAGCAAATTTAGATAGGCAGTATTCATTAATTACATTTTTTTTAGCTCTATGCAATTCCACTTCATTATCATACAATGTCCAGCATATTTCAGCGATAAGCGAATGAATGCTTTTGCCTTTATAGCGTTCTTCAATGGGTGCGCATGTCTGATGAAATTTTTCACCATGCCCATTAGATTCTGTTGACAACTGGTTCTCAAAGTAATCCATATGGGAATTTAAAAAATGAATTTTTGTTGACATATGAACGCCTATTTTTCAAAATCTTTAAGCATGGTGTCTAAGTATATTCGAGCAGTAGGAGAACGATTTTATTGTATATCAAATTATTAAAGGAATAATAAATTCTTAATAAATGCGAAATTATCCCTAAGCTCTCTTTTGTTGTGTCTTATTTCTGACTGTCTGGATGAATTTTCCGTTTTGGTGTATTAACAATAAGAATGTGCCAGAGCTGGGAAACTTTAACCCCTTCTCAAATGAAATTCAGATGTGAACTTTCAAAACGCCGATACACGTGTCTTTTTTTTTTTTTTGTCTCCTCTATCAAAATTTATAGGCCGGATCTTGTAATTTTTTTTTGTGTTGTACAGTGTAATATGCCGATTTACCTTATTTCAAAAAAAAGGTCCTCTGGTGTGAACACTACTTGCAAACTAAGGAATTAAGATTCTGTGACAAGTCAAGCGAAATGGTATATTTCCAGTAACAAGGGAAAAATGGCTGCCCCACACAATTAAAAAATTTGTGATATTATTTAAAAAATTAATTAAATTTTTACCGGTAAACAAACTAATAGTATCAATTAAACATTTAATTCACTTGATTAAACGTTTAATTCACTTGATTACATTTTTAATTAAAACTGTGGAGAATTGAATCTGTGCACATTTCAGTACTCGTCACAACTCGTCAGAATTAAAGTAATCACTAGCTTAGGGCTTACTTTCAATTGGCAACCGACACTAGTACGCGTCACTAATGTCCCTATAGCGGACCTTTCGTGATTCCCTGAGTCAGTGACCAAAGGCAAGACACTATTCACCAGATTACTCCATAGACATCACTGTAGACTCCAACCATTTCGATTTCCTGCAGAATAAAATGATCGATCTTAGTCCTACATAAGATAGAACATCCAAGCATTGCAATTCTGGTCGCCGAAAATCCTTATCCAAATATCCCCGATATTGTTCCCAACTTAGGCCTTTTCAAACATCATTGTAGCCTCTTTATACGGTTGATAAATCGTACCTTTATCTATCGGTAAGTTGTGAAATTGGGCCAAAATATTGTTTGATAAGTCCTCCTTCATATTATGGAACATTTGCAACAGAAACTTTGCTTAATTCCTAACCAAAAGTTCCTGATAAGAGGGTTTCCCCCCATATTTAGGGGTTTTCATTTCATTTAGGTTCATATTTAAGTGAACAAATTCTTAGGGGAAAAATTTGGGGAATATACATTTTTATTTGGGGCGGCTTAGGGGGTTTCACTATTTGCTTGTTTGTACATAACAATAACTAAGTAATATTAGATATATTTTACAGCTTGTATTTGGTTGAGAAAAAATAGTTTTTGAAAAGATTAAAACAAAAAAAAAGAAGAAGAAGAAAATTACCAGGAAACACTGTTCTAAACCAAAAAGAACTGTATGCACACTTTCCCATTCATCCTTCCCCTTTCGTAAACAAACTAAAATGTTTAGCAGCAAATGTTGTATGCGCTCTTCAAATTGCGGTAAGATTATCACTTGACATTGTTAAACTTGTAGTAAATACTAAGGAGATCGATTATTCGACTTTTTTCAAAAACCGGTTTTCGAATATTACGAATAGTTACCATTTAAAAAAACCGGTTTTTTAAATAACCGGTTAACCGGTTTCAATTCGAATACATTACAACACAAAAATCAAATAAGTTTTTGTAATAGAACGTTAATTTGAATAAAAATAAAACCATTCACAAAAGTAAGGAACCAACAAAATTCAAAGATATGACTTAATTTATGTTCAGACCTTACAAATATGTGACGATAAAATCCAAGTAAATGTGACCCGTAAATTGATCAAACTTTAGTTTTATTTTTAACAATTTTTATTTATTTACTAAGCTTTATTTGTAAGAAGATAATTGTATAATGTAATTTAGAAACTGTTAAATTAGGTTTGATCTAGATAAACATTTTGTAAAAGCAAATAAAAAATTATAGGAATTAAATAAATTTATTATTTGAGATATTCCCCAAATGTATTTTAAAATAGTTTTAATTTGTTGGTGGTTAATCATTTCTATATGAATCAGTAGACTTCAACCATATTTTTGAAAAGTTGCAAACAACACCTCTTAGCCAGGATTATATATTTTAAATTATTTTGTTTGTTGTGCTTAATTCCCTTTTTAAATAATTGATAAAAAAAATAATGAAATTTATTGTTTGAGGATAAGCTGTTTCTATGCGCATTTCACTGGTTGCTTATGCCAGATCGTCAGGAAACGTTCTCCTAAATAATTTTAGAAATGACAAAGCTATCAGCAAACAAAACTACAAAGGGAATGAGAATTACCTACAAACACTCAAAAAGTCTTCTTTGCAACGATATCACAGCTTAAACAAAATACCAAACAATAAATCAGTGATGAGTTTTATCTTTTCTTACATTTCCCGCTACAATTATTTGGAATTCTCCCGACATTAATTGTAGTTGTAAGTGGGTAAAGAAAAAACATATTAAAACCAAAAACAAAGTGTTTTTATTGTTTTCGCAAGAAATCAAAATAAAAACAATTTGCCCGTTCAGTTTTTTATGCACGTGCACTTGCTAAAATTTTTTTATATTTTAAATTATTTTATTTCAGCATTATAGAAACGAATAGTTATATGAACATGCGTTTTGTATAAAATATTTGCCAATTCGTCGACCACAATTTACAACCTTCCATGAAATTGTTTGATTTCTTCAGTATTGTTTTTAAGTTATTGGTGTAATAAATAAAACTGATGAATTGTTTCCATATCGTTGGTTCCCCCGAATTATTGTTGTTTAAGAGTTCTTCGTGCCTTAGCGGGCATTCCGTCCTCAGCAACACAACGGGTTAATATTTCACCCAATGATTAATTTTTGGCAGCGTGTTTTAGTAAAGTATTATTTGTCGGCTCTTTAGAACTATTTCAAACGGAGTTAAGTTTTATTTAGAGCACATCAATGTCAAACATGTGGACTAATTAAAGATGATTAATAAATCGTGCTGTGGAAAACACTTTGCAACTTATCCTTTTAGGGCACTTCAAGTACCTAACTTTGTCTTTTTAATCCCGTTCGAAATATCTCTTGAAGTAACATCTATATAAAAATAACTTTAATATTTAGAATACTCTCGCAAAAATTACTTATTACTTTTTAACTGCAAACGTTTTTAGTATTTTGAATAGTTGTTGGGTTTTTTACAAGGACACATTGTTCATAATGTTCTTTTTTAACTTTTGTTATATTTTGTCTTGACATTCTTCATAAAAAGTTTAAGTTTGCCCAATATTCAATTAGAAAAATACTTAAATTACGGGTACATCTGCAACAAGAGTAAGGTAAATGTATATAAATTACACATTAAAATAACCGGTTTAACCATTTTAAAAAAAATCACCGACTTGGGCAAGGCTAAAATAACCGGTTAAAACCGGTCGAATAATAACCGTTCGATCTTCCTAGTAAATACCATTTAATGACACAAAAACTTTGATTTAAATTGACTACTCTAGTAAGGAGTTTTCGAAACTTCCGGTGTAAAAACTCTGGGGAATCATAAAAATATTTTTCCGGAAATTTTTCTCAATAAAAACTCTTGTATTGAGATACAACTGGGCGCAAATAACTTATGTTCAAGCAAAAACTTCCTTCTTCAACATTGATATCATAGATCCAAGATGAGCCACATCTCCAAGATAAGCCTTACGGAAAAGTTAGTGTCGAGATAGAACTTAGTGCAAATAATGTATGCAATCCAGAACTAATAATATGTTTCCGAACTAAACTTTACATTCAAAAGTATTTTCGAAAATCACTTTCGTGTCCAAATCGTCGATTCCCCTGCTGAAAATCTATAATTTACCCCCGCACTCATTTATGGACCGGAAATTGCAGATTCGTTTTATTATTTTTTCTAGCATTTCCTTGCAAATATCTCTCTAAACTTAAATTCTTATGTTATTTTAATATTCATTGCTTTTATCGAGAACGAGTACCTCCCTAATGCAAATCTCTATTAACTTGTGTATGAGTCAAAGTGGGGATGTGAACTGGGTTATTTTTTGTATGGCTATGTCAAACATTATTTATACTTGACAAATATTACGAAATATGTTTGATATTTTTCAGGATTATCGAGGTGTTTTATTTTAATCCACTACCAAACAAAATAAACTTTTACTTAATTGTCTTAAACAATTACGATAAAAGGTTTTTTTGGCTAACACAACTATTACGAATGCTGTTAAAAAAAAACTTAAAATTGTTAACAAAATTTGTTAATAAATTAAAGATTGGAAAATTAAACTAATAATTTGTTGGTTTAAGTTCAACTGCCAACCGTAAATATATATGAAATTTATGTGCTATTTTAAAGTTTTTAAAAACTTTTTTTTTATTAAGAATCTGTTCTCTAATATCGATGAAAAACACTTTTTATACCCTTCGCCACTAGTGGTGAATGAGAGTCTACTAAGTTTGGCGCCATGAAATAAGTCCCCAAAATCAAAATGAAATAAGTCCCAAAAACAGTGCAGGAAGCAACAACAACGTTTTTTGGGGAGTTATTTCTTGTTTTTTGGGGACTTATTTAATTTTTGGTTTTGGGTTCGATTTCATCAGTAATGAAATAACTCCACACAAAAATATTTGGGGACATATTTCATTTTTAAACTACATATTTTAAAAGTCAAAATGAACGCAAATTATATTCTGTTTTATTTACTGCATACGTTTACCATACATAAAAAAAAATCTCTAATATCAGGATCCTAAGAGATCAGGATTATTTTTTAATCCCGAATTTCAAAAATCGGAAGCTCTTAATTCCGAACTTTATAATCTCGAATTTTAAAATCCCGTATCTAAGAATTCCGAATCGCTAACTAAAGCTTATCTGCATAGACGGCCTTCGGCCGGGCGCAAGCATATTTTCCTTTATGGTATAACAAACACCGGTTTCGCTAACTAATGCTGCTAAATTTGGCCTTGTGTCCGACCGAAGAACGGCTATGCAGAAAAGCTTTCCTTAGTGAAGCCGGTCTTTCTTACACCAAAGAGCCGAAAATCCTTGAGCCCGGCCGAAGGTGGAACCATGCTATCTAACGCGCATTTTTTTAAACAAATAATGAACAATTATGTTTTATATTGGGGTATTTTTTCATTGTAGAAATTGGGGTTTTATTTCATATGCAATGACTCCCTAAAAATTTGGGAATTATTTCATTTCTGTTTGGGGCGTTATTTCATTCCGTTGGGGGTTTTTTAATTTTTAAAATTGGGGATTTATTTCATGTGAAATAAGACCTCAAAAATTTTGGACTTATTTCATTTTGTTTTTGGGGAATTATTTCCTGGGGATTTATGTTATGCCGCCAGTAAGTTTTTCATTCCGTAAATTCATCTGTATTCATCTTAAACCCCATAAGTATAAATATCTTGGGTACTTGAGTAGTTCGAAGTCAATTTAGCCATGCCCGTCCTTCTGTCCGCTGACTTTTGAAAAAAAGAACCAGACAATTTTGGCCCAAATTTGTCTGGTTCTTAAAGGCGTTTTGGGATTGAACACCAGTACAATCAGTAGGAAAAGGGTTATGCACTCAAAAGTTGATTAAGCCCCCTAAAAAATTTATATTTTTGTTGCAAAAACGAACATAAATTGATGAAAATTTGCACAAATTTGCATTTTCTAGTATAAAAATGTTCTGAGGAATTATGATTATTTTATTGAATTCCGCTCGGCTTGGCAGCTAAGGGACAAAAGTTATGAAAAAGTAAGATGAAGAAAAGTAAATGCGAATTAAGAAAAAATGCCGGTTTCGATTTCCAGGAAGAAATCCTGGGTGGATATATCATTTTTATAAATAACTTGAGAATCGCTGTTAACGGAAAATTGATAAACCATAAGCACGATTATAAAAAACCGCGATTGAATACACTTTAGGATAAATTCTATAAATAGTTCTTGTACACGAATAGAAAACGCGTCAAACCTTGATGTATTTTGACATCAGTGCTATGAAAAGTGTCTTCGAATTTGACTCCAATGACACTTGTCAGCATTGTGATGTCAGCCTTTACATCACTTGCCTATATTGTCATCACGGGCAAAAACTGAAATAACGTCAACAATGGATTGACACATCGGTATCACAGAAATGACGAGTCGGAGTCAGTTTAATAAAACATGTCGGCAGTGCGATGACCCTGTAACATCGTGGAAAGGACTCATTAGACTCAATTTACTGACAAAATTAATGACAGTTGTTCATTTAATTGAGTCATTGGGAATGACTTAAGTCAGAATATTATTATTTATTTACCCGTTACACATGTTTGATGTATTTAACCTAATAAATTAAAAAATTGAAAATGGCAATTTTCGCTTGTATTTTAACTTTTTAAACATGAAAATATCTTATGTTAATAATACACAAAATGTGGCATCGAATGTCACTGTAGTCATAGCGTAGATGACGCATAAACTATGACAAAATTGTATGATAACGGTCGTTATTGGATTGATATCACGTTTTGCCTCATTGATGCCATTTGTAATAACATTTATGTCACAATTCTCATGTTAAAGCATCATCAATATGAATATGCATTTTTCTCTGAGTGTAGTTAAAAATAAACACATACATAAAGTGTACACGCAAAGAAAAAACATGTTTAAATATGGTCACCTCCAACAAAACTATTTTTAAAGAAAATTTTAAACATATTATGTTTAAATTTAACCATATTATTATCACCGACAACCATATTATGGTTATATGTGTCCTCCATCAAGAAGCCATAACCATATTATGGTTATCGGATAAAAAACGCAAAGGAAGTAAATACGCAGAATTTGAAAGACGAACGCTGTAAATATTAGAAACATTAAATTTTGTAGGAAAAATTAATTAAAAGAAAAAATACGCGAGAAAATATTTCTAAGAATGGAAAAGGATAAAAAGTTCCATTTATTAAAGATTTTTGACGATACTGCCTTTTTTGCTGACATTGTTTTTATGGGCAGCTTACAATTGCAAATTATTTGGTAAACGTTTTGATTTTCTTGTAACGTAGAATTCGATCTAACAAGAACAAAATGTATAGTGCAAAACGTGTTTTTATCTGCAAGGACAAGCTTAACAAGTTTTGTTTTGCTTGTGGAGTTTATAATTTTGCGCAGGCATCAAATTTTTCAAGGCAATTACAAAATGCATTTTGGCTGTATTTTAAAGTCAATCTGGTAAATATTTCGAAATCTTGGACCCCAAATACTTTATGCAATTCATGCAAAACTCGTTTAACTACATACATTTTGGGTTTAAAAAATTTGCCTTCAGAATCTTAAGTTGATTTCCTATACCGCAGTCGGTATATGCCATTTGATTATCCTGCAATTTGGCGTGAACCTACGAACCATTACGTTGACTGTTATTTTTGCTTAGCCAAGGTAAAGCAAAATAGACGTCATAAGTCTGTTCAATATGCAGATGTAAACTCATTCACAAAACCAACTCCTCATATGCCTGAATTAAATTAATATTAATTTGTATATCTTACTTAAAAAAGGAGCAAATATGTCTTTAGAAATACACCTTTTGCTTTCCCACTTAAATTTCTTCCCAAATAACCTCGGCGATTAAAGTGACGAGCATGGTGAGCGCCTTCACCAACAAATACAATAAATGGAGCGTCCGTATCAAGGGCCGTATGATGAGGCGATTCTGGGCGACTATTATTGTTTCCTTGTGCGAGAGACAATCACAATAGGCAAAGCCATTCAACAGTTTAATATTTACTGTTCTGTTTTTTTTTTTTTTATTTGATAAGAATCGAAAAGTGGGATAATTCAATTGATCTACTGTAACTTCCTATTTCCTATGTTCGTATTGAAATAAAATAACGTAATAAGTGATAAGACTTAAGAAAATTTATAGTTTGGTTTTAAAAAAAGAAGTTGAAAAATGCTAAGTTCTAAAAAATCATTAAAATTTTTGTGAAATTTTAAATTTGGTCCACTGTAAGTCAGTCATTTCTTGAGCAATATTTACAAACGACTTGTGGGTGTTTGGGTAATTTTGTTATCTTTCAAGAAAAAAAAAACATATAAATCAGCCATTGAATATTTTCGAAGATATTTTTATGAAAGTTACATCATCTATTTTTAAAAATGCGAAAAGCGGTAATTTTGCAATTTTGTTCTACTTTTGACCATTCTGACTTCATTTTTGGGTTCAGCGTACAATTTTACATAAGGATTAGCTGTCAGATTCATTTGATCACGACTTTGTTGAAAATTTGTGACACAGTGTAATTAGCAATAGTGTATTGGTACTAAAGTAATCGTTCTTATTAAGATCGTCGAAGTCGGCAAAAACGGGCACGAAACAGATATTCTAATTTTTCAAATTTGGATGTATAAAATTTAAAATTTTTTCACTATAGATTAAAGAAACTTGAAATAAAATTAGATTTTAATTTCCCCTAAACATAATCCATTTAACAACAATGAAATTTAATACAATATTAGTTTACATTCTTTATAACACATTAACTCTTTCTCCCTTTACCATAAAAACACGAAAAAGGGATTTTAAATTCCAATAATAAACGCAAATGTTTGACAATTTTGAAATAAAAAAAAAAGATTATTGTAATTGCGCAAAAACTGGAAAATTATTTACGCATTTTAGATTATTTTTCTAATATTAAAATTACCTTTTTGTGAGCGTACGTTGTTCACATGTTAAAAATCAGGAGGACAAGGGACAAATGAACATTGAAAACACCCGCTGTTCGAACAATGATGATGTTTAAATCAACGCATTATTATACAACATAACGGCAGCAACAACATTAATACATACAAACGATAATTTTTATATGGCGACTACATACACATCCATTGATGTGAAGGGTGTTTTTTAGGACCGATAGAGCTTGGAATTTTCTGAAAATAACACAAAAAATTAAGTTTTATCAAAACAATTTTTATTTGAAAGATCATGGCATTATGTTTTTAAAATGTTTTCGGGCACATGGGTATCGTGGCTGTTCTTGACGAAGCGCATTTTGGACGCCCAATTTGGGGTCACTTTTTTAAGAATTGCTGGCCGTATGTCACAAGTAACACGATTAATGTTGGCCTATAAGGCGTCAATTGTTGCTTGTTTTTCCGTGACTTCACGTAGCCTCACAGGTAAAAATCGAGAGGTGTCTAACAACCTTGGACGCCAATTGACAAGCCCATTCCTCAGAGTCATCTCTTCGCCAAATTTTGCTTTCAATATGCTGATGGTTGCGATCGCCGTATGAAACGTAACGATACATGCTAAACCTGCACCTCACCCGGATCAATTTTATTAATAATGGTGTGGCAGCGACCTCTTTACTGAACATAATACAAGCTCCGACTTCATTTTTAAAGATAAAAGTACCGATAATTCCACCAGCGTGGAAACCGCACCAAAGGGCGAGTTCTTTTTCTATGAAATAGATATATAGGGTCTGTTGTCGATCGATTTAATTTCACATGCGGCAGTCTTATAAAGCTAAACCTAAACTTAACCTTATCGCTGAGCACAGTTTTGCAATAACACATCCCTGAGTGATTTTCAAAGTAAATTTGGATTATTTGGTATCGTTTTCGTTATTCTTTTCAAGATAAATTGCCAGAGTATTCTTGTCATGACTCTCGAAAATTAAGCGCAGTATCACAATTCGTTTGGCAGCTAAGCCTTTAGTAAGTGCTATCGGTCCTGAAAAAACACCCTTTTAATAAAAGTATGCAGAAAGGTAAGAATTTCCACCTTGCACTACACTCTGTCTCAGGGTGGTGACCATAAAAGCTCTAAAATGAGCACAATTCAGTGACTACTAACACCACATACCCACTGGTTAAATTCAAAAAAGGGAATTTTGTAAATTTATCAAACAACATAAATGTTTAAAATTTCATTGGCGGGGAGTCTGGTCCAGTGTTTAAGTCACATGTTTCTGCAACACCGGCGAAGGTAACATTTTTCACAGTAGATAAAAATAAAAAGGGTTTCAAATGATTTGTGGTATAAAAAGAAGCTGTGAATTTGCTTGTTTTTGTGCTGGAGTAGAGATAAGCAAAAAAAAAAAAAATTATTATTCTTCTATGAATTTTTGGTTGAATGAAACCACCCTCTGAATGAAATGTTTTTTTTTTTTTGCAATATCTGGATTTTGTATTGTCACCGTCTGACGTCATGTGTTTGAATTGTATTGTTATTTTTCGGGTTGCTTTACACATTGACATTTTTGCTACAGAAATCACATCGATTAGTTACACCTTTTGATTTTCTATAGACTTTGCTAAAAAAAAATCAACAATAACTGAAACAAAAATCAAATTTGGGGTACGATTTGGAAAAGGTTGTAGTAATTTTAAGTGATACTAGAAAATGTTATTGAAATATATATTGTACATGCCGCATTTGATAATAAAGAGGGTATTAACTCAAAATTTTTATTTTTTAGTTTTTGGACGAAATCGAAGCGTAATATTCATATCTACCTGCTGTAAAAATATCATTCAATTTCCTTTTTCATATATCTTTAATATCAAATTGAAAATTTTTTCGGTTGCACTGAAAAGTTCTATATTTTGAGTTAATACCCTCTTTATGATCAAGTGCGATGTATTAAAAAAAATGTAAAACATACTTTCAAGTATTTTTAAAAGAATTTTGATCTTACTATTAAATCTCTTAAATACTCCTTACAAACCTGCTTCGGAGTGTCATGGATCTTCAAATTGTTTATATATTTTTAAAAATTTTTAAGAATTCGTTCACTTGCCTTACTGCATCTCTGTATGTCTTATTGCGTAGCGCATAAATGTGTGCTTGCTTTTAAAATGTATCATTAGTGCTTCGCAAAATAAAAATTTTTTATTGGGATATATTTAGTACATCCCAGCAAAAACTTTACTTACGAGGTAAGTTAGCAAGTAACATTGGATAAAAATAAACACTACTTATTTTTCGGCTGAATAACTACTTATTTTTGTTCGAGGTGTCCACAGAATTCAGTACTTACAATGCACTTACTAGAAGTCAAAAAACATCTAGTTATTATTTAACTACGTGTAAGTTGAATTGTAAGTACTTACAATATACTTAAAAGCATCCAAAAAATCACAAGCTACTATTTAGCTGCCAGTAAGTAACATTGTAACTAGTTATTTTTCTGCTATAAGGGAGTTAAAAATATGTAGTTACTCCTGACTTACGGGAGGCGAAAATCTCACTACTTACGCAAATACTGAACTAATAAGTGGTTATTGAGCAGATTGTTAGTAAGCAAATATTCAGTAGTGAAAATAATAGAAGTAATAAGTAGTTGCTGAGGTCATTACGAGTAAGTACTTATTGAAGTTTTCAGAATAATGACAATTGTAATGACAACTACTTACCAGGTAACGTATGAAATAACTACCACCTATTACCAAAATTCAAAATGTTTTTCCTGGGATATTAAGCCGAAGGTAAAAGTTGAATTACTTAAAATTTTATCGATATCCACTCTTCTATACTTCCACTCTATCCATCCTATTTGGACATTTTTCAAAATGTTCTTTTTCAATTTTATCCTTATAACAACTCGTCTTGTTCCAAAAAAAGGCAACCCTTGGTCCCAGTAAAGATATTTTATATATCCATATTCATAAAAAATATTTTTGATTAATAAAAGGTTTATTAAACAAATTTTCATAGAAAATTCGTTTCGTAAACCTGCTATAAACCTAAAATATTTTTTATGAATATGGAGGTAAGATCCCGATTATTGAGCATAAAAAAAAGTCTTACCGATGCAGTCAAATGTTATGGAATTTTGACCATCTTCTCGTGAAATTTCCCACTGGGTGTCGCACAAGGAAAAACTTGCAATTACATTTTTACTGTTTTCCTGTTCATGACTAAACAATACGAAAAATGTCTTTTTCTATTCACTTAATTGATAAATTATCAATACTGACATCAAAAATTTGGACTTCCAAATGTTAAACAAACGCGAATGCTTTTATAAACTAAGAGCCCTTTTGACAAATACCTTTAAACTGTCTTCACTTCTCCACACGCAAAGTTTACTCTGACAAATTTTGAGTTCTTTGGTTGTTGTTTGACAAATTAAACATGCAACCAAATACAACTACGAATAAACGGCGCAAGCTACTGCAATATGTGATAGAATGTAGAGTAGAAACAATGTCCTCAGGTCTATAGCCGGCAGCATTTGAGGCATGGAAAACAAAACCTTGTTGGCTACATAAAAAACGATTGTCAGGTCAGTGGTAAACTACGCAGCGTCTGCATGTATCGCGATAGTCAGCGATACTCAGTGGAAGAAGCTTCGAGCTCTCAAAATATTTCCCTAAGGACCGTAACCGGTTGTGTTCAGATGACATCAATAGAACACCTGCATGGCGAAGCGAAGATGATGACGGTCAAGGAACACAACGTACGGCCTACAAAGTAGCTCCTTCTGGGATGTAATCGGAAGGGGCATCCGTAATATCATCTAACGGAGTTTGACACCGCTGGTATGAGAGTAAAGTTTAACAGTACCTGGACTATATGATAGACCACACCTACAGGGTAGCTCTGAATGAAATTCATAGGAAGTCGGTGGAGATTGCTATGAAAAGCCACCAAGAAACTATTGTTTAAGGAGGTCGTGCCCCACCCTTTTAAATAAAAAACGAGTCTTACCACGTCGGACCAGAGTAGTATTAGCACAATTGCCGTATGGATGATAAAGCCGTCTAAACTAATACTGGTTCAAAATAAACAGCACCATCCCTTACCTTTGCTCTGCATGTGGAATAGGCCCACACGACTACGACACCTATTCAACTGCAGTGCAAACCCAACACAGTATCTTTATGGACCCACCCGCATGAGAAAGCGCAGCTACTGGGCCTTGCTAAAGCTGAGTTGGACTGACATAGAGAAGAAGAAGAAGAAAAAGACTAGGAAAAAATGTTATACATAATTATTTTTCAGGTTGATTTGTTGCAACAACAACAACGTATAAACGATGAACAAAGAACAATTCAACTTTGCGAGTACATCAAAGTCTGTTCTCACCCCCATACTTTTACTCACTTCTCGCCAACAAACTCAAGACCTTGCAAATTTAAAAAAATGGGTTTTTTGTCGATCGCTATACTTAAAGGTGAGCACAAGCCCTTTTCATACATTTTGGTGTAGGATATATAATTTTGTATTCCGTAAAATGGGAATTAACTCATAACACGGTAGCAGTAATCGATAGAACAATTACAGTGATCGTAGTCTTATTTTCTGCATCATACAGCGCTTTATGAAAGCCAATATGATTCGTAAAAGGTTTAAAGAGATTTGCACAATTAAGCTTATGTGAAACCATTGAAAACTAAGGCCCAAATTGTGTAAAACGCAACGCAACATCTAAAGTTATATTGAAAGCAAAAAAAAAATCAAAAATATTTTTTAATTTTGTTGTTGCTTTCTACAGAGATTGTTATTGTATTTTTAAATTTCAAACGCTGCATATCTTGTGCCGTTGAAAATTTTAAAACGCCGTATGAATTTCTGTAGAAAGCAACAACAAAATTAAAAAATATTTTTGACTTTGTGTTTTTTTGTAATTTTGTAATTTTGGCGTTGCGTTACGTTTTACATAATTAGGGCCTAAGAAAACAAGTAATAGAATAGAAGAAAACAAGGAAACAAGTAATTTACAAAATTTAAAAAGTTTTGCTATTCCTTTTCATATTAAATAAACTTTAAAAGTAACCAAAACTTCATGCCTACTATTGAAAAGTCATTTCACAACTTCATCTTTCCCACATTCAAAGAAATTCATACGCTTGCAATTTCGAACAATAATCTTTATTTTATGATTGACTTCCTAGTGAACATACGCCGCAAATTACTTAACAATGGGTTGGTTGGTATTTCAAAGACAGCAGGGAAAAAGTACAAAAAAATCTCTAACAAGGTGATGTCACTTTTATATTTGATTTTTAGCAGACATCAGTACCATTAACAAAAACAAAATCACTCAACAAAATGGTGATTGTTGAATGCGATGACAACCAGGAAATTGCAACAAAAAAGTAGAGAAAAATTGGTATCATGTGGTAGATTAATTGATTTTTAATGGCCACCTAAACAAAACTGATGAAAGCTGCATTTTTCCATATACATATTTTTTTTTTTAATTTTAGAAAGATAAACCGATATTTAATGTCTGACATTTGGCCATCTTTTTTTTATTTTTGATTGTATGACGGCATCAAATAAATGGATTTTGGTGTTTTTTTGTTATTGCAAAAATGATAGCCATTTTGCTAATAAATTGTATTTTATATGGCCCACATTTTTATGACCGAATATTCACTAAAAATTGTTTACCACTACTTAAATGCAACAACTCAAATGCATGCCACATATACTTCACTTACATACTACATACATGCATACAAACATGCCATCAAACATTTACATATATTATAAATTTGAATGTTGGTGTGGGTGTGCAAAGAGTTTAGTTGTGTTTGATGGGAGGTTCTTAATTTCGTAACGATTTTATTTTTGCTTTGCAACGCCAAATTTTAGAATAAAAAATAAAAAATAAAAACGTAAAAATTAATGCAGAATATTCTGTGACAAAATATTGTTTGTAATCCATTAAATATTCTTGTTGTTGTTACAATTTTATTAAAACCCATTGGCTTTTAGAAACGTTTATATGAGTTTTCTCGTGTACAATTTTGTATTTTTAGCCGCAGAGGTAATAAAACTTTGTACGAATTTAGCTTTTAGTGCGACAAGCAATTGTTGCAACATTTTATCAATAATCTGATCGTAAAAATGAAAAGAATTTCACATTTACAATGGACAGCATTTTCATGCAACGTAAAGAAAAAATCAAATCTTTTTATATGCATATGCATGCGAGGGTAGTTTTAAAATTGTTGTAATTATATAATGGCATACGGTGCATTTCGCTAAGGAAAACCAAATGGAGCCCTAACAGAATCGTCATGTTTAAACCGTGCATAAAAGGACATTTATTATTTTTTTTTTTTAATTTTAAGGACAGTTACCAATAGAATTGCTTTAGAAGAATGTGATCATTCTATACCAAATAAATTAGTTTAAGGATATTTAGGAATTGTTGCTTAATTGTAACTTAATTATATAAAAAAAAAGTAAATATTGGTATTTGAGTAATTTTGTCATAACTCGGGCATTTTCCAATCGATTTGATAGATTTATACACCTACGTCTTTAGGAAGAAATTTACCATTTACTTTGGTAATAAAACTTGGACTCGGAAAGATCTACGGTTCCCGAAAATAGGTATTTTTCTTAAAAAAAAATTATATTTTGGTAATAACTTTTTTGTATCTGAACCGATTTTTCCGAGTTTTTCAGCAAATATGTAACAGCTCTAAAAATTTAGTTTTTATAAAAATTTTGATGCCTTTTAGCCCATTTTTGGAGTATTTTGCTAATAACTTAACAATTTCTTTACCGATTTGGCAGATTTATATACGTCTTTAGGAAGAAAAAACCATTTGCTTAGATTATAAAACTTGGACTCGGGAAGACCTATTGTTGCCGAAAATGGGTATGTTTTTATGAAAAACCATACAATCGAACAAAAAAAATATACCCGAAATTTTGTGAAGAGTTATGAAAAATATGTTAAAAAGAGCACGTATGTGCAAAGCAGAAAATGGACGGCACAGGATATCATTTTTTAAAGTAATTTGAAACAATTTCCCAATTTAAAAAATAAAAAATTAATAATAATCGCATAAATAAAAAACTTATTAGCCATTTAAACCATATAGCTCATTCTGCTCCACCCTGTATAAGAGATATTTAATAATAAAACGCATCAATTCCACTTTTTCTGTGTCTGTTGAAATGGGTCTTTTGCACCCCAGCACAGTGTGCCTTTTTGCAATTTTGTGTAGGTTAAAAAACAGGTTCCCTGATCTTGTTGATTTTGTGATATGTGATAGACAGGAGAACAGGTAATACAAAATATGCTGATGAAAAGAAGAGAATGGTATGGAATGGTAATGAATATAACGGCTATCAAATATTAAGTATCAAGAGAAGCTAAAAAACATGCTTTTTAATATGCCAATTTTAGTGATTTTGTATTGCTGTTAAAGTTTTTTTTATGCATATAATCATTTATAACAATCACCCCTATCGTGAATAACAAGTGGAATTTTTGTTCCCATGAAATTTTTATGCCCCTCGACGGGAAAAATGCTATCGTGAAGCTTCCGTGAAAAATTTTTTGCGCTATCAGTTTTCAGTGAATGTAAAAAAAAAGAAATTTTTGTTCAAAAATATACACTTTTATTTCAAAGAAAATTAAAAAAACAACAACAAAAAAATAAAATATTGGAGTTATAGTTTGATTGCAACATTAGCTTATTGCTCATTTATGTACATTAGAGTGACTCAAGTTGTATGGACGCGAAATGGGTGCAAGGTGTACCCCCCTCAAAATGAACCTTGAACTTTTTTAAGATTGACAAAAATGCAATGGGGTGGTAACTCTTCGTTTTAAATAGGGCAATATGGGTATCAAATCTTTGTATGTAAATTATTTAGATTTTTGCAAATTAGATGCATTTTACACGGTGCTCTGGAATATATATAAATGCAATTTTGTGGTAACTCTAATATGATAGTGGACTTAAGCCTATAGTACACGGCATGTAAAAAGACACATTCGCATGTGGTTCTGACGTAATTTTGACGTCATCACACAACACGCAATGTTTATTGTGGCTTTGCATTGACGTCAAAATTACGTCAGAACCACATGCGCATGTGTCTTTTTACATGCCGTGTACTATAGGCTTTAGTTTCTAGATCATGTATGGATGAAAATAGGACTAAAGAAAGAAAAAAGAACTGATCCACGACTTTTTGGCGGCGTATTTTATTTTGTTTATTATGTGCACTTTGCTATACTTTTGCAATGTCATTAACGGCACAGCTGTAAAATTTGGAAAGACCGAATCTGCGATTTTTGTTTCGTGCGCGCAAAAATATAAATGTTGTATCACATCGAGGTTTGTCGTAATCTATTTTGGTTTTATTCAACTAACGCGAAACGCATTTTAATCACGACACAATGAACAGTTATTGATACCCATATTGCCCTATTTAAAACGAAGAGTTACCACCCCATTGCATTTTTGTCAAAACGCGAACTAGCACGAATTTCAAAAAAAGCTGAGACCCGTTTTTAATTAAATCGACTAAAGATTAAAATATGTTAATTTGGCATTTTTATTACAAGCAACCCCTAACAAAAAATTCAAAATCCGTTATTTCTTACAGAATATCCTTAAAAAAAGGACATGGATGATCGTCCTTAGACAAATTGTATATACAGTTGGACGCGCCTTAAAAAACCTTTCTTATGATAGCCATATCGTATATGTTGGTAAGGAAACAGATTGTAAAATTAACAAAACATGCAAAAATAGACCCTTTTTCAAAATGGTCCAGCTCACGAGAGGTCAAAGCTGGAGCCGAAATATTTTTAATGTCATCTTAAAAAAGTCCAAGGTTAATTTTTAGGAGGGTACATCGAGCACTTTTTTTGGTGAGTCGCTCTAATGTACATACATAGTAAAATAATTTCTAAAATTATGCCACCACGACCTGTTGTTTTGCATTTGTTAAATAATATACATATAAATTTGTGCCTTTTTAACGGATCTTGAACTTAAAATTAATTTTGTAAGCCTTAATATTCGAATTACCTATAGAAGTGATTTGTTCCCCAGCAAAAATAAAGTGAGCAATTCAAAGGGAAAAGTGAAAAAATTACAAGGGAAAAATTTTTTCACGATAAGGGGAATTTTGTCCCGCGAACATTTTTTCACGTTACTATTCTTCCTGAATTAATTTTTTCATGGGAGTTTTTCATGATCGCAAAAACGTGGAAAGGGAAAAAATTACGAGGGAAAAATTGTTCACGATAGGGGTGATTATTTTTTCATTAATACTTAGATTTTAGAGATAGTGTAAAATTGCGAAAAGTCACACAAAAATAAACAGTTGTCTGTAAAGTTGGGTAGGTGGTTGGGTATGGTAAAATTTGCAGAAATCGTTTTTCACAATGTATGGGGGCTACCAATCAAAATTGGCGGTCCACGCCCATTTTCTCCCCAAAGCTTCACCTTCGTATAGACATTATCCATACCAAATTTAATTTCGATATACATATGATCTGCAAAAAGTCGCTCTGTGCCCAGGTATGATGGGGACTAGGCTTAATTAAAGTTTTCTATTGAAATTCAGCCAGATCGGTTCATAAATGACAGAGTTATGAGCAAAAAATCACGATTGGCTCGAATTTTCAAAAAATATCCTGCTCACAGAAAAAATTAAAAATTGTCTCTAATCAACAAATACATACCAAATTCATAATATCAAGCAAACAAGTTGTTGAGTTTGCACCTATTACGAAAATAATTATATTGGTTACTAAAAATTGTAAAAATTTAAAATTATGAATATATTTTTTTCAATAAATTATATTTTTGACTTTAATTAAAAAAATTCTCGAAACCTGTTAATTCGAACCGAGTTCAATCCCCTGTTCAGTCAAGAATTATCAAAAAAAAAAAAATTAATGCATTTCATGACGTAAATTCCTTCCTTCAATAAAAATAATTTTATGAAAATTTAATTTGATGAACTTAAGCCTAATTAAAATATCAAACACTTCAATTAAAAACCAACAGTTCAATTAAAAAAATCTCAAAAAAAGAACACAATTGTTTATTAAATATAGCTCAGGTTTTGACAATTCCCAACAACAATTCTACACGTTTTAATTATTTTGTTTTAAACAAAAAACAGAATTAAAATTTTTTGTTATATACTGCCTGGCCCACAGGTTTGACAAGAACATTTCTTTCGTATATTTACATTGAAAACAAAAACAAATTTTAGTTTTTCATTGTTGTTTTCAATACCAAAATGCGAAAGAAATGTTCTTGTCGACATTATGGGCCTGGCAGTTAATTAATATTTTAATTAAAAATTTATTGCAAAACAAATAAAATGTTAATTAAATCAAAATAATATTTTTAATTTTCTTTCAAATAAAAAAATAATTAATTCAACTATCACATTATTTAAATTAAAATACTTTTTAAAACATGTGCTGATTTTATTCACAATGTTGGAATAACTTGAAAACAGTTCACCATATTCAGTTAAAAACCTAACATTTCTCGCATTTTTATTTTTTATGAATTTTGAAAGAAGAAAAAATTTCTTTTTTTTTAAAAAATTGTAATTTTTTTTTCAAAACTTCAACGATATTTCTAAAACTGCTGGGCAAATTTAAAAACAATGTAAGCACGGCTTAAAGATAATATTGTTGCCGAGTTTCGGACTTGCAAGTTATTCCAATACATATATGTATGAAAATGACAATGATGCAAATGTTTTGGTTTTTTAATGTTATGACTTTTAAGCGTCTAAAATCACTTAAGTAGATCTTAATTTGAAAAGTACGCAGCATTAGTATTTAAAGAAGTGCAAAAATGGTTTTTTGCGTTCCAGCAATTTTGGGTAGTTTTGGCAAACGACCTTTTGACATCGTGAAATTGGCAGTTAATATATTTTTTTAATAAAAGCTAACTGTCAGTTCATCGATTTCGAACGTTTACCTTCGCATAGAAATTTACATTTAAAACAGCAACAATATTTTTAAATTGTTTTTGTTTTAAATGTTTTTTTCTATGTGAACGTTAACGTTCGAAATCGTTGAACAGGCAGTAAAATTTTTCTTTTGCTTGCAAATTTCCTGATTAGTTTTTCAGTTTCATATGTAAACAAAAACAGCTGATTGTTTATTATTGTCCGAACTTACCCAAAGAAAAAGTTCGTGCAAATTTGTACAGGAAATGAAAAAAATTAATCTCTCAATTACTCTCTTAATTGCACAACAATTTTTATGTGGAACGCTTTTGGGTAACTTTTTGCATGTTCGGACAGTTTCGTGTGGAACAGAGCTATTATTGTTGATATTTCGCGGTATAAAAATGTTCATTTGGCAACTCTATTAAAATATACTGAATTCGGTACATTCGATACTTTACAGGTTCTAAGATCAATATTACAAACGGAAAGACAAAATTATATATGCTTTTTCGACCTGTGGCGGAGGGTATAAAAAATGTTAAAATTCATATTGCATGACTGTGTTTCACCCTGCATGTTATTCTTTAGCTTTTGCCTACATTTCACAAAAAAAAAAAAAAAAAACATAAGTGTCTAAAAATTGTTTAATGTAAACAAAGTTTGTTTTGTTTTGTTTCGAAACAAATACTTTTTATTTATTTTTAAATGACAATTTATTTTAAGACAGCTAAAAAAAGGAAAATTTTCAAAAATTGTGTTTTGTTATCCGTGAAATAATTTATTTCCAACTATGAAAGCGTAAGTCTTTTTCGGCCATTTTCCTAACATATTGTGATATAATTCTTTAACTTTATTTAAGCCAAGAACCTTCCAATATTGACTTGAAAAAGAAACATCGCAAACTTGAGAAACAATTCAGCAAAGCTAAATTATCAGCCCGATCAGCAACTCGCATTGAGGGTGAGTAGGTTACGTAAAAATTTATAACGAAACAGCCTGTAAATAAATTCTGGATTCATCTCGCAGCACATAGAAATCTGCAAGCAAAATATTATAGCCCAAATGTTGACTATAGTGATTTGTTGCAAAAATTTCGTGAGGAATTTTCTAAATTGTGGGAAGACCCTAAAGTATCACCAGAAAAAGGCTTGGAGGACTATGATGTGTTGGCTACATTAGGTGCTGGATCTTTTGGACGAGTGGTAATCATTTAAGAAGTGTTCGGAAAAAATACTGTTTAGTTTTTATTGCAGATTCTGGCCAAAGAACGACGTGCATCCCATTATTATGCAGTCAAAATCCTAATCAAAGATCAGATTGTTAAAACGAAACAGGTTACCCACGTCCACAATGAAAAGCGTGTTCTGGCTGCCATTGACTTTCCCTTTCTAATTAGTTTAGAATTTTCTGCCAAGGATTTTGACCATTTGTATTTGGGTCTACCCTTTATAAATGGTGGTGAAATGTTTACATATCATCGCAAGTAGGAGAAAAGCTCTTAACTCTTTTTTTTTCTGGCCTGTTTTTTAAACCCTCCGATTTTCTTATTTTGATATAAAATTTACTTTTGATTTCTAATTTGCTTAAACTGTTTTTTAGAGTTCGCAAATTTAATGAAAAGCAGGCTCGATTTTATGCCGCTCAAGTCTTTATGGGCCTAGAATATTTACATAACTTGTATTTGCTATATCGCGATTTGAAACCGGAAAATATTTTACTTGATAAATACGGTTACATCAAAATAACCGATTTTGGCTTTGCTAAAGTAAACATTTTTTCTCAATCTTATTCTATAAATTGATTTTTAATATTTTCTTTACATCGTAGAAAGTGGAAACTCGCACTTCAACTCTATGCGGTACTCCCGAATATTTGGCACCCGAAATTATACAGTCCAAGCCCTATGGCACCAGTGTGGATTGGTGGTCTTTTGGTATCTTAGTTTACGAATTCGTGGCGGGTAGTTCTCCCTTTTCCGCTCATAATCGAGATGTAATAGTGATGTATACGAAAATATGTGAGGGTTCCTATAAAATGCCCACTTACTTCAGTGCCCCACTTAAAGATTTAATCGAACATTTGCTTCAAGTGGATTTAACGAGAAGGTATTTAATTTGCTAGTTTAATAAAAATATTCCATTAATTCTTAACATTTTTTTTCTACTAGATATGGCAACCTAATAAATGGTGTAAAAGATATTAAAGATCATGCCTGGTTTAAAAATGTTGACTGGTATGGACTACTGAATCAAGAAATTCCTTCTCCTTATATTCCCCACATCTCGAATCTTGAAGATTTATCACATTTTGATAAATATCCAGAACCAAAAGCCGCACAAAAGTCGAAAGTAAATCGTCATGCCGACTTGTTTGCCAGTTTTTAATGTATCCAAATCCATTTTCGGGTACATGTTTAGGTTTTTTTTTCTCAATTTTAATTTCATAATAAACAGTTTTCACACCACACATTTGTTTTCTAATTTAAAACTAAGATTCTAAACATGTGTTTGATTTCTAAAATAGTCTAAAGGGATGTTAAAAGTGTCATTTGATTTGTTTCACTATCAATTTCGTTCAACTCTTAACACGATCATTTAGTGATTATTTAAAATGTCGAGTTCTTATCCAAAAAGTGGGGCGAATTTCTTTTGTTCCCACACATTTCATTTGGGTGGTGCGACGCACTCCCATGTGAAAGCAATAAATTAAAACTTTTATGTGTAGAAATCAAGTGCTTTTTTTTTCTTTAGAATGATGAATGTCTCCAATTCATAAAATTTGTATGATGTTAAAAAATATATTTATTTATGGGGACAAATTTTGGTAAACTAATGAAATAGGAGAAAAAGGCAGAGCCCAAAAATGATGAACTTTTTTTTAATTTTAAACGGAAAAGTCAGATCCTAAGTTTCACAGTAGATATGTACATAATGAGAATCGAAAAATTTAGTACTTTTCTTCCTTTTGTGGAGAACAAGCCGAATTCATACAGGTGACCGTATCATGAGATAGAGTTATGCTAGCTATCCCTTTTTTTAAATACTTTGTATTTTGTTTTTGTAAAAACTTAGAGTGAATGTCAAAATTATTGTTGAAAATATAAAAAAGGGAATTGTTTTGCTTATATTATATACACAATTGCTTTAGAGGGTAAATCTTTTTCCTGTGTTGTAAATTTATTGTAGCTCCACTTATTCCTTACGCATTTTTAATTCCTTGTGTTCGTAGTCAATATTCACTTTTTTTGTTTTATAAAATGTAAATGTGTTTTTTTCCAAGTATTTTGATTTTTCTTGAATTTTATGTTTTAACTAATTTTCTCACAAATGTAAACAAAGCGTGATATTCAGTATACAAACGAAAAAATAAACAATAAACAGATGACTCGAAAATGTCACCTGTATGAATTCGCCTTGGTTGAGAAAAAAAATTAAATTCGAAAATTTTTTTTGTTTTTTTAAATAAAGTTTATAAAAATACGACATTTTTTATTTTTCGAATTATTTCTATGAGCTAAATTTCAGTTATATATTTTATAAAGCTTTTTGTAATAGTTCTCTTCCTTAAAATTTCACACTGGATAAGTGGCACAAAGAATGCTGACGAAGGCCGTAGCGGGCCAGAAAATGCATTACATTTTGATGGTGTCCAATAATTGTAAATTTTTCTGTACATACAATATACTTCATATCTATCCAAAGATAAAATGTAACAGGAAGATACAAGGTAATAGTATGGTAGTGTATAAAGTCATTCCTTAAAATTTTAAAGAATAGAACTATTACCAAAAAGCTTAATAAAATACATAACTGAAATTTAGCTCATAGAATAAATTCGAAAAATAAAAAATGTTGAATATAATAAAGAAGCTTATGAAAAGAAATAATTCCTAGATTCTATTTATAAACATATTTAAACATTTTTAAAAGGTTTGTTAAACAAATTTTCAAAGAAAAATCGTTTTATAAACCTTCTATATTTTATAATTTTGTACGCTATATTTTTATGAACAAGCCATTTTGTTTTTAGTTTTAAATTAAACTCGACAATAATTTTTAGTTTCTAACTTAGCGCAGTACCCCCTAAGCAGAAAAAGTGCCTTTTTTAGCACATGTTTTTTAATAAGTATTGCGTAATACAAAAATTAATAAAGCGATATATGTATTTTGCTAATAATTTTAAACTTAATTATTTATTTATTTATTTTACATTCCTTCCTATTATATAAGCTGTTGTCACATCAAGTTGACGACCACATCACTTCGACGTTAATTTGGTATTTTCGAAGGATGTTATGTCGACTATAGGTGTGTTCATTTACAATTTACAATTTACAAAATTTAACTCTCAATTACTCAAAACAATAAAAAAAAAGTTAATGAACGCTTTACTATCAAAAACTAGCAATTTAGGTATTTTGACACTATTCAGCTGTAAGTTACGAGATTATTTCTGAATAAATTAAATGTTTTTTGCTATTTGTGCAAGAATATTGTTCATAAATTTTAGACAAAGAAATATTTTATGTGTTTGAAAAACTTTTAATTTAAAAATTATGAAAATTATTTTTGTTTTGTAAAAAAAAACATGAAACAGGTGGTTGAATAATTAATTTTTGCTAGAAAAAATTTACTATCAGAAATTTTCCAAAAATGTTTTTGCCTTTAAAATGTTTGTGCTCTTTTTTTCATTCTCTCGTTGCAAGTTTTTTCAAGTACGTGAAGACTTTCTAATAACAATTATTGAAAATAAACAATAATTTTCTGTAAATAAACACACCACACCTTATTTATCAAAAATCTGACAAGAAAAAAACCCATCTTTTTTTTTCTTTTTTTTTTTTTTTAATAAATTTGTGTTGAAATAAATTTAAGTGTTCAAACAGAACTGCGTCGAGACCACATTTTTCCAAAAAATTTGACATAAAAATTTGTCGTTGAAAGCCGGCGTGAAATAAAATATATTTTAATGATGAAACAGAAATGGGGCTGAACGATATTTTCCAGTTTGACATACAATTTTGTCAGAGAATGCGGTCGTGAAATAAGAACAATTTTATTTTGAAAACCTTTTCTAATGCTATCACATAAAAACACTAACTCTCTTAACAATGCTACCATACTTTCATTCAATTTCATAGATTTTGTAAACAAAAAAATATAAGAACAATAGAAAAAGAAAGAAATGAGAGAGAATTTGAAGTTACTGCCAACGTTTTAATTATGGGCTTTAAAATTTTTGCTTGAAGTTGAAGGCTGAATTCTGCTTTATCATTTATTTTTAGAACATTTTTCTAATCCTCTCACATATGGACACTCATTCTCCCAACAATGCTACCACACTTTCATTAAATTTCATACATTTTGTAAACAGAACTTCAAAAAAAAAAAAAAAAAAAAAATTTTGAAGTTACTGCCGAGAACTTAATAATAGGCTTTAGGATTTTTGCCCTACGTTAAAGAATCAATTATGTTTGAACATTAAAGTATGTTTTTGGAAAACTTAAAGAAAAAAAAATAAAATTAAGTATTTGGCTCAAAATCACTAATGTTGTAAATTTCAATTCTGCACTTTCTTCATAATAATGCTTTTTAGTGAATATCTTTCAGAAAACTATCACTTCGGGAACGTTTTTCTCAGTTTGAACAAAACCAAACAAAGTACATAACTTAAGCATCGTTTAATAACATGGGCTTATTATGAATCTATTTTTCTACAAGCAAAATACGCCAAAAAATTAAAGAAGTTGCTATTATCGTGCATAAGATTTAAGAAATTTCAAAATATACAAAACTCTTATAATGGAATTAACGTTACATGATAATTAATTTGATAACTGAATCAATTATATACTTAGCTGAAATAAAATTATAAATTTAATTTTGATTTAATTTACATTTTAGTTGTTTTGAAATAAATTTTCAATTAAAGTTTTAATCAAATAACAAAAAATATTAATTGACTTTTTTCGTTTAAAATAAAAAAATTGTTCACAATTTTACAATTTTTAGTAATCAATATAATCATTTTGGTAAAAGGTGCAAAATCAACAAATTGTTTGCTTAATATTATGAATTTGTTATAAATTTGGTGATTGGTGAAAATTATTAATTTTGTCTATGTCTTTTCTAAAAAAAAACTCAATTTATGCGTATTTTATTGAAAAATATTATTGTTCCGGAAATGATCAATCGTTCCCGGAATGACAAAACTGACGCGTTCACGAAATGACTTTCTCTGATGTATATTGATTTAATTTAAAATTTACTTGTTTAATTACTTATATTGTTTGATGTACACACACGGCGCGAGAACTATAGAATTGCGCAAGAGGGATGGACCCGTGAGTCCACCTGCTCCACATCCAGGGCACTTTGGCCTGGATATGATGAACGGAGAACCAAATCTCTACTTAGGTTCAATAGGAACCAAATCAGGACCGTGGTGTCGGTCATAACTGGACACTAGCCTGTTGGGACTCATGCTAGAAGAATGGGTCTGGTATTCAATGACTACTGTAGAAGTTGTCATGCCCAGGGCTACGGGGCATCAGGGAAAAATACCTGGGAGAACCGGTGTTTTCCTGTTTGGAGGATCTATCAAAAATAGAACTAAGATTGCTTCTTCTCTTCATTAGGAAGACGAATTGGCTCAACCTTGCAGTGACGCCATCTGAATAACTGCTCTTTGGGATGGGCATTGGCGCTGGGTATCACAAAGGGACCGCTAAGGACCCAAGTGAGCTGTCTCGATGGCTGCCCATGGTACCTAACCTAACCTAACCTATTTACACATAATACAGGCTTGTTGTAATAGTTTATAACTTTTCTTTTTTTAGTAAAGCCAAGATTTAACACATTAAATTGCTAGCAAAACCAATTCAGCAGGTTGGCGATTTTGAGACATTTATCCTACCGGCCTTAGTTATTCAAGTGTTACTTCAGAATAGGCATTTGAGCGAATTTTTAAAGGTATTTTTTGTATTTAAAATACAGGTACATGTAAAACTCTTAATGGACTTATATGAACATTATATTTTACCATTTATTAATAACATTTGTGTTCATAAGTTATTTTTTATTTTTATCGTATTTAAGAAATATTCTTAGCCTTCATTTGAGTCGTCGCGAAATTTCTTTCATCCAAAAGAGAGTCAATTCTACTCAACGTCGAATCAAATGCGCAGTAGAAAATACTACTGTCAGTAGTAATCGATTGTTGTCAATAACGGCTTAAAAAATACAGTTATTATTATATCTAGAGCCTAAAGATTTGGATGTTTATGAGTAGCAAAGTAGATTTAACGATGTCCCTCTGCTTGTGTGTTGGTTGCAACTGATTTTCGAAGGACCACAGATCTGATGCCTGTGTGTTGGTTGCAATATACTTTTGGAGGACCTCAGACATGATGCCAACTACGTTGTTAAATATTGATAATACATATAGTTCGCAATATATAACTATTGAAATTCAACCATTTCGGTCCACAGATGGTTGAGATATGAGCAAAATACCACGACTGCCTCTTATTTTTACTAATAAATCTCTAATTTTTACCCATAATCCTTAAAACTATCTTATAAATTGTGAACTTAATTTTTTTCACTTCCACCTTGAATTAATTTTTTGGAGTACTGGTAGTGAAAATTAACAAAATCGATTAATAAATGACCGAGTGAGCTAGAAGAATTTGTACAGATATTTTTAAATATAGGGAGTATTAAATATCTAATTTGAGCAAATTTCGCCGGGCCACGAAAGGATCCATATATACAGAAAAAGCTAGGTTGAAAGATTAAACTCAAGTGCTCTCTGCATATAAGATTTGCTTGGATTTTAAAATCACAGAAATCGACATATTGTCTTACCTACCGCGCATACAAATATACTACCGGAATAAGGATTTTGACACAGTAGATCCCATATCATATGAAACCATTGGCTCTTCTTCAATACTATGGTAAAGGCCATATAAGGTTTGGCGTAGCCGAACACTCACACTTTTTGAAACTGAACGCCATTTGGATTTAGATATTTCTTTCGAGTCATGTGGCAATTTTTCATTTAAGTTGAAAAACTGATACCAGATTTTATAAGAACAATGACATTCTGTTGCTGGTGTTAAGTTTCTTGTGTAATAAAACGGTAAGATGTAAAAAAATTTCCAAGACTTGCCACAAACTTTTTGACTCTACAAAAAAACTTCTTTTAAAACACTGTTAGACAATTTCAAACTTTTTCCAAGCTTACGGGCTTCTGACAGCGGATTCTGGCAAAGGAGGCCAAAAGATATACGTGTGTCGGTGCTTTGAAAGATTATAATCAATCAACAAACTAAAGGCATAGCGGCGTAGATACAAAAGTATTAACCCTTAATGGGCAATCTCGTATTTTACTGGTTTTTGGTATTTGTGTTAAGTTTTGGGCTTTGTTGTGTTCAGATATACAGTAAAATTTTATGGCCAATAGTTTTGTAGAACATTTCATCCCCGTGCTCCCACTTTTTCGGGAAGTTTTTTACGGGGGAATTAGAGGGTTGATATGTTCCACAAAAGTATTTGCCCATAACATTTTCTACAAAGTTGCTGAACATACCCTACACATCAGATGTAAAAAACACAGTTTTTATACCGATATGCTGCAAGAACCGGCGGAAGCTGGGACACTTTCACCGCTCCGACAACGGATTCTGGTAGAGGATACCAAAAAAATATACGTGTGTCGGCGCTTTGAAATACCACGTGTTGAACTGTGAAATAAGTTTATAATACCTGATTTCTTTAACCAGAAAAAAGCAAATAAAAATTATCAGATGGATTAACAACCAACATTCAGGGTGAGTAGTTTTTACAAATCGCTTTAAAATCGGCTTTAAATTAGAACTTCTCTGCAATATCCGTGATAAATGTTCATGTCAATCGAACGGTTTAAAAACGACATTTAATTTTACTGCAAATTTATTTTCCTAATTAACTATTACGTTTTAAACAAGTAGAGTCCAAATTAGAGCCATAATAATTTCTTTAATCCGTGCTACTATTGATATATGATAATGATTAATAAATTTCAAAGCACTAGTTTTATGGTCTTTGTTCTGTCAAGTTAAACCTTAAAGTATTTTTCTTTCCTACTCCCACCTTTTGAGTGGCAAAAAAAAAATAAAATCATTAAAATAAAACAACACGTTAGTAAAGAGACTACAAATACAAACATGTGGCATTAAGTCTGGCTAAAAGAAGAAAAAAAAAAGGGTAGTAGTTTGTAGTTGTCGGTGTTGGTAAAAAGTAAATAAAACATACAACAAACTTTAAATACGAAATATTAAACAACATGATATTGTATGCTGTACAACTACAACAATAAAAATGCGAATATTTTCTTTCAAATTTTATTCAGACTCACACCACATTGTGCCACATACAAAAGCGAACGAAATTCCTTTTGTATTAAAACCAGGGAGCAAAGATGTAAAATGAACAAGAAGAAAAAATACACAACGTAGAGATTGGCGCCTGTCGGACGGGCGCCATAAAACAGAGGTAAAATCAGGAGTAACTGCAAAACTATGATTATGGTGATGACGATTACAATAGCAAAAACAACCATATTAAACAATCAAACACATACACAATTACAACGTGTACAAGTGTAAAACTAAAACAACAAGAATAAAGTACTAAAAAAGGACATCCGAGTTGTGGATGTGTGTGTGTGTATGTGAATGTGTGTTGTAGATGAGAGCAGCAGTAGCAGCAGCAAAAAAGTTTCCATACCACAAGTGTTCAACATGTTACTACTTTTGCTCTCACCACTATCTGAAGTTCCCTAATACAGCTTTCCAAAGAAACAACAACGTAAACAACAACAACAAAAGTAAAATTATATAACGATACTGATGATGTTTCATCTTTTCCACATGAAAACTCACGTAACACAAAATTATGATAATCATAACTTTTGTTGTTGCTGCCGTCTCCTTTTGCGAAATTCCTAGAAATACATTTGTGTACTGTATAATGTTTAACTGTACTTCTCTTGCGACCCTGTACTTTTCTCCTGTACTTCGTTTATTTTATGTTTATTACAGGATCTACTGTGTGTTTTTGTGTAAAAACTAATATTATGGACAAGGTATATATTTTTTTTTGCAAAAATTACAAAAAAATATATACTCTCGGAAAATGTAAACCGACAAGTCTGCAAATCTATTTCATACGCACTGAAGACATACAAACGATTATTCAAAAGTTGGGATATGGGAGAGTGCAAATCAAATAACACTCTCTGGCAACCCATTATATTGAAAAATATCGGAAATTCAAGAGCATATATTCAGTATTGGCAACCCTATGGTAAATGTTTACGATTAACAGTTATGTTTGTAGTGGGACTTATGGTATCAAATTATTTGACTTTTGGTTTTGTTCGAGTAAGGAACTAATCGATTTTTAAATTGTAAATTCACCCGATTAACCGAACAATAGTTTTAATATGTTCGAATAACTCGAATAATTCAAATAAGTTTATACAATGAGAAAAACATACATGTCTATTTGATTTGATACTTTTATTATATTAATAAAGCGAAAAAAAAACAATAAAATAAAAATATATTAAACAATAAAATACCAATTCATTTATACTCGTACCACGTATACAGTTCTAAAACTTTTAAATAAAATTAATAATTAAAAAATCAAAAACCCTGCTGCAAAATATACAGTTATTAAGGCGCTAAAGATACCGAAACAAGGGTGCCTATTACGAACTTAATTCGATATTCGACAGCAGTCGAATTAGTTGATCGAACGAATTTTCATTTGGTATTATGGCACACATTCGATAAAAAAAAGTACTATTGTGATTTAGTTTATTCAGAGAAGTACATTTTCTATCAGCTGTCACTTTAAATAAGAAATGTTTGTTAACAAATTTAAAAAATAAAACTAATATAAATTATGACTACGACGGAATAATGGTACGATGATTCATCTGATGAAGATAAACGCTTAATGGAACTAGGCTGTACCTACAGCCTGAACTTTTGTAAAAATTACTTTTGCCAACAAAGGATTTTGTTCCATAAGGGAAACAAGCTTTTCCAACTGCTGCTTACTACTGTCGACTTTAGACCTGCATAAAATAACCAAAATTAATTAAGAATGTGGAATTTGCACACCAAAACTAGTAAATTAATAAAAACATTTTCAACAATTTTTTTTTTAATTATTTACACCGTCGAAAGCAAATTTGTTTTCGTTGAGAAATCCAAAGCACAACGAAATTTTCGACAGTGCTGCCAACTCATAAACGAAATTAACAATAGATAGTCGATGTTCGATACAATCGTTTATCGAATGTAATTCATAATAGGGGCCAAGATTAAACAAATAAAATAAGCTGTAAACAAACTTCGGTTGAACAGACTATACAATGATCTGAAAGCCAAAGTTTAATACGAGTACTTGCGTTAGGTTACGCAGCAGTCGTGGTCAATTAATTGCATTTCAGTGTATAATTTGCATATATGTCCCGCCTGCTAAACTTAATGCGGGTATTCAACACAGGCTTTCATCTCACATTTTTATAAATTATTTTCTAATTATTTATTATATTTTAGACTTTTTTGTCCCGGCATTTTTATGAGAGCCTTTTTAAACAAATTTATTATTCGTAATTCAATTTAACTAATTTGTTATTCCTGAAAATCGAGTAAAATTGAAATCAATGGAGATTCTCAATTAACATTTTTTTTAATAGCCTATTTCCGATGTGCGAAAGAATTCTTTCTTTCGAACAAATACATTTAAAATAAAAACAAAGTTTTTAGAATTGTTTTTGTTTTAAATGTATTTATTCGAAAGAAAGAATTCTTTCGCACATCGGAAATAGGCCGTAAATCTCCGTACTTTTCATGATTTCAAGAGAAGTTCTGGTTAAGATAAAAACTCAAAGAATGAAGTATATAAAAGGAACCTTTACATAAACTTTTTAAACTGAATCAAGTTTGTTCGATTTCAATTTCACTCATATGTATTCGATCTACCGAACATGGCTGATAACTTTATTTTTCTTCATTCTAAAGCTCTACTCTATAGGTTTGGGTAATTTGGTTTTTAAAGTATTGTTATTTTGCGCCAACAATCCGTGATTTTGTTTTCAACTTCTTGTCTTAGAACACTTCGGTTTTTAAGACAAAACTAACAATACCTAAAATGCCAAAACTCATCCAGTCGTTTGGATGGTATGAGGTAATAAAGAAATTGAAGGTCGGGTAAAATCAGGTAACCCACTACCTGACAGTTCATGGTTTACACATTTATAAATGTTGATGAATTTTTTACAATGAACGTCAAACTCAATATGTAAAAGTGCTATTTGAGTTAATCGTTTATTATAATACGATTTGTCTCACACACACCCACATCAAAAAAAGGACTTAAATATGTTCAGAATAGATACAGAATATAAAAACGTGTTATTTAGTTGTTAGGTTTTTTATTAGTTAGAAATCTAAAAAAAAAATAATATTTTTATATTAAAAAAGTAGCATTTTCTAAGAAATTAATTTTTATCAACTATTTGACATAAACTGTTCGAGTTATTCGTTATTTGAAATTTGCTTTTTTAATTATTTGATCAAATAATGGCGAAAAATTTCTGCGATTAATCGATCAACGATTAATTGAGTGGATGCTCTAGTGAGATTATAATGGTTAGCTAAATAAAGTGAACTCTGAACTGACGGCGGCATGAAATCACCCCCCCTCCCCAAATAAGTCCCCAAAAAAATTATGAAATAATTCCCCAATTTTTGAGGTCTTATTACATATGAAATAAGCCCCACAATTTAAAAATGAAATGAAACCCCAAAGAAATGCAATAACTCCCCAAATCAAAATGAAATAATACATCAATTTGTAGGGACTAATTTCAGATGAAATTTTTTTTTTTTTTTTTTTTAGCTATTTATTTATTTACAATCTATTTCAACAATAATAAGTAAATTAGTTAACATATAGATACTCTTCACAGTTGTTATTAAACTTCAGTAAGCTTAATAACTAATACATAATATTATAATTCTTTTATTACATTTGTTGTTTCTTTTATTGTTTTATTCAACTTTTGATTACTCCATGTTTTTTTCTCTTTAATTTGTGTTATTTATATAAGATAAGTCTAAAACGTGAATTCTTCTCAGCCTTTGAACTTTATCTGTTTCATTTAAAAGAGTAATTGCTAGTATATTACTATGATTGCTAAGTCGATTTATATATCGAGAGCTAAATCTATTTATTTCATTAATGATATTTGGTATATGCAGGTCTCTATGTATTTGTTTGTCACAAACCATGGGGCTTTAACTATCATTCTAAGTGTTTTCGATTGATACCTTTGTAGGATTTCTAGGTTGGAGTTACTTGCCGTACCCCATAATTGTATACCGTATGCCCAAACATGTTTCAATATTGCTTTGTATATTCTAATTTTGTTTTCAAGACTAAGCTCTGATTTGGGACCTAGTAACCAATAAAGCTTTTTTGTTTTAACATTTAGATATTCTCTTTTTGCTTTAATGTGGTTCTTCTATGTTAAACTTTTGTCGAGGTGAATTCCAAGATATTTAACAGAATTAGTTTTGGGAATTTGGTTACCATTTATAAACACTGTAGGACATTCTTCTTTTCTTAACGTAAACGTTATTTAATTTGATTTCTCGGCATTTATACCTATTTTCCATTTTAATAGCCATTTTTGCATTAAATCTAATTGTCTTTGTATTGTTAAAGATGCTTCATTCGGTAAACTATTACATGCAAGTATAGCAGTGTCATCTGCATAAGTGGCTACTGTAACACCATTATAAACAGGCATATCAGATGTGTATATTGTGTATACAGTAGGTCCAAGGACGCTGCCTTGTGGGACTCGTCATCACATTTAACAAAATATGTTCGTTCTTCTAAATAAGATTTCAACAACAGGTAAAAAGGAGTTGGTAGATAAGTTTTGAGTTTAAACAAAAGGCCTTTATGCCACACTCTATCAAATGCTTGTTTTACATATATAAATACAGCACAACAGAATTTTTTTTTTTCAAATGAGTCTGAAATAATTTTTACTACTCGGTGGCATTGTTCATATGAAATAAAACCCCAATTTTAAAAATGAAATAAGACCCCAATATAATACATATTGTTCAGCATGGTTAAGATTTCGGCCGGGCGCAAAGACGTTTTCCTCTATGGTATAACAAACACCGGCTTCGCTAACTAAAGCTTTTCTGCATAGCCGGCCTTTCACCGGACGTAAGGATTTTTTTCTCCATAGTATAACAAACACCGATATCGCTACGCCTTTTCCCCAGGCAATAATGTCATAATAAAGGTTCAGTCTAACTCAGCGAATTCGGTTGCTTGTACAATTTATGAACTAAGTAAAAGTTTTATTTCGTAGAACATTCCGAAACAAAATTCCCGGAAAGAATTATAATGAACTTTTCGGCAACACCCAGGAAACAATAATAAATTCAAAAATTCAAAATTTTTTACTTTGCCATTTGTCATGAATAATTTAAGAATTGTTTGGCGGACTTTGTTTAAATTTAAAACAAAATCTTCAGCGTTTTTGTTAAAAAAAAAAACTTTTACTAACATTTATAATTTGAGTGTACTGTCTCAATAATATCTATCATTCTGTGGCTGGACAGGAAAAAACTTTCCATTTTTTTCGCAAATGAAATGAAGGGTGGTAGCAGTTGAAGCAAAAATAAAAACATAAAAGTTAAACAACCATAAAAGGTATATTGAGCAAAAATATTTTTGGACAGCACTAAAAAAGAAAACGACAAAAAAAGAAATATTCATAAAAAATACCAAAACACAAGCGTCAACACAACCATAAATAAACTCTGGTATCAGGGCAAAATATTAAAAAAAAAATTTAAAAAAAAAATAGAAAAAATATGAGATTTGATAAAAAGATGCACATAAATCATAGAGTTGATCTGAAAAGGTATAAAAGATTTATTCGTTTTTAGTAAAATTTATACACATTTTTATTTTTTTTCAGCTTTTCCTCAATGGAACAAAACATTTTTAATAAAAAAAAAGAAAATGTTGCTAAACAGTCACAAAGATTTTCATTTTGGTCCTTTTACATTTTCATTTACCTTTGACAGATGAATTTCATAAGGGTGTGTTATTTTTTTTAGATAAATAATTTATTTATCTATCTACAACAAGTTCTACAATTAAATTAAGCTTTTTTATTAGGAATTTATACGCTCCTCTTTAACTACTGCCTCATTATTTTTTCATGTGTTCTCCCTGTTTATTTCTTAATCGCAAAAACGTTTGTAGTGAAGAAATTACACTGAAAGAATTATGTTTTATTAATCTAACGAATCAATTTCATTAAATTTTTTCTTATATCTTTTGATAAATTTCATAACGCGAATCAAATTTTACAAAATTAATGAAGCAATTTCATTAACACTACGAAATTGAGTCTCGTTATTTCGTTACAGTTTTTCTTTGGATTAATACAACAATAAAATATATCTTTAAAAAGCAAAATCGAACTAATTGTTTTACATTATTCTATTGATCTTTAAATTAAAAATTAACAGATGTTAATTAAAATATACAAATATTTTTAAATAAATGAAAAAAGGAAACATTTTTAACTTTATATTTTCATGAAAAAGTGTTACTAATGTGCTGTTTTCATACACAAGTGATTGAACGTGTAGTAAAATTTATATGAATAACACTCAAACTGAGTGCTTTTCATACAAATTTTCCTCCACGTTCAATCATTTGTGTTGTGAAAACAGCACTTTAATCAATGAAAAAAATTAAAAAAAAGTTCTCTAACTATAAAATACTTATAGTTAGAAAATAGTTTCTATCTAGAATTGTTGTCAAAACTTATTTTTAATTAAATTGTTGGCAATAGACATGCAAATTTGTAGAAAATAAATAGGAAATTTTAATGTTCTAAATATCAATAGAAAAACTCTACGGCAACGAAATAGTGACCTTAACTAAATGTTGGTCATATGTTCAAAAGCAAATAACAAGAAGAAAAAAACAAGCGAAAAAGTGCTCACATTCTTTGATTTTAATACACAAAATTTACGTAGTAGTGCAAAGAATGCTGATGAAGATCGTCTTGGGGTACAAAATTATTTAAATGCAATTTAATTAAAGGTTAACTTATGAAAGTAGAACATAATGGGATGTAACTGAACAATAAAAACAGTATAAAATTATTATAAGTTAATGATTTGTAACAGGAATAAAAACAAACGATATATATTTCACAGCAACTCAAAACGCACATTGAAAAAATGGCTGAAATACATAACCATATATATATAATACATAAATTTAGTAATTTATTTAATGAATTTGTGTCATTGAACAAATTTAAAATTTCATTGAAAAACAAAAACCTTTTCATTAAAATAATGAAAAAACATTTGACTCTTCATCATTATGTTAATGAAATGTTTCATTAATGTGATGACCAGGGCTTGGATTTTCATGCAAATGCATATTTGCAGTCGGTAATACAAAATGAATTTCGATCAGCTATTTTTCCATACCAAAGGATTTTTAGGAAAATGGCATCGATTTGTTTTTGCATATTTCTGCATATTTTGTTATAAATGCATATATTTGCATATTTTGTTTTAAGTGCATATAATTTGCATTTTTTATTTTTGTGATGTATTTTAAATATTTAAAAGAAATTTAAATCAAATAATTAATATTTGATACTTTATATATAGAAATATCTGACAAAAGTAAACATAACTTGAATCTGTATTGCAAAAAAAATATAGGATTTCATGAAATAAAAAAAAGTTGTAAGCTTATTTGATTTTAATTATGCAAATAAAATTAATATTTTCCCATGAAACTGGCATCCTTCAAATATGCTCCCTTTACTACCGTTGACGTTTTGAGCATACATTTTCAATGTATAAAAACTTTTTACGTCTGAATAGACAGAGTTATATTTTTGGAACTTTAAAGAAACTTTTACTTGTTCATACTAATAGAAATTTAAAATAAATCTAATTATCCCAGCAAAAACTAGTTAATGACTTGAAATTGCTGAACAACTTACTTTTCAATGACTACTTCATACCATCTACATTACATAGAAGTAATTAAGTAATGGTTGACATATAATCTGATACATAACCACTTATAAACAAGTTGATTAACGAAATTTATAATTAATTCATATTAAAATACATTTAAGGTTTTATTTATTCAAATTTTGTTATTACAATTTGTTTTTATTTGTTATAAATTAATATGAATCTGAATATGAAAAATTGATTTTGATATGTATTTTAAAATTAAAATTTTGAATAAAAACTACACTATCAATCAACCAAACGATATTATTACGACATTGTCTAGGCGATATTAATTACAATATATAATATCGATCTTGTGTCATAAACGATAGTACTTAAATTGTAACTTTCCTTATAATATCTTTTTTCCATGAAAATATCATATCGTGTTTGCAAACATATCGTTCTCTGGTTTATTGGGTATGGATATGTTCTTTATGCAGGATAGTAAAATTTTGCATTAGAAAGCAAATTAAATTTAAGACACAATTTGTTTGACATATTCAGTTTTTTGATAACAATGTGAAGTGTCTATTTGTAAGCGAATGTGGTAATGACTTATTTAACTCCCTATTTGTACGCGAGGGTGGTAAGTACTTACCTTCAATGACATCACCGTGTTAAAATAATGAGTTAAAATGCCAATGTATAAGTAGTGAAGAGTAGTTATATTAGCTTTTTAACTCATTACTTTGCAATTTAAGTTTTTGCTGGGTATCTATTTTAAAAAGAATTAACAAGTGATTGAAATTTGTTTTTGGTTTATTTTATCTAACTTTTGTGTATATATTCTAATATAGATATATGTATGTTTATGTAGTTACCTGAATTATTATTTTTGTTATTTATAAAAATAATTTAAACAAATAAATTTATATGTTTTTCATATATTTTTTGGTGCATATTTTTCTTATTTTAAATGTATATTTTCAATTTTATAGCGCATGTTTTTGATTTTTGAGTGCATGAAAATCCAAGCCCTGGTGATGACAAATAAAATTTGTTGCATTAATATAATACAAAATTTTCATAGATTTTATGAAACATTTCATTAATCAGTACTAATGCAACATTCTTCATTTATTCAATGAATCATTACATAGGTTGAATGTTTATCTAATTTTTTATTGGATTAATGTTAAAACTCATTGGATTTGTAAAGAAAATTCTTTCAGTGGAGTTAAGGAAGTTTGTTTTATATGTGCTTATTTAAATTAATGCTGTAGCTGTGTGTGCAGATGCATTAACGATTTATGTAGCTTTATACCACCTTTGAAGTTGTTGTATTTATTCTTGCCTTTCGCTTCAATTCCTATCAAGATTTTCTTTGTTGCCTATTATTTGCTTTTCTTCTGGTTTACTTATTTAAGAAGAATACACAATAATTTGTGTAATTAATTTAATTATTTATATATTCTTCTTTATAAAAAAGATTCTTATGTATATTACAGTACTTACCTTAATTTAAACTATAGAATGATTTTCGTAAAAGTCGAGACGACCTTGGCTTGCTGCGTAAGCAACAGCTGATAACTAACCATGTATCAAAATGGTATACCGTTCTGATGGTTCTGGAGAATCTTTCACAAATTCTATAATTTTAACTTAGAATTATTAAATTTAAAACGTTTCTAAATTATTACATTTTAAAACACACAATTTAAAATTAAAAACAAAATAAAATGTTTGTTTGAATGGTTTACTACAGTGTTGTTTTATTTCGACACAACGTTAAACTATTTTACAGTTTTTTTTTTTTTTTTTTTTTTTTTTTTTTTATTCGTTTGCAAAATTAGACCACTTTGTATAAATTCGCCTTGGTAGAATTGTTCTTTGAAATGTACAACTACAAATAAAATTTTGCGAAGCCATATTTCTAAGATCTTAAGCTCTTAAAATATATCGTTAGCTGAAATGCAAAACCCCGTTACTAACAAAATATCAACATGGTCCATGCCTTCTCGAACTTTTACATTCATAAAATAAAAATTAGACATTTATTAAGCGAAAAACGGAAGTACGTAACTGACTACTATGATGCCCATCTGCGGTCATCATATGCACTGCAGGGGCCAAATTTAAGAATTTCAACCATACAAATATGGCGGCTTAATAAAATTCTTAAATTTGGCCCCTGCAGTGCCTAGGATGCCCCCAGGTGGATCAAATGTATGACCAACCCCACTTTATTTTTCCTCGCCATCATTTATTTCTAGCATACCTACCAGCTATCTTCATTCCTTAAGGGCGATCCCATAAATAATGTTCAATACAGACTAGAAATATATTGAAGAAAAAGTGCATAAATGCCCAGGAGTCGACCCTAGTGGGATATAATGTATGACCGACCGCAATTTTTTTTTTCCTTAATATTTTCTCGAGATATACTTGCCCTTTATCACGACTTCTTTGGGGGTCTCCCATACAAATATAGCGTTTTATGAATTGCTTAAACTAATTAAAATTTTTGGTCTCTTGTGTATAAAATCAAAAGTAATCAACAGATTTTAATCATTTGTGGCTTGTTTTGTTTGCAACTTTGTTTTTTATATGTCTGGAAAAAAAATAGAAGCATAGCTGCACTTTCCCATTTCTGATGAATTTTTAAAAGACAAAAATTTCAAAATGTTGCTAAAAAAATTTGGTTTCTAACACGACTGTACTTATGAGAACCAACTTAAGCTTTTCTTAAAGGTAATTTTATTGCGGAATTGTGCAACCTCCTTCATTTTGGAAATAACGGTATATCTCAAAAACCAGAGCTAACCTAAAAAAAAACGGTTAGCACCACTGGATTCAGCGTGTCCGAATTAGGTTAAAACGCCAGGTCCCCGGCTTGTCTGTTTTTTCAACAAGCACAGAGTAATTTACCTTGTAGTATACCGATCCGACCTTAAGCATCACAAATAGGCCATGATTTGAATCAAGGACGCTTTTGGAATAATCTCGTATGGCACATCGTTGAAAAGAATTTAATGTTTACGGCTTACTGTTTCTAGATAGGTTGGCCAAGTGTGGGGAAGCACACGTCACCTGATAGAATCACAATGTTGTAGACAAACAAAGGCAAGGAATGCAAGGCGAGCCCTTGTAACTTTGAAATCTTTTTCGTGTAGGGTTTTATCCGCCAGATTTCGTACTTGCGCACGTAATATTACATGTATCCAATGTAATGACCTAGCGGAAGGTTCTGACCCTGAAATCAAGGACAAATTCTATAATACTCTTGATAAGGCAATAAGTGAGAGCAACCGAGGTGACATTATGATTTCCATGCACAAATTGGCTCAGACTACATTAACCGAAAGCCAATTATGCTTACCCACGCACTTGGCAAGCAATCTGGTAATATGTGGAACGTTATTCCCTAACAGGAGAATGCAAAATGCAGTTTGCGTTTCCCCATACCAAAGAACATAGAACCAAATTCAACACGTGCACCCAGAGAAAAACAAGTTTAAATATGGTCACCTCCAACAAAACTATTTTTAAAGAAAATTGTAAATATATTGTGGTCAATTTAACCATATTACTGTCACCGACAACCATATTATGGTTAAATGTGTCCTCCATGATTAAGGCACAACCATATTATGGCTGCCTCCGAACATGTTTTGGTTAATAATAACTAAAATATGTTTAACACTTATAATAGCATGGTTGGTTTTCAACCATAGCATGTTGCTCTCCGAAAAGAGGAAAATACTATTGTTAATTTAAAAATAAATTATTGTCACAGGGTGCCTCGGTAGGCTAGTTGGTAGTGAGCTAGTCTATCAACGCCGGAGTTGCGGGTTCGATTCCCGCCAGAGACTCTGGTTTTCTTTCCTTCAGACAAGCGTAGAGCTTCGCGGGATTAGCATAGGAGGAAAAAAAATTAAAAATTGTAAAAATTTAAAATTGTGAATATTGTGAATATCTTTTTTCAATAAATGATATTTAAAAAAAAAAAAAAATTATTAAATATTATTGTCACATTTAACCCTGACACGTTTAGAGGCAACCATTAAATGGTTGTGTCTTATTGATCGAGGACTAATTAAACCATAATATGGTTGTCGGTAACAATAATATGGTTAAAATAAACATAATATGCAAATATTTAATATTTATTCAGTTCATTCAATTTAATTTTCATTAAATTATTTTTATGAAGAAAGGAATTGTTACAACATAAAATGAAATTCAATTTATTGATAATTTTTCATTCTTGACAGAGCTGAGAATCGAACCCAGGTTTTCGCGGAAAGGTTGCCCTGACATGTTTCAATTATTCAATTAATTGTAACCACACAATATTCTTAAAGGGGCTTGTAGTCTTAACACTCACCACCATCGAAGGCAGCTGCCAGTCAATACCCAAACATCAATCTTGAAACCAAATTGGTAGATCGAAATTTGTTTTTGAATGATTATCTATTTTAATTAATTTATGTACATGTTCATTAGACCGTACCTCAAAAAAAAGTTTCCCCGTACCGACTCTAATATAAAGTATTTTTGCAAGGAGGTTTCGAATAATTTTTTTTTTTTTTTTTTTGCCAAGCGTAGGGGCTGGCTTTTTACATTTTTCGTTAAATCTTAGGCATTTACAATCCGATCTTAAAGTATGATATATCAATGTTTTTTGTCTCGAGAATACCAATGTTTTGCTCTTAGGGACAACAAAAAAAAAAATATATCAATATCTGTAAAAATTATTTAAAAATAAATTTTCATGAAATATGAAATTTCTAATTTTTTTTGGATTTTGAATAGATGCAAGTTCTTTAGGGCCATTTTGTGCCATGCAATTAGATATGGTCTACCATTAATTGTCATTTTGTTCTCAAAAATAAATTACAGCAAATAATAACACTATAACATTAATCTAAAATAAAAATTAATTTCAGAAGGTTTACAAAACAGAACTTGGAAAATATAAGCCATCAAAATGGTGTCTAGGGTACTACCACGTCAGTCACAGAGGGTTAAATATTACCATCCATTTCAACTTCGATAAAAATAAGTCACTAAAATTTTTCAAGTTTCGAATAAAATTTCATACTGGTAATAAGTTTTTAACAAATCTCTTGAATAAGATTTATCTGTAAAAATTTTTAAAATCTGGTCACACTGCCTGGTTTCTATATGCCGGCGCCAAGTCAACCGTACATCCATATGTATACCAAGGTACGTACAGAAATTCGACTGGGGTATTGTAAAATTTTTAAGTGTGCCACGTAGACAGTTTTCTCTCCTGAGTGTAAACTTAACGTGTTTACTTTTCAGCTGGTTTTCTCGAACTCCCCAATTTTTCAAAAACTTCACTTTACTTAACTAAGATAATCATTAAGTTGACGAGATGCCACTTATCCGAAAATGTGGTAACTTATCCGCAAATGTAGAAATGGTCAGTTTCTGAGAGTAGGTTCAAGAACACTTCCCTGTGGAATACCATCTTCTATGTTTCTTACCTTAAATAAACGGTTGGATAAACAGTACTCTAGTAATTTGTGGGGGTTAGGTGGCAGTGGTCATTTGCTGAATAATATTTATTTTAGTTCAAAAAGCAAACATTTTACTTTTCATTTTACCTGGAAAATTTTTAACATAAAAAATACAACACTTAATTTCTATTTTATTCCAAATTTTTTTATTATATATAAATATTAATCGATATGAAATGCCTTGATTTGGCCACCATTTATTTTTCTTAAAAAAAAGATGAAAAAATTTCGTCACAAAAATGGACAAGTCGCAAACAAAAATGTTCGTCTTCTAACTGGATGAAAATTGTCACATCTGTAATATTGTGATTGTATTGCTTGCCTGCGTCTATAAGTTTCTTATAACTGGGACTAGGGCCAATTTTTTACTTTGCCTTTAAATGTTGTTTATTTTTAAGCTCCATTGGAAATACGACATTGAGTTTTCCAGTACTTTTTTAAATAATAACTAAAAGACTACGTTAAAAGTCTATTTCAGTTTATAAAGACTTTTAATGTTTCTTTGGTGTATTAATTTGACAAAGAGGCCTCCATATCACAATAACATAAAAACAAGTAAAAATTATATTCGGTCTAGTCCAGCCAATTGATAACCTACACGACAGTATTTACAGAAACATTTTTGAGAGTGTAGCCGGCTTAAGAGCCTTGGACAATCACGGACCCGGCCAAACAAAATTATGCTATGGGGTTAAGATTTATAAAGCAGTCCTTTGTACTTAATATTGTATAGATTTCTTTAAAATAATAAATAAAGAAAACATCTATATGGGATTTTTTAAAGTGTTTATGGGGAGGGGGTTTATATGGGACTTATTGTGAATTACGGACGTGTGTAGCAAAATATTTTGCTGATATATAGTAGCTATTATTACAGTTATCCTAGCAAAATTGAATACCAACATTTCATAAATCTGTAGCATTTTGACAAAACATCTTAAATAAAAAATAAATAAAATAAATAGCGATAAAAATTTTCAAAAAAACTCGGTAAAAAAATCATTTTTATCAAATAATAAAATAAGCCAAAATTAAGGGGAAAAAATCGTTTATATTACAAAATTTTGAAAATGTAAACAACAATGTTTTTAATATAAATTCTTATGATTAACAACAATTTTTCAACTCTTTAACTTTGGCTTAAGATGTTTTGTCAAACTGCCACATGTTTAATGTTTTTGGGCCAACTCTAATCGAAATATTAACATGATTTTTTTTCTCTTATGCTAAAGATGGTTATGGGCAAAAATAATTTATTCCGAAAAGAAATTGTATGTGAGCCTATGTGAAAAAAGGATCGGGATTTTTTTTACAATTTTCAAAATGCTTTGGCCTTGTGACAACTAAAACGTATGTGCCAGATTTAAAAACATTTTCTTTGAAATTAGTACTTTGCGCACAAGATTTTCATGGATAGCAAGCCAGCCGGACAGAGAGACATCGTTTGACGGATGATTCCAAGACGATCGGTATACTAAAAGGTGGGTCTAGGACCTATATTTTTAGGCGTTTTACACATCAGTACCAACGCATAATACCCCCTCCACTATAGTTGTGTGGGTATAACAGCAGACCAATCAAAAACAATCAGCTGTTTCTTGTGACCACCTTGTAAATAAATATACTTCACAAGTTTCTTTGTTTTTGTGGATCAAGTGGATTGATTATTATGGATTATTATTATAAAATGAGAGTTAACAGAAATTTCTCATTAATAGACAAAAAATGTACAAAAGTACGGGAACAGTAAAAACCAATTTTCTACTCCAAAATAATTCTTGAGTATGAAATATGTTGCAATAAATACACAAACGACACATTAGCATGTATAAAAGTAAAATTCCGTCATGTTCTTAAATTTTTCATCATTTTCTATTGTTTATAAATCTTGTAAACTAAGAAAGTCTTAAAAAATTTGTGACCACAAAAAAAATTATTTTTTATTTTAATTCTTTTGGTAATACTTGTTCGTAGTTTTTTTATTGTTTATTTTTTAACACAGCTGAATGTTTAACAATATTCCCAATCAGCCCAAAAAAAAAGTACGGCTACTTCGGGCATGAAGAAGAATAGTTTTCTATCAAAATGTGTTTTCGCTTTACCAAACTTTGAGTAATGGTACAGTTTTCGGTAATATTGGGATCCCGCGGGCTCCCAACGTTCAGTACGGGATCACACCTATTGGGATCCCGCGGGCTCCCAACGTTGAGTACGGGATCACACCTTATATTGTTTTGATATTTAGTAGTGCCATCATATTTTTATCTTAATTATATAAAATAAATAAAGTAGCACTTAAAAAAAATTAACCGAATACGTGCATATTTATATACGAACTCAAAACTGGCCATAAGACTTTATGTCTTAAGATTAACATTTTATTGTTTCTTGTGATTAATGTTAGTTATATGACTTGCAATTTGTTATGTTTTATAACAATTATGACTTGATGACAACAACTCTATTTAGTTTATACTTGTAAAAATCAAGACATTTATATACTTAAGTAGACAACAAAAACGAAAGGACACGTGCCTTACTTTTGTTGTCTACTAAAATTAACATGATACATCAATTTTAAATGAATGCGAACAACAATCTAACAATTTCAGTTTATTTCTTGTTTGAAAACAATGACACATCTTTAGGATCAAAGATCAACTTCTGCATGAGTACAATTTTATACTCAACATCATCGTCATCAACAACATCCGTGATACACACAACTAAACAATGAATAAATGATTGAAAGAAAATCAAAGTATTTTTTTTTTTTTTTTTTTGGAATAAAAATAAAATATGATAATGATGCTTTTTGTAGTTTTAAAAAAAATTTAGTTAATTTAAAAATGTCTTTGAAAAGCCAAAACGTGTTTAAATCGTTGAAAATGCCAACTAAACCACCCCTTTCAAAGGATGATTTCATAGTAAAACCCACTGTTGTGTGTGTGATATGATAAATCTGTTATTCCAGGCAATTGATTTTTTAAGAGGGGGTTGTTAATAGTTTTACTTTTATATTTGTAACTGAATTAATTGTTATAATCATTACTCTGGTTGTTGCAAAATATTTGTATGTTAAAACAACAACAGCTCAATCCTGTTTGTCATGGGAACTTGTGTTGTCCACAATTCTCAAAATCAAGTAGTACCTTCCTTCTATTAAACCTTAAGTAGAACTACTTTTTCAAGTTGTTTTTTTTTTTTCATATAAAAAGATTTATTTTGTTACACTAATTTGTTTTAAGAATCGAATTGAAAACTTGTATTTTACCATTAAATTCCTAAAATATGATTGTTACAAGTCTTGAGAACTTATTATTATAAATATAACTTATATTTCTACGCTTTTTCAAATTCCACTTGAATGCTCAGCGGCAATTCTTCCTCGACTGCGGGTGCATGTACCTTACCCGATACCAAAACAAAGTCCCTTTCACAGTCCATTACGAAATAGACGAATGGATGATTGATTTCTATTTTCTCAAATGATTCATTGTCTCTGGCTTGGGTATCAGATGCGGAGAGAGCAATATTTGAACTACCTCCCTCATCGACTTTAACATTGACAAATTGGACAATTTCATCAACATGTAAATCGCGATCTTCAGAGAGTAGACTTAAGTCGGCTTCATTGCGTGAGAAGAGTTTGGTCAAACCTAAACTCTTGAGCATTGATTCTGACCGCGACGTTTCTTCAATTTGGAATTTCGGTAAAATGATGTGTAGATCTTGTTCCTTCATTTCGGACTTGGCCATTTTCAAATCACTGGGTTGCAGTTTAGAAATGACAGAGTGAAGGCCTTCAAGTTCGTTGGGAAGAATGATCATTAGGCTGTATTTTTTGTTCTAAAAAAGAGAAATTATGATTAATTAAAAAGCGATGAATTTTTAAAGATTTTTTTTTTATTAAAAATATTAGTAGGTGTGTTCATTTACAGAAAATTATTGCTTATTTTCAATAATTGTTATTAGAAAGTGTTCACGTACTCGAAAAACTTGCAATGAGAGAATGGAAAAAGAGCATACAAATTTTAATGACAAAAAATTTGTTGAAAATTTCTGATAGTAAAATTTTTTCTAGCAACACAGAAAAAATTATTAAATTCCTCCAATCACCAAATTTATTCCAAATTCATAATATCAAGCAAACAAGTGGTTGATTTTGCACCAATTACCAAAATGATTATATTGATTACTAAAAATTTTAAAATTTTGAAAAAATATTTTCAATAAATGATATTTTGAATTTTAATAAAAAAAGTGATCAAAAATCTTTGCCATTTCAAACAATATATTAATTTATTTAAATTAATATTGACAATTCCCAATAACAATTCTACATGTTTAAATTATTTTATTTTAAAGGCAAAAAGTCAATAAAGATTTTTTGTTATTTAATTAAAATTTTAATTGAAAATTTATTTCAAAACAATTAAAATGTTAATTAAATCAAAATTAAATTTTTAATTTTCTTTCAACAAAAAAAAATAATTGATTCAATTATCACATTAATAAAATTTAAATACTTTTTAAATCATTTTTTTAATTGATAAAACACTTTTTTCTGTGAAGAATTATTCAACCATCTGTTTCATGTGTTTGTTTACAAAACAAAAATAATTTTCATAATTTTTCAATTCAAGGTTTTTCAATAAAATAAAATATTTATTTTTAATCCAAATTTTAGACATTTTTAATAATCTTAAGTTCATCAGATTTAATTTTCATTAAATTATTTTTTTTTATGAAGAAAGGAATTTTACAACATGAAATTAATTAAAATTTTTTCTTGATAATTTTTCATTTTTGACTGCGCTGAGATTTGAACCCATTCTTTCACGAACAGGTTGCCCAGACTAGCTTCGATTGTAACCACACAATCTCGTCAGTGGAGCTTGCCGTTTTACTCACTCGGCTATTGAAGCCGAAGATGACGTCAATAGTCAAACATCAATCCTTAAACCAAATGGTATTTGTACTTTGGATTTCAGAAGAATTCTTGACAAAAAGTACGAAAAAACAGAAGGTAGGAAGAACATGTAAATCAATTAAAAAAATAGATAATCATTCCTTCAAACGCAAATTTCGATCTACCAAAGTAAAATACCATTTGGTTTAAGGATTGATGTTTGACTATTGACGTCATCCGGCTTCAATAGCCGAGTGAGTAAAACGGCAAACCCCACTGACGAGATTGTGTGGTTACAATCGAAGCTAGTCTGGGCAACCTGTCCGTGAAAGACTGGGTTCAAATCTCAGCGCAGTCAAGAATGAAAAATTATCAATAAAAAATTTTAATTAATTTCATGTTGTAAAATTCCTTTCTTCATAAAAAAAAATAATTTAATGAAAATTAAATCCGATGAACTTAAGCCTAATTAAAAATATTTAAAATTTGGATTAAAAACCATTAACAGTTCAATGAAATAACCACAATACTAATAATATTTATTTTCTAAAATTTAGGAACAATATTCTTGCGCAAATAGTTAAAAACAAATGATTTAATTCATAAATAATCTTGTATCTTACAGCTGAATAGTGTCAATGCCTAACTTGCTAGACGTTGCTGGTAAAGCGTTCTTTTACTTTTATATTTTTTTGAGTAATTGAGAGTAAAATGTGGTGAATTCTAAATTTACTCTCTCGTTGCAAGTTGCTGCTAGTAAACTAAATGAACACACCTAGTAATTATAGATATGTTCACTAATTCAGGTTGAAAGCATGCTGTCAAATTTGTTTTTGTGTTTAAGTAAAGGCCAGAAATTTCTGATTAATTTATACATAAATACAATAATTTTCGGGAAGGGGATTAACTTATGAAAAGACTTATGAGGAGTGTTTCCATAGGGACTTTTGAACTTTGACTGTTGCAGCGGCCCTATTGTTGAAGCTATAGCTGCCGAATTGACTTTCAAATATTCAGTCGGTTTTGCCAAACTAACATCGATAGACGAAGCGTTCAGCAGGACTTGCAAATAATAAAATATGTTAACTGCCCGTCATTTTCATAAAAAAAATAATTTTCACCGATGAGGATTTTTTCTGGATGAATTGGGTACTTCAAGAAGCAATAAAGTCGAATTTGGGCCGATAAAAATTTACTTGAGTTCGTCCAATTAATACCAAAAAGTAACTGTTTGGGGGGTGGATTTTGGGCTGGCGGCTTCAAAACTTTATATGTCTTTGGGATAGACGATGGCCTAGCCATAACCGCTACAAGGGCTACAGGTCAATGATTTTCTTAAGATATTCCGCCCTATTATGAGTGTCGTTGTCGTACTCGAAAACCAGTCATTTAAAAAAATTGCTATTATGATTGTCGTAAAATACGATAAAATTTCTATAGGGCAATTCACAGCGTGTTCTATGTCACATTTATAAAATTATAGCAAATTTAACTAATATGACACAATACAACACTTTGCGAATTTCATATATGTGTCATTGTCGTAAATTTTAATTTAAAAAGACAAAAACTTCAAACGACTACGACTACGACTTCGACCATAACAACAACGCTTGTAATAAGGTCGATTATAGACAAAGTGGGCAAGCACAATCAGTATAACTGGGAACCGGACATCACGCAGGTACGGTTGGCCTGCTGCGCGATAATATTTTCTATACATAATGGCATCGATAGGTCTCAAACGAAAAATATATTCGATGATAACGCACACATGATTCGTTTAATTTAAATTTAATGATATTCAATTCACTGAAAGGCCCTTTATATAGATTGAAAAATTATTGTTCTAAAGGGCCGATATTGAATGTGAACCAAACCTAAACGTCAAGTTTTTTCTGGATTTCATTTGACATTTCTTAATTTCAGACTAATTCAATTTGAACCATGGAAAGATACACAATCGAGCAACGCGTTAAAGTTATTCAGGCGTATTATGATAATGGGCGTTAAAATCAAAATGCATTTTGTGTAATTTCGTGATTTCTTAATTTTGAATTGCCGAATTTGGGCGAATGATAATCCAAGAGTGGTTGTCAAAAAACCAATGCACCCACAAAGAGTGACTGTTTGGTGCGGTTTATGGGTTGGTGGCATCATCGGGCCGTATTTTTTCCAAAATCAGGCCTGTCAGGCAGTTACAGTGAATGGTGTTCACTATCGTGAGATGATAACGAACTTTTTATGGCCCGAATTGAAAGATATGGACGTGGACGATATGTTGTTCCAACAGGACGGTGCCACTTGCCACACAGCTAACGAAACAATGGCTCTTTTGCGCGACAAATTCAATGGCCATGTTATCTCACGTGGTGGCGATGTCAATTGGCCGCCAAGATCATGTGATTTGACACCGTTGGACTTCTTTCTTTGGCATTATTTGATAGAAAAGGTGTACATCGATAAGCCAGAAACAATTCATGAGCTAAAGGATGAGATAATTCGGCACATTAACGGCATAGAACCTCAATTATGCCTCAGCGTCGTCGAAAATTTGGACCATCGGATTGAGGTGTGCCGATATCAAATAATTTGTGTCTTATTCAAAATCATAATCCCTTGAAATTTAACCACCTTTTACTATTATTATTGTTGTAATTATTATTCTTTCCATAATTTTACATACAAGGTTATTTCCGGAATAGTATTTTTGTACTCGAAAGCCACCTTATTGTATTGGTATTTATATTAATTTGGGTATGAACTTATTTAATTGCAATCGAAATTGTCTTACCAAATTTTATTAGACTCGGTCGATATATGACCATAACTCCCACTGAAATACAATGAAATAAATGTTGGTAGTGACATATAAAGTGGCGGCATTCACTTTTATGATGCTTCTATGTCATTATAAAGTGTTCTGCTGGTACATCCAAAATTTACCATAAATCCCATATAAACCCCCGTCCTAAAATCACTTATGCATGTAATTTTTACAAAAATATATCTTGTCTCGTCTTCTTACCTGACAGCTATCTTTACCTTTTTCAAAGTGTATTTGGACTTCGTGTTTTTGCCTTATGTTTTCTTCTAAGACTTGCAGTATTTACACCACAGATTTCTGTGCACAGCTTGATTTCTATTTGTAGAAATTACGGGCATTAGAGGCACACAAATCTCATATGAATGAAGATATCTTAATAATATGCGGCACAAAGAGCTTTTACAGGAATCTTAACCTCATAACATAATTTTGTTCTGGAGCGTACATGATTGCCCATGGGTCCCAAATAGGGTAGAAAATTTGTTTTTATTACTCTGGAGAAGGGAATCATATGGTCGGGCTTGACCAACAATACTTTTTTACTTGTTTTAATGTGAGAGGGCCCCGGTAGGCTTGTTGGTATTGCGCTAGTCTGTCAGTGCGGGGGTTGCGAGTTCGATTCACGGCAGAGACTCTGGTCTCTTGCAGACGAGCTGAGCTTTGCGGGATTAACATAAGAAAAGAAAAGTGTGGGATATGTATGGTCGAAATATCTAGTATCGCTATTTCTTTGATAATATTGCGAAAAGAATTTTTTGTACGCCACATACAACACCAGCAAACATCACTCATTATTCCAGGCTGCACGAGAACTTTTTCATGAACTAGGCAGTATAGGCAAACCATTTTTACTGTACTGAAAGGTTTTTAAAGGAACAAGTACTGGCTGGAGTGTATTTCTTTGAATTAATTTACCCTCACATCACTATTTAAATTGTGCGAACAACAGAACCGCTTCTCATTTGTCATTGTGTTTCTACAAAAATATTTTGTACACACTTTTGATTTTTTCCTTGTGCTTAATTTTCAAATACATTTATGCAGACCTTTACTATATACTTCAAACGCCTTTCAAATTATGTTCTGTTTTGTTTTGTTACAAAAAGTTTGATTAACGGTTTTGGTTAATTATAAAATTTTTTCTAAATTAAGGTGTTTGTAATTTCAACGCAGTATTAAAATAGAACATATAAAAGGGTTTGTGTCACCCTTTAGTACAGTCAAATTTCTTTTAATGCACACCTTCCTTAAGCGCACACCCCTTTCGGCGAACAATGTTCCGGGAAGCATTCTAAAGGAAAGCATTGAGATCCTTTAAGAACTTTAAATATATTTATAATTAATTTATTTTGTTTTAATTACATTCGCAAATACACATTTAGAGAAGAGCTTTGATAAGCATGTGCAGCGAACTTTGCAGGGGCACTTAAAAATTATCCTCCATAGTATTTCACTGATTTATGTCTTATTTCGAGTGCCTTGCATTATAAAGTATTAAGTAATTTGAAGATCAAGCTAAATTCTATAGCCGATTTGGTCCATTTCTAATTTTAAACAAACTAAATTTCTGAAAAACCTCTTAAAAGATTTCTCTCGAAACAGGTAAATTTACGAAATTTAGTTTAGTTAGGTAACATTTAAGTCGACTGCGATTAGGAAAAATTAAAACCGACTGCTAGAACGTCAATGAGACTTCGACTATTTTTTAATTTAACAAACGGGTATACAAAGTTTCTATTATGGGGGTTTTTTTTTGTAAAAAATGTTTCTGATTTTTAAACTAATTCCGGTTTTATTAATTGCTATTCCATTATTTTTATAATAATCTCTTATCTGTCCAATACACTTACCTCATATGGCAGACATATAATTTTCGCATTCAAACTCTCCATCTCGGCCATATAGAATTTACCACGTGCATGAATCATCGGTGTTTTAATGGCATCCTCAGAAGTCATAAAGAAGAATTCATCGACCTCACGTTCCTCTTTAAATGCAGTAGCCCAATTTCCTCTAAAGTACAGACCATTGAAAAGTAACATTTTTGTTTTGGAGCCAATATCACGGCCAGTTATGGAATTAGCACTTAAAGCAGATGTGATGTCATCTCTGCGGAACAAACTGCGGCCACCAAAAGCCTGTTTTTAAAAGATACATTTTAGTTGCCTTCCTTTAAAACAAAATAACATAAGAAAATAACTTTTTTTTAATAATAAAGAAAAAACGTGATTTGATTTTCTCTTATTGTTCTTTTAGTTTTTTTCTTTTGTTCTTTACTTACACTTCTTGCTGAACTAACATGCGTTTCTAAAGCCAACATTATTTCTGCTGGTGAACCTTTAGAGGCTTCATCTAAAACAGTTTCCAGTTTTTGCAGTGGCAATGATACCTTCTCAGGTTCATTGGACTCTAAGACTTCTTGTATGGGTATTAATATCTTGCCCTCTTCATCAGCTTCAATTTTCTCATCTTCTTTATAATTTTTCAATATTTTTTCATTGTCTTGTACAGTTTCATTTTCTTCTAAATTCAAATCGTTTTCACGTTTGGTTTGATCCTTAGAACCAAAAACACCAACAGCATCATCTTCTTCGTTGGCATCTGCAACTGGTTTTTCATCAAGACTTTCTAGTTTTTGAGCCAATTCAATTGTTGGTTGTTTCGTTTCTTCACTTGGCTGGAATGCAGTTGCAGTGGTGGCCTTAAGATTATTTTCTGTTTCTGCCTCCTCTTGCTGTTGAGCTTTTTCAACTTCATCAATTATTTGCGGTTTTTCAACGTACTGTTTATCATCCACAAAACGATCAAATTTAGAGGTTTCTTTTTCTATAATCTCTTCACCATAATTGTCGGTGTAAGAACCGACTGTAGTAAAGCCAAGACCATGACTGACATCATCATCGTCATCATCATCGACTTTCAAGCGTTTCAATGTCTCAAAGCCAATAACATCTTTGCTGTTGTTTGTGGTACCATCTAAATCTAAGAGTGCATCTGGTTCGTATCTATCAAACTCGTCATGACTTATATCTTTCACATCTACAAAATAATTGTCTCTGACAACCTGTTTAAATTCATCTCTAGCGGTGAAATTGCGATAAATATAAAGCCAAGTTTGGAAGGAAGGCTCTTCTCCTAATATTTTAGTTTGATACTGTGATAAAATAGATTTAAAGGAATCTCTCAGAGTTGCACGTTCTTTTGGGTAGCCCAATACTTTTTTGAATTCATCGTACGTATCGCCCTGTGTTGCTTCAGCTAAAATTGCCAGCATTGTAGTGACACCCAATGGGGAATGTACTTGATTGCCGTCGATATCGTTGTAGGATTTTAAAAGGTTTGTAGCAATAATCTGGGATGCCTTGCTGGCATACGAGGATGAAATTTCATCTTCGGATTTAGTAGGCAAAGCTGCAGCTAAGCTTAAGCCAAATAGAACAAGCGCTGTAAAAAAAAGGGTTATATTTTATTAAAATTCTAAAACTGGAAGTCTAGTTTTTATGCCCGAAACCAAAAGGACGATTCGACTGTCCAAACCGTGTCGATAGAATTAAAATAGATAGATAAAATTTGGTATAAACATTTCTCTTATTAATGATGTTTGTTGGGTATGTAAATGGTAGGGAGATTGATTATTAGACTTTTTCAAAAATCGGGGCTTAGTTATTCCGAATAGGAGCTAATTAAAAAAACCACGTTTCCGTGGAAGTGGTTTTCGGTTTACCGCTTTTATTCAAATAAATAACAGCACTTAAATCAAATTAGTTAATGAAAAAAAGTTTATTGGAATAAAACGATCGCATTTACAAAGGAAAGGACCCAAAAAAAACAAATACATATCGCTCTGAATTATAAAGAGGGCATTAACGCAAAATTTGAAAATGTTCAGTAGAAGAAAAACAATTTTTAATTTAATATTAAAGCCATAGGAAAAGGAATTTTTAAAACAACCGTTTCATTACCAAAAAGTAATCAAAAAACACGATACTTTTACAGCGTATCGATTGTATTAGGTATCGATTTTCCCCAATTACCATCGTTATGATCAAGTGTTTTATTTGTTGGCGTTTGGATAAAGAAGAAATGCTTATTAATTTGAATATAAAGAAGATTGGACAATTATACATGAAAACAGACATATTTGGAAAGACATCGTGAAAAGGTTTTTGGTAGCATGTTCAAAACAGAATGAATAAAATAGACAGGTCTGAAAAGACATCGTGTTAATACCGCCTTTGAATTTTTAAAAAATTTTGGTTTTAAAAAATGATAAGAATTTAATAAATCTTTTGTTTGAAAATTTCTCTTAATTTTATTTAAAAAAAATTTTAATTTTTCGGTGGCTAAGCCTCTCCAATACGTTTGCCTTTTCCTATATCTGGGCCCTGTTTCTCAAAACTACAAATTATAAATCTACAAGTAAAATACATTTGAAACAAAAACGTATTTTACTTGTAGAATTGTAACTTATAGTTTTGAGAAACAGGGCTTGATAGTATTTTTGGTACTCCCAAGCGCTGCTTGTTAACATCATTTGTGACTATAATAAGAAGTCGATCAACTTTTTTCCCGCCGCCTTGCAAAACCGCCAACATTTGTCCATTCCAGTCCTAAATGGACATTTCATGCCCCAACTAGACATTTTGTATGGCAGCCCTCTTGAGGAGTAGAAAAAGGGGGTATGTATGTTGGTCGGTCATATACTGGACCCGGCTGGGGGATCGTAGACGCTGCAGGACACAAATGGTGGTTGGTGAAACATTTTACCTTCTCCTAGGAAGTTATGACATTTTTTCTCATTATATTTCTAGTCTGCACTGAACATTCTGCATGTGAGCCCACTTAAGGTATGGAGATAGCGAGTAGGTATGTTGGGAATAAATGTTGGGGATGTAAAATTAAATGTTATAAAATTTGTACAATAAAAAAAATTTTTCACAATATAATCGTTTATTACATGATTTTCGGAAATTACTTTTATATGAAATATTTGGTAAATTATAAAACGATATTGTAATTTTTTGCGATGTAGAAAAAAATTTAACCAAATTTCACCAAAATAATATTTTACGTTTCGGTTTTGGCGTATTAAAGTGTTTTTTGGGGGTGGGCTTTATACTCGTGTAAAATCGCTGGTTAATCAGGGAGCAAACCGCCCATAACTTGGCGTTGCGATTTATTTTCATATATGTATGTTTGTATAACTAAATTGGACAAGACTTTATTACTGTGACATTCGTATTTAAGGGTTTTTGGGAAGTGGGCTTTTTTGCGGCCTATGGGAAATTATAGGGGGATCATCATGAAATTTGGTAGTATAATTTTAAGTTATATAGAAAGAATTAATGCAATATTTTAAGATATTATTTTTTTTATATTTAAATTTCGCCAGCAATTTAAAGAAATTTTTTGATATTTCGTTACGTAAATACTTAAAATCAAGGTTTTTATGGTGTAGCGGTCTCATAAAAGGGCAGGTCAAAATTTGTTTACATTGAACAAAATGTTGGTTCTAAAAACGTTATATGTTCTTTGGTTAATGGAACAAATATACTAACATATGCCTTTAGGGGGGCTTTTCCTAGGGATGAAACGATACGAGTAAATAGAAGTACATATTCGATACTTTTATGTAACTACCCTACAAGAAGACTACCGGTCATTTTACTAGTTAGATGACCAGCTTAACGATATATTGGCTATAGTTTCTATTAGTTTATTAAGAGCAAAATAACAAAAAAAAATGACCGAAACCTTGTGTACAGTGTGGCCATTTGCAGCTAAATTTAGCATTAAAAATTATTATTTAGCTGCAAAATTTGCATTTAGCACTTGGCATTTTATTCATCATTTTTGGAATATGTTTTGAGCTTTTTTAGCATTAATTATTTTAAACAATTTTGACGAATAGTTTTATTGATTTTACTAAGAATTTTTTATAAATTATAATAAATTTTAACTAAAAATAATTGTACCCAAAATCAAATTTCGTATAAAAATGGATAATTCTTATGTTAGAATATTCAGGGAATATTAGACATTCCCTCATCATTTTGTGTGTAAATTTTATTTGCCCCTTTAATATTACGGTAAAAAGTACAAGAAAATTTCACTTTGTATTTAGATACAAATTCAATAGTGTAAATGTGTGAAAAAATTGTTTCCTGAAACTTATGAAAAAACAATAATTCTGAAGCTTGAGCTTTTCTTAAACTATAAAAAATAATATGATCTAAGAAAATTTGTATGTATATCATATAAATAAATCGTTTGATTTTACATGTATCAGGGGTTTGCGGGTCCCTAAATTAAATATTTAATCCCAACAACCTGTGTGCCGTATTTATATGTATCAGATGCTTGGTGCATTTATTTCCATTTCGATATTAATTTAGTCTCGAATAAAATTTCATACTTGTAATAAATTTTAGCAAAAATCTCTAAAAAATTTTTGCATTTTTTAAAATCATTTTTTGGCCATGTTTAATAATTTTTTTTTTTTAGATTAAGCTTTAAAAATCTTTTAGACCTGGTCACACTGCTTGTGTACATGGGATTTTGCCTCTCTGTCTAACTTATTATGTCTATCTCTCTCTCTTACTTATTAATTTAATGTAAATTTGTTGCAAGTGTGTTATATATATATATATATATTTTTTTTTAATTAAAAGCACTAATATAAACGATACCATAACGCTAGGAACACAACTGGGACGAACGACGAATTTTTGGCCGCGAATATTCGTAGCCAAAAATAAAACATATTGGTGTATATGAAAATATACACAATAATAGCGTCCGCCGAAATTTGTCAAACGCGGTCAATTAGCAATAGATATATTTATATTTCATACGTCGCCGAACGACGAACAAATCATTACCAGGTGACCATGTTTGGTTTTAGTTTCGAATTATTTTATTATATAAAGTTACTTTTTACTTTAATAATTGTTTTTTTTATTGTATAACATTTAAAATAAATATACAAAGTATTTTGCTATAAAAATAGCTTTTAGTTGTGTTTTTGATTATGTTTTAGTTTTTAAACATTATTTCTTTTAATATGGTCACACTATTTCTTTCTCTTTGCACAAACAGCAAAGAGAAAGAAATGTAAAAGCTGCTACATAGTTATTTGTCGTTATTTTGCTTCATCCGAAGAACTTACAAAGCGAATTTTTACTGAAAAATTCATCGTATTAGGCGAAATTTCTCGTTCGTCCCAGTTGTGTTCCTAGCTTAAGGCTTTTTCGGATGAAAGAGGTAGTTTTTTTTTTTGTCTATAACTAGACCATTGGTAGATCGATTTTTTTAATTTTCACCGCTATTTCACTTTTTATTAAACTGGGTGCCCCGGTGGGCTAGCTGGTAGTGAGCTAGTCTATCAGTACCGGGGTTGCGGGTTCCCGCCAGAGACTCTAGTATCCTGCAGACAGGCGAAGAGCGTCGCGGGACAAGCGTAGGAAAAAAAATAAAAAAAAGTTTATTTTAGGTGATAGTGAAAAAATAAACTTTATAAATTATAAGAAGAATGCATAATGTACCTTAAGTTTTATGGGTATAACTCGGAAATTTATGGGTAAACACTGGAGGTAATTTGAACATTAGCCGTAATTTTTTGTTCATATTTTAGCGATGTATGGACCGTTCAATAACAAACAATGTTGGACTGGGATTTAAATATATAACAACGTAGTCCCCATCAGATCTAGGGGCTTAGGAAAAAACATTTCGACAGACAGAGGGCCCAAAGTATAAATATTTTTTGTAAGATTTAAGATTAAAGAAATTAGAAACCGAATATCGGAACTTATATATTAATATAAATATTTACCCTTTCCACTTGTGGTAAAGGGTATAAAAAGATGACGATGCTTTTTTACAAAAATGTTTATTGTAGAAACACGGAATTTATTTCTGCAATATTTGCTAATCTTTAAAACAAGTAGGAAATTTAGTCGACAAAACCTGATTTTTTAATATCCTACACCACAGTATTTTCAAACAAATTTTCGGGAATGAACAATATTCGGGACCCATGGTTAATCATGGACCACCAAAACAATATTATTTTATGAGGTTGTGATTTACATAAAAGATTTTTGTGCCGAATATTATCTTGATAAATACATATGTATTAGGGTGGGCCGATTTGTAAGGACAACAAGTTGTCGATATTGTACCATCGATTATTCGATAGCTTTTGGCATGAGGACAAAAAACTACGAGTATCAAAAAAATTATTTTCCCCAAATTTAATTTTTTTTTTTTACTTTTTCTCAACTTTTGTTTTTAAGGTTTTTTTTTAATAGGAAATAAAAATATGGGCTGATTTAATTTTTTTTTTCAATATTTTCTTTACAGGATGAAATTGGACGCTGAACATGAAGGCGATAGCAGTTTTTCTAATAAATGTTTTTCTTCAGGTTTTGGAAGAATGTTTGTCGAATTTTTTTAAGCGTTAATTTTTAAAGTTTTTTTTTAGTAGGTAGGTTTAAAAAAATTTGCTGACTTAAATTTTTTTAAATAAATCCTATCAAAGGTAAAATTGTATGCTTAAAACGATGTATTAGTGGAACTTTTTTTTCCTTATGAGAGCTATAGTCGATTTTTGTCGCCAAATTTAATATAAAATATGGGACAATTTAATCAATATACGAACACTTTAACCCTTTCCGTGTTTTTGTCGAATATATTCGACATTACATTGTACTCTGTTTCTATGCGCTTGAACGATATACAAATTTAAAGTTTATTATAATATAGAGATTGCAGTTGTTTCTTTATTTTTGAACGGAGATGGTCAAGATAAAAACTAAAATGTTTCCTGGCTTCAGCATCATCATTATTAAATATAAGTTTTTAGATGTTTAGCTCGACTTAAATTATTTTTACCCGGAAAGGGTTAAGGTTATTTATGGGCACAAGAACTTTACTCAGGAAAGCGCTATGTAAAATTATGGACCGAATCTCACATTTTAAAATAGTCCTTATGGCAATTATAACATACATACGTATCAAATCTCATTAAATTATCTAAAAAAATTGCGATCACTTCTTTTCGCACAAAGTTTACAGGGACAAAAGGCCAGACGATCGATTCAAAAAGTGATTCTGAGTCGCATATTTTCAAGTTTTTTTTTTCGATATATTTGCTTGCACATTTCAAAAATTTTTGGGCAAATTTAATCTTGCCCTGCTTATGACAAACTACACTTTTGTAAATAGTACGAAAAAGTAGCTACGAAAGTTTTTTTTCGTTAAATATATTATCGGTAAATTTTAAAAATAAAAAAAGTTGTTATATTTTTATAATTTATTTTAAGTGTTTACTTAATTTAGTTTTGAAAATTAATTTTCAGGTGTTGTTTTATATATTATTTTTTTTTTTTTTGAGTCTTAATTTATCTTTGCAAAATATTAAAGATGTTGTTAAAATAATTTTATTTTTATTGGAGAATACAAGATTCACTTTAAAAATATGGCACACTTAGCGATTTGTTTAAGAAATTAAACATTTAATAAGATCGAAAGACATTTATATTCATACAGTTTTTTTTTTTTTTCTTTTGAGAAAAAGTACTTTTTTACAACCTTTTTAATAAAAAATTCATAGATAAATCTTTATATGTTTATAATAAAATTTCTTTTTAAATTCGTTTTCTTGTCTTTCCAAATTTCACTTCTATTACAAACTCATTATGAATTCACTTACACGCTTGCAAAAATTTCATTTCTTCTTATAAAATATGACTTTTATTCACAAAAAGTATTTGGCTTATCTACACAAACAGTTTATAGAATTGAAGCAAAAATATTTTTTTTTTATAAATTTAAACGAGTTGACGTTACCACGTCTAAGACTTAAATGAAGTGTATAAAAGTAAATCAAAGAATTTTATGAAAATCCCATAACTGGCCCTAGAAACCAACAGAGTGCTTGATTTTTCGCTCTCCAGCAGAAAAAGAAAGAACGAAAAGAAACAAGAACTTGCTGTTGCTGCTTCTTAAGAGAACGCAGCTAAAAGCCAAGCAAATTATTATTTGTTGTTGTTATTTTAATTGCTGTTTATAGCAACTATATGTTAGAGCCAAGGTAACTGGCCAAACATTTAACTAAGAATGAAGAAGAGAGTTATAGAAATTGTGCGATTAAAGAAGAACATGAAAGTTAAATACACATTGCATGACTTTGGAGCAATATGAAAATATTTATGCACGCACCTTTTATTGAAAGAGTGCTGGTATTTATTTTAAAGATTGTCGTAATGTAAACACTTTTTCTTTGTGCTGCCTCAATTTCAAAAAAGTACAGTGGGATTGGAAAATATTAATATGTATACATATTCTTTTTATAATAATATTTTGAGTTTTATCAATAAAATGTAGAGGAATGGACCTAAACTATTAAAGAATAAACGATTAAATAGAAGCACTTGTTCAACAATACTGAATTAACTCAAAATTTCCAAATTTTCAGTATAAGCAAAACACTTTTTAATTAAGTATTTAAAGTATATGAAAGAAAATTTTAGAACCAACCGTTTCATTACAAAAAAGTAGACAAAATAGCAGGAAAAACAGCGGTTATATTTAAACCTTACGTGTAGATTTTTTCCAAAAAGTGAAAAAAATTGAGTTAATATATTTTATTAGGTGCAACATTTTTTATTTTTCGAATTTATTCTATGAGCTTAATTTTAGTTATGTATTTTATAAGGCTTTTTTTTTTTTTGGAAAAGTTCTATTCCTTAAATTGTTAGGAATGACTTTATACACTACCAGACTATTATCTTGTATCTTCCTGTTACATTTTACCTTACCTATCCTTTGGATAGGAATGAAGTTTATTGTATGTATAGAAATATTTACAATTATGAAAAGAAATAATTCCCAGATTAAATTTTATTAGGTTTTTTTGTCAAATACTCGCTCTAAATTAGAGATGTGTCACGCGTGAATCATTAGTGATTGTAATTACTTTAAATTAGGGAAGTAAAGATACGCCTTTTCGCCGATACGATACCGATACTCAAAAAGAAATATCGCCGATACCGACACGAAGTAGAGTAATTTCTTTATTATACAGAATAACAGTGTAAGAGATTATTAATATAAACTTTCATACTAATTCGAATGTGTATTCTAAGTCAAATTACAATTTATAAAACTTTCATACTTTAATAGTCTTATTCCTTCAATATTTTCCAGGAATAATTTCTATGCATTATCAGAATTTTTTTTGTATATTTCTGTTACGAGGCGCTCTTTAGCTATCCTTTGGCTAGAAATTAAGTAAATAGTAGATACCAGCTACGGTATTCATTCGGTTAACCGATTAAGTACTACCCGATTAACTAAGTAAAAATGTGCCTTTTTCGATTAAATTTTAAACCGGTTAATTTCATTCGATTAACCGATGTAACAAAATTTTTTGTATTATCATAACATATTTTTTTGTGTTTTTAATTATTTGTTTCGTCTTATATACAAAAGTTACACCGAAAAAATTATTAAATTTCTCCTATCACCAAATTTGTTCTAAATTTATAATATCAAGCAAACAAGTTGTTGATTTTGCACCTATTACCAAAATGATTATATTGATTACTAAAAATTTTATAATTTTGAAAAAATATTTTCAATAAATGATATTTTTAATTTTAATTATAAAAGTGATCAAAAAAATTTAAAATTTTAAACAATGTGTTAATTGATTTAAATAAATATTGACAATTCCCAACAGCAATTCTACATGTTTTAAACGAAAAAAGTCAATTAAGATTTTTTGTTATTTAATTAAAATTTTAATTGAAATTTATTTCAAAACAACTAAAATGTTAATCAAATCAAAATTAAATTTTTATTTTTTTTCAGCTAAAAAAATTATTGATTCAATTATCACATTAATTAAATTCAAATTCTTTTTAAACCATTTTTTTAATTGATAAAACACTTTTTTCTGTGTATGTGTTTAGAAAATATTTTTTATACAAACAAAGAAGGTGACCTTAATTTTAAATAACTTTTTGCTGTCAACAGCTTTTTGTTCACGAATTTTTTCTATTTATGTGTTCAGTTATTTGTTTCTTCTCATATCTTCTCATATCAATCTTTTAACAGAATTAACCGAAACAATTAGAAGTGCTAAACATTTTTAAAGATTTTATATATTTTGAGAAATCCAGGAAAAGGACTGAGAAATTATATATTCTGTATTATGGCTTGCTTTTGTTTTCTCCAACATCTACGATAAATAATCTTTTTATTTGTTTGCTCGGTTTAGTTCAGGAATTGTTATGTTATTACTCTTTATTACAAATAAACTCCAAATAATAAATCATTTATGAATTTATGAATTACTTAATTTATAAAAAAAAGTTTATTAATCGGTTAACCGATCAATAACAAAACAAACCGATTAAATCAAAACCTCGGTTAATTAATCGAGCGAATAACCGATTAAAGCAAAAGTCCAATTAAATGAATAACCTAATACCAGCAGAATGAATTGCATTTTCGGGCCCGCTTCCCGGAAAATATTGAAGGAATAAGACTATTAAAGTATGACAGCTTTATGAATTGTAATTTGACTTAGAATTAACAAAAAAAATTATTAAATTTCTCCAATCACCAAATTTATTCCAAATTCATAATATCAAGCAAACAAGTTGTTGATTTTGCATCTATTACCAAAACGATTATATTGATTACTAAAAATTTTAAAATTTTGAAAAAATATTTTCAATAAATGATATTTTTAATTAAAAAAGTGATCAAAAAACTTTGCCATTTCAAACAATGTGTTAATTTATTTAAATAAATATTGACAATTCCCAACAACAATTCTACATGTTTAAATTATTTTATTTTAAACGAAAAAAGTCAATTAAGATTTTTTGTTATTTAATTCAAATTTTAATTGAAAATTTATTTCAAAACAATTAAAATGTTAATTGAATCAAAATTAAATTTTTAATTTTCTTCCAACTAAAAAAATAATTGATTCAATTATCACATTAATTAAATTTAAATACTTTTTAAACCTTTTTTTTTAATTGATAAAACACTTTTTTCTGTGTACACATTCGAATTAGTATGAAAATTTATAATAAATGTTCTCACCATGAGAACTTAATTCACAGAGATTATTAATATTTAAATTTGATTTTAATAAGATTTCAAAAACAACGAAATGAATTTAAATTCATAGTAAAATTAATTTAATTTTTAAACAAAAAAACATTGTAAGAAAGAGATTATTAATATTCAAAATTAATACTAATAAGATTTTTGCTGAAAAAACAAAGTATTCTCAACTTTTGCGGCGATAATTTCGCAACTGAAGCAGACCTTTAATAACAAATCGGCTCTCAGATGTGACTGAACTCATTTGACGACTTAAATATTTCTGCGCCTTGTTCTTAAATTTGGAGTATCATATTTAATTGCGCCAGTAAACAAAAGGATTTGTTCTCTAGAAAAATTAGAAGATCTAAGGTATATCTAGACTTTTAATTCAGCTGAACCACAGCGTAGGATGGATTCTTCTTCTCCAAATTTTTTTTAAAGATTTTTACAAACGCTCCAAAGGGGAGTACTTGTAAAAGTTCCAGAACTTTTACTAGGTGTAGGAATATAGAGTCATATCGATTAGTCAATAAGACGTTTTTCGCTCTATTGTCTTTGAAATTTTCTAGCGTTTTATCGAAGGTAGACAATAGTAGATAAACAATAGATTTCGTTATTCGCTAAACACTTAAATTTTTCATTCTGAGCTAATGCCAAGTAAATCGCAAATGTTTGGAAATCTGAAGTATTCTGCATCTCAGTCCATTAATTTATCGTATTTTCTAATAATGTTCAAATACTGTCAACTAGCGAAATAGTCTCAGAAAATGTAGCAGTGGCATCGCTTATGGATTTTGTGGTCCCTTTGAAGTAACCAAAAATTTGTAGCGAAATGATTTTTTTTTTCACAAAAATCATTAAAAATTAAAAAAAATTATTAAAACGTACAATTATATAAAAGAATTATCAATAAGAGAATGTTTTACCATTATGGTGCAAAGCAAAACGGCTGATGTTGCAGGTCCACTCAAGCGTTCAATAAGTTTATGCATCAGTTTAAAAAGTCGTAGTGTAAAATTGTATTGACAAGGTACACAGTAAACGCGTAAAATTCATATACGTATGGAAAGCATGAAGTAGGTTTACTTTCTTCTTTAGCATGCGTCTCGAAAAAAGGAAAAAGCGCGCGGTGTAGGCCGACCTACAGCATTAAAATTAAAAGAAACAATTTATTATTCTGTTTGATTTTCTGCCATTTGTTGTTATGCAAAAAATAAGCATTGAAAATTTAATTGTCTGTTCAAAAAACCTATAAGAAACGTATCGGCGTATTGACAGTAAAATATCGCCGATACCGACGTGAAGTATCGCCGATATATCGGCATCGGTATCGGTATTCGTTACATCCCTATTTTAAATATTCATCATGCGTAAGAAAGGGATGTGACATTAGAAATATCTCACAACTTAAGGCAAAACTGTAGTTGATTCCCATTAAACTGTGAATTTAGGCGCCAAAAGTTAAAATTGTTCTTGTGATAACAGGTTAACTGTAGTAAAAAGAAGTATAAAGATATCGCTGGTATTGACTCACTTTTGTCGCTATGAGTAGTTGTCTAAAGTTTAAAGTTTATTCATGAAAAATAACACAGGTTTATAAAAGGTTTATAAAACGAATTTTTTATTAACATTTAAAAAACTTTAAATTATCTTAAGCTTGGTTTTGCATTAAATTAGAATTTTTTTAATAAAAAATTGGCGTGAATGTGCAACTTTCGAAATGATTCGAAGGTGAGCGTGCGTGATAATCACCCCTATCGTGAAAAACAAGTGAAATTTTTGTTCCCATCAGATTTTTATTCCCTTCGAAGGGAAAACTTCTATCGTGAAACTTCAGTGAACAATTTTTCGCGCTATCATTTCTCAGTGAATGTAAAACAAGAAGAAATATTAAAAAACATTAAAAAAATGTTTGGTTCAAAAATATACGCGTATATTCTAAAGAAAAGTTAAAAAACAAACAAAATAAAATATATTGTATTGGAGTGATAGTTTGATTCCAACATTAGCATATTGCGCTTTTATGTAGTAAACAAATTTCTAAAATTCTGCCACCACGCCTTTGAAAAGCACCATAACTCCTCAGGCAATCGACCTGTTTTTTGCACTTTGTTTAACAATATACATATAAGTTTGTGCCTCTTTTTACGGAAATTTACCTTAAAATTAATTTTGTAAATTTCAATATTCGAATTATGAGAAGAATTACTTACATTCAAACGTTATTAGTCGCCTATGAATTAATTTTTTTTCATTGAAGTTTTCCATAATCGCAAATACGTGAAAAGAATAAAAACTTTCTTAATGAGCGGGCCTGATAGTGAGAAATGAGTGAGTCAAAAAGCACTCATGTGCAGTAATCTAATTTAAACGAATAAATCGCACTCGGTTTCGGTTCCCTTTCTTCTAAACCAATTTTAGCTGTTCATAACACATGGGAGTCCAGTCACACCAAATACAAAACATTACCTTTGCAGTGAATACACATACGATTTTCGTTTGGGATCAGTTCAGTCTTTAGGGTTCAACAATATTTATTTTTCCTTTTATTCTAGAATTGTTGGTATCGTCGCTGAATCATAAGGAATATGCACTTGCTGCTTTTCAGTGTTGCCAAAACTTGATTACCAAAAATGACTTAATTTATGGAAAAAAATCCTAAAAAAATGGCCAAAAACTGGCTCAAAAATGGTAAAAAACACGTTTTAATTAAAAGCTTATGTTCGAAAATAAACAGAACATTATTAAGCGTAAGGTGCACACACCCAGAAACGATATATATTTGTTAATGTTTGTGTATTAGTACCCAACCCCTAATAGCGTTATTAACTATTTTCACGAAAGTAACAAACGTTATATTGTCTTTTTGTTTCATTATAAAGCAGTACAGTTGTAGTGGTTCTGCAGATATATATTATATTTTAATGTACTTTAGTGTTTTTTCACAGAGATGTGAAAAAACAAAAATTTTAGCAACGCATCTCCTTTCATTGTTGTTGTTGCTTGGCAATTTGCACGACAGTAGCATGAATGGCCCGTGGGTGTGTATGTATTATGTACATCTTTGGGGGTTTTTTCTTTTTGTTCAAAACAAATATTTTGATTTTGTTTTAGAAAAAAATTCTTGTTTTCTTTACCAGCCAAAAGGTGCTGAGCCGAACGCAACAAAGGCTTGGGTTTTTACGAAAAACCGAACGCAATGCAATGTTCCGTTTATGTTTTCCATATTTCTACCGTACAGAACATTAAAGTACAGTATAAAATCATTATTTTTGAACTCTGTTAAAAAAAAACATGAAAATTCAGTGATAAAAGAAGAAGTTCATTAATATTTTTTGAAACAATTGGAAAGAGAATTTAAAAGAAAATTTGTATTAAATTTTGAAAGTATAAATAATTTGGTGAAAATTTGTAAAGATCTAGGAAATGTTGTGTTGCTGCTTTCTTTCTTGTGAACACTGATTATTTATAGCTGTTTTCAATATTTTATAAAAGTTGCGATTTTCATTTAATGCTTTCCAATTGTAAAAAATTTTAATTTATTTTAGCAATGTTATGCCATTCATCAAAAAATAAAAATTAACATTCTAAAAAAGTTGCAAAATATATTTTTATGGCTAAACAAGGTGAAAAAATGGGTAAATCTAGCCACCTAATGGCTAAATTGACAACACTGCTGCTTGCGGCACATCAAGGAGATATCATTACAGGATATGCTTATATATTTCAGCTTTCGATTGAAATGTGAAGATGATTTTTAACCGTAGAATGCATAACCGAGTACCACTAGCAACTTTTAACGTTGCTAGCTGCAAAACGAATTCCAATATAGTATTAAAATTTCGGATCTAGGATATTCAAGTCTTTTTGAGTCGTTTTATTGACCGTTTATGAAATTTGGCTCAGCGGTTCCATAACTATAAGCTTCCAAAGATGACACCTACGCATAACCGGGGTACCCGTGTACCCAATAGTTTTTATATGAAAAAATTGGCAAATAAGAGGCTGTTGAAAGATTTTATCATTACATTTGTAGGTATTGAACATTTTTAAATATACATAAAGGAATATGAATACATAAAAAACAATATTATTATATATATGCAAGCCCCAACGTTGTAAAAAAATTGTCCATTGTTATGTTTCGTCCGGTTCCTTTGAATTTGGTAGCTAGATCCTTCAACACTCGTTCTCCCTGTGTAGTTTATCTTCCAGATGCTGCTTGGCCTGCATATATCTGCCCATGCAGTAGAAAATAATTCGTAGCGTCGCAAATCCACCAAACCTTTATTACGCATTTTGCAGGTTTCGTCGGGATGTACTGCGTGAAACGCGTGCGGCCACGATAAGGAAAAAGTTGTTCACCGCTGGTAAAATTTTCACTAGGCTTGTAGTACAAAGATAGGCTATCACTCATCATAGTAAATACATACATTTGTAAATCTCTGATCGGTGCAGCTTTATCTGTTTGAATACGTATAGCCCGAGCATTTGCATTATTAAACCTTATGTAACGAATTGGTGCACGAAAGCTATTGTTTCCCATTACTGCGCGATACAATTAGGAATTTCTGGAGCTTCATAAGTCGCGGATGCTTTCAGTGCTGCAGAGGTTTTGTGCCTGCCGTAGTTAGTATTCCAAAAAAGCATATAACTCTGGTACTGTGACTTCTTCCCATACCTTTGGTGTTGAAGTGTGGTGGTTTTCGTTCCAGTCCTTATAACAATTTACTGCTTTTTTATTCGTGTGACGCATAATAATATCTACCATTTCCGGACTCATGATGTCCATGGACATCATTTCAGTGCGCTTTGACGGCCCATAACGTTGTCGCACTATGTTTTGCACCAGTGCTGGGCGAGCGACGTTTGGATGGGCGTTCCATTCAGTACCATCACGTGACATAAATTTTTCAGCGCTCAGGTTAATCGCTGTCTCTCCCTCTTCATCACTGTAATCTGATTCATTGCCGTTAGAGCCTACATTTTCCTAAATCTTCATTTTCCGGAACGTCTTCCACATCAGACATTTCAACATTTACTATGTTGAACTCTTCCTCATACTCAGATAAAGAGCTTTCGTCATCGTCCACAACAGCGTCAAAAAGAGACTGAATATATGCCTCATTTTCTGTAACACTCAATCTATAAAACAAACAAAATTATAAAAATGTATAGGAATATTTCACTATGTGTAATATTCCGGTACCTTTTATATGCACTGGAAGATAGATTTGCGCTGTATTTTGAAGACATCCTTTCTAGCGGAATTGAGATTTTTATGTCTTTCTAACACTAAACTGTAACACAAGTGCTACTATTTCTTTACTACTAAAAATCTTACACCTGCGTTGTCGCCCAAAATGTTTCAACATTATTTTATCTTTTCGACGGGTTTTCCCTTTATTGTGGTTATGGTTGTACACACTGTGCATGACTATTCTTTGATACACAATAACTTAAAAAAAAGTGCTCTATATGTTCAATAAACAATACGAAACAAGCGTGTTTGCGACTAAATCGTCATTTTATATGTATAACAAATAAGAAAATGGATTCCCTCTCATTTATATTTATTGACATAATTTTTTGTTGTAATAATAAATAAATAATTTTATTAAATACATTTAACAAGCCGATAGCCATTGCTGCTAGTGCTTTTAGTTTTAAGATTTATTGTAATTTTAATTATAATAAATATGAAATAAATAAATAAATAATTTAACTATTCAATTAACTTGTTTATATGTTTATTTAACGGGAGTTAAACATATTTTTTTTTCTGCAAAGCTGAAAATGATTAAAAATTATAATGGGGTACACGGGTACCCTGGTTATGCGTTTGTGTGGTATTTGTTGGTTAAATGTTCTACGGTTAATATATATATTTCTGAGAAATCACAATTAAGAAGGTTGTTGACAATATTTTTGCCAAATTAAGCTGCTTTTTCTTATAATGTTTTAAATGATGGTTTTTCAGTTTTAAAAATAACTATGGTTTTCACAGTGTTGCCAATTAAGAATTCGGAAATTACACATGCTTGTGTCCCAAATTACATATTTGAGGCAAAGTACACGCCGATTTGAATCGGTTAAAAGGGGAATTAGATAAGGTACTACAGATCGAGTCAAAATTTCAAACTGTTTTAGTTCGAAGTAATGGACTATTTAACGCTAAATAATCGGTAATATTTTTGAAAAATATTTAGAAAGCATGTGATCTCTACTTTCTCTCTTTTCCAGTTCAGTCCCACTATTGCCCTTAAGACACACTTAATTTATACGGCCTGTTGTTTATAATTCCATTTATATGTAACCATGGCTAGAAAGTAAATTATGCGTATTTATGTATTCATTTGCTCATTATTTTATTTGTTTATGTAAATAAATGAAAGTGATAAGTTTGCCTCTCTTAAAACCTTTTTTAGTAACGTACGACCGTCTAATAAAATCAATTTTAAAATCATTAGCAGTCGTGTTCTAATTTTAGTTTGGCGGATGAGGTAGACATGCGATTTGTAGGTGTGTTGAGTACTCCCGAAACAAAATATAGGTCATGTTCTGTAAATTGTGGTTTTGTGAGTGTAATTTCCTCCAAAAAAAACTTCAAAAAGCTGTTGTTTTGATTTTATAATTGTTGGACAAGAGTATAAAAATTATCATAAAAAAAATTAAATAAAAACAAGTCAACTAAATGTTGCAAAGTCACGTTGCAACATTTAAACTATGAAATTAGTATTAAAGCGTTGTATGCTATTGAACAGGTTTTGGCTCTTACAGTAAATCATGATTCAAGAGACATGTTGTGAATATAGAAGTTGACTATAATTTATACTTGTTTGCGATTTTAGTTTGATCAAATTATGTTCTCGTTTCTTCTCAATGTTCAATAAAGGTTTTTGTAATACTTAATTCTAGTTAAAGTAGATTTTCCTTTAGCGACAAAATTGTTTTGTGTAGTTTATATAAAATGTTAATGAAGTCTCTGTCATCCATATTAAATTGTTTTAATAGTTAAATCAATATCAACAATACACATTTAAAGTACTGTTAATTCTCCACACAAAAAAAAATTTCAGTAAGTTTTTATCAATTAAAAAAATTTTGTTAAAAATTCTTCAATTAAATCAATTTGATAATAATTACTTTTTTAATTGAAAAAAATTAAAAATATAATTTTGATTAAATTAATATTTTAGTTGTTTTGAAATAAATTTTTAATTTAAATATTAATTAAATAACAAAAAATCTTAATGGATTTTTTTGCTTAAAATAAAATAATTTACACTTGTAGAATTGTTGTTGGGAACTGTCAAAACCTATATATTTTATTAAATCAATTAACACTTTGTTTGAAATGGCAAAGTTTCTTGATCATTTTTTTAATTAAAATTAAAAATTTAATTTATTGAAAAAAAAAATTCACAATTTTCAACTTTTACAATTTTTATTAATCAATATAATCATTTTGGTAATAGGTGAAAAATCAGCAAATTGTTTGCTTGATTCTATGAATTTGGTGATTAGAAAAAATTTTTGATTTTTTCTGTGCGAAGTACTTGCAGTTTCCTTAAATTCATTTATAGCTCGGTAAAAAAATTAATCAGTAAAAATGTTACCTTTTTTCTGCATACGTTTTAATAAAATTAAGGTGAGGGTCCCCCGCAAGGCTAGTTGGCAGAGAGTTTTCTATCAGTGCTAATAATGTGGGTTCGATTACCGGCAGAGACCCTGGATTGTTTTACCACAAAAGTCTGAAGGTCTAAGTAACTATTGCTGGGAATTAAGTTAGACAGTAATTTAAAATTGTATTTGTAACTCTTTATCTACCCAGTAAAAATTTTCACGTTTCCTGAAGCAAGAAAAATACATGAGCGCTGATAAATGCGCTGGCTATTACATACTATTTAGAAGCAGCAGAGAAGCGAAAGCCATTGAAATTAATTTTAAATTTAAATAAATATTGAATTTTTTTATTACGCAATTAGTCATCAAATTGTTTTTTAAGCAAAAAGGAAAAAGTAGTTTGCCTTATAAAAATCATGCCTTTTGTAAGCAGGCTTGTAAAAGGCTATTGTGCTTCTCTTCCTTACACAACTGCTTACCAGAAAGCTCCATTATTTACTAGTTACGTTTATATATCGACGCGGCTTAAAATCATGTTTCTAATGGTATGTTCAGACCTAACAAATATATTACGAAAAAATACAAAAAAAGCATGACCAGCAAATTGATCAAAGTTTAGCTTTATTTTTAACAATTTTTATTGACTTAAGAAACTGTTAAATGATGGTTGACCTAGCAAACGTTTTGCAAAAGCAAACAATTTTTTAATTAAACTAGTGGTTACGTGTAGGACGTCAAAAATTGAATAGGTGTGAGGTAGCTTAAGATTTACACAGATTATACAGCAAACAAGTACTTTTCGAGAGGTATCGTCGCCTACCTATTTCAGTAACAGCATTATAATCTAAACGTTCGAATGTATAATAAACACGATAAAAAGTACACACAAAATATTATGTAGCTAAGCTTTAAAGAAAATTAATTTTAAATAACTAAAAATTTATTTTAAAAAAGGATCACACAGAAAAAAGTGTTTTATCAATTAAAAAAATGGTTTTAATGCCATTTAAAATTAATTAATGTGATAATTGAATCAATTATTTTTTTAGCTGAAAGAAAATTAAAAATTGAATTTTGATTTAATTAACATTTTAGTTGTTTTGAAATAAATTTTCAATTAAAATTTTAATTAAATAACAAAAAATCGTAATTGACTTTTTTCGTTTAAAATAAAATAATTTAAACATGTGGAGCTGTTGTTGGGAATTGTCAATATTTATTTAAATAAATTAATATATTGTTTGAAATGGCAAAGTTTTTTGTTCACTTTTTTATTTAAAATTAAAAGTATCATTTATTGAAAATATTTTTCAAAATTTTAAAATTTTTAGTAATCAATATAATCATTTTGGTAATAGATGCAAAATCAACAACTTGTTTGCTTGATATTATGAATTTGGAATAAATTTGGTGATTGGAGAAATTTAATAATTTTTTTTGTGCAGTTACATTTTATTTAAAATAAATTAATTTTACATACATTTTTGACTTTAGTTTTATTTAACAGAATATTCCGTAAAATTTAACAGTTGTTGCTTTAAAAAAATATAATTTAACCGACAAAAAATCAAACTACATAACAATATTAGTACGGAAAAACATTATTTTTTGGTAGTTTGGTTTTTTTTAATTACAAACATAAACGATAAAAAATAAAGTTATTCGTAAAATAACTATATTTTTATTATATTTTATTTAATTTTAATAGTACGAAAACCGAATTTAATAACCCAAAATCAGTTACTGTAATAATTTTATGAGTGTAGGGATGTAACGAATACCGATACCGATATATCGGCGATACTTCATGTTTGCCGATATATCGGTATCGGCGATATTTTACTGTCGATACGCCGATACTTTTTTCATAGTTTTATTTAAACAAACAATTTTATTTTCAATTGTTTATTTTTTAATTCTTAAGCTGGAGGTCGGTCCACACCACGCATTTTTCCTTTTTTCGAGACTTACACTGTTTTTTTTGTATCTTACACTGTTATTTTTTTTAAAAAATAAATAATTTTTTTCTTGAAATTAAATTTATTTCGTTGTTTTTAAAGTCTTATTAAAATCAATTTTAAATATTAATAAATTCTTACTGCCGTATTCATAAAAAAATTAAATAGATTTCAAACGTATTTTAACACTAAATTTCCATACAAATTTTTCTTAAAACAGATTTCATATCCATTTTAGTTTTTTATGAATACGGCAGTTACACTGTAATTTTTTAAAATAAAGAAAATTAACAAAACTCAAGTGGGGTAGAGTTTTGTTTTTATTATCGGCGATATTTCACTGTATATACGCCGATACTTTTTTTATAGTGTTTTTAATTTAATTTTCAATGATAATTTTTTACATAACAACTCAGAGCTAAAAATCATACAAAATAATAAATTGTTTCTTTTAATTCTTAAGCAGGAGGTCGGTCCACACCACGTGTTTTATGCGTATCTTTCTTTTTTTGACCTTTTTTTTTGACGGATGCTGAAGTAGAAAGTAATCCTACTTTATGCTTTCGATACGTTTATGCATTTTGCGCGTTTTCTGTGTAACTTGTCAACACAATTTTTTACTACGACTTCTTGGACTGATGCATAAACGCATTCAACGCTTGGTTTGGACCTGCTGCAGAATTTTCTGCTAATTTTTAATGATTTTTGTTAAAAAAAAAAACTTCGCTACAACTAATGGGTTACTTTGAAGAGCCGAAATCCATAAGCAAAGTCAATGCTTCACTTTCTGACGCTATTTCGCTAGTTAAAAGTCTTTAATTATTATTAGAAAATACTATAAATGTATAAACTGAGATGCAGAATAATTTAGAGTCCCAAAAATTGGCGATTTACATTAGCTCTGAATGAAAGATTTAAATGTTTGGAGAATAATTTTCTTCAATTCTTTACCTTCTACAATTCTTTACCTTCCATACAAAGCTAGAAAATTTCAAAGACAATAGATCGATAAAACGTGCTCTTGGGCTACTCAACACGACTCTATATTTCGAAAGTGTGAAGATTCGGTCACCCGTACACCTTGTAAAAGTTCTGATAAGTCTACAAGAACTGACCTTGGGAGCTTTTGTGCAAATCTGAAAAGAAAAGTTGGAGAAGGATGATCCTCTGTCGATCCTTCGCTGTGGCTTAGCTAAAGAAGAAGTCTAGATATACCTTAAATTTTCTTATTTTTCTTGAGACGCAGATCCGCTTATTTGCTGGCGCAATTAAATGTTATGTTCAAAATTAAAGACCATGGCGCAGAAATACTTAAGTTGTCAAATGAGTTCAGTCACATTGCGAGACAATTTTTTACTGCAGGTCTGCTTAAAATGGGGTTGCGAAATTATCTCCGCAAATGTTTAGAATTTTTCGTTTTTTAAACAAAAAACTTTTTAATATTAATTTTATATAATTATAATCTCTTACACGGTTTTTTTATTTTTTGGTTTAAAAAACTAATTAATTTTACCATGAATTTTAATTCATTTCGTTGTTTTTAAAATCTTATTAAAATCAATTTTAAATATTAATAATGATGACACCGTCATGTTGTTTAATAAAAAAATTACTCTTCTTGAGTTTTGTTAATTTAAGCCTGAATTTACATTTTATATATTTATCGGTATCGGTATCAACGATTTCTGCTTGAGTATCGGTATCGTATCGGCAAAAAGGCGTATCGTTACATCCCTAGAAAATATTCCAATTTATTAATGACGAGATACCTCATATGAGCTAAATAAGACCGTTGCGTTAATAATACATTACATTTTAGTAGTGAAAATTTACGTTGCAGTGTAGGATTTATGTTATACAATGAATGACAAAATATCAATGTGTATATGACGATTTCGAACTTAATGAAACGGTTTTCGTAGCGGGAATGGGGCGCTTCGTTGGCTAAAAGGAGAAAATTTACATCATTTTAGATTGGTCCAAAGATCCAATCCAAAATCCATTCATTTAAAATTTTATAAATTCTTTAAAGTATAACAAAAAAATAAACAAAAATAACACTTTAATTTTATTAACCTTCCTACCTTTCATTTATCTACAAATATTTAACTATTTTACAAAGCGAATTTCACAGATTGCAAATCAAGATTAGCATATTTCCACAATACTTGTACCATAAAATATCTTTGATTTGCTCAAATGTCTGGCGAGACACAATCTGATAGCCAACCTTAACTAAACTTGAAATAAACTTCGAAGAAAATAAAACAAGTGGCTAATTTCAAATGGAAAAATAAGACATTTTTCTCAAGACAAGCTAAACAAGAAATAGAAGAAAATAAAAATACCTACGGCTACATTTCACTTGGTTGCCACTATGGAAATAAAAACCATAAGGACACAACTTTAGCAAAGAAATAATCATGAAGCAAAATACATTTCCAAAAAAAAAAAAAAAAAAACGAACGAGAGATTTTGAAATTAGTTGTTTCCTTGAATTAAAGCATTTCACTGTAAAAAAACGTTAAAAGAAAAGTTATAAAATGGAAAAGTATAGGGGTCAAAATAAAACGAAAAAGACAGCTCACCAAACAACTAAGTTTGCAAATGAAAATGTACGGGGTTTTTAGGACTCCTGTAAAACGCGCCAGGCAAATTTTGTACAAATAGAAATAAAGAAATCCCCATTTTATTGTTAAAGGTATACAGGACGCAAAACATTCTTAAAAGTATTTTGTAGGTAAATTACACAAGGGCTCTCTCTCTCTCCGTGTATTTGTTTTGGACTTTGCCGCCTGTTGTTGTAAAGTGGCTTTTGATATTTGATTGCGCAATTGGGAACAGGAAACTTTTCTTTATGTCTTTCACTTCTGTTGGTCTTTATGGTGTTGAGTATGATTATTATTGCTCCTGTTGTTGTTCTTATTGTTTGTGTAGTTTGAAGTGAATTGAATATTGGTTTGGGAATTATTTCAATTAAGCCATATTAAAATATTTTCGGTAATTGTTAACGGTAAAGTCTTGTTTCTGTGTATTTGTAAATCACTGGATTTTTACTACTCCACCTTTCTTGAGGCGAATAAAATTTGATTACTTTCGTTAGGAATTTGTAATTTGCATTATAACAGCAGAAAAAAAATAAATAATAATAAACAAACTTTCTTAAGTATTTAGGAAACTTTTGTTAGAAAACTTGAAAGTTTTTAATAGAATTTAAAGAAATATTCATCAAAGAATTATATTAATAGTCAATTAAAGGTATTAAAGCTTGAAGCAGCAATTAAATAAATTTGGTACCAATTAGCGAGACTTACCAGAAGAAACTAAAAATGTAAATCACCTTAAATTCACTCGAAAGCCAACTTTTGGAGTATTTTATTTTACCGAATATTCATACCACATTATGTTGGGTCTTCCATAAGATGGATGGATACATTAACATATATCCTGTTGACAAATCCGTAAAGTCATTGTCTGAACCTCTTGAATTTAACAGCCTTGAGAAGAACCTAGAAAATCAGACAAAATTTACGGATTTTTAAAATTAGTTTCTCCTTTAGAATATTTAAAATCTTTTCTGCTCTGCTACATTTTCAATTCAGAAACATCTTCTTAATATGGAGATAAAGAATAGGCTGTGCCTACGAATAAAATAGAATTTAATGAACCTAATCACCTGTAGGAAATTATTTTAAAAAATGTTAAGGGTATTTTTCCTTTTTTAGCCCGATCGAACTTTCGTAAGGGTAAGCCGTCAAACAAACTCTCATACGGCACTAAGTTTTTGACATTTATGATAAGTTTGTTCAGGAAAAATCATTATGAATAGATTCACACTTAAACAACACTAAAAAAAAGACATTTCTCTCAAAATCAGTCATCGATGCTTTATCGCAAAATTGTGTTCACCGATGAGGTTAATTTTTGGGAAAACGGGCTTGTAAATAAACAAAAGTACCGCAACTGACCCTAAATACTACATTATATCCAGAAAAATTCACTTTTTGTTGCGGTTTACTCGCTGGTGGCATTATCGGAACTTTTTTCTTCAAAACTGAAGCCGGAGCTTATGTTACGTTCAACAAAGAGGCCGTTACTGGAACATTATTATTTAATGATTTTTTCGTTTGAAAATACGGATTGCGTTGATCCGAGCGAGGTAAGGATTCAACAGGATAGCGCTACGTTCCGCGGCCGCAAATATCTTCTTATAAAATAAAAATTGGCCTCCAAGGTCGTACGAATTGGCAACTCTCGATTTTTTTCCTGTAGGCCTACGCGAAATAACTGGTTTGTGCTAATAAAGGAGCAACAATGGATGCCTTGGAGGTCGACGTTGTTCGTGTTTTTCTTGACATTCGGGCAGAAATACTTAAAAAATTTGACGTCCAGATTGATTTAAAGTCAAGTCGTAAAATATTTTAAAGGGTCATTTTAGATAAAATAATTTTTATAGAATTTTATCTTGTTACTACTGTTTATAAAAAACGTGACCGTAAAAGTGATTTTAATAAGTGGGTCTGATATGAATCCAAAAGTATATTATGAAGTTTTAGTTTTGTGCATAAATAAATATATGGACCTTTGTTCACAGAAAAAAATTTTTGTCCCAATTAAAGCATTAATCAAAAATAATATCAGTTTGATTAAAAATGCCCCGGTATGCTAGCTGGTAGTAAGCTAGTCTATCAGTACCGGGGTTGCGGGTTCGATTCCCGCCAGAGAATCTGGTCTCCTGCAGACAAGCAAAAAGCTTCGCGGGATTTAGTGTAGGAATAATAAAAAAAAAAAAAAAAAAAAAAAAAAAAAAGTGAATTAAACGTTTAATCAATTGAATCAAATTTTTAATTGTAACTATTAATTTCTTTACTGGTACAAATTTATAGTATTAATTAAACTTTGAATCCACTTGATTAAACTTTTAATTCACTTGATTAAATTTTTAATTAAGACTCATATTATTTTTGATTAATGCTTTAATTGGGGCAACATTTTGTTTTCTCTGTACATCATTTAACTTTGTAGGGTTATCAAGAATTATGCTTAAAATGTATTAAATCATTTTATATTAACACATTTTTGACAAAATATTTTAATATTTTTGTTAAGCCCTTGATGTCGATTTTTGACCCTATTTCACAAATGGCCCAGGCCGATAGCCAAGTTCCAATCTGGTACCATAAGAATCAGTAGCGGTAAGCGTTTTAAAATTCTTCAGATTGTAGATACGTTTTAAAAAATTTTATGCAATTTAATAGCCGGTTTATACTTTTCTGAAAATAGAAACTGTATTTTTAATGGAAAAATAGAATGTTTTTTAGATTTATAAAAATTTGATGATACGTTTATTTCAACAAATACCAAATTTGTCAATTGGTCTGTCAACACTTGACATGACTTGGATTAGATAACTAAATGGAAAGTTAAAGAATCGTGTAACATTTACACAAAACTTTTTCATAAAGTAGCAGCTTGGATCAGCCAAATGAAGTGTTCACAAGCTTCCAATTTTCGATAACGATTTCGAATTCCAGAAGAAGTTTGTCAACAAAAAGCTTCTATAGAACGTTAATACTATTTTCAAATAATACTATTTTCATAATAAATTCCTTGCTTCCCTTAAGAAAACTACTTAAGGGTAGGGATGGGCAACAAATATCGATATATCAAAATATCGATAATAAAAAAAATTATAATCGATATATATCGCCGATATTAAGAATACCAATATATCGATACATCGATATTTATCTACGATTATCGAATTTGATATTTTTAAGATCTCTTTATAATAAAATTCAACTATTTAACCGTTGCTCAACTGCTTACAATACTGTTGCTTTTTAAGAATTGCATCATATGTTTTTTTAAATAATATTAAGAAATAAACGGCGCTTTTCCATTGTATATTTTCATAGATTACACAGTTCAGTTTTGTCTCGGTTTTTTAAGAGATGACAACAAAAAAAGAAGCGCAGAAAAAATATTCTGGAAAGGGTTCCTAGAATTATGCAAAGAATCGCCTTAATTATGGCGTATTAGCAGCAATAGACCCTTGAAAGTTGAAATATTAATAAAAAAACAAACTGTTTTTTTTTTATTAGCATGTTGCAAATATTGCACAGTTTACTTAAATAGTATGTGCCACAAGTTTCGTTTGCCGGCAGTATATAATCCCAATTATTTTTTTTTGGTAGATTCCATATGGCGAATAAATAAAAATTTTTTTGTATTTATACTATACACATACTATGCATGAAAAAAAATTATTTATTGGAATACAATATGTTTCAATACCTTCTTTTTGCAACATTGCACTTACACCTTTTATAACAAACTGTGTCACTATCCATTACGATTCTTCAATGAAAAAACATGAATTTTCCTGAATTTCTATTTTCAAAATAACATCAATAATAAATGCGGTAAGCACTAGTTGGAACAACTTAAACTTACAAAATTTTTAAAGAAATGAATATTACACCAGAATGTTTGAATGGTATCTATTTCCAGCACGATTCAATATCACTTGTTTGTGCCAATATGCTGGAGTACTGTATACTGAATTTTAAATTCACTAATTTTGCATTAAATTCATATAGGGAAAAATTAGGTATGCCAGACGTACTGATTTTAGCAGTACATGTACTGATTTTTGCCAATTGTACTGTTTTATGCACAACACCCAAAACAGTAGTCAAATGTTTTGTTTTTAACACTTTGTACTGTTTTTTTCTGCAGCCTACAAATAAACAAAGATATATGGCAACAAGCATGTTCTGACAATGGCAAAACGCTTAACTTTTGCGATCCTGACTTGCAATGTAAATCTCAATCGCAAGAAGTTTGGCGACTTCAAATTTCAAAAACAAGCTTAAAGAACTAGAATATTTGAAAGATCACCATTAAATAAATTTGTCGTTTCGCGATTTCATATCGTGCGAATGTCTGAAAGTAATACACGTTAGGGATGGGCATATTGAAAAATATATCGATATTTTTTAAGAGTATCGATATTTATTAATTAAAAATATCGATATATCGATGTATCGAATGTATTAAGCTGAAATTATTACCAAATTTAAAAACTTAATATACTAATGTTAATACATTTTTACATATGTACAAACATATTACATGTAATTCCAATCTAACTTTTTATTGTTTCTTTTAATTATAAATTTAATGCCTGTCCCTCGATTTCGAACGAAACTTTCATTCGATGAACTTTTATTTAAAGCAAAAACTAATTTTAAAATTTAGTTTTTAAGGTAAGTTATGCGAACGAAGTTTTCGTTTGAAATCGAGAGACCGGCAGTTAATTCTACAGTAAAAAAAAAATTTTAAAAAAAGTAAACAATACAAAAAAAATTTTATTTATTCGCCATATGAAATCTAAAAAAAAAAATTAATTGGGATTATATAATGCCGGACTATAAGGTAAGTTATGCGAACGAAGTTTTCGTTTGAAATCGAGAGACCGGCAGTTAATTCTACAGTAAAAAAAAAATTTTAAAAAAAGTAAACAATACAAAAAAAATTTTATTTATTCGCCATATGAAATCTAAAAAAAAAAATTAATTGGGATTATATAATGCCGGACTATATTTTTAATTTTTTATTGTAATTGTATTTTTCACATTTTGAAAAATTGAAAAATTAAAAAATTTGATACCCATATTCCCTATATATTTTATGTGAATAACTCCAAAAAAAAATAAATTAACTTTATTTTAAAACAGATTCATTTTGGATACTGCTTCAAAAACTCTTTTCGGTGATAACAAATATTATTTATGTCGTCTTTGAGCAAAGTACAAAAAAATTGGAAAAACTGAAAAAATACCTTTTTTAAAAATGGTCCAGCTCACGGATGGTCAACGCTAGAACATAAATATTTTGGGAATCATCATAAAACATAGCAAGCTTTATTTTCAGAGGGGTAACAAAATGTATATGTATTATAAAATTGAAAATTTTAATTTTTACCCTCATAGTTGAAAATGTACCAAATAAAGTGTAATAGCACTATGGTTTCCATCTCTGATATACATTTTGTAACGTACGCATGTGCAAATTTTATAAAACTATTTTGCTATTTAACACACATAATCGTTCTTCGCATTTTTGTTTTTTTAACTGCAGAGCATAAACTCTTTTTACAACTTTTATCTTTTCAAATATTCGTATTGCAAAATTGCTTAATGAATTTAATTTAAAAAAAAAAAAAAAAAAAAAAAAAAAAAAAAAAAAAAACTGGTTTCTACTCGTCCGCACAAGTTCTTAGCAAAAGACGCTTAAACAGTTAGGAAGTCTTACCAAAACTTTTAATAAGTATTATTTTTACTCTTTACGCTCACCTGTTCTCTTAACTGATATTTTATACATATTATGGGTAAGACACAATGAGAAAGATTTAGACTTGTTTGTTGCCGGTAGCCAAACAAAATAAAAAAGTGAGTTCATTGACCTGAATGTTGTTGAATCTTTTTTTTTTGTGATTTTTATACCCACATGGTGTTAGTATCCAATATTTTGCGTTATGTGTTTTACGTATTTGTGCTGATGAGCTTGAGGCATAAACATATTGATTCTAGACTAGATTTTAGTATACCGATCAACTCAGAATCACTTACTGAGACGATCTAACTTTGTACGTCCGTCCAGATGTCTAGCTGGTTGTCTTTCCATGTAAGTTTGAACGAAAGATAATTTGATGAAATTTGGTACATACTCTTTAGGTGTCATGAGTATGAAGCCTATGTAAAATGGTGAAAATCGGTCCATACTTTTACATGGCCCCCATTCAAACTTCTTTCCGGAATAGTACCCATAATAATATGTTAGTACTGGGTGTTTTTTTTAGAGGTTCTCAACTTGTAGTTAGCAACACTGCACTATTTGAACACCCATTTAACAGCTGATAGTTGCGTTTTGTTTACCGGCCGTCTATACCAGCGATAAATATTGCGTCATATATTGCAGTAAATGTCAAAATTATGTTACCTTTAATGTAACCACTTTTTGTACATATTAATTGCCGGCAATTTTTATTGCAATAATTGTTAGCGAACATCAAACGTCAACTTTGGCTGTCAATTGAGTTTGAGAATTAAAAAAAATAAGATATGTTAAGTGCTAGCAAATTATAATTGAAGTAAAAAGTATTAAATAATTTAAAAGAAAATAAACACTAACTTTGTGTAAAATAATATTGCAACAAATATTTTTGTTAATATGAATTGGTTCTAATTCGACCTTTATTATTTAAATTTATATTAATTTTTTAAGCTGGAGGTCTTTTTTATATGAAACTAATAATTTTATTTTAACAAAAAAAAAAAAAAAAACAATAATAATATGTGCAATAAAACTAATATTTTTATATAGAAAAGATCTCAATCTCAAAACATTAATATACATTTTTGTAAATATTATTTTGCCCTCCAGACGATGTGACTTTTTGCACTGCACCTTCTTCCTTAATTTTTTCAAATTATGGTCTAACATAAAAAAGTTTTCCCACGCCCTTAACATAAGATGAGCAATATGAAATATTGTTCAGTTATTCTGCCGACGTTGCTGACAAATTGCTGAGATATTTATGTTTGATCTAGACCGGGGCCAAGTTTAATTGGACATTATATTGTGGATATACTTACACCAGAGCAACGCTTGCAAATTGTTGAAATTTTTTGTCAAAATAATGGTTCTGTTCGTCAAACTTATTATTTTTTTCCGATGAAGCTCATTTTTGGTTGAATAGGTACGTAAATAAGCTGAATTGTCGCATTTGGAGAAAGGATAATCCACAAGCTTTAGTCTCCACATTACATCCACAGCAAATCACTGGTTGGTGCGCTTTATTGGCTGTCGGATTAATTGGTCCATTTATCTCAAAAACGATGAAGGTCAAAATGTCACTGTCAATGGTGAACGGTATAGGGACATGAAGAGAAATGTTTTCGTACCTCAATTAGTTGACATTAGTCTTACTGACGTGTGGTTCCAACAGTAAGGAGCCACACGCTACACAGCGTGCGCTACAATTGATTTAATCAAAGAAACTTTTGGTGACAGAATAATTTCACTTAATGGTCCAATTAATTGGCCACAAAGATCGTGTGATTAAACCCCATTGGACTCTTTGGGGTTACGTCAATAAACCAGAGACAGTCGATTACCTGGAAATCAACATTCGAAGAGTTATTGGCGAAATTTGTGAAAATTGGTGTTCCAGATTGCTCCTTGAAGCGATAGCCGTTGCGCCCACATGGCCGAAATAATATTTAAACATTTTTGTCATAAAATGTTCTATCTAATAAAGCCCGTTTCATTGATATTGAAAATATATTTATTTATCAAAAATTATTTTTGGGAATACAAAATTTATTATCAATAAAATTTCTCTATGACGTGCTAAATTCCCAATTTGTATTTTTAATAAACACACTGAAATTTATTCTTGAGGGAAAGCGGTTTCTATGCGCAGTTCGCTGGTTTCTTTGGCCAGCTCGTCTGGAAACTTTTTACAAAGACTTCACAGAAAAAATTTATAATTTTCTCCAATCACTAAATGTATACCAAATTCATAATATCAAGCAAACAATTTGTTGATTTTACACCTTTTACCAAAATGATTATATTGATTACTAAAAATTGTAAAATTGTGAATATTTTTTTTCAGGAAATGATATTTTTAATTTTAATTGAAAAAATGATCAAAAAACTTTGCCATTTCAAACAATGTGTTAATTTGTATAATTAAATATTGACAATTCCCAACAACAATTCTACATGTTTAAATTATTTTATTTTAAACGAAAAAAGTCCATTAAGATTTTTTGTTATTTAATTAAAATTTTAATTGAACATTTATTTCCAAACAACTTAAATGTTAATTAAATCAAAATAAAATTTTTTTTATTTTCTTTCAACTAAAAAAATAATTGATTCAATTATCACATTCATTAAACTTAAATACTTTTTAAACCATTTTTTTAATTAATAAAACACTTGTTTCTGTGTTAAGTAAAGTTAAAAATATTATACAAATAAGACTATAAAGAAAGATTTTTAAATACTCAAGTTTTACATGTAACAATATCAAAGTTTAAATAAAACAACAACAAGAAACAGTGAGCTTATCTTTTAATATCTTTAAATAATAAATTTTGTATTCCGATAAATAATTTTTGAGGACTACAATTTGAGTCGGAAAAAATCAGCCAATTGTAGGGGAATGTTAGAAATTATGAACTCACTGTTTATTGTTGTTGTTTTGTTTAAGCTCTGATATTGTTACAAGTAAATCATGAGTGTTTAAAATTCTTATTCGCTTAACAGTTTTATTTGTATAAAATGTTTAACTTTTATAAATCATTTGGAAAAATGGTTTCCTGACGATCTGGACTAAGCAAAAAGTGAAATGCGCATAGAAACCAGCATTCCCTCAACAATAAATTTCAGTGTTTTAAGCAAAAATAATTATTTTGATTTAAGCGCGTCATAGAGAAATCTAATTTATAACAATATATTTATTTGTTTTATTATGATTTATACTTTTGTAACTCTAAAGAAAACAACCGATATTTAGAATCAATTAAATTAAATTAAATAATAGTTTGCTAAGCAACATTTAATTCCAACATAAATCGTCTTACGTTATTTTTTGAAATCGGTCTATATTATAGCTTCCATACACATATCACTCCAGATTTTTTTGTTTAAACCCACATCTTCACTCAAAATGTTGATGTTGATATAGAATTTGGCGACAAAACATTGTACTGGCAGGTGCAATGTTTTCCAAAAATAGCTCTAAGACAAGCTAATCTTACTTAGGTGTTGATATAAAGGTGCACGGGTCCATGAGTAATCATGGGCCCCAGATTTGGTAGATCTTTGACAATTAATCTTTATAAACTGTGGGGTTGGGTATCATATGGTCGAGCTTTACCGACTATACATTCTTACTTGTTTTTGTTTGTTCTTGTCATTCTTTTTAGACGTTTGATTTTCTTTTTTGTTATTTATTTGCCTGTTATCTGGGTTAAGTAAATTTTTTTTAACCTTTTTAGCTTTGGATTCTTTTTTAAGGTTTTAATTAGTTTTTTTTTTATTTGCATAAAAACTATTTATGCATTCAAATATTTGTATTATATAATAGTTTAAGATTAAAAAGTTAATATTGGTATAAGTGATTAAAAATGTATAACTTTTTAACTGGTTTTTATTCTCAGCAAAATTTTTTATCAAAGGCGATTAAGTAAAATTTGAATATATTTAAAAAAAACCGTAAAATTTAAATAAATTTAAAAAAATATCAAAACCTTATAAATATTTTAAGATTTATTTGAGTTTCTCTTTTTGGTAATTAGGTTAAAGGTTATTTATGTACAATTTAATAGTTTATTTGCTTAACCGAAGAACTCATAACCGGGTATCCGTGTGTCCACTAGCAACTTTAAACCTTTCTAGCTGCGAAACCAACACTAATAGAGTACTGAAACTTCGGAACAAGGAATTTCAATTCTTTTTGTGTCGTTTTCTTGACCATTTATAAAGTCCGTTCAGCGGATCCATAACTTTAAGCTTCCAAAGATGACACCTTTATGAAGAAAATAATTTTACAACATGAAATGAATAAAAATTTTATTGATAATCTTTCATTCTTGACTGAGCTGGGAATTGAACCCAGGTTTTCACTGACAGGTTGCCCTGTAACCACACAATCTCTTCAGAGGGGATTGCCATTTTACACTCACCGCCATTGACGACGGATGACGTCATTAGTCAAACATCAATCTTTAAACCAAATGGTATTTGACCCCCCTGGTAGATCGAAATTTGCTTTGAATGAATGATTATCTATTTAATTGATTAACCGTTTTTCGTACTTTTTGTCAAGAATTCTTCTTGAACTCCAAAGTTAATTTTTTGTTTTTCATGTTTTTGTCTTTCTTTGGATTTCAAGAAAAATTCTTGACAAAAAGTACGAAAAACAAAAGTTAGCAATATTTTAATTGATTTACATGTTCTTCTTACTTCTGTTTTTCGTCTTCCTGACTTCTGTTTTTCGGATTCTAAAATAAATGTTTTTTTTTGTGAAGGTAAAAATTACAATGGGCTACAAATGTACCCCGGTTATATGTTTGCGTGGTATTTTTTGTTTGTTTGCTCACTGTATGTGTATCGATTTATAGCTGGGCATCATTTTTTTTTTTTTTTTTTTTTTGTTATAATAATTAATTAACAATTAAAAATGTATCAAATATAAAAAAATATTTAATTAATTTGTTAGATTTTAATTAAACAAGGTTTTAATAAAATAGTTTTTGCTGTGCAGCTGAAAATTATTCAAAATTAAAATGGGGTATAAATAAACCCTGGTTATGAAGCTTTGTTGGTTATGTATTCTATGGTTAAGGTGGTAGACTGAAAGATCTATTATAATATACGGAATGTACAACGTAGAACCAACTCCTGAATCTCCACTAAATTTCAAAATTTACTTAAACTCAATGCGAGAAGCATCAGACAGTTTCTTAAAGGAGCATTACCGCTAGACGTTTCCTAGCCAGTGCATGACGTTTACATTGGAGGTGTTTTCCACTCCTTTTTTTATTTTAATCTCAGCATCAGCAACAGTAAACGATTTGCTTGTCTTTTAATAATACAGTGTCCATTAATTAAATATACAACGAGTTATACTCTTAGGGCTTAAACTTCCGTGATCTTTTTCATTCCCGGGGATGTATACAATTGTACTTTCATACCCTTGATTTTTTTTAAGAACTATATTATTGTTTAATTGTTTCTAGCTGTCAAGCTTCGAGTTGTCAAAGATTCGGCACTGCCGAATATAGCAATCTAACTTGTAACTCCCACATGGCTCGATGGAGCCACAATACAGCTTGGACATGATACATTTTTACATGTCCCCCTTTTTATATTAACCATCGAAGCCATTCTCTACACTTTTCTTAGACCTTTTGAAGAGCCACTAAACAATTATGCCATATTAAAGGATGGCACGAATTGTAAATCCAATGGATACTTTCAAGGCAAACATCTTTGCCAATGGCCTTTATCCAGTTAAAGAAGAAGAATTTCAACGACTTTAGTATGTTGTTAAGGCTATTACAATAACAACAAGCTATTAATTAAAAATTTTCAGCGATTTTTTAAGATTAAAGAGCTTAGCTACCCTAATGACCTTTATCCGGCTTAAAACTCAATTTTTTATACTATTTTTAATTAAGATCAAGAGTTCGCTTAATATTAGAAATAATGAAAACTCGGTAGTTTATGTGGCTTAAAAATTAATTAATAAATAATCTGTCTTCTTATGAGTGCGTTGTCGTAGTGACAAACCAGTCGTTAAAAACTGGTATATACTATGATTGTCGTAAACGACACAAATTCGACAAACTTTCTATGTGTTTTACATTGCCATTGTCGTAAATTTTAATTTATATCGACCAAAATTTCCAACAACTACGACTTCGGCCTCAAATATCGAAAAAATTCAAAGGCGCCAAAATAAACTTCTTCGAATAATCACAGTCGCTCCCTGGAATGTAAAAACTCTAATATTCACAAGGATCTCAATGTGCCATTAGTAAAAACTATTATTACGAAGTACGCAGCAAAATATTTAAAAAGGCTTGAGTCGCACCCAAATCCACTAGCTCGAAATATTTTAAATGACAGTGGACACTCTAGATTAAGGAGAAGAGATACTGCAGGACTCATCCGACGAGAATACCGCTAAACATCTACATATGTGAACAGAAACCGTGAGGAGAAAAATTTTCGTCTAGCATTGGCAGGACAAAAATAAAGTATTAGTTAAGATTTGATTAATTATTGTTAGTTCATATTTAATATATGAAGATTCAATAAATAAATAATTAAAAAAAAAAAAAAAAAAAAAACTACGACTTCGACTTGGACCACGACAACGACTCTCATAACAAGGCCGATTATTATTTAAAAAATATTTATAATTTAGAATCTGGCAATTATTTCTTTTTCATAAGTTACTTTATTATATTCAACATTTTTATTTTACGAATTTATTATATGAGCTAAATTTCAGTTATGTATTTTATAAAGCTTTTTTGTAATAGTTCTATTCCTTCAATATTTAGGAATGAGTTTTTACACTACCAGACTATTATCTTGTATCTTCTTGTTACATTTTACCTCAGGTTTCCTTTGGATAGCAATGATATGCACAAAAAAACTTACAATTATTAGACACTAGCAGAATGTAATGCATTTTCTGGCCCGCTACGGCCTTCGTCAGCGTTCTTTGTGTCACACTGGATAGTGATACTTTATAAAATATATAACTGAAATTTAGCTCATAGAATAAATTCGAAAAATAAAAATGTTATTTATAATTTATTTCAAGCATTAATTTCCCATATTTTTGTTTTTTTTTCTTGCTTGTAAAACTTTTTCATAATATAAGTCTTCAAAGGAATTTTAAATACTACTCACATTTACTTGTAAATCCTATTAATCAACATCTTAAATGTAGAGCAATAACTTTCTAAAACTTCTTTCTTCTTTGTTCGAATAAGAAAATAAACTGCAACAAATGAGTTAATACCTTTAATACCGTTAAATAAATATAAACTCCTCAAACAAAGACAAACATTCAAAACAAAAAGAAAAAATCTTCAAACTTATCATTCGAAAGATAAATCCCATGTTACGAGTTGATTCCTTGTTTAAATTCGTGGCAAAAGACAAAACCCAGTCAGGCAACTAAAACACACATGCAGTCAAAATGATTCATCTCCATTTTTCTTTGGTATGTCTTGAACAAAAAATACAAGTGAGTACTCGCAACTCAGATCCAACCACTTTTCGGCTGTAGTTCCTTTTTGGAATGCTGCGTGTAAAACACTTTAATTGATTTATGACATCAAAGACATATTTTTCGCAATGTTGCGTGTGTCGTGCGTGACAGTTTTTGCGTAATTTTTTTTTCGCTGGCGCAAAGTGACGACTTATTGTGGGTTTATTTAGGAAGGTTTGATTGTAACAACCCAATACATAATTTTAGTTCTATCTTGTGACCGTAAACTAAAAAAAAATGAAAATCACCAAAATATGAAAAGTATTCAGTTGTTGCATGTGTTTTTATGCCCACAACACAATAGTGGAGAGGGTATTATGCATTGGTGCTGATGTTTGTAACACTTTAAAATATTGGTCCTAGATCGCCCTTAAAGTATACGGATCGACTCAGAATCATTTTCTAATGATGTGTGTCCGGCTGGCTGGCTGTCTATGTAAACCTTGTGCGCTTTTTTGGTGATAATTTGATAAAGCTTGGTACACAGGTTCTATTTGGATAGGACCAAGCCTATCGAAAATGGGACAAATAGGTCCATAGTTTTACGTATCCCCATACAAGCTTATTTCCGGAATATAATCTTAGTGCCTATAAAACATCATATTATATTGGTATTTAGATTAAATTTGGTCCAAACTTATTTTATTGCAGCGAAAAGCATCTAGCCAAATTTAATTGTAATCGGTCCATATTTGACCATATCTCCCGTAGAAATACTACTCCCGAAAAAAGCCTATAGTGCCACAACTTTCTTATAAATGTTGGTTTTAACATAAAAATTGGCGGTAATATATTTACTATGTTATGACAAAATGTTGTCCTGGTAGGTCCCATATAAACCCCCATCCTTAAATCACATATAGATGAAGATATCTAAATAATATACGGCACAAAGAACTCTTACATGAATCGTAACCTCTCAACATAATTTTGCTTAGGCGGGCCCATGATTGCCCCTGGGTCCCAAATAGGAAACGCTGTGGTATAGGGTATCATAAGGTCGGGCTAGACCGACTATACTTTTTTACTTGTTTTTTTGCGTCTCTGTAGTAATCCATCTTTAGAAGTATGATGATGAGGAAGGATGTTTATGACGACGCTGACTATGATGGTTATTTTCGTGATAGTCTTTTGGAATTCTTTTATGTTTAAGGCACAACAAAAACAGTTCAGCAGGAGAGCATCATCATAGAATTAAGCCAGAAATCGTTGAGATTCACAAACGAATCATATACAGACGACAAGCATAATTCTTACTAATGCTTGGGCTTGTTGATAATTTTGACTTATGGCTGCAAGTGTTGTACGTTAAATGAATATAGAGATGTTTTTTGGATTCTCTTTTCTACTTTCTAACATTAACTGCTTTCTGGAAGAATTTGTAACAATGTTTTTAGTGGGCATATGTCAAATGTTATGGTTAAATCTATATCTTCTGTGCATACACACATATATAGGAAGGTAAATTCGAAAGGAACTTAAATATTCGTTTCTTAAATAAACGACGGCAACCTTTATGTTTACGAAGTAGACAAAATACTTTTAACTAATAAAGTTTGTCTATTTTACTTTTCTCTCTGATTAATTGATTAACGACAGATTTTTAACTTATTAAGAAATTGCCCCATTCAATTATTAAGAATTCAGCGATGCGTAATTCAGACGATAGGAAACGATCAAGATTTATCTAGAGTTAGAATTGGGAATTTAGCACATTAAAACGAAATCTTATTCATAAATTTTTTACTCCCAAAAACAAAAAACGTTGATATTTTTTGTCGTCCACGTCATTAAAGACAAATAAATATATTATATACCAGTGTGCACGATATGGTGTATATTTTCCAAAAATGTATAAATATTTTTATGTATTTTTTATTAAAATTCTTAAAAATACCTCCTCTTAAGATAAAGTAAAACTAAGCTGACTGCACGCAGAAAAACCCCAGTTTTAAATGGGGGCACAGACAACAAAACTATTTTTAACGAAATTGTCAAACATGGTTAACGTCACGGGCAACCATGTTAGTCCTCGACAGTGTTGCCAATATAGCCATTTATCCACTAAAGATTTAGCCAATTTTCACATTGTTTAGTCATTAGCCATTTTCCAACTTGTTTAGCCATACAGTTTTTTCCATTATTTCTTTGAAAATAATAATTTTTATTTTCTCATAAAAATTTATAAAATGGCTAAAAATTAAAAAAAACATTTTTAACAATTAAAAAGCATTTAATTTAAATCACAACTTTTACAAATGTTGAAAATCGCTATAAACGATCAGTATTTAACAAAAAAAAAGCAACATCTCTCTGCGTAAAAAAATGCAGTAGTGCATTAGTGCAGGTGGTAACAAGAATTTTTTAGAAATTTCGGAATTTACATTAAAGTTACTCTCACTTCCATGGTCTAATGCTAAAGTAGAGAGGGTATTTAGTCAAGTAAACATCATTAAAAGTAATTTGAGAAATAGGTTATATTTAGCAACCATTAATTCGATTTCATCAATTAGGTAAATATTTTTACCATAACAATAAAATATTTTTTATCGTTTTTTTGGAGATTGAAAATGACTTACCTTCATAATATTTAAAACTAATAGGTACAAGTGATTCCTATGAGATGAACAATAACGACATCGAATTTAATTTTTTAAAACTTTAAATGTATTATTTTTGTCTTGTTATTGAATTTAAATGTGTTTTTATTAAAAAAAAATTTTAGCCAATTTTTAGCCATTTCTTTCCGTTAATTTAGCTATTTTTGGTCATCAAGTTTTGGCAACACTGGTCCTCGTTATCAAGTTTTGGCAACACTGGTCCTGGTCATCAGGTTTTGGCAACACTCGTCCTCGATAAAGAACCCACAACCATATTTCGGTTTAATATCAAGTTGTTAGGGATGATATACACCCATATATTTAATACTCAATACACAAAAAAGTCACTGATCCATTGACCCACTCAATAAATATGTCTTAGCGAACATGTGCAATAATTTAGGCAGAATAGAGAGAAACAAGCGAAATATTTGTGTAGAAAGTTAAGCTTCCTTTTAGACACTTTTTTGGTGATTTATAGAACAAGTGGTTTTGTATTCTGCATGATTTAGTGTGAGTAGTTAAAAGAAAAATAAACAAAAAAATAAACTCTGAACCAACAAACCACTGCGACATTTTAGACTTCCACAAAAAGGTGTATCATCGACTTACTTTAGCATCACATTTAGCGGAGTAATTAAAAAATCAATTTTGATAAAATAAATTTAAATTTGGTTTCACTGTTTGCGCTCACATTACTGAGTTTCAATCTGTTCATTTCTAATTAAACAACGAAATATGTTTCGTTCCATTTTGTGTACTACGAGGGCGGGTCAATAAGTCCGTGACTTGAATTTTCGAAAAATTTTCTAAAATGGCAACACTGCTCATGGCAACAGGCATCTGTCGTTTTGCTCCTATCCAAATGTTAACAAGCTGCGTTATTAAGTTGAGGCATTAGAAAGTTATTGATAGCAGACTAATGTCCGATTTGAGGATAAAAAGGATAAACGTAAATTTCTTGTTGTCATTAATATATGGGAACTTTAAAGGATAAAGTTCAATGGCGGCCGTACAAGCACGATAGATACCGAACGTTCTGAACGCTCAGTTAAAGTCTCTCCACCAGAAACAATTGAAAATTTCACGATATGGTGATGACGGACCGGAGATTGAAATAGCCAGAGAGTATAAAGGCCGTAGGCATCTCATAAAGTTCAGTGGCTTTAATTTTGAATGCTCACTTGGGTATGAGAAAGCTTTCACCGATATGGGTTGCTTACAATCGACCACAAACGCAAACATGTGACAACTTCGCAGAAGTGTTTGTGCGTTGCAGAGCCGTTATTTTGGACGTGTTCTTGCGCCGTTTTGTTACCGTAGACGAAGCGTAAATCTACCACGACACACCAGAGACTAGGCAGCAGTAGAAAATAATGGGTTTATCGGCCAAAATATATTTGTCAGCCAATAAAGTCATTTGGGATGCACATGGTATAATCCACATCCGCTACTTTGCAAAGGGGAAACAAATAATGGCAAATATTATATCAACTTATTGGGTTATTTTATAAGGTATTTAAGAAAAGTGGAGCTTTTGGAAAAGTAAAAAGTTTTTTTTCTACTGGGACAATGTAAGAGTGCACTCATGTGTAGATTTTATTAAACAAATCCATGAACTAGACTACGAATTGCTCCCTCATCCGATCTGTTCTCCTTATTAAGCATTGAGTACCTATTCCTTGTTACCAAACTTTAAAAATGCTCGGCGTTAAGAGATTTTACTCCAACGATAAAATTATTTCACAAAAAAACAGCTTCTTTGTAAACTTCGACAAAACTTGTAATTAATTTAAAAAGTGCGTTTCATTTAAAAAGTCACGGATTTATTGACCTGCCCTCGTACATACCAAAAGTTCAACTCTGTATCAAAGTTATGACCAAATGATTACTTCTTATTTCTTTTATTTTCTTCTTAAATAATTCCGTCGATTTTAATCCTTTAGGTTATTATTGTTTTGCTTTTTTTTGGGATGGAAGGTATTATTATTATTTTCTTTAATTTATTCAATTAAACGCTTCATAAATTTTTACTTTTCCATTTCGTTCACTCGTTTCGTTGGTTGGTGGGTTCTTTCATTCCTGTGGCTTGTGCTTTAATGGAAAAAGTTTAACAATTTTTTTTCCAACTTTTCAGATTCGCATTTTGTTTCTTTTAACAATTTGAAAAGTTTTCTTCAATAACACTAGTTTACAAAATGAAATTTTTTTAATGTACATTTGATGAGAGATATATTTCCTTATTTTCTTCCGCTGAATTCGAAGTTCAATTGAATCAAGGTTAATTATTTTTTTATTAAACAGTTTTTGAGATATTGTCACTTTTTAATTTTTTCGACCTTTTTTCACTTGACAAATCATATCTCGAACCCAATGCAAGGTATTGAGATGACGACCAAATATGTGTAATCGGATCTTTGATTGGTATATCGGTTTAAAATATATCAATGGAAATAGGGCACATTTTTAAAAAATATCATATCACTGTGAAGATTCTGTGCCAACGGCAAAGTACAAATCGTTGAAAAAACTTTTGGTTTCTCTTCATGTACGTCAGAGCTGTAAATGAATCATTCATTTTTGAATTAATTCGTGAATGATTCATGCACTGAATTAGCAAATTTTGAATTAATTCTTTTCACACAAAAAAATTAATTGAATGAAATTTGAGTCAATTCAAATGAATTTGGTAAAAATGTATTGCAATTCATTTCCAATTCAAATGAATTGCAATTCGTTTCCAATTCAAATGAATCTGTAAAATGAATTTCAATTCATTTCCAATTCAAGTGAATTTGTTAAAGTGAATTGCAATTCTTCTACAAATTGATTTGAATTGAATTGATTTTGAATTAATTCAAATGAATTAGAAAAAAGAATCAGCAATTCATTTCCAACTCATTTAAATTGAATTGATTGAAATTGGAATTGCATTACTCTAATATATATTGTATGTATATGTGTGTATAGTATGTATAAATATGAAACACAATTGTGTTTTGATTTTTGTTTTTTTTTTTGAAAGTTAGTCTTATTTTTTTTTTTTAAATAAATATAACATAAATATTACCAAAAAAGTTTGTCGTTGGGTGGTCATGGGTCACAAAATTTAAAAAATTATTAATTGCTTCTTGAATATTAAATGTGTTTTGTCGTTCAGTGTATTTCAAAATAAAAATCAGTTCTTCTTGAAGAAACAAACTCCAAACACCATGTTTTCTTTGATCAGACGCAGATCCAGGTCAAGGATTTTTAATTTTTGTACTAAATATTTTTTTTCTGGCTGGAGAAATTTCCATTTTTCATTCCCCCTAGATCTGCTCTTGAATTTGATTGATTGAATCTCATTTTTGATTGCATTCATTTGAATGCAATTCATTGTTCTAATTAATTTGAATGAATTCAAAATCAATTCAATTCAAATGAATTTGTAGAATGAATTGCAATTCACTTTAACCAATTCATTTGAATTGGAAACAAGTTGCAATTCATTTTACAAATTCATTTGAATTAAAAACGAATTGCAACTCATTTTACAAATTCATTTGAATTGGAAACGAATTGAAATTATTTCTGCCTAATACTTTTGAATTGATTCAAATTGCATTCAATTCTTTTTTGTTGTGGCAAGAATTAATTCAAAATTTATCCAATTCGTAATGAATTAAAATCAAAAAAGAATGATTCATTTACAGCTCTGATGTACGTAAAGATGATACTTTTACGTAAGAAATAACACCAACCAGAACAAAATCGACCGAAAAATTACAAAGTTATAAGCAATTGAGTGAATAAATCCAAGTCCCATATTTTTCAAATATTTTATATTTTTTCGACAATTTATGTGTTTAAACGGTTGCAATACATTCTTGATATTTTTGTGTGTTAGAAAGATTTGTGGCTCTTGCTTTTTCTTTGGTTGCTTTTGGGATCCGCTTCTCTAGCTGGAGATATGATTTGTCAAGTGAAAAAATTTCGAAAAAATTAAAAAGTCTAAATATCTCAAAAACTGTTCCATAAAAAAATTTAACCTTGATCCAATTTAACTTCGAAAATTTTACCTTGATTCAATTAAACTTCGAATTCAGCGGAAGAAAATACATAAGGAAATCTATCTCTCATCAAGTGTTCATTTTCGGTGTAAACTAGTGTAATAAACGCAAAAAACAGCAGCGTTCTACAGTGATTCTGATGTTTTTTTTTATCAGCTTTAAATTGTTTGGCATTACGCAACATTCGTTATGTTGCATTATGATGTTGATGCTACGAGCACACTTATGAATAGGACGAGACTGAACACTGAAAAAGATAAAGACGACGATGATACATACAAAATCTATTTTAAAGGGGTTAATTAATAGTAAAAGCCGCCTCCAAGGCAATGTTGGTTATGATACCGCTAATTTGTTCTTCTTTTCAAACTTCCTTGATATTCCCTTAATAATTGTAATGCTCCCACTTTTAAGATGCTGGCATTCTTTGCATTCTTTACAAAAATTTTCTTTAGATTTGTGTGCTTAATTTGTTGTTGGTTGGAAAAAACTGTTAAATGTTGTTTTTTAGTACTATATTTGAAATTTTTTGGAGGATGAAGCAGTAGTACTGTTTTGTTTCCTTAAGGATAACGCCAAAAAGTTTTTTATTATTATTTTCACAATTAAACAAACAACATTTTTCGTGTGCAATCATAAAATTTTATTTAAAATTACTGATTGAAAATTTCATGGTTTTAGTGGGCTGAACTCTTATTGCTGAGATTAAAAATCACATTTTGCATTGAAAATATGTAAAATAAACTTCTAGAATTTGTTATAAGAATATTTCGTTAAAAATCATAAGTATTAATAAACACATACTATGAGGAAGATTTATTCTATATGTTTATCCGTAAATCGAGGAAGATTAAAATATGATATAAAAAAAAAGAAAATTCATAGTAATATGGAACTTAAATATAAAAATGTTTGTGGTTGTATTTTGAAAAATTTTGATACGGAAAAAACAGAAATATTTGAATTTTGAATCAAATAACATAAAAATACATACATACATACATATGTAAATTAAACAAAAGAAAAAAAAATATAGGAAAAATTCTTTTTATATAATACAAAGCAAAGGAAATTCTTAAAAAAAATCCAGAAAACTAATAAATTTGGTGGTCAAGTGAATGTTTGGAAACACGTCATTTGGCATCAAGGGAATTTTTGCATACGAGGGAAATCTTTTGATGTTTGCGTGGTTTTCATTCCCAAGTTCCAAGGACTTAATTATTTCGGAAGGCGGTTCCCATAATTTGTTCGCTGCTTTCCTATACTGGCTCTGTAAGTAACTTTTTTTATTTTTAAACCAAATTAATTTTTTTTTTTATTACACCGATGGTTGTAAATTTAACTTTGATCCTGTTACTGTGTAATTAATGTAATTTTGTAATTACTTTATCTAATTTTTTTTAATGCAAATGTTGTGTTTGTGTATATTGAGCAAAAATTTTGATATTCGTTAATAACCAGGATCACTAAATTTACCAACTTGAATAATTAAAAGACATGTTATCGTTATTATAATTTGTTAAATAAAGTTTTTATGATATTTAGCACCTAATGGTTAAATTTTTATTTTTTTTTATTCCTACGCTAATCCCGCGAAGCCTTTCGCTTGTCTGTAGGAGACCAGAGTTTTTGGTGGGAATCGCACCCACAACCCCGGTAATGATAGCCTAGCACCCAATAATTTTTCTATCTTAGCAATTATATTCTATAACAATAACACCGTCCGACACTCAATATTAGACACGAACCGGATGACATAAATCTGAAACTAGAGATTAAATGGAGCAAAACTGCGTTCACAGTTTTTTATTTCGTGATCCTGTTTCCTTTTAAAAGGACTTCAAAATTTCAAAGGGCTACATTTTAAAAAAAATGTTTTAAAATACTTCTGCTCATCCTACTATGCCAAATTTGGTGTCAAATAATCAAGAAGAGTTGTAATATATTTTGCATTATTTTGTTATTATTCTTTTAGGAGTAGAAGATGTCAAAAATGTCCTTTCAAATTTTTATCCTTTAATGTCCTTTTAGATTTCCAATAATTATTTTTAAAACATATAGTGAAGGACCAAATATTGAATACCACGTGCCAAAATTTCAACCTTCTAGCTTTACTACTTAAGTGTAAAATAATACTTTAAATTTGCATTATTTTATTTTTTATATTTTATTTTAAAATTTCATTCGAAAAAAAAATAGCTAGTACTTAGATTACTTGGCACCTAACATATTTTCTCGTGGGTTCTGAAATAGTTGCCACTTTATAAAAAAAGTCAACTAGAATGGTTTAAATAAATTATAATTTTTCGTCAACGTAATAGTTTTTGCAAACGCGTTTAAATATGAAGTGCCCAAACCGTTATAAGTTTTGTGTTGTGTGTGGATTATTTGTACCATTTAATTAATCGCGAAATATTACAAAAACCTTTGTAAAAAGGACGAAGAATACTTTTTAATAAACTGCGCTCCAAGATTGTGGTATGTGCCTGAAATTGTATGTAATAAATAAATTTTTGGGCAATAATAAATCTGTAGATTATGAAGCTATTGTTAAGAAACTAGTGAATAGTTATGGAATAATGGGAGTCAATATGTCACTTAAAATTCATTTTTTGGATAGCCACCTGGATTTTTTCCCCAGTAATTTAGGAGACTTTAGTGATGAACACGGGGAGAGATTCCATCAAGACCTCGCCGTAATTGAGAATCGGTACCGTGGAAAAAATACCGCCCATATGCTGGCCGAATACTGGTGGTCAATTTGTCGTGATACTACTGGTCTACATAAACGACAAACCAAAAACATGCACTTTTCTCAATACCCCTTTTATGTATATAAATAAACATTTTTTTAATATTTTAATTTGAACTTTATAAATATGAAGCCTAGTACTCTGTTCGTATTTGCCAAATATGTTGAGCTACATTTATTTTACGGGTGAAAAATTTGACATGAGAAAACTGTTGTTTTGATTTTCGTGCGAAAGAAGTGATGATCATATTATTTCGTACGAAAAAGAAATGTTCCAAGAAACTTGTTGCCGTTGAAAAATAATGTTTACATGTTTTTCGGAAAAAGAACAGAGTAAAAATCACCTGTTTAAAATTTTAAAATATTTATTAACACTAAAGTAAAAAAGCTAGGAGGATGAAATTTTGGTATGTAGTATGAAATATTTGGGTCTTTAACGCACTATTTTTTTTAAAAGGAATTTATTGGCAATTTTAAAGGATATTAAAGGATAAATATTTTAAAGGACATTTTTGACATCTTTTGATCTTGACAGGATAAAATAAAAATAATACAAAATATTTTACTATTCTTCTTGTTCTTTTGACATCAAATTTGGCATTGTTGGATCAGCGGAAGTATCTTAAAATATTTTTTGAAAAGTGTACTTCTTTGAAAATTTGAAGTCCTTTAAAAAGGACACAGGATCACGAAATGAAAAACTGAAAACGTTGTTTTTCTCCATTTAATTTATAGTTTCAGAATTTTATCATCCGGTTCGTGTCTAACAATTTTTTTCTTTTTTTGTTGGACGGTGTAATACTTTAAAAGAAAAACAAAATATAACCTGTTAACTCTCATATATACGTATCTTTACTAATATAAAACCTCCAACTTTCCATGATCCTGACTTCAGGCCTGCAGTCATCGATAGAACCACATTATGGTGAGTTGTAAAAATTATGTTTATCATAGTATCTTATTAGAGTATAAATAATACTACAATTACGAAGATTTCACTTATAAAAAGATTAATGACATGTTTTAATAAAAAAAAAGATAAAATATAAATATATATAATTAACACACACCTAATTAACCTATAGATATACATACTTACATTAAAAATAATTACTTACTTTAAAATTTAATTTTAAAAATAATTTTAACCGTTATATTAATATCTTTTATTATCTGTTAATCTAATTTTATTATTTTTCTATATTCATTATGGTTGTTATTTCAAATTGTTTATAAGCAAATATAACTTAACAATGAAATATTAAGTTTGCTAATTCTTTAATTTCATGAAAGGAATAGAACGGAAATAGACCCAAAAAAAAAAAGAAATGTGATATTGATATTCCAATATGTCGAGCATCATTTAATCTGCCAATAACAAATAAAATCAATAAAGCAGATCTAGAAGATTTAATTATTATAGTTTATTCTGTTATTATTTTGACAATGGCTATCCTCTATAAATTTTACTTTTATATTACGATCCTTTACTTAGTTCTCTTGGAAAAAGAACCAGACCCCAGACTGAGCACGGTAGGCACATAGGATGGCTAATATTTCAAAGAGAACAAGGCCGAAAGGTGGGCTTCGTTACAATACTCATGGCCCAATTAGTAGGTCTCGAAACGCCTGTTGATTTTTTGTAGAGATGTGTTTTTATCGTGCAATTGTTTTTGTAGCAATTGTGTTTGATATCTTGTCCATTTTTTACACAAGCAAACGCATTGGGTTTTGACATCTTTAACATAATTTACACAAACAAAATGCGTATTGTTTTTTTCTATTGTTGCATTGTTGTAGTTTTGCGCAGACCTACTAATTGGGCCATGCACCTACTTAAAATTAAAAAACAAACCATTTTATTTTTAAAATGTATATACCCACCACAAAAAGTAAATTATAATGGGATAAAGACCTCCATATAAGGTCTACTTTCATTAATGAATCTTATTGCAATAAATATGTTAAAAATAAAGCAAACATTAGAAAAATTCCGTTTATGAACATAAAATACATTTTGCTATTTGGCCCACTTAATTTCCATAAATATAGAGGCGACTTCATATAAATGGACAAAGATAACGATGGTAAAAAAGTGATTCATCGTGAGGTTTGATTTTCAAAATTCTTTTTTCAGTTCAGTATCGCTAGTCATCGTTGAAAGACTCACACCACAACTGCGTCATCAAATTGTTCAGCTGTATTACGAAAATCAGCGTTATTTGAGAAATATTTTGCCTGCGATTCGAGGAACTTACACTGCGCATAATCCAGTAACTGAAAGCACTATTGCCAACACCATTCGCAAATTCGAGCCGCAGTTTATATTAGTGGATAACATTCGACCGGTTAGAGCACATCCAGCACGCAGTGAAGTGAACTAGCAGCTGTAGCTGAGAGTGTATGCTAAGACCTCGACAAATCGATTCGTCGTCGCTTACCTTTTTTACGTACACTCATATAAAAATGCATCTTCATACTGATAATGCCCTAACATCAGAATTGTGACATCGATGTTATGAAAAATGGCATCAATGTGGCAAAAAGTGATATCATTCCAATGACGAACGTCATCTTAAAATTTTGTCATGTTTTGTGCGTCATTTACGCTATGACTACAGTGACATCAATCCGATGCCACATTTTGTGTACACTGATAGAAATACGTTATAACGTTGATGTATTTTGACATCAGTACAGATAAACTGTCATCAGTGGTATGACATAACATATCATGTCATCAGTGCGATGACAAACTGTGACCAGTGCGATAACATAATGTAACATGTCATTATATATTATTAACATTATTTTTATGTTTAAAAAGTAAAATTGGAAGCAAAAATTCCCATATTCTACTTTTTTAGTTATTTATTTAAATACATACGAATCATTTTTCCCTATTTTCTTTAGTTTTGCTGCATTTAAAGCATGAACATTATTGAGATTTGTTAATCTGGAAAGGTTGAGCTGTTAATGTTGCTTTAAAAAAATTATTTCCTCAAGCCGCAGTGCTGGTCTTTGTCAACTTGAATTATAAAAGTTAATCATTTTGTTGCAATATTCGTATCTAGTACTAAAAATGTTAAACGAATGGTAAAATGGGAAAAAGTTTTGGGACATTCCAATAAATTTTTTATTATAAAAATGCAATCAATCGAAATTTCATGAATCGAATCTTGATCAACATTTTTCAGGAAACGACGATGACCTGGATTATATTCCAGAAAGCAGGAAAGATGAAACCTGAGATAAGGAGAACTTGTTTAAAGTAAAATCTTTTGTGTAACAAAATATTGAACCTGTTGCGATGGAGTATTAAACTGACCACAATGAAACCTGTAAAGAAATGCGTGCTTTTGATAAAGGATTTAAAAGAAGTTAAAAAGGTGTAGAAAAGCACCCCTCCTTTAAAAGTATCGAAATGAAAAGAGATTAACTTAATATGTGCAAGTCATCCTGGCAGAGTTTCATCACTGGTACAAAAGCTTAAAAACAAGCAATACTACCAGAAATAAGGCCCCAGAACCCGATAAAAATGATGATTCAAAATCATATCAAGATGAATAAATTCAAAATAAAAATTTCTAACAAAACATTTTCATTAGAAAGCCTATGTCCTACAAAATAAATTTTTTAATGCAAAAAAGACCCATGTCCAAGGTTCATTTTATTTTTGTATAAAAAAAGTCGAATTTAATTAAATTGAATTGCATTTTTTGGTGTCATTTTATATTGTATGTACATTAGGGCATACATGTTAAATTCCAATTAGAATTAGCAATTGATGCAATTGGTTTATATTCTCTAATTCATCAAACAATTAGAATTAGTTCAACTAATTCCCATTAGATAATTGAAATTTTTATTCCAATGTTAAAACTAATTGGAATTAGTGGCCATTAGCAAAACAAATTGGTTTACCTTTACAATTATAAATCTAATTGACTTCTGATAATGCAATTAGATATTCAATTAGCTCGAATTAGAATCAATTATTTTGATATTTTCAAAAAACAAAAAAAAAATTAAATATTCATAATAGGAATTTCACACATATATATATTACTTATGTACATATATTACATACATGCACACATATTTAACGTACGCACTAACTGTTTAATAACTACAATGACCGGGTATATTCGCTTTCAGCAATACGAGCTTTTCAAAAGAAAAGTCCGTCAAGCGACCCCGCCTTGGACTCTTAATAATGCCCGCAAAGGAAAATAGTCGCTCCACAGGGCCTGAAGACGTAAGCGGTGTGTTGCAAAATAGTGCTATTTCCTTTAATGTAGGATATTTGGACCATATATTGAAAGTTTTATCAGGATCATTCAACTATTGATGCATCATATTCGAAATAAAATGCAGGCTTTCAGCCCCCTCTGTCAATTTTGACAATGAAGCAGTACTTTCTTCTGCAAAAATGTAATCTGATTTACTAAAAATACCATATATGTATATGTGTCACTTATGCAGAACTTACCACCATCACTGAAATCATGTTTGCACATACAGTGACTTACATCATTATTCGTCCACTTCAATAATTCTTTGGAAAACATTAATTTTTATCAAAATAATTGATTCTAATTAGAGCTAATTGAATATCTAATTGCATTAGCAGAAGTCAATTAGATTTCTAATTGTAAAGGTAAACCAATTTTTTTTGCTAATGGCAACTAATTGCAATTAGTTTTACCATTGGAATAAAAATTTCAATTATCTAATGTGAATTAGTTGAACTAATTCTAATTGTTTGATGAATTAGAGAATTCCACAAAAGAAGGTTAATTAGCAATCATTAGCATTATCTAATCATTACTTAACATCTTTGCATTAGGGTCATCACTTTTTTAATTTTTTTGCAAATATTTAATTTTGCAAGCCATAGTCATAATGTCCATAAAAAAATATTAACAATCGCCATCTCCCTTTTTCGTTGTTTTATAAAAAGATCCCGCACCGAACTGGTTGATATATACTATTAAATTTAACATTGTCACAAGTTTAAACGGCCAAGTATATCGTAGCTCTTTTAAGAAATCAAACGGCAACGTTTTGTATTTTGTTGTTGGATTTAACAGAACAGCCTACGATTTTTTTAAATTTGCTCTTTCAGAACTCCGCTAATGTATTAATAAAAAATGTGTGTGAATTTTTAAAAATTGCATTTGGTGCGGAAGGCTTTTTTTTGCCAAAATTACCAGCCAACACGATTTCTATCACTTATTTAGTATTGGCTATCACGTGGTAATAGGTACATTTTTTGTAAGAATGAGTCATGACCCTAATGTACATATCAATTTTTGAATTGTCAGGCTCAAGGCGAAGTCATACAGGTTGACATTTTCTGGTCATCTGTTTATTGTTTATTTATTTGTGTGTATACTAAATATCAAACTTTGTTTAAATTTTGTGAAAAAATTAGTTAAAATATCAAATTCAATAAAAATCAAAATACTTGAAAAAAAAACATATTTAAATTTTATGAAACAAAAAAGTGAATATAAAATATAAGATCACGGAATAAAAAGTGCGTAAGGAATAAGTGGAGCCACAATAAATTTGCAATACAGGAAAACGATTTACCTTCTAAGGCAATTGTGTATATTTTATAAACAAAAAAATCCCTTGTTTATGTTTTCAACAAATAATTTTGACATTCACTCTAACTTTTTACAAAAACAAAATACAAAGGATTTTTTAAAAAAAAGGGATAGCTAGCATAACTCTATCTCATGATGCGGTCGCCTGTATGAGTTCGCCTTGGTCAGGCTTTAATATCGATTTTAAAATCAAAACTACTTAGGCCTTAATTTATAGTCAGTAGTTAATTATGAGTAAACTAAAATCATAACTATTGGTTAACTAACATTTCATATTTACAATATATTGGTTAATTAAAAATAGTAATCAGAGCCAAAAGTGGTAACTCTATCAAAATACTAAATTGCAATGTTGGTAGCAGTGTTTTTGTTTACATTTTTACTTTTTCTTAAGATGAAAAAAACGAAATGATATAAAAAAGTGATAGTATTACTGCTTAACAGAAAGAAGATGCGTGGCAACGTATAAAATTATTCACTTTCCAAAAAAAAAAAAAAAAATAAGTAATAATTTTCAACGTAACATCTATTATCTATCTAGTAGTTAACCTTTAACAATTGATAGTTTAACTAATGGTTAACAAAAAGCTGAAAATATTATATTATTTTTTAAACCATTGTTATTAGCTAACTAATGACTGGAAATTTGGGCCTTAATGATTTTTCCAGCGGCCATAAACTTTAACAGCCGTATTGATAACGAAAATTTGGCATGAAGTTAGCACAAAGTTCATTCATAATACACTTACCAAACTCTGGCTAACAATTTGCTACACTCTTGTTAACGAGCTGCCAAAAGTTTGCCATTTTGTAAAAAACAGGCATTTAATGTTGAATAATTTTGTGAGTTTTTTTTTTAATTCACTGTCTTTTTCTAATTAAGAGTCCTTTTTTTAAATTTATTTTAATTTAAAATTTTTATATGGGGAGGGAAAAACAAAAACATAATGAAATGGAATGACAAAACCAGCGATGGTTTATGCAAAACATGTTGTATTTTTGAGCACTATAATGTGGCATCATTAATATTCAGAGTTGATTAATTAGCAGACGGATAAAATTCGTTATGAACAAACTCTGTGCTAACAAGAGTGACATAAGCTTTTTTGCAGCATACCGACGATATATAAAATGAAATTAAATCATTCTTGCCTTAGCCTTTAAAAAATACTTTAAGCTTTCAAATAGCCTTTCAAAAATTAATTTTTAGATTAAACATTGATCATTTTCTGAATTTTATAATTTTTAGTTATTGCAACAACATGTACATATTTCAAATTCATATTCCTTACAGCGAAACAATTTTTCTTTATTTAAACTTTTCCATGCAAATTTATGCGGGTTTCGTTTTTTCTCGTTTATGTAAAGGGTGTTTTTTAAGACCGATAGAACTTTGAAGTTTAAAAACTAACACAAAAAATTTAATAGTTATAAGATTTCTCTATGACGTGCTAAATTGCCAATTTTTATTTTTGATAAAAACACTGAAATTTATTCTTGATGGAAATCTGGTTTCTATGCGCATTTCGCTGGTTGCTTTAGGCCAACTCTTTAGGAAACTTTTTCGAAAGACTTTATAAAAGCTAAAAATATTGTACAAATAATGCTTTAAACACATTCGAGACAGCAGACTACCGACTTCAATATGTCAACAGTAGAATACATGTGTGTATATGAAAATTATTATTTTAACGACGACACGGCTAAATGGCTGCAGGTTGTTGTCTATGCTAATTTTGTCGTTGTAGCCAAATTAAACTAATTTCTATTTTTGTACGCTACAAAACAGAATAAGTGCTGCTAGTATAATCAAAAATTAGAAGAATTAATAATAATTTTTTGGTTAAACAGCAAAGAACCGGATTAAAACAAGAATATAAGCGCGGCTCACCACCAAATCTTTTTAGTATCCTTAAAAGAAGTTATATAGGAAGATGTTTGTCACGCCAACGCTCTTAGTTTTAGCAGTATGGGTATCATTGAAAAATTGAAAGTGCTTTTCACATGGTGCTTAAAGCACACCGATTTATTAACCCATTAAGAGCCCATTTCAAATGCTCATACTTCTTGACTGACTTTTTTACTAAATTTGCTTTATCTTTAAATTATGTCGATATAATAATAATTATTTAACAATAATATACACATGTTACCAAAGTTATTAGGACTTTGATTAATAAAGTTTTTCTGTATTGCGGGTTTTCAGCCTTCCGGAACACTTTTCAAATATTTACATATTACTATATTTCAATATGTAACAAGTGCATAAACTATTACCACTATATATTTTAACTCAAACTTATAAATAAATTGTGAAGTTTTTCAAAATAAAATTTTTTTAACCCTAATAACTTTAAATTTTATATGATGGAGTTTCTAAAAATATAGCATACAAAAACTTGGGGTGTTCTCTATAACATATTATATTTAAGGAAATATTATTATACATATCGACAAAATTTTAAGATAAATCCTCTTAAGGGGTTAATAAATCGGTATATTTAATACATCATATGAAATGTGTTTCGAAAGACTTTATTATGATACCAATACTTTAAAGATTCAGATTACATTTTTCTTCCTATACTATTGATAAAGTGCTCTGAAACCTTTACGACCTATAATTCATAAACTTAGTGCGTTGAACTAAAAAATTACAGTAGAATCGCGATACAGTAATCTTGCGGTCAAGTTAACCAAATTTTAGCGCTTCTGTGCCGCTCTAAACGTTAACTCTAAGTTAACTTTTCAGATCGTATTAGTTAAAGTACTGATTTGTACAAACGATAACAAATTAGATTAAAGTTAAGCTGAAAGTTGAGAATTTAAGCAAAATTGAGAAATCCATTAAAGAAAAACTATCGGCGTTGTATTATTGTATATCTGAAGTTGCCATCTCAAAAATAAAAACGAAACGTCACAAAATTTTCGAGGCTTTGAAGAATACATAGGAAAAAGCATACAGGAAAACATTACATAGACCAAAATATGCCGATCTTAAAGCAAGTTTGTACAAATGTTTTCTTGAAGCATCGAAAACGTAATTGCGCAATCACTGTTCTAATTTCAATATCAATAGCTAAGCGCGAGTTCGTGTAACTGCAACCTGAAAAGACAATAATGTCAGTAATGGATGGCTGGCAAATGTTTAGAAAATACCCAGAATTCGCTATCTGAAAATTTTTGAAGAACTAATTTTCTGACACCTGTCATATGTAGCACCTAACACATAATACATGACTGATTGTATAATTATTAATTATAAATTGTAGCCGGTACAAATTAGATCTAAGTTTCTTTTTTGTACAGATAAAAACTAAGTCATTGAAAAAAATATAGGTACATATGTTTATTATTACATTTTTTTACAATTTAGAAAAGTTAATAAATAAGACGAAAAAGTGAACAACCCTTAGGACATTTCAATTTACTTTTTCGCGATTATACTGTATATTAGGATTTTTTTATTCAACCTGCCATGAAGATGATATTCTTTATGAGTTCCAATTTTAAATGTTTTTTAATAAATTCATTTGTTTTTACGTTAAAAAATTTATCATAAATAAGTATTTATATTTTTGTAGGCTTAAATTAAGTTTGTGTACGAGTCTGCAATTATGCATGTTGTTAAATTTATAAAAATTAAAAATGATAGTGGCACCACTGAAATGTAAATACATTATAAAAAAACACAGCTGTTTATATTTTTTCAATTGTAGCTGTCGTCTTCAAAATAATTCAGTAGCTGATTACGCGACTACAATTGCAACCTGCAGCATTTGTAGTCGTGCCTTCGTGTTGCCTGCTGTCTCGAATGTGTTTAATGCATAAGGCTATAAAGTGCATAAGAATGCGCATAGAAACCAGCTTTCCCTCAACAATAAATTTCAGTGTTTTTATCAAAAATAAAAATTGGGAATTTAGCACGTGATAAAGAAATCTTATTAACGCTGCATTTACACATGAAAGAACTTTCATGAAATTTCTGTATACGTATTATAACCACAAATTTTACAAAAAAATAATAAAATTTCATGAAAATTTTCATGAAAGTGAAATTTCATTTTCAAAATGTCGTCAAAGGACAAACTTCTATCAAACATTTCTCTTCTTCTTTTATTGTTTTGCTTATTTCAAATTTCAGAGTTGCCTAGCCAATTATTCAGGCAATTCGTTCAAAATAATATTTATTTTTATTAGTTTTCATGATATTTACAAATTTTAATTAGAATCATTGTGTTCTTACTATTAAGTTGAAAAAATATATTAAAATTCTTTATATATACGAAAAAAAAAATTTCAATTGGCAAAACAGCTTAGTTATTGTTATTTACTTTCATGAAATCGCTTTCTTGTGATTTTCATTGAAAGCTAGCTGAAAGTTGGACTGAAAGTAGAAAAATGTAAATGTGTTAGTGAAAAAGTGTGAGTGTATTGCGACCCTTCAGGAGAATAGGCGTTAATTGTTAATTAGTACAATTACTAGAACAGAAGCTTTAGTGGTAACGGTGTTAGAGTTTTTTGCACAAAAATACTACTGTTTATTAGTACTATTACTTATGTAGTGCAAGAGCACCACTTGTAAACTGGTAGCATTTTTGTGCAAAAATTTTTTTAAAAACAAAAATTCGTATATTGATATTATTTTTAAATTTGATTTTAAATAAGTCATTTATAAATTATTTACGGCCATGTCCTGGAAATCGAATTCACGTGAAATTAAAATCGAATAAAATTTGAAATTTATCCTGTGTTTAAAGTTTATAAAAATATTTCTTTTTATATGCCTCATAATTTGAGGTCCACTAACCTATACCACCTCTCTTCAAATCAGGAAAAAAATGCGTTCAATTTAAAAAAAAAATTTAATTGAGAATATCCAATTGGGTCCAAGTGTACTGGTACACGACTAGAACCAATAGTACTTGTGATTTTCCAAGCACACCCAATGTTAACTCATTAGCGCCCAATGATCCCATTTGGGGACATGAACAAATAATTTAATAATTAATTGAATAAATTGAAATAAATAAAATTATATTTTTCGAAATTAGCTAACAACCTTAAAAATAAAAATTGGGCGCAAATGGGTTAATTTGAGCATTAAGATAGTATAGAACTAGTACTGGTGAACTTTGTACTAGTTAAGTACTAGTTAGGTACTAGTTCGGTCTCCGGCAGGTGACATTCAAGAAACTACTTTCATGTGTAAATGCTATGTAATAATTAATTTTGTATTCCCGAAAATGACTTTTGAAAAAAAATTTTATTTGTATCGATTTTTTTTATTAGAATGAAGAATTTGTGGCAATAAAATTTGAAAATGATTTCAGGCATAGGGTACTACCGCGGCTTTTTTTGATGCAGCACATTATAGACTTCCAATTTTGGCTCACTTATTCGAGCATTTCTGGCTCTATGTCAGGATAAAGACAAATAATATTGGCATCCAAGACGTCAATTGTTGCCTGCTTATCAGTGACTTTACGAAGTCACACAGGATATTATTAAAAGATGTCGAAACACACGACTTTGAATACTAATCGCAAGGACCATTTTTCGAAATCAACTTACCGCCAACTTTTGATTTCAATAAATCTATGGTTTCGGTACGTTGCTCCATTCGTATAAAACCATATCTCGCCCGAATAAATATCATCCATATTTTCAAAAGATCTACATTGAAAGTAACGCATGCTCCAGGCCCGAAGATTGCAACAGCATGTAAACCGAAGCAAACGTTGCATTTTTCTGGAGGTAATGGAGTGTGTTTGACCCGTTGTGGAGCGATCTCATTCCATAAGCCACAATTTTGCTTGTTAACAAACCCGTTAAGCCAAAAAGAAGCCTGATTGCAAATCAATGTTTGATTTTCAAGGTAAATTTAGTTAATTTGGAAGCGTTGCTTAAGCTTGAATCTATGCATGATGATAAAAAATGTCAAGAGGTGTACACGATATGACAGTTTGTTTAACACTTAACCCTTTCCTTAGTTCTAGCGGGCTTAAAAAAACACCCTAAATATAAGAGTACACACATTTAAAGTTATAAATATTTTACCTCTGGGGAAACATTAGATAACATTAAGGTAGTTTTCTTATGAAAACTTTCCACTATCTCAAAACAAAACTTCATAAATAAAACTTTTTCACACTAAAACTTAAACTAAAAGTCACCGAAGAAAAATAAAAGCTATAAAAGGGTTGATTACAAAAATATTTGCCTAAATATATAAATTATCAACTAAAAGGACATAAACACATAAAAAGTTGTACAAATACACACATGAACATATGCAATTACAAATAAATAAATTTCTGGTGAAGTTTAGAATATTTCTGGCAGGATTTAAAAGGAATGATTTTTTTTTTATTTCAAAAATGACAAAATTTAATTTCTAAATTGGTAGAAGTTCCTTGGAATCAATTATGATATTTCTAGAAATAATACTATACGTACATATTGTCACCTAATTTCCAAAAGGGCGTAACAACTAAAAATTCGAAAAAGAGCTTTGTATTATTTGTTGGTTGTTTTATTAAGCAGCATGTGGCACAAATTTAGATCATTGCGATCAAAAATGGCCCCTTTTTCAAAGAAATTCAAACGCTAAGTACACCGTGTCAATCAAAAACAAGATTTTCTATTTTGCTTTTCCTTAAAAAAGGTGTTGTTAAGCCCTTTTGCATTTTAGGTGACGATATGTATATAAGAACCTGGGGGCAAATTACGGCATACGATATCCATCGAAGGTTCCATTAAAATTCGATTGTAATTGCGATCGGTATCGAATGCCGTAATGTGCCCTCCGTTCTGATGTTGTGGGCCTTTGCTTGACTACAAAAAAACTTCCTAGAAAAATAAGTTTAATTAGATTTAATGATTTAATTCCTTAAAATTCCTTTTCTTTACAAAACTTTAATTAAAGCAAAAAGCCCCTTAAGAGCTATGAGCAGCCCGGACGAAACTAAAAAGAAATATGTATAATTTTAAATTATTACACTTTTGCAGAATCTACGAAATCTACGACAAATATTTTCAACACAATATAAATTATATTTTCAAAATAACAAATATTTGTATACGAATAAAATATAAAAAAAAAACAAAAGCCAAAAGTTGCTGTTTTAGGGAATAAATGAATTCATTTAAGGACATTAAAAATAGTTTCTAAACGAAGGTAAAATTAAGGATTATTAGACCTCTGGGTAACATTTAAAAGATGAAACATGTTTCTTGTGGTCAGTACTTTAAATGCTCATAAAAACACCGCTTTCAAGGAAGAAATTGTGTGACTAATTGTATGATTTATAAGTTCTGAGAAAAGGTTAAAATTTAAGTAATAAATTTAATTAAAAAAAAAAAAATTATAGTTACATTCTAAGAAAACTTTCTCTCGAACCTTTCGATCCTGATAACATTTTGCAATAAGAGTTACTTGTCATCTGCAATAAATTAAATAATTTATCAAATAGTTGTTAAACAACAACAACAACAACAACAAGTTTGGTAATGTTAAAACCTTTAAGGACACTTTTCTGTCTCTTAAGCCACTTTAAGACTTTTGGTTCCTTTTACTTTATTGTTTCGTAACGATTGGAGGCATATTATAATGAATTATTTATGTCTACATGTTGGTGTATGTAAAGTTACAAATGACATCTGACTTATTGTTATTTAAGAAGTTTGCCAGGATACGTATGTGTGTTGTTTATACCTTATTGTGTGATTAAATCCTTCATACTTTCAACGTACTCTTGAAAACGTAACGTATGTACGTTTGATGACATTGATGTTGATAAGAAGCAAATATTAATGAATTATGCCGCAAGCATTTATGCACCATTATACATTTTTATATATTATAAGGGGTATTCACTTCATGGAATTTATGAAAAATTAAAATGAAAATTTTACATTTGTTGATGTTTAATTAACGTTAAATTTGTCATATACAAATTATTATTTTCAAGGTTATTACAGTCAACATTTATAAATATTCTTATACTTGTTACTTTTGGTATTTCAATTCAATATATTCATAAGAACTACTCCTAAAATCAGGAAAAACTATGGCAATTTTCCAAAATATTTAACTGGAATACTTTATCGAATTAAATTTCACTCGATTTAGATTTCCAGATCATGGCTGTATATTTTTTATTTTTGAAGGCTTGTCGAGCTTCCTATACCTGTGCGCACCTCTAAAAAACGATAACAGTATGCAGGATGGCAAAAGTTATAAAATATTGGCAGCAAAAAGATATTTTTATGCTCACAAGTAGATTTTCCCGTTGAAACTAGTCTCAAAATTATGTAAATTGAGCGTCTACAAAACGATTATCAGACCCACGTCAAAGTATGCATGCGAAACTTAGTCCATGATTGCGAGCAACCAGCAGCGGCTCGCAAAATATTCGGCTGTACGCGTGATACGAATGGAGACTACGTTCAAAGAGCCAACGATGAATTGCTGGAAATATGTCAAGGTGAAGATATCGCAAAGTATATAAAAGCGCAGCGCTTAAGCGGGTCACGTAGCTCGCATGCATAACATCAGGCCGCAAAAGGTTATGCTAAACCACGGTGTCAGTTTCGACAGGCGACGAGGACGACCGCGAACGAGATAGAGAGAATGTGTGGAAGACGACTTAAAAATATTGAGTATCAGAAACTAGCAACAAAAAGCTGAAAATAGAGAACAGTGGAGGAGAATAACGGATCAGGCTAAAGCTCACCCCGAGCTGTAACGCTGCAAGATAATGATGATGATGGCTGTATATTTGAAATTTTACAAAACTTGTTTTTTTTTCAGATAACCGTTAACATAACTTTCCTACAAAACACCAAATCACCGAAAATTATGCATCTTATAGACGTCAAAATGCAATTACAAAAGAGTCAGTCAGGGGAAGAACGTTATAAGTTGCTAACAAAATGATACGAACGAAATTGTCGGCAGTAACTTATATGTGAAACAGTGGTACAAAAATTTTTAATTGAAAGAAAACTAAAAATATGATTTTGCTTTTAACTAACATTTTTGTTGTTTTGAAATAAATTTTTTATTAAATAACAAAAAAATCTTAACTGATTTTTTCGTTTAAAATAAAATAATTTAAACTTTTAGAATTGTGAAAACCTGAGCTTCATTTAATTTAATCAAATTTTTTTATAATTTTTTTAATTAAAATTAAAAATAACATTTATTGAAAAAAAAAATATTCTAAATTTTCAATCTTATAATATTTAGTAATCAATATTATCATTTTGGTAATATGTAGGTGCAAAGTCAACATATTGTTTGCATAATTCTATAAATTTGGTGATTAGAGACAATTTTTAATTTTTTCTGCGTAGTGGAAAAACGTTTTAACTCCAATCGCATTTCTTAACATGAAACGTGTTTGCTCTAAAAAAATTAAATAGTAAATTTACATTTTTAATTTAATAGAGTTCAATTTTTGCATAAAAGTTTGAATTATTATTATTTTTGATAATCTAAATAAATGAAAAAGGTATTCTCGGCTTTTAAAAACTTTTTTTTGGTCTCCTTAAAAATTATTGCCTTGTCATTTACAACGTTATTCGCGGCTTTGCTTCAATGTTTAAAAAGACACCCCCATATTCATAAAAAATATTTAAGATTTATAGCAGGTTTATGAAATTAACTTTGTTAAATAAACCTTTTATTAATCAAAAGTATTTTTTATAAATATACGGGTTATTCTATATTCTCTTTCAACACAATTGCTGAGAAAGATTGGCGTTGAAAACATGTGTCAACCACTTTTTTGCGATTCCGAATAAAAAAATCTTTTTTAAATAAAAGATTTCCTGAAGAAGATTTCCAACGGAAATCGAAATATTGAAAAATAAACAATATTTTAATTAATATTTTAATAAAAGAAAAAGTGACTTTAAGCTTGAGAAAAATATATGGAAATATAATAATAAATTAAATAAAAATTTCTTGTAATTTATGTGGTGCTTCTCAAATATGTCTGCTCAAAGATATCTTTTTAAGAATTACATATTTTTAAAAGAGTAAATATCTCTTTAAAATTCTTAATTTTTCGGGAAATCCCTTTTTCAAAAAAATTATTAAAGATACAAAAATACCTTTTTTTAAAAAATTACTTGATTAAGAAAGTATATTTTTTAATTGCAACTAACAATAATAAGTATTGTGGTTATTTTATGGTGCTTATGGTTTTATTCCAAATTTTTTATATTTTATTCGGGCTTAAGTTCATTCACTTTAAGTTTTATTAAACTATTTTTAATAAAGAACGGAATTTGCAACATGAAATGAATTAAAATCATATATATTATTTCTAAAGCACTTTTTTTTGTCGGTTGCAAATATCTCCCATACCACCGCATCAAATTTAATGAATGTTATCTCATTTTAAAGCTTATTTCTAACACTAATGACGAAAAATAATTAGAAATTGAAAAATTAATATTTTCATTGATAAAAATTATATTTAATATAGAACTGCATGATAATACTGTTGTCATTATGATTATATGTTTTTGTTCAAGTGTGGTAATACAGGGTGCTTAATAGTAATGCAGTTCTAATAGAACTGCATGATAATACTGTTGTCATTATGATTATATGTTTTTGTTCAAGTGTGGTAATACAGGGTCGCTTAATAGTAATGCAGTTCTACATAATATAGTATGTATTAAAATCCATTCTGGCAATACCGCTATTTACTATAATGCCGTTTATTACAAAGTCAGTTATATATAATTGCGTACGTTTAAAGATATTTTTGTTTATATTAAGGATTCGTACGTGCAAAAAGTTAACGATGATCATGTCATTACCTCTAACATTGTATTCAAAGAAGTATTATGGAAGCATTTAAACATATGTATGTATGTATGTAAATATGTATGATATATATTATGATTTCTAATATTTTTATACTTTTAACAAAATGTATTGAAGTTACTAAAATTTCTATTAATTATTTTAATTTTATGTTACAAAAATGACAACTAACGGTGCGAAATATTCGCACGGGTCATCTAGTTAATTGATAATTTTTTATTCTTGACTGAAGCTGGGATTGAACACGGACATGTTTCGATATTAACCACACTATCTCTTCAGAAATCTGTGCCGTTTAACACTCACCGCCATTGACGACGGCTGGCAGTCAACAGTCAAACATGAATCAGTCTTTATACCAAATTGTATTTTACCTGTTGGATCGAAATATTTGTTGTGAATGATTATCTATTTTCAATTGATTTACATGTTATTTCCTTTACCTTTTTTCATACTTTTTGTCAAGAATTCTTTTTGAAGTCCAAACTAATAACTAAAAATTAATTATAGAGATTATTTTAAATCTGAAAACTGTTTTTATACGTATCTGTAACAATTTACATATGTAGATGTGAAAAGAGTTTCGAAAAAACTTTAAAACCCGGCATTAATATTTATAGGTCATATATATATAAGAAAAATGTATAACAACTATTTACTATTTAGCTACACTATCGAAAATAGTATATAACCGTCTTAGTACTATTTGAATGTGTTCATATCTTACTTTAAACCTCAGTTCTTTTGGTGCAAGTGAATACCCTTATTATATCCAAACAAGCTCATAAATTGGATATTCAGAAACTTAAGAGCACTAAATATGTATAAATATTTACCAAAATACGTATTTGTTTAATATCTTCTTCATAATACTCATTCAAAGATACGAGCTTTTATTTTTTTTTATGTTTATGTGGTTTAATGAATTTTTCTGTTTATTGTCATCGTCTTATTGTTATCAACTGTATTTTCGTTTCATTTTATTTTGAAGAATAAATAAATATTTGAAAGATACTTTATTCATTTGCCAAAAACTATTGCACACGTGATCTCTTTTCTATTGTTTCTTAATTATTTATTTGTGACAAAGTTAAAGACAAGAAACACATGCCATTCCACTCCTTTCCATCATCGAAGGTTGTTGTTTATATCTGTATTCGTTTTTGGTTTATCAAGATTAACGATGATTTTTCTTCCTTCTCTCTCATATATAAATATTCTTCTATACATATTTCGCTTTTTGTTTTGTCATATTTGTGTATGATGGGTAAATAATTATTTCCATCATCCTGGAGGGAAATCACAAGCATATTAAGGAACTCCTTGGAAAAATATGGCAGAAAAGCGAAGAAAGGGTAATAAGTATGTGAATGGGGTATGAATGGGTATGAGATATCATTAAATTCAGTGACATAAATGCCAGCCTTGTTAGTGATGATGTGGAGGATGAAGATGTTGCCACACGTGAGTGGCGCACATTAATAACGTGGTTTGTATGATATAGATTTTTCAATTTTGTGGTTAATGACAAGTGATTGTCATAACTTTTGAATTAATTTTTTTTATATTACAGGTTTTTTTCTTACTCATTAAAAGAATAAAACTTAGAGAAACTTTTACCCCCTTAATTATAAAAAACAGGTTTATTAATAAGGACGATAATATTTAAAAATATTTTAATATTAAAGAGTGAAAAACATTCTATATATTTTATTAAATATTATTTAAAACACTTAATTTTACTTTAAATTGCTTTATCTTACATTTCTGTTCAAAGTTAAAATCAAAAGCCTCCGTTAAGGCCCTTTTACACTGTAATACTGTATGACGACTTGTCAAAAACTCAAATAATTTCACAATTTGTTATGAAATGTCAATTTGACAGTCATGGGCTTTTCATTATAATTATAATGATCAAAATTGTATTTTTATAGAAACAGAAGATGGAAATCAGCGACGGAAAATTAAAATTTTGTTCACAAATTTTCGCTATTATTTTTTTTCTAATTGCAAGATGCTAAATGAATAAAATAAATATAAAAGTACTTTCTATTAAGCTTTAAATAAATTACTTATATTTGTTGTAAAACAGAACTGAATATGGTACACAGAAGAAAAAATATGGAAAAAGTTCGATCGTACCACCTTTTCCACCCTTGGAAAAAATAACAAAAAAGAGGCTGTTGAATAATTTGCCACCTGTATCTGAATAAAAATTATTAAATATTAAAGAAATATTATATTTTATGTTGTTACCCAGTAAAAAATTCGCCTACAAAATAATGTGTTGAGTAATCAGAATTTATACTAAAAGAACCAATGAATTTAAGTGGCTTCAGTTTACCTTTCCAAAAGGTAAAATGTCACTAGTTACAATTTAACTACAAATATCATTTAAGGGGTAACTAGTTATCAAAGCCCTCATAAAAAGCAAATTTATTACCAAAAAACCAAATTAATATGAATGTAAAAAAGAGAAAATTAATAAAAAAAAAATGTGTAAACTGGTCAAAAATCCATTTTTATTAAAAAAAAAAAAAATTTTTTTTTGGAACTACTTTTGTAAATCATAACCATGGTGAAATTACTAAAAGGTGGCCTCGGTAATACAACAAACATAATAATACAAAATCTTCAGGCAATTTGTTTTTGTTTCATGTGTATCATCAACGTCAAAAAGCTGATAAAAGTAAACAAATAATGAAAAACAAATTATAAAAATTTTAAAATTATTATTTTTGTAAAAATATGAAAAATAAATATTATATAATTAACTTCGTCCGTATTTCATGATTTATGTCGCTGTTGTTTGGTAAGATGGCTAAGCAAGAAAAGATATTTTTAAAATTTCCAAGTCCAAGAAGTTCTACATCTACTACGTGGATTTATTTTTATTATTTGTGCAAGACGTTGCACAAAGAGAATATTTCACGCAAGAAGTTCCAACATAATATGTACATATATTAAATGGAAAACAAAATCTTGCCCGAGATTAATTTGTAAATGCACAAAATGCATAGCCCGCACAATAATCTCAATGTATATAATGTGGATTTCAGTTCCTTAAGCCTCTAGTACACGGAATGTAAAAAGCCACATGCGCATGTGGTTCTGACATAATTTTGACGTCAATGCAAAGCCACAATAAACATTGCGTGTTGTGTGATGACGTCAAAATTACGTCAGAACCACATGCGCATGGGGCTTTTTACATGCCGTGTACTATAGGCTTTATTTATGTCCTGCGTTTGCTACAAATAGAGAGTAAACACGCATTTTTGTTTTTTAAATTGTATAAAATCTTTTAACCAATATTTTTTATTATAAAATACATACATACATATATTAGAAAATTTAAAACACAGAAAAATTCAAAACACAAAGTTCAATATACTTTGACAAGTTAATAACAAATAGAGGTGGGAAACTATCGATAGTCACAACAATTGAAATTTGCGATAGTTTGTTAATAAATTATCGATAGTATCGAATTCTTTGTATAACTGTTAAATTATAGCCTATTTCCAATGTGCGAAAGAATTCTTTCGTTCGTATAACTACATTGAAAAAAAAAACAAAATCTAAAAATTTGTTTTTGTTTTCAATGTAGTTATACGAAAGAAAGAATTCTTTCGCACGTCGGAAATAGGCTATTAAATTTTTTAAGCTTGGCCTACATCACACAGTTTGGAAAAAATTGAAATCATTCTATATTTTCTAAACGGTTAGTGGGATTGGCATAAAATTTCAGGTGGCAAGTAAGGACTTGAACACAATTTAAGTTTAAAATTGGCCAGTGGTAAAATTGGCCAGTAGTTTTTGATGTTTTTTTAAAAAAAGAAAAATTTATAATTTTTAAGTAAATGAGAAAATTTAAAAGGTCAGAAAATATTTTTAATTTAAAAAAATTCGGGTTTTAAAAAATTAATTTTCCTAAAAGATTTAATTTGTTGTACTTAATTCCCTATTTTTATTCTTGATAAACAACTGGTAATTTATTGCTGGAGGATAAGCTGTGTCTATGCCTATTTCAGTGCTTGCCTAGGCCAGATCATCAGAAAACGTTTTTAACAAAAAATTTTTAGAAGAGCCAAAAATATCAGCAAATAAGACTACAGAAAGTCTTACTTGCAACTATAACAAAGCTAAAACAAAATTTCAACTATAAAACAGTGTGTTTATCTTTTCTTACATTACCCAATTTTCAGTTGTTTTGTCAAGAATAAAAATAGGGAATTAAGCACAACAAATAAAATCTTTTAAATAATTCTATTCAAAAAAAAAAAACTTTGATAATAAATTAATTTTCCTCAAATATATTTTAATTGTTTCTCTTTATTTCGCTATTAATGGGTTAATGGAGTTGTCAAGTTTGAAAGGAAAATTCTCAAACTGTTCCATGAAACCAATTTTTTCCCGATTGGACAAGTAATATTAGAGATACATAAAACGAATAATATATCCATAATTTGGGGGCCCATAACTTGGGCAATATTGGTCGCCACTCACAGCAAAAAATATCATTTATGACATAATATTAGAGCCAATATTGCAAGTTTGGGCAAACTAGTTTTTAGCCATATAAAACATTACCAGAAAATGTTTTGAAAAAGCAAATATTAAAGGATGTGCTACAATTACATGTGCCAGCAACTGAAAACGCAGAAAGTTGGAACTTTTTGGACTTTAACGGCATTTATAACAAAGAAGTAGAAATATATCAATTTTGAAAGATGTTCTATGATTTTAACTTAACTGTGTTAAAAACGATTCGAGTCGATTAAAAGTCAATGAAGCCGGCGCCGCTGAACAAAAACAGTTGACAATTTACCACAAAAATTCAACGATAGTATCGCTATCGAAAAGCAACTATCGATAGTCCAATGGGAACAGAACTATCGATAGTACTATCGATTGTTTGCCAGCTCTAATAACAACCCCAAAACACACTTGACAAGATCAATACACGAACACATACAATCAAACAATGAACGGCTGGCTTACCGAGGCCACCTTTTAGTAATTTCACCATGATCATAACGTTGTAAGCCATAGTATAGAACAGCGATGCAAAATGTGGTACAATTGTGCCATTTGTGGCACTTTTGAATGTTTGTTGGCCCTGTGGTACTTTCTAATCTATTTTGGCCCTTTCAGATCAAAATTCAACTTACTACATTAAAACATTTTTCAATGTAATTTTCAAACACGAATTTTATTTACAACATTGCTTTGTTTATTAAACAAAAACTTCATAATTGTATTGGCAAATCTATCAAGTATTAAATAAAAATTATTTTTTGGTAGTATGTATATCAAGTTAGTACCAATAATCACTGTCATTCTCTTCTCGTATTGGACCATAGCAACTCAACTGCGCAGCAGTATTTCAATATTTTATTCGCTTTATTGTGATTTGCGTGACGCAGTGCCTCATCAATAGCTCTCCTCCAGCTTTTTTTCAGGGGCGCGACGGAGCGTCCTCTACCTGTAGGGTTCCAAGTAAGCGCTTTTTGAACAACATTTTTGCTGACTCATCTTATATATGGACCACCTATCGCCATTTTCGACGTTTTATTTCATTGCACTGGTTTTGATTTATTTTTAACCACAATCCAGCATCACTGATTCTATTTGGCCACTATATAAGCAGGATATTTCTGGTGAAAAATTTTGGCCCTATCAAAGGTATTTTGGCCCTTTTAAATCGTCATATTGGCCCAAAAATTAAAAACGCAAAATGCATCGCTAGTATAGAACTAGTGTGCCAACTCGAGAGTGTTCTCAATTTTTTAGTTCACCCCTTACACATATACATAGGTTCTGTGTGAATTCAACACACATAAGAACAACAAAAACAAAACAAAATTTGTAATTTTTCAATTTAAAATTTTTCACAATATAAAACTTTATGCTTAATTTTATGACATAAACACATAACTAATAATTTTTTCCAATACATTTTGCTCATTTGCTTTTGCAAAATGTTTTTATTTTTCACAAACTAAAAATTTCTAAATAAATTTATTTGACATTCATTTTTTTCTGGTGTTAATATTATTAAAGCCAGCAGAGTAGCATTTTGTGGTATGAAAATAATATTTGAAATCATAATTTATTTAAATATTTTCCGATATTGCAGAATAAAAATTTTACAAAAATTGTTTTTTAAAGTTTATAAATGCAGCCAACATATTGGAAAAAAATTGTTGCCAAATTCTATACGATTTTATGCAACTATGTTTAGTGGTGGAAATAGTTTTATACACCAATACATTTAAAAAAAATCTTACTAATACAAACAATTGAGTTATGTACCTGTCAAAGAGTCGGCATACTAGTTGTATACTATGTTGTAAGCATAGTATACAACTAAAGGGTTGTTAAATTAAGTTAAATTAAGGGCCGATGTTGATTTTGCATAAAACACAAATTAATTAGGAAAATCTTGTAATTTCTTTTTATTACGATAATATTGGAATGGTTCAATTATGTATGGATCAAAATATCGGCCAAATGGCGGCACACCTTCATCCGATGGACCAAATATTCCATGACGTTGAGGCATAATTGAGGTTCTATTCCGTTAATGCGCCGAATTATCTCATCCTTTAGCTCTTGAATTGTTGATGGCTTATCGACGTACACCTTTTCTTTCAAATAACCCCAAGAAAAGATGTCCAACGGTGTCAAATCACATGATCTTGGCGGCCAATTGACATCGCCACCACGTGAGATAACACAGCCATTGAATTCGTAGCACAAAAGAGCCATTTTTTCGTTAGCTGTGTTGCAAGTGGCACCGTCCTGTTGAACCCACATATCGTCCCCATCTATATCTTCCAATTCGGTCATTAAAAGTTCGTTATCATCTCACGATAGCGAACACCATTCACTGTAACTGCCTGACAGGCTTAATTTTTGGAAAAAATACGGCCCGATGATGCCGCCAGCCCATAAACCGCACCAAACAGTCACTCTTTGTGGGTGCATTGGTTTTTTGACAATCACTCTTGGATTATCATTCGCCCAAATGCGGCAATTCTGCTTACTGACGAATCCACTGAGGTGAAAATGTGCCTCATCACTGAAGATGATTTTCACGATATGCATTTTGATTTGAACGCCCATTTTCATAATAAGCCTGAATAACTTTAACGCGTTGCTCGATTGTGTATCTTTCCATGGTTCAAATTGTATTAGTCTGAAATTGAGAAATGTCAAATGAAATGCGGAAAAAAACTTGACGTTTAGGTGTGGCTCATATTCAACATCGGCCCTTAGAATTTAACCACCCGATAATATGCCGACTCTTTGACAGGTACTTAACTCAAATGTCAAGTACCTAGTACATGTATTAGAAAGACTTTTATTTTAAATGTATTGGTGCTTAAAACTATTTTCACCCCTTAGTTGCATCAAATCGTATAAAATGTGGCAATAAACATTTTCTAAAATAAAATTTTCTTAATTCAAAAATTTTCAATTTATTTAATGCTGTCTGCATTTATAAACGTAAAAAAACAATATCTGAAAATATGTATATAATTTATATTTCAAATATTTTTTTCATACCACAAAATACTACTCTGCTTGAATAATATATTATAACATATTAACAGAAAAAAATTTAGGTCAAAAAAATTTATTTAAAAATTTTTAGTTTATGAAAAATAAAAACATTTTGCAAAAGCAAATAAGCAAAATGTGTTGGAAAAAATTATTAATTATTGTGCAGTTTTCACAACACAAGTGATTGAACGAGTAGTAGAATTTATATGGAAAATATTCAAAAAATTAGTGCTTTTCATATAAATTTAAATAATCGTTCAATCACTTGTGTTGTGAAAACAGCACATATGTGTTTGTGCCATAAAATTTAACAAAAATTTATATATTTGGGGTATTCACAAGGTGTGCTATCATGGTTTATTGTCATAATGTTCTAACATTTTACAATGGTTTAAAAATATTGTTGTTGATTTGTAAACAAAAAGTGTCTTAAATAAATAGAACGTTGCTTGCTATGTTTATTGTGCTAACGTAATTAATAGCACATTAAATTATAAGGGGTTGCTCACAACAGTCGTATTTTTTCATGTTATTATTTTAAGACATATGACTTTATGACACCTTGTAAATCCCCCAATTGTGAAAAATTTTAAATATAAAAATTTCAAATTTTGTTTTGTTTGTGTTGTTGTTTTTATGTGTGTTAAACGTATATGTGTGAAAGGTGAACTAAAAAATTGAGAACTCTCTCTCCAGTTGGCATACTAGTTGTATACTATGCTTGTAAGTGATTACTTTATTTATTATGATAATGACTTTATAGTACGTTATAAGAAATAATAGCTGCTATGTAACGCAAAATATTGCGAAGAAAGCTACTAAATAATGATTGAAAGAAGCTATTAATTTTGAAAAAGTTAGCAAAGTTTTTACTGGGTAGCTTTTTACTTTTATTTATTTTTTTAATGTGTGCTAAATTCACGTCAAAATAAAAATAATTTTTTTATGCTACAAAGATTGTTCTTAGGGGCTGTGAAAGGGGCTTAAGGGTTTACATTAATTGCTTCAAAAACCATACTTTATAAATTCGTGTAGTGTAATACGAAAAAGTTTGAGGAATAGCACGTTTAGGAAGTTCTCACAAATGTACATAGTTTATGGTAAAATGAAAGTGAAGCTTCAGCTGGGTCACGACAATTGACGTAGATTTTGGTATGCATTTTGTTTAGCATATTACTTATTTTTTCATTTTTTCTGCTGTCATCGTTTTTATGAATAACACATTTAACGGTTTTTAATATCTTTTGGTTTTGATTTCAATATTTCTAAAGTGATTTAAACATTTTTAAAAATACAATAAATAATTTGAAATTTCATTCTTTCAAAATCAGCTTGTAGGTATTTTGCTATCATTAATAAATTCAAATTATAAAACTTTTAATATACATACATTCATATTAGATTGTATAAAACTTAAATTTTAAACCCTTTTTCTTACAGGACCGCTAAAACACTGAGCAAAAAAAAAAACCTGAAAAATAATTTTACTAATGAGCAATGAAAACAACGTGTTGTCTGCCAATTAATATTGCATCTGATAGAATGAAACATTCTAAGAAAAAGTAACACCCTTAAAAAGGAAAGATTAAAAACAAAAATCCAACACCCAATTGCCATCAGGTTAAATTAGCCATCAACAATAATGAAGGTATGTAACAATTTCCAATTTAAATCTTCTTACCAAGCCATTTTTTTTTATCCTAAAAGTTTTATTTGGTTTTAATTTTTTAAGTATGATTTTTAAAAAAAGGGGTAGCTCAAACAGAAAAAATCTAACAGCGAGTCATTTAGTACCAAAAAACTTGTCTTAATAACAACAAAAATTTTCCGTTTATTTTCTAATGATTTTTGTTTTTCACGTCAAAAATGTCTATTTAAACAGCAAACGTCAATTAAAAAATCAGTTTTAATCCTGCAAAGTTTCCTTTTTTTCGTGGTGAAAAGTGGGAAAATAATCATAAAAAGGGTTGGTGTATAATTTTGTCAGGTTGTTTTTTTTTCAAAAAACATAATTTTTGTTTTTTCTTTAACTTGGAAAAAGTTTTAAAAGCAATTTCGCTTATTTTCTGCTATCTATCTAGCAAAAAAGGTGATTTTTTAATGAGAAACTTCTGTGATTTTCTTTAAAGCGTATTGTTTTTTCTCTGCCATTTTCCATTATTTTTCTTTATTTTTGGAGAACCATAGCGAATTAAATTTAATTGTAAATGGCAGCATTTGGCCGGTTTTTAAAGGTTGTTTTAAAAGATAAGATTCATTAAAAGGATTATGTTGAATTTGGTTAGAATTTAAAAACTTTTTTTTATAATTCTATAGACAGTTTTTCAACTAATTTAAAAATTTGATGAGATTTTGACTGAATGTAAAAAAAATGAGTAAATGATTTGTAAGAAAGAAGAAAAAATTAAATAAGAAAATATTTGTTTTTAAGGCCAGATTCACAATGACACCAATATTTTTACTTTGTGTCACACAATAAAGCAACAATTTTTTCCACAAGTACACAAATTTTAAATCAAGAAAACGTTCACAAATTTTGCCCAGAACAATATTAAGTATTTATTATATTGTTAACATTTTCATATAAAACAAAATAAAAATTATTATAAATGTCATTTATTATTAAATATAAATTGTTGCTGAAGTTGACACAATTTAAAAAAAAAAATACATTTAATCATAGTATTTAACTACCCAGTGGGGGAAAGAAGGATTACGGATGCCTCCAGAAGGACTCTGTATTCCTTCTTTTGGATGTACAAGGCCTACTCGCTCCATTCCATACCAGGTATGTTAAAGTTGGTACAATTTGTCATAGTTCCCCCTTTTTGAATTTTTAGTCCCCTTTTACAGTGTGGCAAGTGAAAGACAAACAGATGAAGTTTGTTGGTAAGGGGGCGACGCTGTATGAGTGACACATTTTACTTTTTTCCCCTCTCGCCTACAAACTTTGTCTGTCTGCCTTTCACTTGCCACATTGTAAAAGGGGAATTAAGGTGCCCACAGACGAGGCAACATTAGTGAAAACCTTATTGCGGAGCAGATGTGGCTTTAAGTATTTCTACAAATAATATCAATATTGATTTTGTTAAAGAAATGAAATAAAATGCAAAACAATTTTATATAAAATTTTGCGAAGTTTTAAGAACTAAAGTCAACTTTAATAACAAAGTTTTAATGTCGTTCTATAAATTTACTCCTGAAAATATTATTTCAGATAAAACATGTAGCATTAAACCTCTTCTAGTAAAAATGTTGCCGAATGAAATTGAAAATTTTGATTCAATCAATAATCAATTTAGAGCTTTAGCTGATGTCGAGTAATTACAGTCGTTGAAAACTGAAAACATTTGTAGTTTTTGGTCAATAGTAGTTTATTTACAAAAAGAGCTGAATATGTTTCCTGACATTTCTAGAGTCGTTGCTGGAATTTTATACATTCCACATTCGTCTGCAAATGTTGAAAGAGTTTTTTTTTGCTTTTCAAAATATAATAAAAAATAAGGAAACAAAAAGAGACTACATGTGCCAACATTATCAAGTCTCATACAAACAAAGGATTGGTTAAGATCTACAAATTCATGCTGCTATGATGTAAAAATCCAAAAAGTTTATTAACTAAACAAATAAGTTCCTGATTTTGATCTCATGTATTTATGACTTTTATGTATCTTATTTTATTCATACATATGATGTATGTTAATGTTAAGTTTTGTTTTTTTTGCGATCAATTGAATTTGTATGCATTTTTTTTTTGTTTTAATACTTTAAAAAAAATGGTACCGTGAAGGTCCAAAAAGTACATTTTTTTTAGAAGTTGGTACAAAATTTAAAGCCCCATTTAACATCCTTGTTCCATACTAATCTCTTTTATACACACGTTGTCATTGCAGAGTAGCTCTTGCGCTTTCGCTTCTTTCGCAGCTAGAGAAGAATGTTAACTGGATTAAAAAAAAAAAATTAATTTTAAATTTAAATTAATTAAATTTAACAAAAAGTGTTATATTGTGTGTGTGTGAAACGGTAGCAAAGTTCTATGGTAAAGTAAAACTGTCAACAATGTTTACGCTTATGTCAAAATTTATACTAGCCTCCAGGGCTAGTGAAATTTAATTCACCTCAACAATGTCAAAATTTTACTTTCATGAGTACCAATTCACACACACCCATTGTGAAAAATTTTATATGAACAATTTTTAGTTTTGATTTGTTTTTGTTGCTCTTCGTTTGTGTTGAATTCACACAGAACCTATATTAATGTGTAATGAGTAAAATTAAAATTTGAGAACGCTCTTTCGTGTATTCTCCGTCTCTCACTCACAAGAACAACAAGTGGACAGGTTTCTGTTATTTTTTTTAGAAATTCGGCTCTTTTGTGGAGCAAACGAGTAAAACCTGTATTATATAAAAAGACAAAATTTCATAAATTAACTGAAAAAACATTTGTTTTTACTGAATTTGAGGTTAATTTTTTGGAAGTTAAATTATATAAAATAACTGAAAATTCATTTGTTTTTACGAAATTCGCGGTTGAATTTTTGAAAGTAAAAATTAAATGACATTTTCGTTAAAAATAAATGAAAAATAAGTAGACCTGTCTTTTACTGAAATTTCAGTTATGTTATATCATACTTTCAATTAACTTTACGTACAGAATATTGTGAGTGCACGAAAAGTCTTTATTTTATTGCTGTTACTTTATAGTTATGGAATTCTGAAAGACATTTTTTTAGAGAGAGCTTCTACTCCAGTTGTGTTCCTATTTTTTAGACCAGGGATTAAATTCCCGTTCACAGACCCCTTGTAAAATAATGTTTTTTGCGGACCCCCTATGAAGCCTATGATGCATTGTGCTTTTTTTGGTTGAATTAAAAATGCAAATAAGTGAAAAACAAATACATATTTTTTATTTTGATTAAAAATGTTGTTATAAAAATTCATAAATATATTTAAAAATCAATAAAAAGAATAAACTATTGCTATTAAAAGCAAAGAAACAATCTAAAAAATAACAGAAGAAAGGAAAAATAATCAGCAATTTTCTGGAATTCGAATTCGGGTGAAATTTAAATTGAACAAATTTTGATATTTTTATCAGGCTTAAGTTCATTGAATTTAATTTTCATTAAATTATTTTTATGAAGAAAGGAATTTTACAACATGAAATGAATTAATAATTTTATTGATAATTTTTCATTGTTGACTGAGCTGGGAATTGAACCCAGGCGTTCACGGACAGGTTGCCCAGACTAGTTTCGATTGTAACCACACAATCTCTTCAGTGGGGTTTGCCATCTTACTCACTCGGCTATTGCAGCCGGATGACGTCAATAGTCAAACATCAATCTTTAAACCAAATGGTTTTTCAACTTGGTAGATCGAAATTTGCTTTTGAATGAATGATTACCTATTTTAATCGATTTACATGTTCTTCCTTACTTCTTGCTTTTCGTACTTTTTGTCAAGAATTCTTCTTGAAATCCAAAGTACATTTTTTGTTTTTCACGTTTTTGTCTTTCTTTATTCTTGTTGACATTTTTCAGCACAACTTAAAGGACAAATGTAAACTTATAGCTCGTGCCTTAGCTGTTAACAATAATTAGTATTCTGGTTATTTTATTGATTTTAAAGACTATCCTGCGTTTAAAGTTAATAAAAATATACACCATTCTTTGTGGGCCACTTATCCTTACCAGATATTATTTTAGATCATGAAAAACTACGGTACGTTGTCCAAACTAAATTCACCTGTAGAATCCAATTTTATTTTCTGCAACATAGCAAGCAGAAATGCAAAAGTGATTGGTTTTATTTTTCATTTTTCATTTGCTAAATGAAGTCTTTTCATATAAGATGGTTTAATCGAATCGTTCGAAAGATTTTGGGGCATATAAGACACTGTGGAAGGTTTTAACCGTTCTTACTTAAGTATGAAAGCGTCTCCGTCTGGGTCATACCAGGCTTACTCATGGACATTTCTTTGACCAAAACTCCACACCTTATTGCAATTGCAAAACTTTCCAGCCAACAAACCCTTATCGAACAATTAATAGAATGTCCAATAAGACTAAATTCCAGAACAATTATCTTCTGCAACTCTGCCCCACTAAACCTACAATCCAATTCAACTACTTACAATAATGCTTTAATTATTAAATTCCTTAAAATTACCAATCTTTATAGGAAAATATGATTTATGAAAAAATGTAACAAGAAAAAATCTCTAATATTACTTATTACAAAAAAAAGTTCGTATTATTAATGAACTTTAAGCTAAAGGCCAACGTTGCCATTGCTGTTATAATATTAGCTGTAATTTGTAATTATAAGTCTAATAAATAATTAAATAAATAGAGTTTTTGGCATGTTTAAGCTTCACTTCAAATTAAATGAAATAGCAATAAAAACTAATAGCCAATCGCACGATGTCACACGTTAATGTTCGCATAGAAAATTTCATTTAAAACAAAAACAAATTCTAAAAAGTTGTTTTGGATTTAAATGTAATTTTCGATGCGAACGTTAACGTGTGGCATCATGGGATTGGCCATAAAATATAACTAAAGGGCATAATAAACCACACAAATAGCTTGGCAAACATGTCAAAATTTTACGTTTGTACAAATATTTTGTGTTGTTTATTGGGGTGTTTGCTGTTTGGACAAACATTTGAAGCAATGTTTGCAGAAATATTAAAAATTTTTAATATTTGGCAGACATGTTGGATATTTGTCAAACTTTTTGTGGTGTCTAGTGCTAAAAGTAATCATTTCAGCGAAAACTTTGCAGAGTAAAGACGTAGAAGAAGAAGCAGTAAAATCGATTTCAGCCGTAAATTCTAATTTTTTTATCAGCATTGTTTCCCCAAAACAGCTTGTTACTTAAGGCACTCTCTACTCCAAATTATTTTTCTTTTTTTTATTTCTTCTCCGTTTTTAACAAATTGCGAGAAAAATTGCCGCAGCACAATCGTCGTCTGCATGCATTGAAAACAAAACCAAAATGAAAAATGTATGTTTGTACGAGATAAGATTGTGTCGTTTATTGCCAAACAGAAGCAAGAACAAAGTGCATGTTTGCCAAGCAATTTGTATGGTTTATTATGCCCTTAAGCGAGGTATGTCTAATGAAAATAAAAGCTTATATTTGCCCAATTCACAAGCTCCGTCGTATGGTTTATGCTTTAAAAAAATACGATTTTTGTTTATGCACTTGTGAATATACAAATTTGTTGAATTGTTTCTTTATCGAATTGCTAAATGAATAAACTATTTAAGAAGATCAGCAAATTAATTTTTCCAAATAATAACAAAAAAAAAAAAGCAATGCAAACTAAAACTAAAAAAGGAAATTAAAAAAATTTTGTTTAAAATTTTTTACTGCACTATGGGTTTTTATTTATTTTGTCTTCTTTAATATTTGCCATTCACATTATTCGATACCATCTGTTTGTCGATTACAAGGCCGCTTTTGACAGCCCGATTCGAGCAAAGGTATATCAGGCCATGTCTGAATTTGGCATTCCGGCAAAGTTGATAAGGCTATGCCAGATGACTCTAACTGATACGAAATCATCAGTAAAAATTGGAAATGATCTTTCCGAACCGTTAACCACCACACGGGGATTCAGACAAGGTGACTGTTTATCGTGCGACCTCTTTAACATCGTATTGGAAAAGGTGATACGCGACGCTGCAGTTAATAGAAATGGCACGATCTTCACCAAAAGCCACATGCTCCTCGCATATGCAGATGATATTGATATCGTGGGAAGAACATTGCGAGACGTAACTGCTGCCTTTGCAAGTATTGAGAAGGAGTCACAAAAAATGGATCTGGCAGTTAATGAAGCAAAAACAAAGCTAATGGTTTCAACGAACAGAAAATCTACTAGATTGGATGGAACTGTGAATGTTGGTAACTTTGACTTCGGGGTTGTGGAAGAGTTTTTGTACCTTGGATCCACCATAAATAAAACCAATAACACCAGTCTGGAAATTCGAAGAAGAATTATACCAGCAAATAGATGCTACTTTGGGCTGAGCGGGCAAATCAAATCTAAAGCCCTCTCCCGAAACACAAAAATAACACTCTACAAGACACTTATACTACCAGTGCTTTTGTATAGCGCAGAGGCATGAGTACTTGCGCAGGCAGATGAAGCTGTACTTGGTGTTTTCGAGAGAAAAATTCTTCGTAAAATATATGGACCGGTGTGTGTTAGCGGAGATTATCGGCATCGTATGAACCATGAGCTGTATAAGCTGTATGCCGACATTGATATAGTGAAGCGCATAAAGATACAAACACTGCGCTGGCTAGGACATGTTGTGCGAATGGAAGCAGATGCTCCGGCTAAGAAGATTTTTGAATACGATCCCGAAGGTAGGCGCAAGAGGGGACGGCCGAAGCTCCCCTGGAAAGATCAGATTCAACAACAACTTTCTGATCTGAATATCCGAAATTGGAGAAAAAGCGCAGAAGATCGAAGCGCATGGCGATCAATTCTTAACTCGGCTAAAGACCTACCCAGGTTGTGAATAGCCACTTATGTATGTATTATTCGATACCATGAAATTAAACCAGGTATGGGAGTTTTATTTCGAGTTGAAAAGGCAATAAATATTAATTGATAAGAAATTTTAATTGAAATAGTTAGAAAAATAAATTGACATTAATTAAATATATATTAATCATTAAGAGAAATTTACCAACATCAAAAATACAACATTTGGGGTATTCACAAGGTGTGCTATCATGGTTTCTTGTCATAATGTTCTAACATTTTACAATGGTTTAAAAATATTGTTGTTGGTTTGTAAACAAAAAGTGTCTTAAATAAATAGAACGTTGCTTGCTATGTTTATTGTGCTGTCGTAATTAATAGCACATTAAATTATGAGGGGTTGCTCACAACAGTCGTATTTTTTCATGTTATTATTTTAAGACATATGACTTTATGACACCTTGTGAATCCCCCAATTGTATAATAATAGGATTGTACAATGAATACGACGATAATGCGAGCTTGTGAATTAGAAATTAGTTTTAACACCAGTGTTTTTCGGCCTCTCACGCGTACATTTTGGTTGGACCAGCATTAAGGATCCGTTGTTACCGATATTGAAACTTTTCGTTTCCTTTGCGACACGGTGTACTTTTCCTTGTTTATAACACTTTACGTTTAAACGCGTTTTATACATTCAAAATTTCCTTTTTGTGTTAAACTAAACAAATCATATAAAAAACACGATCTTACGAGCATTTTTAAAGATTCCTTTGTATTATATATTTTAAATGGCATAAATCTTTTAGTTTTTAAAAGAGTAGATAATTTTCTAAAACAATTTTAAATTTATCACGTCTTATTTGTAACATCAAAGAGTTTCGTGTCACTTTTACATTTTTATGTGAAATTATATTTTCCTTTCTATTTTGTTACAATAAATATAAAATTGAGCAATAATTTTAAAATGCATGCAATTTATTTTCAATACACATCTTTGAAGATATTTCTTTATTTTTTTTTTCTTAACGTTTTTGTAAGTCCCCAAGTAACAATTGTTGAAGATTAAAAATACATCACACAAAATATACTTTAGTAAAAACATTATTAGAAGGGATATTTCATAGCAAACGATATGTTGCTATGCGTGAGTTCCAAAACGTTGCAAAGTAAAACATGTAACAATCATGTAGAATTTTACAATGTTGCCTGGCCCAAAGTGCACTAAATAACTTATCGATGCGTCCGCAATAAAGGCACTTTTACAACATATGTATTGAGCAGTGCACTTGTCAAATTTCCCACTGCAAAATGCATACTTGGAATCGTTACACTATAGAACAACGTATCTTCATAATTGAACAATATTTTGAAAAATAATGAAAGCTTGGCGACTGGAGTGCGAAAATTTCATATAAAATATGGTCTGAATCAGTGCTGTTATATAATTTTTTTTAAAAGTCCCTACGAAGCCCGAAAAAATCCCTATTTTCCCTACGCACTCAAAAAATTCTCACTACAAAAATTCTTTCAACTTTTAAATGATATCAATGCAAATAAAACCGTTGGTAATTTCCTATTAGTAATTTTACCGTATCAACAATTGTATTACACATCGAAAAGGATTGCCAAATATATACAATTTTTCCACATTGTTGAAAAGTGCCTGTATATTAATGATATCAAAATATCTGTCCTACTTTTCCCTACGGTCATTTTTTAGAATAAAATCGTTACGAATAGGGATTTTTCCCTACGGTTAACATCACTGGTCTGAATAGTGTTTTAACTTCGTCAACTGTGAAGAGATGAATTGAAAAATTCAGGAAGACTGGGTTAGTTGGAGACGCCAAACTCACTCACTGGTCGTCCAAAAACATGCCGTTCAAATGGTCAATATAGAAGCAGTATTTTTTAGTGCTATATGGAAAAAAACATACATAGTTGCATTACTACGTAGTTCTAGATTTTGAGTAGATTTCGTACAAAATCTAGTCACGTAGGAAATCTAGCCAAAAACACTAGATTTTGATTTGGTCGAAATAGAATGTAAGTACTAGATTTTGTTGTAGTGTAAATGGCTTAACTTCGCTTTTGCCAAAAAATTTATATATTTTATCCAAGAGAAATCACAAGGTACACATATGTGTATGTCTTGTTTCTAAGGACATGAGATTTGTATGGTCATTAAAAATACATTTTTACGTTATTTTAGGGCGAATTGTCATATTCCGTAAATTTCATTGAAATCCACCAACTTTGAAATTGATTGGGACTGAATCAATAGGTGATTAAATATCCATTTATTGATTGTATCACTTTATACTCAGAGCTTTTTACTTGTTATGGTGGTAAATTACATATATAGTTACTTAGTATTTGGTGGTCTATTTTAATAGTTGTTGTGTTGATTGCTCTTTTAAAATTACTGAATCGGTGTCTTTACAGCTTTCTGCTAACGGTTGCCGTTGTTTTCATTAGCTCTTGAGCCCGTCAAAAATACAAGCACTTTTCGTCGTTGAATGCCCATTGGCTTCAGGTCATGTGGCACTCCATTTCCTTGCAGAAATTATATGCATTAGGTATTCATGTAGAACATAAATTTAATCATAATATGGCTGCGAAAACAATAATCTGGTTGCCGAAACATATTTTTACTCTTTATGTATAAAAGAATGTAACACAAACAAACCAAAATATCTTGATGTTTTTTTTACGAAACTCCCCACATAAAAAATCAAGTAAAAGAAAAAAAAATACCATATAATTGTTTGTATTGAACACATGTTCGTAGAAATTAAGTTGTAGGTGTAGATATGTTTACACATTTAGTATTATACAACAACAATTATAAGGTCATCAACAACTGTTACAACAATCGTTGTATGTATTACAAACAATCTTCTATACTGACCAAATAGATTAACCCACCCTTCCCGGAATAAAACAAATCGAACAAAAATAGCAATTGATACTCACACCAAATCCAAATCCAAGTAAAAGTAAATTTATCTTACAACACACGTGAGACTTTTTCATCGTCAATATAAAATAAAAGAAAATGAAATTGCTGAGATGAAAAGTTAATATGGGATGGATGCTAACAAATAGTATATGTATTAAGTGCTACTAAAACAATGTTTTAATACCAAAAAAAAAAAAAAATACTTAAGGGAAATAGAAACACACACGTAAACCTTTTTTTAATTTTAAGAGTATGTGTATTACAAGAATCAGCAATCAAAACTTAACTATTTAAGGTTAAATGGTCTCCTATATTAAGTTGAAGCCTTCATTCCTTACATTAAACATGAGAGCATTAGAAAGGAATAAAAAAATTTGGAGAGGATAAGCACGAGTGCTGTTTCTTCTTCCGTCTATGCGATACTTTTGATACTATTTTTATTTCTTAAGAAGGTGGTATCAAAAGGTGAAAGACTAACAAGGTTTAAATGTATGTCGAAAAGGCAATTAGATAACATTAAGAAGCATACGGTGGCTGGTGGTAGTGTGTCCGTTTGTATTGCAGGAATCACATGAAAAATTAAAGCTTAATTTGGTTCATTGAAGTGTAAATAGTAGAAAAAGTTTAATTTTAAGAGAAAAAACACTAAGTGATTTTAAATTGTTGGTAATGTTTTAGTCTTAAAGAAAATTGCTTAACACTTAATTAAAGTAAATTGAAAAGTTAATTTCGTTTGTTTCAAACTTTCGACACATTTAGGCAATATTAAAGAACGAAATTATAAAACTCATATCTTTCTAAAGCCCGTTACTCTGTTCAGTATTTTGTGGGAAATGTTCTGAAACTTTATATAAAAAAAGTCCTGTAGAATACATACGAAAAAATGTTGATTGAGCTTTACATTTACATTCGAACTGTTTCTAGCAAAAGAAATGCAGGTGCTGGGGGCTAATTCTGTCCGTCGTAAACGGTCGAATACTTTCTCGCACGTTCGAATTTTTTTACTTTTGGAATTCTGCCACTCGTTATCGAATAATGTGTATCGAAAATTCCAAAGACAGCAGTTGATAGCGAGCGGCCATTCGAATGCAATCTTGCGAGTTTTTAATCGTTAACAACCCAGGAAAAACTTTTTGAGTTTTGGTAATAGGTCGTAGTTATTTCATACGTTACCTGGTAAGTTGTCGCCATTACAATTGTCATTATTCTGAATACCTCAATAAGTACTTGCTAGTAATGACCTCAGGAAGTACTTTTCACTACTGTTATTTTCAGTTATGAATATTTGCTTACTAATAATCAGCTAAATAATTACTTATAATTTATCTTGTTTTCAATACTGAATATTTACTTACTGGTAACTAGCTCCATAACTACTTATTAGGTCTATTAACTAGCGCCAATTAAATAAAAACTAGTTATTTTTTGGCTTCTAGTAAGTATTGTGTAAGTACTTACAATTCAACTTACTGGTAGTCAATTAATAACAACATATTTTGTGACTTCTAGTAAGTGTATTGTAACTACTGAATTCTGTGGACAACTCGAACAAAAATAAGTAGTTATTCAGCCGAAAAATAAGTAGTGTTTATATTTATCCAACATTACTTGCTAACTTACCAGGTAAGTAAAGTTTTTGCTGGGAAAAAACCTATAGAGGAACGCGTTTTTTGTAAACAAAAGAATAAGAAAAGAAATATTAATTAGAATTTTTAAAAAACTACAGAAAAAATTTTATAATTTTAGTGTTTTTGATCCAAAATTAACAACAACAAATTATACCCAAGAGAGTGTGGGAAACTTTCTGGCTAACCACACAGATTTGGTAAAATGTATATTGCCGAACTCCAATTACACTGTACTAGTTGAAAAAAGAGACAAGCCGGGGACCTGGCTAACCGTTTTTTTAGGTTAGCTCCTGTTTTCGAGATATACCGTTAATTCAATAATGGAGGAGGTTGCACAACATATCGCTCATTTCGTGCAAGACCGTCACAACTCAAAATTTGGCATTTTCGAGTTAGTAATGCAGAAATGTTCTCCTCTTAAATCTCTACAAATTGATTTAAGAACGGAGAAAATTATCGAAAAAATAACGGTAATACAGATGCTTTTGACGCTATGACCTCTTGTAACAAACTTGAGCAATTAACATCAACAAGGTCACATTTCAGTTTTTTTGTTGGCATTCCTCTTGTACATGTGGTTTTCTTTGTAGCAAAAAAGAACCATTTGATTTTATAACTGTATATAAAATAAATAAAAAAATAAATAATAATAGGTTGGAATCTTAAAAAGGCTCTCCTGTAAAGTTTCAAATTTTGAGTTGTGACGGTCTTGCACGAAATGAGCGATATGTTCGCGTATTTCAAATACGATTAAGTTTATTGAACAAACTCAAAATTCCGCAATAAAATTTCATTTAAGAAAGATTAAACTTTTTTCTCATATGCGCAGTCGTGTTAGAAACAAAAAAATTTTTTTTTGTGTCAAAAAAACTTATTTTTTAGCAACATTTTGAAATTTTTGTTTTTATTCGTTAAAATTGGGAAAGTGCAGATATGCTTCTAATATTTTCTAGACATATAAACGTAGTTGCAAAACAAGCTATAAATGATTAAAATCTGTTAACAACTCTTGATTTTATGCACAAAAGACGAAATTTTTTAATTAATTTACGCATTTCATAAAACGCCATATTTGATGGGAGTGGAAATAAAGGGCAAGTATGACTCCAGAAAATGTTAAGGGCAAAAAACTAATTAAGGTCGGTCAAACAAAAAGTTGTTCAATAAACTAAACCGTTTTTGAGTTACGCGAATATATGTTGTGCAACCTCCTCCATTTTCGAAATAGCGGTATATCTCGAAAACCAGAGCTTACCTAAAAAACGGCAAGCACCACTGGATTCAGCGTTCCCGAAAAAGGTTAAAACGACTGCTGCCCAGCTTGTCTCAAAAAAAGTGTCAATTCCTAGCACAGTGTTATCTAAAAGACTAATTAAATTTTTCCTCTGTCAAACGAAAACGTTTTAGAGCTAAAAAAAATTATAGAGTCAAATTTTTTAAAACATGTATGTATTTATGTATTTTGGAAACTGCACATAAACGGTCGGATTCCGAAGATGACGAGTTAAAAAAGAAACCAGCAGCTCGTTTCTATATTTCTCGCACCGTAAAATTTCTCACAAGCAAAACAAACGAAAAATTCCATCGTTTCCCGATTTGTGACAAAAAAAAGTGTTTCTGTATTTGAATGCGAAAACAGACAACACAAATTCTGTTTTGACTGGAATATTTCCAGTAATTAATTGTCAAATGCAGATTTGACGATTTTTTCTCCCATCAATTTCAAATGTGAATTTTTTTGACAGTTATTGTGAGAAACTTTTCGCCAGCCAATATTCCAATAATTGCTGGAAAATTATTTACATGAAAGATAAGTAAAAATACAGAAACACTTATGTGAAAAAACGCATATTTTGTTTCATATTGCCCTTTTTTGATTCAAACGGGCTACACATATAAAATTATTTTTTAACGTAAAAAGACAGTTTGCAAACATTTGTTTGTTAACAATTTGTTAATATTTTTAAGTATCGTTCAGTATTGACTGACATTATTAGAACTAAGACCAATTTTATTCAATATTAATCATCTAACCAAGAATAATTGGAATAGGTCTATATTTGATTATAGCACCCATGCAAATACCACTCCCGAAAATAGCTTTTAATGCCATAATTTCCTAATAAATGTTGGTGTTGACATACAAATTGGCGATAATATCTTTTACGATAGGTTATATGTCATGACCAAATGTTGTGTTGGTAGGTCCATATAAACCCCCTTCCTAAAATCGGTGAAAGGCAAACAAATCTCATATAGACGAAGATATCTGAATAATATTCGGCACAAATAACTCTTATATTATTCTTAACCTCATAGGATAATTCTGTTCTGGCAATCATGTTTGGCCTTGGGTCGAAAATAGGGTTCACTCTGGAATAATTTGTTTTTAAAATATTATGGTGTAAGGTTTCATATGACCGACTATACTTTCTACTTGATTGTTTTAAGTTTTTATATACATATTTTTAGCAAAATTATATTTTATATCTTGTTAATACTATTAGAGAAAAATCTGTCACGTATGGTATGTCACGAACGATATTACATTTTCTTTATTATAAAACCATCCAGAAAAATGTTTTTCTTTTTAATTACAAATTATAAAGGAAAAATATGTGGTTTTATGTAAAAAAATTAAAAAAAGGAAAAATACCTTTCACAGTTCGCAGATTTTCACATTTTTTTACATTCAACCCAAAATAAATATTTTGGACAACAAGTTCCGAAAGTAATAACTATTTTTTTCATATACATATTGTACCCTCAAAATGAAACATAACGATAAAAAAAAAATTTCCAGTTACTACTATTTGTGCTAAATCTCTATCGCTCTGAAGGCGTACAAATGTCACGTACGAAGTCATCGAAATGTCCATATGTCAAACCGCGCTGAACTTAACGAAACTTTTTGTTAAGTTTTATGAAATAAAATTAAATGATTGAGAATTTTGAGCAGAAAAAAAATGTTTGCCTTTTTGTTTCACGTACTTTTTATATGTATGCGATTAGTTATTTGTTTCTTCTAAATAATAAGAATCGCATAAATCCTAAACATTTAAACCAAATTATTTGTATAAAAGAAAATATGTATTACATATTTCTGAATTTTTTTTTGCTTGTTTTAGGGCAAGAATTGTTATGTAATTGTTTTTTTTACTTATAAACTCCAAATAATAAATAATTTATGAATTTTTATTTTTTGAAATTACTTAATTTAGAAAAAATAATTACAATATTAACCGATTATTAACCGATTAAACCAAAACGTCTCCAAGTATTAGCAATATGTCGCCAGGTCTGGATTGACCAACCACAAATTCAATTGCCCTTAGATGTAACTCATATAATCGTAAACTGGATGCTGGAGGAACATGTTATAAACATTTTTTTGGATTCAAATTTAACGAATATGGAAAGGAATTCAATTTCTTGGACTTGTACTGGAGTAATGGTTCCAGATGGTAAAAGAGACGATACTGCAACCGAAAATCCTCCACCATCTCTGCCAATTCTGTCGCATGTATATATTTGGAATTTATTACACATGATTTCAGAATTTTTTTCACGTAGCAATGTTTCAGTAAGTACTAGGGTATTCATTAAATCGGGCTTTGGCTTTAATCGGTTAATCGCTCGATTAATTAACAGAAGCTTTGGTTTAATCGGTTAATAGTCGGTTAATTTTGTCATTGATCGCTTAACCGATTAATAAAGATTTTTTTATAAATTCAGAAATTTCAATAAATAAAACTACATAAACTAATTATTATTTGCAGTTTATTAGTAAAAAAGAACAACATAACAAACATAACAATTCTTGAAATAAAACGAGCAAACAAAAAGAATAATTCATAAATATGTTGCACATAATTTTTAATAAATACATAAATATTATTAAAAGATAAACCGTGATATAGTTTTATTAGTTATTTCAATTGCTTAAGGAGATCTTAAAAAATAATCTTTTTAGAAAAATAATTTGAATTAAATGTTTAGGATTTAAGCGACTCCCCTTTAGTTTTGATAAAACTTGACCTGGAAAAAATTCTTTCACTTACCGTAGATAATGGAGAAATCGAAAGCAACCCATAATACAGATAATCTATTTTCTTAGTCCTTTTCCTGTATTCCTCTAAAAATATAAAATCTATCATTATGCCATTAGAGTCCTGTTAAATTTTTTTTAAATGTTTAACTTTTTTAATTGTTTCGGTTAATTTGGCTAAAAGATTGATATGAGAAGATATGGGAAGAAAAAAATAACTAAACACATACATATAAAAGCTGTTAACAGCAACAAGCCATTATTTAAAATGAAGATCACTGGACACCTTCTTTATTTGTAAAATATTTTCAAAACACACCCAAAGAAAAAATATGTTTAAAAATGGTCACCTCCAACAAAACTATTTTAAAAGAAAAATTTTAAACAAATAATGTTTAATTTAACCATATTATTGTCACCGACAACCATATTATGGTTAAATGTGTCCTCCATCAAGAAGGCGCAACCATATTATGGTTGCCTCCAAACACGTTTTGGTTAATAATAACTAAAACATGTTTAACACTTATAATAGTATGGTTGGTTTTCAACCATAACATGTTGCTCTTGGAAAAGAGGAAAATACTATTGTTAATTTAAAAACAAATTATTGTCATATTTAACCAAAACATGTTTAAAGACAACCATAATATGGTTGTGGCTTCTTGATGGAGGACCAATTTAACAAAAATATGGTTGTCGGTGACAATAATATGGTTAAATTAAACATAATTTGTTTAAAATTTTTCTTTTAAAATAGTTTTGTTGGAGGTGACCATTTTTAAACATATTTTTTTTCTGCGTGCACATATCTTTATTATATGAGACGAAACAAATAATTAAAAACCCAAAAAATATGTTGAATTACCACAACAAATTAAAAATTTTGTTACTTCGGTTAATCGAACGAAATTAACCGGTTTAATCGTTAATCGAAAACAGCCAGTTTTAAATTAACCGATTAGTTAATCGGGTAGTAAATAATCGGTAATAAACCGAATGAATACCAAAACTTTGTGGATAAAAAGGATTAAGCTTTAAATTCATACCTCTAAGGTTTTGGTAATTTACATTAAAGTGTAACTTAAATAACATTTTTTTAAATGCAAATTTAATATAGTTTTGTTAGAATTGGTTATGTTTGATCAACGTGTATTATTAAGAAAATTATATATTTATAAAACTTTTTATTCCAATTATGTTTTCTGTAAATGAAAAAAATAAACATTTTTGAAAACCAATATACCCACTGAAATGTTCATTTAAACTAAAGTTCCAATAGAAACCTGTAACAAATACATAGAAGCCTTCATATACTCACATATTTTTGCAAACATAAGGAAAAATAATTATGAATGTCGAATAGAGGTGCCAGACGTACTGTTATTAGCAGTACATGTATTGATGTTTTTTCAATTGTACTGTTTTATGCACAACACCTAAAACAGTACGCAAATGTACTGTTTTTTACAAATTGTACTGATTTTTATACAGTTTTTTGTTTCAGCTTACAAAAAACAATGATATTAAGAAAAACCCTGTAAAAAACCCTCTAATAAATAAATAAAAGAAAACAAAACCATTAGGTAATACACGTTCAGGGGTTTCAAATGGTATGTTATCAAGTCATATTGCCATAACATCCTAATATTTTACAATACATAGTTTACATTTTTTTTATAATTAACTATCACTACAACTGTCAAAAAAACTATTGTTAACTGGCAGTTTTTAATGATAGTTAATTATAGCTGAACTTAGTGAAATTAAAAATTGTTTGAAATTTGAAAATTAATTTAGAAAGCAAACATTTTCTCAAATTCTATACTATTTGTGCAGCTATGTTTGTGGTGAAAATTGCTTTTAACACTAATATGTTTAAAGAAAATCATACTAACAGAATCATTGAGTTAATTTTTTTAAGCAAAGTTAGGTTTTTGTCTCTTTGTATTTTTCGATGTGAGTCATTCTTCTACATATGGCTTACAGCATTGTTATTCATTTCTTGTCATCATATTTTGAAAAAAAAAACGGAGCCCATATTTTTGCAAAAATTTTATAACAAGTTCAAAGTAACATATAAATCAACATATTTAAACATTATATATTGGAACATGTAACTATGGCCAAATGCTTACTTGGTGATGTTTGCTTCATATATGAAATTCCATAAAATGCAAATCTTTTCTTTGACATTATAATTTTTAAGTGTTTTCCTTATGTATTTCTTGTTTCATATTGAATCAAAAGCCTAAAATATTTAATAATTTAAATAAATAGTTATGTTTTCGGCTTTTTTCTTGATTGTACTGTTTTTTTGTATTCAATGTACTGATTTACCGAATTCAAATCTGGCCCCCCTAATGTCGAACTTTTTTTTCATTATTATTGTATTGCTATTGTAGAGCCTGTATACAGCATGTGTACATTAACGTACGTTTGTGTGTGTGTGTTAATTAGGTGCTAACACACATTTTCAAACAATTAAAACCCGTCATCATAACCGAACAAATAAAAATATATACCAAAACCGGTTAAAGCATGTGAAATTACAAAAACAATAAAAATAATACATAATTGCTATGTTTGTGTGCAAGTATGTGTGTGAACATTTGTATAAATATGGCTGACAGGCATATTTTCACACATAAAAACTTAACAAGGATATTAAATAGCAACAACAACAGCGTAACTATTTTTTTACTACATTAACTGAAATACATTTGCATATACACATACTTGAGTTCATATACATACGTACATACACTCATACGTAAACTCATGAGTAATAAAAATGTTAAAAGAAATCTGCTTTCATTTTCATGTCCTCCACAATTTAGAAAAAGGATTTAATTTTTTGTTATGACACTTAATTTGCAATAAAGAAATTAGAAATCTGTTAAAGTTTTTCTAAATTTTCCATGTTTAATTAAGCGCTGAAGTAAAAATAACATATTTTAACCTCAAATTTTAAAAATTATATAGGAATAAGCTTTAAAAGGTGTAACAAATATATACACTTATATGTCCATAGATAAATAAAAAAGGCTTTCGGCTCATAAATGGAAGAGTTTTAAAATAACATAAAAAATTTGCGAATATCACTTTTCGAAAGCAGAAATTTCATAGAATGCAAATTTTGAAACACATGTTGATAGGAACAAAACATTCTGAGAATAGCATTATGACCTAACAGGAATGAATAAAATATGATGTCAAATTATTTGTAAGGCAAACAATTTATAATAGTGTAAAATTAAAATATTTTTTTATTTATTTGTAGTCCAAAAGGTCAACATGGTGCAGTTAATGCGGCAAAATTGACAAACTTCCGAAATCACTTCGGCTGCAAAAGGCGCTATCTCAAGGTCACACAAATGATCTGTGTACGCATAAGCGGCCAGACGGTACGTTTACTGGGTGCCCCGGTAGACTAGCTGGTAGTGAGCTAATCTATCAGTACCGGTGTTGCGGGTTCGATTCACGCGTAGAGCTTCTTGGGATAAGCATAGGGGAAAAAACCAAGGGATACCTTTGAACTCCTCCCCACTTTCTCACTTTCCAGGATCTCTGCCCTTTTCGTCGCCAAGAATATTCACATTGCCGCCCTCGGTGTCAAAAAGAAATATCAGGTTGTCGGGCAGTTTTGATGTAAAACGCGTGAATTGGCCAATATCCAAAATTAGCTCTTTAAATCACCAATGTCAAGGATCTTCGGATCCAGTTTACCGGCGTGTCTTGTGCCGGTACCATGCCGGGAGGTTGAATTGGTCTTTATACCTTAGGCAGGGGGCAAGTCTAAATAATTGCCCAGGACCAATGAGCGTCAGCTCGTTTTTGCTGAAGACCATGGAAAAACTCAGACAAAGTCATAAGGGATGAATACCTATCGGTAACTCCGATACATCGCTTCCAGGTTGCCTATCAGTCGGGCAAGTCTACGGTGACTGCCATTCATCAAGTTTTGGGTACGATTGAGAAGGAGCTGGACGCAAGGCAAATAGCTCTGTGTGCGTTCATCGACATTAAGGGAGCCTTCGACAACACTTTCTACGACGCAATGAACCTTGCTCTAACGGGGATAGGTTTTCCAGTTGTTATAACAAACTGGATAAGGAAATGCTGGTATCCAGTTTGATTAAGTTGGATCTGTGTGGCACGACGAAGACCAACAGCCGTTGGTTGCCTCACCCTGTAGTTGGCCTCTTCCTGTGGGTGGGCTCCAATGGCATCCTGTGTGGACCTGGGTCATAAATGAGCTATCCAAAATTATGGCTACGTGGACGATCTAGTGATTTCTGTGACTAGATTCGATTACGCAACTGTTTCGTAAGGGATGCAGTAGGCTCTGAATTTGACACTGTTGGTGCAGAGAAAGTAGGCTTAGTGTTAACACCCCGAAAACTTCTCTCCACCAGACATAGAGGTGTGAGACTTATGGGTTGATTACGGATGGCAACTGAACTGAAGTTGTGTTACCAGCAGTGAAATCAGGTAACGCCGCTCATGTTAAAGGCTGCAACACTTTTTTTTAATTTTATATTTTAACAGCAGCGGCGTTGCCTTATTTCGCTGATGACAACACTACTACAATTCAGTTGCCATCCGTAATCGACCCATAAAGGAGCTCTCCTAGAATGATCAACCGGTCTTTTGTTACGATAATTGGAACGATCTTGAGCTGTGTCGCCCCAGAGTGGTGGACTACGTCCGAACAACTCAAATCTAGAGTCATACTAAATAAAGTTTATCTCCTGATCTGCATATCGCTCACGGGCACCATGAAGACCTATCCCACTCTGGCTTTAGGAGCTATTCCGCACATTCCTTCGTTACACATGGAGGAGGCATGTAGGTGTGCCAGCAGGATACCACGCGCTACTGAATACAAAGCAGGTGACTATGTGGGTCACATGCAGATCCTTGAAACTCTTAAAAACGATCCCCATATTTTAGTTAGTGATAGTATACGCTGCCTAGTCTGGTATTGGATAAGAATTTTAATGTACTTATACATGATAGTGACCAATGTCGGATAGCCAGGCCGCTCTTAGAGCACTATCTTCTTTAGGTGAAGTCCAGGTTGGTCATGCGATATCTTGCATCTCTGAACGATCTGTAAATTTCGCCGGCGTCCCTGCCGGTCACATTAATAGGACGTTACAAATATGGTCCGAAGGTGAATTCCTTCACAAATGGTTAATATCAGGATTAAGACAGTCCAAGAGATTTGCGACTCTGTCCCGTGGCAGGGCTAGTAGGCTACTTCTTGTTAAGAAGGGTGAACTTAGGCTATTTCTTGGCCCATTTGCGGGGCTTTGCGGTCCCCATTTATGAAGATCTTGTGAAGTTGGAGGAGAAACGCCGAAACACCTTCATCTGCTGCTGTACCGCCTTGGGGACTTCCAGGCGTAAATTTTTCGGAGGCCAAATGATGGCCCCAACTAAAATATCTGATTTTTCACCGGGCAGGGCTATAGGCTTTCTACGCAGCCTGAACCCGACATGGTGATGTACACAGGCTGCACCAAAGATCACCGTGGTCGCGGTGCGTATGGCCTTCTTCATATATATCTAGGTAAAACCGTCTACTATAGCCCATTTTTCATTTACCATATACATATATCGGGCTGAATTCGATCGATGTATTGAAGTACGTTTACATTAAGAATACAAATCGATTGCGGTTTATTGCTTTTTACGTCAACTGTAATAAATATTAGTAAATTGCGATAAGATCGCGGCTAACCAAAGCTTAATCTGGTAGCAGAGAACAGTAGACCACAGCTCATTAAGGCTCTGGTCTTTTTATAGCTAAAGATTCTTCAGACATTACACTATTTAAACTTAAATTGTAGAAAGGGAGATCTAAAAGACGCTGGGAAACGACTCAATATTATTCTATTCTTTTGACGAAGTATGTCCTGCTAAAAGGGTTTCTGTGTGCTATTGATTTTCAAAAGAGTTTAAACTGGTGTAGAGAGTAGTCAGCAGTGACCCCATTATGCAGGTAGTTATGATCTACGCACAACAAAAGCACCATGTAATTATTTGGTAATTACCCATGTTACTATTGAACACATTTTAACTAAATCATTTAAATAAAATAATGGGTTCGTACTTTTTCAATCTTAATAAAAATCTATCTTCAGTATGAAATCACTTATTATTCTCCAATTATAACACACACAAAAAAAGAATATGTGGATGCATGGTAAAGAAAAAGGGTAAATGCGTAAGCTCTGCCCAGAGAAAACTATTCTTGGCTTGATTTGAACATTTAAAATCATAACATTTATACCCCACACTACCATGTGCAGATCAGTATTATCTGTTTCTAAGGTAGTTTGCAACTAAAAATAATATTGGCTATAGACTGTATAGAACAATTTTCTTAATGCGTCGCACTGTGTCCTTTGGTCTGAATGGCTAGACGGCTGGACGACTGGCTGGCCTTGTATCTGTGTAAAACTTTAAAGCAAAGTAAAGCTATACATTTCGAAGTTGCTTGCCTCGGTAGGCCAGTGTGTAGTATGCGGGTCTATCACGGAGAGGGTTGCCGATTCAATTTTCGCCAGCGATTTTGGCCTGTTTCAACACAATGGGCTCGGTAAGTTAAGTTTTAAAAAAATTGAATTTACCAATAAATGCCCATATGGCATTTCTGCATATAATTTTCCTTGGTCCATTTGTTTTTGTGAAACAATGGGGTCTTAAGAATAATTTATTCTCCCGTATTTTTAAAAGATTATTAAATGTAACCCTCCTACGTTCCTCAAAATAACTTGCAGAAAAGGTGAAATTGAAAATATACAAGGGCTTTTCCTTTAATTAAGATGTCTTTTTTTCTGAGACAAAATAATAATTAATAAGCAAACGATAAACAATAAACTAAAATCATCCATAAAATTGAATCGGATGTAGGTAATACTTACACGTTTTTCTAAATGGGTGAAATTTCACCCAAAGAAACTATTCGTAATTTTTCAAATAATTTTATAACGTAACTTACTTACTGTTATTAAAGCAAAATTTCAATTTAAAAAATTTTTAAGAGATATTAAATATGGGTGAAATATCACCCGAAGACCGTATATGGGTTAACAAACTTTTTTAAGTCAAAATGTTTTTACAAATTAAAAATATTTTAAAAATCAGTACTTCGAATTTCCAATTGAATTTCCAAAAAAAAACTACTGCAGAAAATAAAAGCTGACAAAAAATGTGTTACAAACGACAGAACTACTTTTTTTTAACTGTAATATTTTTCAAAAAGAAAGACTTAACGAAGTGATCAAATAAATGGTTCCGTAATTTATGGACTCCAACAACACAGAATTGTATATGTGAACCCCGGTATATTTCCCATGCAGGTCTGTATTATTATAGTGCTCAATTTTCTGTTTCTGCTGCTATAAAATTTTAACCCCAAATTTCCAAAATGCTGCTAAAAAAACAGAATTTGGAGGAACGGCTAATTTCGCCCAACATGACGAACTGTCGGTTAGAATTTGCTGTGTAAATTCGTCCTTTGGAAGCACAAGAATAAGAAAATGTTTGTGCAAAGACAGAAACCAGTTTGATCATATAAAAAAAAATTTTTTTTAAATGTAGCATTAAAAAAACACAATAAAAAGCAATTTTTATAGTTTAAAAATATGTTTATTATCTTAAACTAGCGGTGCTCGCAGCGTTGCCACCCCAGAGATAGTTTTTGAACAAGTAAAATATATTGCATGTATATCGGTCTTCATTTGTTATAAATTTCATCAAAATCGGTAATATTGTTTCCGATAGGCAGAAATTGCTCATCAGTACCTTCATATTTCTAGCTTTGAAAAATATATAAACCCTCTGTGTTTATTGACGCTGATCTATCAAAGATTTAAATTTCATCATCAAAATTGGTTATGTATTTTCGAAATTGCAGTAATTCTCATAATGCCGCCCTCTTCGTCCTAGTTAAAAAAAATAAAAAGGCTATATTTCCATTAATATCAAAAAACAAAAGTTACTTTCGCATTCGGCCAGGGGACGGTCGAGCGGACACATAGACTGGAGGCAGACTGGAGGCAGACTGGAGGGTGAACAGCGTACTTACTTTAAAATGGCTTTGTTTTTCTTTTGTAGTCTCTTCTAAAACGATAATTAAAATTTTTTGTGTGTACAAAGCTTAGCGCCCCTGGACCCTATCCTATGACCGTTAGGAGGTTCCATTCTTCATTTTGTGAAATAAAAAATTTTTAAAGTTTAATTGATACTATTAATTTGCACCAGTACACAGAAAGAAAAACACTTGGGTTAAATTAAGCTTTTTATACATACGATAAGTACGAGTCGTACTCAAAAATTTAAGTACGAATAACACCAAAACGTACTCAAAACAATCCTAAATGGGATAGGGTTTGAAACTAAATCCCGGAATTTCTTAAAGTAAGTACAAAATTCTTAAGCCAAGTACAAAAAAGATTGAACTTTTCGTTGGTAGTGGAACTCTGAGAGTAAAATTACAAATTGAGCGTTTAAATCTCATATAACTTATTAAAATTTGTTGTAGCCACTACAACAACACCACACAAGTATCTGAAAAATGATTTGTTACGTGAAGAAACAACAAAAACAACAGAACAAGAACAAAATACATTATTGTCATATTTAAATTTTAAGTTTAAAAAGTAAAATTGAAAGCAAGAGTTCTCATTTAGTTTATATTTTTAGTTAATATGGACATTAAGTTCTTAAAGTAAAAATCATAGCAGGCATGATGCTGGTGTTTTATAATTGGAATTCTGTAAGGTGTGAAACGGGTTAGTAAATCAATCATTATAATATTCTTCTTCTAATTTCACTTTTGCCTTATTTCAAGTACGAATTCGGGATTAAATCAACTTTATAACACTTGAATCAAGCGCACTTTGAGATTGATTCAATTTCAGTTTTACATAAATCAATCTCATTTTTGGATTATTTTAAGTACAAATTCGGGATTAAATCAACTTTATAACACTTGAATCAAGCACACTTTGAGATTGATTCAATCTCAGTTCTATTTAAATCATTCTCATTTTCGGCTTTTTCAAGTACGAATTCAGGATTGAATATGGATAAGTTTAGTATTTCCCGATTGAATAACCGTACTTGAATCAGTCTTTCTATTCAAGAAAACCCGTACTCACCGTTCTATTGATACCGTGATTGATTTGAGTACGGATGAATTGATTTTTCTTTTGAGTGTAAACAAATTAATAGTAAGAATTTAACGTTTAATTCACTTGATTAAATTTTTAATTAAAACTGATTTTATTTTTGGTTAATGCTTTAATTGGGGCAACATTTTTTTCTGTGTACGCTGTTATTGTGTAGGCCCTGCACTGTAGGGCATTATGTGGTCGGACTTTCTCGATTATAATTTCTAGTTCTTTTTAGATATGTTACACTCTTTCCCATTTGTACATTTTATACATAACTATCCATACATATTTAAAGTGCAAAATTTATATGCGAATAGAAATATTGTTATAAATTTTATTAAAACATTATATGGCTTTTACCGTTGACTTTGAACTTTTTCAGTATTTTTTTTTTCGTTTTTTTAATGTGATTTTGTCATGTGGAGCGTATACGCAATGTCTACTACCAAGTTAAACTTATATCCATAAATACATAAAGACATACATACATACGTGCACATATTGCATGAAACTCTTTTCGCCTCTTTAGAAATGCAACTGAATATGAGACAAAAAAAAAGAAAAATTGGGCAAACAATTGCTTTCGTAAATGTAATAATTTTCACCAACTCTATAAAAGTACGTTTGTAGAGAGTGTATTTTTTTCTTTGTATATTTATATTGCTTTATCTTTTGCCTTTTATGGCCTAAAACACAAGGTACTTTCTCAGTTTTTAGAACAGTGAGAAAAAAAACTATTTTTTTCTTCTTTTCGTTCAAGCAGAAGGTAAAATAGTTTTGTAATTTCCAAGCCAAAAACTTATTATTTTTATTATTGTTTTATTTTACTGCAATAATTTTCACACGCATATGATTTTCGTATTAAGTTAAGTTTGCCTATAAAGCTTTTATTGTTGTGATTGTTGTAGTTGTATAGCGGATGTAACCCTACAGTGTTTATTACCAAATCCAAAAATATAAAAAAAAAATTAAGAAAACACATTGAGCTGGATAAATTCAACTTAAAATTTATTTACAAATTCGCCATGTTGTACGGCAAAAAGACAGCCTTGGTGACGCTACGTTGTACAATAGTTTTACACCAGGAATTTTAAGTCTATTCCTTTTCGCATCTTTGTATGTGTGTAGAGTGAGTAGAATGGAATGTAACAGTTTCATGTATTGTTAGGTATATAAGTATTTGTTGTTTTATTATTTGGTGGTTGTTGTAGTTGTTTCATATGGCCAAAAATTTATTGTTGTATGTTGTAAATTTTTCCGTGCAGTTGAACAATAGATTCATAACACGTTTTCCATAATGCAGATGTTTATTTTAATCCGAAGTGACAGTTAAAGGACATTTACTTCTTTAAAAAGGGAGCACGACAGTTTTCAAGTAAATATACATATATAAAAATTTAGAAGTTTTATTGCACTCTCAAATTAAAATTTAGCAATTTGTAATTAATATATAAAAAAGTTTTGGTTATAAGTGGAAATGTTAAAACTACCAAACCCTTGAAAAGCTAACTGCCCTCCTAAGAATTAAAGACACAAGTGCCAAAATTCTAAAATGGAGCATATTTGAAATGGGGCATATTTGGAACCGTAAATATGTTTTGATTTTTGTGTTTGTGTTCTTCTGTAAATGACTGAAAAATTTTAAGCAAAATGGTCGCATCTACCACCTCTACCGTGTGTTTTCTAGACAAAAAAGTCTTATCTGCCTCATGCTCTCATAAAAAGTTACATTGACCAAAATTTAAAGCTCTTAAGGCTTTTTTTCCTTAGTATCAATGATTTTTTTTCGGATAGCATGAGTTTTCTTCTTTGTGTGTGCAATACTACGGGCAAGTTCTTGCAAACACCGACAAGTACGAATAACTTTAAAAACCAGAGAAATTTTGTTCTTAGATCTTCGAATATCATCTCAGAGTAATGCAGGATGAGCAAAAAATAGTATCGACAACTCAATTCCAAAACAGGCTAAGTCTAAAAAGTGAGTTTTGCAGAAGCAGCTGTATAAGTTTACAGGCGATACAACATTCAGTTGTTTGCTAAGTTACTTTTTTGTGCATAACTTTGGCTTGGATAAGCCGATCAACACCAAAATTTGACATAATTTAAATATAACAATTAAAAACATGCTAAGTTGATTTACCACTTTTTGGGTTGAGCTGTCGGTATGAAATAAAAATTAGCGATGTGAATTAGTGCAAGCCAGCCTGCTTCAGTCTATAAGTAAATATATTCATTCATACTACCGTTTTAAATTTGCCGGACTTTTTCTATTCCAGGGAAACGAAACAAAAAAAATCTTATTCCCGGGAATCCCGGGATTCTTAAGATAAAATCACGATTTCATTAAATGAGTTCAAGACACAATTTTTTTACTTTTTAAATAAATATATATTTCCTTAAAAGACTTTTTAGGCTGCAAATATCTAACAACGCCTGAAGTAGTTGCAGAAATCGCTTGGGAAATATCTAATAACATATCGCACTGGTCTACTCAAAATTTTTCAATTTTAACTTTATGTAAGAAATCGATGTACAGTGGTTATATCTACCCATGGTAAAAATCTTACATTATTTTCTCTAGTATTTTGTCAAAAATAGAATATGCAATTGTTTCCGCCTTTGTGATATAAGAGTACATATAAAAAGAAAACATTTTTTTGACTCTATTGAAAATTTATAAATTTTGGGTAGAGACATTTAGAGGAAACAGTGCGATATACTTTCAAGGTTACCTTGTGCACTTGACGCAAATGTCTGAGCAAACCACTTTTACTGCCACCGTTATACTCGTATGTCAGCCTTTTAGGACAAAGCGAACGTTGGTTTAAGCAAAATATTTCCACACTACCGATAGTGTCGACGCTCACAATTTGGTGTTGCTTGCCAATAAAATTGTTGTTTGGTCTAAAAATATCTTACAATAAACAACATGACAGAGTTTTACTTTTAAGTACACAGAAAAGATTATTAATTTTCCCCAATCACCAAATTTATACCAAAGAAGTTGTTGATTTTGCACCTATTACCAAAATCATTATATTGATTAATAAAAATTTTTAAAATTTTGAAAAAAATTTTCAATAAATGAAAAAAAACTGCATTTCAAACAATGTGTTTATTTATTTATTTAAATATTGACAATTCCCAACAACAATTCTACATGTTTAAATTATTTTATTTTAAACGAAAAAAGGGAATTAAGATTTTTTGGTATTTAATTAAAACTAGTGTTTGCCCACTGGTCGAAATTCGACCATAATTACTTATGTGAATATGAAGAAATCATGCATATAAGTAAAAATAGATTTACTTATTTCGAGCATTTGTTTTTTATTCGTCTTATTGGGTCGGTTTGGCGAGTGACCAGCCTCCAGTCTATATGTACTCTTCCACTTTACATTACAATAATATAAAAAAAAATCAGAAAATACCAGTTAAAAAACGAAAAAGGACAAAAAAGTATTCTCTAAGATAAAGTTTATCAATCACTCTGCATGTTTAATTTTATGTTCCTAGGTCCAATTTTAATGAAAATTCAAAGAGTATCTGTTGAAGAGCAAAAAAGTGCCAACAGTTTTCTTATTGCAGGTTCTTATTGACTCCTATAATTTTATGTTTCTACGTTCAATATTATAGAAAATTCAAAAATTACCATATGCAGCACGAAAAAGAAATTTAAATCCCTTATTTGCCCTTTTTGATGATTTTTTTCTTCGCATAAAAGCATTGGTATAATCTTAATTATTATGTTTGTTGGTTTAAAAGTTAAATGGGGTGACAAAAAAGTTGTAAAATACAGGTTACCCAAAAGGGCCGAATTTTAAAAAAGTCCTCTTATTTTTCTAAAGCACAACGATAAGTATTACAGCCTGTTCCTCGATTTCAAGAAATTTAAATTTAAAATAAACAAATTTTAGAATTTTGTTTTTGTTTTAAATATAATTTTATATGCGAACGTTGATATTCGAAATCTTTAAAGAGGCCGTTAAATTTTTTTTTTGGATCCCTTATTTTTACCCTTTTTACCCCAGCAGATTTTAATGAAATATATATTGTGCACTACTGTAAGTAAATACCTCTCATATGGTGTACTTTTTGTGCAAATCGATTGGCAAACAGAGTACCAATGTGTTCTTAACTGTTTTGCCTTTGCCGATTTATATATAGATTTTAATTGAAAATTTATTTGAAAACAACTAAAATGTTAATTGAATGAAAATTAAATTTTAAATTTTCTTTTAACTAAAAAAATAATTGATTCAATTATCACATTAATTAGTTAAAATGCTTTTTAAACCATTTTTTTTTACTTGATAAAACACTTTTTTCTGTGAACCAAAACAAAAGAGTTAATTTGAAATTCCCGAAAATTTCCTGGGATTTGTTAAAACAAACGTCCCGGGAAATTTTTCTCCCGAAGAAACTCTAATTCATACAGAAGTTGCAGGTTAGAAGATTTAATTTTCAAAATTGTTGCTGCTTTTTGGTTTTGACTGTTTCTGTATTTTTTAATTTTTATTGAAAATTTATTAATTTTGATATGTGTAACCATAAGTCATACGTTATTTATGTTATATGGTAATAAAATCAATAAAATAATGGGATGGAAGTTAGCAGCAGAAAAGAAAAAATAAACCAATAAAGAAAATTGTGATAATAAGCCATCATTCACACTGCTAAAAGAACAAGTTCCAAATTGTTCATCCCCGAAGAATCTTGCTACGCCATCACCTGCTGATCATCTGCTGATCAAAACATACCATCAACGTCACCTTCACCATTGGCTAATATTGAACAAAATGTAATTATAACTGTAGAACCTGCCTCGCGACTTTCATCAGAATCATCATATGTTCAACTGATCAAAAATGCCTTGACTAGGAAAAGAAATATGTACAGAAGATCTCCAAATTTTGAACTTTTTTGTAAAATTTGGTTTTTGTAAAATTTTTTTGTTTTTGAAAGACTTTACTTGGCAATACAGTCATAAGTCCGTTTTCTCTACTTTATCATCAAAATATCCCCCTGACTGTTATGGTAATGAAATCGAATCAAATATAATATAATAATTTTTGAGATATTAAATTTTAAGACACGAAACCTAAATATCTTTAAACTACTAAAATACGATGTGACTTTCTTTCTTAGGAGGGCAGTTAATCGAAGGTTATTAAATTATTTGATGTGAAAGCAAAAATGTATTGTTATTTATAAGTTTGCCATTCCGTTTTTAAATTCTGCAACATCGATCTTAGACCCTATAGAGTTTATATATATATTCTGGGTCCCTATTAGTAGCGAAGTTAATTTAACAATGTCCATCTGTCCGTCTGTGTTTGTCTTGGTTAAAGTCGGGTGTCCGTATACCCTAGATAAGAAAAGGGATTAGGTTGTTATGAACTTATTTTACATTTAGTACGGATTTGGTTGCTTTTAAAATTAAGCTACATTTGTCCACAAATGGTGGAGATATGAGAAAAAAAATCACGACTGCCTCTAATTTCTTTCCATACAGTTTTATTCGCTCCCAAAAATCTAACATCTTTGAAGTCTTTTGACAATCTATGAATTTTTTTTTTTTAGTTTTTATAACAAATAAACTTATGGCGATTTCTTTTCTGAGAAAAATGTTGCATAAATGGTACATGCTCTACACAAAAGAGATAGAGCATGTACCATTTATGCAACATATTTCTCAGAAAAGAAATCGCCATTAGTTAAATATTAGTAGTGAAATTGGCCATAATCGGTGTATAAATGAAATAGATTTTCTATTTTTTTCTTATAAATTTTTATATTAATTCGAATGTGTATTCTAAGTCAACTCACAATTTATAAAGGTTTCATACTTTAACAGTCTTATTCCTTCAATATTTTCCAGAAATATTTTCTATGCACTACCAGAATTTTTTGCTTGTATATTTCTGTTATTTAAGGAATAAGACTATTAAAGTATGAAAGCTTTATAAATTGTGATTTGACTTACAATACACATTCGAATTAATTTAAAAATTTATAATAAAAATTAAACTCATCATGAAAACTGAAATTCCCAGATACAATTTTTTTTTTTTTTTTCTTCTAAAATATCGGATTTGGCATACCAGTGCCTTTACCACATGACCAAATTAATCTTGGATATTTCCTTAATGAAAAGAATAATAAATATTAAAAATGTGCCAAGTCAGCGAATTAGCCATAGTTGTTTCACCTGGCTCCTATAAAAGTGTCCCCCTGAATTTAGGGTTTTGGTAGGGCCCATAAAAAACTAGCTAGGTTAATAAAATTGAGCTAAATTGTTGCAATTGCGAATTTTGCTACTGAAAATTTGAGAGCAGTTCCTTTTAGACAACTACACCCACTTAACCCCCTAACGGTCGATGGAGAAGTTTTTGAAATTAGTTTCCGAGCTTTAATGTTACCAAAACTTAATTTAAAAACAATAGTTTTGAAAAAAACGTTTTATAAGTTCTCTATTTAATACACTTTCAAATAAAAATAAATTAATATAACAATAAAAATCTTACTATTTTAAAATTTTGCTTAAAAGAGTACAAAAAATAATATATACGTAAAGGCGGACCAGCAACTCCGATTTATGGATTAGAACTAGCCAAAAAATAGTTTCTAAGCAGATCGGAGAACGTAAATAGTGCTGGATTGGTCATTTAATAACACGACCCAGCGAAAACATTGCCTGTCAAGCGTTAAGATGGAACCCACAAGGTAGTGTACGCCCTGACGCACCATCAAAAACATGGCGCGGAACAATAGATAATAAACTTCTTGCAGCAAACTACACCTGGAACGATTTCATCCCATAATACAGTGAGATATTGGAAAATAGGAGAGGCCCTTTGCTCCAATGGGAGAGAAGGATGACAGATAGGGAGATCGATTATTCGACTTTTTTCAATAACCGGTTTTCGAATATTACGAATAGTTGCTATTTTAAAAAACCCGGTTTTCGGTTAAGCAATTTTTAAATAACCGGTTAACCGGTTTTAATTCTAATACATAAAAACACAAAAATCAAATAAGTTTTTAAAATAAAACGTTAATTTGAATAAAAACAAAACAATTTGCAAAGGTAAGGAACCAACAAAATACATATATATGACATAGATCAGACCTAACATATATTTTACGATAAAATCCAAGAAAAATGGGATCAGTAAATGGATCAAACCTTAGCTAAGTTTTCAACAATTTTTTATTGATTTACTAAACTTTATTTGTAAGAAGATATTTGTATTATGTAATTTAGAAACTGTTGAATGATATTTGATCTAGACAAACGGTTTGCAAAAGCAAATAAATTATAGGAATTTTATAAAGTTATTTTTTGAAATATTCTCTCAAATTTATTTTGAATGAGTTTTAATTTATTGGTGGTTAATCTATCTATATAATATAATCAACTATATTTTTCAAAAGTTGCAAACAAAACCTCTTAGCTAGGATTATCTATTTTAAATTATTTGTTTCAGCATTTTGAAATCGATGTCTTCCGATTTGGATGAAATTTGCACCAAGGTTAGTCGCATTGGTAGTAGCTTAGACACAAATTTTCAACAAGATCGGTCAAAAAGTTTCAGAGTTAGAGGGGGTCAAAATTTGACATTTTGGCCAAACCGGTGTTCTTTCTCATCCATGTAACTTATTATCTATTGGTGTTAGCAAAATATGTCCCAAACAAATTACATAGCTATTTCTTCAAGCTATCGAAAAAATTTTTTTTTGTATTTTTTTAAATTTTTAAAAAAAATTTTTTTTTTTTAAATTTAAAATTTTTTTTTTTTTTTTTTTTTGCTCAAAAGAAAGCTTATGTATTTTTCTTTTATTTAGTTTTGGGCGCTTAGTTGGATGAGAGTGGGATATGTATAATATGTATAAAAATAATTTCTAACTCAAGACGAGGGTTTTTCAATTTTTAGCATATGCACTATTTTGAATTTTTTCCTTTTTATGTGTAAGTGTTTCTTAAATCTTAAAAAAAAAACTTATGCTGAGAAACTAGACAAATTAAGCTTTCCGACCCGACGGTATATAACTAGCATTTCATTCCCTCGATACTGTAATACCCACAATATGTCAATCCCAGGAATAAAATCACTTTTTCTATAGAGATGTTGACAAATTAAATCTTTTTATTTATTTGTAATAATAATTAAATAAATATAAAATAATAATAATAAAAACAAAAAGATAAATAATCTAAAAAACTTAATATCAATCACATGTCCTTTAATAATTTTTTTTTTGTTTTTTTTTAAATTTTTTTAAATTTTTTTTTGTTAAATTTAAAACTATTTTTGTATTTTTTTTTTTTTTTTTTTGAAAACGGCATTTATTTTTATTTATTTTTTGCTCAAAAGAAAGCTTAGGTCCTTTCCTTTAAGGTAGTTTTGGTCGCTTAGTAGGATGCGAGTGGCATATGTATAAAAAAAAGAAATAGCTATGTAATTTGTTTGGGACATATTTTGCTAACACCAATAGATAATAAGTTACATGGACGAGAAAGAACACCGGCTTGGCCAAAATTTCAAATTTTGACCCCCTCTAACTGAGAAACTTTTTGACCGATCTTGTTGAAAATTTGTTTCTAAACTACTATCCAAGACTAACCTTGGTGCAAATTTCATCCAAATCGGAAGACATCGATTTCAAAAGTTGGGTCACTTGACATGAAATCCCCCATATATTTATATATATTTCTATAGAAACGAATAGTGAACTGAACATTCTTTTTGTGTTAAATATTTGTCAATTCGTCGACTACAATTTAAAACATTTCATGACATTGCTTGATTTCTTCATTTTTGTTTTTTAGTTCTTGGCATTTTAATAAATAAAACTGGTAGACATTTTTCCCATATTGTTGATTCTACCGTAATGTTGTAGTTTTCAGCATGAAGAGATACTAGAACTACTTAAGAGTTTTTAGTGCATTAACGGGCATTTCGTCCTCGGCAACACAACGGGCTAATATTTCACCCAATGATTCATTTTTGGCAGCGTATTTTGGCAAAGTATTATTTGTCGTCTCCTTAGAACTACTTCGAGTTAAGTTTCATTTAGATCACAATAATGTCAAGCATGTATACTAATTAAAGGTGATTAATAAGTCGTGACATGGAAGAACCTTTGTAACTTATCATTTAAGGGCACTTATCATTCAAGAACCTTACTTTGTCTTTTTAATCGCCTTCGAAAAAGATCTAGAGATAACCTTTATATAAAAATATATTTAATATTTAGAATACTCTTGCACAAATTACTATTTATTTTTTAACTGCACACGTTTTTGTAGTATTTTGAATAGTTTTTGGTTTTTTTTTCTACAAGAACACACGCGTTTATAAGCGATTTGGATTTACAGTGTTCATAATAGCGGTTTTCACCCTTTGTATTAAGTGTACAACTCTGTTATATTTAATACGATTTTATACTTAAAAGCGTGAGTGTCTTTTTCGTATGCATTGTATATTAATGAATTTGCTGAGTGAGAGAAAGAGACAGATAAAGTTTCTTCAACTGTTTTATTCTGGTAAATTCACACACTTTGTTTACTACTGCTTTTTGTGGTATTTTTAAACCACAGCGTAGTATATTTTAGTCTAATACATTTTGTTGTTGCAGTGTTGTAAATGTTAGTATTTTTACTAAAATTATAAGATTAACAAAGTCTACAAGGGACTTTACTATTAAGGGTGAATTCCGCTAATGTTTTTTGATATTTGTTACATTTTGCTTTGACATTTTTCATAAAAAGTTTAAGTTTGGCCAATATTCAATTAGAAAATACTTAAATTACGGGTACATCTACAACAAGAGTAAGGAAAATGTATATAAATTACACATTACTCAAATAACCGGCTTATTATACCAAAATAACCGGTTTATTCGATACTCGAAAAATGGGCATTTTAAAATAACCGACTTGGACAAAGCTAATATAACCGGTTAAAACCGGTCGAATAATAACCGTTCGATCTCCCTAATAACAGAAGAAGAAGAATAAAGGTAGCTAAAACCTTTGTAGCGTCGAGTGTACTGGTTTGTAGTGTGTATCATCCTAATGGATAATTGGCCCATACGTTCTTGACAATGGCATTAGTGTTGGAACCTTTTTTAACGGTGTAGTGTGTTGGACGATGTTGAAATATTTAAGCCACAACTTAAAGAATATTATAAAGTTAAAAGAAAGAAAATAATGTGTAGACAATCTTAACCATATAGCTTACTAAAAAAAAATAAAACAGTTATTCACAAATTAAACTACATAAATAGCTCATTTTGTGTCACCCTATAAAATTAAAAAAAGTCCTACTTGAAAAGATAATGGTATGGTCGAAAACCCTATTAGGAGTAATATAAATTATTTTACAAAATATCTACAAATAAAATAATTGAAATACACATATTTAAAAAAAATGTATGATTACTTTTTAAATTAAACATCAAAAACACACCTTCATTCAACACATTCACTTAGCGATTTTGACATTATGTCGGTACCATAATCGTCATTACAATCAACATTACAATTTATATATATATATATATTTTTTTAATTTTCTTTATATTTATTTAAATATGAATACAACAATCATCATTGTGATAAATACAAGGGAACCAATTTCATGCTGAATTAAATGTCAGAACAATAGTTGAAGTGTCATGTCATCGCCCCCGCGCTGTAAATGAAAAAAAAAATTCAGTGAAAAAAAACACGTGAATTTATTGTTCTTTTCACTGTTCAACACGTTTTCAAGTTTAATTCATACTTTCCTTCAACAACTTCTTGTATAAAATTGTAAATTGTACAAGTAACAAACCTTGAGGCTGTTTTTTAGAAAAGAGTGTATAATATTTTACTTACTTTTCTTCGATGCTCATTATTTTGCAAGCGAAAGAACTTATTTAGTTCTTTCATTTCAAGTTTTTTTGTGCGGTTGTGTAAAATAGACATTACTAGTACAGCAATATCAGGGATTTGAAAGACTTATATATTTCGGAACATTTTCTGAGAATCCAGAAATCAGATATAAAGTATATTTGTAGTTATTTTAGAAGTCTTAAAAAAGGTTAATTAATTCAATTAAATTTTATATTAAATGTTTTATAAAACAGTAATTGTAAAAAAAGCTTACGTAAATTTAAGCTCATCCTAAAAATTATGTAAAATTAGGAATAAGCAAGAAACTTTTTAAAATTTTTTGCAATCGACTCTATAAAGTTTTAAAAGCATGAAAAGCATAAACTGCAAATTTCTCTTTAATAAGCTCTTTCTATTTTTAATCCTGCAATTAGGTAAAAAAATTACGAGTGTTAATTATTGGATCATTAGGTGCATACAGTTTGTTAAACAATAAATACACTTAAGCCTGTTTTTCGTGGAGGCGTGCCGCCGATGTCGTCATCCGATGCTCCAAATTTTCTTTGACGCTGAGGCATAATTGAAATTCTATGCCGTTAATGTACCGAAATATTTCATCCTTTAGCTTTTGTATTGTTGCTGGCTTATCGACGTACACCTTTTATTTCAAATAACCCCAAAGAAGGAAGTCCAACGGTGTCAAATCTCATGATCTTGGCGGCCAATTGACATCTCAACCCCGTGAGATAACACGTCCATTGGGTGCATTGGTTTTTCGGCAATCAATCTTGGATTATCATTCGACCAAATGAGGCAATTCTGCTTATTGGCGAGTCCACTGATATGAAAATGTGCCTGAAGATGATTTTCACGATATGCATTTTGATTTGAACGCCCATTTTCATAATAAGCATGAATAACTTGAACGCGTTGCTCGATTGTGTATCTTTCCACGGTTCAAATTGAGTTAGTCTAAAATTGAGAAATGTCAAATGAATTGCAGAAAAAAACCTGACGTTTAGGTGTGGTTCATTTCAACATCGGCCCTTAAAATTTAACCACCCGTTATATGATACAAGGGCCCTCGAGATAGAGCTTGTGGGGATTCGGCCATTACAATAAGAGCCCGAAACAAACCTTTCCCAATGTTTGACCTTTGTGAAGACTACCTTTAAGCAACAAACCTTTGTATTGAAGAGTTTAATCAAAACCTAGCAATTTTGTCATTATACTGTACACCTATAATTACAATATCAGAAAACCAATATTATAAATCACTAAGCCTCTGTTTTCTGGCTGCTGGTGATTAGAACGCTAAGAATACCTACTGGGGTTCACGTCTTATACTACCAAAGTGTCGAGTGCTATTTAATACAAGTTCTTAAATGGTACTTAATGTGATAGCTAGCGGAAAACCCGCATACTCGCCCTCTGATCAGTAGATAATTCCAGATGTGATTGATTTTCGCGTGGCTAAAAAGATCCCGATGGATCACACATCCAGTAGTGTAAATATAATAAACCATAAAAAAATGCCAGAAGGCAATCACCTCATGATTGTCAGATATGGCGATTTTTCGCGAAACGTGGGGATTTTGATATGTGAATGTGACATATCTCAAAATATTTTTTATCCAATTATTCATATTTTAATTAGGCAAAGTTCATTAAATTTAATTTTTATTAAATAATTTTTTATGAAGGAAGGAATTTTACAACATGAAGATAATTAAAATTTATTGATAATTTTTCAGTCTTGAATGCCGCGGGGCTCGAAGCCACGTTAACGGACAGATTGATCTGACGCGTATCGATAAAAACCACACTATATCTTCAGATATCTTTGACGTTTTACCAATACCGCCATTGACGACGGCTGGCAGTCAATAGTCAAATATCACTCTTTAAACCAAATGGCGTTTGCACCCTGTGGTAGATCGAAATATGCTGTGAATCATTATCCTAAATATATATGTATATCAAAATATATTTTTATCGGCGTTAAACGTGGAAATGCCATATGGAGGCAAAGCTAACTCAAATTAAACTAAAAGCAATTCATACCCTGCGGGAAATTGTTCCAGCAGACTGGTCCTGGGATTTGTGAAAATAGGACAAGTACAAAAAGAAAGAACTCATGACCAGTGAAAGGCGAACCCATCCTTTAACTGGGTTATGAAGAACCAAAAAATAGAAAAAGTAATGAATTACAGCACTGTAATCACCGGTGGTTTAACACATTTTTTGGGACTTTCATAAATTTGGTTATTGAATTTAGATCTAGGATTTGTTTTATTGAAATAAAACTACATTGTATTGAAATAATACTCCATTGTAGTAACTAATACTAAACACGTTTATTGAGAATAGATGTGTGACTTGTCATATGGTGGCTGTTAGGTGTCAATTGACACCCTCCAATGACAACTCCATGTAGAAGTGATAGGTCACATTCATATAAAGTGAACCGATCCCTACCACCAAAGACCTATCACAGGACTACTTTGGTGTTAGTTCGCTTTTATCTAGGGTATATTTAAATTGGAAGAAATTCGGCCGTTAGTCTATATTATTAACTCCTTCTTTTTAACTCTATCTTCAAGACAATATGGTGCTATGTCAACCAGCTATGGGGCACTGCCTCGCCCTCCATCATAGAGAAAATCCAAAGACGCTTAACAAAATTCTTCGAATCATCTCGTTCACTCTCTGGTGTGTAAAAAACTCAAACACAACAACCTCAATGTCCTACCATTAGTGAAAAGTATGATCACTAAGTATTCAATTAAATACTAAAATAGGCATGAGTCGCACCCATACTCACAAGCTCGAAATATTTTAGATGATGGCGGCCAAACGCGCTTAAGGAGAACATATACTGCAGCACTTATATGATCAGAAGTGCGCTAAACGCTTATCTGAACTGGAAGCATGTTAAGGAGAATTAACTTAAGAACTCAAATAATTAAAATATCAAAAATGAAAATAGCATTTGCACTAATACACATTTTGGTCGTTCTATTTTTTAAGATAATTTCCACATAATTTGAAGTACTTTTCGCTTCAATAATACTATAGCCCGAAGGCTGTAATGATATCGCACACAAAGTTCAAAAGTGACTCAACTCAAAAAACTTAATTTTGCAGAATTCGAAAAAAAAGTTTTTGGCCTAAATAAAAATATCTAAAAACAAAAATTTTGGACCATTAAATTAAAAGTCCATACTGATTATGAACTAAAAAGTTTAAAGATCTAAAAAGCGGCGGGGGTAAAGTATTACCAAAATTCGCCAGTATTTAATTTCTTATTTTTATTTAGAAAATCCCAAGCAGCACTGCGACAAAACAGCTTGTCTTATATAGAATTTGTTAACATTTTTGTTTTTAAGAATTCATAGAAAATAAAATTACAATAACGAGCCAGTTTTTTGTCCAGTAGTTAGAGCGCTATATTCGGCTAAAATATCCAAAATTCGCTAACAATATTATATTTAAGCCGTGCTGATACTGCTTTTAATTTCGAATGAAATGAGCCTTATTTCATTGTAATCGGTGCACAACTTTTGATTTAATTCACAATATACTGAGACAATTAAGGCCCTAATCATGTAAAACGCAAGCAAAAATAAAGTCATAAATATTGTTCAATCTTGTTGTTGCTTTCTACAGAAATTCATGTTCCGTTATAAATTTTGCTATGCTACAAGATTACAAAATATTTATGACTTTGGTTTTGATTTCCATGTAATTATTTGGTGTTGCGTTGCGTTTTACATGATTAGGTCCTTAATATATTTAGGTCTAAACCGCAACCAATTTTGCATTGAAATAAGAAACAAAGTTATAAATATTTTGTAATTTTGTTGTTGCTTTCGACAGAAAGTTACATTGCGTTTTGAAATTTCAAACGCTGCATGTCTTGTGGCGTTGAACATTTTAAAATGGTAAATGAATTTCTGTAGAGCGCAACAACAACATTACAAAATATTTATGACACTTTTGTGCTTTCAATTTAATTCTTTGGCATTGCGTTGCATTTTACATGATTAGGGCCTAAATAATTGACCGACAATCTGAAAGTTTTATGCTTTTCTTTTTAGAAATTTAAACTAGCTTGAGTAAAATATCAGGATTCGTAACAGGTTTAGACAAACTGAAAAGATTTTCAGGAGGGAAATTGTATTGGCGCCATGGTAAATTATGGACCAATCATCCTAAGATTCTGCAGACTTATTTCTGGTATTAAAAAAAATAAGTTAGAATATATTTTAATATAACAGTTAAGTTAGTTTTAGCGTTTACAATGAATTTCAGAAGGCAGTTTAATATGGGATCTTAGGTTAATTATAGATCGTATATCACAAAATTGCATGATATTTTTCTGGCCATATGAATCTAAGTTGGAAAAAATTGTAGCGCAATAACGATCTCTGCTACTCTTCAAGGCGAATTAAATTATTTTCCCAAAGTGGGCTTTATATGGGGCGTATGGTAAATTATGGACCGCCCATCACGAAATTTGTTTGTGTGATTTCTTGTCCTATAAAGCTGTGAAATATTAAATGTTATTATGATATTATTATTTATAACGGTCTTAGGCGTACTAAACCGTTTTCCGGCAGTATTGTTTATATGGGGCCTAGGCTAAATTACGGACCGATTTGCACGAAATTTGGACCTGCGGTTTCTTGTCTTATAAAACAGCGATATACTAAATTTAATTATTTCTCAATTTAAAAATTCCTATAAAGCTGTAAAGTATTAAATGTTATTATGATATTAACTATTACGATTTAAGCGGTACTAAACTAATTTCCGCGAGTAAACTCAAAATATTATGATGGTAAATCCCACAGAAAATTCATTTAAAACAACTAAAATTTAAAAAAAAAAAAACGGATCATTTCCCTTTCATTTAAATTAAATGAATTTTTCATAAATTTTTTAATTTTTTTTTTTATTTAACAGAATATTCCGTAAAATTTGAAAGTTATTGGTTTAATAGAAAATAATTTAACTGACAAAAAAATCAAACTACATAACAATATTGGTACGGAAAACCAGTATTTTTTGGTAGTTTGTTTTTGAATAACAATCATAAATGTTAAAAAATAATATGATTCGTAAAATAACTATATTTTAATTAAATTTTAACAGTACGGAAAACAAATTTAATAACCTACAATCAGTTACTGTAATAATTTTATAAGTGTAGGGTTTATATGGGGCCTATTGTAAATTATGGATCGATCTTCACGAAATTCACTATTAGGATTTCCAGTCATATAAAACAAATTTGTGCAATATCACCATCTTTGCTAGTTTTTGTAAAAAGTAGTATGTATACCCCTATTCACCACTAGTGCTCGTATATAATATGAAATATGAGCTGAAAGCATAAGTTAAATACCCGCATTAATTTGAGAAGGCGGGACACAAGTGCACAATTTTTTAGTATGTTAAACCAAAGTACTCGTAGTGTTGACTTTGTTTATAGGTATTTTTAATGCATATAAAACTGTATTTTTAGCAGCCGGGTTTTTGGTTTTTGTTAATTGTTTATTTTATTTAAAAGTGTTAGAGTTTTTTGTATACTGTTCTACGTACTGAAATGTTAATTTATTTTTTATTGTTGAACTACAATTTCGATTTACTGTTTTTCCTGTCTTTTAATTTAATAAAAGTATGAATTTAAATAGAGATGTATGTTTCTTCCAATTGGACAAAATTATATAATTATTTGAATTATTTGACTAATTCGAACAATATAAAACACTTATTCGGTTAATCGAGCAATTTTAAAATTAAAAAATCGATTAATTCCTTATTCGAACAAAACCAAAAGTTGAATAATTGGATATATATAATACGATTTTCCACTGTGCAGTGGGTAGATATGAATTTTATGTGTCGATTTTTTGATGTTTGAAATTTGTAGTCACTAGGGGCTCCAGGCTTTTCCGAAATTTGTCTTATAAATATTTCCACTTTATGCCATAATTTCTCCAATCCCAAAGCTAGAATCAGAAATGTTAAGCATTATTTGTATGGCCCAATTTGTTCCTAATGGTAATCCTGAGACTCGTTCCTAGTGAGAATATTATTCCCAAACAAATACTTGTGAATTTCTTATTGCATAAAAAAAAAATAATTTTATTGTTGACAAAAACCCAAAAAAAAATTTTTTGCAATTGCTAAAAATTATTTTAGTTTTTAAAATCTAGACACCATTCCCTATACATTGACGTATAACATGTCTGTCTACCTTGCCCCGAATCGAGGTCCTTATTTATCTACTTAAATTATGTCCTGAAATAATTTTCTATGTAATAAATTAGTTCTTTAGTTTCTATCAACTCTGTAATGGTAATCCTGAGAATCGTTCCTGGTGAGGATAATATTCCCAAAAATTAAAAAAAAAATCTAAATATTGGAGATTTTCAGAAGTTTCTTGGGAATTGTGGAATTTGTATTAAGTATTCAAAAGTCTATGTAATCTTAAAAAGCAATGACTTGCAAATATCTTATTGCTTAAATAAAAATTTATATTTTTGACAAAAACTCAAAACCCAAAATTTTCGCACTTTTTTTGGAAAATGTCTTTACTTTATTTAAAAATTATTTTAGTTTTTAATATCTAGAAACAATTCTATAAATGCGTAAAACATGTCTGTTGACTTTGCCCCGAATCGAAATCTTTATATACCCCAAATAATCTTCTAATTCTCAGTTTCATGTAGAGTTTAATCAGATTATATCCTTAAAAAATGTTGTATGTAATTAATTAGTTCTGCCCCAAACTCGCATACTTTTAACTCTCTGCTCCAGAATTACTATATACTCCTGCAAGTGTTAAAAGAATAATATAGTAAAAAATAAAAGAAGTAGATGATAAAATGTTTTCAGCTTAGAGTATGAAAATATATAAATAAAGTAAAATGCACCTCAGGCTTAATGCAGCAGCAGTCTCACCTATTGGACGTGTCTGGCATAATTTAAAGTTGTGAGGAAAAAACAGGCAGCTGAAACAAATGAAAAAATACATCAGGGGAGACAGATATTAACCGTGATATTTTACTTTTATAAATTTATGATTCTTGGCTAAGCACTCACTGGTGGTATATATTTTTCTTTTTTATTGTTATACGAATATTTCCCTGAATGTTTGCCAAGAAAATTAGAAATTACAGTGAAAATAAATCTATCTACATTTTGTCGTTCTTGCATTGTTTGACTGCAATTTTAAATTTCTCTTTCTCTTTTTGTTGTTGTTGTTGTTGTTGTTTGCTGCTGCCATTGTTGGTGTCGCTTTTTTCAATTTAAATTTATGACACTTGCAAACAATGGCTGATGATGCGTTAGAAAGGTAGGAAATTATATGTCATTCTAAAAAGCCGTCAACGCCATGTAATACATTATTTCGAGAAACTAAAAAATTTATATTTAAATACACAGAACAAAATTTTAGAATACATAATTAAGAATCTATATTACTATATTGAATATGCCGTAGCTCATATACCCTAACTGTGATGCGACAAGTACTGAAAGTTATACACGCAGAAAAAAATATGTTTAAAAATGGTCACCTCCAACAAAACTATTTTTAAAGAAAGTTTTTAAACATATTATGTTTAATTTAACCATATTATTGTCACTGACAACCATATTTTTGTTAAATTGGTCCTCCATCAAGAAGCCACAACCATATTATGGTTGTCTTTAAACATGTTTTGGTTAAATATGACAATAATTTGTTTTTAAATTAACAATAGTATTTTCCTCTTTTCCAAGAGCAACATGTTATGGTTGAAAACCAACCATACTATTATAAGTGTTAATCATGTTTTAGTTATTATTAACCAAAACGTGTTTGGAGGCAACCATAATATGGTTGCGCATTCTTGATGGGGGACCCATTTAACCATAGTATTGTTGTCGGTGACAATAATATGGTTAAATTAAACATAATTTGTTTAAAATTTTTCTTTTAAAATAGTTTTGTTGGAGGTGACCATTTTTAAACATATTTTTTCTTTGGGTGTACGAATGCCGTTTTTTAGTTATATGAAGTGAATAAGTGCCACGCCACATTTTGCCAGATGTTGTGTATTGATAACTAAGATGGTTGTTCCAAATTTAGAAATAAATAAATCTGTAATGTCTTTATATGGGAGGTGTACGCTCTCTCCCCAATCCCGCCCATATTTTTAGAGAGGTTGTGCATTGATAACCCAACTATGTGTACGAAATTTGTATAAATTTTCTATAACCGTTCTTAAGATAAGTCTATTTTATGCCACGCTCACTTATCCACTTTTTCTCACATTTTGTCGGATGTTGTCTATTGATAACCAAGATGTTTGTACCTATTTCGGAAACTTTGGCTCTTGCCGTTCTCCAGATACATACACATAAATCTATAATGTTTTTGCATGGGAAGTGCCACAGTTTGTCGGACGTTGTGTATTGATAACCAAGACATTAGTACCAAATTTGAAAACTTAAGCTCTTGCAAATTGGTACGTACCCCTTCAATCCGCTGTAGTGACAGACTAGTATCTCTGGTGGGAATCGAACCCATAACCCTCGCACTGTTAGACTCACACATATACTACCGTTCACCCAAATATTTTATTATTAAAAAAATTAAAGCCAAATATATTAACTGAATGTTTTCAAATGACGAGGGCAAAACTATTTAAATGACAAAAAGAAATTTGAAAATTAAGTTTTTGTTCGTAATGTATGAAAGAAGTTAAATTACGAGATCTCGGTGATCAATTGTGATCGGCTCTTCGATAAATCAGGAAACTGTTCACGTAAAAGGGTGATGGTAATTTTACTTGTGTGGCACTTAGCTCTGTTTTGTTAAAAATAAACGTCGTTCACGTCAATGTATTCCAATTCCGGCCACAAGCGAATTGGTGAAGGAAAGTGGCAGGTCTTCCAAGCATAACCGGGACGGATATTTTCCTTGTATTATTTTCATTATTAATATCATACCATTATCTTAACAATTGCATAGACATCCAATACGTTTGCTTAAGAATAATCGTTTTTTTAATTATCAAAATAAAACCTCTTATTGGAAGGCCCTATAGTTTGAAAAATTTGCTTTAACTGAAAACACTTATTAAAAACGTAGTAGAATAAGTACAAGGTATAGTCATTATAATTAAAACAAGCGTAAAAAATTAAATTAATTAATTTGGCATTCCATGGGTAAATAATAACAACTTTCCATAATGAACATATCCGGTACTTATACTAGATATTATTAAAAAAAAATATTTAATTTTTCTCTGTGTAAAAATTCAAACAAAAAATAATGGAATTGTGAAAAAAAAACTATTCCGTTAAGAAACAAATAAGTAAAAATCCTTATAAAATAATTATTCTACTAAATACATAAATATTCAATAAAAAATTTTATATTTTGAATGCACAATTGCTCTAAAACAACTTTAATTTGGAAAATAAATTTGGTTTGCTAGGAGGTCAGAAAAATTATAGAAAGCTTTTTTCAATTATACCCATTAGTGTGTACCAAAAAAAAATATTATTTTATGCCCCACCTGTTTTTGAAAGCTTATAGTGTGAAGTATTTTTGTGATTTTTTTCAGATTTTTCGGATGAGGTTTAGAGGTCGCTAAAATCGAATTTAACCCAAAAATTGGGTTTTCTCGACTTTTTTGAATTTTGTTGATTACTCGGCCCATTACCACGATTTTCTTTGTTACTAAGTCAATTTTTTTAAAGAAACTTCTCTGTGCAGATATTAAAAGTTTCGGTTATTTTTTTGCTTATTTGGGTCCCCCTAATCACATTTTTTTGTAAATTTAGCATAAATTTACAAAATAATGCTCTGTAACTTTTAAAATTTATATTGAAGTTAAAAAACTAATGATTCAGTTTAAAAGGTGGATGAGTCATTCAAAAAAAAAAAAAAAAATAATTGAATTTGCTCTTACTGTTCCAAAGTTATACTCATTTTAAGTTTTGTACCCATTTTGTGAAATTAAAAATATTGTAATGGGTTTGCCAGTTATGCATCGGATTTGTTTTAATGTTAGATATTTAGATATTAGGTATTCTTTTAAAATATTAAATATGGGTGGTTTTTTGTTCTGTTGCACAGACTTCAGCAATGCAAGTCCAAAAAATTCTAGGCAGCTTACTTCTCATACCCAAAAAAAAAAAAAATTAAAAAACTATTTTTTTAGCTTTCAATTATTTATTAGAGCTTTTACGATGAAGCTCTATGCCTTGCAATAAATTCTGAAAATCTGTTGCAGAGGTTGTAAGATTAATGTAAGTATTAGCTGCGTTATGCGACATCATTTACCACGTGCAATTGCTGAACTTTGTTCTTTGCTTCATTAAATGATTTGTTTGTATATGTTGCAATTTAAAAAAAAAATGTGATTAAGGGGACCCAAATGAGCAAAAAAAATAACCGAAACTTTTAATATCTGCACAGAGAAGTAAAGTTTGATAAGTTTTCTTTAAAAAAATTGACTTAGTAACAAAGAAAGTCGTGCTAATGGGCCAAGTAATCCGCAAAATTTAAAAAAGTCGAGAAAAGCCGATTTTCGGGTTAAATTCGATTTTAGCGACCTCTAAACCTCTTCCGAAAAATCTGAAAAAAATCACAAAAATACTTTACCCTATAAGCTCTTAAAAAATGCTGGGGTACCTATACAAATCAAAAAAAAAATTTTTTTTGGGACACACTAATACCCATTTCTGTTTTTCGTAGATATTTTCCCGGGGGTTGAGCATATGAGTCTTAAACGTAGTCAACAACTCAATATTACTTAGGTCTTAAAACTTGAAAGGTCTTTAAAAGAGCTACTATCTACTAAAAAAAAGTACTATCTGGTATCGCGGTATGCAGTAGCCCGCGGAAAGTATGACAGGACTGGTAATTTATGAGGTCGCTTAGAGTGTCAACATTTGCAAAGATGGAAGTTCTTTTAAAATTTCCCACCAGGAAAATAAACAACACATGTTCAACTGTTGTAGGATTGCCACCACCTGGTACATGATTTCGCGTTGTATTGTAATTTTGAATTACTTTATTTTTTGTTAGCAAGTGGCAATATTATTTTTTGGTGATGGGGTTTTTAGGGTTGTATTACTATCAGAAGGTAACTATCGATTGTACATCAAAAACTAAATATCGATAGCTTTGCAGCTTTATTTATAACATTGACAGTAGAGATGAGCGATCCCATAATTTTTAAGGAACATCGTGATTAGTGAATGTGAATTAAAAATCACTGTTATTTTAAACTGTGATTGTGATCACGGTTTGTTTAACAAGTACCTTAGCAAGTACCTGTTACTTAATAAATTAACAACTGTAATTCGTGATTTTTCAGTAACAGTGATTAAATCACAGGTACAGAAATATCGCTCATCTCTAATTGACAGGTAAGGTCGTAATGATAGGTACTCAGTTCTTACAATAAAATCAAATTTTTGTCTACTTTAATTGGGATCTCTCTAATTTTTATAGGGTTATTTTAATATTACGAAACTAATTTTTGTGATCTCAGTCATTTCCATCTTAAACGGGTTTTTCTTTTTAGATAAAATAAATCATCATAACCGTTCTCTAAATATAATGTAATTCTATATGGCTGCTGCCACGCCCACTTGAAAGTTTACAAATATTATGTTAATCGCAGGATAACCAGGAAAATACTTTGCTTGTGTTTGGACAATCGGTTCAGTAGTTTATATAGGGAACAAACAAACATATTTTCATTTTTAAATATCGACACCTAAAATGGAAAAGGGGAAACACTTTTTTTTTACAGTAGAAGCAAAAAACTTTACAAAATCAATAACCACAAGGTGTACTTAGCGTTTGAGTTTCTTTAATAAAGTCGCCATTTGTGATCCCAGGTATCTAAAATTTATTGTGAACATGTAGTTTCATAAAACGAACAGAAATCAATCAAAAGCTCTATTTCTAACTTCTTCGCTGTAACCCCCCTTTTGCATTTTAGGTGACGATATAGAAATCACCAGACTCACTGCTGAACTGGCCTCTAAGCTCGACAAACGACTAATGGCCGATTAGATAATTTGCAATCTGTCATTTTTTGTTATTTGACATTGCGTGTTGCAAGATACTTAGAAATTATGTATCGTGCCTAGGGTTTTTCATTTGGGATTTTTCGGGATCCCGCACATTTGTCGGGAAGAAAATCCTGGGAAATATGTGCGGGAATTCACGGTTTTTTTATTTTAATATGGCAACCTTGCTGCTGATATAATAGATGTAAATTAAAATCCGAAAAGTAAGGCAATGTTTGATGTTCTAAAATATCGAACTACTTAAAGAAGAGGAGTAAAAATGTACACAATTTAAATTTTTCTTTCAAGTCCCAGATTTATTTTTTAAAAACTGAAAAAAGTTGTTCCCACTTGTTTAAAAAAAATTAATTATTTTACATGCAGAGCAACTGCTTAAAAGACTTTTTGGATCAGATTCTAAAAATGCAGCAAATACAATTTCTGTTATGATGACAAAAGTGAGCAATTATTATATCAGGAATTTGTTAATGCCCCAATTAGTAAAGAAAATGCTGATTCGATTCATAAAAATAAATTTCTTTGAAAAAGAAATTGCAAATTTTGAAAGAAGTGGTCAAAAATTTAAAGTGTCCAGAGATGATATGTTTTATTAACTTTAAAGCAAACCTCCGTAGAAAGGGAACGTATTTGCTCCCTGACAGGACTTTTCTTGATTAAAATTAGAGATAGGCTGTCAAACGATTGTGTAAATGCTTATAATGTATTCTGTAAATGCTGACAATCCTAATTTTAAAGAAATATTTTGTGATATTTTGTTTAAATAATTTAACTATTTTAAATAATTTAACTTCGATGGCGGTTAGTGTTAAGACGGCAAACCGCTTTGAGGAGATTGTGTGGTTACAATCGAAACATGTCAGGGCAACCTGTCCGTAAAAACCTGGGTTCAATTCGCAGCTCAGTCAGGAATGAACAATTATCAATAAATTTTAGTTCATTTCATGTTGTAAAAATTCCTTTCTTCATAAAAATAATTTAATGAAAATTAAATTTAATGAAAAATATTATATTAATATTCATAAAAAATAAAATAGATTTCAAACGTATTTTAAAAACATATTTCCATACAAATATTCCTTAAAATAGATTTCATATCCAATTTATTTTTTATGAATACGGCCGTAAAAATTTGGATTAAAAACCTTCAACAGTTCAATAAAAATAACCACAATACTAATTGTTTTGGTTTAATTTCAATGCTCTTGGCGTTGCAGAAATGAAATTTTAATTTTTTTTTAGTAACGGTTAATGCATTGATAAACTTATTTAATATATCTCATGAATAGTTTTTTGTTTTTTTTTTTCAAATAAATTAATTTTGATTATATTTTTCACCGCTTTATATGAAGCCGGAAATCTCGGAAATTCCCAAGAAATTGAAAAAAATCCTGCTTTCGCGGAAAATGAAAAAGTCCGGTAAAAGTAAAACTCTTATCGTCGAAGGCCTTTCGAAGATCTAGTGTTGCGAGGTACATTTTAGAATATTTAAAAAAAAATGTTTTTGACAATAAAGGCCCAAATATAAAATGCTTAAGTTGGCTTAAGCAACTGTGCGAAAACATGTAAATCATGTGTATCCAACCATATTGAAATTTAGGAAACATTTTGTTAAGTTTTATGAATCTGCCATTTGCTTAAGCAAAAGTGCGAAACTGATTTTTTTTATAATGTACTTTTTTCGAAAGAATAGTAATGCATTCATTGGTATCGTGAACGTAATTTTATTGACACAATAATTATGCATTGATTACCACAAAAAAAAAATTATTTTTTCCTATCAATCAAATGTTTTTTGATTTGGTTTTTGTTTTCTTAAATGCATTTGAGATACTTTTTCTTAATTTTTGACAGAAGCTTAATCAATCTTATGTACATTATAGTTGGGCCTTAACTTTTGTGCAAAAATTTTTTATTTTTTTTTTAAATATTCAAAAATATTCCAAAAAGTATTAACTAAAAATAATAAATGTTGCATTTGTTAATAAAGTTAATGAATGGGGGTTAATGAAAAAGTGACGCGAATACAAATGAGTTATCATATTGTACACACAGCCAATCCTTTTCAAATGACAACCTCACCCTCTGTCCAGAAAGGACTTGGTGACCCCTGTTTTTGACAAACGAGGCCCTGTCGACCGATCTTAGGCGGTATAACCTTAACAACCGCACAGAGGAAATTCTGTTGCCAACCTGGAGTGTCAGCGAACCCTGAATGGCCAAAGTGCTTCTCAGGAAGTAGGAGATCGCGGACACTGGATCCTCTGAAACACTGGCTCCAAACACAGCACGTTTGGGTGCTTAGATAGCAGCCCTATCACCAAACTAGGAAACGAAGGCTAGCAACCTACGTTTCTGAACTTAAATTGCTAACGAATCGCTAAAAATAAATGAAAATAAACCGAATTACTTGATGACGACATTTGGCTATCGTATACGGACTATGATTGGATTCTGGAACGTAAGAACCCTGAGAGACAACGACAACATCAACCCAAATATGAATTCCAAATTCCTACAAGTTGAGCGCGAAATGCTAAGATATCGCATATCCATTTTGGGTCTCAGCGAAGTACGCTGGAATGGTGCAGGTGAATATAAGTCACCCACAGGTGACACTATATTTTTATATTCTGGTATGGAAGTTGGAAGTAACCATGAATCCGGTGTTGGATTACTGCTATCTACCGAACCCCACCGAAGTCTTATGTCGTGGAAACCAATTTTTGGCGCCCTATGCTCCAGTGGGAGTTAAAGGAACATATATATTGTTAATAAAGTTATTCCTCACTACCACCAACTCTAATTAATACTTAATAAAAAAATCATACGATATTTTGTGATAAAATAAAAGTTTTTATTTTATAACCACGACGTCAATAAATTACAACAACACCTGTTTAATATCAAAAGCCCGTAATCCGACTCAGCAGCAAGAGTTCCAGCCAAACACCTACAATGTCTGGAACATATTCCAATACCAACTAATTGCTAAAGGAGACCAATTTTTATTGTTTATGACCTCAGACAAGAATGAGTGGAAAATATTAATTGCTACGTGAAATATAAACAAAAGACGCCCCCAGAGGTGGAGGAACAAAAATAATAATCTCGCGGAGGTACATGGCTTATTTTAATTTTAATAACAAGACCATTATTACATTATACCTTTAAACACACAAACATATTCCTCCATTCAAAGATTTTTTTATATTATAGCTTAACTCCTGCTCTGTATTTACTCCATTCCACCTTTTTTTTATTCTTCACAGTGTGTTACTACTCACAGACAAGTGTGGTTTTAATTTATTGTGTTCCATGGTGTTTCTTGGTTGCATTTCGCGGCTTTGATAATGTTTTCTACGTTTTCCGTAAATTTCAAATTACATTCATATTCTCTTTTTACATCATTTTTTTGCCCGGCTTCTTTTTCGAATTGTATGGCCAGTGGTTGTAGCTAAACTACACAGGAGTCGCCACCAAATGTCATGTTTCTAGTCATAAAAAAGAATTTATGTTGTTGTTTTTCGTTTTTTTTTTTGTATAAACTTCAGGTAAAATATAAAATAATTTTTTCTCCATTTCTTGACTATAATTTTTCCACATGCACCTTCCGTTTGAATTTTTAATATTTTCTTTTATACATGGCCATATAAAAGATGGTCAACATTATCATGACTATCACTGCTTACATGGGGGCTTACGAGAAGAAGAATTAACCGCGAAATGTTCTAATTACATGTTCGCCACGACACGTTTTTTTCATTTTTTTTTAAATTTTATTTTGTTTTATTTTATTTTTGTTGGGTTCTTGGGTTTAATTATAATTATGTGATTATCCTTAAATTTAGTTAAGGGGTTGCTGTAATAAAGAACATGAAAGGCTTCAAAAATCCATAAGGATATTTTAATAATTGCATTAAAATGTGTAAATTGTTTGTATTATACTCGGGTATTTTGTAAAAGGTACTCTTAGAGCGGGCAATTGAAAAATTTAAACAAGGTTTATCTTAAAATAGCTGTTGGAACCAAAAGTAGTCAATGCACATAGAAAAAAATATGTTTATTTGCACTTATATGGTAACGGATAACTAAACTATTGTTACTAAACTATTTTGCTGTTATTATTAAACAAGTTATGATTAAATAAGTCCTCTAAATAGCCACCACAATGATAAAGACGTTAAATTTTGTTTCGAATCTTAATATTCTAATGTGTAAGTAAAAATATGTATTAGAAAACAGAGTGAATACATTCGCTTTTGATGAGTATTAATCAGAGACATCTAGTAAATCGTTTTTTAACTACTCATAGCCATGTGTGAAATTTTAAATCTGAATGAGTACACATCAATAATATTGAACTACTCTAATGCACTCATACTTGCAACAACATTGCTTTATAATAAAGGGCTGCATGAACAACTTCATTCATAAACATACTGAAATATTTGTCCACTGAAGCTCGTGTTCACATAAAATTCAGATTACTGAACAAACTATTGTTTTGTTCATTTTAATTTACATCGCAAATACAAAGACGTTGTCCAATGAAACGGTTTTTGTTTAAAGTTTTCATTCACTTTAATTTTTTTTCTCTTTTGCTACCTTTACAATAATATATGTAATTTGTTAAGCGTTTTGATTTTTTTGGCTACCTACTTTTTTATGTACACCCAAGCAAAACATATTGCTGGAAAATGTTTTTGAAGCTAGTAAATTTTTTTCAAAATAAAATGATATTTTAAAATTTATATTGAAAACAATTAATTTACATTGAAAACATAGAAAATTTTTTTTTATTTTAATATTAATGTACTCATAATCGTGTTGCTTTTACTCTTCATGGTTATTTTAGTTTAATTTATCTTTCCTAAGGTTTTTCTTTTCCTTCAACTGGCAATACTGACTTTTAAATCAATGTGTTTTTGTATGAACTTATTCGACATTTAATCAGTGGTTGTTTTGTTTCAGAGTTGTTAGTGTTCACATTTTCTTGCGTAAGTAAACAAACTAACCTCATATTTCTCGTCTCTTAAATATCGACTGTTGTTGCTTTAATTTCATAATAATTCATATTACTGAATACACACGAAGCGAATACAAAATTATAATGAAGGTTTCATGAACATCATTATTAAAATTCACGCAGATGTTTAATTTGTAAGTACTTATATGTTGAATTAAATATGAATCCAATGTCGATATTATATTCTTACAATCTGAAATCTGTTTGATATCTTGAGTTTTTCCAGGAATTAAGCAGAATATGACAACTGAAAGTAGGATATGCGAAAGAATCTTGCCAGCACCAAAAAATATTTATTAATCATCAAATTTTACAGCCTGACTCACGATGTCGATCGACAAATTAAGCGAGCGAAAACAAGTCACTCATTATCGTTTCCTTAAGCGGCGCACTAACAATCGACTTGTCCGTCGACAGGTTTTACGTTTCTAACGTTATCGATTTATTTTTTGTCCCGTCAACATTTTTACAAATAAAACGCTATTTTAGCTGTGTTCATTTACTAAAAATTGTTACAAATTTGTAACAATTGTTACTGGAAAGTTGAGAGCGTCAAGAGAGAGAAAAAAATTGAGAGATAAAAAAATGTTTACTGGTAAAATTTTTACTTGCAAGAATTTTTGAAACACCTGTTTCATGTTTTTGTTTACAAAACAAACTTTTCCAAAAGAAGTTTTAAATAAGGATATTTTGCAAAATTTATAAGTTAATGTTGATTTTTAAAATTATTAAAAATATTTATTCGTTAAGAAATCATACTTTTGTTTAACTTAGGACAGATATTTCGACAATGGTATTGCTAAATAAAATAACGAACTTGTTAAAAAAAATCCCTTATGTATTGTTTTGCTTTTAACCGATCAGGTGTTGTCATTAGTACTGTGAGTATAATGGTTACTTAGATACCCGATACTTAGCACTATTGCGGTATAATACCCCATTAGTTAAAAAAGTTGTTTGCAAATTAAATTATTTACAAAATTAAAAACTATAAAATAATTTGAGCTATTCTCATTGTTTACTTAATGACCGTCTTGTTTATTATGAAACAAACACCAAAGAAATGCATTTGGACCAAATAAAACAGCCATAAAGTAGACAATGTGAATATCTAAAATTATTTTATAATTTACAATAATTTAACCCGCTACCTCGTTACCTTTCTTTCTTGGTCATATTTAAATGCCAAAGTTTTTGTATCTATGGCTGCGTTTTTAAGATCTTAGTTAAACTAGGTTTAGTTAATCTGCAAATACATTTGTGCCGCCATTACCAAGTCTGTATACAAAATTTTGACGGAACAGCTTAGTTTTGCATAAAATGTTGGTCTTTAATAAAATAATAAAAAAAATCACACTTCGCCGGAAAAATCCGAGTTTCAAACTACGTTAAACTAAGTTTAAACTTAATCCACTTCTCAAAAACCCGATCTTAGTTTTTAGGTTCGTTTAGGTTCTCAGTCACTCAGGACCCTGCAGCTATAATTTTATGTTTCTAATATGTATTATAGCAAATTAAAAAGATACCACTTGTAGAACGAAAAAGTAAAACAAAAAAATTTAAGTAAAACCGTTTTTATTTCTATTTTTATTGGCTTTAATTGAAAAATTAATGGTTTAATTTAAATTCTTGTTCAGAACAAAATGAACTGCGATGCACTTTTTTTCTATTTGTGCGCAAAAGTTGAATTGAGATGCCACATCATATAGTGCTATTTGCTGAATAATTAAATAAACAAATAAATATAATTAAAAATAATAAAATCACTTTAATTTTTTCGTCCATTTTCTTAACACAATTTTAGAAAACAATTCAATATAAGTAGTTTGCTAGTTGTGCTGCCAGTTTGTATAATTGTTTACATCTGTAAACGATATGGTAGCTTTGTTTTTCCGGGAAAATTTTCCGAAATAGGTGAATCGTTCTGAAGAACACTCAGTAAAAAAAATGATTCTTGGGACAAAAATATTGTTCGGAACGCACGGATGAATCTACGGTCATCCGTAGATTAGCGAATTTACTCGTCTTTACGCTATTTATTCCCTAAACATTCGAATTTCCAAAAATTCCATCTTACCTAGCATTGACACATGAAAGTAGTTTGTTGACTAACACACACATAATTTTCGTACTATTAGGAAATTTCTTCGATTTTTAGTGGATAGGTTTAGCGATAGACCAGCATCCGGTTCAAATTTCAATCTTATAACTTACGGCGTTAAGGCTGTGCGAAGATGAATCTGTCAGTCAGCCCGTAACGTTAAAATGTTATATACATATATACATAGATTTTACATAGATTGCTAAATTAAATATTTTGTTTTACTTTCAAATACTTTTTTTGTTAACAAAGAGTTTTTTTATCTTTTATTATTGAAGAAAACCCGAATTCTTCTTTTACCTCCTAAATAAAAAAAATCCAGTTTATTATTCATTTTATTCACCATAAACAAATATAAATTAATAAAATCACATTATTTTTACCGTAATGTATAAAATTTTCCCAAGCCTTAGAATAATTAATGGGTACTCAAATATTCCTGTATATTCGTCACTACTTTAACATGCAAATTTTGGCTGGCAAAGTGTTGATTTACTTTTCAGTATTTTTGAGAGCAATTTCTTTAAATTCCTACTTTCTCTCTTTTTGCAAGCTTCTGCTAGTAAAGCAAATAAACACACCTTTTGAAAATAAAAATCGCCAAATCATATAAAATAAACCAAAAAATACAACTCTGTGCTCTAAACAAAGCAAAAAATAAAACAAAGTAGTAAACAAAAAACAAACAAAGCTGTAAACAAAAATATAGAATAGAGTTAAGTGAAAAATATTTATTTCATTAGTGGTGTTCTTAAAAAAATATATAATTAAAGAAAAAATATTTAGGGCCTATTTTACCAATTCTATTTAAATATCAAATAATGTTAAAAATTCGTTTTTCATGAAAAAAAAAAAATAAAATTGCTATACTATTTATACATAACGGGTGTTTTTTTTACAGGTTTGTTTTTCGAATAGAGATAAAACTGGCATGTTGTGGTCAAATCTGGCAACTCTAATGTCATTTATGTTCAGTTTGGTTTGCCATTTCATCATGAACAGGTTGACAAAAGAACAACGCTTGCAAATCGTGCAAATTTATTTCGAAAATAACGGTTCAGTTCGCGAAGTTTACCGCAAGCTCCGTCCATTTTATGGTCGACATAATCGTCCATCAGAGCAATTAATTCGGTTAACCATGGATCGTTTTCGCACTACGTTTACTCTATGTGATAATACGCATCCGCAGAGACGTCGAACAGTGCGCACCGAAGAAACAATTGTCGCTGTACAGCAAAGTGTTGAAGAGGACCCGAATGAATCGATTCGCCACCGTGCACAGCAATTGGAGCTTTGTCCATCAATTTTATGGAAGATTTTGCGCAAAGATCTTGGCTTGCGACCTTACAAGATCCAGCTTGTGCAAGAATTAAAGCCGCGAGACCATGCAATGCGTCGTGATTTTGGTGTATGGGCCGAAAATGAGATTGATCCCGATGCTGATTTTCATCGCAAAATTTTGTTCAGTGATGAGGCTCATTTTTGGTTGAATGGCTACGTCAACAAGCAAAATTGCCGCATTTCGAGTGAAGAGAATCCACATGAGACCCTTGAGACGCCATTACATTCACAAAAACTGACTGTTTGGTGTGCTCTATGGGCTGGTGGAGTCATTGGGCCATACTTCTTCCGAAATAATGCTGGAGAGGCAGTTACCGTTAATGGAGAACGGTATAGAGCCATGATAACCGACTATTTTGTTCCCGAATTGGATGGCATGAATGTGGATGAGTTGTGGTTCCAACAAGACGGCGCTACATGCCACACAGCGCACGCCACAATCGATTTATTGAAGGAAACATTCGATGAGCGCATAATTTCGCGGAATGGACCTGTCAATTGGCCACCAAGATCGTGTGATTTGACACCATTGGATTATTTTCTTTGGGGATATGTGAAGTCGCTCGTCTACGCCAACAAACCAGAAACGTTAGGGGAATTGGAAGCCAACATTCGTGGCGTTATTGCCGACATACGGCCCCATATGCTCGAAAAAGTGGTTGAAAATTGGACCTGTAGAATTGGCTTTATTCGAGCCAGCCGCGGCGGCCACATGCCTGAAATCATATTTAAACATTAATGGCATAAAATTATCCTTCCAATAAAGCCAAATTGATGGTCATTAAAACGATTTTATTGTGTTTTATTTCAATTCGAAGTTCTATACCACTGAAAAAAACACCCGATACATATATTGGTGCATTGATATTAAAATACTCGTACAATTGGTGAAATAGGCAATTAACTTGATGTGTAAAAAAAAATTTCGTTTAATGTTTTAACAAAATGCCTCTGTCGAAAACTGCAACACAAGTGACCCATTTTGACTTTTGTTGTTGCGTAGTCATCGTCCAGACTTTCAATTTTTGTTGCTGCAATTTTATAAAATTCTACTTTGAAATTGCATCAGTGTCCAGATTATGAAATTCTAGTTTTGTATATGTCTTTCCTCTTCTCCTTTTTATATATTAAATATCATCATCATCATTATCATCATCATATATTAATAGGCAGGTCTATTTCTTTTGCTGCATTTTACGCCAACACCATACATTGGATTTTAACAAGTGATACATCACAACGAACATTTCATTGGAATCGGTTCAGTATTTTAGGAGTTATAGGCGTTAGAAAGTGTTACTAATACATAAAAAGAACTGGTGTACGTGTGAACAAAAATATATCAATAGATAACAGAAGCAATATGCTTTGTTTTTGTGTTCAAATAGTTAAAAGAACAACAACATGCATAGTCCTCTGATATGCCTTAAATTGGAGAATAGTAGAAAATAAGAAATAAAAAAGAGGAAGACAATTTTAAATGTTTTGTTTTCTATTCGGAAGAGTTGTTATTTTTAAATGTTACCGTCGATTTCTTAAATTTTTTTCCTTATAAATAATTTGAATGTTATTGTTACATTATTAATAGGTCTGTCTGCGTACACATATTTTGCATAATTTTGTACAAAATGTCGCAATATCTTGCAAAATGTTGTCTGCGTACTCCAAATCTCTAACAGCGAGAGAGCCAAAAAGAGAATTTTTTGACAGTTGGAAGTTAGAGAACTTGCAAAATGTTACTGGAAAAATTTTCGCTGGCAAGATTTTGCAACTAGTTTGAACAGCTGTTTTTTATACTGTTTGAATGAAATTACGTGTGCCAAGATAGCGTCGACGAAATAGCGTCGAATTTAGGAATTTAAGAACCGGGAAGCCAATTCGCTCATTTTGTCCAGAAAACTATTTACTTTCAGAAAATATATAGTTTATACCCTGCAAAAACCTGTGGTAAATATTTTTTGTATTTTTATTAAAAATATAAATATATTTGTACTTCCCTATTTTAAATTCCTAAATTCGACGCTAACTTTTTGTTTATACTGCAAATACCCATTATTTGGGTATTTTGATTTCCCGGTTTTTAAATTCCCAAGTTCGACGCTATCTTGGCTCACGTTATTGTTATTTCAATTGTTTACACACCGATCAGCTGTTTTCTTGGAAGATTTCACTGGATACTGTCTGCGTACTTTTTGACATATTTTCAGCCGAAAGAGTAAAATGTGTCTTACTCTCCCAAAAAAATTTACTGAGTATTTGCTACTGGAAAAGTACCCAGACAGACCTATTATGGTTACATTGTAAAGAATGTGTTTATTGCATTAAATAAAGTGCTTTTGATGGGCTGCGATTTTATATAACAGACACTACCGATCAGTGTCATTTATTATATGATAATCATGTATTTACAAAAAATATAGTCTACACGAATAGAAAAAAAAAACATAATATTGAATAATATTATGACCAAATATATCCGAAATATTACATCGTAATATTTTTCCCTTAATACTTATTTGTTTTTATTACATCATATTATAATTTAATGTAATCATATTATTATCATGTTAATAATAATAAGTTAGGAAGTAATCTTATTATTATCATGTTATCATAATAACTTAAGAAGTTATCATACTATTATCATGTTAATTATAACAATAAGTATATTAAATCTAAAACCGAAAATTATTTTTAATATATATTTATGCTTATTTACGTACTGCCAACCTTAACGTAAAACTGTTACAGATATTTCACATCATAATATAATGCAATTTTATAACATAATATTATTAATCAATTTTTGTCATAGGTCGTAATTTTTTTTAAATTGTTTTATAGAATTTTCATTCTTTTTCTCTAAAATAACACAAAACATTGGTCAATATTTTTGCACCATTTTCAAACAATATTAAAATTTTTTTTGCATTGGTATTTTATTTTGTGTACCAATAATTTCTTTATTTTTTAAATTCTTTAAACTTGGGTTTTTAATGGGTATTTTTTTTTTAAATTATTTACCCACTGAATAACAAATAATTCGATAGGCATATGTAAAACAAACGACACAACTGATGCAAAATTATTTTACAAATGGCGATAACAAAATAGTATAAGAGAAAGATATTTTGTTTGCATCTTAAACATATTATGAGTACACATATAGAAAGTTATCATGTTATGGCTATTAAATACAATTAAATGGTTGTGAGGAATATAATATGTTTTCATAGTTATCATTATTTAGTTGTTATAAAAATGATTATTTTTCAGCGAACTATTCTTAAATTTATAATTGCGATAAACATTGACATGTTTACAGTAACTATAATATATAAACATTGTGTAGTTGCCGTAACCATGCCCAACCATATTTTTTCTCTGCGTGTATAGAGAGGATATAACAACATTTTAATTTATCAAAAGAATAAATATAAATAGAAAATATATAAAAGCCTATTTTATAAACATTGAGATAAGGGAAATAATGTTATACATATGCATTTACCAATATGTACCAATAATAATTATGAAAGTTTAAAATATTTTTTAACGTTTTTTTATTAATGCTGATTTATCTGATATAAATGGGGAGGTTCTTTTCAAAACTTATCTATACCACGTTTTGTGTTTTTTTTACAATTTGGGTAAATAGATTTTTAAGAATGTAATTTTGAACTGGAATAATCTACTCTTGACGAAATCATGCGTTTTAATCTTTTTTTCTGGTATACTTATAGAGTTTTTCTCGCCAATTTTTTTCGCAGAGTTTTCATTTCAATGTTACCAATCAAACAAAAAAATTAAAAACCATTTCTGTTGAAAGTGGAATAACCAAGTTTTGAAAACCCCCAACTCAAATAATCTTACGTTATGATTTATATAGTTTCAAGACAACTATTATACCTTTTTGGCAATAATATTAAAAATAATAACTTTTTGTTTACTTTTAGATACTTTCTATGCGAAAACCTACAATAACCCCATTGGAATCATTTTGCATAAAGGCCGGAAGACTTGATGACAACCGATATGAAATGAATATAATATTTTTTTTTCTTATACAGTAAGACCTCGATAAACTGCACTCGATGGGAACGGAAGCATTCTGTTCCCATGTTCTGTAACTTTGGTGAGAACTTCTCGCATCGAAAACATGTGAAACAAAATATTCCATCGTTTCTCGAAAACTGAGAAAAAAGTGTATCAGTAACTCATGTCGAAAACTATCAAAAGAGATTACGTTGTAACGTTATAAATGTCATAATATTCCCCTCGAAGCCGATGTGAAATTGGAGACGTTGAGAGCGCCAGTCACACATATCGTTGACGGCGGCCAAAATTGACTAAAATTGAAAAATTTTCAACGACGGCGGCGAAAATACAGCCGTCGGCTATACTAAAAAATGTAAAGTGCGACTTTAATGTTTGTTGATAACTAAGTTGCTTTGAAAACATTCGTATATTTTTCGAAAATGTTAAAAGCAAAATAATTAATATATAAAAATTCTGCCAAGAACAAAATATTATCGAAAAGTTTCTCGACGCGGGAGTTACAGAACATGGGCACTGGATAGTGAATTTTTGTGCTTAATTGAGCAACAACTTAAAATTGTCTTTTGTGTGTTATTATTAAATTATAACGTAACAGTCAAAAATACATGCTATCAGTGCGTTCCGAGAGAATTCCGACCTTCTTAGGTTTATTCACATTTTTTGTTTTTTGATTGTTCAAAAGCCAACGAAATAAGTTGGTCTAAACCTCCTGATAACAGTGGTAATCCCGGATAATAGAGGTGGCTGTTGTAAAGAAAATTTAAATCGATGCAAAAAAAAATTACTTTTATTTCGCGGATAATTGATGTCGCCAGATAATCGAATCACGTATAATCGAGTCCCATTCCAATTAAATCTAAAACTTACTGCCTGTTTTTGGCATTAAAATAAAAATTTTCGTTTAGAAAATTACATTGAAAACAAAAAATTTTAGAGTTTTTTTGTTGTTTGACTGCCTGTTTTTCAAAAAGCTTGAGAATTTATATTAAAAGAATAATGAAAAAAATAAATTTGTTTTTGTTTTCAACATAGTATAAAAACTACCAGGTACGAGAATTATCATTATGGAGAGTTGTCATTATTTGCCCATGTAAAGTCAAACAACGAAATATTACTCATTTGCAAATGTTTTAATTTCAACATATTTTGCACTTTTAAGATATTGCAAATTTATTTTTTTGTGTAAAGCTACAAATATTTTATTTAATATATTGTTTATGTTAAATTGATTTTTGGTTAAAATTTGGTATTAGAAAATTTTAATATTAAGAAATTTTTAAAAAAATAAAATTAATTTATTTGAGTTTTGGCGCTTGTTTTAATTTTTTTCTTTTGTTTGACGTTAATGGGTTTTAAAATTGAGAAAAAATTTCTAATGACAATAACTTGTAGTTTTCAATATAATTTTCTAAACGAAAATTTTTATTTTAATATGAAAAAACAGGCAGTTGATATTCATGTCGTTAGCTAAAATGCAAAAAGGCGTAACGAACAAAAAATTTAAAATCGAGTTTTTGATTGTTTATTATGGAGGCCATTAAACAACATGTTTTGACAAAGTTTTACACTTCTGCGATCAAAAGTGACGATTTTATTAAAATAAAGGACGTAACTACAAGAGTATTCATTTCATAAAAGCAAAACGACGTAATTACTCATTTTTTTCTAACAAAATATAATTAATGGGTTTTGTCCATTAACGTCTTATCAAGGCATGTCTGACTGACATCAGAAAAAACTTCGATAAAAATGTTTGTTGTTTTCAATTTACAAAGTTTTTTGCTTCTCCTGTAAAATTATTTTTTTGTTAATTACTACGTCTTTTTGCATTTTAGCTAACGATATACATACAAGTATGCATGTATGTATCTAGTTCGATTGAAATAAAAATTAATATTAAAAAATGTGTCTTTTAATATTACTACGTAGCACGTTTTTGACCAAATTTATCTGACACCTAATCTTTATGTAAAATTGACCGATGAATCAAAATATGAAGTCAAAATTGCCAAAAGTAGAAAAGTGTCTTTAAAAAAGATGATGTAATTTCAATGCATATATCATCAACAATTTTAGACATATATATCATATATATTTAGATTATATATATCACCGGCGCGATCCTCTTAAGAGAGTCAACTCAAAATTTTTCAATTATCACTTAAAGAAAGAAACCGATGTACAGTGGTAATATCTACCCACTGTAAAAATCTTACATAATTTTCTCTAGTATTTTGCAAAAAAAAAAAAAATTTATCTCCCTTTGTGATATAAAGAATACAAATAAAAAGAAAAATATTTTTTGTCTACTGAAAATTTATACATTTTGAGTTAACCCCATTTTAGAGGAACCAGTGCGATATGTTTATTTCTTTTTTTTTATGAAAGATAACAAAATTACTTAAATTAGCATGGGTCGTTTGTGAAGATTATTTGTCAAGAAATGACAGAGTTACAGTGAACAAAAGTTCAAACTTCATGAAAAATATGATGAATTTTTGCAATTTTTCTCTTTTCAAGTTGTTTTTTTTTTGTTAAACAAAAAGAAAACAAAATCCGTCAAATATTTTCGAAGATACTTTTTTTTTTATTTAAGTGACGACAGGCATATATCATCCTCTTTAAAAATAACGCAAATAACGGGAATTTTGCAATATCTCGAAAACTGTTATACTTGACCATTCTGTCTTAACATTCGGATTCACATAAAGATTGTGTCAGATTCTGATTGTGACACAGTGTTTTTTTTATTTTATAGCATTTTTTAACAAATAATTTTTAACGAATAAGGCCGAATAAATAAATAACGCTGAAATAACAGGGAAGCAAAATGTTCAGGCAAGTGCTACTTTCTGACTTTCAAAGTAAAAGAATATTTTCCTTTAAACATCGTAAATAAAAAACTACGTACTACGGCGTACCTTAAAAACTAATTGTATTTAGTTAGTTTTATTTATAGTTTTACCCTCATATTCATAAAAAATGTTTTTGATTAATAAAGATTAAAAAAATTTTCATTCGTTTCATAAATCTGCTATAAACATAAAATATTTTTTATGAATATGGGGGTTGTTTATAAATAAATAATAAGTTTATTTTTTTTTATTTATTATTATGTTTATTTTTTTTAATGTTGATAAATAAAGTTAAGCGCGCGTTAGAGAGAGTTGTTCATATATAATATTACATATACATATATAATATAATATATATATTTATTTTATTTATTTTTTTTATTTACCAGGGTTATAGAAAAATATTTTTTGTTAACCAGGCGATCAGGAATCATAGCACATAAAATTTTTTTTTTTAATTTTCTACTTTCGTTGACGGATGATGAAGATAAATAAATAAATATGTATATAATAATTGTAGTGAATGAGAATATAAATAATATGATCGTCGATTTATTTATTTATTTATTTATTTATTTATTATTTATATGATGATATTGTATTTTCCAGTCAATTTATGATTTTTTTTTATAAAAATAACAGGAAGGAAGGGTATTTCGATTTGTAGGAAGTTATTTAATAAAAATAAACACATAAACATATATGTAATAAGTACATACATACATGTTTTTTTTATTTTTTTTGTAAATTTTTCTGTAAATAAAAATCAAGCACTTACGTAAAAAAGCAGGCTTACAAAAATATAAGCAAGTAATTTATAAAACATATCGTCCCCTAAAATGCAAAAGGGCGTAACAACAAACAAATTCGAAATAGAGTTTTTGATTGATTTTGGTTCGTTTTATTAAAGTATAAGTTCACAAATATGCGACCAAAAATGGCGCCTTTATTAAAGAAATGCAAACGCCAAGTATACCTTGTTGTTATTGATTTTGTAAAGTTTTTTGCTTCTCCTGCAAAAAATTTAACTATTGTTACGCCCTTTGCATTTTAAGTGAAGTATTAGTAGGTATTAAGTAGGTAGTATCATCCATCCCCTAATTAATTAACCACGTCGTTGGACTTAGACAGTAAATAAAAAAGAAAAAAAAAATGCAGGCAGGCAGCGGGCATCATAAATCAAAACTTATAAAGGCAAATTTTTCTTATACTTACCAGGCCTTCAGAAAACGTAGACAAATAAGATAATATTAATAATAAATAAACACTAGTATGATCCTATATATCTCCTCGCAGGAGTAAAAGGAACAAATATACTAAATAACAACTATTATACTATTAAATAAATATTAAATTATTAAATTATTAAATAATTTACGACTTCATTTTCATTCATTTCATTCCTTTTTTTTATTTCGATAATTTAACCAAAAAAAAAATAAAAACAAAAACATAAAAATGATTTTGAACAAAATAGAACAGGATTTCAGAATCCATAGTTAAACACATTAAGAACCACACACCTACATACTTAGTTAGTTATTTAAAAAAATATAATTTATTTATTAGTGACGTCAGTCATGTCATTCATACTAATTTATTAAATATTATTTTCGTAATTTGCTTAAAGTAACAGGCTATCAGAATTTTACATGGGTGTTATTTTTATTTTATTATAATTTTATTATTGGTTTCGCACTTCATATGGCCATCCTCTATTTGTTTTTGGAGACTAGATTTTAGAGGTACAATAAAACAACATCATCTGAAAATATACAAAGAAAATAGCAATTTTAATAAGTAAAACTTAAAATGCGTACGTATGACGTCACTAACAATAATGATCTCTTTAACAATATGAGTCTATTGCAGTAATTGTATCAGGGTCACAAACATTTAAGTAAAATGCAAAATGTTATTAAATGAGTACTAAAGCCTAAGCAGTACTGCCAGATGATAGAAACTTGAATATTAAAGGGGAAAAACGGGAAAATCAAAATATTGTATATTCCTTGTATAAAGTTTAACTGAACATTTTGTAAATATTGAATAAACTTCGTATATGAAAAAACTATTTTAGTTAAGGGGGTTTTTTTTTTGCTTAAAAATTCTAGAAACATCAGTAGTTTGAATTTTTCAAGATATATTTAGTTAATAACCAACCCACCCACGATTTCGAGCCAAAACTTTGTTCTCATAACTTACATTTAAAACAAAAACAAATTTTAAAATATTGGGAAAAAGTCCTGGGGAATTTTTATTTATAATTCGGTGGAAAAAATTAATAAAAAGAACATTGATTTTTCACCATTACTTTATGAAATCTAAGTAATTTATTTAAATCGGTTTATAAATGATCGAGTTATAGACAAATAACTTTTTTCTCTTTAGAAATAATGGTTTTAACAAAATTTTCTCCGTACCAAATAAGCTGGAAGGCAAAAATATGCTCAGATATTTCTTATATATTCAAAATGTTTGCTGAAAATGAGGCTAATTGGTCTTATTTTTACGCGAGCACATACAAATGAACTCTAAAATATTTTGCCTCGACTTTTAGGAGTTTCTTTATAACTTACTGACTTTCCTTTAAATAAATACTTGGAAAACATCCGTATTGGAAGGCAAATAAAAAAAGCTTATTGAAAAGTCAGAAAAATTGCATTTTTAACACTATGGCGAAAAGTAAATAAGATTCGGTAAAGAAAAATATAGCACTCTTATATTTTTTTTTAAATACCTTTCCTCTTCATTGATTAAAATCCAGTTTTCAATAAAAACAGAAAGTAATATAAATACCTGTCTTTTGATATAAAAAAATATTTTTTGAGCCACGCCCTCTTTTCTAATCCCGACAACATTCTGTCGGATTTTGTGTCTTGATTAACAAGCTGCTTGTACCTACCTATATTGGATGCTTTGGCTAAGGACGTTCTCCAGACATTGTATCAATATTGTAGCAAATCTAGTTATTTGCACTCTTTAATGCGTTTACGCATTTGTCTTTCGCATCTTTCTATTTTTTTTTTCTTACGCAGATCATTACTATCTATTTTATTAAAATTTCGCAATTTTAAAATTTTTCAACATATTTTGACATTTCAATATGCATCATCTTTAATTTATTTTGTATTTTATTGGCTGTATTGCTTAATTTTCAAAAAAATTTGCGAAAGTGATAGAGAGTGCCAAGGTGGTATTAAGCTTTCGCATCGAAAAAGTATTCACATCTCAATAGACAGTAGCCCCAGCAGAAATGTTTAATGTCTTTGTAAGGGTGGTGCCGCGCCCACTTCTGCAATCCCGCCCATATTATTAGGCTGTGCATTGAAAATACAGCTGTGTGTACTAAATTTTGACATTTTTATCTTACCGTTCTTTAGTTAAAAAAAAAACTATTTTGTGCCTAGCCCACTTCTCCAATCCTACCCACATTTTGTAAGATGTTATCTATTGATAAACGGATATCGTTAAGTCACCCTCGTACCTCAATAGGACTCAAAAGGAATATCAGGCCTGTTCTAAAAATTACTTTAACTCAAAACACGTGATTTCAAATCAGATGTGCCTTTTAAAATCACACATTATTTTCAGAACAGATCCGTATATATACTTTATTGGGTCTAATATCAATATTGTAGAAAACACAACCGGAATGACAAATCATTTTTATTATACCCTTTTACTTTCGGTGAAGGGTAAATTAAAAATAAACCTTCGTATACACTAGTATACATAACGCTCGTTTACTTATATAGTGACAAAACTCAACAAAGTAAATTTTGGAGTTAGTGATGCAGAATTGTTCGCTGCTGATTTTTTATATTGTGTATAAAATTTATCTTTATATCTTTAGTACTATCCCCTTTCGAAGAGAATGTGTCGCTATTTTTTCTAAGTAGTTACAGCAGATTCAACACTTAAAACCTGTTTAACTCTAAATTAATTTTATTTTTTTTTTATATATAACTCTATTGAAGTGAATATGCGATATGTTCTCCTAGAGATTTCTTGTGTGTTATAGGGGAAAGTTTATAGTTTGTCTGGCATCCTCTATGATATATTGTACTGTTCGGCTTTACAAAAAAAAAAAAAAACCCATGATCAAAAACATACATATATATATTTACAACTTGTAACCGCAGCGGTAGTTCTTCATTTAATTAATTAAAAATCTGAAGTCAGAAATAGGAAAATTGTTGTTTTTTTCGATTAATATAATTCACAAATATTGTATGTATGTAATAAATATGCACCCACATACAAAATCGAGAAACAAAAAAAACTAACACTAAAACATAAATAACAACATAATAACTACCAGGCGATCAGCAGTTAGAGTAACAAGTATTTCAATGAAACTTTTAAATCAAAAACATTGTTTAAATGACGTCATTAAACTTAATTGCACCTTTTCTTTCATTTGATTTTGATTGAGTCACTCTCTCCAATATTGTGAAATTTTCTGTTACTTTGTTTTTGTACGCAAAATTGTAAATCAACAACAATAAACATGTAAGTATGTACCAATTTAAATAACCACAGTCGTACGTAGGTATGTTCTCAGTTATTGCATATGAGTGTTGTACTGCATTGTCAGGTTTTTTTTGTCAAAAATCGCCAAAATCTTCAAACCCTTTTTATTAGTTTTCAACAAGAAAATATATACTTTTTACTTTATTAAAAAAATATTTGCTTTATTAAATATTTTTTAATTTATTAAAAATATTTTTTATAAATCATAAAAAATAAATTTTTCCGAATCGCTTAAAGTCGCTAAAAATGAAAAACGTCGCCATGATATATACATACATAAGTATGTATTTTGTTTGATTACACTATGCTAGTTGAAAAAACAGACAAGCCGGGCACATAGCGTTTTAACATAATTCGGGTATGCTGAATCCAGTGGTGCCCACGGTTTTTTAAGATTGGCTCTGGTTTTCGAGATATACCGTTATTTCGAAAATTTAGGAGGTTGCACAACATATATTCGCGTAACTCAAAAACGGTTTAGTTTATTGAAATTACTAAAAAAAAACGAAATTCCGCAATAAAATTTCACTTAAGAAAAATAAAACTTTTTTTCTAATATGAGTAGTCGTACTGAAACAAAATTTTTTTTTTTTTGGAAAAAAAATTAATTTTTTTATAAAAATTTCGAAATTTTTGTTTTTTAAAAATTCATAGAAAATTAAAAAATGCAGCAAGGCTTCTAATTTTTTGCAGACATATGTATAAAAAACGAAGCTGCAAACAAAACAATCTGTTCGCAACTTTTAATTTTTTTCACAAAAGTCGACACATTTTAATTAATTTAAGAATTTCATAAAACGCCATATTTGTATGGGAGCACCCCTAAGGGATGGTGATAAAGGGAAAGTATAATTTGAGAAAATGTTAAGAACAAAAAATTAATCGAGGTCAGTCATACGTTTTATCCCCCTAGGGGCGACTCCTGGGCATTTATGGGACTTTTTCTTTAATATATTTCTACTCTGCATTGAACATTTTGTATGGAAGCCCCCTTAAGGAATGGAGATAGCGGGTGGGTATGTTATGTTATTTTATACGTCTGCAAAAAATTAGAAGCATAGCTGCATGTTCCAATTTCTTATGAATTTTTAAAAAACAAAAATTTCGAAATTTTGTTAAAAAAATTATTATTTTTTCCAAAAAAAAATTATGTTTCTAAAACGACTGCGGATATTAGAAAGAAATTTTACTTTTCTTAAAGGAAATTTGAGTTTTTTCAATTAGCTAAAGCGTTTTTCAGTTACGCGGACATAGGTTGTGCAACCTCCTACATTTTCGAAATAACGGTATATCTCGAAAACCAGAGCCAATCTTAAAAAACCGCGGGCACCACTGGATTCAGCTGGATTATGTTAAAACGCTAGGTGCCCAGCTTGTCACGAAAAAAAAGTGTCAATTTCTTGCACAGTGCTATTATTGAACACAAAAAAGGTACAACGTTTACAAAAAATAGTTTTTAAAGCAGAAAAAAAGAATGTTTGTGGTTATGTAGTACCTATTAAAAAAATTTAAATATAAGGGGTGGTCAACCCATAATGCACGATGTTAATTTTGAGTCGCATCTTTACGTCCAGTTTTTTTGCCCAACTTAGTTTAACATTTCTTTGTTTCAGTGTTTGACAAACTCATTGACCAGCGCGTTAAGATTGTTGAAGCCATTTGCGAATATTGACGTTCTAATCAAAATGCATTTCGTGCACATCGTGATTTTTTTTTTTGATCAGCAAAATCGAAATGTGCAACACCGTTTGGTGCAGTTTATGGGCTGGCGGCGTCAAGGGCCGAACTTCTTCGAAAATGAATTCGGCCAAGCACTTACCGAGAATAGCGTTCGCTATCGTCTTGTGACCACAAATTGAGGATATGGACCTGAGCGATATGTGATAACAACAGAATGGTGATACTTGCTACGCAGCAAACGAAACAATTGATGTTTTGCACGAGAAATTCAACAGCCATGTTATCTTATGTACGTCGTGGCGATGATAATTGGCCCCACGATCATGTGATTTGACACCGTTGGACTTCTTTCTTTGGGGATATTTAAAAGAAAAAGTGTACATCAATAAGCCAAGAACAATTCAAGAGATAAAGCATAAGATAATTCGGCACATTAATGAGATTGAACCTCAATTATGTCTAAGAGCTATTTAAAATATGGACCATCGGATGGAAGTATACCACCGAAGCCGCGGCGAGCATTTGGCCGTTATTTTGTTCACATATAATTGTTATAGATCATTCTATGATTATAAAAAATATTAAAGTAATTCTCTGAAAACATCGTGCGGTTTGGTTGGTCCACCATTTATTTGATATTATGTGTTACATTTTACTTTGTTTGAATTATCAGGAAAGGCTTTGTAAAGGTATAAATGTTTTAATGGACAATACAACTTGTTGCTTTAGAAAATTAAGTTTGGACTATATTATTACAAATGTTTTACAACGAAAAAAATTTCTTGCTATTTCATTTTTATGAAAATCTATGCTCTTAGTTTTGCGTGTCACAGTCCTTAGAATTCTCTCACAACACACGTGCAAAATAAATGATAAAAAGAGAAAAATGAGTTATTCCTTTCCAAATTGTGTTTTTGTTTTACCAAACTGGGTTATAAAGGGTGATTCATCGTAAGGTTTAATTTTCATGCTTCTCTGCAGATCACGCGTGACACAAATCAAACAGCTTTGTAATTTTTGTACAGTATCGTTTGCCAATTCCTCGTGGAAAGACTCGCACCATAACAGCGTCTCCAAATTGTTCAGCTGTACGGCGAAAATCAGCGTTATGTGAGAAATGTTTTTCGTGCGATTCAAGGAACTTACGGTACGCATGATCGACCTACTGAAACCACTTCTGCCAACACCATTCGCAAATTTGATTTCCAGTTACCGTAAGTGGATGATACTCGACCGGTTAGACCACATCCATCCACGAAGTGCAGTGAAAATAGCAGCTGCAGCTGAGAGTACGCGAAAACCGTGACGATTCGGTTCGTCGTCGTTTTCAGCATCTTGACTTGCCGTATTCAACAACTTGGCTTTTTTTGCGTAAGGCAACTTTAAAGCGTACAAAATTAAATTTGTGTAAGAATTTAAGCCAAGCGAGTATAATGTTCAGTTAATGGACTCTGGAAAAACACAATGAAAATCCGGTGTTTTATCGTGAAAGTTTGTTCAGTGAAGAACAACAAAATTTCTAGCTCAACGGATACTTTAATAAACAAAATTGAAGTATTTGGGCTGATGAACATCCCGAGGAGTACCAAGAGTCACCATAACATCCATTAAAAAGAACGGTATGTGAAATCATTGGTCCATATTTCTTCAAAAAATGAGGAAAATCAAAAAATTACGTCAATGGTAACCGTTATTGCACCATGTTCAAGGACTATGTGCTTCCTGAAATTTAAGCGAATGGTCTCGTTGAGCCCTGGTTTCAATAATACGGCGCTGTTGAGAAATAGTTTTAGTGAGCACTTCATTTTACGTTTTGCTACGGTAGATTGGCCACCTAGGTCGTTCCAAATCACACTTTTGGACTATTTTCTTTGGGGATATGTAAAGTTTTAAGTCTTCAGGAATAAGCCAGCTACGATTGACGCTTTGGAAGCCAACATTACTCATGTTATTCGCGAGATACCAGTCGCTATGCTCGAACGATTCGTCCAAAACTGGACCTTCCGAATGGACCAAATCAGACATAGTCATGACCAACATTTACATGATATCATATTTAAACAGTTAATGCCATAAGTTGTTTTTTTAATCGATAATAAAAATTTTAAGTTCATTTTCAAATTTATGTGTTTTATTTCACATTATAGAGCAAACCTCACGAAAAACCCCCAGGCAAATTAAAATTTTTGGCAAACTAACAAGACTAAGTATAGCATTTTAAAGCATTTGTTCACGATTCTATTTAATCTTGCGTACTTTGCTATATGTATCTGCCCAATGGTAAGTAAAATTACCACAAGGATAGTTCAAAATTTTAATGGAAGTAAATTAAGTTGAATTATGTACATAATAAAAGTAGCCGAAATGAGGGTTTAGAAACAGCTAGTACCAAACAAATTAAATTGTTTATATCATTTTTGTATTTGATTCAAAATAGGGTCTTTTTTGGAGCTAAGCAAAAATTCTTCCTAATCGCGAAAGGATAACAAAAAATAAATATCCTTCAATTCGTTTTTTTTTTCAAAGACATTAAGTTAAAGTAAAAACGAAACAAAAGTCAGTTATTTTTTATATGATAGGATACTTGACTAAAGTGCTGGTAAGTAAAATTGCAGGCTTGGCAATAATGGGGCAAACAAATTCAATTCAAATAATATCGATTACCACAATCCTCATTTCGATATGTGACGAAATTTCATTCGATAGGAAATTATGATCTGTGCACATGTTCTGTAACTCCCGCGGCCAGAAACTTTTCGATTGAAATGTGAGAAATGAAACAAAAATGCCATAAATTGAAACAAACAGCTGTTTTCTCACTTAACTGCGTCTGTCACATTGTTGGCGAGTAATAACTGTCACGTAAGGAAATTTCTCGTCAATATACTGAAAAAGTGTGTCTATAAAATTTTTGTGAGAAATTTCCCGCTTTGAACTGTAAAATAAACTCACTCGTAAAAACGGGGTGAGAAAAATTTTTAACACTAAAAAATAAATTAAAAATGCAAAATGCAATGCATATTAACACGGAAGAGATAAGTATTGACAGATATTTTCATTGTTTAATTATTTTGCTTTTAACATTTCTTAAAAATATACGAATGTTTTCAAAGCAATTTGTTCATCAATAAACATTAAAAACGCACTTTACATTTTTTGGTATTATTATTGGTTTTCGACACTTATTTAAGCATACCGATCGGCGTAGAATTACCTCCTGAATCGACCTAACGATGTCCGTTCATCCGGCTGGCTGTATACTTTTGTACTCAAATTACAGTTCACAATTTTAGAGACAATTTGATGAACTTTGGTACAAATTTTTAAATTTTTATAAGGACGAATAGCAGGAATCGGCCTTCATAAAGCCCCTATATAAACTAATTTCCAGAATAGAGTCTTCCATGGTTTATATGAAACCATCTTGTTTCTATTTCGATTGAACTTGGCCCAGAAATATTTTATTCCAACCTTAACCATTCAACCAAATTTTATTTGAACCGGTGGGTAAATTATAGACCGATCTTCACGAAATTTGGCAGTGTGATTTGTCGTCCTATAAAACTGTGACGTACTGAATTTCATAATGATAGCATTATTTATTACGGTTTTAGGCGTACTAAAAGGTTTTCCGGGAGTAGAGTTAATATGGGATCTAGTGCAAATTATGGACTGATCTTCAAAAAATTTTACACTGTGGTTGCCGGTCCTATTCAACTTTGACGTACCAAATTTTAGTATGATAGCGTCATTTATTACGGTTTAGGCGTACTAAACGGTTTTCCGGGAGTAGGGTTTATATGGGGCCTAGTGTAAATTATGGACTGATCTTCAAAAAATTTTACAGTGTGATTGCCGGTCCTATAAAACTGTGACATACCAAATTTTAGTATGATAGCGTTATTGATTACGGTTTTAGGCGCACTAAAATGTTTTACGCGAAAAGGGCTTATATGGACCTATCTTCACGAAATTTAACAGTATGATTTGCATAAAGCGAATTCGTACAAAGCGAATACGTGCAAAATTGTATATCATTCCGTGCATTATTTCACCATTTATGTTAGTTTTTGTAGCAAACTGATAAATTTTTTTAGAGTGGTGGTTCCATATTTTAGTTGATAGTACTGATTCTACTGAATCGATGTTGCTGGATTTCAATCCCAAACTGCTTAGGATAACTGCAAGCAGTTTGAGACTAAGTTTGTTCTTTTCTTTTGCGTTTTTCGAAGGTGAGTATTTTTTAACAGACGGATAAAGAGACGGACATGGCTAAATAAACTTAGAATTATTCGAGGAGCCAGAATATACGTTATGGGGTCTAAGATGTATTATAAAAAAGTTTCACAAACTTAGTATACCCTCATTCAACACTAGTGGTGGTGGAGAATGAGGAGGGTGGAGAAAGGGTAACAAACATTTATCGTAAAATGTTTAGTTAGAAACAATATTCACTTTAAATTAATTTATACATTTATAAGATTGTACTTTTAGGACAAAAAGCCATCTTATTAACCTCCTTGACTGCTTCAATAAATAAAGCAAAATTTTTGGAATTAACGGTTTATTCAATTTAAAAAGCGTTTTGTACTTGGAATGAAAATAATGCAGCTTTTGGCTTTTTTGTCCTTAAGTTTTATCTAACCAAATTTTAAATAAATTGATTACAAATAAAAGCAAACTTTTCCTAATAAACGCAAAACTAACCAGAAAACAATTTTCCTCTATCTTATCAATTACTTAAATTCACATCAAATAACTTTCGATTGAACAAAAAAGTGCACCAGAAAAAAGGATAAAGAAACCAAAAGATTTTTGTGTTTAACCACACAACAATTTGTTGTACATTTGCCAGCAAATGTAGAAAATTGTTATTTTCTACAGATTCTCCAAATACATAAAACCAAACAAGAGTAGAACACGAGAAAAGTTTACGTTACACGAGATTCTTGGGTACTTATGAAATGTAATTTTCAATGTGAAAATGATACAACAAACCGCAATACCTAAAAACCAATAATTAAAGGAACATGAAAGTTGTATTTAAGAAGAGTGCTTTTGAAAAAGGAAAGAAATTATATCAGGAATTTTTATTTTAGTCCTACTGCGAGTTTTAAATGTATGCTTAAGATTTTATCGAGTTTTCAGGCTAAGAAAAGTTCTTCTATTAATTGTAATCCATTAGAATGTTTGTTGGTAGAAAAGGAAAAAAAGACAGTTGTATTTTAGAATAATGTGTTCGAAAAAGTAAAGAAAATTGAAGAAAAGTGATCAAATATGAAGGAACGAAAATATTATTGATTTTTATGTTAGGCCTACTGTGACTCCTAAGTGTATGCTAGTTCCCTTATTAAGTTGCTTTCAAAATTTAGCCCTTCAGAATGTTTGTTGGTGGAAAAGAACATATCTAAGAAAAACTTTTCAAATTAACTGTACCATTCATGTATAACACACATGTTCATGTGTGTAAGTAAAACATACGGGTAATTCCATGTCAAATCGACCCTACCCCTTTAAACTTTAAAGAAATTTGGTAAGAAGATTCCTTTGATCCTATAAGGAATATACATACATATATCAACGAAAAAAATTAAAAAATTTTTTTTTCAAAAGTTATGTCATATTTAAAATGTCATAAATTCGCCGAATTAGTCGAATGTGTTGTGTTTATTTTTTCAATATCTCAAAAACTACTTCACATTTGTATGTCATTTTAAAGAGAATACTTGGGGCATAGCATACAACCAGTGTGACCAGATTTTTAAAATTTTTCGAGCTAAATCTGGCATTAGACAAGGCCAAAAAATGCTAAAAATGATTTTAAAAAATGCTAAAAATAATGCTAAAATTTTTTATAGCTTTTTGTTAAAAATTGATTACGAGTATGAGATTTAATTCGAAACTAAATACATTTAGTGACTTCTTTTTTGAAGAAATTGAAATAAATGGTTATATCTAAACAAGTGGGTAGATTTTAGTAACGCATCTGATAGATATAATATGTAGCACAGGTAGTTGAGATTAAATTTTAAATTGAAGGGGCTCGCAAACCCTTGATCATTGTAAAATTTAAACGATTTTCTATTCTACACAAAATGTTTTAGATCAATTTATTTCTTATTGTTTAAGAAGAGTTCAAGTTTAAAAACCATTATTTTTTTCAGCAGTTTAAAGCAAAAATTTTTTTACACATTTACACTATAGAATTTTTATCTAAATACAAAGTGAAATCTCTTTGTACTTTAATATCGTAATATCAAAGGGCAAATAATTTTTACAATCAACAGAATGAGGGAATTTCTAATATTCCCGTAACATAAGAATTATCCATTTTCATACCAAATTACATTTTGGGTACAACTATTTTTAATAAAAACTTATTGTAATTAAAAAAAATTTAAGTAAAATCAATAAAACAATTCGTCAACATTTTAAAATAATGCTAAAAATATTTTATAAAAATGCTAATTAAAATGCCAAGTGCTAAATGAAAATTTTGCAGCTAAATAAAAATTTGTAATGCTAAATTTAGCTGCAAAAATGCCAAAATGGCCACACTGCATACAACCGTATATGCCGACTCATAGTATAGTATATGCTGACTCTTTGACAGGTACATAATTTGAATGTCAGTGGTACCTAACTCATGTTTGGATTAGTAAGATATTTTTCAAATGTATTGCTGTATAAAACCACTTTCCCCACTAAACATAGTTGCATATTTATTTTGGGTGCCCCGGTAGGCTCGCTGGTAGTGAGCTAGTCTATCAGTACTGGGGTTGCGGGTTCGATTCCCGCCAGAGACTCTGGCCTCCTGCAGAAAAGCAAAAAGCTTCGCGGGATTTAGTGTAGGAATAATTAAAAAAAAAAAAAAATATAAACGTATAGAATGTGGCAACAATTTTTTTTTCTAAAATAAAATTTTCTTAGTTCAAAAAATTTTCAATTTATTTAATGCTGGCTGCATTTATAAACTTTTTAAAAAAATGTTTGTAAAATTTTGATTCTGCAATATCGGAAATAATATATAAATAATTTCTGATTTCAAATATTATTTTCATACCACAAAATGCTACTCTGCTAGCTTTAATAATATTAACAACAGAAACAAATTAGTGTCAAAAAAATGTATTTAAAAATTATTAGTTTGTGAAAAATAAAAATTATTAGTTATGTGTTTATGGCATAAAATTAAACATAAAGTTTTATATTGTGAAAAATTTTAATTTGAAAAATTTCAAATTTTGTTTTGTTTTTGTTGTTTTTATGTGTGTTGAATTCACAAAGAGCCTATATGTGTGAGGGGTGAACTAAAAAATTGAGAACGCTCTCTCGAGTTGGCATACTAGTTCTATACTATGACTTGGGGTATAAACAATATATTAAAAAAAAATTCTAAAGATATATAATATCTGCAATATATTTAACTTGAAAAATGGACTAAGTCAAAATCTTAATTTTTTTTTTTTGGGATTTTTTTTATATAATACGAGTACCTCAAACTGTTCTTTAAAAATTCTGAAACATTGAAGGAGGTGTTTTTTTTAAGATATGATTTTTTTTCTTTCGTAATCTTTAAAAAAATCATCTTAAAATAAATTTTTCATATTCTAATTTTGAGCAATAAGTATTTATTGAGTCTAGTATCCCAGGAAAAACTTTTTTAATTTTGAAAATAGGTCGTAGTTATTTCATACGTTACCTGGTAAGTAGTTGTTATTACAATTGTCATTATTCTGAAAACCTCAATAAGTACTTTTCACTACTATTATTTTCAGTTATGAATATTTGCTTACTAATAATCAGCTAAATAACTACTTATTAGTTGTGTTGTTTTCAGTACTGAATATTTACTTACTGGTAACTAGCTCCATAACTACTTATTAGGTCTATTTACTAGCGCCAATTTAAAAAGCTAGTTATTTTTTGGCTTCTAGTAAGTAAATTGTAAGTACGTACAATTCAACTTACTGGTAGTTAAATAATAAATAGATATTTTGTGACTTCTAGTAAGTGTATTGTAACTACTGAATTCTGTGGACAACTCGAACAAAAATAAGTAGTTATTCAGCCGAAAAATAAGTAGTGTTTATATTTCTCCAACATTACTTGCTAACTTACCAGGTAAGTAAAGTTTTTGCTGGGATGTTTGATTTAAGGTGTTTCAAAAAAAGTAGCGACATTGATAAAGTTTCTTTTGTTTATTTGTGGTGAATATGACATAACTTTTTTTTCGTTGATATATATGTTCCTTATATGATGAAAGGAACCTTCTCACCAAATTTCATTCAAATCGAAAAGGGCCGGGTCCCACTCTTGGTCGATTTGACATGGAATTACCCATACATATGTATATATGAATTTATGAACAAGTACTTCAATAAAGCAAATTTTGAAAGTTTTGTTGTTTAAACTTCTACTTCCAGTTCGAAATTTATTGAATTGCCATAGATTTTTGCGAAGAAATTTTCGTAAAAATTCAACTTGCATAGAAGATTCAAATATTACAGCTTTTTTCTTTTTTTTAAACTTTTAACAGCGATTGACAAAGATTTGCCAAAAAGTTGTTGCAAATAATATCAAAGAAAAACAACCAGAAAACTTTAAATAATATTATAAACTCAAACACGCCTTAAATTTGTTTAAATAAACAAAATTAAATTAGTTTTTTGTTTTTTCCTTCTTCAAATCTCGAACACACTCCTGCACATAAACACAAAACATTTCCAGAATTGTTGACAAAATGTAAGTCATTGTCATTACAAAAGTAATGAATGAAGTGTAGATGACTTTAAAGTGGCGCCAGTTTGAAAATAGTAAGTGGTATGTATGTGGATTTTTGTTGTTGTTTTTTGCATATTATTTTATAATCCAAAACATTCCTTTTGGAAATTTTTACATGGCTGACATTTTTTTCTTACATTTTTGTTTTTGCTTTGAGTGACTGACTGTCTAAATAACTAAATGACTCTCAATAACTGAGTAAGAGGAATATGACATCTTTTTTTCAAGGAATGCCAAAAAAAAAAAGTGAATTATAATTTTCTTTCGTTTCTTGGTTGGATATGAAAAATATCCACCGCAACCAGTAAAAATATTCCTGGCATTTTTTTTTGTACCGGTGACTATATATTTTTTATATTTTTAAATGGCACTAAGGATGCTTCAAAACTTGACATATAAATTTACCACCAAGTGTTAGTTTAATAAAGGTTACACCCTACATTGGGTAGAGTTTAGAGTGCCTGACAGTTAGTACCACAAATTAATCTACCACCTAAGTAAAAAAAAAAACAAAAAATCTATAAAATTAATAGGCCTTATTTATTTACATACCCAATAAAAATTTTTTCTTATTTTGCGAAGCACTAATGGTACATTTTAAAAAGTAAGCACACATTTATGCCCTACGAAATAAGACATACAGATATGCAACTACATAAGTGAACAAATTCTTAATAAATTAAAAAAAAAATATATATAAAATTTGAAGAGCCACGGCACTCCCTTACTACGAAGCAGGTTTGTAAGGGAGCATAATAAAGAATAACGGTAGCAAAAAATTTAGTGGGCAAAGCAGATCGTTGCATTCACCAAATTTTATATGTGCTGAATGAAGCGCTTTCTGTATCAAAAATGTATTGCTTCAAAGTGGGAACTCGCCATATAAAATTGATGGCTTCCGTAAGGGATATGGTAAGCGAAACTTTTACGTTTCTCCCTTACAAACCTGCTTCGTTGGAAGCTTCATTTTTTATTGGATATTTACATAAAAATGAATCGTGATTTGTTTAGGAACTTAAAACTTACAAACAACCGGAAACAATCGGATATTTCCCTTTGTGGTTTTGGTAAAATAAGTCAAAATTTTCAAGTTGGTTTGAACAATATAGATTTCTGTATATTAAGAGAACGGCAACAGCTAAAGTTTTTTAACTTGCTAATAAAATTGGTTTATCGAAAAGTAGGCGTATAGCAAAACATATTTCTTTATAACTGGAGAATTGTAGGCGCAAGATTGTCTACATCGAGCCCAAGTGCTTGGTTATTAATACACAACCATAAAAAAGGAGGTCTGACTGAAAAAGTGGGCGTGGTACCCTATGTGAAGAAATTTTCGACCTGTAAATTGCTGGGGAATGGTAGCAGGGATCTATATAAACCTGAAACACTGTATTATCTTAAGGCCCTGACCTAGGGCGGCATATTTTAAAGGGCGCCAAATTTTAAGGCAAAAGAATGTATGAATGCTTCAAATTATTAAATTGATTTGGTTAAGTTGAATTAAGTAGCAAGTCCACTACGCTAAATATACGTAAAAACAGCTAAATCCCTCTCACTGTTCAGAAGGTTTTTTAAACATAAATTGAATTTTAAACATAAATTTATATATAAATAAATTGGTGAAATTGGTCGTTAATAATAACACTGCGGAACAAAATTGAACTTTTTTTGTGCGGCCGGGAACTTTGTGTAATTTTTTTTTAATAATTTGAGGTCGCTGATTCCAAATCTAACCTTCATTTTTCTCTATCAGCTCCAGTTTTAGAGATATACCGTTATGTCCAAAATTAAGGTACTTTCAGCACATATATTGAAATAACATGAAAATGGTGCATCATATTCCCTTAAGAAAAAAAACCGAAATTCGCTAACAATATTATCTTTAAGACGTACTAACATTGTTTTAAATTTGGCCAGTATTTTCAGAGATATTGTTGAAGTTTTTATAAAAACAAATAAAAATTAAGGAAAAAAAAAATTTTTTTGTTCTTTAAAAATTCATAAAAAATAAATGTGCAACAAAACAAGAAACAAATTATGTGGATTTTCAAAGCAAGCAGTGATTTAATTGAACTTAATGGCACAAGGTTGTCGAAAAAATCAAAATTATGCTCCCTACACCCAGAGAAAAACTATGTTTGAATATGGTCATCTTCAACAAAACTATTTTTTAAGAAAATTGTGAACATATTATGCTAACATTTAACCATATTATTATCACCGACAACCATATTATGGTTAAATGTGTCCTCCATCAAGAAGGCACAACCATATTATGGTTGCCTCCGAACATGCTTTGATCAATAATAACTAAAATATGTTTAACACTTATAATAGCATGGTTGGTTTTCAATCATAGCTTTTTGCTCTTGGAGAAGAGGAAAATACTATTGTTAATTTAAAAACAAATTATTGTCATATTTAACCATCACATGTTTAGAGGCAACCATAATATGGTTGTAGCTTCTTGATGGAGATCACATTTAACCATAATATGGTTGTCGGTGATAATAATATGGTTAAATTTGAACATAATATGTTTAAAATTCTCTCTAAAAATAGTTTTGTTGGAGGTGACCATATTTAAACATGTTTTTTCTCTGCGTGTATGAAACTTAAATGAATCAGAGACTATACAACACTTTTTAGATCGTTGCTTAATATTTAGAAATTTCCGAAAAAAATATTTTGGCTGTATCGACTTAACTGAAGATCTCATTATCAAAATCCTAAACGGTGAATTTACTGGCTGGTATTATTTATTTGAATATATTATCAATGTTCTTCAATATCGAAAAGCTTTAATTGAAGAATTTAATTATTAGCAAAAATATAAATTATTAATTATTAGCAAAAATATAAATTATTTAATTTATATTAATAATAAATCATTCATTCGGCTGACGACATTTTTTTAAAGCTCTAATATTCTTTTTTCAATCATCTAATATAAGAAAAACAATTGTAAACTTTTTGTATCACTGATTTTTGAAATAAAGAACTAATTGATGCATTAAATTTAATCGTAGTAGGCAAGGGCGAGACATCGACCACACGATCTGAAGTCATTGGATTGCAACGAAAATAACGGTATCTAGAAACTGATTTTCTAGTTATTATTTAGAATGTAATTCAAGATCGTTTTAATGCCGCTAATAAAAAACTTTAGGGCTCTCACGTTAGTTAATCATCTGTTTCCCAAATGATGGTCCTCTAGGTTCATTTCTTCTGGATATGAAAAATAAACAATTTTCTGAATTGTAAGAAAAACGCAAAACTCTATCTGGAGTTCAAGATTATTATCAATATTATATTCGTCGCAGAAAACAAGCAAATTTTATTCAGGTAAATGAAATATTTATTATCCCATTTTGGACTCTCTGAGTGAATAGTTCTCCGAACGTAAAAACTCATACGGAAAACTTTTTGTGCACTTCAACTGTTTTGAACATTTATCAAAAAAAAAAAAAAAATTACAAATGAGTTCAAAATTCCAGCAAATAAGCTCGTCGAAGAAAAGATACTCATGATCTAGAAGATATATTTCATTAATGCTTTCATTTATTTTTTTGTTAGGACCAGCACTCAAAGGATGACCCCTACTAATGCATTGCATTGTGTTGGAAATAGGTAAATAGGTTATGGGAAGGAGGATAAAGGATAGAGTAGTGTTTGTGAACATTCGACTTGAACTTTTTCATGTTGAAAGTGAGAGGGAAGACTTCAGCTGGCAGGTTATTCCACAATCGACCACAAAAGAATGGGTTGTTGAGGAAAACCGTTATGAACAAACGTACGGGCTTCCGGAACCATATCCCTAATTTCATTAGAACACATATCATTCTAGTGACGAAAAAATAGGCAAATACAACCCACATTGCGACGGTGCCCAAGGGAGTCAGTAGAATTGGATACCCTTCTGTCACGAATGAGAACCTTTGCCCTCTTATTAGCAAATACAGAATATATGCGCTCTACACGAAAATCCGATATATGTAATTTACGGAATATTCGAGATATTTACCCCAATGTATGTGTAGCTTTACAAATATTTTAAAGTATTCCTGCTCAAAATGTGCAGCAGAAAATTCTTTTTTTAATGCAGGTTTGAAAATTAAATTGTAGTTTTTGCGCTAGCAAAATCCCGAATATTAAGTTAATGAAATAAACGCTACTCACACGTAAATGTTGCGAATACGTTAACGATGCGGTCGACTTCAATCGTTGGTAGTTAATAGAAATATGTAAACAAGTCATATGATGTTGAAATGTTTTTAAAAGAAAACTGAAAATCCGTCAAATTTTTTACCGATGATTATAAAAACGTTTCTCATATATTTTAGCTTTTACTGTTCGTGCGTTTTTTTTTTTATCAAAATTAAAACAAAAACGTTGTCTGTGTTGATAGAATGTTCGCTCTGTTAATTGACATAAGCAAACATAAAGTTCTTTAACATCTCAACGTTAAAACAGAGAAAAATTTTAATTTTATTAGGTTCTTTCGTAACTTTTATGTAAGAGTTCCTATTTATTCATTAGCTTTGTAAATGAAACGTAACGGCTGTTTCCTAACGTATACGTAAGAGTATCAAGGACATAATACTTCCGTTTATGGCTGGTAACAGTCAACGTGAAAACTTGGAAGAGGTCATGAACAATCAAAACTTTTTTAATATTTCTTATGAAAAAAAAGAATATATAGCGATTCACAAAATTCTCATACAGCCAACACCTTTCAACTAATTCTACCATTTTTATAAATTTGTTTTCGTTGAGACTATTTAACATTTAAAATATTTTTTACTGCTGCTTTAACTACCAATTTAGCACAAAAATGTACTCATTCATAAAGAAATTTAAGCAGCAGCATTGACAACATAACCAACAACAACAAACAAACAACTTTGAGAATGTTGTTTTCATATTTTGAATACAAATTGCTTTATTTGCTTACTCCCGCCCCGAAACAACGGACGCATCACAGTTTTTAAACTCCCCCTGTTTAAACCACAAAATTTTCCAAGCAGCAAAAAAAATATATGAACATTTTTGCATGCCAAATTGAAAATGACAAAATAGTACTGGTGTTCGTACAACAACTTGTGTCTTTTTAGATACAGATAAATAGATACACAGATATAAATACACACATTTACAATATACATGCATACACACATGTTAATATTTATGTACGTACGCAACTTTGATTTCAAAATGATGATTTCATTGTTGTTGTGGTTTGTTGTACATAAAAAAACGCGAATTTTTTCAGATTTTTATCAAATTGTTCCCCAGAGTATAAAAAAATTTCAAACCTTTTTAGACATATGCAAACATATTGGAACATTACATACCTTTGACGATGTTGCAGCAATAATAATGACAATAATTCCATCATAATACTTGTCATGTAAATAAATCTCTGCTCAGTTAATATGACATCTGATGTTAATTTTTTTTTTGTTGTTGTTGCTTATATGTATTTTGTAATGAAGTTGTTATTTTACCTATTGAAAAAAAGCGTAAGAATTATTTAAATATTGTGAAACTTCGTTTTTTATTTTGTAAATAATAAAAATGTTGAAATGTTTTTACGTAATTTTCTATATAAAAATAAGAAAAAACTTATGGGGTTTTCCGTCTTTCAACTGTCTCTTATAAAATCCACTTTCGAAAATTGTGTTTAAATTCTCGAATTTTAAAATATGTAACTATGGCTTTACTTCATTTCATCCATATCATAGCTATGGTTCGACCTAACCTCATTTAATTACGGTCACCAAATATTTAAAACCAAATTACAGAACAAAACCTAGTAAGAAATTATAGTCTGTTAAGCCCGACAAAGGCTAGACTACCCCACAATGACCTAATTAGAAGTTGGGGTCACGAGGAGGAGGAAGAGTAAACTGTTTGGTCGAAGAACCTTTGCAGACAATACGTGTCTCTCCAATATTGATTTCAAAACTCCTTTATTGTATCAACTGAGTGGCTGAGTGAGAATAGTAGTGGCCAGGTAACATATGAACCTTGGGAGACGGTGTGACATGCTAACACAACGGGAACTAATCAATGGACCCACGTGAGCTGTGCTTGAGTACGGCTGCCAATGGAACCTAAACCCGACAATATAATACTCTACACCACAGTATTTAAAAAGAAATTTTTGAGAGTCTACCCTATTTTGGACCCATGGGCAATCATGGACCCACCAGAACAAAATAATGTCATGAGGTTAAAGCTATTTTCACACCTATTAAATATTAGACGTCCTACACGTAACCGCTAGTTTTATGAAAAATTTATTTGCATTTGCCAAACGTTCGGTTAGATCAAACATCATATAACAGTTTCTAAATAACATTATACAATTATCTTCTTACAAATAAAGTTTAGTAAATAAATATAAATTGTTAAAAATAAAGCTTAAGTTTGATCAATTTACTGGTCACGCATTTTTGGATTTTTCCGTCAAATATTTGTTAGCTGTGGACATACCTTAAGATTCATGTAAAAGTTCTTTCTGCCGAATACTATTTAGATATCTTTCTATTTGAGACTTGTTTGGCTCTAAGTGATTAAAGGACGGAGGTTTATCTGTGACCTATGATTAATTTTTTACCTACCAGCACAAAAACTTAGCATGATATATTTGCTACCGTAAGAAATTTTATCGCCAATTTTTATGTCAATACCAACATTTGTAAGGAAGTTAAAATTTTGGTACTTGTTTGTATTTCTTTATTATTTTGTTGTTATTTACTTCAGAAACAACCAGTTATTAAATAAAACAGGTTAGAGTGCTATATTCGGCTGTGCCGAATCTTTGATACCCTCCACCGACAAGAGTGGGCTCTATATGATAAATACATATCGTTACCTAAAACGCAAACGGCTCTATCTAACATTTTGAAAATTTTACAGAAGAAGCAAAAACTATTTAATATGATATATTTATATATTGCATTAAACTGTTTATAATTAATTTTTCTTCTATTTTTCTTGTAAAACCTACCAGTTGTTTTGACAATTAGCAATGTTGCATATTATGCAAAATGTTAGTTAGTCCTTTTAGTATATTTCGCGTTTTCGTTTGTAGATAGGGCCTTTTGTTTTTGGTAAATAAAATCGCTCATTTTGGCCGAAAGATTCCAAATTTTTTTGTGGTCATTTAAGTTGATGCAATACATCAGAATCAATGAAGAAGTCGATTTTTAATTTTTGTTAGATAGGGCCTTTTGCGTTTAAGGTAACAATATATATATTATTAACTAATCTTCACAAAAATGAACGTCAGCATTCAAATTAGTTGCGGTTTAGACCTGAATTAAAATTTTGACCGCCAATAAGAAAATTTTATGCGTTTCTTGTTAGAACATTGAACTGGCTTGAGTAAAACATCATGATTCGTAAAAGTTTTACAGGTTGCAGAAGAAAAAAAATCATATCTTAAAAAAAAAACACCTGCTTTAAAGTTTCAGGATTTTTAAAGAACAGTTTGAGGAATTACATAAAAAAAATCAGCCAAAAAAAAATTAGGTTTCTGACTTAGTCCATTTTTAAAATTTAATATTTTGTAGATATAACATTTTCTAAAAAAAAATTTTTTTTTAATATATTGTTTGTAGCCTCAAGTATTCTCTTTAAAATGACATACAAATCATCTTCGTATATGCAGTAGTTTTTGAGATATTGAAAAAATAAACTCAACACATTCGGCTAATTCGGCGAAATTATGACAGTTTGAATATGACGTAACTTTTGCAAAAAAATTAAAAAAAATTTTTTTTCGTTAATAGAATAGGATGAAAGGAACCTTCATACCAAATTTCATTTAAATAGAAGGGGGTCGGGTCCCACTCTTGGTCGATTTGACATGGAATTACCCATACCTACTAAAATTAAACCTTAAAAACTAACGCGTACAAAAATGTTTCTACAAGAACTCGTCCAAAACCTCAAGAAAAACATTTCTCTGGAAAAACTGGTATTTCCATCGCTTTTAGCGTACAATTTCACTTTGGAAAGGAAATATTTAAAAAAAATTAAATCGGCCGATTTTATTTAATTTCCTATTTAGTAGTTTAATAGTCAAAAATACAAGATGAGAAAAAGTGAAAAAAATTAAATTTGGACGGCTCGAAAATGATTTTTTTGATGTATCGTAATGAATTTTTTTCCCCACCCTAGTGTCTATACATAGATATTTTAATTTTTTTTGTGTATACATTTTTTTGTAGATATTTTTAAATCACTTCTAAATACCTCCTTTTTGTAAAAAAAAAATATGATTTTATACCCCTTTTTTAATTTTTTAACGAACTTTTTCAACATAAATATTTAAGATATATTTTTTTAAAATACTGATAATGGCCACTACTCGTTTCGCCAGAAAAAATCATAAAAATATCTTGAAACCTTGACAATATTAAAAACGCCTTTTTTCACTTTCCTGACTTTAACAGTGTCCCAAAACTACAAATCTCAACTTCAAGTGTCTTGGAAATTCACAGTATAGTGGAGAGTTTTGTTGTCTTTCGACCTTCGTGCTTAGTTCCTAAAGCTACGGTCACACTTTTTTAGAGTTTATTAAAACCCGTAAAAATGTGAAGCTGCGGTTGCGGATTGAAAATGATTAAAACCGGTCGGTTTCGGTTCAGTTTTCGGTTTTTCTTACAAATCTTGCCTGTTATTATGTTTCACTGCTGCTCTGATAATTTGAAATGTTTCCAAGCTTCATATTTTAGTTCAGACATTTCTGAAATACAATTTGTAAAATAAAATAACTAAAAGCGGTTTAGTATGCTGCCAAATTTTATTAGTAACTAATATGGCGATTTCGATGCATATGCATGTTTTTTGTCGACAATTTTCATATAATTTCCATATTATAAAAACAAGTTCTTAAAAAACTTTATGAATACACAAAAAAAGTTCTGTTGGAGTTCAATATTTCGTCAAAAGATCCTTCTATTTTTAACCGATGCAGCACCTTCTCAGTACTTTTTTGTATGTTCAAGAATTTTTGAAACGCCTTGCCATTTTGCCCTGCTGTAATGTATAAACTTTTTATTTGAGAAGTGCGAGTGTTATGTATACTTTGTAATTTCTTTAAGCATAAATATATTTTTGAAGTAAAAGCTGAAAACCGAGGGTTTTTTGTCGGTTTTCGGTTTTTAGGCATTAAGAACCGCGGTTACGATTTCGGTTAAAACCGAACAGCAATCCCTACACTTATTAAACATTAGACAAAATAAGCATAACCACTTTTTTGATAATAGTTAGTGAGATTTTACATTGTCTTAATATCACAAAATAAAACAAATTATAGTGTTTGATGTAGCGAAAAACGGTTTTATGTATGATGTGGTATTATAAACAAAATAAATATAAAAATTAAAGTAAATTATAATGTAGTTTGCCTCTTATGCCCGTAATTTCTCTGGTCGTGTTCGTACCTAACAGTTATTTTTACTTATCCAGTAACACTTTTTTGTCAATTTCAACGTTAAATTGGCCCACGTGAATTAACTATCGAAAATCGATGGTTTAAAATACACTACACTTTACCCCGTAGGTATGAAATAGGTTTTAAAATACGTCACACAATAGATATCTATACACAGCTAGATATCTATATGTAAAAATTACGGGCATTGGTCCAGTTTTTTCGTCAAATATTTGACAAGTGTGATCGTAACTTAAGACTTCTTTAAATTCCTTAAATGCCAGCCCTTTGTGAATCGTTAGTGCAAACAACAAAACAGGTTGACTATTTCCACAATGGGCTTTATAGTTGAAAGTAATAGAATCGCACTACTGTTCTCAACAATACAGAAATGATGGTCACCGTAATTATAGACAGAAATTTATAGTTGCAGGCGTGTGTTTAATTGCAATACATTCAAAAAATTATTATTAAATAAAAATACTCAAGCTCGAGGTCTGTTGTATGTTCACAGAAAAAATTATTGAATTTCTCCAATCACCAAATTTGTTCTAAATTAATAATATCAAGCAAACAAGTTGTTGATTTTGCACCTATTACCAAAATGATTATATTGATTACTAAAAATTTTAAAATTTTGAGAAAATATTTTCAATAAATGTTATTTTTAATTTTAATTAAAAAAGTGATCAAAAAACTTTGCCATTTCCAACAATGTGTTAATTTATTTAAATAAATATTGACAATTCCCAACAACAATTCTATATGTTTAAATTATTTTGTTTTAAACGAAAAAAGTCAATTAAGAATTTTTGTTATTTAATTAAAATTTTAATTGAAAATTTATTTCAAAACAACTAAAATGTTAATTAAATCAAGATTAAATTTTTAATTTTCTTTCAACTAAAAATATAATTGACTCAATTATCACATTTATTAAATTTAAATAATTTTTAAAGAATGTTTTAATTGATAAAACACTTTTTTCTGTGTAAAATTTTCTTTATTTGTTTCCAATATTTCGATATTCTTTGAATATCATCATCAGGGAATGTTGAATTAAAATTTACATTAACTACAAAAAAGGAGTAATAGCACTTCACGTTTTTTACATACACCCAGAGAAAAACTATGTTTAAATATGGTCACCTCGAACAAAGCTATTTTTAAAGAAAATTGTAATAATATTATGGTTAAATTTAACCATATTATTATCACCGACAACCATATTATGGTTAAATGTGTCCTCCATCAAGAAGCCACAACCATATTATGGTTGCCTCTAAACATGTTATGGTTAAATATGACACTAATTTGTTTTTAAATTAACAATAGTATTTGCCTCTTCTCCAAGAGCAACAAGCTATGGTTGAAAACCAACCATGCTATTAGAAGTGTTGAACATATTTTAGTTATTATTGACCAAAACATGTTCGGAGGCAACCATAATATGGTTGTGGCTTCTTGATGGAGGACACATTTAATCATAATATGGTTGTCGGTGATAATAATATGGTTAAATTTAACCATAATATGCTTACAATTTTCTTTAAAAATAGTTTTGTTGGAGGTGATCATATTTAAAAATGTTTTTTCTCTGCGTGTACAACAGAAAATTTTAAATAAAACAGACCTAGAGCTTGAGTATTTTCATTTAATATTGAATTTTAAAGGTCGAATAAAAATATAACTTAAGGAAAAAATTATTATTATTATTAATTATTTTTTTTAATACCAGCATATTAAACATTTTTTGTTCTAATCTGAAGTGGCATAGCGAAACAGTTCTGCAGGACTACGGTTAAAAGACACTAATCAATTTTAAAAACGGTAAATATATAAATTTTGATAATATTAGCTAGACCTTTAGTATTTTCATAAATTTTCCAGGTCAGATGTGTTTAAAAGACAATTTAAACTTAACTTATTCAAAATAATATTGCTCTACATAAACCGATAGCAGAAAAATATCTAATATAAATAAATAAAAGAAATGTTTATATTTATATTTAAAATTTATGAATTTAGAACGAAAAAATATGTATGTATATAAAAATCAGACGCCACATGAGTGTGTTTGGTGCTGACAGATTCTAAGCTTTGAACAATAGAAGGGCAGCAACAACAGCAAAAAAGGACAATCTAAAGCCACACATCAATAGAGGCTCATGTGTAGGTTTAAAAAAAAAGTAATGTATGAATGGATGCATAAATGAATGAATGCTTTTGTATGATTTTTGTCTTTTTTGTCATATTTAACCGTGTGTTTTTATATGGTTATTGTTCACATATGATGATAATATTTGCTGAGTGTTCACTTTTTTCTCTCTCGTCATTGTTATGGCTGTGATGAAGGTATCCAATACAAAAGGATTTATGTATGGGTTGTTAGACTTTTGGTATGCTACTTTTTGAGCTGGTGACTTTGATTGGTTTAGAGGGTTGGTGTAAGGAATATGAAATTGATTGATTATTTTTTTCCAAGGAAGTTAGTTGGAAGGACAATCAAAAAAAAAAATAATTTTTACATAAAAAGCAAGTTCTAATGGCTCACAAAAGCAAGTTCACAGCTTTGTACTGCGGCATGGATCCAACATATCAATATATTAATATCAACCTTTTTTAACTTTTTCTATCAGAACTAAATCTTCTGAATACACAGCTTTCTCTGTTTGCTAACAACTTCTTAGTACTTCCGCAGTAAAACTCAGTATATCCAATGAATTAAAGGTCGAGCAAGTTCGTAATCAGTTAAAATACCTTAAATTTTGCAGTAAATATCATAACAAAGCCTTTTTTTGTTTCGTAAAATGCTGTGTCTGGACTTAGCCATGCTTAGAGCAATGGCAGCCAATTAACAGAACAATTATACAATTAATATTATATTCTTACGCTCTTTCATTTATTCGACAATGCGACTTATCTAGCGAACAGTTTGAATTCATAATTAAGCAATTCTCAAAGTGTTATTTTGTGTCATATTGGTTGTATTTACTCTATTTTTATTATTGTCATATTCATAAAATTATAGCATATATAGCATTTTCAGTTTAAATAAAACTTTTTTGAAATAAAACGAAACCTTTTGGGATATTCCCAAAAGCATGCATAAAAAACTGATCTGGCAAATTGTTTTTATTTTGATTTCTTGCGAAAACAATAAAAGCACTTTGTTTTTGTTTTAAATATCTTTACCCCTTACAACTACAATTAATGTTGGGAGAGTCCCAAATAATTGTAGTGGGAAATATAAGAAAAGATAAACTCATCACTGATTTATTGTTTGGTATTTTGTTTAAGCTTTGATATCGTTGCAAAGAAGACTTTTTGAGTGTTTGTAGGTAATTCTCATTATTTAGGAGAACGTTTCCTGATTATCTGGCCTAAGCAACCAGTGAAATGCGCATAGGAACAGCTTATCCTCCAACAATAAAGTTCAGTATTTTTTATCAGTTATTAAAAAAGGGAATTAAGCACAACAAACAAAATCTTTTAATAAAACGAAACCTTTTTGAAATTAAACGAAACCTTTTTCAGAATAAACGAAACTTTATTCAAAATAAATGAAACTTTATTTAAATACAGTTAAACATTTTTGAAATTAAATTAAACCATTTTTAAAATCGTGTAGGGAGCTCATGTTGTTTTACCAACCGTAAGGAGAAAGAACATGACTCTAATTGCTACGACGGATAGTTCTGGCATTGCTAAGCATAAAGTTTTTTCTGTTTCCACTGTAAATTCGGCCCGTTTCCAAGTATTTCTCCTTGAGCTCTTAAATAAAATTGGAAGCAGCACAAGGCTACAAAACTCATTTTTTATTACGGATAATGCCAGAATCCATAAATCCCAAGTAATATGACATGGTTGATAAGGTGAATGTACATTCAAATTTTACCACCTTATTCTCCTATGTTAGACCCGATAGAGAATACATTTTCAAATTTCATGCCCAATCAGTATTAAGCTATTTTACCACTGATCGTAATATAGTAAGTGTCGCCTAAAGCTGCGAGAGAACAAGCTCTTCATTAATCAGTAGTGAAAAGTTATACAAAAAACAAATTCACTACCAAATTTTAAAAATGGTTTAATTTATATAAAATGGTTTCGTTTAATTTCAAAAAGGTTTCGTTTTATTTGAAAAAAGTTTTATTTAGACTGAAAATTCTATACAATCAATATGACACAGTCGCGTACTGTGGCTTGCCTAAATAATGTACGAAAAATATTTGTTTGTTAATAACGCATTTGGTAACTTACAATGTCTTTTATGTTATCAAATATTTAAGGATAAAAGGGAGAGAGTCACTAAAATGCTTTTTATAGTTATATAAATAATTTTGAAATGGCACTGAAAATACTTCGAAGCGAATATAATGCTCCAGAGAAAATTAAAGTCATAGAGTTTTGGAAAAATTTGGATAAATTTTTATATCCTGAACTTAAAAAACAATTCTTAAAAATTATTATCGTTTTTTTCCATATGTTTATCTCTGTGAGCAAATATTTTCGTACATAAAATTCATTTGCAATAAGCCTAATTCGTCACATTTTATTGATAAGAAACTATCATAAGAGTATTAATACAGCGAGAGCTGTGGGGAGCTTTAGAGTTTCTTGCATTGTGTTTTGTTTAAAATTGTTATTGTTTAAAAAACGAAATTTTTAAACAAGAAACATTTAGAAAAGAGATCTGAAAATTCTTTAGTAAATAGCAGGGCTGTGGAGTCGCTGAAATTTTTTAAGTCCGACTCTGCCTCCGACTCCAACTCCTTCTCTAACGTTAATGCCTAATGTATATGAGACTGGTCCTTATTCGACTTTAAACTCTTTTTTAATGCAGCACCTTTTAACTGGCTAAATATAGCATGGAAATGATTTTGTAAAAATTTCAAATCGGTATTTTAGTTCAAACACGTGCCGCAGTTAGCTTTAATATAGTTATTTACATATGTAAAGTAGACTGGTTCTTTTTTTATGACTTCAACTTTTTTAAAGCAGACCATCTTAAAGTTTTTTAATTTTGGAAAATATTAGAATTTTTTTTTAAAATATTTTATGCCGAATAATTTTGGAGTCGGAGTCGCGAGTTTTTGTGGGTACTTCGACTCCAACTCCAACTCCGCTACAAAAACCTCAACTCCGACTCTAAAACTCCGCAACCTTGGTCAATACTCCACAATAACAGAAGCGACCATATTGTTCGAGGGATAAGTATTTTTGTACCAGTGTTGATAAAATTCCCAATTGGAGCAATCCGTTGTTATGCCCTCTCCCACCGCACCCAATTGCTTACGTTTATTTTTGATGCATCTATCTAAACTTAAACAGTTTATAAGGTAAGTGAGACTCTAATAAAAACAATCAAAGGAATCATAAACACAATAGTAGTACAAAAGATTCCATCCTGTAAAAGGAACGAACCATTACCGTTTTCTTAGGGTTGTTATTAGTTGTAGTTTAGCTTTTTTTAATGGCTAGAGCACTCAACGTTCGACTTTGCTTAATATTTAACTCTTAAAATATATATTTGAGCTTATTTTTTTATATTTAGAAAAATCAACGTGTCCGGAACAGAGTTAAGGTTTTGTGTGGTATAAATATTTAAAAAACTTTTTATATGTATTCGGAAAAATCTGTACATATTTTGTTTAACAATCAAAATCATTTATGTTTAAAAATTGATAACAATAAAAAAGAAGGTATAGAAATTTAAAGTTAAACAAATAAAATGGTCAGTATAAAAGCATTAAAATGTTCAAGTCTAAAGGATTTAAATTGCTTATTTCCAAAGTGTTTGTATGTATATGTAAACAAGTATGTGTAACAGCAGTATTAGATGACAAGTTACGTTTAATTTTAGCTTTTTTAATAATAAAACATTATTTCCTGCTTAAATCCCCTACAGATGACTGATTGCATTTGTATGGCAGTATTAAATAAAACCTACACACGTACATACACACACACATACATTGAAACACAGCTTTCATATACCATCATCAGTGTATAAGAAAAAGTTCATCAATCATTTTGAGTGACTGGCTGTATATTTAACTGTCTGTTTCTGCCTGTCTTGTCTGTCTTTGTGTTTATTTTTCCCTTTGCTTTCGTCCTGTTTTTCCATTTATTTAAGGCAAAAACTACTCGTACCTTTAACTTTTGTAATTTGCCACTTTGTTGGCAGAAGGTTAAAATAAAATAAAACAAAGAAAACTTTTCATTTCACTTCTAGACAAATGTCTTCACACACATTCATTCCAATAACAAAATACACTATTAAGTAAATTTATTTTATGATTAATATCTCAACTACAACGAGTACATAAATTAAAGCCAAATCAATTTTGTATTAAAGTTTTGTGCAAGTTTACGTATCTATTGAAAGGAAAATTAATATTACAAGTACAATTTTTATAAACTTCACACTCGTTTTGTTGTATGCGAGTTGTAAAAAGTTTGTCTAGTGCAAACAAATTAACTAAAAGTGCTTGATATAGAGATTTAGTTTAGGGATTACATTAAAACACTTTTCGATAATGTGCATACATACCTTTTTGGAAGTAACAAAATGAAGGAAAGTTTTTAAAGTACAGTGGGTCAAAAAAAGTATTTATGTTTAAGTAGCCTTACAGATCACACGCAGACCACAATCCAGTAAGTACATCCCCTATATCACATTTCTACATCAATATTTTAAACAAATACATATCAGAAATTCTGCAAGGCAAGAGATGTTTAAAGTATTTTCAAAAAACACATTTTAAACAAATATCAAAGTATTTAAAAGTATTTTTATAAAAAACTGAGCAAAATCTATACATATTTACGTAAAACAATTAATGTAACGATTTCTGTTTAATGGCGTTTTCTTTTCTACAAAATAATGTGATATTTTATTTAAAAAATGTATTTTGGAAGGGAAGCATATTTCATTCCAAAATTTTCACTCTTATTTATGGCATAAGGCAAATACACTTTTCGCCCCCGAATAAATCGAAATTCGCAAAAATTTGCTAACAGCTGCATGATAGCAAAGTCTAGTATTTATTAAAAAATCGTTAATGCCATAAAGAATCAGAAAACTTACAGGAAAAAATCGCTTCTATCGCGAACAACCCCCTAAATTTATTTGAAATCGATAAATCTGTTAGAAAACAAAATGTCTGAAAATAACATAAAAAGCTCTAAAAAATTAGCTACGTGGCCAGATCAATAAGCTCTTGACTTTTTGAATGAAACACAGTTTTTTTTACAAAAAAAATTTATTTTTCAACATAATCACCTTTTAACTCAATACACTTAGTCAAACGTTTCTTGAATTTGTGTATCCCTTCCAAAAAATAGGATTTTTCGAGGTCCATAAAAAAGGCATTTGTTTGACCAATAATTTCATCGTTGGAACTAAATCTCTTTCCACCGAGCCCTTTCTTTAGGTTCGGAAATAGGAAATAGTCACTGGGGGCTAAATCCGAAGAATATGGCGGATGAGGTACTAATTCGTAGCCCAAGTCTTGTAATTTTGACATTGAGACTGCACACGTGTGCACCCGTGCATTATTGATGAAAAATAACTGACAGTAGTCTATTAACAGGTGGTACTTGAAGGGAGCAGTGTTGCATTTGATATAACTACGAGGGAAGTCCGAAAAGTCACGGCCCTCGTATAATGATGAAAAACAATTTTTTTTTTCAGTTGGTAAAAACAGGGCATTTCACATTTTCATAACTGGGGTTTTGCTCTCGACAAATAACAAATATCACAATTACAGGGTTGGCCAGACATTTTATACATGCACCTTTTCATTAGGCGATTTTTTTTTTGTAGAAAAGAAAACACCATAACTTTAAACACTATTTAACTGGTTTTACCAATATATCACATTTTGCTAGACCGACTTCTCTATCAAACAAATAGGATAATTAATGGTAAATTAATTAAAGAAAACCTGTGTAAGTCAATTCTTCATTGATAAAAACTATTTTATCTTAATGGAATGACTATGAAATTGTTATTTGCTGAAAAAAGTGGTGCAGTGCAACTTTTTAGTTTAACATTTTCTAAAATGTGTTGCTAAAAACTCAAATTAAATCAAACAAATCAAGTAAAGTTGTAAGTAAGAAAGTATAGTCGGTGAAGTCCGCCGAAATTATATCCCTACTGAGTCCTATTTTGGAACCATGGACAATCAAAACAAACTTATGCTCTGAGACCAGAATTCAAATAATAGTTTTTTGTGTTGAATATTATCTAGATATCTACATACATACATGTATATATTAAACTTTTTCGCCTTTAACCTTGGATGGTTACTGTTCGTCGAATCGACGAAGCTCATTTACACTTTATTATACAACTTTTTTATTCTAATAACCCTCTTTATTTCAACAACGTTAGCTGATGACAAAATCTTTAAAAAAATAAAAACTTTTCAAATACAAAAATGAATAAAAATTCGTATCAAATTTTGTAAGAGAAGGTTTTTTTTTTTTTTGCTTTATTTAATTTAATTTTTTAATAAAATGCCTAACAAAAAAACTTTTTGTTGATTTATTTCTTTAAAAGTCGTTTTTCACTAGATTTTTTTTATTAATTAGTTTGTCGATTGGACAAAGAGTAACTTTATTGTACTAAAATGAAGAGGTTAAGTGATTTTGGACCAACCAGCAAAAAATTTTGAAATGACATAGTAACTGTTATAAAGGTTATCGTTGCCAAATACTAGGGTATTCATTCGGTTAACCGTTAATCGGTTAACCAATTACTTACTACCCGATTAACTGATCGGTTAATTTAAAATTGGCTATTTTCGATTAACGATTAAACCGATTAATTTCAGTCGATTAGCCGGATAACCGATATAACACAATTTTTAAAATTTTGTAGTATTATTAAATATTTTTTGTGTTTTTAATTATTTGTTTCGTCAAATATACAAAAGGTATGTGTAAGAAGGTGTTCAGTGATCTTTATTTTAAATAACCCAGCTAGCATTTGGGTGATAATTTTTTGTAAAAATAACCTAAATGAGCCTTTTCAGATTACTTTTGAGATTACAAACTGATTTATCACTTGAATGATTGAAAATGGATTCATTCATATATTCTAATAATGATTTCTAAAGATAAAACTGATTAATCACTAGATCGATTAAAAAAGGATTCACATAATATTCATACATATGATCAAAAAGGGATCAGCAAATTGTATCACAAATAATTTTTTTTAGATGGTTCATCGGTGGGGTACCATTTTCTCACAACGAGAGTATCATATATGATCGAAAAATTAGCTCATGTGCGGTTATTTTGCTCTAGAAGCTGATTCCCATAAGACTCGATTATGATACAAAATGCTAGCTGGGAAGAGTTTGCTGTCAACAGCTTTTTGTTTCACGTACTTTTTGTATGTATGAGTTTTGTTATTTGTTTCTTCTCATATCTTCTCATATCAATCTTTTAACAGAATTAGCCGAAACAATTAGAAGTGCTAAAAATTTAAAAAAATTAAAACAGGACTCTAATGGCATAATGGAAGATTTTATGTATTTAGAGAAATCCAGGAAAAGGACTGAGAAATTAGATATTCTGTATTATGGGTTGCTTTCGATTTCTCCAACACCAACGACAAGTGAAAGAATCCAATTAAAAATTTATCAAAACTAAGAGGAGAAGAATCGCTTAAATCCTAAACATTTAGACCAAATTATTTGTCTAAAAGATTATTTTATAAGAACTATTGAAATAACTCACAGTTATTTTTCAATTAATACATAAGACTTATGTATTAATTCATAAATATGTACTCGTATTACATATTTATGAGTATTTTTTTTTTGTTTGCCCGTTTTTTATGTTTCCTATGTTATTGTTTTATTTTACTAATAAACTCCAAATAATAAATAATTGATGCATTTTTATATATCGAAATAACTTAATAAAAAAAAACTTAATCAATCGGTTAACCGATAAATAACAAAATTAACCGATTATTAACCGATTTAACCAAAACCTCGGTTAATTAATCGAGCGATTAACCGATTGAAGCAAGAGCCCGATTAAATAAATACCCTACCAAATACAGCAAGACCAATATTTTAAAGCAGTAATGTCCTTAAAAGCTTTTTCGGGTGTGGAATTTGCCTGGACGCTCCCCCGGAGGGGTATAAACATATATTCATATGTTTGGTGTTTCATCCTCTGGGGCAGAATCGGCTGCAGTCAATAGCTGGGATTGGAAAAAAATCTTGAATTGACATATCTCATGAGATCTTGTGATCGCAGCTGACCTGATGTCCTCTCTGGTGTCACGGGACTCAGTATACCCCGTTGACACTGCACCGGATTGACTATTGGTTTAGGCGTCCGTTAGTATGCTTCCTGCGGGAAATACGTTATGTTTCTCAGGGGATTGTATTTACGAAAGTTTCGCCTGTCCGCTCGCAGGACACTTTCGGGTATCACATGGGTATCACAAAATGACACTACAGTGCTAATTTTCACCACCTGTGGGGACTTCCGACCTGAGGGATGGTTAACACTTGAGTGCTGTTTCCACTCAACAGCAACGGAAGTTAGATAGCTCCAGATGCTAAGGGCGAGTGTTTAATTTTGCCGATTATGCACTCAAATTGCCACCTCGGCGTGATGGTGCCTCTCACACTCGGGAGCGGTTGTTAAATGCATTGTTTATCACCAATGTGGTTGAGATCCACAATGAAATAAGGCCATATGTACCGATTTCATAAAGATTTGTCAAAATAATTTTGGTTGTAGTAAATTCTTTCTGGGTCAAATTTAGTGGTTTATATACACAGAAAAAAATTTTAAATTTCTCCAGTCACCAAATTTATACCAAATTCTTAATATCAAGCAAACAATTTATTGATTTTGCACCTATTACCAAAATGATTATATTGATTACAAAAAATTGTAAAATTGTAAATATTTTTTTTCAATAAATTATATTTTTAATTTTAATTAAAAAAAATTATCAAAAAACTTTGCCATTTCACTCAATGTGTTAATTTATTTAAATAAATATTGACAATTACCAACAGCAATTCTACATTAATTAATTCATTTATTAATGATGTGCTAATAGTCCCAATTTTTGAATGAAAACACTGAAATTTATTGTTGTGGGAAAGGTAGTTTCTATGCGCATTTCGCTGGTTGCTTAGGCCAGCTCGTCAGGAAACTTTTTCGAAATACTTTAGATATATTATATAAGTAAGACCATTAAGTGAATAAGAATTTTAAACGCTCAGCTCTTACTTGTAACAATATCAAAGCTTCAACAAAGACACAACAATAAACCGTCAATTTTTCTTTCTTACATTCCCCTACAATTGGCTGGTTTTTTTCCAACACGAATTGTAGTTGCAAGAGGATAGAAAGAAAAAACAAAATAAAAAAAAAAAAATTCTACATGTTTAACTACATGGCCCACAATGTCGACAAGAACATTTCTTTCTTCTATATATATTGAAAACAAAAACAAATTTGAGTTTCTTATTATTGTTTTCAATATAAAAATGCGCCTTGAACGTTAGCCGGACGGATGGATATTGTTAAATGTAAAGAAAGTGATTTTGTGTAGATCGGTATACCAAAGAGTCTTTAACCAATATTTGTATGTGCACAAAGGCAAACTTTTTTGCATACTTTAAAAGTAAAGGGTGATTCAAAGGGTGAGTTTTGATTTGCAATATGGTTTTAAACGCGTTACTCATATCAAACTGCTTTGTCATTTTTGTTCAGTATCGTTTGGTAAGTAATCGTGGAAAGACTCTCATCGCAACAGCGTCTCCAAATTTTTAAGCTCAAACTCAATGAAAAGTTAGTGTATTATCGTGAATGAAAAACATTAATTGCTTAATGGGTACGGTAATAAACAAAATCGTCGTGTTTGGGCTAATGAGCAACCCGAACAGTACCAAGAGCTTCCATCACATCCATTAAAATCAACGGTATGGTGTGATTTATCATTGGTCCATATTTCTTCAAAAATTAGCAAAATCAAAATGTTACCGTCAATGGTGACCATGTATGTGCTTCCTGAAATTCAAGCGCATGGTCTCTGTGAGCTCTGGTTTCAACAAGACGGCGCTATGAAAGAATGATCTTGTTGAGATTTTACTTATTCTCAAACACAGTATAAGCCCCTAATAAAATATTTTTGTAAATTGTATACCCTTTGCCCAGTAATTGTGTTATCAGATTTTAAAAACTTTCTATCTTCTTAAAAAAAAATCGACATCTTGTAGAAAATTATGATCTTTTTCTTGTAATAACTAACAGGAGCCCACTGTATAAAATTTACTAAAACCCATATTCATATAAAAAAAATCCACTTAAAAATAACATTAAGTAAAAATTTGCCAAGCACTTTAGAATTAACCAACACATTTAACCACAAATTCTATAAACCAGCACATACACGTATCGTATGGTAAGTACGACCTCTACCTCTAAAGACACCAGGAAAAGTTTAACTGATCCCCCGATAAGTGCTGACATAGGTACGACACTTTATTTTTACTAGATAATACCACCAACTAGTTGCAAAAAAAAATTTAACTAAAAGTGGAAAAAAATAAAATGTGCAAAACTTATCAGTCTCCAAAGTCCTCCACCCTCTGAACCTCATCAGCTAAGCATAGCTCCAGATGAATTTGCGTATTTTTTTGTCCCACAATTTACATTTAATGTATAAGTAAGTAAATGCTAGTTTGGATGAATGTGTACTCAACTTTTACCTCTAATTGAAACATTAAATTTCATATCACGTACACGGTGTTAGACAATGAGCCACCACACATAAAATCAACAGAGTTCTTGAAGCTTCTTTCTATCCCAGCTATAAGCATGACATCATCTCTCCGACACCAACCAACAGTAGACAAACACATCGTTCAAGTATCAGTAACAACAATCAGTAGCAACTACATCATTGCAAGCAGCACAAGGACTTCATATACAAAAAAATTTACTAAAGTTACTTAAACTTCAACACGGCTAAAAGTTTACCTAGCACTTTTTCGTTACATAAAGAATAAATGTAGGGATAGAAGGCAGAAAAGGTGCCCCAAATATTATACGAATATATTTATGTATACGATACCACACCTATACTTGCACAACTGTGTGCTATACGTGAATGTGTTGTAAGCCACATAATCTATTAAATGTTGAATATAAAGTGATTATCTCGACAATTTTTATTCTCTGCTTTTCGTTACATATTGAAGTGGATCCTTTCTTTTTGGTTTGCATTAGTTAAGGGTACAAGTATCATACAACCTGTAATATTAGAGGGATAAAAGGTAAAATTAAGTTAAGTCTCATTATTCTGTTAAATGAATATAAAGTGTTTAAGGAAATGCCAAATTAAGTGTTGAAGTATGTTTTAACATGTTGTTAAATAATTTTCAAAAACGTAAAGCGAATATATTATGTCCTCGAAATATATAAGGTTATTTGTAATTGTAAAAAAAAAATTAAAATTTTAAATCTACGAATACAAACATTTTTTTCATAATTTATTTCTTGAAGCTTCATATGTATGTACGAAATAATAACTAATCTGCTCTTAAGTGGGGAGCAGAAGAGTCGCTGTAGTACAACATTACGAATAGCGCTGCAAGCTGTGAAAAATTAAAAATGCTGTTTCAAAGTAGTACCAGAACATAATATGAAGTTGTAGTAGTCGTTGCAGTTGAAATTTTTAACTTTTTTGCGCTACAGATCATTCGTCATATTCAGCTGCTATAACAACTACTTTATTCTGTTCCAGGCCTTACTCTAATTCTTAAGTTTGCATCCCGTCATTGTCGGAAAAAAAATCACTTAGGCATGGTTCCCATTCACAGAGGTGTTTAGCGCTCTTCTAATCGGATAAGTGCTGCAGTATCTCTTCTCCTTAGGCGAATATGACTAACTCAAGCGTTATTGCATGTTCGAGTTTTCTAGGTACAAGGAAGCGGAGAATTTTATTTTCGTGCCTTTGGCGAAGCCGCTGTGTTTTTTACCATAAAGGAGAAAATCCTTCGGCATGGCTAAAGGCCGGCGATGCAGAGAATTTTTTTCTGGATTTTAAAATTTGAGATTTTGAAATTCGGGATTTTAAGTTTCAGGTATATGACCCCAACAAAAATAAGTATGTATATTTAAAACTACTTTGTAAGAATTATTAAATAAAAATTTTAAAATAAAATTATTTTTCGGGTCTTTTTGGATATCCATTTTGTCTGGGAGTTTTTTCATTCTTTCTGTGCCTTATTTCATTACTTTTCGATGGACTGTTTTTGGGGGTTATTTCACTAATTTCTTTAGGAGTTATTTCATAATGAATTATCGGCCAAAAGTTGGGATTTATTTAATTTGTGATTTGGGAATAATTTAATTTTTTTATTATTTATTTCTTTTTTCAGGTTGGGACTTATTTAATTTATTTTGGGATTTATTTCATTGGGAGTTAATGCACTGGGACTTATTGCTCATTATCTGCCTGAGGAAATAATTTCTGTAAATGAGTTTGACGTTCGGAATTTCGATAATTTGAAATAAGGACTGGAAGCAGTTCTTGACGAGCAGAGCTGACTTAAGGTTATTTAAACAAGATATCTAGTAGCCCAAGAAGCCAACACAGGAAAAATTATTAAATTTCTCCAATCACCAAATTTGTTCCAAATTCATAATATCAAGCAAACAAGTATAATCATTTACAAAATGATTATATTGATTACTAAAAATTTTAAAATTTTGAAAAAATATTTTCAATAAATGATATTTTTAATTGCAATTAAAAAAGTATTCAAAAAACTTTGCCATTTCCAACAATGTGTTAATTTATTTAAATAAATATTGACAATTCCCAACAACAATTCTACATGTTTAAATTATTTTATTTTAATCGAAAAAAGTCAATTAAGATTTTTTGTTATGTAATTAAAATTTTGATTGAAAATCTATTTCAAAACAACTAAAATGTTAATTAAATCAAAATTTAATTTTTAATTTTCTTTCAACAAAAAAAAATTATTGATTCAATTATCACATTGATTAAATTTAAATACTTTTTAAACCATTTTTTTAATTGATAAAACACTTTTTTCTGTGAATGCAACCAAGGTGAAGGAACTGAGGAAACATGATAAGAAGGCAAAATCTATAATAATTAAAGGGTTGCGGCTTCTCATTATCTCATTATGTGTGTGATGATAAATACGAAAAGTTAAATTAATTTTTTGGAAATATCGCATTCAATAAAAATATTAAAAAAAATATCGCAAGCGATAAAAAAATATTGTAAAGAAAATACGATTATTTACATGAAATTTTAAAGTTTTTATGAAATATCAGTCATTTTTATCGATTTTTTTTTAATATTAAAAACTTATGTTCTAAATACATAATAAAAATTTTAAAATTTTGAAAAAATATTTTCAATAAATGATATTTTTAATTTTAATTAAAAAAGTGATCAAAAAACTTTGCCATTTCAAACAATGTGTTAATTTATTTAATTAAATATGGACAATTCCCAACAACAATTCTACAGTTTAAAATTTTTTTATTTTAAACGAAAAAAGTCAATTACGATTTTTTGTTATTTAATTAAAATTTTAATTGAAAATTTATTTCAAAGCAACTAAAATGTTAATTAAGTCAAAACTAGATTTATAATTTTTTTTCAATAAAAAAATAATTGATTCAATTATCACATTAATTAAATTTAAATACCATTTTTTTTAATTGATAAAACACTTTTTTCTGTGTTCATATTTTAATAATAAAATTTTATGATTTTCGAAAAATTATGAGTTAGGCTGAATTCTTTTGAACGAGTTCCGTCAAGGATATGGCCATTGTGCCCAAACCCTTCAATCTCAAGGAATCAAACCTATTAGAAAATGAAAACTATGGATAAGGCTCCCATAATCAATAAACACTTTATCCAAATTTTATTTGTGAAAATGTCTTGCCAAAAGCTTAAATTTGTAATGTGTAATCGAAAATATGCGCTTTATATCTGAATTGGTGCAGACTTTGACATCAAGAAATCTTATTGAAACTAAAATATCTTTATAAAAGATACAATTTTATTCTTTGTTGTCAAAATCTCTATTTAAGTTAAAAGTTATTTAGTGGCAATATGTATTTTTTCTCTCTTAATATTGATGTTGAACATACAATATCTATGTAAGTCGTGCAAAACATTTATGCTTTTTAAGACCTGTCTCGCACTATGCGAGATGTCGCAAAAGACCCTCTTGCACTATTCTACAAATCTCAAGATTTTCGCTCTCACAAAATCCAAGGATTTTTTTTGTCTGATAGTGTTGTAGACTATCAAACTTCAAATAAAGAGAAAACTCTTTAGTCAGTAAAAAATCTTTTTATTTTCTTAAGAAGCGCTTAATTTTTTACCTTATTTTTACAGATACATATTAATAAATATATATGAAAGTGAAATGCTTATCACAAAATATGTAAGATTTCTTTTATATTTTATCCTTTTTTACAGATGCTAAAAGATGTAGCAAAATATTTGTAGAAGCTTTGAAAGCCCTTAAAACGTTGTAAATAATCTCAAATACAATATTTTCGTTCGAAATGCAAGATTCATTAATGGTTCTCAAAGAATAAAAATTGTTTATTTGATTATCATAAGCAAAAGAGAATAGTATTTGTTTTTTAGTGATTATTTTTAATACTGAATTTCCTTAAAATTAAATGGGGTTTTATTACCACATGCACAAGAGTGCCCCAAGGCCAGTGATGTTATAGACTGTTTTGAAGAGTCTCTACGCAGCCCGAAAAAGTCGGTACTGTTCCCTACGAGCCTAATTGTCCCTACAAAAATCCCTACAAATTGAAGATAAAATTTTATGTCTAAAGGTATGTTCGGACCTAACAAGTATTTAATAAAAAAAAAACATGACCAGTAAATTGATAAAACTTTAGCTTTATTTTTACCAAATTCTACTTATAAACTAACTTTATTTGTAAGAAGATAATTGTATAGTCCTAAAACTGTTAAGATGTTTAATCTAACTTTTTTAATAAAACAAGTGATTACGTGAAGGACGTCAAATATTTAATATGTAAGAAAAGAATTTTCGCAATCTGTATTATCATGTGGCAGTGATAGATTAAGGATAGCTAATTTCTACTAAAGGGGGAAAATGAAATTTTCATTAAAATTTTTCATTTTGGTGACTTTACCTATTTGTTGCTCTGAAAAATTTAATTCCTGTAAAAGAGAGTTTCACAAATTTACCTTAAAATCAAAGTTAAAATCGAGGCAAGCGATCAGCAAAGAAATTTAACAATTTTTTAATGTTGCCGTATAAACAATTTTGTTAGTATTTTGTCACAAATCGAAAAAGATTGTCAAATATACATTTAAAATTTTGCCACATTTTTAAAAATTCCCTTTTAGTGATTTCAGAATATCTGTCCTTCTTTTCCCTACTGTCATTTTTTAGATGAAAATCCCTACAAATAAGGATTTTTCCCTACGTATAACATCACTGCTCAAGGCCCTTATTAATGTTTTTCACCTGAACGTTAACCGAGTCTTTGTAGGCCCTAACATACCCTTAAAAACTATTCGCATAATATTTTTCCTTTTTTTTAAGTTGGGCATTAGAGGGTTAATGATTTATATCCCAATGCTGCTGGTAAATTATTCAACAAGTGTTTTTGTTATTTCATTCATGGGTGGAAGTTAATACAAATGTAACTTTTTCATATTTTTTCTCAAATAGTGTTAGTATTAATATTATAATAAATGTTAGGAGACAGTTGTTATGAGAAATTTTATAACAACTATCTTATAAGATGAGCTGTCAAAAATAAACATACATACACACATATAAAACAATAATACGCCACCATTATAAAAATGTGTAATTTATTAATGCAAATAGTGCAAATATTGTGAAAAGTGTTAAAAAAAAACAATATTTTAAACTAAAAAATGAAATAAACTAAAAAAAAGAATACAAAAAGGATAAAAACGATACAAGTTTACTGTACGATAATCAGTCGACTATAAAATCTTATAAGATACGTGTTCCCCTTGTTTAATTTTAAGATTAACATAAAAAAATGTATTCTCTCATTCTGTCGACGTTCTCTCAGATATTATCTTAGGTGGAGACCCTGTGTTAGATAATACTCTCTGCGATTGAATTTGACGTTTGCTGATATAAAAATCTTATATCTTATCTCAGGTGGAGACCCTGTGTTAGAAACATTTCAAAAGCTGGTGAGAGCCAATACGACTGTAAAATTTCATTACGCATTTCTAGACATTTCGTAACAAATTGTGTTCACACTTATTAACAGTTTGAATTTATTCAGTATGATTGTGTAAAAGGGCCAAAAAAATTGTTCAAGAAACAGAAGATTTGTTAAATCAAGCAAAAATTTTGATATTCCTTTCTATGTTTCGTACAAATTTTTAAAATTGAATATTTTAATTTAAGAGTGAAACGTCAAATTGAATTTCTTGGCATGCATTAAAAAACATGTACGACTTTTCGAAGGGACACCAGAAGAAAATACGAGGATTAAGAACTAGCGGAATTCAGTGCTTGCAGCAAATAAACTTGCAAAATGGCAAATGCAAAGCCGTTTAGCTCCTTTTTTTTAATTCCAGCAACAAAATAGGGAGAATATCAGATTGATTTCATTAAAGGCCTTCCATATTTTGCATTTGCTCTATCGCAAGACCATTTGCACCAAGCACTGAATCCCGCTATTGTTTATCTTTGAATTATGTAAATTCTTAGTCTGCCACCAAGTTTATAAATTTATAAGGTGTATTTAAAAAATCAACATTCGATGAAAACACTGTGTTGTGCATCTAAAAAAACTTGCATATGTTTAACCTATTTATCCTTTTATAGAATTTGAAATAAGGATCAGCTGATAGAATGGATATTAGTTTTAGAAAATAGGATGACCTCACCGTTAGTAATTTTTCCCATTTAAGGCAAATATTTATAGTGGATATGTCGATATAATTGGTTTTACAAATATTAAACAGACGGACCAATTAAATGTTTTACATTTTATAGATTGTAAACACCGTTGAATAAAATTTTTTAAAATTTAAGCATTTAATTTTTACGATTGAAGTTGCAAATTTTCTTAAATAAAATTCTTTCCTATATATTTTTTTAAAAAAACAGTTTGTTTAAATTTATTTAGAGCACCATGTTATATTGGATTTTATTGTAGCAGTACTAGACAATTAAAATATTAATTAATTTTTAAACCATCCCAATAGAAAGTCAAAAACAATCAAGAGAATATGAAATGAAGGAAAATATCTGAAGAATAATTTATAGACTAATAAAAACAAAAATAGAAAAAAGAGAAGTAAACAGAAAGTCCTTTAATAAAACATATTGCTCTTTCCTGTTATCTGGCGATGTTTAAGTGTTTCCTGGACTATTTGTAGTCTTAAAAATGCATTAATTCCATCAAAAAAAAAAAAAAAAAAAACTAACGCAAGAAATCGCTGTGATTTACAATTTGTGCGTGGGCACGGAATGAAGTACATTGACGGTGTACAAGTATTTAAATTACAAATTAAAACCAACGCCAATAAAGGCACCCTTGCACCAGCACATTTAATTTTTTTCTTAAAGAACTGATAGAATCATCATCGTCATCATCATCATTTTCTTCAAGAACATAAAGTAAGTACTTTAAGAATAACAAACATTCTACTTCTTTTGGTATCTTCTACCTTGGGTCTTAAACGTAAGTAATAGTCATGATGTATTACTGCTGTTAGTGGCATCCTTAACAAGGTCCTTAGACTAGTTCTCTTACTTTCTTCCTGCCACTCACTGTATATGTATGTAAGTGTTTTGTGTATGATTGGGTGTATGTGTTTGAGTATTTGTATAAAAATGAAGAAATCAAGAAGCACGAAATTAAATTAAATGTCGCGTTGTTAAGTTTATATTTTTTCGCCCCCGTTGTGGCTGAAGTAATTTTTTGTTCTTTATTATTCTGTTGGTTTCAGTTACAGGACCTTCAAAATCAGTTGGAAAAAAATCCTATTTAAATATCAGTGTTCTTTTTTTTAATTTTCAACTTAAGAAGGTGTGGTTGTGCTGTCTGAAGCAATAAGTCAGTAAAAGAAACATGTTTTCAAAAGGAGAACAAGACATCTGTAATAAAATATTAAGAAATTGTGTTGATAATGGTCAAGTTAATATTTAATGTTAAACATTTGCTTAAAGAATTCTTAAAATTTGTTATAATTTCTAAGTAAATAGAAGCAATATGTTAAAAATTAAGATTGCGGTTATGAGATAATCAAAATAAAATTGGGGTTTTATCCGCTTAGTCAGCTCATTATTGGTTTGACTTACCGACCAATTTTAAATAAATTTAGATAGGGATAATGTATATTTATTTTGTATACCGTCTTTCGGAATTCAAAACCAGTTTCAAGAAATCTTTTATGGTTTCTGAGATATTAAGCGTTAATTTTGCTTAAATAAGTCCCAACCTGAAAACAGAAATAAATACTAAAAAAATTTAATTATGTATTCCCAAATCACAAATTAAACAAATCCCAACTTTTGGCCAATAATTCATTATGAAATAATTCCCAAAGAAATAAATGAAATAATCCCCAAAAACGGCCCACAAAAAGAATGAAAGAACTTCCGGTCAAAATGGATAACCACAAATGGTGAAGAAGTCCCGAAAAATAATTTTTTTTTAAATTTTTATTTACTAATTCTAACAAAGTAGTTTTAAACATCAGGGTCATATACCTGAAACTTAAAATTCCGAATTTCAAAATTACGAAATTTTAAAATCTAGAAGAAAATTTCTCTGCATTTTTGGTTTCCGAGATATTAAGCGTTAATTTTGCTCCATATGAACTGTTTTAAAGTTTGTTAAGTATTGTTTTGCTCTTTACGCCACATTTTGGCGATTCCGGCAAATTTTTCATACAAAAACAAACAAAATAAATTTTACTCTTGCTTTGTTCTATTGCCGTAAGAAAAAAAAGTTGTAAAAGCGCAATTAGAATAATATGATAGCAAGAAAATGAATTTGTAGAAAAAAAATATTACAATAAAATAAAACAAGTGTTTAAAAAAAAATTAAAAATTAATTTAAAAAACAAAATATATAAATGGAATCTTCTTTACTGACCACTGCATTCCCGGATGAAATAAAGAAAGTACATATTATATAATTATTTACCTTATTAAGATACATATTTGTTTACAATTTTAACTGTTTTTAGAATGATAAATGAATACATAACGTCTGATGAAAATTGTCACGATGAACATAGTAGCGATGAAAATTGAAACGTTTCTTAGCTAGATGACAACTCTTTGATGCAAAAAATAACGTTAGAATGTGCGTCAAACTTTCCACAAATGAAATACCATACATATTATAATACATATTAAAGTTTTAAAAAATGTAATATCAGCAAAATATTAAATTTAAAAAATGGACTAAGTCAATTACCTAATTATTTATTGGGCTGATTTTTTTTATATACTACCTCAAACTGTTCTTTAAAAATCCTAAAACTTGGAAGGAGGTGTTATTTTCTTTTTTAAGATATGATTTTTTTTCTTTCGCAACCTGTAAAAAATCAACTTAAAATAAAATTTTCATATTGTAATTTTGAGTAATAAGTATTTATTAAGTCTGATTTGTTTGATTTTAGGTGAGTTAAAAAAAGTAACGAAATTGATTAAGTTTCTTTTGTTAATTTGTTGCATCAGAATAAGTATTCGTCTAAAAACCTTCTGTATCGCTTATTTTTTTTAAATTTTAATTTATACATATCGTTACCTGAAACGCGAAAGGCCCTATACAACAATTTGAGTATTGTACAGGAAAAGCCAAAAATTATTCAAAATTATAAATTGGTTAATTGCGTTTAACTGTTTATAATTTATTTATCTTCTATTTTTCTTGTCAAGCCTACTTGTTGGTTTGACAATTGACAATGTTGCATATTATGCAAAACTGTTAGTTAGGTCATATAACACTCTGTAAGCATTTATCATATAATCTTCTCTAGGTAGGGCCGTTGATTTTACGTTAATAAAATCGCTAATTTTAGTACAATTCATTAAAATCAATGACAAAGTCGATTTTACATATTTAGTTAGATCGGGCCTTTTGTGGTTTAGGTAATGATATATTGATTTATGGTAAACGAGAAAATAAGAAACAATATAAAATAACGTTTAAATTAGATCGCAAGATCACAAAATCGTTAAATAAAATAGTTAATAGACGATTATTAAGCTATCCCGAGCTTTTACTAAAAATCCAAATACATACATTTCAAGTTTGATTATGCATACAAAGAAAAAATTAATTACCAAACTAATTACCAAATTCATACCAAATTCATTGTATCAAGCAAACAATTTGTTGGTGTTGCACCTATACTAAAATTATTGATTATATTGATTACTAAAAATTTTAAAATTGTTAATAGTTTTTTTCAATAAATGATAATTTTAATTTTAATTAAAAAAATGATCAAAAAACTTTGCCATTTCAAACAATGTGTTAATTTATTTAATTAAATATTGACAATTCAAACCAACAATTTTACAAGCTTAAAGTATTTTATTTTAAATTAAAAAAAAAAACAATTAATATTTTTGATATTTAATTAAAAATTTATTTTAAAACAACTAAAAATTTTATTAAATCAAAATTATATTTTTAATTTTCTTTCAACTAAAAAAATATTTGATTCAATTATGACAGTAATTAAATTTAAATAGTTTTAAAACCATGTGTTTAATTGATAAAAAAAACTATTTTCTGTGAACGAACTACGCCTTCCAAATACAGTGAACGCCGTACAGTGACTGCACGTCTACGTGTCCAGGTATCCAAATAAAATTTTAACTCATAATAAATAAATTCTTATTTTAATGTAGTGATAGTGACACATCAAACACTATAAACTTTTACATTAGTTGTGAATACAATAACCAATTTTAGACATTTCACAACATCTTTGATCAACAGAAGCTTTTTGATCTGCCGGGATCTTTAGAAAATGCTTCCATTTCAAGCCCCGCCAAAGCTTCAGGCTCTATTTATATTTCCTAAAAGCGAAGCGACAAGAGATATGTGCTTCTGAAGATGCTTATACACAACTCCTGGGAAACCCGACAACAGAATTCTGTATTAATAATATCTATTGGGAAGGTTTTACCTTGCCCTGGGTGACTTTTATTTATTTATTTTGACTCTAAACAATTTCGCTGCGATACGCTTTACATCTGTTTAAAGCAAACATTATTTACTGTTCTCTAATGTTCGGTTTGGTAGATATAAAGTGTTTGTGTAGTAAATCGTTAAAATAACCGCTCTCTGTTTGTGAACTTCGAACACAACAATAATGCTGTACTTATACAACTCAACAAAAAGATGAGAACATTTTATTGCGTTCTTTTTTTTTAAGACACAAACTTTGTTGTGTTTGGTTCAGCACATTAATGTTTGCTCGTTTTAGTTGTGCTTAGCTTCCTCTTGGCTTGTAAAGAAACCAATAAAATTCTTACAAGCACAAAATACATATAAAAAACAAGAGGGCATCAAACTAATTTTACTCAAACAAAACATGTATACAATACAAGCCATACGTACTTTGGTAGTTGTTAAAATTTCTTGTTTACTCATTCCTTCATCAATGTAAAATAAAAACACTATAGAACATTAATATATAATGTATGTTTACAGAACCACTACAATTGTTCTGTTTTATAAAGAAAAACAGAAGACTATATATATAATGTTCGTTACTTTCTTGAAAATAATTAAGAACGGTATTAAGAGTTGTGTATTAATACACAAACACTGTGAGCCGTACGCTAAATTATGTTCTATTTATTTTCGAAAACTGGCTTAAAGTATTTAAAACGATAACTCATAATTTTAATTAAAAAAATTCGAAAATAATTCAAATTGCGTCCTTACAGCTTATATGAGATGGGTGCTATTGTGTCAAAATCCTTATTTCGGGAAGAAATATGCAGTTATATAACTCGGTCAGTTATGACCCCATTCTGTTAAGATTCACTTCTAATATTGCACTGAGTAAGTTTAAGGTGATAGTAAAAAAAATCAAACATTATAAGGATACTACAAAAAGGTAACTTTTATATGTAAAAATAAGAGGTAATGGGGGTTATGTGGACAATATTAAGACCCATTTCTAGACCGATCTGGCTGAGTTTCAATAGCAAACTTGTCCGGACCATATGTGATAAAAATATATTACAACAAAGTCCCCATAATACCTAGAGTCTTCAGAAAACCTATTTCAACCAACACACGGACAGGCGGGCATTAACTTCGCTACTCATAAGGGACCCAGAATAAACATAGATACCATATAATGTCTAAGATCAATATCGTAGAATTACAGAATAACAAACTTGTTAAAGGTATAAACAAAAAACAATAACAAAGCATTACAAAATTGAGCTTTTTAAATTTTCTAAAATAAAAATAGCAGATCCTTATGTGTATTCATGTGTTGATGTTGATCGCGTCACTAGTTTTTTCCTACTAGCTCCAGTTTTAAAGATATAGTGATATTTATTATTTGTATAATTTATACCAGTTTTTGTATTATTCGGTTAGTTTTTCGCGAATGGTCCTCTTTCAGTTGAGTAGAGTCACATTATTGAATATATCAGGATTTCTCACTGTTTTTGCAAGAACGTTAAAATTGGTAAAAATTTGTTAATGTAAGTTTTCTGAAATCGAAATAACTGATCCTTATCTATTTCTGTTTACTGATGGCGTATAAGACAATACTTTTTTTAACCACCTCTTGTTTTAGAGATATTGTGCATTAACTAAAAAAATCTTTAACACTTCGATGTTCTATAACCTTAGAACCGCTAAGTGCACCTCATGGTCTGACCAGACCACGATTGGAAAACACAGCCAAATAAGTAAACTGATACAAATAATAGACATATTTTGTGCTTATTTAAAATAAATCAGTCTTATTATGTTATTATTTCAATATAATTGTAAAATATTGATAATATTCTGTTAAACAATCATTCCAGATATACGTTTTTGGCTCTATGCCAAGTTGAAGGAACATAGATTTGTTACAATTACCGCAGCAAAAACGAGTTTTTCTGAAGTTCGGTTTTACACATAACGCACAACGAACGGAAATTAGTTGAACTTGAGGGGCACGATACCGCCTGCACATGCTCGGATTGCGAGTTGGAATTTTATGTGAGCTAAAAGTGCAACCCTAAATTATAACATACACAATTTTTGTTTTGCTTTGTAAATAAAATTAGTTTTGTTAAAACCACGTAACATCATACTCTAGACCCCGACGTGATTCTGAAAGGAAACGATCTTTAGAATGCCGAACAATTAAATAGATGATCACAACTACGTTAAATATACTAATTTATAAGAATATACATAAATTATTATGTTCGGTGACGACGATATTGTGGGTGCTATCGCAGAGGCTGCTGCCGCCACGAACAGACAACAAAATGTTGATAATAACGAAGCTGCGAAAATCGCAAGTGTCAGTACGTATTCCTACATTCTGGCATGACAAACACTCTCTATTGATCGGACAAATATAATCTCAGTTTGCTGCCGCTGGTATAACACAGAAAAAATTATTAAATTTCTCCAATCACCAAATTTATTCCAAATTCATAATATCAAGCAAACAAGTTGTTGATTTTGCACCTATTACCCAAATGATTATATTCCCAGCAAAAACTTACATTGCAAAGTAATGGGTTAAAAAGCTAATATAACGACTCATCACTACTTATACATTGGCATTTTAACTCATTATTTTAACACGGTGATGTCATTGGAGGCAAGTACTTACCACCCTCGCTTACAAATAGGGAGTTAAATAAGTCATTACCACATTCGCTTACAAATAGGAAGTTAAATAAGTCATTACCACATTCGCTTACAAATAGGGACTTAAATAATGACTTAAAAAAAAATTTTTTTTATTATTTTTTTTTAATTATTTTTTTTTTTCTATTTTTTCTTATTTTATTTATTTTACCTTATTTTATTTGTTTTTCTATTTTTTCTTATTTTATTTTACTTTGTTTTTTTTTTACTTTGTTTTTTTTCTGCCTCTGGCGGGATTCGATCGCGCAACCTCGGTGCTGATAGACTAGCTCACTACCAGCTTGTCTACTGGGGCATTGTAGTTTTTGCATAAAAAAACTATGTTTTTTACTCAATTATTAAGAGCGTAAATATGAGATTAAATTATCCATAATAACAATAAAAACGCTGATTGAAAGTTTTTGTTTCATTACTAAAATGACATTTTTATTGTCATAATGAAAATTTAAATTTATGAAGGCAATTATTGAAATATGTTGCTTTTATAAAAAAATTTTTGATTTCATAAAATTAATGGCAAACATGTAACATTAGATGTATGAAATAATTAAATCTTACATTTTTTTAATTAACAATTAAACATTTTTTTAAGGAAACTATAATTTTGTATTAATTTATGAATATAGTTATGTTTGTATATTGTTTTTTTATGTTCCCAATTAAAATTTTTTGTTTAACTTGGACAAACTTAAGTTTTCATATATCCAATGAAAATTTTTAACGTAATTACGAAATCCAATGAAGCGATTTTAACGAAAATACTTCATTCTAACTATGAAATTCTATTTAGACTATGAAAATTTTCATTTACCCAAGGAAAATTTTTTTATGAAAATGATTCATTAAATATATGAAGCATTTTTCTTTCAGTGTAATAAAAAAAAAAAAAAACAAATTGTAAGAATAAATATTAAAAACCAATTTGTATTAGATTTGAAAAAAATTAAACCGTAGATGCAATTTATTATGAATGAATTATAAATTTCCATAATCAACTTATAAACAAGTACTTATGTAACAGATTATATGTCAGCCATTACTCAACTACTTCTATGTAATGCAGATGGTATGAAGTAGTCATTGAAAAGTAAGTTGTTCAGTAATTGCAAGTCATTACCAAGTTTTTGCTGGGTTGATTACTAAAAATTTTGAAAATTTTCAATAAATGATATTTTTAATTTAAATTAAAAAAGTGATCAAAAAACTTAGCCATTTGTGTTTATTTATTTAAATAAATATTGACAATTCCTAACAACAATTCTACATGTTCAAATTATTTTTTTTTTAACGCAAAAAGTCAAATAAGATTTTATGTTATTTAATTAAAATTTGAATTGAAAATTTATTTCAAAACAACTAAATCAATATTAAATTTTTAATTTTCTTTCAACTAAAAAAAAATTGATTCAGTTTTCACATTAATTAAATTTAAATACTTTTCAAACCATTTATTTAATTGATAAAACACTTTTTTCTGCGAACTAACGGCAACACGCAATAACATACAGTTGTAGCAGCCGTCATGCTAAATCTACCTGTGGATAACATGTTCGACACAATGAAGGCACGCTTCTTGGGACATTATGCTGTCTCAGAACAGAAACGCATAAAAAAACTTTTGCAGGATTTAAAACTTGGCGACATGCGCCTAACGCAATTTCTGCGCGGGATGCGAGATTTAGCCGGCAACGAAATGAACGACAAAATGTTCAAATATGTCTAAATGAGCCGACTACCACCAAATGTGCGTATCGAAAATTTAAAAAATTATTGAACCGCTTGACAAATAAGCTATACTCGCAAAGAAAATATTTTACGAAAGTGATTCACCAAACGTCAATGCAGTTTCTGTCCCACAAAACGTATCTTCAGCACAATGAACACTAGAAGAACAGATCGGCTTACTTGTCCAAGAGTTGAAAACAAAAATTTCCCAACCTTCAATCAGCAGATCCCGCTCCCGTAACGCCAAATCAAATGAAGTATGCTGGCACCACCGCAAATACGGTGACGAAGCAAAAATTGTTTGAAAACAACAACAATTCAACAACAGCAACACCGAGCAAAATGCAAAGTAAACTTTAGCAGTGCAAAAGCAATTATTCAAAAAATTAACCTGTGGTCCAGCCAGACCATAAGGTGCACTTAGCGAACTTTTTCTTGTGAGAGGGTTATCGTGCCCTAAATATGATCCAAATAATTCCAAATTTGATTTATTCGATTCAGGACAACTTACTTGTAGAATTCATAGCCTTCGATCCTTAATACTTTTGCTAGAAAAAATTATATTGCATATGAAAGTCAAAAATGGTCTGGCCAGACCATGTAGGACATCTTAGGGTTAAATTCTCCTTTTTTAACTTCATCCAAAATAATTTGGGGTTTTTGTAAAATGTATCATCAATAACATAATGGCTGCGAAGAAAAGACGTATCCTTAAACATTTTCTACATTGACTTTTTAAAATAAATTTTGTAAAAATATTTTATTTTAATGTGAAGAGAAAAATTTTCGGTACTATTTTAAACTTGAAGAAACTAGATAAAATGTTAAGTGGTTTTCTAAATATTTCAGAACTGTTTTAATGGATTTAAAATTGTTTCACTAAAATAGTGCGTTGAAATATTTAGTCTTGACATCCATTAAAAAACAATGGAAAAAATTAGACTTTCCAAGTTTTAAGAACTATACTAAAAATGCATAATTTTAAAAATCCTGGCAATACAAGTTAGATATCCTGATCAACTCACCAATGTAACTCTACTCAAGTGAAATAGATATTTCAGCGATTTCGGTGTATTGCCCTTTATATGTTTAGTAAAATCTTTGTTGCACATAATTTTTAATTTTTTGTGCATTTGAAAATGTCCTCTTTATATTGCAAAAACCCCTTTTTAATGAAAGTTATTATAAAAATTTTAATTTATATTTATATTTACAATCTGTATATTTTTATTACACAAATTCCGTAACTTGTCATGAGTTTGTTGTAAACGGACGTTTAAAATTAATTAAAGTAACCTTCAAATTCTTCCTAAAAAATTTCTGACCACTAAAGCGGTGTTAACTTTTAAACACATTTCCGTTGTGACAACGAAACATGTCCGTCATATTTTCCGTTTTAGCTAAAATTAGTAAATGCTACAAAGTTGTAACATGTTTTATTATTCGTTCTCCTGTTCATGTTTTATGAAATTTTATTAAAATAAAGAAATTATAATAAAAACGTTTTTAAGTTTTGGTTTTATGTTAATTTTTGTTCCGGCTAAAAAGGAAATACTTTAAAGTTTTTCATTTGGCTATTGTTTTTATGATGAATGTTTCCCAAAAAAAGAAGAAAAAAAAAACACCTGAAAATATTCCCACTGCTTTAAAAAAGTTTATGAAACAAATTTGTAACAATTTTTTATAGATATTATTTCTTTGTCGCATAATTTGTATAAAAATAAAAGTAAAAAAGAAAAATAAAAGTTTTTCTCTACTTTCATCAGGTATAATTTCAAATGAATTTCCCTGCAGACCAGAAGACTGGTAATAGAAACGATACGTTTCCTTTCTTAATATGAAACATTTGAAATAATTTCCTTGAACTTGTAAATGTGGGCGTGTAACTGTGTGTGTGTTGTTTCTGCAACTTGTTTTATTTAATTTTATACATTTACTTTGCATTGTTTTATTTTATTTTAACAACATTTGCATAAACTTTTATTTTAGCCCGCACTTTGGGATTTGTGTTACTGATTTTTACTGCCCTTTGGATGATTTTTTTTTTGTTATATTTTGCTATTGTTCTTTTTTTTATTCATCTACTACATATTTTAAATGGCCAAAGAAGAAGATGTGGCATTAAACAAAAGTCTATTATTTGCTTAAAACGGAAGGTGGGGAGTTACTTACAACCAAAACCATTCTGCTTACAACTCGAATCTACTCAATTTCATTTAAACCCAAGTAAGCGATTCCACACAGCTGCTTGAAATTCAATACCTTTTTGTTTTTATACTCTATGAATATCACTGCATTGGTGTGCATAAATGTGCGTCTGTATTGGTTGAATTTTTTTTATTTGGTTGTTAAATTTTATGCATCGCAGGACATTGTATCCCTGTAAGTAGCGACATTGTTATAAAATGTAGAAAAAACGATATTTTTTGTCTGTATTTAAATTTGTTAGAAATTGATTTTGTCTTTGATGACGACAATTGTTAAACATACACATTTTATTGGAGATAATTTAAATAAAGGTAAATTGCAGTTCATTGATGAAAGACGTTAATAGAAAGGCGAAGCAGAATAATAAATACAGCTGGGTTAAAACTGATGTACCCTTTACTATACAACCAATTGACTTATTTTGTATACGAATAAACGAAAATTCCTAAACTATAAAAAAAAACAGGAAAAGTTTTTCAAAATTAAAAAAAAAAAAAAATTATGCGTTACTATCAAGGCGAATTCAATCCAGGTAATCTCGGTAGTAAAACAAGTACAACTGGTACAAGAACCACAAGCAATTTGTTTTTGTAAAATCATTGTACAATGTCAAAAACCGAAACAAATCAAAACAGAAACAAAGATAATAAACAAAATTTTGACATCCAACAAATATAAAGCTAAAGAAAAAAAGTTATCAGCAGGGCTTTTAGGATCACCTGTAATGAATTCGCCTTGGTTACTATGAAAAATTTAATTTTTGAGTCTTAAATGTGACTTTAGACCATTTTTGTTTATATTCTTGACAAAAGCCTAAAAACTTTTGGGAAATATTTATTTTTTTAAAACAATCTAAATTTCATTTACAATCTAAATTTTAGCACAGCTCAATTGAAATATAAATAAAATCGTTCGATAAATGTTCGTTTTAAGCAAGAAGAAATGATCACGTTAGACCCAATAAGTAAAAAAGGCCTCATATATTCTGGACGCTATTAAAATTTAAAGACAATATATTAATGATCTTCTGTCCGGAAATAGACAGTAGGACACAAAAGGCAGGACGGTGAAGGCGAATTAAAAAAAAAAAACGTTTGGAAAACAGGTTAGTTTGGTGACAAAAAAAGATTTACTTGAGCACCTGACTTGTTGGCCTAATCTCAGGTGCATTTACCAACCGCCCCTGTGTGTGTTCTTAAGAGCACAATCGGCAGAATTATGCATTCGCCTCTTGTGTTCGAGCTGGAATTACCTGCCTAACCTCCGCTGCATTAGAACCGTCGGCAGCATCTGTTGAATAGCACCTAGGGCGATCATTACACAGGACAAGTTTTCTCATAAGTGCTGAAAAATCAGCGCTCGAGTAGGCTTTTCAGGCTTTCCATTCCCGCGACGTGGTACTAGTTAGAATGTGTGGTAAGACAAAGACACCTGTCAATTTCAAGTTCTGTCAAATTCTTTTGCCTAAATATATTCCATTTATAGGACGAGTATTTGGTGTTGCAAATGAGCCAAATAGATTAATCATTTCACATAGCCCACAAACAAATGCACCTGTTGCATGATAGTGGGCACAAGGAACGAGCGACTGCAACGAAATTTGTCGCAATTACTCAATGTTTTCAGAGAATTTTTTTTTTATATTTTTTATTATGATAAAAGGATATATGACAATTATGTGTAAAACAAAATAAGTCAAGTGCTCGCCACAGGTGTGCCACCGATGGTCCATATTTTCAATGCCTCTGAGACATAATTGTGGTTCAATATCAAGCTCTTGAATTATTCTTGGCTTATTATATTATATTATACTTATTTTAATTTGACCCTAAATGGAGTTTTACTGTGAATATAACAACAATAGTAAATAGGGCAAGGGGTTAACTGGGTAATATAAAACGTTAGGCTAAAGAATTGAAAGAAACGTATGATAAAAAAGTTAGAGTGCTATATTCGGCTGTGTCGAATCTTTGATACCCTCCACCGACAGATGTGTGCTCTATATGATAAATACATGTATATTATTTACTAAGCTTCACAAACACGAACGTCAGCATTAAAATTGCTTGCGGTTTAGACCTGAATTAAATTACTGACCGACAATAAGAAAGTTGTATGCGTTTCTTGTTAGAACTTTGAACTGGCTTGAGTAAAATATCATGATTTGTAACATTTTTAGCCGAACCAAAATGATTTTTAGGAGGGTAATTTGTATTGGACCTATGGTAAACCATGTACCAATCATCCCAAAATTCCGAAAACTGATTTCTGGTATTACAAAAAACAAATTTCAATATAGCAGTGTAATAAGTTTTAGCGTTAACTGAATTTCACAAAATTGCACGATATTTGTTCTGGCCATATGAATCTAAGTTGGAAGAAATTTCACCGCAATATCTTTATCTGTTATTGTTTGAGGTGAATTTAATTATTTTTCCAAAGTGGCTTTATTTGGTTTAAGGCATACTAAACTGTTTTCCGGGAATGGGGCTTATATGGGGCCTATGGTAAATAAATAAAAATTGATCGATCTTCACGAAATTTGGCAGTGTGATTTCTCGTCCTTTCTCGGTTCGATCTTCAAAAAATTTTACAGTGTGATTTCAGGTCCTAAAAAACTGTGACGTACCAAATTTTAGCATGATAGCGTTAATAAATACGGTTTTTTGGGTACTAAAATTATTCCGGGAGCAGTGCTTATATGGGGTCTTGGCTTAATTATGGACCGATCTTTACGAAATTTAACAGTATGATTTTCAGTCGTATAAAGCGAACTCGTGCAATATTTTATATCATTCCGTGCATTATTCCACCATTTATGTTAGTTTTTGTATCAAAATTAAAAATTTTTTTAGGGTGGTGGTTCCACATTTTGATTCATAGTTGTGATCCTACTGAACCGGTGTTGCTGGATTTCAATCCCAAACTGCTTACGGATAACAACAAGGAATTCGAGACCAAGTTTGTTCTTTTCTTTTGCGTTTTTCGAAAGTGAGCGTGTTTTCAACAGACCGACAGATGGACATGGCTAAATCGACTTAGAATTACTCAAGAGTCCAGAATATATATCTTTACCTAAAACGGAAAAGGCTCTAACTAATCAGAAATTAAAAATCGACTTTTTCATTGATTCTAATGTATTGCATCAACACACATGTCCACAACAAATATTGGAATCTTTCGACCAAAATTAGAGATTTTGTTAACAAAATAAAAAGTCCTATCTACAAAATAGTATACGATAGACGTTAATAGACATAACTAACAGTTATCCTCATATGCAACATTGTTATTTGTCAAAACCACTGGTAGGGTTTACAAGAAAAGTAAAAGAAAAATTAATTATAAACAGTTTAAGGCAATTTATCCATTTACCATTTCAAATAGTTTTTTGCTTCTCCTGTAAAATTTTCAAAATGTTAAATAGGGCCTTTTTGGTTTAAGGTAACGATATACTTAATGGGGTCTTAGATGTATAATAAAAAAGTTTCACAGGAATGACAGCCTTCACCACTAGTGGTGAGGGGTATAAAAAGTAAAATATTATTCATGAATATGGATCGATAATATGGGACCCTGTTTACCAAATCCATTCCAATGCAATTGAGTCTGTCCAGAAATAATTCCTGTTGTTTAGTCTTCGTTGATTACGTTTTAAACCCCATTAACTTTCTTTTTTATATGCTGCTTGACTTGCTGTTATTAAACTTTCCTCATTAAAAAGTCGTAGAACTATTTCTTAATGTGCCATTTTTATTCAATGTTATCAATAGTAAAATCTGCTATGGATTTTTGATTAATGACTTTTCTTTTAACATTCCTTAACGTCCATCCTGGAATTTCATACCTTTATCAGTCAAGTTTTTCAGAGCTAATTATGCTGATGTTAACCCTCTCAGGAGAATGAGCCATACATTTAACAAATTATATAGATTGATCGAGGTTTCACCAAATCCTGATACCATAAAAATGGCAATAATCATATTTCCTAACTCCTAGTAGTTACTACTCGTATTGTTTAATTTTGTGTATTTTAAATGTGTATCTTTTTGTAATCAATTATTATCTAAATTGTCTGTAAGGACTACAGTTTCGTAGAAAAATATTAAAAAATAAGTAAATTAATAAATTTACAAGCAAAGGAGCAGGTGAACGGCTGCGGAGCTAGTGCTTTTAGTACGAGCTTATTTAAACAATTACGTAAGCATTACAAATAATTCAAAATTAATACCCAGTTCCTTTATCTTAGCAAAAACTAATTAAAAGAACTGGATGTTTATTCACTATACTTCAAAACAAATTTCGTAATTGCTGCTGACTTTACATACAAATTCAGAACACGACTAGTTTTATGTAAATGTGTTGAAAATATTAAACAATTCCTTAAACAACCCCTTTTCTTGCAAATTGAAAACAGAACTTTTTTTTGTAATTTTTACCAATTTTTCCACATCATTTAATTGCACGTTTTTTATTACAAGAAAAACGAGCCGAAATTCATTAATATTTTTAAGGACACTGGACATCTTGTGCCATTTGGTAATTATGAAATTTATATGCATCCTTTTTGCCATACGAGTACATGATAATGGAAAGTTTTAATTTTCATATGGTAATTTTATAGTTTTCATATGTTAATTAATGTCCAGTTTATTAACATTAATTGTAGTTCACAATTCACATTTAAAGGCCGAAGAGGGGAGAAAAAGAAACAGAATATCTTACACACAGAACAGTGATGTACAATTGAAAAATTGAGATGGTACTGACCACCAAGCAAAAAATACTTTATTCAAAGTTTTGGTACTCTTTATTACACATAATTTTTATTGAAAAAATAAACTTTGAAAAATATATAAAACTTAAAAATGAATTCATTTATGTAAATATAAAACATATACAATTTTAGTTAACAATCTAAAAATGTATACATATTGTTTTACAAAGATATGTAACTAGTACATTCTCTTCAAATGGGGAATTTAAAAAACATTCTGCATCACTATTTCCAAAATTTAATTTTTTTTAGTTATAACGACGTTGCAGCAAATGAGCGCTATGTACATATATTTCTAAGAAATGTATTAATTTTTGGAGTGTTCCCTGCATTTTGCAACTTCTTAACCCTGCATGCTTAAGGTCATTTTTTTATACGTTATGACTAATTTATGTCGATTCAACTAACCTACCCGAAAGATGAACTCTGTGGAACGGGCAATAAAAGTTACTGGAAAAGTAAAATACCTTATAGGCAATTTACACTACAACGAAATCTAGTACTTTCGAGATTTCGAGCCAAATCTAGTTCTTTTTGTCTAGATTTCCCGTACAAAACAAAATCTACTCCGTGACTACATTTTGACGAAATCTAGTAGTACTAGGAATGCAACTATGTTTTCCCCCTTATAGCACTAAAAACTACTTCCCTGCACAAGAAAAAATGACATTTTAACAAAAAACAAAACAAAAACAATAATAGCTGCTTGTTAAAATTGTTAAAAAATTTAAATATTTCGTAAAATAGTAAAAAAAAATGCAAATGACAAATAATATTGATAAAATAAATGAAATTAATTATAAAGAAAATGCAATGCAAATTTTTAAATGCCTATTTCTTTATATGTAAGTATGTGTTACACAAAAAACTTTCAGTCGGCGGTTTTTGTTGTGAAAACCAAATCTCGCTAATGTCAAACAAGTATAATGTAAACGAACTAGATTTGGAGGAAGATTTCAAATGAAATCTACTAGATTTCAATGTAATGTAAATGCCCTATTATTGTTTATAAAAACAAAAAACATTTATATTTGTTTTGTTTTTCTTTTTTATTTATAAACTGGCTGTTTGGGCCCGGCGCTGCTCGGGATTTTCTAAATTAAAATAAAAAATTAAATACTGGTGAATGTTGGAAATAACTTGACCCCAGTGCTATCTACCGGGTCAACATTTTATCAGGAAACTCATTTTTGTTTAATAATGAGGTTCCTGATTACCATAAATAACAAATCTGGGAATTTTTGTTCTCATGTTGAGTTTCATTTTTATTATAAATTTTTATATTAACTCGAATGTGTATTCTTAGTCAAATTACAACTTAAAAAGCCTTTATACTTTAATAGTCTTATTCCTTAAATATTTCCAGGAATATTTTCTATGCACTATCACAATTTTGTTTGCTTATATATTTATATTACGAGGCTTACTTAAGCTATCCTTCTGGGGGCCAGAAAATGCATTACATTCTGCTAGTATCTAATAGCTGTATAAATTTTCTATACAATTTACTTTATTCTAGCCAAAGCCTCGTAATAGAAATATACAAACAAACAAAATTGTGATATAGAAAATATTGAAGGAATAAGACTATTAAAGTATAAAAGCTTTTTAAATTGTGATTTGACTTCGAATACACATTCGAGTTAATATAAAAATTTATAATAAGCTGGCTTAACCCGGTGCGCTTTGCTATCCCCAGCGAAATAAAACTAGTAACATGTTTTTAAAACAGCTCTAGTGTATAGTGGGCTCACGTGATGTTACTGTAAAAATTTCAGGAAAATCGGTTCAGTAATTTAGGAGTATTTAAGCCAACAAACAAACAAACAGACAAAAAAATTTCATTATATATATATATAGATAAATGATTTTAATATCACGACAACAGCGCCACCTATCGGGATTAAATTTAAGAGAAACCTTCCGACTAAGATTATTTATTGTCCAAGTTTGGTGGCAATCGGTCCAGCGGTTTTTGAGTTTTAGTAGCACATACACGGCACAAACGTTTTAATATATGGAGATAAATAATTCACCTTTCTATATCAGTCAAATCAGAGAAAAAGTAACAATGTAAGTCGAAACGAGAAATTATATTATATATGGCGCATTGTTTGCAATTCGAAATATCCTTAAACTTGGAATCTAAAATATGGAAACTTTTGTCTCTATTCGTCCCTTAAACCAGCAACATACACTTTTTTATTTCTAAAATTGGAAAAATATTAGTATATAAAATATACACAAAATTTAATAAGCAGTCTCAATTTTTAATAAAGTTTCAAGGCATTTTTTATTTTTATTTAAAATTCTCGAACAAAAAGTTAATTGCATATTTTCTGGTGATATTTAAAATATGTTCGCCTACTAGTGGTAAAAAAAATTAAATAAATAAATACTGCGCGTATGTTATACTTTTATCACTACCATGTTGTTAAAACGTATTAAAATTTACATTGGTGCTTGAAGTATAATATATATATAATATAGCTGAAAATGCAGCAGATTTGTAAGGAAGAAATATAGAAGTTTCGCTTACCATCTCGCTTACTAAAGGCATGAATTTAATATGGGGAGTTTCCCCTATATGTTATTAGCACGTAGGAAATGTTTTCTATGTTAAAAAATACGAGTAGCAGCGCTGGATTTTTAAACAAGGGAGCATAACAAGACTAAAACTGACGTGGGCGTAGCGTGGTATTTTACAAAAAAAAAGTACTGAAAGCTGTATAAAAGTACTGAATTTTCCATCACTGACTGCAGAAATATAAATTAATATTCCATAAGTGTAGTGGAAAAAGATTTCAAAGATCAATCTACATACTACAAGTTAAGATATTTTGTAGGTAATTAAGCAGAATATTATTGCAAGAATGAGCACTGAGTGATGACATCATTGAAAGGACACACAATTAATTAATTTTTGTATTTGTTTGTGTAAGTAAATGAGTATATATATGTATGTGTGTGGGCCATTTTGTAATTGCTCTTCGTGTCTAGTAACAAGAGTTAATACAAATTGGGATCAATTGTTGAAATTTAAAATGATTTTTTTGGTTTTGGATAAATTTACAAATTCAGATTTGCTATCCGATCTGGTCTGTTTTTACCTTCAATTGGAATATTTAAAATTTTTTTTCGACTCTTCCAGCTGTGAATCGAAATCGATTACAAATATTTAGGGTACTAATAATCGAAATTGTCTTAAGACTAACTTGTGCTGTCTTAATCATCCCACCAGTTGAAAAATATTTTACAAAACGTTTTTCTGTCGAGTCTCAGGAAATAGGTGAAGTGCTACAATTTTGTTTAGATTGATCCAAGCTGCAGGGCTGTGTGCGATAACGCTAATATTTTGCAGAGTTATTATTTTGGGTACCAATTTCAAAATTGAAGAAATATTTATGCTTTCCATAAGCGGGATGGTAAGCGCAACTTTAACCCATACATTCAATTTATAAAGTATCACTATCCAGTGTGACACAAAGAATGCTGACGAAGGCCGTAGCGGGCCAGAAAATGCATTACATTCTGCGGTGTCTAAAAATTGTAAATTTTTCTGTACATACAATATACTTCATTGTATCCAACGGATAGCTAAGGTAAAATGTAACAGGAAGATACAAAATAATAGTCTGGTAGTGTATAAAGTCATTCCTAAATACTGAAGGAATATAACTATTACAAAAATGCTTTATAAAATACATAACTGAAATTTAGCTCATAGAATAAATTCGAAAAATAAAAACTTTTGAATATAATAAAGTAATTTATGAAAAAGAAATAATTCCCAAATTCTATTTGTCAAATAGTGTAGTTAGGGTTTACTGTATGTTATTTATGTATTTATTTATTTGAAAAATTCCAGCATAACATGATTGACATATTTAGTCAATTCACAAGGTATCCTAACATGTCATATTGTCAAAATGTCCTAATATTTCACAATGGTTTAAAAATATTGTTGTTGGTTTGTTAACAAAAAGTCTCTTAAATAAATAGAACGTTGCTTGCTGTGTTCATTGTGCTGTCGTAATTAATCAGAAAAGTCCAGCGCTGAGCGGCTGAGCCGTACAACAATATTTTTAAACCATTGTGAAATATTAGGACATTTTGACAATATGACATGTTAGGATACCTTGTGAATTGACTAATTATAAATTACAGTGCTAGTGAACAAATTCGTAAAAATAATCATTTAATGATGCAATAGGTTTTATATGAAATTTCCTAAAAGGTTGAAAGCTTTAAGAAAAAAAAAGTTTTGTGTTCACAATTTTAGACTTACTCATTAAATAGAGCAAAAAACAAATACTAACGAAATTGTAAGATATAACAACAGTTAAAGACAATTATGAAGTTAACACAGATGTTTTTATATGTTTCAAAAGCTACTTTTTAAAAAGCGTTGCGTTGTTAATTTTCTGAATATAATGTGGAAGATCGTTCCAAAGGCGAGTGGTATATATGAAAAACCTTCTTTCCGACAGAAGGCTTTTGTATCTTTGTTGAATAATTCTTTTGCATCGATTAGATCCGCTGAATCTATGTAATTCTCTCATAAAGGTACAAAGGCTCCTTGGAGACTATTATTTTTTTTTAGAGAAAACGAGGGTTTCGTATTTCAATAAATCACAGCAAGTCATATCAAATATACGGTAAGAAAAATCTGATATACTAACACGCCGGCTTTTATTGAAAATGTATCGAGAAATATAGTGTGATATATTTCGAGGTTCCCTACTTTTTTAAAGGAAAAAAAAATACAGAAAATTTAAATTTAATGGGGAATGTTTATTATCATTTAAAAGAACATTCTTTGGCATTTATTTTTTGAAGATTGTGTCTATCAAATGTTGGCCGTTGCTGGTCCATCCGTTGAGTCCAATTAACGATGACTCGTTCGAGCATTTCGACTGGTAACTGGCGAATGACACGCGTTATGTTTTCCTCCAAGGCCTGAATGAGTCTAACGGTGTGATATAACACGATCTTGGTGGCCAATCGAGTGGCCCAAAACGTGAAATTATGTGCTCACCGAAGTGTTCTCTCAATAAATCCATTGATTGATGCGATGTCGGGGAAGTGGCGCCGTCTTACTGAAACCAAATGTCGCCGAGTTCACGAGCTTCAATTTCAGGCATGAAATAGTCGGTTACCATGGCACGATAACGGTCGCCATTGAGGGTTACGTTCGCACCGGCATCATGTTTAAAGAAATATGGACCGATGATTCCACCGGCCCACAAACCACACCAAACCGTTGTTTTTTCTGGATGAAGTGGCAGTTCCTGAATCTCTTCAGGTTGCTCTTCGTCCCAAATGTGGCAATTTTGTTTGTTGACATACCCATTGAGCCAGAAATGGGCCCATCGCTGTACAAAATTTTCCCCGAAAACGTCGGATCTTTTTGGAACTTTTCAAGAGCCCATAGAGCAAAGCGATGTCGCTTGGGAAGGCGCAAGTCTTTCCATTATGAAATGCCAAACAATACTAAACAATAATAACATGACAGCAGGACACGACTCACACGTGATCTGTCAAAAAAAGGCTATTGAAAAAAGAATCTCCTACTTGAATCCCACAATATTATTGTATGCCACTTTTAGTTTACTAAAATCATCACAGCTGCAATTTGCTAGGATTTCACAGCCATATAAAAGAACAGGGATAATATAAGTCTTGGCTAAAAGCAATCTAATTTTTAAAGGTGTTGAAAACTGCCCAGACCATAGATTTCTTAACATCCCGTGTACCCTACCAACAGCAATATTTATATGATTCGTCCATGTAAGTTGGTTATTAAGAGTAATACCGAAGATTTTTGAAAACTGCACAACATTTATTACAGTGTTTTTGATTCGTATATCAAAGTTAATGTTCTAAGGGTGAGCATTTTGGAAATAAATAAACATTTTATCTTGGATGGATTAAGACATAATCCACTGATGAATATTATGCAAGTCCTGATTCAAACTTGATAAGTACGATTGAATATTGTTAATATTAGTACTGGTATTGTTAATATTAGTACTCGTATATAACTGTTCATCATTAGCGTACGTTTGTATGCTACAGGTCATGGATATTTGATTAAGGTCATTAATATATAAACAAAAAAGTAGAGGCCCAAGAATGGACCCTTGAGGAACTCCTCTGTTTACATTAGTATAAAAAATATAATGCCAAGTGTGAATTTCTTGTAATATGCAACTGCAAAAGTGTACATCCGACGTTTAATTTTCTGCAGAAGTAACAAAAAATCTTGTTTCTTCGATGCCTAAAAGATTAAAAGAAGTTTTCGACGCAAAAGGAGGCCATACAAGCCTTAAACACCTTTAAAATATGTTGTATGTAGACTTTTGGTGTTATGCAACATACTAAATTTTTTTATTTTATTTAATTTTATTCATATAAGAACACGTGAATTGTTATTTTTTCTACATATCGTTGATCCTGGGAAATAAAAATTTTAAAAAATTTCACTTTATTTGTTAAACAAATTAAAAATTATTGAAAATATGAAATCGTATGCTGAGATTTGCTACAAAGAGAGGGTAATTTCTTACCGCTTGCAATTTCTAAAATATTGATCTAAACCCTATAAAATATATATATTTTGGATCCTTATGGGCAGGGAAGTTGACGTAACAATGTCATCTGTGCGTCTATCCGTGTGTATGTTGAAATGAGGTTTCCGAAGACCGCAACAATAATGGGGTCTAGGTTGTTATATATTTATATCACTTATACCCTGTTAAAGGTTGCTATTGACATTCAGCAAGATCGGTCCATAAATGGCTGGGCAAAAAACCACGATTAACGATCATTTTACCCAAAAATTCCTTATTTTTTATATCTGAAGAACTGATATAGCCAGAGTTTCCAAATTGGGTATAAGATCTTGGTTTTCAATACACAACATTCGACAAAATGTGGGCGGTATTTTTTTTAATTGGGCGTGACACAAAATAGATTTATTTATATCTGGACAATTGTTAGAGAACAATTGTCTAAATTTCGTACACATAGCAGGGTTATCAATACCCAAACTCTTTAAAAAAAAATAGGCGGGATAAGAGAAATGGACGTGTCCCCTCTCGAACAAAGACATGATAGATTTTTGTATAGCTAAAGTTTCCAAATGTGGTACAAGAATCTTGGGTATGCGGTTGGAATTGGAGAGGTGGGCGTGGCACAAAATATGTTTATTTATATCTATAGAACGGTATTTATATTACCTTCTGTTCTTAACGCACCATGGAGAACTGTATATAAGTTTCGGCATAGCGGAATAAAGCACTCTTATGCCGTGTATGACATTTTTACTCCCTAAACAGATTGTTAAGTTCTTAAAAAGACGAAAAAAAATTGTATGATAAACATATGTGCAGTACCTGCCGGTTGGGTGTTATTAACCGACGTACCTACAGAAGTAAATACGTTTGGTAAAGCGAAGGTTAAATGGTTAAATATAGCAAGAAAATGATTCTCTAAAAATTTCAAATCGATACCCAATAAAAAAATGGAGCTTCCAACGAAGCAGGGTTGTAAGGGAAAAACGTAAAAGTTTCGCTTACCATATTGCTTACGTAAGACAAGAATTTTATATGGCGAATTCCCACTTTGAAGCAATAAATTTTTGACACAGAAAGCGCTTTATTCAGCGCATATAAAAATTGGTGAATGTAACGATCAGCTTTACACACTGAATTTTTTGTTACCGTTACTCTTTTATATGCTCCCTTACAAACCAGCTTCTTAGTAAGGGAATGTCGTGGCTCTTCAAATTTTTTTTAATTTATTAAGAATTCGTTCACTGCATCTGTGTATGTCTTATTGCGTAGCGCATAAACGAGTGCTTCGCAAAATAGGAACATTTTTTATTGGGTATTTTAATTCTAACACGTGCAGCATTGAGCTTTAATATACTTATTTACATATGTAAAGTAGAATTTTGGAGCCGAAGTCGCGAGATTTTGTGGTTGCTTCGACTCCGGTTCAAAAACCTCAACTCCGACTCCACTGCTCTGCTCAGAAGTGTCAAAATTTTATTTTTAAAAGTACTTTGCTACCGTTTCGCACACGCCCTCAGACAGATTTTGTATATATACATAAACAACTGGGAAATTTAATGAAAGGTTTTTGTTTTTAATAGAGAGTTGCTCTATAGAAAAGGATTTATCATTTCAGATAAAATATAAAAAGCTTCCGTTCATTCAAAACAGAAAGTACTAAAAACATAATATACAGTACAAATTATTCGAATTCGTAAATTATTTCTTTCGAACCAAAATACGCGGTAGCTCCCCAGTTCTAAAAATATTCGTTCATAAGATCATAAGTTGATATCGACTTTGCCCCACCCCTAACAAGATAAATAAACAATTTTTTATCGTATTTGCGATCATTCAGAAGGTGCTGAAATGTTAAGGGAGTTGATATTCTGAAATGTATTGGTATAAAATGAAAGGCTTCTGCATGGTTTAGAGAACATATCAATGATTTTAGCGAAATCGAATGCCAAATTCACACAGAAACTAAAACACACGACTTCAAAAAGGCAATGCTTAATATCTTAACGTTACAGACCTAAAGTAAAGACGCGCAACCATGTCATAAAGGGGACTTAAATTTATTAGATCAGCGGATCGTGACAGTCTTGAAAGTGCTCTTTTTCATGAAAACTAGTTCTGGACTGGTGGTTGGTTATATCACGTGGTAGCTGTGCTTTAACACTTAATCGCAAAAAGAGAAGTGTTATCTTTGTTTTCTTTTCCCATTCACAGAAAAAAGTTTTTTTTTTTTATCAATTAAACAAATTGTTTAAAGAGTATTTAAATTTAATTAATGTGATAATTGAATCAATTATTTTTTTTTTTTGTTGGACGAAAATGAAAAATATAATTTTGATTTAATTAATATTTTAGTTGTTATGAAATAAATTTTCAATTAAAATATTCATTAAATATCAAAAAATATTTATTGATTTTTTTCGTTTAAAATAAAAAAATTTAAACTTGTAGAATTGTTGTTGGGAATTGTCAATATTTTATTAAATAAATTAACACATTGTTTGAAATGGCAAAGTTTTTTGATCATTTTTTTAATTAAAATTAAAAATATCATTTATTGAAAAAAAATTTTCAAAATTCTAAAACTTTTAGTAATCAATATAATCATTTTGGTAATAGGAGCAAAATCAACAAATTGTTTGCTTGATATTATGAATTTAGTGATTAGAGAAATTTTTTAATTTTTTCTGTGTTCAATCAAGTTGAAAACATTGCCACCTGTGTATGTATATAATCCACTGTGCACTTGGAACAATTGGTAAGTAAATTAATTAACAGTTGGGTTAGAATGTATTGGCAGAGGGAATATAAGGAGCCGTCATAAGGTATGCGGCCTTCGAGAAAGTATTTGATTTATAAGCTTTCTAATGAACGAGGCATTTAAGAGAATGCTTATGTCAAAGTGCTTTAAAAAGGCTTTAACTCTTCCTCATATTTCAAATGTAAATATAATTGCATTTATAGTAAAACTAAGCTTTTGAAGTCCAGTAATCATAATACTAGACATGTGTCTATGCCGTACATGATCTGATAAAAGTTTTTATCTTTATTATGAAAACACTTCGTTTTTAGTAAGCAGAATTGTATAGATATTATTTAAATTTTATTTACTAAAATTTAGCTAAAAAAATTAAATGTGGAAAAATGATAGACCACAAGCACGTCATTGCCTACAAAAAAAGAAAGACTTTGTGATTGTAAAGATTACGATGGCCAGAGAAAAAAAGCGCTTCAGTTTCCTGTGGGATATTTTCCGGTTAAGGACAATAATAAACCAAAAAATAAAAGGAATATACTTTTTTTTGCAAGAACACAACAACAAAAACCAAGTGAAAAGAAATAATTTGCAATATTCTTTTATACATTTTTACGTTTCTTTTTTCATTCATTTTATGTAGTTTTGGGGGGTATTTGTTATAAAATACATTTGGTTTGTTTGTGATATTTTACAATAAGTATCATCAACATCATACAAACATGATGATAAAAAAAATAACTCTCTTATACACAAATATTCATCTACATAATGCTTGTACTTCAGCTGAAACTAACACTTTCACGCACACTCTTAAACAAATTTACATTCATAGACATGTGAACAGAAAGCAAAAAAAAAAAAAGAAAAAAAAACTAGAGTCCTTTGAAAAAAAATATATTTGGATGAAGATGCCTGATGTAGATAATATGCGGCCATAAGGTAATGAAATTTTTATCTGATTTTAAATTTTTTGCCTCCGATTTTTTCATTTTTTGCTTGTTATGAAACACACTCTTGATTCATTTAAACATGTGAAAGAAGAAAACTACAATGTATTCGTTCGTCCTCGAGCATTATTGCAAATGTAACAATGTTTTTTTATTAGTTTTATTTTTTTTTTTATTCCAAAAAAAAGGATTTTTTTTTAAATCCCCCTCTCTTCTTCTTTGCCTTTGATATTTTTTGTTGTGTATTTTTTTAGGTGTTTGTGGTCAAATTATTGCCCTCAAACGTGTTGTTATTGGCATTTGAATTGCATTTTACATAAAAATTGAAAACTACATTTGTCCCTTGATACGACTAGAAGAACGTGTATGACAACAAAATCATATTGATTTGGTTTGATTTGATGTGCACAAGCGCTCACAAATGAATACAATTTTGTATACAGTTTAAATTGCTGGAATTTTTATGGTAAAAGGGTTGCTGTCCAGGGATAAATTGTTATGAAGCGGATATAACAACAACACAAGATCTATTCAATCTTTTAAGATTTTAATCAAATTCACTTTGATGGGACACGTTTCTTAAAATAATTTTTTTATATTAATTTTGGTTTTGAGACCCAGTAGGAAATGGAAGATAACCAAAATATTGTAAACAAGTAAATAAGTATAGTCGGTCAACCCCGACCATATGATAGCCTACACCACAGTATATAGCAACACATTTTTGGAAGTGCACCTATTTGGGACCTAGTTTTGAAAAAATTATAGCTTATGTGTCTATATGAATAGGGCTCTATCTATGTTTTAAATTTCATTAAAAATTGTCCGCTATCGCCCTCGTGGTCCTATTTTTTAAAAAAATGCATAGCTAATGTGTCTATATAAATATGGGGGTATATATGTCTTAAATTTCATTAAAATTGGTTTGGTAGTGGACACAAAGACCCTATGCCGGAAAGCAGGAAAGCTTGTATGGCGGCTATATGAAATTATGGACCGATAAGCCCCAATAGCCTTAATCCTTGTGCGCCTGTTTGCCAAATTTTAGAAATTGCGGCCGACCATATGATACCCGACACCATAGTATTTGAAACCCCTATTGAGAACCCATTGGCAATTGTGGACCCGCCAGAACAGAATTATGTTATGAAGTTAAGACCCATGGTAAATTTGGGATCTACCAGTACAATATTTTGTCAGGACATAGATACTTTCGTAAAAATTTTAGCCGAAAAAATTTTATGTCAATACCGACATTTATAAGAAAGTTATAGCACCAAAAACTATTTTCGGAAGAAGTATTTGTATGGGAGCTATGGTTAAATATGAGCCGATTGCAATAAAATTTTGTAAAATGATTTAGATTGCAATAAAATAAGTTTTTAGCAAACTTAATCGGACATGTTCTGGAAATCGAAATCGAGTAAATGTATATAGAAGGAAATTTTCAGTTGAAGTTTTTTTAAAATAACCGTAGTTTTCCATGATTTTTAGAGTACTCCTAATAAATATAAGTGGCACTCAAAGTATGGCGTATATAAAACGGAATATATTTATGAACCTTTAAAAAAGGATTGCTTTGAAAATTTGTTCGATTTCAATTTTACTCGGATTCGATTTTCAGAACATGTCTGAGTAAGAAGATTTATCTCCAAAATTGCGACCTGTACTTTGTTAAAAATTTTTACATGCCAGCCAGCCGGACGGAGATAGCTAGATCGACCCAAAAAGTAACTCTAAGTCGATCGTTATACTTTAAGGGAAGGAACAATATTTTAAAGCGTTGCAAACAGCAGCACAAACGTATAGTGTCCTCTCCAGTATTGTGCTGTGGGTATAACAAATCAAGTAATGGGGGTTCAATTTGAAGAGTGGGTTATTTATTATGTCTTTTAAAGATTTCAACTGTGGTCCTAAAAGCTTTGCTTAGGAAAATGAACTTTGATCACTTGGAGAGAAATATAAGAAGTGCGTGAGACAATAATAAGAAACTAAAAAAAAACAACTTTGGATAAAAAAAGGAGAACCGGTAGATAAGAAGTACTGTAAATAACGATAGAAGAAGAGGCTATTGTGCATTTCCTTTTCCTTTTTATGGTCCTTATTTTCCTGATGCGGGGTTCAGTGATTTGGTAAATTCTGTAGCTAAGCCCGCCAACGCTCAATCGTAAGTAACTAAACTTAAACCAATTTCGACTGACTGATTTGAAATATGTTAAAAAAAATTATATGTGTAAAGTTTTTAATTAATAGAAAACAATTTAATGTGCTGTTTTCACAACACAAGTGATTGATCGTGTAGTAAAATTTATATGAAAAACGCTCAAAAAACTGAGTGCTTTTTGTATAAATTTTACTACACGATCAATCACTTTTTTTGTGAAAACAGCACATAATAAAATTTTATAATGTCATTATACACAGTGCAAAAAAGAGGAAAAAGTGTTAAGTTTCTTATGTTTATACGATCAATTGTTACAACACAAGAAAAAAAATACCGTCAACATTTTTATACTGGAAAATCTCTTAGTAAGAACATGATAAGAAGCTGAATTATTCATTCTTAGAACCAGGATTCAGTAGCTAATAATCCATAGAGAATTGTTGCTCAATATTTTTGTCCTGGAGAAGCTGTACGGGAAAGTGTAGTCGTGTCCCTCAATTGGGAATCACCAGTATATCCCTGCAGTTTAATTCTCAAAGTTTTTTAATTGGCGCAAATATTATTGCCTAGGGATGCATCACAATGGCTATTATATCGAGCCCTATTTGCGATTATATCGTAAGCGACAAATGGTCCATTTTTTAGGAGAAGAGTTTTTATTATTTTTTTCTTAAGCAGTGCAATACTTAATTTGGATTTAGATGGGCTTTTTCTCCGCAACGGTACAAATTCAAAGTCTAGGAATTTGTTCGTCATTGTAACGAGTACCTTTAACCTATTTGCAAGAAAAAAACTAAATTTCGATAAATTGAAGCTTACGATATAATCGCAAATAAATGTCGATATGTCAGTTAGTCGAAGTAAAAACACCCTGTATAAGCCTTAATGTTCTGGAGGAAAATACGTCGATGAATCGGTTCCATGCCTAAGGATACAAGTTTTCTATATGAAAGTACCTTTTGAGAAGCAAATAAAAAAATCATAATCTATGTTTAAAGTGTATAGGCGTATCTTACCTGGGTCGAAAAAGAAATGTCCATGAATGTCAATTTGATAAAGGAATAATATTACTCTCATTAAAGAGTTTTCAATAAAAGATCAGAATTGAAAATATGGCTGAACAACTAAAATATTATGCACTTTTTACTACCTCCATATTTTCATAACATCTACAAAATTCATTGCTTTTGCAGCATTCCAGAAGGTGCCATATTTTTATTAGAAAGAGTACACAGAAAAAATATTTGCCAAAAATTTTTCAATTAAATAATTAATTGGTTACCTTAAATTTTTCAAATAATTTTTTGATTCCTGCAATTAATTTTTTTAATTAAAACACATAAATTTATATGTCTGTGTATATGTTGTGTATTTTTTAGTTCATGCAATTAATTTTTCAAATGACTAAATTTGTGTGGCATGAGTCGATATGATAAATTCTTTTGCATAAGCAAAATTAGTAAAATATTTAATTGTCTGAGCGAGTTGTTCAATTAAAGCCGATTTTCTATTTTTTCTGTGTATATGACTTATATTCACACTTTGCACTAAAATTTCCTATTGGGTACTTTAATTTCACTCAAAACCCCGCAACATATGGTCATAATGCTTCTACTCTTATTTATAATAATTTCATTTTGCTACTCGTATTATGATGGTTTTTAGTACATTATTTTTTGAATTGTATGTAAGGATTCTTTTCCCAATAGATAACAATTTTAATTCAATTATGCTGTTTGATTTTATGTTCCAAACTAAGTTGTTCTAATATAAAAATAAAAAGCAGCTGTTTTTGTTTAACATCCTTTAAAGTCATAAAACTCAATTAAATTTCAAAAATGTTCCACTAAAAGCAAAAATTACAATGAAATCAAGTTTTTTTATTTTGATAATCAAATAAAATCTTATTACTTTGACATTTAAATATCCTCGAGTTATAATAAACAATAATGGAAACTAAAAAACAAGTGGTCATTATTTACATATTGTTCAAGAAAATTACACATACATAAGGATACATCGGGAAATCATTTCTCAAGTTAAGAAAAGAAAACTATGTTTTATTCTTATGTGCAGGAAAATATATGTTGAACTGTGTCTCTCTCTCTCTCTCTCTCTCCGTCTCTTTGAAATTGTTACTGTTTTTTGTAAAAATGTTTCAGTTTAACAACTTCTTAATTAAATTTCTTTGACAAAAATGTTTCATCTAATACTTATACAATACGTTCATATACGATGTGTCATTACTCAACAACACTCTATTTGACCACAAATGTAATTTTGCTTTTGGCCATTAGAATTTCTTGTTTTCTTGGTAGTACGGCCATTTCTTATAATTCATCTACATTTTCTTCTTATTTTTCTTTTGGGGCTTCCTTCATCTTTGGACCATCTTAGTTCGTATGGTTTGATGCACTTACCAAAAGGTCACTTTTTTATTTTGTTTGTTACACTTTAGTTTATTACCAAACATGATGTATTATTCACACTTGATGAAGTTCTAAACTTTCATACTTATACATGAGTCCTATTTTAAATGCGAGTGTGTTTCAAAAGTGTTTACACACATAAATTTCTTGAAGATCCTTGTTTTATTTCTGTGTGTGTGATGCTTTTATTTATTTTTTTTAATAGGAATATTGTTAAATATTGCTTTTTGAAATGTCGTCGAGTTGCAAGGAAAAAGTTTTTTATACATTTTGTTACTTTCTTATATGTTTTAGTGTAGTAAAATTAACATCCTGCTGTTTTTTTTTTTATTTTTTTTAAATTTCCTTGGTCTGTAGATTTTATTGTTACATTTGCATTTATGCATATATGTGAATATGTAGTTCTTAGTCTGGCAATTCATTATTTGAAGTGTTCTCACAAAGCAAAAGTTTTTATCCTTTGGCATTTCAGGAAGTTGTTATAAAACATTGCTTTCAATATTTAACAAACTCAAAAGATATCTTTGTGAATATATACAAGCACAAATATTTAAGTAGTAATGAAATTGAACTTTAGTGGAGAAAAAAAAACTTATAAAAACTTTGTTAGTTAAGAAAAAAAAACAATTATGGAAGGTGTCTTCGATTAGGAACGATCATGGAAGCGAAGACAAAATTTTTGTTATCCCAAGTTTACTTTTTAAAAAATCCAAGGAATTTATCCAAACATCGAACGCTATTTTTGATTCTTTAGGGCCGGCATTAACACACAAAATATTGCACTTTTTGTTCTTCATAGACACAGTTCCTGCATGTTTAGATTGTCCTGGAAGACGTTTGTACCATGATGTAAAGTGTTGTTAGTTGTATGTCTGCCTTTGATCTTTATGGGCTTAAACGATGTAGACATTCTGCATTGCCAAGTTTTTCTATCAAAAGTTTCATAATAATCCGGTTTACATTTGTCGGCCGTTTGAGTTACAAGTCTGACACACTTTCATGTTTTCAGAGTTAGTAATCAAATAGGTCTTTATTGTTTAAATAGTCCTTATGAATGGTAACATTTCCTTATCGAAAGCACCTTTATTGATGCGAACTTTTTCTGTCGTAATATAATAATCTGCCCGTTTTTTCCTCCATTCCAACAATGAAGAACAATTTCTCTCGCGTGAGTTTTATTGCGATAGGGCGGCAGTCTGTTTTCACCCTGGAAATAACATTTGCATATATTTGATAATGTTGTGTTTTGGTTCGCCGTATCCTCTAAGTCTCAGTGATGATTCTGCTGCAGTGTTCCTGATTTACGCATATGCAGTTTGATTAAGGTAATGTATATAAAGCAAGGTCTCTAGACCAGCTACGTCCAAGCAATCATACTTTGATATTTACATTTGTGACAATTAGCCTTAAAATCTCGTACAATTTGACATTGACTGATCGTGGTTTCTTAGCAAAGTAAAAGCATAAAGCCTTGTTGTGGCCGATATCCCATTAGCCATTGTGCTGTTGTCGGAGTGAAAGCACCACAACTCTTTTGTAAAAGCTTGTACATTGTGCATATGGCTTGGACGGCACTGCACTATACTGACTTATGGTGTGTCAAAATAATCTAGTCGTTGCACCTTATTCAACATGAAAAGCTATTATTTATCTTGTAGGTTTTTTTTATGAGGAAGGAATGTGCCTAAAAGCCGCAAGGTAAATATCTATAAAGGTTAAAGTTCTAAATATCGTTCAATGATCTTTTGGTTAGAATCCCTAGAGGGATTTATTTAAGATAAAGCCACCCTTCAAACAACAAAAACTAAATTAAAAACGATATTAGCGTTTGGAAGCAACGGTGCCACAGAGTCTGTGGCAGAGGCACATATACATACATATTTATTCTAGAGGATACAGGTAGAAAAGTAGGAATAACTTTTAATCGGTTAAGCCGACTTTCTTTAATCAACACTCTCGATCGTCACCTTTCATACAAACAAAATGAAATCAAAATCGGTCCTGGCGAACACATACATAAATACATCCAGATGAACACTACAAACTTGCAATATCCATCTTTTTGGGCGGGCTTAGAAACGATTGGAGTTCTTCTATAATTTACGAATTTTAGTTGCTTTATATGTATAAGAATTATTTGTTTTGAAAAAAATTACATAATTTAAAATATTCTACATTTTTTATTTTTCGAATTTATTCTATGAGTTAAATTTCAGTTATGTATTTTATAAAGCTTTTTGTTTTAGTTCTATTCCTTGAATTTTTTAGGAATGACTTTATACACTACCACACTATTATCTTTAACTTATAGAATAAATTCGAAAAAAAAAATGTGGAATATAATAAAGTTGCTTATAAAAAGAAATAATTCCCAATATAATTTAAAATATTTAAAATTTGAAAACTTTAAAGAAATAATTATTTGACAATTTTTTTCGTTTTAAGAATTTTTTTTTCATCTTAATGTATTTTTATATTTGAAAATAAATGCATTTTTTTCAACAAATAAAAATAAATTTTAATCATGGCCCAATTAGTAGGTCTGCGTGAAACTACAACAATGCAACAATAGAAAAAACAATACGCATTTTGTTTGTGTAAATTATGTTATAGATGTCAAAACCCAATGCATTTGTTTGTGTAATAAATGGACAAGATGTCAAAAACAATTTCACGGTAAAAATACAACTCTACAAAAATCAGCAGGCGTTTCGAGCAGACCTACTAATTGGGCCATGATTGTAATCAACAATGATGTTTATAAGATATGGAAAATAAAAATAAATAGTTTTCGGGTCTCTTATTTTCAGTTAAAAAACATTTCCTTAAACAATATTGGATAAATGATTCAAGAACAACAAAAACAAAATTATTAATAAAGTCGTCAAAATCCCCACAATTACAAATAATTTTCCATTAAAAATCACAAACTTTATTAATTTATACGATGACTCTAATCATTATTAATTATAAAAATCACAAAATCCTTCACAGACTCCCTTTTTTATTGTTTAATCTTCCTTAACAAATTTTTCATTTGTTTACCTTATTTACGAGTATTTGGTTGTTTGGTCTATTTCTCGAATCTCCGTTTCCACTACATTTATAACAACTTAATGCCTCTTTTTTTCCTTTAACACAGAATAAAAGAAAGCGAAATGCCAAAACAAATTACAAAAATGTCGCAAATATAACCAAACAGCTAGATCTTAAGATTTAGTGAATTATAAATGTGTCCTTTAAAATTCAATTACCTAAAAAGAGGTAAGTAAGAACGCATTTATACGACCGCTTTCCTTTTTTCTTCTAGTATTATGTTTTTCCTCCTACGAGTTTCTTAGAAAATACCACAAGATTGAGTAGCTAGTTAAACAAACCTTTACGTAAAACACACCACTTAACTACTTTCCCCCTTTCCTTTTAATTTTGGTTCTTATTCTTGAAAAGAGTAAAGAAAAACTATTTCATTCTTAAAAGTCCTTATTCCTTAAGCAGCCAATCTATCAACATAATTGATGGCCATCGATTAGTTAAGGACACAAAACAAATAGATTTGTATCCAGTATCTGTATCTGAACAAGTGAGTGGGTTGGCGTTTTTATTTAAGCTTGTATTTAGTTTAAACAAAAATGTCAATTAATTAAATATTTATTTATTTAACAATGAAAAACTTTGCTGGATTTTTAATGAAGTGTAAGAAGTTCCTTGAAAGCAGTTGATAAGAAACCAACGAACATTTTGTTCATCGTATTAATTGCATAAACTACAACAATATTTTATAGGAAGTCATTTATAATATTAAAGCTATTAATTGATTTGTGTTTGTTTTTGCTTTTGTTCCAGGCTTAGTAATCCTTGAAGTAACAAAATATTAATGAGCTTAATTTTTTTTTATTACAAAAAGAGATATTGTGGAAATTTAAAGAAAATGATAAGGAAATACAATTGCTTTATTTTATTAAGAAATTAAAACAACTACCAAGTTAAAAACTTAACAAGTCAAGACGGAAAGTAAATCTTCCTATTTTGTTTCCTTTTTTTGTAATATCAGGAAATAATTCGCCATTCTTTTTTCAACTTAACAAAATTTAAAAAATTCCAAAGCTATGGTCACATTGAGCTAATACTTGAAGCTCTAGACATAAGCACTATTTTAATCAAAAATTTATTCAATTTTACATAACGTTAATATGAACAAAACAATTTTTAAAGAAAATTTTCAAACTACTTATTGTAAACTGAACCATGATATGCAATCATATTATGGTTAAATTAGCCAGTCCTCCATCAAGAAGCCGCAACCATGTTATAGTTGCCTCTGAAAATGGTATTTCGAAATATGATAATAATTTGTTTACCAATAACACAGTACAACATTTTTCAGTTAATTGATTGCCAACTCAATTCTGTGAACTGTATGTGAAATTAGTCCCAAAAAGAAGAATTTCTGCATCATTCGTTTTGTCTTCTTACCTGCGATTTGAAGTTAGTATCGATTTGAAGTTAGTACTATCGTATAGGGGAATTTATCACGTTTTAGGCCCTGTTGTTTGACATAGCTCGACAACCACTAGCCCAATTTAGTTAAAATAAATTTTAAAAAATTAAGAATTACAATTCCCTTAATCTGTTCATATATTGTTTTCCTATACAAGTAACACTTTCGAAGTTAAAAATGAATGTATGAAGGGAAAAAATTATTTTTTGCCTAAAAATTTAAATTTTTTTTTTTAAAAATACATAAAAAATCCAAAATGGAAAAAAGTTTCAAGTCTAGTTATTTTTTCGCAAAGTCACATAACCTATGAGCAAAATGAGACAAAGATCATAAAAATCGATGCACGCGTTTCGCTTTTATTCGCAATTGAGTAAATGTATGAATTTCAAAAATTTGCTCGAGATATGCACAACATTATTTGGAGAAAACATTGACACCTTTTTCATGATTCTGAGAATTAAAAAAAAAGGAATAAACAAAAGGTTATTTGATTTTTATGATTGCGGTAATAAATGTACGTGGACAATTAAACGGAAAGTGGACCTTTTTATTATTTGGGTTTTTCCGGTGGCTACCTATATGATTTTTTTACAGAAATTGCACCCACATTTAAGGGTGGTCATTATTTGGAAAGTTTTGCACAGTTTGAAACGTACAAGTGCTGAATCAGGTATATAGCCAGCCGCCCTTAAAATATGCGCCCATTTATAAGTACCTGGCAGTAAAATATTCAAAAATACGTAGTATTTATAGGTGTGCATTGATCGATTTTTGGCATTCAGCCAGTGCCGACGAACGCGAACAGTAAAAGTGATTTTTCTCCAGTTTTTTAAAAGTGAATAACAACAAAACATAAAATATATCAATATGGAAAACAACAAGTGCCCATATTTGGATGAATATTGTTACGTTTGTGGTCATATCGTCCGAAAAATACAGAAAAAAGATCGAAAAAATTTGTTTACTGAGCAATTCAAAACCGCGTATTGTAATTATTTCGATGAAGCAGATTTAAGTGGTGCAAATTTTACGCCGAACACAGTGTGCAACAGTTGTTATACTACCCTTCTAAAATGGATTCACGGAAAAAGTAGAAAGTTATCTTTTATGAAGCCAGTAATTTGGGTGGAAGACACAACTGGACATGATGAATCCAGGTGCTATGCATGCATAAATTTTCGTCCTGGATTAAACAGACAACAATTGAAAACAAAAGTATACACTGCTGCATTTACTGCCACACTTCCAGTGCAACGCCCTGCTGATACCGATGCACCTAAACCTCCGAGTGCGGATACTGTGTCCCTGCTAGCCGAAACCGTTTTCACCAATCCGACCAATTTGGATGATGCTGATTGGATACCCGATATTGAAAATAGTGCACCACAACCGCTACCACAAATCGAAATGGATTACATTGTGGCCAAGCTGGGACTATCACAACACGACTCCGAATGGCTGACATCATTTTTGAAGAGAAGAAAACTCACACAGCAAAATGTCAGCGCAACATCATACCGACAACGCCAAGCTGATACAGACTCAGACCATGAATATGAACAACCTACGAAGAAAACAAGATCATCAGAACCACAAGCGTCAACTTCTACAAGGATGGATATTGCCAATAATTGAAAAAATGTTCTAAATTTTGTTTTTATGCATATTATAATTGCGTATTAATTGCATATTATTTTATTTTCATTAAGTTTTTATAAATAAAGTTTTTTTTTGCATGATAATTTTTTAATTTATATTTTTATTTTTATTTTAAGGGTGGTGGCTATAACTGATTTTTGAAATTCATACCTTTACTCAATTGCGAATAAAAGCGAAACGCGTGCATCGATTTTTATGATCTTTGTCTCATTTTGCTCATAGGTTATGTGACTTTGCGAAAAAATAACTAGACTTGAAACTTTTTTCCATTTTGGATTTTTTATGTATTTTTAAAAAAAAAAATTTAAATTTTTAGGCAAAAAATAATTTTTTCCCTTCATACATTCATTTTTAACTTCGAAAGTGTTACTTGTATAGGAAAACAATATATGAACAGATTAAGGGAATTGTAATTCTTAATTTTTTAAAATTTATTTCAACTAAATTGGGCTAGGGGTTGTCGAGCTATGTCAACCAACAGGGCCTAAAACGTGATAAATTCCCCTATACGATAGTACTAACTTCAAATCGATACTAACTTCAAATCGCAGGTAAGAAGACAAAACGAATGATGCAGAAATTCTTCTTTTTGGGTCTTATTTCACATACAGTTCACAGAATTGAGTTGGCAAATCATGTGTTGTACTGTGTAATAACAAATACAGTGCTAGTTGAAAAAACAGACAAGCCGGACACATGGCGGTTCAACCAAATTTTGGTTAGGCTGAATACAGTAGTGCTAACGGTTTTTTATGTTAGCTCTTGTTTTTGAGATATACCGTTATTTCGAAAATGGAGGATGTTGCACAACATATATTCGCGTAACTCAAAAACGGTTTACATAGTTTATTGAGTAAACTAAAAAACCAAAATTCCGTGATAAACTTTCCTTCCTTTAAGGTTATACTTTTATCTAATATGCGCAGTCGGTTTACCCTGCCTTTACACATGCAAGTAATTACTTGCAAGTAGTGTATATGTATATATTATCAACGAAAATATCGAAGAAATAGCCGAAAGTTTTGCAAGTAGCTTGAGTGTTTACACAGTCAGTTGTTAGTTTATTTTTCAAATGTTCTCGAAGCGAAAACTTTTATGAAAAAGCTTTATTTTTGGGTTTAAAAAACATTATCATGTTAAAGTTTTCAAGAAATTTATTTAATAATATTAAATATAAATTATTTAGTTGTGTCTTTATTTTATTTTTGGTGCATCTTGATGAAAAACTTATGTTTATTTTTAAAATATGTGAATCCAGTATTGCCGTAGTTACCAATATCATAAAATTTCTGAGAAAATATTTCTAACAATTTTTTTTAAATGCTTACAATTTATGTTTTAAAATACCATGAAGATGTGTTGCTTTGTTTTTATTTTTACACAGAAAATCAGCTATAAACATAACTTTTATATTACTAAGTACTAGTAAATTAATACCAAAGGCATCCACGGTAACACTGTCTCTTTATATGTCATTTTACTTGCTGCAAGTGTCAAAAACTTACTTGCAAGCAAATTCCCTTGCAAGTTGGGGTGCAAGTACGAAAAATGTGATGGTGTTAGTAAAAATGTGTGAGTATATTGAGTTTTTCGAAGTTGCACTTGCATGTGTAACCCCCGGGTTAGAAACAATTTATTTTAGACAAAGTTCGAATATTTTTTTTAAATTATAAAAAATTGGAAAATGGATCTATCTATCTTCTAATCTTCAAGAGATATAACTAAGAAAACTGTTAACAAAACAACCCATGATTTAATTCACAAAAGATGAAAAATTTTAATTAATTTTAAGAATTTCAAAACGCAATATTTGTATGGGAGCACCCCTAGAAAGAGGAGATAAATAACAAGTATGTTTTGGGAAATTGTTAAGAACAAAACATTAATGGAGGTCTGTCATGCATTTTCCCCCTAGACGCGACTCGTTGGCAGTTGTGGGGGGCTTTGTCTTCAATATATTTCTAGTCTGTTTTGAAAATTTTTATGGGAGCGCCCTTAAGGAATGGAGATAGCGGTTAGGTATGTTAGTAATAAATGATGGAAATTAAAAATTCCACTTTATTTTAGTAATAGTAATACATTTGACCGATCTAGGGGCATCCTAGCCGCTAAAGGGCCAATTTTAAGAATTTTATGAAACCACCATATTTGCTTAGGAACACCCCTAAGGGCTGGATAGATATTGGGGCACATAGCCGCTTGTCCGTATTTATTTATTTATTTTATTTATTTTATTTATTTTATTTATTTTATTTATTTTATTTATTTTATTTATTTTATTTATTTTATTTATTTTATTTATTTTATTTATTTTATTTATTTTATTTATTTTATTTATTTTATTTATTTTATTTATTTTATTTATTTTATTTATTTTATTTATTTTATTTATTTTATTTATTTTATTTATTTTATTTATTTTATTTATTTTATTTATTTTATTTATTTTATTTATTTTATTTATTTTATTTATTCTATTTATTTTATTTATTTTATTTATTTTATTTATTTTATTTATTTTATTTATTTTATTTATTTTATTTATTTTATTTATTTTATTTATTTTATTTATTTTATTTATTTTATTTATTTTATTTATTTTATTTATTTTATTTATTTTATTTATTTTATTTATTTTATTTATTTTATTTATTTTATTTATTTTATTTATTTTATTTATTTTATTTATTTTATTTATTTTATTTATTTTATTTATTTTATTTATTTTATTTATTTTATTTATTTTATTTATTTTATTTATTTTATTTATTTTATTTATTTTATTTATTTTATTTATTTTATTTCATTTATTTATTTTATTTATTCAACTGACTTCGAAAAATCTCATTCACTCTATGGGATAATATAATTCCATAATCGAACAACCCTTAAGGGAAAATATATTTTCATGACTTATAAATTAAAAGCAGGTACTCCAAGTGAGCATATTCTTGCTGAGTTCAAAAATTCAAATCTAGAAGAAAGATAAGTAAGCCATATTTGACTGTCCTATAGAAAATAGTTAGCAGCTTCAAAAAAATCAATAGCATATAATGTCATATGATCGCGCAAACCAGCTGATACACATATCTAATTAATTTATTGAAACATTTCCTAATTCTATTAAAATTGTTATCATTTGTTAAAAAAATATACTTCAATTCCATATGGGTAATTCCATGTCAAATCGACCAATAGTAGGTCCCGACCCCTTTCGATTTGAATGAAATTTGGTGTTAAGGTTCCTTTCATCCTATAAGCATTGATATTTTATTTTGTAACACATTTAAATTTTTTTTCATGTACCTAGTTTTTTTTAATTTCTTTAAACTTGGTTTTTAATGGATATTTTTTTTAAAATTGTTTAACCACTGAATAACAAATAATTTGACAGGCATATTTGAATCAAACGTGTCGTTGCACTCACAATATTCTGAACGTAAAATTAACTGAAGTTGTAATATAAAATAAATGAATATTCAGTTAAAAACCGGCCTACTTATTTTTCATTTATTTTTTAACGAAAAGTTCATTTAATTTTTACTGTCAAAAGTTCAACTGCGAATTCCGTAAAAACAAATGAATTTTCATTTATTTTATATAATTCAACTATCAAAAAAATAACCGACGAATTCCGTAAAAACAAATGCATTTTCAGTTATTTTATTAAAATTAACTATCAAAAAATAATTGACAAATTCCGTAAAAACAATTGAATTTTCAGTTGTTTTATGTAATTCAGTCATTTTATATAATACAGGTTTTACTCGAATTTCTAAAAATACCAGATACCTGTCCGCTTGTTATTCTAATGAGAGAGAGAGAATATTTATTTTTATTTACTTACCCCACTATACATGTTTGTTTTACTTTTGTTGTACTGTCCACTTTGTTTACAGAAGAACTTTCAATTATAAGACACCAGCAGCATGACCGATATGGCACTCGCAATTATTTTACCCTAAAAATTTAATGTATTTAACTAAATAATTTTAACAAATAGAATATGGGAGTTTTTTACACAAAACAAGCAAATCGTTTTTTACTTTTACTTTTTGCCACAGATCTATAAATAGATAACTTAAAATTAATTTTTTGGTAGTTAAATTCTATAAAATAACTGAAAATTCATTTCTTTTTAAGGAATTCGTGGTTGATTTTTTATGGAATTCGTGGTTGAATTTGTGTCAGTAAAAATTAAATGAACTTTTCGTTAAAATAAAATGCAAAATAAGTTAATGGGTTTTTAAGTAAATTTACAGTTGTTTTAAATTTCGTTTTCATTTAATTTTACATACAGATTACTTTTACTTTATCAACTGACAATATTAAATGCAACCGAAAATCCTTATTAATGTGCACTTAGTTTTTTAAATAAATGACAGAATCAGTTAAAAATAAATTTACTTGGAATTTTAAATGTTTATTTATTTAAAAATTACTGAACGGAATAATTCTTAAATAACCTACAGTCCGTTAATGTAATAATAATGTGAGTGTGATGCAAAATTATTTTACAAATGGCGATAACAAAATATTATTAGAATTATCGTGTCGCCATAAAATAAGTTGTGTTGTGAAAATATGTTTTTTAAAAATAACTCAATGTTTTATGTTGTTACGTTATATATGTTAAATGTAAATTTTGTCATTTTGATGTAATAATATAAAAAATGTAAGTTTTCAATGTTATTTGTTAAAAAATTTTGTTAATAAATGTTATGTTTTTATTAAATAGACGTATCCCCAGAAGAAGTCGACAAAAAATCGACGAAACGTCGGGAAAAAATGTATTAAAATTGTGTTTTAATTACATTAAAGATTTTAGGCCGTATTAGCTTGATAAGGAAATACAAATTATTAGAATAAATTTATTTTGCTTGCATCTTAAACATATTATGACTACACGTGTAGAAAGTTATCACGTTATGGCTATTAAATATCATTAACTGGTTGTGGGGAATATAATATGTTTTCAAAGTTATCATTATTTGGTTGTTATAAAAATAATTTTTTTTCAGTGAACCATACTTAAATTTATAATTGCGATAAACATTAAAATGTTTACAGTAATTATAATATTGTTGATAATAAATAAAAGTAACAATATTTTGTGTACGGTTACAATATATTATTACAACAAATATAGTGTGGTTGCCGTAACCATGCCCCACCATACTTTTTCTCTGCGTGTGCTATTTTAGCAAATATAGCTGAAACATTATTGGGCATTAACAACTTTGCAAAAAAATGTTTGATATTTGAAAACAATTTGCATTTTTAAGATATACAACATTTTGCTAATATGTATTATAAAAAAATCAACATCAGGTTTTTAATTCAAATTGCGCAAACATTTTCTGTTTTTAAAATATTTTACAATTAACTAAAAATGTTGCTATGGTTTTTATAAAATTGGAAAGTTTTGCATTCTCATTTAGAATTGTCGGATATTTTGGTTTAAGATTAGTACATATTTGTATCCTCTAGCATTATATGTTTGCGCAGATCCAACCATAATGCACGATGTTAATTGTGAGTCACACCCTAACGACAAGTTTTTTTTCAGTTTAATTTGACATTTATCTGTTTTAGTGTTTGACAAATTCACAATTAAGCAGCGCGTGAAGATTGTTGAAGCCTTTTACGAAACTGGAAGTTCAAATAAAAATGCATTTCGTGCACATCGTATTTTTTTGATCGGCATAATCATGTGTCCACAATCGGAAGAATTGTGCGCAAATTTCAGCAAACCGGGTCTGTAGGAAATGTTAAAACACTGTTTGGTGCCGTATATGAGCTGGCGGCGTCATCGGGCCGTACTTATTCGACAATTAGGTCGGCCAAGCAGTTACCAAGAATGCTGCTCGATATCGCGAGGTGATAACGAACTTCTAGTGGCCAGGAATTGAGGCTATGTACCACGACATGTGGTTCTAACAGTATGGTGCCGCTGGCCACAAAGCCAACGAAACAATGGCTCTTTTGTGCGACAAATTCAATGGCCGTGTTATCTAACTTCGTGGCGATGTTAATTGACAGCCCCGATCATGTGATTTGACACCGTTGGACATCTTTCTTTAGGGATATTTAAAAGAAAAAATGTTCGTCAACAATCCAAGTACAATTTAACAGCTAAGGGATGAGATAATTCGGCACATTACCGACATTGAACCTCAATTACCCAGCAAAAACTTACATTGCAAAGTAATAAGTTAAAAAGGTAATATATATATTAGTTATAACTACTCTTCACCACTTATACATTGGTATTTTAACCCATTATTTTAACATGGTGATGTCATTGAAGGCAAGTACTTACCACCCTCGCTTACTAATAGGGAGTTAAATAAGTCATTACCACATTCGCTTACAAATATGATGTCAAATAAGTCATTACCACGTTTGCTTACAAATAGACACTTCACATTGTTAACAACAAAGCTGAATTTGCCAAACAAATTGTGTATTTAATTAAATTTGCTTTCTAATACAAAATTTTACTACCCTGCATCAAGGATATATTCATACCCAATAAACCAGAGAACGATATGATTGCAAAAACTATATTATATTTTCATCGAAAAACGATATAATAAGGAAAGGTACAATTTAAATACTATCGTTTATGATACAAGATCGATATCATTATTTTATTATATATATTACCTAGACGATATCGTTGTAATATCGTTTGGTTGATTGATTAGTGAAGTTTTTACTCAAAATTTTATTTTTAAAATACATATCAAAATCAATTAAGTATTTAAATTTTTCATATTCAAATTCACATTCATTTATAACAAATAAAAAAACTAATTTTAAGAACATATATGTATTTAAAATCAATTTGTATTATATTAAAAAAATAAATAAAACCTTAAATACTTCTATGTAATGTAGATGGTATGAAGTAGTGATTGAAAAGTAAGTTGTTCAGATATTTCAAGTCATTACCTAGTTTTTGCTGGGTATGTCTCAGAGTCATTGACAATTTAGACCATCGGATAGAGATATGCCACCGAAGCCGTTGCGAGCATTTGGCCGATATTTTGTTTCACACATAATTGTCATAAATCCTTCTATCATAATAAAACTACGAAATTCGGTAAGGAAGACTTTTGCTTTAACTTAACAATAACAATATTGAGCCAGCGATATGTCTCATTACTTAAAATATATTGATTACGTAAAAAATCGTTTAACAAATTTAATAGCTTGATAAAGTTTGTAGTGTAAATTTTTTATAAATTTCAAAAATTCAACTCACTTCATACAGTTCGGGACAAATGAATCGTTATCCTACAACAATCACGGTTAACGGTCTTGCTCGTTTTAATAAAAACTCTGTCTAAACTAAATTACTTATTAAGGCTGTACACTTTCACCCTCCATTAACACTATTTAATCAACTGTACCACATAAAAATTCCATGTAACCGAAATGTATGTGTGTGAGACATTGAAAAAATACTAAATTCCAAACACTCATATTTCACCTCTGAGGCAGGGACAATAATAAGATAAAGAAGTTTAATTTGATTTATTTAACCCCGGCCACAAAAAAAAAATACATATAATTTTCCTTATTTCCGTTAAGAAATCACCCACAATTGAAACCCTTTCCCCACACTCCTGATATTCATCTATACAGGAAGTGTGCGACAAAAAAAAAAAAGAACTTCAATTTCAACTCTTCGACACCTATTCATAAAAATAAACCATGAAAGATGTCCTGTCAATAAATATGAAATTGCCAATATTTACAATCCTCTTATGGATTTCATACACATATAAAACATACAAAATGCCATTTAAAGCAACAACCATACATGAGCTGATATAGGGCTGGACACAAAAAAAGGAAACAGGAAACAAAAAAGGTAAAAACTATATTTACTTCTTTTTAATTTTCTGTTTTTTTTTCAAATTTTTTCTTTACATGTCCAAACCACAAAATTGCAGAAAATTTATTTTATTTATGACGATTGCGGACTGCATATGTCCAGACCAATAATTTTTATAAATTACAAGGTTCACTTTATTATCCTTTTTATTCAAGGATACATACAACGTTTTGTAAGGTACAGCCTTACAGAAAAAAAGTCTTTATAACGACTTGTACGTACTTTAGCATACGTCAACTACGCATGAAATATTTATGATTTTTATGTAAGTAAATGTATTATTTTGGGTGTAAAATAATATGATTAAATGAGATGAAGAGAAGGGGTGCTGTAAGAATTTTTTGTAACCAAAACCATACATATGTTTTTTTTAATAAAGGGTAACTCATCGTGAAGTTTGATTTTTTTTTTTACAGATCACGCGTGACTCATATCAAACTGCTTTGTTATTTTTGTTTAGTATCGTTTGTCAAGTCATCATGGAAAGGCTCACACCACAACAGCGTCGCTATTTTTCAGTGACTGGGATGAAGCACAATTCTGGTTCAATAGATACGTTAATAAACAAAATTGCCATATTTGGGCTAAAGAACAACCTGAAGAGTACCAAGAGCTACCATTTACATTCATTTAAAACAACGGAATGTGGAATCATTAATCCATATTTCTTCAAAAATGAGGAAAATCCGAAAGTTACCGTTAATGGTAACCGTTATTGCACAGCTTTTACGAACTATTAGATTCCTGAAATGCAAGCTCATGGTCTCGGTGAGTTCTGGTTTCAACAAGACGGTAATATCAGCCATACAGCTCCTGAAACAATGACCTTGTTGAGAAATCATTTTGGAGAACACTTAATTTTACATATTGCTACGGTAGATTGGCCAACTAGATCGTGCGATATCACACCCTCTAGCTATTTTTCGGGGGATATGTAAATTCTGAGGTCTTCAGAAATAATCCTGCTACAATTGACGCTTTAGAAGCCAATGTTACTCGTGATCTTCGCGTGATACCAGTCGCTATGGTCGAACGAGTCGCCCAAAATTGGACCCTTCGACTGGACCACCTTACCGTAGTCATGGCCAACATTTACATGATATAATTTTCGAACAGTAAATGCCATAAATTGTTCTTTCAACCGATAATCAAAACTTTCACTTCCAAATTTATGTGTTTTTTTTACAAACCTTACGATGAATCACCTGATAGAAGATTACTTGTCAGTAGATAAAGAGTTTTTTTTGAGATGTTTATTATTCGAATAAATAACTTACCTGGTGTTAGGTATTCGATGAAAACTATTCTGAAAAAAAATTTAAAAAAAAATTGTGTTTAATATAGCAATTAATAAGAAACAGAATTTTACTTTAGCAATTTTCAGCATAAAACAAAAACTAGTTCATACAAAATTGCAATCAAATAAAGCATTAATTGATGTTATTAGCAATGTTATATCTACATACAAATTGCACGCGAAACAAACTTGGCAGAAATGACAAAATTCCCTTTTGCCTTTGGTTTTCTAAATAAATTTTTACCAATACCGACACATTTGTCTCGTAACATTTCTTCGTATTTTATCGGAACAGCTCTGTAATTAATTATTATTAGGTGCGTTTGTTTACTTTTCCAGTAAAATCCAGTAGTTGAGTAAATTTTGGGCAATATGAAAATTTTACTCTCAAAAATGGCTCTTGCACAAAAAAGGAAACGAACGGAAAAATTTCACAAGCTTGCAGGTTAATTCAAACAGCTGATCGCTAAAAAGCTTAGTGTTGTAAAATATGTGTTGTTTAGACTACCCAGTACATAATGTTTTTGGTACTTGATGAAATGCATTGTAATGATTAATAATTCGTAGCAAATTTATTTATTAAATGAGCTTCTGTGCAAGTTTTAAGACTTGTTTATTTTGTACATGACTTTTCATTTTGTTTATAGTTGAATTACATACGAAACTACATCAATATTTGATTTTTGATATTTGGTACCCTCAATAATATGCAATAAGAAGTAATCATATATTCATTAGCTTTACATCTCTAAAATATTAATGTAAACAAAAACAAAAATAAGTAATATTGAACAATTAACACAAATTTTACCATGGATGCCAAAAAAAGAAAACTTAATATTTCATGCTCTCCCGGAACATTTGGGAAGGTACAGTGGTAAGTAAAATTGTTTAGGATGTAATAAATATTTTTGGTTTTTGTTGCACTTTTAATTCAGCTTTTGTTCTTTTAAATGTTTTTATTACAAATTGTATGCTTTTTGTTTGCTTACTTTTGTTTGTTTACTTAAATGAAACATATGTTTTTGTTTTCTACTGGTTTTTACTGGTAAAAATTTGTTCAGTGAAAATTTGTAGACTCTTTGCTTACAACTGTCACTTTACTCTCTCAGTAGATGCCCCCTTTTGCAAATTTTTGTGTAAGCGAACGCATTTCAGTAAAATCCAGTAAAAACTTGCACAAATTTGTGCAAATTTTGGGGTAAACGAACGCACCTATTACCTCCTAATTTAAAAAACATTTTAGCCCCATCAAATACAAACAATTAAATTGGCGTAAATTTTGCTCGTTGGTAATGTTTTTATACCATCCACCACCACTAAGTTTGTCATTCCGTGTGAAACTTTTTTATTATACATCTAAGACCCTATAAAGTATATATTCTGGCTCCTTGAGTAAATCTAAGTCGATTAAGCCATGTCCATCTGTCCGTCTGTTGAAAACACTCTCACTTTCGAAAAACTCAAAAGAAAAGAACAAATTTGGTTTCGAATTGCTTGTAGTTATCCTCAGCAGTTTGGGATTGAAATCAAGAAACATCGGTCCAGTAGGATCAGAACTATGAATCAAAATGTGGAACCACCACCATAAAAAAATTTATAATTGATAATTGATAAAAAAAACAAAAAATAGCATAAATGGCGAAATAATGCACGAATTCGCTTATACAACTGTAAGTCATACTGTTAAATTTCGTGCAGATCGGTCCATAATTGACTATAGGCCCCATATAAACCCTTCTCGCGGAAAACAGTTTAGTACGCCTAAAATACGCAATAAATAACGCTAGCATACTCAAATTTGGTACGTCACAGTTTTATAGGACGAGAAATCAGATTGGTCCATAATTTACCCTAGGCCCCATATAAACCCTACTCTCGGAAAACTTTAGGAAAATAATTAAATTCGCCTAAAACCATCACAGATATAGATATTGCGGTAAAATTTCTTCCAACTAAGATTCATATGGTAAGAAAAAATATCATGCAATTTTGTGAAATTCACTGTTAACGCTAAAACTAATTAGGCTGCTGTATTGAAATTGATTCTTATTTATTTTTTTAATACCAGAAATCAGTCTTCAGAGTTTTGGGATGATTGGTCCATAATTTACCATAGGCTTCGGCTAAAACTGTTGGGAATCATGATATTTTACTCAAGCTAGTTCAAAGTTCTAACAAGAAATACATAAAACTTTCTTATTGTCGGTCAATAATTTAATTCAGGTCTAAACCGCAACCAATTTTTATGCTGACGTTCGTTTTTGTGAAGCTTAGTTAATAATATATATGTATTTATCATATAGAGCCCACTCCTGTCGGTGGAGGGTATCAAAGATTCGGCACAGCCGAATATATCACTCTAACTTGTTAACATTCTTTTTCGCATTTTTGAGTCTGGTAACATAAAAACTGTTTATCCCCACTCAACCTTTTTTTTTTTGGTAAAAATGAAGCTGTGAGTCAAACGTAAAAATTCAGTGTTGAATGTATGTATGTATCTTAGGTTCAGTTAATGTAGCACTTCGAGTGTATAAAGAGTCTTGTAAATCTGAGGACAGATCCTTCGAAATTCCATATTCTGATAAAAAGAACACACAATAGGTGTATTCATTTACAGAAAATTGTTGCTTATTTTCAATAATTGTTACTAGTGATTGTTTACGTACCCAAGAGACTTGCAACGAGAGAGTGAAAAAAGAGCATAGAAATTTGAGAGGCAAACATTTTTTGAAAATTGCTAATAGTAAAATTTTTACTAGCAAGATTTATTCAACCACCTGTTTCATGTTTTTTTAACAAAACAAAACTTATTTTCATAATTTTTGAATTAAAAGTTTTTTAATAACAAAAAATATTAATTTTTCCAAAATTTAAGTACAATATTCTTGCGCCCATAGTTCAAAGTAATTGAATTTATTAAGAAATAAAAATTTTGTAAATTTTAAATTTACTCTCTCGTTGCAAGTTTCTGCTAGTAAAGTAAATGAACACACCTTATAATAAGCAGAAATTTGTATTTAAAAATAAAATAAGTATAAATAATAATCCAAAGAACAAAACATAAAAAGCAAATGTACTTGCACTAGTTTTCAAGACAAAGACTTGACAGAAATACGAAAAGTAGAAGTAATGAAGAATCAATTTCGTGTTGTAAATTCCTTCCTTCACTAAAAATAACTTAATAAAAAATTAATTTAATGAAGTTTAGCCTAATTTTAGCTTGACAAATCATTTCATCTTGACTTTTATAATTTAAAATGAAAAATAGTCGAAAAATCCAGAATTTAATTTATCGATTATCCGAATACTTAATTAATCTAAGTTATTACTAGTAGAGATTAAATGATTTAGAGCGTATTACTAGCACTGAAAACAATTTCCAGATGTAGTTAACCAAAGTATAATAACTATCCCAAAAATAAAATTGTGGCATCATTTATTGGTTCAAAAAATAAACTTATTTATATACCCAAGTAGAGTTGCCAGAAGATGAAAGAGTAAAAGTGCTTAATCGCCTTAATTAAAGTTCTAAAAAAAGAAAGTTCTATGTAGATTAAGTTTGTGATATTTTTTTTATTACAAAAAACTAGAAAAGCTAGTAAACACTTTTACTTTAATGTTTAAATACATATTTACATTGTATTTCTTTAATTTTTCATGTTTTCCACTTATAATTATTATTTTTAATCGACCTTTTTATGATTCTCTTTTCAATATTTTCCCTATAGTTACCTATTTTTTGTTTACAAAAATTGTATGGTATATTTATTTGAACAGATATATTCTAATGCTCATACAAAGTTATTAAGAAAAACAGAAGTTAGGAATAACATGTAAATCAATTAAATAGATAATCATTCATTCAAAGCAAATTTCGATTTACCAAGGTAAAATACCATTTGGTTTAAAGATATTGACGTCATCCGTCTTCAATGGCGGTGAGTGTAAAATGGCAAACACCTCCGAAGAGATTGTATGGTTACAATCGAAATTAGTCAGGGCAACCTGTCCGTGAAAGCTTGGGTTCAATTCTCAGCTCAGTCAAGAATGAAAAATTATCAATAAATATTAATTAATTTCATGTTGTAAAATTCATTTCTTCATAAAATTAATTTAATGAAAATTAAATTCAATGATAAAAATATCGAAATTTGGATTAAAAACTATTAACAGTTCAATAAAATAACCACAACACTAATTGTTATTATTAAGAATATTCAAAATTTTAATGACATCATACCAATTATTTTTGGAACTTGTCAGATGAATCGATTTAATCCACAATAGTATTCGATATATAAATAGTATACAAGCTTACATCATCTAGTTTTAACCCCTCTCTTATACGTGCAGGGTGGTCCAAAAGTTGGCTTGCCAGATGGTCTTGATTTTTCTTGATTTACAAGAATTTTCAGTACTCGTGAAGACTCAAGAAAAAATGTGCTTTGTCAAGATTTTTTTGTCAAGAGCCCAACCAAAAAACACGTTATTATTTTTTAAATTTGTTCAAAGTTTTCCTTAAACAAAGTTGTTTAAAAAGCAAATAAATAGTTCATAGTTTTGTTTAAGTGCATTAGTATGAAACTATATCAACAATAATAATTTGACAACAGTGGAATGCTGATTTGAAACATATACCCGTATCAACATTTTCCCTATACTCTACACTAATAACAATGGTAATAGCACGGCAAAAAACGCAAGAACTTTGTCATGTGATTTTAATTGAGTTAAGCGTGCTAAATCCAAATCGCACCGATAAGTTCTTTCACAGGAATAAAATTAACATTTTTCTACCGATGTTAATGATTTATGGCTTATTTTATTCGTAATATATGTCTTTCCAAAAAATTCAATATATGTAACATTTTTTCCCTTATAACTTTTTTTTATGAATTTTTTTTTTACAAGAAAAATTTACGAAGTTTTTAATTGTCAATAATTCTTTTCAAAATCAAGATTTTTTTAAGTGAATGACGAGAATTTTGCAAATTTGAATCTGGCATTAATGCATAGGTTAATTTGGCTAATTTGGGTGCCACGGTAGGCAACGAGTCTGTCAGTGTGGCGGTTGCAGGTTCGATTCCCGCTAGAGACTCTAGTCTCCGATAGATAAGCGTATAGCTATGCGTTGTCAGCATAAGAAATAAAGAAAAAAGAAAAAAAAGGTTTTTAATTGCTCTATTTTTTGTAATTTATAGGAATAAAATAAATAATTGTAAATACTATTTAAAATTGCAAAGTAGCGGAAAAGTAATAAGTTAGTAGTTGCGACAACTAGCGTAATGTATTCTTGTACGCGCCTACTTAAAAATGCAACTCTGAAGCTGTAGAAATAAAAGTGCAAACTGCTGCATAATAGTAGTTATTAATGAAAGATCCACGTTTAAAGGGTACACTTGGATAAAATTGATCCAGCCGGATAGTTGGTGATAACAGGGTAAGAGCTGTTATTAGCAAGGAGATTATATCTTTCCAATTGCAATTCTTATTTAAATGCTTTAATAGTCAACTTGTCGGAGCAGTAGTGAAACCAGAGGTTAGACATTTTACTTCTGCTGTCCTTTAAATCTCAGTGGCGTTTGTGCGTATGGAATCTCCCAAGAGTTGAATATTTAAGATATCTGTGCAATTTGTGAGGGAGATTAGATCTCCCAAGAGCTTACTTTCCACGTCGAAAGTTTCATATATTTGTCGCGCAGAAGAGCCATTGTTTCGTTAGCTGTGTAGAAAGTGGCACCGTCCTGTTGAAGCCACATATCGTCCACATCCATATCTTCCAATTCGTACCATTCACAGTAACTGCCTGACCGGCCTCATTTTGAAAAAATAAGGCCCGATGATGCCGCCAGCCCATAAACCGCACCAAACAGTCACTCTTTGTGGGTGCATTGCTTTCTCGACAATCACGCTTCCGCCCAAATGCGGAAATTCTGCTTATTGACGAATCCACTGAGGTGAAAATGTGCCTCATCACTGAAGATGATTTTCATCGAAAATTGATCATCCACTGTTGCCATTTATTGCCACAATTCTGACCATTGACGACGATTGGAATGGTCAAGAGGCTTTAGTTCTTGTGTCCATTGAACCTTGTAAGCGTGTAAATGCAAGTCTTTAGGCATAATGTTCATCAACGACGAGCGTGAGAGGTGCAATTGTTGGGCACGAGACGAATTGAGGTGGGCGGCTCTTCAGCCACACTATCGCGAATAGCAGCAATATTTTCTGCTGTACGAGCTGTACGAGCGGTTTGTTCAAATTTTTGCACGATTTTTCCGATTGTACCCGTATTTGGTAGATTAAATTGACCGAAAACATCACGAAGTGCAAGATATGCATTTTGATTTGAACGCCCATTTTCATAATAAGCCTGAATAACTTTAACGCGTTGCTCGATTGTGTTTCTTTTCATGGTTCAAATTAAGTTAGTCTGAAATTGGGAAATGTCAAATGAAATGCAGAAAAAAACTTTACGTTTAGGTGTAGTTCATATGCAACATCGGCCCTTAAAATTTAACCACCCTTTACCTAAATCGTGGCCAAGTGTACTTTTGTAGCAGTTCTTAATTGTGTTTTTGTAATAAAATTAAAGTTCGATAACGTTTGTTAAAAACGATTCTCTATTTATATCTGGAGAAGTATATATGACTCTGGATACCGAATAGAAAAAATTCTCGCCAAATTTTTTTTTAACTAAACCATTAATCAAAAATAAAATCCGCTTTAATTAAAAATTTAATCAAGTGAATTTAACATTTACTTATATCAGCAACATTACTGCATAAAATGTTGTTAATATCAATAAATATTTAATTGATACTATTAATTTGCTTACTGGTACAAATTTGATTAATTTTTTAAACAATATCTTAAATTTTTTAACTGAAATCAATTTCTATTTTTTCTGTGCGTTGAGCGTCGCCAGCAATCTGCAACACGTTTCCTTATGCATGTTATAGAGTTCGAGAGTTAAGAAAATGTAACTATTATTAATATACGTGTGTGTGGAGATAAATATGCCGGGTTAAATATGTTTCGACGTAACAGCTTACGTTGCTTCATATTTAACTCTGGATAAAATGAAGTAACGAAATACTTAAATATGACATATTTCACTATCACATATTTAAATATGCCATTTTAACATACTTTTAAAACCGACCTAAAATTTATGAAGTGGTTGCTTTAATAAAACATCCCTTAAAAATGCAGAAAAATATTAACTTATTATATTAATTAATTCCTAACAATTTCTAAAGACAAATTTTAAAAATCCAACAAAAATAAATTGGAATTGTCACATCTTTCTGTGTGACATATCCAGACCATATGGAAAATGAGGACTAGGGACCACACTATTCCTCTATGGTACCCATATGCCTGAGTTGTGTTTGTGATTAAAAAATAAAAGTTCAAAAATTCAACTTTGAATTTTTTTTGATGTACTTTAAAAAATCACAAATACAGTTCAGGCATAAGAACTAGTACATCGTATATTTTTCTAAGGCCGGGTTTGCAAGATTTGGATTCCGTTTAAACTTAGTCTAACGTACTCTGATATTCGGATATCTCCGGCGAAATTTAATTTTTTTTATTATTTCTTTAAAGCCCAACACTTTAAGCAAAACTATTCTGTTCCGTCAAAATATTGTATAGACACTTGGTAATGGCGGCACAAATCGGTTTTCAGTTTAACTAAACCTAGTTTAACTGAGATTTCAAAACCAATAAAATTAAAATTAAATATTTTGTACCAATATTTCATTAAAAAAATCAAAAGCGGTAAAAGAATTCGAATAAAAATTTAGCTAAAATATTCGATTACAAACTTTAAGAACTTAAAACCATTTATGGACCTAAAAGAGACACACGTGAATTACTTCAACACACATAAAAAAGACATTTTATACTTTTGTGCGTCTTGCGTTCTTTTGTGGTCAATGAAGGAAATATGATTTGGATACTTTAGATTCGTCCAAAAAACACATTCATACATAAATGTTTTAGAACCTGACACTGTGATTATGTGCGGCCACATATTTCATACACCACCAATGAATGTAATTTAACATGAATCAGGCAGAGTGAAGGGAAAAAAGTAAAGGAAATTTGCAATAGCCTAAAAAAAAAAATCGCAATAAAAAGGGTAAAATACAAAAAAAAAAAAAAAAAAAAAATCGGAAGAAAAACTGAACACCGTAAAAGCATGTAAAGAAAAAGAAATCTAAAAAAGATATGAAAGCAATCATAAACCATTGATGGGTTAAAAGGAAATTGAGTTTTCTTTATGGTCATGTGTAGATGCCAAAAAATATTGAAATCCGTACAAAAAAAAAGAAGAACATTTTGAACGTGTGTATTAAATTTATATACTTTTGAACAAGGAAATCAACTAAAGAAATATAAAGAAAAGCGAAGAACATTTTCAAAAATTTATGCGTTTACTCAACTGTACAATTTCCTTTCTGACAGGGTCATCGTTTTAAAACAGAAAGCACTTTACTAACAATCAAGAGACAAAAATCAATAAACGCTGCAAATCATAGATTCTAAAAAAAATATTATTTAAAACCCAAATATACAACTTTAAAGTTTAAAAAATCAGGAGAAAAGAAATTTTCATGAAGAAAACAAAATTTTTTTTAAAACAATTTATCACTTTCACCTTAAAATCCGCCTTATCTTCTCTAATTCTCCTTTTTAATAAACGCCTTCTCACTTATCAAACTGTGACATGTACGATTTTGATAAATTTAAAAAGCGACGAAATTTTATAGCACAAAATCAAATTACTTCCTTTTTAAATTAGACAAAGTTTATTTAAGGACTAGTATTTTAAAAGACATTTCTAAAAGAATTAATTCATATTTAATTGTTAATGACGAAGAAAACACAATAGTGGAGATGGTATATTGCGTTTCTGCAGCTGTAAGTAACACATACAAATATTGGATCAAGACCCACCCTTTAGTATACCGATAAACTCAGAAAGCGATTCCAAACATGTCCGTCCATCGGATAGAATGGCTGGCTGGTTTCAGGTGTATATGACTTTGTGCGCAAAGTGAGAGTCTCAATTTTAAATTGTCATAAAGATGAATCCTATTGAAAGTGTTAAGAACCCAATATTTCACATGTCACTCATAAAAACTTCTTTTCGGAATTGTGACACTAAATTATCTGATGATGTTGGTATGTAGATTATATTTGTTCCAAATTTATTTTATTGCAATCCAAATTATCTTACCAAATTATATTGCAATCGGTCCATATTTGACCATAGTTCGCTCACATACTTCCAAATAAATATTGGCATGGACATTAAAATTGGCGTCAATAACGTCTACGATAGCATCTATGTTATGACAAAATATTGTCCTACTAGGGCTTAAATGAATCTTAAGTCCTTTATAAGTCCCATCCTAAAATCACTTCAAGGAGAACAAATCTCATATGGATGCAGATATCTTAAAAGTTATAGGCACAAGGAACTTTTTCACAAGTCTTAACCACATAAAATAATTTACTTCTGACGGGTGCAAGATTGCCCATGGGTTCCAAATAGAGTACACTCTCGAAATTTTGTCTTTATATACTATGGTGTAGGGTATCAAATGATCCGGCTTGACCGACAATAGTTTCTTACTTGTGTTTTATTTTATCATAAAGTACATAGGATAAGGTTCTTTATAGAATAACACATTAAGCAAATGACCTTCACAATTATGCAGCACATACGCACTTTTTTCTCGAAATATAATTTTACCCCATGTTGCGTTAATGGAGTTAAATTTCGTTGCTGTAGCGTTTAGGCCTGTTGATATACATTCATCTTTCTTCAAAATAATAAATTTACTAAATGTTATTTTATTCTTAATTAACAGTATAGCACGCAAAACCTTCTTATTGAAAACTCATATCAATATCTTCAAAGATAAACGAGAAAAAACTTCACTTTTCTTTCGCGATACCGACCAAAAGTACTAGTCCCTCCTCGGTTAAATAACCATTTTTTTTTACCATATAACGCTCTATTTTTACCACCCTTTTTAGTTACTTTTTTGAATTTTAACATCACACAAATTAAAAGCCTAACCCCAAGTCAACGTACGACCATAACCATCGTATAGGAAGCCAAAACCGTCCAGTTACATTGCCCGGGTAGCACACAAATTCTAAAACTTATCCGAAGTCAAGGGTTAGCAAAACTTTCGTATACACAAAAATAGAAAATCGACTTTAATTAAACAATTCGTTCAGACAATTAAATTGTTTACTGCACAAGCATTGATTATCTCAATTAACGGATTTGTGTTAATGAGTCAGGCAACATAAATTTAGTCAATTAAAAAATGATTTGCATAAACTAAAAAATACGCAACACATACACAAAGATTTACATTTATGTGTTTTGATTAAAAAAATTAATTCCAGCAAACAAAAAATTAATTGAAAAAATTAATTATTTTAGTGAACAATTTTTGGGAAACAGTTTTTCTGTGTAGGAAGTCGAAACCTTTACACAAATCCGCTCTATAGTATTATGCTCTTAATTTATCTATGTTTTAAATGGTACTCCATTAAGTCACATCAAGTTATTTATGGTTTAATACACGGAAAAAATAAAAATAAATTTCATTTAAACATTTTTTGATTTTAACTATTTGCGATTTGCACCTGTAAACATATTAATAGTATCAATTAAATATTTCTTCATATTTACATTATTTTGTGTAGTAATGTTGTTCATATTAGTTAATGTTTAATTCACTTGATTAAATTATTATTAAAACCTAATTTTATTATTGGTAATTGGTTTAATTGGAAAAAAATTGGCAAGCATTTTTTCTGTGTACACGTTAAGCACATTAAAAAAGTAATTTTAAAACCGATTGCATATGGTTAATATTGAAAGCCACAAAAACTGTAACTCGATACAGTTATAGTATATAAATAATGCGAGATGAATCGCAAAATGCAAGAAAGTAGAAAAGCGAAGACGGCCGGATTGCCATTTAAAAAATAATACAAACGAAGTACAAGTTTCTTATCCGCTCTCAACAGATATACGAATGACTAACCTTAGTTCATCAAGTCAAACTAATGTCCGATTTTCACCGAGAAAATTTTTATATCAGCACATACCCACAAATTTTTTGTTTTCGAAAAAAAATTTTTTGCATTAAATACTTATATACATATTTTTAGTTAAAATAAATATGATTTATTAAATTTAGTTAATTAGAATAAAATTTGAAAAGAGAACGGTAATAAAAAAGTTGTTAAATCAAAAAATACTTTGTTAAAACGAAACTAAATAAACTTATCCAAACATTTTTTGTAAAACTATATTTTCTTAAATTTAATTAAACATGAACAATATTTAATAAAAAAAAAGTAAACTGAACCTTTGCACACTTTAACGAAAACTTATTCAAAATGGTAGTAAAATCACACATAAGATTAGGATTTCAGTTTAATTGTCTAAATGGTGCTGATTTGGACGCTAGAGAAATATCCAAAGATTTCATGAATGTTCCAAAATCTATTTATTTAAAATGAAGGAATATTTTCTAATAAATACGAGTATCGTTATTTTGAAATTAAGGGTATCTTTCGTACAGGCATGACATTTTAAATTGGCAACACTTTTTAACTGGCGGTCATTTTGTCAGCTATCAAGTGATTTATGTTTACTTTCGTTTGACATTTCATCATGAGAAGACTGACGCCTGAACAACGCTTCAAAATAGTGAAAATTTGTTTTGAAAATCATAATTCTGTTCGATATACGTATTGCGCGAATTTTGTTAAGCGATTAAGCTCACTTTTGTTTGAATGGATACGTTAATAAACAAAACTGCCGTATTTGGAGTGATGATAATCCTCAAGTGGATGCTGAGACACCATTATATCCAAAAATACTGACTGTTTAGTGTGCTTTAGGGGCTAGTGGAATCATTGGTCCGTAAAGATGCTGGTTAATGCTGTTTTACACTAGTCTTAAATATTTTGGAAAAAATACATGGCTGATCTAATTATTGCTGGAAAATTTTCAAAAAAACAATAACAACTTATCATGACAGGTTTGTGTTTTCCTCAAAATACGTAAGACTTGTGTGATGGTGTAAAGCGCCCATTAGAACGTTACAGTCAATGGTGACCGCTTTATAGCCATGATTACTGACTTTTTTGTATATCAATTGAATAACCATGATGTGCAGGAGTTGTGGTTTCCACAAGACGGCGTAACATGTAACAGCTCGTGCCATAACTGATTTATTGAAGGAAACGTTTGGTAGCAGCATAGTTTCACGTTTCGGATAAAGTAAATTTCATGTCAATTTAAAAAGTTCCATTTTAAAGTTGTATAAATCTATAAAACACAACCTGTATTAGTGAGACAGGAAATTTCTTCAATATTACAAAATGAAATCATCAAAAAAGCGATAAAAATAATATTTAAAGATTTACTCATGACTCATTCCATTGCAAAACTATTTAAATAATTTATTTCTATTGGTCAACATACTGATGTCATTTATGCTGATTTCAGTTAAGCTTTTGACAATGTTATTTATACACAAACTTCTACTTACAAAATTGGATACAATGGGTTTCAATAATATGTTCTTATTTTAGCTTAGGAAAGTCATATTTTTTAAGCAGAACACAGTCCGTAAAATTGTTATACTCTTCACCACAGGTGGAAGAGGGTATATATAATATAGATCTTAGACCCTATAGAGTATATATATTCTGGTATGAGTTGTGAAATTGATTTCACGATATCGATCTGTCCCTGCTTATGTTGAAATGGGTTTTTCGAAAACCCCAAAAATGATGGGGACTGGGTTCCAATACATTTCTGTCACAAAGGTTGAAATCAAAAACAATTTTACATAATTGAATTTTAATAATATGACTTTTGTACACACTATTAAAGAAATCTCGTTAACTGTTAATTGTCCTGTCTGCGATGAATTTACAAAAAATCGAATGTTCAGTTTTAATTGGTCACTCATGGCATCAGCAGTAAAATTGGAAAAAAACAAAAAAACATTTTTTCGAAATATTTTTACCAAATCCTACTTTTTCCTATGCAAGTATAGGAAGATTATCTGGTACGTTCAGGGCAAACTCAAGAAATGTTATAATTCGATTTTAGAAGAACCAGTCCATCGATAGAAAAAGAAAATCTGGTCGACCTGCTGGATTTTTTCGATTTAAAGTGATCGCAAAAGATTAAAAAGAAAATGATTTTCAAACGTAATGCGTCCCTGAGGGATTTGGCCAAAAAGTTTCTCTTTCGTATGTGCAAAAATAGAAGAAGAGATTTAATCTGAGATCTTATGCTGTTATAAAAGTTCCTAACAGACACGACATGCAAAATAAAATAGCCAATGGAAGAGCAAGAAAACTTCTTCGAACAGTGTTGACTAATTTAAAAGGGCGGTTAATAATGCACGATGAAATCTACGTGAAAGCAGATTTTAAACAACTTACATCAAAACAATATTATATAGCATATGTAAAGGAAGGTGTTAAGAAGATATTTTAATTTAAAAAGGTAGATAAAAATGCAACAAATATTTAGTTTGTCAAGGAATATGTCGTTGTGGCTATAAAACAAAATACATTAAATCAAGAACTGTATATAAAAAAAATCCTTCTGTAGGTTAGGGAAACAATGACCTTGTTTAGAAATCATTTGGTGAGCACTTAATTCCAAGATTTGCTAAGGTATTGGCCACCTAGATCGTGCGATATTACACCTTTGAAATATTTTTTCTGGGGATATGTAAAGTCTGAGGTATTCAAGAATAAGCCAGCTCCGATTGACGCTTTAGAAGCCAACATTGCCCGTGTTATTCGCGAGATAGCAGTTGCTATGCTCGAAAGATTCGCCCAAATTTGTACCTTCCGAATGAACCACCTCAGACTTAGTCATGGCCAACATTTACATGATATCATTTTCAAATAGTAAATACCATAAATTGTTCTTTTAACCGATAATAAAAATGTCAAATTCACTTTCAAACTTATGTGTTTTGTTTTATATTAAAAATCAAACCTCATGATTAATCACCCGATAAATACCGACTCTAGGGTAAACGTTATTATTGATCTTGGTATTCTGTTAGATGGATAATAAACTTCGTATAACATAAATCGTTGGCTTTTAATTAAGTTTAAGTAATCTTGACTTTCATCAAACGATGGGCAAACGTATTTAAGTACCCGTTTATCACTAAAAATTATTTACGTCACTTGTATGAACGATTTTAGAGTATATCTCAATTGTATAGAATCCCTACCAAAACTTTTACATTAATCTTATCGCATCTATCTAGATTCAGTTTTTACTATTTTGTATAAGAGAAGTATGTCGAGCATATTTTGCGCTACCATCATATCCATCATGAATTGCTTTGATTTGATTTCTTTGACATTAAAAAGCCGAAGAATTATGCTTTATGTTTTATTTTCGCTTTATATTAAAACTTTCCGAACAAACTACGCAACGGCTGATCCGTTAATGAAATTTTATTGTTGTATGAATGAACTGTTGAACTTTATAGATTACTAGCTTAACCCGGTGTGCTTTGCATCGAAATAAAATTGGTAAGATTATTTAAAAAGCAAAGCATCTTGGACAACATTTGAATGATTTTACAGTAACCGTTAAACAGATTTACAGAAATTTCAAGTGTCTTCGTATGGAAGGTGCCATGCCTACTTTTCCTATTGAAACTACCTTTTGAAATATGTTGTGGGTAACTTTTAAGCTATTTGTACGAAATTGGAATACTTTCACTATTACAGTACTTCAAAAGCGAAGAAGTCTTTATTGCCATTATATGGGAGGTGCCACACCCGCTTGTCTCATCTAGCCGCCTTTTTGGCAGAAGTTGTGTATTGATAACGAAGTTACTTCTTTCATATTAGAAAACTCTTACTGTAACCGTTCTCCAGATATAAGGTTATTCATGTTTTTACTTGAAAACTAAAATATATTAATAGCCTATGTTAAGCGACGGGTAATCAGGAAATTACTATGAAATTTCAGGAAAATCGGCTCAGTAGCTTAGAAATATGTAGACAAAAACAAACTTACGCTTTTTCATTTATATACTACATTTTTATTTTGAAAGGTGTAATTTACCATAAGAGTGGGTCCTACAAAGCTTGAAGACTTTTGTCTTCAGATATGAAGTATTTAATATTTTCGTCCTATGGAGGGTATTGCTCCTCCTTCATCTACCCCGTCCATTTTTATTTTGGAATTTATAGTTTACCATTAAAGTGGCTTTACCCACATTTGAACACTCTCGCTGTAATATTTCTTCAGTTACGCGATATTAAATATATGCTTCCTATGTGTGTATTGCTCCCCCTGCGCCTACCCCCTTTATTTATATTTTTAAAGGTGTAGTTTTCCATAAGAGTGACTCCTACCAAGTTTGAACATTCTCAATAGAACAATTCTTATGATAAGCGATATTAAACATTGGCGTCCTATGGTGGGGAGGCACTTCCCCTGCAGCTATCATACTTAAATTTCGGTGCTCAGAAGATCCTACTACAAAAAATTCAAGAAATTCTGCAGCGGATCTTAAGATATGCGATATTTAATGTATACATCCTATGGGAGGTATTTCCTCCCCTGCGCCTATCCGCTTTATTTTTAATTTCAAAAGTGTGACTTCTACAAAGTTTGAACATTCTTACTATAACAGTTCTTAAGATATGCGATATTAAACATTGGCGTCCTTGGGGGGTACTACTTCCCCCGCTGCTATTTTATTTCAATTTTGGGGCTCAGAAGATCCTTCTAACAAAAGTTCAACAAAATGCGCACAGTGGATCTTAAGACATGCGATATTTAATATTGGCATCCTATAGGGGGAACCAATTCCCCTGCCCCTATCCAAAAAATAAGTAGCCTATTTTATTTTTAGGGCTCACGTGATGTTACTGTAATTTCAGGAAAATTGCTTCAGTAGTTGAGGAAACTATAAGCCAACAAACAAAAAAACAGACAAACATTTTTCATTTTTAATATAGATAGATTCTTTAATAGCATTTGCATTAATAGGCGTTTTAAAATTTACATAAAATCATTGATCAAAATCTGTTATATAAAATTTAGTCAACTTAATAAAAAATTCCTTCAACATAAGAACTTTTTAAAAAAATTTTAATTATATAAAATTATTATTCCAAAAAAGAATATTGCTCCTCCATTAACCACAGGATTAAAAAGCTTTAGCAAAACTTAGTTTATATTTTTAAAACTTTAATGAGAAACATTCATGCCTTTTACTCTTTTAAATATCTGCATGTAATAATAACAAAGTATGTATACTTTTCTACATGCATGTATTGATTTGTGCTCGTAATGTCAATAATATGTCATCAATCATTTTTTGTTGTCGTTGTCGCTCTACGGTTGTTGTTAAATTGTCTCGATTTTCGACGTCAAATCATGATTGTCCTTTTTTAATGTTCAAGTCATCTTTTAAAATGAAATCAGTAAACATGTCATCATACCAGACTTATAAACACATACATATTTACATGCATACATTCAAACTCATATACGTATAGATGATTTTGTGTCCTCGAAACCCCATAATGACATTTTTAACCTTTAACGATAAAAACCGCAAGCAACAGCAAAAAAAAACAACAACAACAACAGTTTTTTTATATTTACAAAAAGTATTTTGTTGCAGTGATTGTTTTTTTTTTAATTTTTGTAGGTGGCAGTCAAGTGCAGATTTTTCTACTTAAATATCAAAGTTGTTAATGTTGTGTCTCTGTTTATCAAACAAAAACAAACGTTTAACGTTTTACCTAAACACATACAACAACTATCATATAATGCCAATCGCCTTCCCACTTCCATGGAAGAGGAGTTGAAGTAGTATGAGTATCTAAATATAAACAAGCTAAAGTTAATGGTTTTGTACGTACATAATTACCTTTTATCGTTATAACCAAAATAAAAAAAAAAAAAATACGAAGAGGGAGAAAAAGTGAACGAATCTGTCATCTACAATATCGATTTCAGCATGTCTGCTTCTCCAGCTCCACACACCCCTACGATAATTTTGATTCGTTGGTAAAGTGACACTGACATGACAGTGATTAAATATCACGTGTTTAAGTTTTGTTCATTTGGTTGTACACGGGATAACGCTAAACTTTCGTTTAGAAGTAATTTTATTTGCAGGACACTTTTTTTTTAGGGGGATTAAATACATTTGTAGTGTATTGATTTTGTATATCAAATTACAAAATAAATGAGTATTTTAAATTAAGTTTAATTTATAAGTAATTAAATCAAATCACTTAAACAATGTTTATTTCAAAATGTTTTAAAATTGTATATCTTATGAAATTTACTGTAATATTAAACCTCAAACAAAATATTTAGATCATTAACTGAAGAGAGTATAATTCAGTTTGACAGAATGACATAATTTTTTTTTTTCGAAAAATTCGTATGGTAATAATTGAATTGGAAATAAAAATAAAAACTATTTTACTTTTTTTGCTTCATCTTTGTAAAGTCTGCTGTCAGTATTCATAAACATATTTTAAAATTTTTAAAGGTATACAAAACTAATGAACATTTTTTTTAAACAAAACTTTGTTAAACTTTGTATTCAATTTGCATACGAATGTAAGTCTGCGTTCGTCACTTTTTTCCAGGATAATAAGAGTAAATAATAATAGTCCCTCGTATTCATAAACGATTATTAAATTTAACAAACATATATTAAGTGAAATTTACATAGAAGATTAGTTAAGTAAATATTTTTATATATGGTTATGGCAAAACTAATATACCCTTGATCATAGAATTGTTCCCTAGCTCAAACGGTATGGGTTCTACCTTGTCAAAACTCTCATTCGGTAGATTGTTTTGAATGGAACCTATCGTACCATAACCCTAAATTCGGAAGGACACTTCTATAGGGGCCAGTCTTTATATTAAGGAAATATCTGCACCAAATTTGGTGTGGGATCTATTGTGCCAAAAACAATATTTCGGAAGGCAAAAGGTAGTTATTTGTCTATAATTAAGTTATTTATAAACCGAATTTAATTTGTATTTTGTTACTTGTTTTGAAGCTGCGTTTACAAATTCAAGTAGTGGCATGTAAATGTTTTATTCATATTATCAACGAAAAATTATTCGAAATAGTCGAATCTACTGCAATTTGCTTTTCTATTTTTATATCAAAGTGTTAGTTCATTTTCAAAATATCGCCAAAACCTAAATTTCAGAGAATTCATTTACTGAATAAAGTTACCGAGTTCATTATATAGTTAAATTTTTGAGGAAATGGTTAACATTTATTACACAAGGGAACAAAATTGAACTTTTTTGTGTTGATTGGAAGTTTGATGTAATTTTTTTTTTTTACCAATTTGAGGTCGCTGATCTCAAATCTTATCTCCGTTTTTCTCCATCAGCTCGCATTTTTATGTTACGGGCACTAATCGTGTTTTAAACTTTTTTCCAAAAATTGAAAGTTCGAAAAATCATAACTTTACTCAACTTTACTTTAAACAATAAAATTTTTGCAAATCCCTAAAAAAATGGCGGAGTAATGGTTGTTTACGTAAAAAAAATTTAAAAAAGTAATAAAAAAAAATTTGAAAAAAAAATAAAAAAAGATTTGGTATTTTTAAAAATCATGAAAAATCCAAAACGAGAAAAAAATTTAAGTCTTATTACTTTCACGTAAAGTCACATAACTTATTACTAAAATGAGACATAGATCATAAAAATCGATGAACGCGTCTCACTTTTATTCAGAATTAAGTGAAGTTACATCATTTTTAAGTGAAGGAAAAAACGTCCATAAATAGAACAGCACACTCACAATATTCTGTACGTAAAATTAACTGAAATTGTTATATAAAATAAATGATTATTTAGTTAAAAACCGGCCTACTTATTCATTTAATTTTTAGAGTCAAAAATTCAACGGCGAATTCCGTAAAAACAAACGAATTTCCAGTTATTTTGTACAATTTAAAAACAAAAAAAAAAAAAAAAATGACAACTTCCGTAAAAACAAATGAATTTTCCGTTATTTTATGTAATTCAGTAGTTTTATATAACACATATTTTACTCGAATTTCTAAAAAATACTAGACACCTGTCCGCTTGTTTTTCTTTAGAGAGAGAGAGAATTATATTTATTTTCATTTAATTACCCCACTAAACATGTTTGTTTTACTTTTGTTGTACTGACCACTTTGTTGACAGAAGAACTTTCAATTATAAGACACCAGCAGCATGACCAATATGGTATTCGCAATTATTTTACCCTACAAATTTAATGTAATAACTAAAAAATTTTAACCAATAGAATATGGGAATTTTCTACACAAAACAAGCAAATCGTTTTTTAATTTTACTTTTTGCCACAGATCTATAAAAAGATAACTAAAAATTTATTTTGTGGTAGTTAAATTCTATAAAATTACTGAAAATTCTTAAGTTTTTACGGAATTTGTAGGTATTTTTTTGATAGTTAAATAATAGAAAAGAACTGAAAATTCATTTGTTTTTACGGAATTTGTAGTTAATTTTTTATGGAATTCGCGGTTGAATTTTTGACAGTAAAAATTAAATGAACTTTTCGTAAAAATTAAATCCAAAATAAGTAGATCAGTTTTTAAGTAAATTTACAGTTGTTTTAAATTTCATTTTCATTTAATTTTACATACAGAATACTTTTACTTAATCGACAGACAATATTAAATGCAACCGAAAATCCGTATTAACGTGTACTTAGTTTTTTGAATAAATGTTGGAACCGGTTAAAAATAAAGTTTGCTTGGAATTTTAAATGTTTATTTATTTAAAAATGACTGAACGGAATAGTTCTTGAATAACCTGCAGTCCGTTAGTGTAATAATATTGTAAGTGAAGCAAAATTGAATACACATGAAAAATGTTATTTTTGTATTGAAATCGCGATTTTTATCAATATGAATAAAATCAAAGGTGTGCACCGTTTACAATAAAATAATGCTCATTTCATTCGATATATATTTAGCTAAATATTTTTAGAACAAAACTTTTTTTTTCAAAACTTCAACGATATTTCAGAAACAACTTGGCAAATTTGAAACTAATGTAAGCAAGGCTTAAAGATAATATTGTTGATGAATTTTGGGTTTCTTTTAAGTAAGTATGAGGAACCGTTTTCCAGTTATTTCAATATATGTAGCAGAAGTGCCTTAATTTTGGACATAACGGTAGAACGCGAAAAGTCGAACGGATGGAAACTAAGTGCAGATTTGGATTGAGCGTTCAAAATAAGCTTAAAAACAACATTCAGTTCTTAATCAACAAAAGCGTTTTTCCCTTGTGTCATTAATAGTATTATTACAATAATATTAACGCTCTATGTATAATTACAAAAACGCTTTTATTATGCGTATTTTAAGCAATATATCATTATAATACTCGTATATTAAACAAATTAAAACTATAATAAAACTTTCACAGTAATCCAGTAAATTTGCATGGTAAAATTATTTACGTTTCGACATAAAGTGGTGGTTCACGTTCTTCAAGTCTTAGCCGTCAAGTCTTGAGTTTTTAGAAGAGAGAGGAAAAAAAATTGTATTATCTTTTCTCTTCTCTTCTAAAAGCTCAAAACTTGATTGTTTAAACTTGAAAAGTGTGAACCAGCTCTTAATGGCATGCAAATAAGTGGCTACCGAGTATCGATTATTTGTCCTTTTTATACCCTCCACCAACACTAGTGGTGAATGAGAGTATACTAAGTTTGTCATTTCGTGTGAAACTGTTTTATTATACATCTAAGACCTCATATAGTATATATATTCTGGCTCCTTAACTAATTCTACGTCGATTTAGCCATGTCCGTCTGTATGTCCGTCTGTTCGCTTGTCCGTCTCTCCGTCTGTCCGTCTGTTGAGAACACGCTCACTTTCGAAAAACGCAAAAAAAGAACACATTTGGTCTCAAATTGCTTGTAGTTATCCTAATCAGTTTGGGATTGAAATCAAGCAACATCGGTGCAGTAGGATCAGAACTCTGAATCAAAATGTGGAACCACCACCCTAAAAAAATTGATCATTTAGATGCAAAAACTTAAATAAATGGTGGAATAATGCACGGAATGATATAAAATTTTGGCCGATTTCGCTTTATACGACTGCAAATCATACTGTTAAGTTTCGTGCATTTCGGTCCATAATTTACCATAGGCCCCATCTAAACGCTACTCCCAGAAAACAGTTAAGTACGCCTAAAACCGTAATAAATAATGCTATCATAATGAAATTCAGATCGTCACCGTTTCATAGCACCAGAAATCACACTGTAAAATTATTTGAAGATCGGTCTATAATTTATACTAGGTCCCATATAAACCCTACTCCCGGAAAACAGTTTAGTACGCCTAAAACCGTAATAAATAATGCTATCATAATGAAATTCAGAACGTCACAGTGTTATAGGACAAGAAATCCCACTGCCAAATTTCGTGAAGATCGGACTATAATTTACTTTAGGCCCCATATAAACCTATTCCCGGAAAACACTTTAGAATGCTATCATAATAAAATTTGGTACGTCACAGTTGTATGTAACTACAAATGACACTGTAAAATTTCGTGAAGATCGGTCTATAATTTACGTTAGGCCCCATATAAACGATACTCTATTAAACATTTTATAGCGCCTAAAACCAAGTAAAGCCCACTTTGGGATAATAATGAAAATCGCCTTAAACCATAACAGATATAGATATTGCGGTTAAATTTCTTTCAACTTAGATTCATATGACCAGAAAAAATATCATGCAATTTTGTCAAATTCACTGTTAGCGCTAAAACTAATTCCACTGCTGTATTAAAATTTATTCTAATTTATTTTTTGTAATAACAAAAATTAGTCTTCAACATTTTGGGATGATTGGTCCATAATTTACCATATCTCCAGTGCCCTCCTAAAAATCATTTTATTCGGCTAAAACTGTTACGAATCATGTTTTTTTACTCAAGCCAGTTCAAAGTTCTAACAAGAAATGCATAAAACTTTCTTATTGTCGGTCAATAATTTAATTCAGGTCTAAACCGCAACCAATTTTAATGCTGACGTTCGTTTTTGTGAAGCTTAGCTAATAATATATATGTATTTAGCATATAGAGCCCACTCCTGTCGGTGGAGGGTATCAAAGATTCGGCATAGCCGAATATAGCACTGTTACTTGTTTTAAATAACTCTATTCAAAAATTATAACATTATTTGGTTATGACTAGGTACCTATCAAGGCTGTTTGTTAGACGATTATGTTTGATTTACGACTCCTAAAAACATCTTCTGATGGTTATCTGACGAGTAACAATAACAAAGACATCTTAATTTTTTTATTTATCAGTTTCATAAAACAAACCGACTTTAGGAACTGCTAAGCAATTTTCCAATAGGATGGTGTTGAATTCACGATGCTGAGGTTTGATTCATATTAATTGTATGAAAATTAGAAGTTTTGACATGAAAAAGACATTTGACGCTCTAATTTAGGTAGCTTTGTTGTACGGCTGAGCATTTGACGAGTTGTAGGAGAATCCCTACATGAGTCTTATATGATTGCTGAAATTTTTTCTGCAAGACTCGTTATAAGCGTGACTAATATGACTAATATAAGCGTATTTCGCTGTTTTAAAGAAGTATCTTACAAAGGAATCAGCTTGTATAACAGTTTCTCTTCTACGATTAAAAAATTAACTCGTCGACGATCAAAAACGATCTTCATGAGAATCAAAGTAGACTCTTTCACGATTGAAAATTCTAGCTGAGTTTTAAAAGAAATAAACTTCAAGTTCAGTATACGCGAAGTTTTGTAAAGTGTATATATGTCTTGCACTATTTAATTGGACGTTCTGCGCATATATTACTGCGCTGTTGACTTGAAATTGTAGATGGTGTTCGTACCCTATGTGTGATGAAACACTCTTTCGCTTTCGTAAAAGTTATTATTCATCTTTTTCTATTTTTTTATTTCTATTTCTATTCTTCTTTTGATATTTTGCTTAAGTCATGCAATCATGTATCGACATCAGGTATATCTCTGCAGTTTGTTACAATATCCTCAAATTTCGTTAAATTTCTTCCCCAAAATTGCGCATTTCTTGTAATACTTATTTTGCTTATCTTATGGCTCATTTGGACTATACCAACTACATTTTCATTTAATTGCAAATCATATGACAAAATGACATGAAAAGCAAAGTATTTGCACATAAATATTATATAATTTCAGTAAAAAAAAAAAAACATTTTGATTACAAAGTTCATTGCGTTTGGCGCTTTTACTTTTTTAACGATAGCGAAAAACTAAAAATGCAGTTCTTAATATTTTTCCAAGCTCTACACGAATTAACCTTGGGAGAACTGATATTTGCAAAAAATTCAAAAATTTATAGGCCTAATGTATGTACACTTTCTTTTTGGGCTTAAACATTTTAATTTTAAATGTGTTTATAATATTGTGATATGTTTCTGAAAAAATAGATATATCACATTCTTAACTTCTTGGCACGCGTTCTTAAAAAGTCAATACACTACCATATCACTCTACCACAAACTGGTGATGCTGAATCCCAGCGGGAAAACTTAGAAGACCTTTTAGCTTCAGGCCTTGTTGAACCCCTGCTTAAATATTTTTTTGATTCAATTACCATTCTGATCTATCTGCTGAAGAATGCCTCCTATAAGGCATCGGCTCTTCCATATGAGAAGGGAGAAGAGAAGGAGTACGATTTTTTTTGCCAAAGCAAAAGCCAAAGAATTCACATCCCGTTTTAAAATCACCACTCTCTAAAAAGCCTTCTAAGCAGCGTTACCGTTGGATATTTAAAAAAAAAAAAAAAAAAAATGACACCAAAAAGGTGATTTAAGAAAAAGAAGGGGGCACATGTTTGAAAATAGGAAGAAGTACACAAAATAATGTTTTTGCACGTGTTTTGTTTAATCTATTTAAAATTTTTAATAACATCTTTAAATGGTAAAAAAATTCCAGAAAAGAATTTATCAGGTGTAAGCAAAAAACTTTTTATGTGATTTTAATTGGCCTTAGCGCGCTAAATCTAAATCTGTTAAATAATTGGTTCTATCAGGTCTAGTATTTTAAAAGCCTTTCAGTCATCCCTATAATTTTTTTTATAATTTCAACTGTTTTGAAGTTATTCTAAAATTAGTGGCAATACATTTTTTTGCAAAATTAGTACTATTTTTGTTTTCAAAAATTCATACAAAAGTTAAAGGGCAAAAAATTTTACATTTGAATCATTAATCTAAAAGCCATGAGTGAACAAAATGCGGCATATTCCATGAGAATCGTAGGACAAATGTTAATGTTATGTATTATTCATTGTTAGGGGCATAATACTAATATGTATATTTCATCATGACTTGGGAGTGATATGTCCGTTTTGGATGCGATTACTAGCGAATGATTTGCAATTAAATTCCCTTTTAGGCATCTTACCAATAGTTTTTTATATTTTCACACAGTTTCAAACAGTTTCGGAGATTTACAAAAAAAAAAAAAAAAAATTATATGACCAAAAATTTTACATTTTTATAAATTTACGGAAAGCTAGGTATATAACGAATAAAATAAGCCCTAAACCATGAAAGTGTTATTTTAAATGTTATATAAAAATCAAATATTGCGATTTTTGGCGAGTTTTTCATAACAAAAATCTTAAGAAAATTAAATTTGTCGAATTTTGGAGATTTTCGGTGAATAATTGGTCCCGTAGGTGAAAAAATCTGACAACCCTGATTTATAGTCATAGGTATACGCCATGGTATAATTACTTATTTTGTCATGGTATACCGTATACGCGCAAAAGTAATTGCTACTTCCCAAGAGCACTTAAGCACTTACTTGGGAATAATTAATATGTAAGCATGTTACATAATATATTCGCAACAAATGCATAGGCACTCTCTCGGTCGTGCTCGATGAGAAAAGACGTGTTTCTTTTAACTCCGCATACGGTTCTTTTTTTTTAACATAAATTAGTTAATAATATCAGTTTAACAAGCGAATTTGGACGCTCAATATAAAAGTGAACAATAAAAAAAATAAAAAAAAATATTAAGAAAAAAAAAATACAAGTAAAAAAATATACCTACATATGTATGTATGTACGCACATACATACTTACAAATAATCTGTGCAAAAAAAATATTTATTCTTTTTTCTTTTATTATCTCGGTGTAACAACATTATACATAATAAAAAGAGCACAGTTAACAAAAATTAAAAATAAAAAAAAAAAAACGGTGAAAAAAACAAAAACAACTCTATATGAGTAATATCAATGAAACAACAACAAAAATAAATGATACTCATGCTAGCAAAAGCAATGTGGAAATAAACATTACAACAGAAAACAATAGCAACAACCTAACGGCAAAACCATCAAGTGTTACCATTGAAAAGACATTCCTAGTAGGAAATGATACCATGAACTCAAACACAGACGCAACGGAAAACACACAAGTAAAAAATTTTCAAAAACCACAAGTGCAAGTTGGTATGGACAGGTATATAACAGTTCTCAAACGGGGTCGCAGCCCAGCCTCTTCAGCTGTAGCCTCGGCCTCTAAAGTTCCATCTTTTGATAGAATAAATTCACAAAATCGTTTTGCAATTCTGGAGGATGAATCTTCTGAAGCACCTAACGTCATAAAATCGTCAAAGCCACCCCCGATATATCTTAGAGAGCAAAACTCAAGTGAGCTTATAAAAAGTTTAATCTCGGTGATAGGTGAAAATTCGTTTTACGTTGCTGCAATCAAGCGTGGAAATATAAACGAGACAAAAATACAGATTAATCATGAGAATGATTTCCGTAAAATAATTAATAAGTTTGAAGCACTTAAAAAAAGCTTCTATACGTACCAACTGAAAAGCAGTAAAGGTCTTCAAGTTGTGATTAAGGGCATTGACTCATGCGTGGACCCCGACGAAATAAAAACATTTTTAGAAGAAAAAGGCTTCAAAATAAAAAATGTTACAAATATTAAAAATAAAGAAAAAAATCCCCAACCTCTATTTCGAGTGGAGTTAGAGCCCGGCGATGTTAAGCTAAAAAAAAATGAAACGCATCCCATTTACAGTTTAAAATACATTCTGTACAGAAAAATCACGATAGAGGAGCCGCACAAAAGAAATGGGCCCGTTCAGTGTTTAAACTGCCAAGAATTTGGTCATACTAGGGCATACTGCCATTTACCCCCTGTTTGCGTCGTATGTGGAGAATTACATGGTACCGTCCGGTGCGATAAGTCCAAAAATGACCCTAATGTAAAAAAATGTAGCAACTGTGGTGGCAACCACACTGCCAACTATAGAGGATGCCCGGTATATTCGATTGTCAAGCGTTCTGTTGGACAGAAACTTAATCCCCCTCAAACGCAGGCAACTAATCAAGCAAACACGTACGGCGTCCAGATGCCTCAGCCAAATAATAACAGAACCTCGTACGCTAATGTATTAAAATCTAATCCTATGCAACTGCAAGGTGATGTACCAAATAACGACGAAATTCCCATTTCTAATTTAACTCGGCTAGAAAAAACTATGGAAACATTAGTGCAAACAGTTAACAATTTTACTAACACAATGGGTAACATGATGCAAGAAATGTTGAGAATGCAATCGATGTTATTGCAAGCTGTACTAAACAAGCCATGAACTGTTTAAAAATTTGCTTTTGGAACGCAAACGGCATCCGCCAACACAAAAATGAACTAGAATACTTCCTTAAAAATAAACAAATTGATGTTATGATGGTTTCTGAAACTCATCTGACCTCAAGAAATACGTTTAAAATCAATGGTTATATATTATATGATACCAAGGACCCTCGAGACAGAGCTTGTGGCGGTTCTGCCATTTTGATAAAGAACCGAGTAAAACACTACTTAATGAGTGATCATCGTGAAGACTTTCTCCAAGCAACGAACATTTGCGTTGAGGAATTAAATCGAAACATAGTAATTTCATCATTATACTCCCCACCTAGATTTTCTATATCAGAAAGCCAATATCATAAATATTTCAAATCATTAGGACCTTGCTTCCTGGCTGCTGGCGATTATAACGCTAAACACACTTTCTGGGGTTCACGACTTATTACACCTAAGGGTCGTGTTTTGTTTAACACAATTTGTAAAATGGATCTAAATGTGGTCGCGAGCGGACAACCAACATATTGGCCTACTGATCAGCAAAAAGTTCCAGATGTTATCGATTTTGGAGTGGTTAAAAACATCCCCGCAGAAACGATTTATGTTGAAGCTTCCTTAAAACTATCTTCTGATCACACACCTACAATTCTTACAATAACAAATCCTAATCGAATTGTATCTCCGTCTGATAACTTAGTGTCGTCAGCCACTCAAATAAATTGGTTAAAATATAAAAAATATCTCAGTACCCACTGCACTGAAAATATTTCGCTTAGTACACCGGAGAATGTGGATATTTCTATTGTAAATTTTGACAGTTATCTGAAACTAGCTGTTCAACATTCTAGTATAACCCTCAAAAAAACCAAAAATAGTAAAATATATTCTGCAGATGTTGAGCGTCTCTTGACTGAAAAAAGGAGAGCTCGAAGAGAATGGCAATTGCATAGATCCCCTCAACTTAAGAATTTACTAAAAGAGTGCACAAAAAGGCTAAGAAAGTTACTGCAGTCTCAGAAAACGGCTTCCCTGGAAAAATATCTTAAGGAACTTGATGCAACTACTCAATCAGACTACTCATTATGGCGTGCAGCTAGAAATCTTAAAAGACCAGTTATCACTAAACCACCATTAAGAAACTTAAATGGAAGTTGGGCACGAAATGATGAAGAAAAAGGAAATCTTTTTGTTAATCATTTGAAAAACGTATTTACCCCGCATACATCTCCCGATATTGTAGTCGAGTTGCCACCAGTTGCTGTTAGAGCTGCTGTTCCACTTAGATTTGAGATAAAAGAAATCGAAAAGGCTATTCATAATTTAAACCCCAAGAAAGCCCCTGGTCTTGATAAGATCAGCAACAAAATGCTTTTAGAGCTACCCAGCATAGCAAAGAAAATTATTCTTTTAATTTTTAATGCCATTTTACGCCTTGAATACTACCCACAAGAATGGAAAGTATCCTTAGTTACAATGATACCTAAGCCAGGAAAGGATCCTACAAAAGTTGAGTCATATAGACCTATTAGCTTATTGTCTAATATATCAAAGCTGTTTGAGAAGCTGTTAGTGTCAAAATTAGCCCCAATTTTAAATGTAAATAGATGTATTCCTAACCATCAATTCGGCTTTAGAAGAGAACATAGCACAATCGAACAAACCCATCGTATAGTAAACGCTATAAGAAAAGCCTTTGAAGAAAAAAAATATTGTTCCGCCCTCTTCATCGATGTTTCCCAAGCTTTTGATAAAGTCTGGCATGAAGGGTTATTACATAAATTGAAGCTAAACTTACCAGTAAACACACACAAGCTGTTAGAAAGCTACTTAGTCGGCCGAAAGTTTATTATTAAAGAATGTGATTTTATAAGTTCTCCTCAGCCAATTGACGCTGGAGTCCCTCAGGGAAGCATCATGGGCCCACTCTTATACCTTATATATACCTCAGACATGCCAACAAACAACCACACCCTAACTTCAACATTTGCTGATGATACAGCTTTTATAAGCGTACACGAAAACTGTCATGAAGCATCCCGTTACTTGCAGGATCATATATTTGAACTGGAAAAGTGGTTAAAACAATGGAGGATAAAGGTCAATGAGCAAAAATGCGTACATATAACATTTACCTTGCGTCGGGAGTCATGTCCCCCTATTAAAATCAATAATCAATTAGTGCCCCAGCAATCGCATGTAAAATATCTCGGTATTCATCTAGATCGGCGTTTGACATGGAAATGCCATATAGAAGCAAAACTAACACAAATGAAACTAAAAGCAATTCAAATATATTGGCTTATTGGAAGAAATTCTGTTCTTAGCCTCGACTGCAAACTTCTACTTTATAACTCTATATTGAAGCCAATCTGGTGCTACGGTATTCAGCTATGGGGCACTGCCTCGGCCTCAAATATCGAAAAAATTCAAAGGCGCCAAAATAAACTTCTTCGAATAATCACAGCCGCTCCCTGGTATGTTAAAAACTCTAATATTCACAAGGATCTCAATGTGCCATTAGTAAAAACTATTATAACGAAGTACGCAGCAAAATATTTAAAAAGGCTTGAGTCGCACCCAAATCCACTTGCTCGAAATATTTTAAATGACAGTGGACACTCTAGATTAAGGAGAAGAGATACCGCAGGACTCATCCGAAGGGAAGACCGCTAAACATCTACATATGTGAACAGAAACAGTGAGGAGAAAAATTTTCGTCTAGCATTGGCAGGACAAAAATAAAGTATTAGTATAAGATTTGATTAATTATTGTTACTTCATATTTAATATATGGAGATTCAATAAATAAATAATGAAAAAAAAAAAAAAAAAAAACAAATGCATAGGCTTGTCACGATTGACAAAAAATTTTTTCATATAAGCTTGCTTACATATATATATATATATATGTTAAAACAATTATAGTTTACATTAAAGCTGAAAGTGCAAATCAAACAGAAATTTCAAAAAGTATTTCATCTTTAGTAAAAAGTACCAAAAAAGTGACAAGAATAACAAAAAGTATCACATTTGGGTACATTTTGTAAAAGTAGCAAAATAGTATCCAAGCAGTCGAAAAAGTGGCAATTGCTACTGTAGTAGCACCAACGGTAACGCTGCTTCTAAGAGCCATTAATTTGAATGCCTTTCAGAATCTCTGGCGAAATAAGAGAAAGGGGAATGCCTACCCCGCAATGACAACGTATGTAAAAAAGATACGAGTATGGAATGAAGCGAGCAGGCCTAGTATATACAAAGGCCCCTATTATGAGTTACATTCGATAAACGATTTTCGCTGGCTATCGAACATCGACTATCGAATGTAAATTTGGTATTATGAGTTGGTAGCACTGTTGAAAATTTCGTTGTGCATCGAATTTTTCAACGAAAACAAATTTGCTTTTGACGGTGTAATTAATTTAAAAAAAAAAAATGTTTTAAAAATTTAAGTTTTTGTTAATTTATTAGTTTTGGTGTGCAAATTCCACATTCTTAATTATTTTTGGTTATTTTATGCAGGTCTATGGAACAAAATCCTTTGTTGGCAAAAGGAATTTTTACAAAAGTTCAGGCTGCAGGTGCAGGCCAGTTCCAGTAAGCGTTCATCTTCATCAGATGAATTATCGTACCATAATTCCTTTGGAGTCATAATTTATATTAGTTTTATTTTTTAAATTTGTTTTTTTTATTTAAAGTGACAGCTGATAGAAAATGTACTACTGTGAATAAACTAAATCACAATAGTACTTTTTTATCGAATGTGTGCCATAATACCAAATGAAAATTCGTTCGATAAACTAATTTGACTGCTGTAGAAAATCGAATTAAGCAAAATAAGGAGTGCAAAGGCCTTCTAGAAGGCATCCTGACTCCTTTTTTCCCCACTGGGATTGTTCTTGAAACACGCACACCATATAAGAATACTGGTACTATATTTATTTCTTTAAAAAATGTGTACGAACGTATAAAAAAGTGTGTAGCATTAATAAGGTATTAAAGCAAATTGTGTTTCAACGAATAAAGTTTTTTTTTCGCATAACATACGTTTAAGCAAAATGTCGACACTATGAGTTCAATGCGTTGATGCCTTTATGCATCTGTCAAAAAAACTAGAATCAGTGCACCCTTTTATTGACACGTTTTACAGCACCCGCGCCGTATGAAAATACGCATCAAACTCATAAAGTATGAGATTTTTCTGCTTTTGCATGCGACTTAAAAAAAAGGTCAAGAAGGTATCGAGCGCATAGCGCACGTAGTATGGACCTCCAGCTTTGTTCTTTGACTACTTTTCTCAACTGAGCAAATTGCACCATACACAATACCACAAAATACCAAACCCTGTTTGACAAAGCTACAGAAAAGCGTGCAATTAAACAAAATGCCCATACACGAGCAACACACAGGCACCAACATTTGACCGCGTGCATGATGCAGTCCTGTATGACGCCTCTAGACAATAAAATTTGCTTGCAATAAAATTCACTCTGCTCTATGTTTCCTACTTTTTTTCTTATTTCCTCAAAGAAGATATTGCGCTTCTTGACACATCGTACGTACCACAGAACTTATGTACATTGCCCGCCATTGGAAAGATTTATTTAAAGCTTGATATGAAGATTTACAAAGCGCAGATTTTTTTTACTGATTGATTCAATTTTTTGGAAAATTTGTTTTAAGCTAAAATTTAAAACAGCAAAAAAAATATATCCCCAAGTAAATTTTTTAACTAATTTCTAGTGTTTTTCTCTTTAAAATAAGTTAATGAAAAACAAAAATTTTATAAAACTCTACTGTTTACAACTGATAAATAAAGTTACCATGACTTGGTCTAAATCTCCACATACACTTTCCCGACAAATCAGTCAAAAAGAACGTCACTAAGGCATTTAACATGTTTGTTACAATATTACAACATACTCATAGATACTCCTCACACAGATACACATACACACTTAAACACTATGCACTAACAATAAAATTGTTATTTTGCATGTTATTGTTATTTGTTGCTTTGTTACAGAGCAACGCAAAAAAAAAAACAAGAATGAAACGATTTTTATTAAAGTACTCTAGACAATTTTTAGAAAATGCAAATTTTGCAACATTTTCTAGTTCGTTTTGTTTTTTTTTTCGTTGATGAGTAGAAATTTTGTGTATTTTTTCGGTATGGCATTGATGGTCAGTCTTCTAAAAAGGAATAGAAAAGCAACAGCAACAACAGCAAAAAATTAACTATCCCGCATGAAGGGGTTCATACTGCACGTTTATAAAAGAGTGTGTGTATGTATGAAATAAAAATCCTGAGATAAAACCATAGACCACACAATGACAGCTAAGCGTTGTGTAGTGTGTTTTGCGAGGAAAATCTAGAAAATCTTTGCTCGTATCCAAATCGTACGTTTCGTATGCCGGACAACAAGAGTGACACATGTCAGAAACATAAAAATCTAAGCTAAAAGCATCAAATTTTCTCTATCATCCGTGTACGAGAAGGATGTGCAATCTTGTTTCTAAATAAAACTCACACATAAACACATACATACAGAACCATATATTAGAGGTTGAAGATGAATGTAAATGTGAGTGTTCATATAAAACCATTGTACCTCTAAATGTTTAAGCATTATTTTTGCTTTTATCTGGTTTTTTTTTTTGTATATTTTATCTAGATTAAAAGTTTGAGAGAAAATCAACAAACTGTAAAATAAACTTTTTTTCTCTTATTTTTAGAAAACTAAATAAAATCTTGATTTTCTGGCTTTTTTCCTTTAGGTTTTCGAAACAAACTACTTAATTTAGTTTGATTTCGTTTTATTTTATTTCTAGTTTAGTTTTCATTTATAAGGGTTTTCTGAATATTTGCAAATTATCTTTATTTTTGTAATTTAATTGAGGTAAAACATTTTGATTGCAAATAGCTGGCAGAAAGGATTTATAATTGTATTAAAACAAAGTAATTGGGATTGTTGTAAATTTGATTTAAGAGAAAAAGGACATTTGCTCTGGAATCATTTCTACAACTTGAGTGGTGATTTAAGGTGCACAATCAATAATAAATAAAAATTTTAAAGAATAGTAATAGTTAGTATGGAATTTAAACAATTTTAATATTTGTCACTTTTTATCTGTTTTGAAACTTGGCGATTGAATGCAAACTTATTACAAAATTCAAAACAAATTTAAAGAATTAAATGGAGTCCTGAATTTTTAAGCAAAATAAAAATGTCAGTCTTTAAAAACACGTAGAAAAGTATAGTCGGTCAAGCCTTACCATTTAGTACTCTATTCCACACAGTATACAAAGATAAATTTTTGAGAGTGTGCCCTATTTAATATTAGAAACATAACAACATCTGTATTAAACTTGTTCGTCACAAAGCAAACTTGGAGAGGGGTTTATATGGAACATATGGTCAAATCTTTACCTTAGAAACTATTATAAATTATCCTTGCCAAATTGTATATCAATACATGTAAAGCTTGTTTTGAGAGTGGTATTTGTATGGCAACTATGGTCAAATAAGGGCAAATTGTATAGGAGATTTTCTATTTTCACTGATGGCTCGAAGATGAAAGGCACGGGTGCGAGGGTTTTAATTGAGAATCTGGACATCAAAAGGTCATATGACTTCCTGAGTGTATTTCAGGCCGAGGTTGTGGGGATCATTAGGCCCGCGAAATTGGTAGGGAGCAACATTATCCGGGGCTTGGATATCACTTTTTATATGTAAACAGTAAACAGCCAGAATGCTCTTAGGCCCTTAATTGGTTGTTATGTGAACTCCAGGCTAGTCGATGATTGCAGGAGGGCTATAGGAGAAATCTTAGGGGATTGTATGGAGTGGCTGTACTGGGTACGGGGTCAGTTCAACATCACCGAAAACGAGATAGCTGATGAGTTGGCGAGACTGGTCAATTCCGAGACCTGACTGTCTGGAGGCGGTCAGGCTTCCAATGGGCTTCTATTTTTGGAATGGGTTCTGAGCAGGACTAATGGAGGGATAGAACGGATTGCAGGGTGTCAAGGGCCTTATGGCCCGGATTGGACGCAGGTGCAACCAGGGTTCTATTAGGACTGGATAGGAGTAGTCTCAGGACTCTGATAGGGTTCCTGACGGGGCATTGTTCTGTTAGGGCTTTTATGGGTAAATGGGACATTGCGAGACCGGACTTCTGCAGGTTGTGCGGAGATGCCGAAGAGCTGGAGACGGTTGAGCATGTACTGTGCCACTGTCCTAGGATGCACTGCCCCAGGGAGAAATGGCTAGGGGCTAGGTTTCACGACGAACTGGGGTGTATCGCTGGATGTAATCCAACCGATCTGCTGGGGTTTGTCAGGGAAGTAGGACGGCTGTTTCTGTTGGGGGAGCCGTAGGGGGAATTTGTCCTGCGCTTCTACAAATATACCGAACCTTAGGTCTATTTTCTACTATTCTTCTTTACTTCTCTTTTTTCTCTTTTTTCCGTTTTTCTCCTCTACTGAAGGGATTCACAATGGACCTCATTGGTCTCCGAGTGGAGTTGCGCCCTTGGGCGCATAACCCTTCTTAACCTAACCTAACCTAACCTAATGGAGACTGGGGGAACCGCACGGACTGTAGTATATCACGCGCGCTATGGCTGGTGCTTATAAAGTACGATTCGGATTTGCTGCTGGGCAGGAGTAGGGCCTACGTAAGGACTATAAGAGGTGTTACCACCGGCCACTATACGATAGGCAGGATATAGCGGTGAAAATGGGATTTGACTTCTTGGATATATGTAGATTGTGTGACGACCTAGAGAAGTTGAAGATAGTTGAGAACTTTCTGTGCCAGGCTACAGAACAGCAAGCTAAGATGGCTAGATAGTAGACTCCTGCGCGAATTGGGAGATGTATTGCGTAACGGGCTCGAGAATCGGACGGGATTCGTAATGGGAATGACATGGATGCGCAGTAGGAGACTGGGTACATGTAGGGCAGTTTTCTGTTTTGTAGGGTTGTTCTTGCTTGTGTTGTCTGATTTTTTCTTTCTTCCAATACTTTCTATATTCCACTGCTTTCACTGTTTATTTCTTATTATCTTATCATCTTATTATTTTCGTACTAGAATTCTGCCACTAAGAAAGGCGTCACAATGGACCATATGGGTTCTGTGTGAGGGTGTGAAGTTTACTTCGCTCCAGCATTTCTATAACAATCGATTTAAAAATATTTGGTAAGATAATTTATCTGCAATATGACTTTTTTACCCATGTTAATCTAAATCCCAACATAATAATATATTTTATGGACACAAAGACTATTACGAAAAGAAGTTTGTGAACCATTGACGATTCTCACCATTTTCCAAAGGATTCACCCCCTAAGACAATCAAAACATGAATGCAGAAATTTTATCAAATTATCATCAAAACTGCGGCTTGCACTTAGTGCACAAGGTTACATGTTCAGTCGCCAGCCAGGCGGACGATAATCGTTAGGTCGACTCAGAAAGTGAATCTAAGTCACTCGGTATACTACAATATGGGTCTAGGAGTAATATTTTTATGTGTAACACACATCAGCACAAACGCATAATTTCCGCCCCCCTACTGTGGCGTGGGTATAATAAAACGAAGACAGGGTGGTGCAGAATTAACTATATGGGTTTAATTTATTATACAATTTTTAATTATTATTTTTTTCTTTGCTTTATATTAATAAATATTTTCGTTATTTTTGCTGCAACAGAAATTCTAATAAACTTAAATTTTTACATTTCCCTATTATGTATATAAAAAAAACTTGCCCTGATAATCCCCTCATTTCTTTAAGGTCAAAATAATTTCTTAGTATTTCTCAACAAATGACAGAATTACAAAACCATTTTAACCATTTGCAAGTGAAGGTTGCACCAAAATATTTACAGAAGACGCAGCAGATTTAGAGCAAGCATCATCATATACTAGGGTATTCATTTAATCGTTTTCTTTAGTTTTGATAAAACTTGACTTGGAAAAAATTCATTCACTTGACGTATGTTGGAGAAATCGAAAGCAATCCATAATATCTAATTTCCCAGTCATTTTCCTGGATTTCTCTAAACTTTTAAAATTTTCCATTATGCCATTAGAGTCCTGTTTTAATTTTTTTTTTTTTTTTTTTTAATGTTTAACTCTTCTAATTGTTTCGCTTAATTCGGTTAAAAGATTGACATGAGAAGATGTGAGAAGGAACCAATAACTAAACACGTTCGCATAGAAAATAACATCAAAACAAAAACAAACCTTTCAAATGTAATTTTCTATGAGAACTTTTACGTTCGAAATCGATGAATATGCAGTTATTTAAAATGAAGATCACCGAACACCTTCTTTGTATGTAGGAAAAAATATTTTCAAAACGCATACCTTTTGTATATAAAACGAAACAAATAACTAAAAACTCAAAAAATATGGTATAATTCCACAAAAAATTAAAAATTTTGTTACGTCGGTTAATCGGTTAATCGACAGAAATTAACCGGGTTAATCGTTAATCGAAAATAGCCAATTTAAAATTAACCGATCAGTTAATCGGGTACTAAATTATCGGTTAACCGATTATCGGTTATCATGTAAATATTAAAATTTAATAAATAAAGGGAATTTTAAAGCACATTAGAACATTAACTTACGGCCATTTTCACCACGTTCAGTTAGAACTAACTATTACTTTAACTTTCAGTTACCAATATGTTTTTGACAGCTATAGCTGATAGTTAATTATAACTGAACTTGGTGAAATTGGCTGTTAATAACATAAAATAATAGAAAAAAATTAGATTTTAATAAAATTTTTTTTTAAAGATCAATACAGTTGAAAATAATTTCGGTCATATGGGCACCGCGGCTATTTTTGACAAAGCGAGCTCTGGACGTCTAATTCTGAGCCACTTGTTTAAGCATTTCTGGCCAAGCGTCAGTTGTGACTCGTTTATCAGAATTAGCTAAAGACTTAACGTAGCTTCATAGGGAACAATGGTGAGATGACAAATCACCCGACCTGGGAGGCTAATTGACAGGTCCATTTTTCGAATTCAATCGCCAAATTTTAATTTTAATAAGTCGATGGTTGTGGTCGACTTATGGCACGTAGCTCCATCCTGTTGAAAACACATCTCAGCCGCCACAAAGCTATCCATATTTTCAAGCAACAAATCATTGGTAACTGTGCGGTAATGATCTTTGCGAAAATTAAGCGAGCTGTGACTTAATTTTTTAAAAAGAATGTCCGATTATAAACCAGCATATTAGCCGCATAAAACTGTGAATTCTTATGGATATAATAGAGGCTCTAGAGTATGTTGGGGATTGCTATCACTACATGCGGCAATTTTGTTTATTAACAAATTAGTTAAGCCAAAATTGAGCCTCGGCGTTGACCACAATTTCGCGATAATAACATGGGATGAGTTTAAAAGTGCTCTAGATTCCAATCGTCGTGAAACTATTCCAGCGTAAGTCAACGCACGACAATTTGCCAGAGTAAACTAATCAATTATGTATGTGAAAAGGTGAGCGCAATATGAGAGTTCATTAAGCAGGTGACCTTTTTGTAAGTTATATATTGTGGAAAAAAAACACCGCTTATTAAAATATTTACAAAATTGTTTTCTTTTTTTACAATATAATACTAAGAATATTTCTTCCACAAAAAAAAATCAATCAAAACAAATAAACAAATATGTACATTTATCGTTTATTTGCACACGGGTATAAACACTTTATGCTTTTATACATCCAACTTGTGCAATTATAGTTTGCTATTTTACATAGCCCAAATTGTTACGTGTATAAGCATTGGATTATATGCATATCCCGCATGTATGCATCACAATATAATGGAATTTTTATAAGTTGCATTAAAAATTCTCATATAAGCATCGTTTCAAACTTGAGTCAATTACAAGAAAAAAACATAAAAAAACTATTTTATCAAAATTTATTTGATAAATTTTAATTAAACTTTGAATGTATTCATGCACTGCCGGTGGAAGAATTTCATAATTCTGATGAAATTAAGCGAGTTTGTTTATAAGCACAGTATATAGTTTCAAAAAAGCCCTAAGTAACATTGAACAAATTTTACAGGAGATGAAAAAACTCCACACATTGAAAAATGACCTACAGGTTTCCAAAAAAAATATTTTTAATCAAAAAACATAACAGCTGATCATTTATTAAAACACAACAAAGGCAAACGTTTATTAACAAAAATAAAAATACAAAACTTTCTTTGTTTTGGTATTTATTACATTGCAAAACAAAATTTAGCTTTTTTAAGTTTCTTAAATAAAAATTGGCGACATTTATGTATTTTCATCTGCTGATAACGATGGCATCATTAGTTTTTCCCTAACGGCTTAAGTTTTAAAGATATAGCGACATTTATTAATTGCATAGCTTACTCCATTTTCTGTTTTTTTTTCAGTAATTTTTTCGCGAACGGAGCTTTAAGTCTCTTTAAGATGAGTAGGACCACATTAATGAATATATCAGGATATCTCACTGATATTGTAAGGATATTACAATTTTTGTGTTTTTGGTTTAGTCCTTAACATTTTCAATATAAATTTTCTGAAATAAAAATAACATATCCTTATGTATTTATTATAGTTATGTATTCATGTAGTCATTACGAATATAAGATTAGTTTTTGTCTATCGGCTCTTATTTTAGAGATATTTTCCATTAATTTTAAAAAATATACGGCGCTGCGAAATATCACCCCAGGAAATATGGCCCCAAAACATAAATGAAAATTGACACCAAATTTAGGACTATTTTTCATAATGCAATATGACTCCATTTTTTAATGAAAAATTACCCCAAAAAAATTTAAAAAAGCTCTAAAAAGAAAATGAAATATGAACCCATATTTGGGGTAATTCTTCATTATGAAAAACCACCTCAAAATTGTTTATGAACTTTAACCCCAAAAAAATTTAAATTAAAAAACACAAAGAAAGTTATATTTAAAATTTGGGTTGGGTTCAATGCCCGACACCTTAAATCCCAAATTTAAGATTCCGAATTTCAAAATCACAAGTTTAAAAATCGTGAGTTACAAATCCTGCTTTTTAATAATAGGTAGCATGGTGGGGAGTTTGGCCCAGGATTTTCTCCTCTATGGTATAACGAACTCTATCTTCGCTAACTAAAGTTTCTCTAAATAGCCGGCCTTCTGCTGGGCAAAAGGACTTTCTCCTCTATGGTACAACAAACACCGGCTTCGCTTACTAAATCATCTCTGCATAGCCGGCATAAATTTTCTCCACTTTGGTATAAGAAATCGGGATTTTGATACTTTTCCAAGGAATTCGTACATAAAATTTTACAAAATTTATATAAAAATTTTTTAGGGTCATTTTTCATTTCTTAAAATTTACAATTTATATTAGTAAATGAAAAATAGCCCCAAAGTAAAAATTGTGATTTTATTTGGGGCCATCTTTCGTTCCGTGATATTGGGGTACTTTTTCACTTCTTTTAAAATGCAAAAACACCCCAACGAAATAATGAAAAAGATCCAAAAAAACAAAAAAATTGCCTCAAAAGTGCGTGTTGTTGTGTCTCATGTAACATTTTGGGGCCATTTTTCATTTTCTTTTTGAGGCCATATTTCCTAGGGTCATTTTGCGCACCGCCAAAATATACTTTGAGTATTCCTTTTTAACCCTATTCAAAATAATTTGGTTTTTATGTCAAATTTATCACTAATAAGACAACGGCTATGAAGAAACGACTTTGTACAAAGAATCCACAAAGTTATGCGTCAATATATTCTTTAACACTTAGACTTCGCGAAAGCTGCATATTTTAAATATTTTAAAATTAATATTTCCAATCAAGATAAACAATAGGTGCTAAATACTGTTTAACAAAACTACGCTTTGTCTCAAAATGTGAAGAAGTTTTCTTAATATTTTAGGAGACTTTTAATGGGCTTAAATTTTTTTACTTAAATAAGTTCGTTGGAATGTCTAGTTTGTGCATACATTGAAAAATATGGAAAACAATTTGATTTTTCAAAGTTTTAAGGAGTAATCTAAAAATACATAATTTTGAACATTCTTGTAATACAAGTTATTTAAACTGATATACTCACAAATGTGATTATAGTCTTATAAAAGAGATTTTGGTGTAGAATTGTAAATCAGAAAATATATTAAAGTGCCATTCGTGAAATATACAAAAATGGTGTTAATTATGTAAATATTAAATGTCACTATATCTTTGAAACTAAAGCTGCTTTAAAAAAAACAAATGATACCATCGTAATCAGCACTCTCAGTTTAAGTAAAAACAAAGGAGAGAAATCAGAAAACTTTTAGTGTGTTGACCAGTGTTATTTATCGAAAGGGCCTGCATTAAGGGCTTTAAGAATTTTGCTGATAAAAACGTTATTTTATATTTGTAGGAGTGTAAAGTCTTCAAGGAGTGTAAAATCTTTATAATTTTTTGCAACTTAGGACTCTTTTGAAAGTATATGACGATATGCAAATAAGCGAGTACTAATAAATGCATTTCTCTGCACCAACAAATTTGCAAATTATGAAATGCTTATAAGCGATAAATACATATAAACTTACCAAACAGATGTTTCAAAAGAAATTGGTTAAAAAAGTAGAATGCTCAAGAATTTAATCCAAATTATATTTTTATTTTTATTTTTAAAGTTCATTAAAATTAATTTTCATTAAATTATTTTTATGAAGAAAGGAATTTCACAACATGAAATGAATGAAAATTTATTAATAATTTTAATTCCAAATTTCGATATTTTAATCAGGCTAAAATTCATTGAATTTAATTTTCATTAAATTATTTTTATAAAGAAAGGAATTTTACAACGTGAAATGAATTAAAATTTATTAATAATTTTTCATTCTTGACTGACCTGGAAATTGAACCCAGGCTTTCACGGACAGGTTGCCCTGATTAGTTTCGATTGTAACCACACAATCTCCTCAGAGGGGTTTGCTGTTTAATAATGACCGCCATTGACGACGGATGGCAGTCAATAGTCAAATACGAATCTTTAAACCAAATGGCATTTAACTTTGGTAGATCGAAATTTGAATGAATGATTATCTATTTAAATTGATTTACATGTTCTTCATTACTTCTGTTTTTACGTACTTTTTGTCAAAAATTTAAGTTTTGGAAATATCCCTCAACTATACTGATATTTTGCTCTATTAATCAATATCAACATTCTAATTAAATTCCGCAAAAAGTAATCCCATTCCCCTGCGGGCTGTTTTAAAATATGAAAAAGTAGATGGCGTTCTTCCATTCTCGCCTCAATAGTTTAAGTAAACTTGAAAACGCTTTGAAAAAGATAGAGGAATTTTGTTTGATATTGCCTGATTTTATGAATATCTGGCTTTATATCTCTACAATATTTATGGGGCATTTTTTATGACATCACTTTAACGATAAAGTCATTATGTGCTACGACCATTTCAAAATAAATATAAATCTTGAACATTTTTAATGGATTCCAAACACTTAAACTCTTATAGAAAATTTATGAAGACACATTAACAAAGTCTTTTACGGTTATTGTCACACCTGAAACTATGGACAAACCTTCACACAAACATACACACATCTGAAAACAGAAAACGTAACTCAATCAACTAAATTCTATATCAATTGATCTATTTTAGTCCCCAACACATTTTAGAGTATGAGAAATACTCGTATATGGGCCAAAATCAAGAAATACAAACAAACAAAACCAATAAACTTCAATCGTTACAAGTAATAAATTTAACACTGATGATTGAGCTTCCAAATCCAATCGATGCCATCGAAAGAAAAAATGAAAAAAAACTCCTGCTTTTTCTTTTAACTAAAATACACACAAAAATTACAATTTATTGGTTGGATTCTACAATTTCGTTTGTTAATTTTGAGCTACATGAAGAAATAAATGGAAAAAAGCTTCAAAACAACGTAAAACTGACAATGGACTTTAGGATGTGCTTTGGAAAATTTTTGTTATGGCTGGTGGAAAAAATAAAGAACGACATAAGAGGACAAAGCGCCAAGCACTGACCGTTCTAAGCACACGTTAACCAAAGAGATTTATTACCTAAATAACAAAAGGGATTGGGTTACATTTGTACTATAATTTATGGCCATTTTTAACCGGCTGGGATACACACTTGTGTGAGTCTATGTAGTCATCATGGCCAGTAAAGGATCATGTGTATGGGTATTTTTTTATTTGTTAACTTTATGCCAGGCCATTTAGAAATGTATTTGACTTTTTATGTAGTTAATACCTGTAAAATTAAGTTTAACTGTTTTTCGAGCAGGACATTTCGTTCTTTGGAGTTAAAGTGGCAAATTGTCAGCAAATATTATAAGCCCTTAATATTAAACAGGACATTATTATACGATAATAGGACCTTGGAGTATTGTTAATAAGAAATATGTCTAATGAATATTAAATGAGTGATTTAATAAAAGTGTTGTCAAATCAATATGAAATGTAATGAGACTTCGGAATATAAGTTTCAATTGACTTTATTATGAAATTAGTGTGTTAAAATTTTATAAAATTATAATTTATTTATTTTAAGCAACAAAAAACTATATAAAATTTATTCTTAAAAATAATGCAGGGAAATAATAAATCTTCAGTAGCAAAATTAAAAAATGGATTTTTAACAATACCATTTAGTTTAAATCAATACTTCTACACTCAAAGAAAAATGCATCTTCATATTGATGATGCCCTAACATCAAAATTGTGATATCAATGTTATAACAAATGGCATCAATAAGGCAACAAGGGACATCAATTCAATGACGAGCATCATCAAAAAAATTTGTCATATTTGATGCGTTATCAATGCTATGGCTACTGTGAAATCAATTCGATGCCACATTTTGTGTATTATTAACATTATTTTCATGTTTAAAAAGTAAAATTAGAAGAAAAAATTCCCATATTCTGGTTTTTTAAATTATTTAAATAAAAACTTCAAACTTTTAAAGTATAATGATTACGAAAACCATATCGATGTTACTGAGACATCGCACTGATGACATGATTTATTAAACTGACTCCGATTCGTCATTTCAGTGATGCCGATGTGTCAATCTATTGATAACGTTATTTCAATTTTTGGTCTTAAGGCTGAGATCACAATGATGTAAAGTGTCATAGGGTCAAAATCGAAGACATTTGTCATAGTACTGATGTCAAAATACATCAGCGTTATGACGCTTTTTCTATCAGTGTAAAGAATAACTGAAATTGCACTAATGAAAACTATTTTCCACAGTACGTGCGACTCATAATTTGTCCAATTTAAAAATATGTTTCTTTATATAAATGCAACACTTTTTAATCTTACCTATAATCCCTCGATGTGTTACATGTGGTACAACTTTAATCGAGCAAAATTTGCTGCTCTTATGGCCATTTTCTCAATGTATCGACAAACTGTCCGTTAATTAAAGTCAACATAAATTGATTAGACCGATAAACTGTCCGTTAGCGATTTTGGTTTTCTGAATATATCGACAAAAAATATTGTTTTCAGTTGGCAACACCTCTCAAAATGCATGTAAAAGTTGGGAGTCAGATGATTGAATTAACCTGTACGGCAAAAAAACAGTCGGTAGATGAGTATTTTTCCGACAGAGTAGAAGCAAATAAGACATTGATAAAACCAAATGTCTTTAATGTGCAGTTTTTTGTAGGGAAAAAAGATCATTGCCTAATGAGAAAAGGAACACTTTCATTATTTTCTATTTTTAAAACTATTTGAGTGGTTTTACCCACTTTTATGCATTGGAAACAAAGCCGTATAACAGGATCGTTTTTAAGCTGGTGTTGCGGGAACCAATATTGAGTCTGTGGTATGCGTGCCGGTTTTTATTTATACGTGTCACCCTTGTCCGCTCCACTGTCTTTAGACACAATGATACAAATATAGGTAAATGGTTCTATATCCTCTATCGTAATCGGAGGATCACCTATTGCCACACTAAGTGCTCCACAGTTTGGTAAATCGCCAAAAAATTGGTAATAGTTCTGAATCTTCTAAACTACTGGTCGGTTTGCAATATGATGTACGAGCGAGTCGTAGAGAAGGACATAGGCTTTCAGAAAATGAAGTTTGTGAGTACCCTGTTAGAATACAAGGTAAGATACAGGGTGTTAAATTGACAACTTCGAGTTTTGAAAACTTTGTAAAGCTTGAAACTAATGCAAATATTAACTGATTTCAATGAATGAAACTTTGACATTAGTTTGTAGGAACATAAACAACTCCGATTTATTTCGCTAAGTTGCCTCTTATAGTTTTACAAATATTTAATTTAGAATTTTTTTTTGCCGTTTTTTTGCTTTGACATTATTCTGTTTTTCGCAAATATATTCAGTAATGAGGGTCCAATTATTTTCCAAAAACATACTGGCATTTCTAATTAATTCAGAAATGACACTTGAATTTTTTTTTCAATATATTAATTACGCAAAGCCGTGAGTAATAATCAAAGTAAAAAAATTTACAATTATTAGACACCGGCAGAATGTAATGCATTTTCTGGCCCGCTACGGCCTTCGTCAGCATTCTTTGTGTCACACTGGATAGTGATACTTTATAAATTGAATGTATTTAACTCAACTATTTTAACAAATAGATATTGGGAATTATTTCTTTTTTCATAAGCAACTTTATTATATTCAACATTTTTAATTTTTTCGAATTTATTCTATGAGTTAAATTTCAGTTATGTATTTTATAAAGCTTTTTGTAATAGCTCTATTCCTTAAATGTTTTTATAAATGACTTTATACACTACCAGAATAAATTCGAAAAAATTAAAAATGTTGAATATAATAAAGTTGCTTATGAAAAAAGAAATAATTCCCAATATCTATTTGTTAAAATAGTTGAGTTAAATACATTCAATTTACAAAGTATCCCTATCCAGTGTGACACAAAGAATGCTGACGAAGGCCGTAGCGGGCCAGAAAATGCATTAAATTCTGCTGGTGTCTTATAATTGTAAATTTTTCTGTACATAAATATACTTCATTGCTATCCAACGGAAAGCTAAGGTAAAATGTAACAAGAAAATACAATATAATAGTCTGGTAGTGTATAAAATCATTTATAAAAACATTTAAGGAATAGAGCTATTACAAAAAGCTTTATAAAATACATAACTGAAATTTAACTCATAGAATAAATTCGAAAAAATTAAAAATGTTGAATTTTGAAATAAGTTTGAAAAATAGCTAAATTTTTACAAAAATTTATGTTATTTAATTTTAATATTTCTCAAATATTTTTTAACAGGGTGAGTAAAATTTATTATAAATTTTCATATGAATTCGAAGTCAAATTACAATTTATAAAGCTTTCATACTTGAATAGTCTTAAGCCTCTAGTACACGGAATGTAAAAAGCCACATGCGCATGTGGTTCTGACGTAATTTTAACGTCAATGCAAAGCCACAATAAGCATTGCGTGTTGTGTGATGACGTCAAAATTACGTCAGAACCACATGCGCATGTGGCTTTTTACATGCCGTGTACTAGAGGCTTTATTCCTTCAGTATTTTCCAGGAATATTTTCTATGCACTATCACAATTTTGATTGTTTGTATATTTCCGTTACAAGGCTTACTTTAGCTATCCTTGGGCTAGAAATGAAGTAAATTGTACATAAAATGTATACAACTATTAGATACCAGCAGAATGTAATGTATTTTCTGGCCCGCTACGGTCTTCGTCAGCATTCTTTGTATCTTATAACTGGATAGGGCTTATTGTAAATTTTATGTATTTAATGTAATTATTTTAACAAATAGAATGTGGGAATTAAGTTCTCATGGTGAGTAACATTTATTATAAATTTTCATATCAAAAAAGTCATAAAAATTTGTACATACAGATTATAAGCTGTACCCTACTTCAGGCTATGGTCGAAAATGGCGAATTAAAGAAAAAATCTAAGGTTATTATTAAAAAAAATACACATCTATTTTTAATTTTTTTTTTAACAATTTTATTTTAATTAGTCTTACTTTTAAACTCTAATCGCCCACTCAAAAACGTGGACAGGTGAGCAGATTTGGTAAAAATAGTAAAATTTTCAATAACATTTTATTCAAATGCATAAAAATTATACTAAAAATTACTTTTAAAAATTACTTTTAAAAATTATCTGTTCTATCAGGCCTGTCACAGAAAGCAATTCCGATCGAAAGTGATTTCGGTTTTTGAAAAAGCAAAATACGAAATCACTACCACTATAATTCATTAAAAATATAATAATCTTTAAACAAAATCAAAAATGTTTACCATTTTTTTGGTTTCATATTTTTTTTATGAACTTTCAAAAAAAAAAAAAAAAATATATATATAAAACAAAAAAAAAGAATGACGATTTCTCAATAAAATCCATTATTTCTTTTTGCAGCCTTTGTGCACACAAACTATATTATTATGGTGTTATTTTTTTTAATTTGGGCGAAAAATGTCTCAATGCAACCTTAACCATCATACAAAGTTTTTTTTTAACCTTAACCGTAGTGACAACAGTCTTATACGTAGACTCTTGATGAGGGTACCCGTATGTGAGTTAAAGCATTTTGTATAGAAAAAGTAAAGATAACACCAGTATTCCTTTTTATTTTATTTAGAATTATAAAACTTCTATCTCTTACTTTGTACTGGTATTATTGCGTAAAATAAACCTTAGGAAATTAGTATTTTGTAAAGCTATTTAACAGTGCGTGTTGCTCATTTGCCGTTTACAGTAAAGCCATAACATATTTTTCGTGGTTTGTGATCTGATTTCGAATCAATTCAATCAAGTATTACAACTGATAGTTTTATTACGTCACTCCCTTTGGCCAACCGGCTTCAAATGATAAGGAATAGGTCTTGTCGTCAGAAGAAAGCGCATATTCCGGAATAGCTACTCCAAACGCAACGGATGATTTAGGAAAGTCAATATATGGTTTTAGTAAGAGTGGGACTCTTTTTTCTGTTTTAACGAAGAAGAAGAAAATTGTTTATTTTTTGTCGAAAATAGTGAATTGACACTTTTTCTTGAGACAAGCGGGGGACCTGGCGTTTTAGCCTAATTCGGGTATGCTGAATCTAGTGGTGCTAACCGTTTTTTTTTTTAGGTTAGCTCTTGTTTTCCAGATATACCGTTATTTCGAAAATGGAGGAGGTTGCACAACATATGTTCGCGTAACTCAAAAAATGTTAAGTTTATTGAAAAACTAAAAAACCGAAATTCCGCGGGTGACTTTCGGTGACTCCACAGTCAACCCAAACAAATGAGGAAAATTTAAAATTATAAAAATCTTTAGAGAATGACTAGCTGAAGGAACTTGCAGAGCCTTATATACGTGTCATTTATTGCTAAGAAGATATTTGACTTTAAAGTTCATTCGGATACCGGGGTACCCATGTCAGGAGGCTTAGGGCTAAATCGGTCCATATTGTATCATAGATCCCATAAAAATACCACTCCCGAAAAGTGCTTTAAATATCATAAATTGCATATAAATGTTGGTGTTGATACATATAAATCTTAGCGACGATAAATCTTAGCTTCTACATGATGGAAGAATTCTATACTGGTAGGTTCAAAATTTACCATAGGTCCCATATATTAAGCCCAATCTCTAAAATTGCTTAAACAAAAACAAATCTCAAATACATAGATGTTAAGGTATTATTTAATACAAAAACTCTTATATGAATCTTTATCTCATAACAAATAGGGTATACACTCAGCAATTCGTCCTGTCATACTGTGATGCAGCTTGACAAATGGTTGGCCTTGGCCGACTTTACGTTCTTACTTTTTATTCAGATACATTTTTATTTTTTATTATTATAAAAGAAAAAATTTCAAATGTTTTTGGCAAAGTCATGCAAATGAGGAAATAAAATGCACCAGTTATCATTAAGGGCGATATGATTATCCTCAGAGTTGCCTTTCAACACTTTAGCCCATACTTAAGAACAGGGCCAGTCACAACGTCTAATAGACAATTCGATATTAAAGACCCTGCAACGGTTTCCTTTGCCTTTCGAGATTATGCCTTATGGCTTCACGGCTACTCTTGGATCAACTTGAAGGATGTGGTTGGGTAGAGAGGAAATCGTATCTACAACGAACGACCTAATGTACAAAACAAGATACCGAGTAGGCAATTTTAGCACCTGACTTTTGGAACTCCATTTATATTTAATGCATCACCAGACTAAACGTTTAAGATCTTCCTTCTCGCGTCTTAGACCAAAGTTGCCAAAATGGCTTTATCAAAACTTCAACAATGGCCTTATTGCGAACGATAATTTAATTTGTTTCTTATACCCTCCGTCAATTAAACAATTTTTTAAATAAATTTTAATTCGAATTTTGCACTTGTAGCCATCATAAAACGCTTAATAAAATTCAAAGAATCTTTCAAGGCAACATTAAGAGTAAGCGGGGCTGCCACTTGGTGGGTGGAAAATTATTTTCTCAAAAGATCTCAAAATCATTTTTAATGTGCATTTATTAGCAAACGTGTGCTGCAATATGCATCAAATACAATGTTTTACAACATTTACAAAAATATTTAATTTATTTACAAAAATAAAAAGAAAAAATCTCTTAAAAGACTACAAGTGCTACCGATCAAAAGGCAAATGTTCATAAGTTTGTGTATAATATTCTTGCAAAGGTACACAGCAGCATATTAAAGAAATCTATCTGAGTTGAATATAAATTTTAATTTGGCACATTGCCCAAATATAAAAAAGAAATTTTTTGTTCATTAACATTTTTTGTTGCCTTTTTTTATACAACAGTCTACAACAACAAATTGCTTTAAATCCTAAATGTTTCTTTATAATTTTTATCTTTATGCAACACTTTTTTCCAACGAACACTTAAAGATACGTGTGAATTGCAAAAATATGCATTTTCCGAAAATCACAAAAAAAAAATCGGACGTTTTAAATTATTTTGTAAAAGTATTTCTTAGGTATACGAAAATATACAGATGAAAAGCAACATTTGAACTAAACGGGTGAAAAGAAATCGATACAATGTTGTTGAAAAAAAAAAATTTTATGGTTTCACACTAATGACACCTTTAATGTTTGTGCGCATAATATTTTATTTGTTAAAAGTATATATATTTTTTTTTTTGTAAAGATATTTTCTAAGAATAAGTCAAAAAGCATAATTAAGAGTTTTTAACTCATGTTGCTGCTGATGCAGCTTCTGATGTTGTTTGCTGAGTGAGAAAAACAATCTTTGAATTAAATGAATAGACACGTACGTACGTGTAGTCAGTTGTTGGTACGCATGTTGAAAGAAGAAGAATAAAAAACTTTTTCTTTTCATCCTTGGAAAGAAAAGCGAACATCTTTTAAGTAGAAAATAAGCAAGAAAAATAAGTGGTAGTCGAATGAAAACCACAAAATATCAGCTAATTAACGTTAATTTATTAAATCAAGTAAAAAGTAAGAGATACTACTCTTATAATCCAAATACACACTTAGAAGTCTACACTGTACGAAAAACTTGTGTATATAAGATAGTTCACTAGATGCTCACCAATTAGAAACACTGTTAACGCCATCTACAAAATAACAGTTATTTACTTTAATTTTAATTGTACTCAGTCTGGTATCGCCAAATCATTGTTGAATTTATAATTATTTTCTGATTGAAACATTTGTAAAGCTTAACGAAACATTTAAGGTTTGATCTAGAACATGCGCCCTTTTGCAGCCATTTTGTATTATTAATTGCAAGCTTACAAGTTGGTTGTGCGCAGTGCTCAGGGAGCAAAGTTAATTAAATTTTACAAAGTTTATAGTTCCTGGTGGTTTCCATACCAAAAAGTATGTACACAATTTATTATTTAATAATATTTTCACATAATTGATAAAACTTAATTTAGGAATTTTAATACAAATACAAATTGTCAAATAAATTTTGTGTGTTTTATTCAAAATCCCCGTGGAAGTCACTAGGACGTGCGGCTGGCGTGCCTTGGTTACAAACACTTTGCTTTTGAAGCAATTCGAATTTTGGAATTTTTCTATTTTCTGGTCTGTTTTTTTATTAAGGTGAATTTAACAAAAAAAAAAAAAAAAAATATATATATATATATGTATATATAAAATTTTATAAAAAGACAATTGCAAAACAAAACAATTCAAACACATGAAGTTTCATTCTCGAAAACATCTTCATTCGATCTTCCGATATCTTTCACAGAACTTCGTAACTTTGATTTATTTGGAGAACAATAATTAGAATTGAGGGGTTTTATTGAACTGTTTATGGCTTTTTTTTAATCAGCCTAAAGTTCATTAAATTTGATTTAAAAAAGTGAATCCATTTATCAAAAATCTCCAGTCTATACCTTTTTGATAGAAAATCGCTTCGTTCTCATTAATTCTCTGTATAAAACTATATAATTTTATTTACCAAATTTCACAATTTTTGTAACAGGTTTGTTCCCGTACTCAAAATTGAGATTCCAAGAGATCCCAATGTTACTCTAAATTTGTGTAAACGAGACAGGTTTTGAGGGAACAATTTTCTTCTTTTTGCACAAAATAGCTCAAACTTTTTCTTGGATAAATTGTCAAGCAATAATAAATGAATTTTATTAACTTGTTTTTACACAAAAATAAAAAATAAAAACTTACGTTTTTATGTGTGATAACAAATTTTCGTTCCCTCTTCTCATGCATGAATAACATTTTATATTATTCTGCTTTTACAGAACTTTACCAGAAAAGTAAAGAAACAAACCTAATAAATAAAGCATATAATTTAGAAAATTGCATACATATTTATATATTTTTACTAACTTAACCCGGTGTGCTTCGCTTTCCCAATCGTTATTAAATGAAACTAAAAGTATAAATTATTAATTAATTATTGCAATGCTTTAGGATACACAATGTTTTTAGTTTTTCCATCTGGAGCATAAACAAATAAATCAGTTGGTTTCCCAACACGCGAGTATGAAACATAAAGCTGTCCATGCGAGAAACATGGATTTGCTAAGTTTAAGCCACAAACTTGTAGAATCATCGCAAATGCTAACCGAACAGGAAACTGTAATAAATCAGTTGGTATCATCGGAATGCGTGGCAACAGTACATCTGTTCCTTTATACTTTCCTGTTATAATGGTAGCTTCAATTAAGTTATTTCGCATTTCTTTTACTGCAAGTCGAGTGCCATTGCAAAGCCGTGGTGGATCGATATTTTTTTTTTTTTTTTTTTCTCATTATTTATTTATTGAATCTTCATATATTAAATATGAACTAACAATAATTAATCAAATCTTATACTAATACTTTATTTTTGTCCTGCCAATGCTAGACGAAAATTTTTCTCCTCACGGTTTCTGTTCACATATGTAGATGTTCAGCGGTTTTCCCTTCGGATGAGTCCTGCGGTATCTCTTCTCCTTAATCTAGAGTGTCCACTGTCATTTAAAATATTTCGAGCAAGTGGATTTGGGTGCGACTCAAGCCTTTTTAAATATTTTGCTGCGTACTTCGTAATAATAGTTTTTACTAATTGCACATTGAGATCCTTGTGAATATTAGAGTTTTTAACATACCAGGGAGCGGCTGTGATTATTCGAAGAAGTTTATTTTGGCGCCTTTGAATTTTTTCGATATTTGAGGCCGAGGCAGTGCCCCATAGCTGAATACCGTAGCACCAGATTGGCTTCAATATAGAGTTATAAAGTAGAAGTTTGCAGTCGAGGCTAAGAACAGAATTTCTTCCAATAAGCCAATATATTTGAATTGCTTTTAGTTTCATTTGTGTTAGTTTTGCTTCTATATGGCATTTCCATGTCAAACGCCGATCTAGATGAATACCGAGATATTTTACATCCGATTGCTGGGGCACTAATTGATTATTGATTTTAATACGGGGACATGACTCCCGACGCAATGTGAATGTTATATGTACGCATTTTTGCTCATTGACCTTTATCCTCCATTGTTTTAACCACTTTATAGTTCAAATATATGATCCTGCAAGTAACGGGATGCTTCATGACAGTTTTCGTGTACGCTTGGAAAAGCTGTATCATCAGCAAATGTTGAAGTAAGGGTGTGGTTGTTTGTTGGCATGTCTGAGGTATATATAAGTTATAAGAGTGGGCCCATGCTTCCCTGAGGGAAGCGTCAATTGGCTGAGGAGAACTTATAAAATCACATTCTTTAATAATAAACTTTCGGCCGACTAAGTAGCTTTCTAACAGCTTGTGTGTGTTAACTGGTAAGTTTAGCTTCAATTTATGTAATAACCCTTCATGCCAGACTTTATCAAAAGCTTGGGAAACATCGATGAAGAGGGCGGAACAATATTTTTTTTCTTCAAAGGCTTTTCTTATGGCGTTTACTATACGATGGGTTTGTTCGATTGTGCTATGTTCTCTTCTAAAGCCGAATTGATGGTTAGGAATACATCTATTTACATTTATAATTGGGGCTAATTTTGACACTAACAGCTTCTCAAACAGCTTTGATATATTAGACAATAAGCTTATAGGTCTATATGACTCAACTTTTGTAGGATCCTTTCCTGGCTTAGGTATCATTGTAACTAAGGATACTTTCCATTCTTGTGGGTAGTATTCAAGGCGTATAATAGCATTAAAAATTAAAAGAATAATTTTCTTTGCTATGCTGGGTAGCTCTAAAAGCATTTTGTTGCTGATCTTATCAAAACCAGGGGCTTTCTTGGGGTTTAAATTATGAATAGCCTTTTCGATTTCTTTTATCTCAAATCTAAGGGGAACAGCAGCTCTAACAGCAACTGGTGGCAACTCAACTACAACATCGGGAGATGTATGCGGGGTAAATACGTTTTTCAAATGATTAACAAAAAGATTTCCTTTTTCTTCATCATTTCGTGCCCAACTTCCATTTAAGTTTCTTAATGGTGGTTTAGTGATAACTGGTCTATTAAGATTTCTAGCTGCACGCCATAATGAGTAGTCTGATTGAGAAGTTGCATCAAGTTCCTTAAGATATTTTTCCAGGGAAGCCGTTTTCTGAGTCTGCAATAACTTTCTTAATCTTTTTGTGCACTCTTTTAGTAAATTCTTAAGTTGAGGGGATCTATGCAATTGCCATTCTCTTCGAGCTCTCCTTTTTTCAGTCAAGAGACGCTCAACATCTGCAGAATATATTTTACTATTTTTGGTTTTTTTGAGGGTTATACTAGAATGTTGAACAGCTAGTTTCAGATAACTGTCAAAATTTACAATAGAAATATCCACATTCTCCGGTGTACTAAGCGGAATATTTTCAGTGCAGTGGGTACTGAGATATTTTTTATATTTTAACCAATTTATTTGAGTGGCTGACGTCACTAAGTTATCAGACGGAGATACAATTCTATTAGGATTTGTTATTGTAAGAATTGTAGGTGTGTGATCAGAAGATAGTTCTAAGGAAGCTTCAACATAAATCGTTTCTACGGGGATGTTTTTAACCACTCCAAAATCGATAACATCTGGAACTTTTTGCTGATCAGAAGGCCAATATGTTGGTTGTCCGCTCGCGACCACATTTAGATCCATTTTACAAATTGTGTTAAACAAAACACGACCCTTAGGTGTAATAAGTCGTGAACCCCAGAAAGTGTGTTTAGCGTTATAATCGCCAGCAGCCAGGAAGCAAGGTCCTAATGATTTGAAATATTTATTATATTGGCTTTCTGATATAGAAAATCTAGGTGGGGAGTATAATGATGAAATTACTATGTTTCGATTTAATTCCTCAACGCAAATGTTCGTTGCTTGGAGATAGTCTTCACGATGATCACTCATTAAGTAGTGTTTTACTCGGTTCTTTATCAAAATGGCAGAACCGCCACAAGCTCTGTCTCGAGGGTCCTTGGTATCATATAATATATAACCATTGATTTTAAACGTATTTCTTGAGGTCAGATGAGTTTCAGAAACCATCATAACATCAATTTGTTTAGTTTTAAGGAAGTATTCTAGTTCATTTTTATGTTGGCGGATGCCGTTTGCGTTCCAAAAGCAAATTTTTAAACAGTTCATGGCTTGTTTAGTACAGCTTGCAATAACATCGATTGCATTCTTAACATTTCTTGCATCATGTTACCCATTGTGTTAGTAAAATTGTTAACTGTTTGCACTAATGTTTCCATAGTTTTTTCTAGCCGAGTTAAATTAGAAATGGGAATTTCGTCGTTATTTGGTACATCACCTTGCAGTTGCATAGGATTAGATTTTAATACATTAGCGTACGAGGTTCTGTTATTATTTGGCTGAGGCATCTGGACGCCGTACGTGTTTCCTTGATTAGTTGCCTGCGTTTGAGGGGGATTAAGTTTCTGTCCAACAGAACGCTTGACAATCGAATATACCGGGCATCCTCTATAGTTGGCAGTGTGGTTACCACCACAGTTGCTACATTTTTTTACGTTAGGGTCATTTTTGTACTTATCACACCGGACGGTACCATGTAATTCTCCACATACGACGCAAACAGGGGGTAAATGGCAGTATGCCCTAGTATGACCAAATTCTTGGCAGTTTAAACACTGAACGGGCCCATTTCTTTTGTGCGGCTCCTCTATCGTGATTTTTCTGTACAGAATGTATTTTAAACTGTAAATGGGATGCGTTTCATTTTTTTTTAGCTTAACATCGCCGGGCTCTAACTCAACTCGAAATAGTGGTTGGGGATTTTTTTCCCTATTTTTAATATTTGTAACATTTTTTATTTTGAAGCCGTTTTCTTCTAAAAATATTTTTATTTCGTCTGGGTCCACGCATGAGTCAATGCCCTTTATCACAACCTGAAGACCTTTGCTGCTTTTCAGTTGGTATGTATAGAAGCTTTTTTTAAGTGCTTCAAACTTATTAATTATTTTGCGAAAATCATTCTCGTGATTAACCTGTATTTTTGTTTCGTTTATATTACCACGCTTGATTGCAGCTACGTAAAACGAATTTTCACCTATCACCGAGATTAAACTTTTTATAAGCTCACTTGAGTTTTGCTCTCTAAGATATATCGGGGGTAGCTTTGACGTTTTTATGACGTTAGGTGCTTCAGAAGATTCATCCTCCAGAATTGCAAAACGATTTTGCGAGTTTATTCTATCAAAAGATGGAACTTTCGAGGCAGAGGCTACAGCTGAAGAGGCAGGGCTGCGACCACGTTTAAGCACTGTTACATACCTGTCCATACCAACTTGCACTTGTGGTTTTTGACAAATTTTTTCTTGTTTGTTTTCCATTACGTCTTTGTTCGAGTTTATGTTGTCAATGGTAACGCTTGTATTGTTTTCTGTTGTTGTATTTATTTCCACATTGCTTACACTAGCATGAGTATCATTTATTTTTGTTGTTGTTTCATTGTTATTACTCATATAGAGTTGTTTTTGTTTTTTTCACCGTTTTTTTATTTTTAATTTTTGTTAACTGTGCTCTTTTTATTATGTATAATGTTGTTACACCGAGATAATAAAAGAAAAAAGAATAAATATTTTTTTGCACAGATTATTTGCAAGTATGTATGTGCGTACATACATACATATGTAGGTATATTTTTTTACTTGTATTTTTTTTCTTAATTTTTTTTTTTTTTATTTTTTTATTGTTCACTTTTATATTGAGCGTCCAAATTCGCTTGTTAAATTAACTAATTTATGTTAAAAAAAAAGAACCGTATGCGGAGTTAAAAGAATGATAGAAGGATCTATGACAATTGTGTGTGAAACAAAATATCGGCCAAATACTCGCCACGGCTGCGGTGGCACACCTCTATTCGACGGTCCATGTTTGACTCTGAGACATAATTGAGATTTAATGTCGTTAATTTGCCGATTACTGGCCACAAGAAGTCCGTTATCATCTCACGATAGCGAACACCATTCACGGTAACTTCCAAGGCGTCCAATTTTCGAAGAAGTACGGCCCCATGACTCCGCCAGTCCATAGACCGCACCAAACTTTCACTCTTTCTGGCTGCATCAGCTTTTCAAAAATAACTCGTGGATTATCCTTGCCCAAATGCGGCAATTCTGCTTGTTTACGAATCCACTGAGGTGAAATTGTGCCTCGTCGCTGAAGATGATTTTCTTTGTAAAGGCATCATACACTTCTGTCTGTTCAACTAATCCATTCGGCGTATTGACGACGCTTGAAATGGTCAGTAGGCTGAATTTGTCCAACACTGAAAAATAGAAATGTCAAAATAAGTTGAGCAAAACACTTGACGTTAAGGTGGGATTCACAATTAACATCGTGCCTTATGGTTGGACCACCCTTTACAATATTTTCTCTGTGACTGCAATCCATAAAAAAATAGTTTGAGTAATCTAAAAAGCCTTTCAAGATCTATCTAGGTACTCTCTAAGGGAACATTCACTATTAGATGGCTTTAAAGCAGAAGTGGGCACATCTAAAACTGTGCTTGTATTGATGCTTATTAGTATTAGTGAGATGGCAGAAGTACCCACCAAAAAATAATACTCGTAATGGGTGATTCAAGTAGAGATAATTTTTTTAAATAGCCTTTTTTGAGAGATGACGTGTGAGTCGTGTCATGCTGTCATGTTATTTTTGTTTAGTATTGTTTGGAATTTCATAATGGAAAGACTTACGCCTGAACAACGTTTATAAATCGTTCAACTTTATTACGGAAATTCACGTTCTGTGAGGGATGTGTTTCGTGCACTTTGCTCAAATTATGGTCAACATAATCGGCCTACTGAGCGTACTATTCGCAACCCCATCACCCATTTTGAGACCCAGCATTCATTATTGGATAATATTCGACAGAATAGACAACGTCCAGCATGCTGTGAAGAAAATATAGCGGCCGTAGCTGAGAGTGTACACGAAGACCGTGGAGAGTCCATTCGGCGCCGTTTGCAGCAACTGACGTATGGAACCACTTGGCGCAGATTACGTCGAGATCTTAAATTGAAAGCGTACAAAATACAGCTTGTGTAACAACCGACCTTCCCTAGCGACATAGCTTCGCTCTATGGGCTCTTGAAAAGTTCCATGAAGATCCGACGTTTCTGGCTCAATGGGTATATAAACAAACAAAATTGCCGCATTTGGGTAGAAGAGCAACCTGAAGAGATTCAAGAACTGCCACTTCGTCCAGAAAAAACAACGGTTTGGTGTGGTTTGTGGTCCGGTGGAATCATTGGTCGATATGCGGACATTAGCGTCAATGGCGACCGTTATCGTGCCACGATTACCGACTATTTGATGCCTGAAATTAAAGCTCGTTATCTCGGCGACATTTGGTTTCAGCAAGACATCAGTCAATGGATTTATTGAGAGAACACTTCGGTGAGCACATAATTTCACGTTTTGGGCCGGTCGATTGGCCATCAAGATCGTGTGATGTCACACCGTTAGACTTTTTCATGTGGGGATATGTTTAGTCTAAAGATTATGCGGACATACCCGCTTTGATTCCGGCCTTGGAGGAAAACATCACGCGTGGCATTCGCCAGTTAAAATTGGACTCAACGTATGGACCATCTGCGACGTAGCAACGGCCAACATTTGATAGACATAATCTTCAAAAAATAAATGCCAAAGAATGTTCTTTCAAATGATAATAAACATTCCCCATTAAATTTGAATTGTCTGTGTTTCTTTCTTTAAAAAATTAGGGAACCTCGAAATGGATCACGCTTTATAAAAACTATAAGAAAATATGTAACCGTCCGCTTCATGTGCATTCGACTTTGTCTCATCGCAAACTAAATTAAAGAGGCTAAGAATACGTGTGAAATCTCTCAGCACAATTGTGCTTTGGAGCGCCCAGCATTGTTTTAAAGTATGATAATTTTAACATGGAAAAAGAGCGCTTTGGAACTGTGTCTACGTAGAAAATATATGGGCCCCGTTTTTCGAAACTACAAGATACAAATCCACAAGTAAAATACGTTGAAAACAAGCCACAATTTTACAATTTTTGTTTTTGTTTTAATTCTATTTTACTTGTAGATTTAAGACTTGTAGTTTTAAGAAACAAGGCCCTGGGCTCTTCAATTGTTTAGTGAAGATTTACGCAAAACAGAATTACAGAGTAGGAATTTTTACAATTTAGGGAATTAAGTATACAGAAAGTTCAAATTAGTGATAATCGTTTAAACCTATACCATAAAATGTATCTAATAACGTTTATGTACACATGTATCTACATTTATTTTCGTTAAGTGTATTTGCTATTACAACACAAATTTTTCAAACGATACCGCCAACACTGAAGATAAAGTAGAGATGTGCTATAAGTAATTACTATGCGAAAAAAATCGTTCTTTTACTTTTGTTTTTCCACAACTTTTTTTCCGTTACGTACAACACAATATTGTTATAATTATTTTCATTATATTTCTCTAAAGTAATTTTTATGTTTTTAGCTGCGAAACCCTGAAAACCACACGCAGTAATTATTAATTCAATTATTTTAGTGTAAACATTATTTAATACCTACAACAAGGAATTCCTACACGAGCAACCATCCACTCAAAGAATCATGATTCATTTTGGAAATGGAAATGAAATAAAAAAAGAACAGAATTATTTCATTGCTGTATTAAATTGTTAAAGGAAGCAAAATTAAATGAAATTATTATGTGTCTGCAAAAAAAAAGAAGCTAAAGGAAAATTGAATTCAATTAATAATGCACGGATGAAAAGAAGACAAATTTATGTAAGAAAAAATTACTGGAATTGAAAATTTATAAGATTATTTAAAACAAATAAGCATATCGTAATATCTCATATGCCATTTTTGTGTCCTTAAAGTTTAACGAGAGTGGATACAGGTGTTGTTTAGAATAAAAGTATTTTTTTTAACAATAAACTGTTAAAAACGTCTTGTTGTTTGAGAATAATTTGTGTTGTTTGCAGAGACTTGAGAGTTTTTGTATCAGCGAAAAACCGGAATTAAGTCGTGAACATTTCCGTCTTATGATTTCTTACGAATTCAAATCGTCGAAAGATCAAGACAGAAATACATCGGTCAGCTTCAGCGGTACCACTGTAACACTAAAGTATAATTTTGGCCATTTTTCGACGCTCTTGTTCTTTTTTTATATTATCTTTTTTTGTAATTTTTATCGAGTTTTTAAACAAATTGATTTAACGAAAATATTTACTTAAATTTAAATTCGTTGCATTTATTTTTTCTTTACCCCAAAGTAAAGGCCCAACCAAAATATGCATAAGTTAGCTTAAGGCACTGTCAAAAATTAACGAAAAGCCTTTCAAATGCATGAGAAAATTAAAAGAGACTTTAAGGTGGCCATAATGTACTTACATAAACTTATTTGCAATATTTGGTTTTCTTGCGAGTACTTCAAATAAAGGAGTACAAAAAATTACAGCCCTGCTTTTGTTTATTTTATGTTTTAAAAATAAAAAGTTGGTGATTGTTGTACATACTTTTTAATAAAAAATGGACACAAAATTAAAATAGTTAAAATTCCACTTTTTCTATATTCCTGGTTTTCTTTATCCATTTCAATTTCTTTTATTTTTTGTAACAACACATAAACAGCTGATTACGTACGGAATGTGCGTTCAGTTTGGCACTTTGCTTAAGCAAATGACATTTGACGAAACTTAAAGAAAAGTTTCATTAAGTACATTATAGTTGGCCACATTTGTTTTATATGATTAAATACAATATCTTTTGCTGGGTTTTCAAAAATGCATTGCTCTTTTCATTGATCTTTTTTTTATATATATGGTGAACGGCAGGAGTCACAGTTTCCAAATTTGGAAGAAGCAACTGGGTTATCAACCTCACTAGAAATGGGCGGGTTGGAGAAGTGGGCGCAGCCCTTCCCATACAAAGACATTATACATTTCTGTATATCTGGAGAACGGAAATGGCCCAATTTTTAAAATTAGGCACTAACATCTCAGTTATCAACACCAACATCCCACAAAATGGAGAAGTGGGCGTGGCACAAAACAGTTTTTTAACATCCAAAGAACGGTAAGAGAAAATTTTTCCAAATTTGGGACACATAGATGGGTTATTTAATATCCAACCTCTCTAAGGGTAGGATTGAGGACGTGAGCGTGGCAACTACCGTACAAATACATTATAGATTTCTGTATATCTGGAGAACGGGAAGAGAAAAACTTTCCATAAAAGCTACAACCAACTTGGTTATTAATACACAACATCTGACAAAATTTGGGCGGGATTGGAGAAGTGGCACAAAATACATTTATTTATATCTAGAGAACAGTATTTATGTTCTCTGTTTTTATCGCACCACGGTAAAGGGGATATAAGATTCGGCATAGTCGAATATATCACTCTTCCTTTTTTTTGTTATGCCGTTGTACAGCAAGAACATTCACAAAATTTCTTTAGTATTCGTTGCTATATGTATGTTCAGCTTGCAACCAGCAATTTTGCTAAAGAAATGCGAAGAAATTTTAGATAAAATAAATATTTTTGTAATTGTCGTATTAAAATTAACAATTTTAATTTATTTCATGTAGTGAATTCCTTCATGTACTAAAAATAATTTAATGAAAATTCAATTTGATGAACTAAAGCCCAATTTAAATACCAAATACTTCAATTTAAAAACCAACAGTTCAATGAAAAAAATCACAATTGTTATAAAATAGCTATGGCACAAGCTCTATATGTTAACAGATGTCCTTCAAGTTGTACAAGGAAAGGTCAACTAGAAAAAGACAAAAAGAAAAAAAAACATATAAAACAAATGTACTCAAAGTGTTGACAAAAAGTACGAAAATCAGAAGAAAGGAAAAAAATGTAAATAAATTGAAAATTAACAATCAATAACAGCAAATTTGTATCTACCAATACCAATACAATAAAACGGAAGAACGCCAAAGAATTCTTATGATGGGAATGTGGTTATTCTCAAAACCTATAAATTCGACCCGAGTTTGATCCCGTATTCAGTCAAGAATAAAATTATCAAAAAAAAAAAAATTTTAATTAATTTCATGTTGCAAATTAAATAAATTTAATGAAAATAAAATTTGATGAACATTAAAACCATTACATGCATAGTTTTTGATTTTACTCCGTTTTCGGAATATTATCATGGGTTGTGAGCTGGCTCGACGAATTGTATCGTGGCCGTAGTTCGCTTAGGAAGAAGGATAGTCCAAAATCAGTTTTTGTGCCAAAGCCATTGATGCTGAGCGCAAACTGATAAAGCAAAATTGGTATGTGACATATCGCTTGAATAAGAAATGCTTTGGACATTACTATGACAAGCATTAAAAAGATTTTTCGAGTAAGTTCACGGATAACTCAAGAAAAAGAAAGAAATACTCTAATTTGGCATCAAAAGTTGTATATGAGATCTACAAATGTGGCGAAACTAATACCAATACATAAATTGTATGGCCAGCGTTTCCTGGCTCCTGTAGAACCCGTTGATCTTCTAAAAACCATATTTTACAGGTAACTAAATTTAAGTGGAAAAAGTGTAATGACAATTGGTCCCAGCAAGTGCAAAAGTGTATTGATCATTACAGAGAACACTTTAGAAAACCCATAAAGCCATTGTTCTGTCCTTACATTCAAGGACTTAAAATAAAGATATTAATTCTTGTATATAAAATTCGCCTAATTAACAATATTCAACCTTCAATACACTTAAGGGGATAGAAGACGACCTGAATTGAAAGGAAGAAAAAAGCTTTTACAAAATTCCGTGCGTTTGAAGTTACAACAACATAATAAATACTTTTTATTCCTAGAGTTAGATTTCTTTGTCAGCTGGCGGATTTAGATTGTTTTTTGTCTCTTTCTGTTCTAGTCGCTTTCTATGCTTTAAGGGTTTAACTGAAAATAATTATATGTTTGTATGAATAACTATTCTCTGCAATTTAATTCAAAAATATTATGAAGCAATTAAATTAATTGCTTCAACAATTCTACACATAAAATCATTGAGATTGAAAATTAATATTTTATGACGATTTCCATAAAATCTCAGTAAAAGGACAATCATAACTAAAAGTTAGAGGTAAAAATTTACAGACGTAATACAAAATACAGATACTCATGCCATATCGTTTTTGTAGAAGTAAAATATGATTTGAAATCAAATAATCATTCATATGTAAAATGAACAAAATTGATTTGTTACACACACAAATACTCGACGCAGACACACAAACAGATATAAAAAGACTGGCATTTGAATCAACCATATAAACAGTTGATGTATCCCTTGTAAAATCAACTACATCAACATTGTTTGAAATTAGAAACAGTCAGACAAACAAACTTTCCAAAACGATAAAAAGCAACAATTGCATACAAATTTGAATGGGGTAAATCCAAACACACACACACATTCTCATAAATTGATTACAAATTTTCAAGAGTAGATGTATGTTAGAGGGATAAAACGTAAAATGTTGTGTTGTTTGTTGCAACAACAACTACAACTGCAAGATACACTACGAATGTTACATCATTCAAACGTATGTACGTATCATCTTTAGGAAAAAAGAAACGAACGACTGGTCATTTATTTGACCAACAATGTTTTAAACAGGGGTTTTAGACGATTAGATCGCACGGAGACATTAAAAATAACAGTTTGTAACGAAATTTATTATACACTTTAATATTTGGGTTGAAGTTATGGGTTTGATTAATTGTCTGTTCATGTAACTCTCATAGTTAATTTTGTAAATTAGAGAATTAAAATAAATCCCTTATGTTCTGTAAAAAATATATTTTCCTTGCAGTATATGGTGTTTCCGTCTTTCATCGTTTCTTGTCATGATGAAAGCAAAATATCTCAGCCATTGTTAGCGAGGTATCTTCCGTAACAAGTGTAAATTCAAGTGTTCAATTATAAGATCGCTCGCAATGTCATTGAAAATTTTGTAAAAACATTGTAGATCCTGAACTGGTTCAACATACGAGTATCAACTGTGATATATCGAGTGATTCATCCTGTGGTTTGATTTATAATATGAAATAAAACACATACATTTTAAAGTGAATTCAAAATTTTTATAATCGGTTAAAAGAATAATTTTTGGCATTTACTGTATGAAAATGATATCATGTTAATGTTGGTAATGACTACGTCTGAGTTGGGCCATTCGGAAGGTCCAATTTTGGGCGACTCGCTCGAGCATAGCGACTGGTATCTCGCGATTAACAAGAGTAATGCTGGCTTCAAAAGCCTCAATCGTAGCTGGCTTCTTCCTGAAGACCTCAGACTTTACATATCCCCAGAGAAAATAGTCTAAAGGTGTGATATCAGACGATATATGTGGCCAATTTATCGTAGCAAAACGTGAAGTTAAGAGCTCACCAAAATGATTACTCCACAAGGTCATTTTGTCACGCGCTCTATGGCTAGTAGCACCGTCTTGTTGAAACCAGAGCTCACCAAGACCATGCGACTTCAGAAAGCACATAGTCCGTTATGATGGTACAATAACGGTTACCATTTACGGTAACATTTTGATTTTCCTCATTTTTGAAGAAATATGATATGGCCAGTTATTCCACCAGCCCATAAGCCGTATCATACCGTTGTTTTTAATGTATGTTGTGGAAGCTCTTGGTACTCTTCGGGTTGCTTATCATCTATTGAGCCTGAAATGTGCTTCGTCACTAAACAATATTTCACGATAAGACACCGGATTTTCATTGAGTTTTTGCAGAGCCCATTACTTAAAAAGGGAGACGCTGTTGTGGTGTGAGTCTTTTCACGTTGACTTGCCAAACAATGCTAAACAAAAATGACAAGTCAGTTTGATATGAGTCACGCGTGATCTGTAAAAACAGCATATTGAAAATCACGCCTAACGATGAATCCCCTAATAATCACCAAGTCATGGGGGAAGAGATGAAGGGAATATTACAGATTGATATTTTGTATAACATCCAGTGGTGTTCACGTGTAAGACGTATTGATCTCTGTGAAGTTTAAATAGCATCTAGTCTAAAGCAATGTCTGGAAAATCATGTGTAAAAATGCTCTGTATTATCTCGGCCTAAATACCCCAGTGAGTTTAGGTTTACCGGGCAGATACACACAATAATATTGAACACATCTGTCGGATTATTACACATATGCGCACTCCATAAAACCATTATCAGTTTTTGTAACTTATTTTCTTGAAACTTTGTAGTCTTTTCAAAAGGATATCCGATGTTTTTATAAATCTATACTTCCATACTAACATAGGCTATATAATGTTCCACTGAAGTGCTTAGGGTAGAGACAAGGGACGCTAAGCCTCCTATGCTCAGAAAATATAATTTATCGTTTTAGAAGAGATCTATTATTAGATCTAATAGCTTCCGTACTCAAAAGAAAAGCAAAGCTATTTAAACGTGAGCACGCTGTTCAACCTTTATTCCACCTCCAGTCTATCTATCCGCTCGACCGCCCCTGACCGAATGCGAAATTTACTTTTAAGATTGCTACGCCTTATAAATAGAAAACTCGAAATATGGGCTTTAATTTTTTTAAAACTAGGACCAAGAGGGTGATGTATGAAGAATTTCTGCCTCTATAAAAATATCTAACCAATTTTGATGAAATTTGAATCACAGATAGATCAGCGTAAATTAAATGCACAGGGTTTATATTTTTTTTAAAGCTCGGAATATAAAGGGACAAATGGACGTTTTGATGAAATATAAGCCATATTTAGATTGATCTACATACAATAAAACACACTGGCTTTATAGTTTTTTCAAACCTTGGACCAATAGGAGACAGAAAAGCAATTTTTGCTTCTCCCACTCTATCTTACCGTTTTTTTATTTTACTTTTATAGTTTGTCAAACATTATTTCTGGGCGGGCATCGCCACGTGCCCGGCTTGTAAAATATATAATGAAAAATAAAAAAAACCGTCCGCAAAAAAGATAGTTTATAAGTAATTCACTTAAATGACCAAAAAATATAGATAAGCGGGATACAACTCATGAAGTAAAATTCAGGAGCCACTGATATTGACTTGCAAGCAATACCCCCAGGTAACGAATTCCGAGAATTAATTTGTTTATCACCTCATAAAGGTATCTTATCAGGAGGTCAAAGTAACCCTTATAAGGGCGGTAATTTTCATTTGCAAATCTGTTGCATATTATTCCTACTTGTGATAACATATTTTAAAATTGGTAGCTAATTGAAACGAGTCTTTTGTTATGGAATATTCTGTTGAATGTATGGACCCTATTATGACTTATATTTTTTATTAAAAATATAAATACTTTTGGTGTAACATCAATTTCGAAATGCATAGATAAATCCAGAATATTTTACATTAAGTGTAAACTTTAAAGAATAGCAACTTTTTTTATCCACATATATCCGGCTAGCTTTTTCTATATAAAATACCTACAACATTTAAGCACAGATTCACATATAATATAGACCCCGAAATGGTCCGAAAGTAAAATGATTTTATTTTTGCCAGAACGAGTCGCACACTGCTTTGTATAATAGAAGGAGTTCTCAGATATTTTTTGAAATTTGGTACACTAGCATAAAATATCTTAGTTAAGAAAAATACGAATTTTTGAAGAAATCGGTCCAAGGACACGCCTACCTCCATGTGTCCTGAAAATGAAAAATTTAATTTTAGCTTCAATAATGCCCATTAAGCTACAAAAAGTCATGCTGATAAACATACAACTATCAACGTGTGTGTAAATTTTCATTTAAATCGGACTAAGGACTCAAGGTCCTGCCATATATCCTTTTTCTTAAAAACGCTATAGCACCTACGAAAATTGTCCGATCGTAATAAAATTTGGTACGTAAATTGATATTTGTTTGATATTAGGAAGAATCGATTATTGCTGTATAAAATACAACAAACATCATTTATTGAAAAATGGGTTAACACGATTAAGGATTCAGGATTTTATACTTTTTTTTTCTTACAATATCTTAAGATGCCTGAAATATATATAAACAATTGAAATAAGTGAAGAAATAATTTTGTCCCGCTAGCTTGTACTAGTTGAGATACTGTGCGCCGTTATGAAATTATTTTGAGCGAAATCTTAAACCGTCGTTTGGAAGAGTTTCTGTAGCTCTTTGTCGTTTTATTTAGAGTTCTATGGTACTCTAGGGGTTCCATATTAGCTTCACATGCAGCAAAATTTTTTGCTTAGAAATTTTTTAACAGAAGGCATCGGCTCTTCCGTATAAAAGATAATATACACATTTTATGGGAAGGGAGAAGAGAAGAAATACGATTTTTTTTTGCCAAAGCAAAAGCTAAATTATTCGGATGCCGTTATGAAATCACCATTCTCAGTAATTTGAATGCCTTTCAGAAGCTCTGGCGAAAGAAGCGAGAGCGGAAGGCCTACCCCGCAGTGGAAAACGTGTGTTAAAAATGTATGAGTATTGAATGGAGCGAGCAGGCCTTGTACATCCAAAAGATGTACGCAGCCTGCTAGAAGGCATCTGTACTCCTTTTTTCCCGCTGATGCTTTTAACTTAACCAGAACACAATATATTACTGAGATTTATTTCAGAGCATATGCTGCAACTCTCTGCCCCAGGATGTGCTCTACAAAATTATATTAAAACTTTAGGGGACTCACTAATAATTCAAAGAGACCAACAAGGGCCAATATTGCAAAGCGAACAGGTTTTGTTTTAGAAGAAACACACTTTTGGTCTTTGTATTGTAAGAATTTTACTTGTTATACAACACTTGGAGTCTTTGAGAAATGGGCCCAGGTGAAGAATTCCCCCTTTCTAGCGCACTCGTAGCTTACCATTCACTTAATTAACATAATGAAATTATATTCTCTGCCTGGGATAGAATCAATCTTACAGTTGCTATCAATATTCCTTGAATAAATGGTTTCTAGTTTTACCATACAAAGACTTGTAACTTAATCGTAACCACATTACGATGGCTGAGATTGCGATTACCGAAATCAATCTTTTTCATAAAGTTTTTGAAAAAAAAATTATAAAAATATACAACTTACATTGCATATTTTAAGCTTTTATTAAAAAACATGATATTAAAGGCCTGTGTTTTGGGCAAATTTGTAAATTTCAAAGTGGATACTTCACTTTGGTATGTATGTATGTATATGAATTCCTCTGGTACCTATAAGTAACATATTGACCCAACAGATTTGTTCCATTCGATTCTCTCTGCTGCTACCATTTTAAGCTCGTTCCATGTTTTGTTGCTTCGTCTCTATGGGTGTCCACTGGTCGTTTGCATGACGGAAACGTCCTCTTCTTTGATTATCATGCTGGCTACATTTAATAGCATTCCTGCTATGTCGTCATCCATTTCAACTCAATTTCCGACACAAAAAGCATTGCATGTGTGAAAATTAGACAATCCTGATCGGAAAATAGAGAAAAATATTTTACTCCCTTCTATAGACATTATTCCGATACAGGTATAACATATCGACGTGCAGAGATTTGATACCGTCTGAAACTTTTATCTACGACTGTTAAGTTAACATTCTCGCACGATATTTACAAACACGCATACTAAAATTCACTCGGCTATAGATATTGGCTTAAAATGCTTAATGTTATCGAAATCCTGCTTGTACAACCAAGTGATTTACAACTCCAACTTCTAATCAAATTTACGAAAACAACAACATCAGTCAGTCAGTGTATATGTATACAAATGAAGCAGCAATAAAAAAAAAACAATTGAAACAACCAATACAACAAGCATTATTACACCAACAACAATAATGTTGTAGAATTTCAAATTGCAGCTTAACTACAACACACACTTACTTGTACAATCTATATCCTAGATCCCTACACACACACTCTTGTATACATTTAAGTTTTCCACTGTAAAATTACTCCTCTACATCACACTTTCTCTCTCTCTCTCTCTCTCTTTATGTTTGTATTGGTAAATATTTTGTTTTAAATGAGTGAGTGTGAGTATGTCCTTGCAAAAACATGTACGTTTAAATGTAAAATTATGTAAATGCACTTAAATGCAGTTTAGTCCATCCAGTCTTTTGGCATTTTATAGTTTTGATTTGTTATGAAATTTTGCGAAAATTTTGTTTTGTTTGGTACGAGTATGATTTTGATTGTTAACAAATTGAAATAGAATGGATTTTATTCAATGAGTAGAGATGGATGGATGGTTGGAGAATATTCAGAGAGATTTATGAAAATACTTTATAAATATGTGCAATAAACGAAGGAGTATGAGAGTTACTGTTCGTAGTTAAACGAATTATGTTTAATGACAATTTGTAATGTGAAATATGATTTCAATCTAATTTCATTGGACAATTTTGATTTGATAACATATTTTTGTTATTGGTATTGCAAGGTGGATAAATTTGAGTTAATAAGTAAAATATTTCTTAAAGTTGTTTTGGTTGAATTAATATAAAATGAGAATATGTTAAGAAATTTAAATTGCAAACTCTTTAATATTTAAGAACATAAAGATATAAGAGGAATTTAGAAAGTTGTAAAATAATTTCAAAATTGAGTACGAAAACAATAAGGCAATATTAAACAATTAAAGAAAAATTATTTGCTCGAGCTTTAATAGCTACTTTAATTTTTTTCCAGATCTTATTTGTGTGACATAACCCTAAAACCTAAACCCTAAAACTAAAAACAGTATAAATAGATATTGGGAATTATTTCTTTTAATAAGCAACTTTATTATATTAAACATTTTTTATTTTTCGAATTTATTCTATGAGTTAAATTTCAGTTATGTATTTTTTATAAAGCTTTTTGTAATAGTTCTATTCCTTAAATTTTTAGGAATGACTTTATGTATAAAAAAATTAAGGAATAGAACTATTACAAAAAGCTTTATAAAAAAAATACATAACTGAAATTTAACTCATAGAATAAATTTGAAAAATAAAAAATGTTGAATAAAAACAGTATATTTAATAAATATATTGTTTCTTTTATTTATTCTTTTTAAAGCTTTTTATGAATTTTGACATCGATTTGTAAGTGCATATTTTTGCATATTTTACCCTTTACAGCATTTTTTTTGCATAAATTAGTTAAAAGAGTTTTCTGTTTTAAATATCTACCTGCATCTCCTTAGGTTCTAGCTAACATCAGATGGTGTAAACGGACACGCTGGTCTTTTTTAGCTCCTGGTCTATCAGTCTGCGCAAAGGCGGACATTAAGACCACGGAACTGGGCTTTAATATAAGATTTAGCACGATCCTCCCTAACGGGGGAGCCTGGGGCAGTGGAAATCCCTGTGATGGTACCCAGGGACTACACTGGTATACTGATGGATCCAAATCGGAGCATGGGGTGGGTGCTGGGATATTTGGACCTAACACGCGAATCTCGATTGCCATGGGAAGATCACCAAGTGTATTCCAGGCCGAGATCCACGCTATTGATGTGTGCTGTATCCACATTCTTAGCAGGGGAATGATATGAAACACCATTGTGATATTCACTGATAGCCAAGCGGCCATTAAGGCACTCTCTTCCTGAAAATTGTCCTCGAAGTTGGTGGCGGAATGCCGGGGAAGGCTACAGGAGCTGGGCTCAAGGAACAGAGTGACACTCTGTTGGGTGCCGGGACACTCAGGGGTCCGGGAGCTGGCTAGGGCTGGTGCAAACGCCCAAAGGGGGTCCGAGCCCTTTTGTGGGTTAAGTTTGGCCAATTCCCAGTCCCTATTGGAGGAATGGGCTCTCAGATACTGGGTATCGCTCCAGGAAATGCGTCAGGCGAAGAAACTGATATTTCCCGGGAGTATATTGGAGACGAGGGGTATCAACAGACGGAAACTACGACTGTTGGTGTCTTATCTGACAGGTCACCATACGGTCAAGCACCACCTGTTTCGGATGGGCCTGGCCGAAGACCAGGAATGCAGACTATGTCGTGAGGAGGACGAGACCACAGGGCATTTACTGTAGGACTGCCCGACGCTGGCATGTTCCAGAAGGAGACACTTGGGGTACGGCGCGATAGGCGCGTCCCGAGTCGGTGCAACACCGGCAAAAGATCTTCTTGGATTCCTCTGTGAGGCAGAGGGTCTATTGGCCAACTAAAGGGGGGTGGGTAAAATAGACCTGTCTTGGTCGCGGTACCGTCTCCGGTGGGAGGAATCTGCGCGCTCTCTTCTTAAAAAAAAATCTACCTGTATCCCCTACGTGTTGCCTTAAATTCGTCATAAACATTTAACTTTTACTCCAAAGTTTTTAGTCAAAGCAGGTTGTCATCAAAGATAAATAATATTATAAACTTGCAAATTGTATATCTTTTAATATAGGTGGACTTTAGCTTCTTTTCTCATAAGGATCAGGAATACATATACTTTATAGGGTTTATGATCAAAATTACAAACGGAACGTTGAATATACCCTTTTAAATTCAGTGAAGGGTATAAATACCTACATTTATAAACTCGTTGGGCGATATTATATTGGCATTTATTATAACTTTTTTGGAAGTTAAAAATTGGTTATGGCACTTTTTTATTTTTAGGAATTGGGATCTTTTTAACTGGACGTTTGTTCTTTGGATCTTTTTTTTATTTGGTAGCTAATTCATGGTACCCAATGTTTTTTTGCAGCACAGTGTAATTATTCTTTAACCCTGAAAGGTAACTCTTCATTTTAGTTCATTAAAGTTGCTCTTCGTTGAATCGAAGAACTTTAAAAAAAAAATTTTGCGGAACGATTTTTAAAGTAAAAAATCCACAAAAAATTTTATAGTTAACCATTTTATGAAAAAATTAAATTAGCTTTATTTCATTGCAATCCGTAAACAACTTTTGATTTTGTTTACAATTTACTGAGAAAATTGAATTGATAAATATCGCAAATTCCATTAAAAAAAACATTTTTGAATGTGTATGTTGGAACAAAATTGAACTTTTTTGTGTTGACTGGAACTTTATATTGTGAATTGATTGCCGATTGCAATGAAATAAAGCTAATTTCATTTGAAAAATGTTTAACTATAGGTTTGTTTAAAAACAATGTAAGCACGGCTTAAAGACAATATTGTTGCTGAATATGGTGAACCGTTTTCAAGTTATTCCAATATATGTAGTGAAAGTGGCTTAATTTTGGAAATAACGGTATATTTCGAAAAGCCGATCTGATAGATAAAAATGGAGGTTAGATTTGAAATCATCGAGCTCTAATTAGTAAATATATGCAATGAAGTTCCAGACCACAAACTGACTGTTCCCCAGTGTTATGGTACATAATTTATTTTTGTCGGAAACTTCCCAACATTAAAAAAATCATAAGCTTGTCGAACAAATATTGCAAGAGGTTCTTTAAATTGAGATTTCCTCTTTTACTTCAACACGCAGGTGAAAAAAATATAAGCTTCTTATATAATTTTTTTCTCACGTCTCTTCTACTTTTAGGAGTAATGTTTTTAGTCACTTTAACCTTGAGTTTTTTGTGTCAAGTACTCTTTTCTTACTTAATCCTTTTAAAAATATTCCTGTCCAGTCGCTTAAATAATCAATCTTACCTTTCCTCCCGAATTTTATATTACATCCTCGAATACCTTAAACGAAATTTTTCTCAGAATAAGGCGTTGTTGTTGTTGCAACGATTCCTCCGCATTTAATGTTTATACGACCATAATCATCAATTCAGCTAAAAAGTCAACTAATTAAGACTACAATTAGGATTATTTGGTGTAGATTAACTTCTCTGTTCTTCTCCTATTCTTTATATAAAATTCAACTACACAGTTTATTCTTTGCTTGACAATATGGTGATGTTTAAGGTACGTCAGGTGAAAATACCCCTTGGCGTTATAGTTTTTGGGAGATTTAAGAACATCCAACATCTCTACTTTGTTTTATTTTAAATTTTACGGCTGATCAGAGTGTTATCTGTTACTACGGCATTCGTAATTATCAGGGCAAGTAGCATTTTTATACGCGTCAGGCAACGTCAAAAGAAAATACCTCTTGACGTTGCCCTTTTGAGGGATGTAAGGGCATCCAACCCCTCGAGTTTATCTGGATCTAAAAACTGGCAGATCTCCTGAATTTTACGACACACCAGTATCATTTGTACTACGGGATCCACAATTTTTATGGCAAGTAGATTTCAAATACATGTGTATGTACTAGGGATGCCAATCCAAAAAACCGCGGGATTTGAATTTTTTAATCCCGGTCAATCCTAAAATCGTTCACTTAATTTTTTTTTTTTTGTTTTAACCTATTTTTATAAAAAGAAACTAATCGTAACATTCTCCTTTGAGAGGATAGAGAACACAATATTGATCCTTAAAATTTATTTGGTTGTCATTGAACCGAAACAAAAAAGTTACATACTTAATGAAGAAAATTAATTTAAGAAAAAAATATATTTTGAAATGTACAAAACAAAAAGAAAAACCAAAATTTCCGTGAGGTTTTATTATCTAATTGATTCCACTGGTGCATCAAATGCAAAATTTAAACTTAACTCTTTACACGTTTAGGCTTATTAAAGTGTTTTCCGAGAGTGGTCATGGGACCTACGGTAATTTATGGAGCCATTTCACGAAATTAAATAGTGTAATTTATACACTACATAATTCCTTCGACCAGTGGGGGTGGGTATAAAAATGTGTTTTTGTTAAAATAAGATTTTTATGGTTAGCTAAAAAAATTTATTTTGAAAACTAATTTAAAATTTCAATTACAATTATTCATCTTAATTCATTTAATAAAAATATTAAGGAAATCTTACAAATAAATCAATTACTGGTTTGCTCTATACAATTACTATATTAATTATTTTTTTTATTAAGTTTGAAACAACTGTGGTAATCGAGTAAAATATAGATTTGAACACATTGTTGAAAATCTACGTTGTTTTTTTATCATATTTTTTTTTTTATTAAATTAATCATTAATTAAGAAAAATTCCCACTTTTAAATTGTTAACAAATTTTAGTAATTAATATAATCCTTAAACAAATTTTTAAAATTAAATGAATAATTTTTGTTTCTAAACTTTTTTTAAAAACGTTTTTTTTTTAAATATCTATAAAAAACATTTATCTTTTGACTATCCAAAAACCCGTATCCCGAAAATCCCGATATCCTGAAAAATACCAGGATCCCGGAATTTTGGTTTTTGAAATCCCGAATCCCGGGATTTACGAAAACCAATCCCGATTGGCATCCCTAGTATGTACATATGTATATATCCAATTATTTCCTTGTTGTCTGGTTTGGCGCAATAAAAAGCTCCTTAAAGACTGGATGGTTCGTGAAAACTAAAAATGTGTGTATCGTAAAAGCTGACCTTACGAGTTTAAACTTTACAATTAATTTTTATTAAATAGTTGTTTTGCAATATTAGCTCTTGCCAAAAGTAATTTTGATAGTGTTATCGAAATTGTGCTTCATCATTGAGTAAACTTTAAGAAAAGGGGAAAATAATTCAGCTTTTTGTATGCAGATGGACCGATTTGAAGGCAGTTTCACAAATTGATAGCTAAGGTGAAGTCAAGTCAATATATTATTTTTCGAACCTACAGGTAATACGGTTTCGGATTGAGGAGGCTTTTATCTATGGTACTATATAAAGGATCGAACCATATGTGTGTGAAATTTGCTATTCGACGACAAAGAGTAGGAAATTTATTTTTTTTTATCCAAATTCAATAAGAAAACTAATACGGTGTTACTAATTGCTGATAAAGAAAGTAAAAAAAGTGACGAATCCTGTATGAGTTGTATTTCTGCTGTCGATTATTGTAAAGCTATGGTCACATCTAGCAAATATTTATTTTTATTTTTTTCTTTGCTAATCCCGTGAGGCTGTACGTTTAAGCTGAGGGCATCGGTTTACCCATCCCTGATGTCTGTTGTGTGTGAGGGGAGTGGATAACTTTAGGCGCCACCGTCATCAAGGAGTAGATTTTAAGTTTGATTTTAACTTTTTTATGTTTTTCGTTGCTCGAAAGCCATATTAGACGGCTGTTTTTTTTTTGTACTGGGTTTTCAACTAAATTAGTAAATTGAATAATTATTGTGCAAATTAAATATTTTGTTCAAAAAAATAAATAGTTATATTATATTGTTTTGGAATATAACGCATAAGGAAAGTGTTTTTATATGGTTAAATCTGCCTTTTTTTATATAGTTGTGCTTCTGTTTTTAGCATTTATAATATCACCAAGTTGTTTGGATATTTGGTTGATATTTTAGCGCTTAAGCCTAAAGCCACCCTCTAACCTGAGAAACGCAATCGGCGGATGTTCTGGAGCTGTAGTCTACAAATCCACTCCTAAGTACAGTCCATACCCCACGAAACGTACCGGCGTTTCATCCGAAATACCATAGGACGTAATCGACGTTTTTACATCTGTTTGATTTTGTATAACATTTACTAGATCAAACAGCTCTAAGCTATTTTTAGATTATATTCTTCGATCATTTTTTTAAGGGAGAGACACATTCATATATGTTGATCTTTTTCGTGCTCAAACTTTTTAGATTTTTTTCGCCAAATATTTGTTAAGTGAGATCATACCGTTAGACATACGAAATATAATTTCGCATATCTGCTATGGATGTATGAAACAGAGAATGGCAACAAGTTCCCATAAGAATAATATACAGAGGTATTTACCCACGCTTTACGTTATTGTGTGTATCCATACTTATAACACAAATAATAACAACAGCTATGGTTGTGCGTTGCAAAAAATATGTGTATTACTTATACTTATGCACGGCAATATTTCACGCAACCACATTCAGTAAACTTAAATAGATGAATGTTATGCAGATATTATTCAATACCCATGAATGCGTTTTGGTTATCTGCCATACATATAAAATATCTATGTGTAAGAAAATATACATGGGTACCTTCAGTATTTTTGGCACTACTGCGTAAATATAAAAAAAAAATTTTTGTATGAAATGTTTTAGCAAAAATGTGCTTTGGTCACTAGCCAGGTATGGGACTATGTACATATTTTTTTGATACATAAAATAAAATTTTTTGTAACATCAGCAGTGCCAATGTATGTCTACATACATAAAAATAAAATCATAAACATGCAATGTCCTGAGCGGATTAGAATCTATAAGAGAAGACTTTTTGATACTTTTTTGTTTTTCAATTGATATTTTTTATATTGAACTTACAAAATAGATTAACTTACGTGGAAATATGAACCGGAGGTTGGTCCATTGCCAAATCGATCAACTAAGACGGAACAAATAAATGCTCAAAACATGTTAATTCATATATACTTAGATGTACTATGTTTTCTTCATATTTACATAAAAATTTATGGTCGAATTTTGACCATTAGGCCAACGCTAGTACATATAAAACGTTTAATTTTTATATCCTAAATTGGTATCTTCGAAATAAAAGAAAAAAAAAATTAAATATGGGTTTACTCTTACGGCACAAATAAAAATTTTTGAGGCGGCAGTACGCTATTTTTAAACCGAGAACTACATTGGTTTCTGCAAAAACTATGCGAAAATAAACATATAATGAAACATTTAATTATAAATCGTTACAGAACGGCGTCTAAATGTATTGAGTGACGGTTACACTCTTTCTTATTAGCACAACATACAAATCTATACTTACATACATACAAAACTATATCTTCCGTCTCGTGTCACCTCTCTATGCTATGTGCGTGTGACAGCGACAAGTTTTAAAAAAATTATGCGGATACGTAAAGGTTTTTTACATGTAACAATAAATAATTTTCACACGCACATAGCATAGAGAGGTGACACGAGACGGAAGATATAGTTTTGTATGTATGTAAGTATTGATTTGTATGTTGTGCTAATAAGAAAGAGTGTAACCGCCACTCAATACATTTAGACGCTGTTCTGTAACGATTTATAATTCAAACATTTCATTTTAATACGGGTAGTCAAGGTTAGGTTAGGTTAGGTTCCATTGGCAGCCGTGATCAAGCACAGCTCACGTGGGTCCATTGCTTAGTTCCCGTTGTGTTACCATATCACGCCGTCTCCCATGGGTCCTATGACATCTGGCTGCTAGTATTCCCATGCAGCCAACCGGTCGATTCAATAAAGAAGTGGATCCTATTTACGTCAACATCAGAGAGACAAGTTTTGTCCACAAGGGTTCTTCGACCAAACATTTTGAGTCTTAAGTCTCCGAAAGCCGGGCAGTTACAGAAAAGATGTTCCGTTGACTCTTCCTCCTCCTCATCGCCGCAACTTCTGCACAAGTCGTTATAAGGGAGCCCCAGCCTCTGGGCGTGCCTCCTAATTGGCCAGTGGCCAGTTATAACCGCAGTTAGGTTTCTTAGATGATGTCTGGACAGCTGTAATGCCCGCCGTGTCCTTTTTTCATCTATGATGGGCCAGATTTTCCTGGTTTCCCCACAGGTGGTTTCATCGTGCCACCTCTGACTGGCAATAAAATGAAACTTATGCGCTATAAGTTGCTTACACCTTGGGAGTGAAGCACCTACATATGTGGAACCGTCCCGATTCAAGGTGGTACCTGCATGCGCCAACGAATCCGCCATGCAGTTCCCATGTATGTCCCCGTGTCCGGGGACCTACGGGTAGTCAAAGTTATATAAAAACCCAAAATTGAATTTCTGCCTAATTCCAAAATTTTTAAAATTGCATTTGCCATCTCTGCGACGGTATACATACTCTGTGTATACTTACGCTATACATACGTAAATACACATACTTATTTATTCTTATGGGTATTGCAGATAGCCAATACAAGTTTTATTTATATCTGCATGTACTTTCTAAAAGAAGAATGAATATACAAATACACATTGCCAGCGTATACCTATACATATTTAACTTCAACTTGTTATGGGTAATGGCATGTTTGTGTATGGTTTTGATCTTTACCCATACATGCCCATACATGTTTTCTCACTAATACTAAAAGTGTACTTAAAATGATACTTATGTCATTCTCTGGTATGAAACCGAATTTTTTTTACCTTTTTTTTCTCGCAGTGTAAGAGTTGAAAAGTAAGAATTAGTATTTAAATTTTAAGGCGCATTAATTTACTAAAAATATAAAATCAAAAAGTTTGTCTAGTACAAAACTTAAAACTCTTGAGTGGTTGGTCTAAACACAACACATTCTTTGACGAAATAACACTAATATACACACCCGTTCACACATTCATACCCAGCTAGCATAAGCTGCTTGTTAGACGATTATATTTTATATACAACTCCTAAAAGAATTTTCTGATGATTATCTGACGAGTAAGAAAAACATACATTTTTTTTATTTATTACTTTTTATGCATTTTCTGACACGCTCGTCTTTTAATTTTGGAATGAACCTTTTGCGACTCTCTCTGCGTCATATAAAAATTACTGAGCTACCTAAATAAGAGCGTTTTTTTAAACATGAAAATTCTATTGTCAATTCAATTTTATTAAAACAAATGGACTTATGGATTTGTAAAATAATATTTTCCGACAGGAAATTGTTGATTTCGACGTTAAGGTCTGTTTCATATAAATTGTACGAATTAGCACGTGTGACAGTTTCTCCCGTGCGAGGAATCGTCTACAAATAAAAAATGAGCTCGTCGACGATCAAAAATCCTCTTAATGAGATTCCCAGTAGACTCCTAGATGAATAAAAATGATGGCTGGGTACGAACAGTTCACTACATTGCTATAAGTGCACCCAGAGAAAAAAAAGTGCGCTTTAATATAGTCACGTACATATTATTGAGAATGGTGGCAAAAAATCCAAAAATATTATGATCGCATTTATCAGGTGCTTTTTTTTTTGCAACACCATTCAGAAAAAATCTGCCCCTCTTTTATATCTATTATTATTAGAGTTTTTTTATTCCCGCACTTTTTGGATTCCCGGGAAAGCGGAAAATAAAAATCAAATTCCCGGGATACCGGGATTCCCGCCCACAATTGTTTTATTTATTTCTTTACTTATTTCTCCAATGAAACTAATATTTTTTACTGACTATTACGCTTAAAATAATTAAGTCTAGTATCTATTATATAACAAAAATGTAAAAAATTTAAGATTAAAATTATTTTAAGATACTTAAGAGGTTATTTTCATGTCAATAGGATCATAGAAATCAATATACGTATATACATTGTCAAATTCAGAGCTCATTTGCATAATAAGAATTAAAGTATTGAAGTCTTACAGCCAGTTTCATCAAGTTTAGTTAAAACTCAACTGTTACCTTAACTTCCAGCTAACAATATGTTTTCGACAGTTATAACTGGTAGTTAATTATAAGTAAACTTGGTGAAATTGGCCGTTAGTGGAATAAAATTTCTGGAAGGGCGATTAGGAACTGAAAGCATAACATTACGAAATAGGAATTCTGAAACAATTTTACCGTTTAACAAATTCAGCAGGAAGGAGAAATTGTATTTGCTACATATATTTAATAACATATTTTTTAAAATTTTATAACCCTTAATCAGCAGTGGTGTATAATGGTATACTATGTTTGTCATTCCATGTGAATCTTTTTTTAATATTCATCTCAGGTCCCATAAAGTATTTGTATTGTGAGTCCTTCGTTTATTCTAAGCTGATTTCGCCATATGGGTGTCAAATTGTTTTTGGATCTTCTAGGCTGTTTGGGGTTTAATTCCAGCAAATTCGCTTCAGTAGGAAAGAGTTATGTGGAACTACCTCCATCAAAACTCAACAAAAACTAACACAAATTTGTGACGAAATGCACCTATTGTCATTATCTTTCAACAAATTCGTTTTATAAGGCACCAAATTTCGTGAATATCGGTCTATAATTTACCTACGGCTCCATGTTAAGGCTAATCTCGTAAATCGTGTAAGTATGGCTGAAAGCGTAACAAATAATGCTTCTGTGATGCAATTTAGCATAATGTTCTTTCATAAGACTCAAAATTACTTTAAATGCCGCATATAAAGTACAATCTAGGATAACACTTTACTACGCCCTTAACCGCAAAACCCTATAATATTATTGTAAAATTTACACTTCAGTAAGACAAGAAATAAAATTTTGGAAGAGAGGTCTATAATTGATCATAGGCCCTATATAAGGCCCATTCTCAAAAATTAGCTTAATAAGCCTTAAACTGTAGCAAATTTAAATATTGTGGTAAAATTTAGTTGGATAAAACTACTAACACAGTCTAGACACTAGTCCGACATAGATTTACCAAAGTTTGAAACAAGATTTTCTTCAATTGAAAACAATTTAAAAGTTCCCGGCACGGGAAATCCCGGGAACAAACTCTAATTATTATATTATATTTGCCCATAACCATGTAACATTTTTATTGCAACCACTTATATGTATAAAATTCAACAATGAAATTGTGCTAGTTTTATCATATCTGAAGAGCAATGTGTTACGTTTCTTTAACAAACCAAAAAATTGTGTGTGGTTTACACTTAAATGATTTTGAAACGTTTTTTACGTGGCCGTAGGCAATCATTGTACGGTTACCCTTATGAAGGATCGATTAAGCCTTAACATGCGGTAACAATAATATGGTTAAAGTAATCATAATATGCATAAAAACTTTCTGTTAAAAATAGTTAAGTTACTCGTGACCTCATTTGGCCATATTTTTTTCTGCGTGTGAGACAAATTACAAAAGTTGTGTATGTTTTTTTTTTTTTTTTTTTTTGGTTTTAGTAACAAGTTCTTCTGTTCATAGGAGTTCATTCAGGATAAAAATTTTACTCATACTGTCAACATCATGTAATTAAGAGACCATTGTTTAAATTGCTGACAAAAGTGAAAGATGGTATGACAGATAACATGCCTGTTGACACTTTAAAAGTATTAAATGAAATTCTAAGAGAGAGACAGAAGTATTATGAAATAAAATTTACAGAATATGTTTTGGGCGCAAAAAAATCCTTAAAAAGCAATGGAAGCTAAACTAAGGACTTGCACAAAGTGTAAAGACATACTTTTTTATACGTTTAACAATTTTGCACTTGAAATAATGTGAAGGTTTTTTTTTAATTCCACTTAGAACGTGAGTAGGTGTTTGTGAAAGATTACAATTAAACACAGTGTTAGACAACAAAGACATTTTGCCTATCATCAGAGTAAGTAAAAAGGAAAAAGTCTATTTATATTCCATCAATAAAACACTCATATGAATGAGTGTGTGTGGGATTTTTGTTTAATTTTTAATGAAAGAGTGTTCAATTTTGCCTCATAAGCCTTTATCTTCTTACACACAAAGACGGACATACAGACGATGTTGCTGATGAGGATGATGAAGACACTTAATTGTTGGTATTATTCTTACCTTAATTATTGTGCGCGCCAAGAATTAATTTACAAACAAACATATTCTTCTCATTCCTTCAGGGTAAATTTACCAAAAGTTTTCAAAATTCTTAACAAAGAATCTTTTGAATTAGCAGTCGAAAGTTCGGTGGGGGGCTTAAAAAAAAGAAAAAAAAAAAAAACAATATCAACCAAAAATTAAAGAAATAAGCGAAAAAGAAGAAAATCCTTTGAAAATATTATTTCAAGTATGTGGTGACAGTAATTCAACAACGAAAGTGAATGTTTGTTTTTGTTTGTATGTGCCAGTGCGTAAATTTATTCAAGTGTATTTGCCTTGTTTGTGGTTGTATCACTTTATTTAATGGAAGGATAACATTAATAACTAACGACTACAAACACTAACACAAATCCACATACGCAAATACGTCTGGGAAGCCTACACACAGTATGTCACGAAAATCTTTTTATTACTAACCCAAATTTATATTTAATTTCAATTTCATTTGAACACATATTTAAATCATTGAAAATTTTTCAAAATCTATACTGTAGAGTCGCTGTTACAAATAAAAACTGTCTAAACGTGTAGAAGCAACAAACAATTGCTTCACTATAGTGCAGTGTGTCGGAATCGAAATTCAATTTTAAACAGATAAATCATAAAAATTTTCCAAAACTTTAAATCTTATACAAAACAAATGCTTTTTTTTATAAAATAATGCTTTTAATTTACGAATATATACAGGTTAGCGCAGAGTAGCGCAGAATAAGCAATAAAGTTTTATTGTCAATAACTTTCTTATCTGCGAATTTGTTTTATTTTTTTAATACAGTTGCGAAATCTTTTTTGATCAGCTTGGCAAAATTATTTCGTGTATATGGTAGCAATTTTAAGCTTCACACGTACGGCATTTATCATCACGTAATTTCTTATTTTGTTAAATTTAAGATGTAATGGCCATGATTTTGGACATGAATGGTTCTTTGCTTGAAAACTGCCAGAAGCTGTTTAATCCGGTGAACATGAAGGTCAGTTGAAGACGCTTATGTGCGAAATCATGCCTTCGCCGAATATATCCTTTACCAATGCCATAGAGGAACCTGCAGTATGCGCTGTTAAAACCACAAGGTTAGATGTTTTTCCACAGGTGACCTAATAAATTTTCCAACATCATCCGATATGCTTCACCGTCATTAAATTTTTCACAAGACAACAATTTAATTCTCATGACAGTTTTTGTTAGTTTTAATTTGCTGAAACGTTTTTTTACAAAACAGTTTAAAAAAGGCTGAATAAGAAGGAAAGTTATTACGGTTTTAAAATTAGAAAAAAGTTTTTTATTTAAAAAAAATAGCATCAACTTAAAAGAGTAGAGACATTTCTTGTTCTGGGTATTTAACTTGATCATAAATTGTTTGTGAATGCGCACATAACGGAGAGTATCAACAAAGCTAAAGGTGTCCTTGGATATCTCAACCGTGGGGGGAAGGAGCTTGACGATCCCTATGTTATAAAACAGTTATATATTTCATTAGTGAGATCTATTCTGGAATACGCATCGGTCGTCTGGGATCCCAAGAATGAGGTACATACAAAAAAACTGGAATCCGTACAGAAACAATTTCTTTTTTTTTTTTTGTCTTCGAAAACCGCATTGGATTCCAAATATCAATTTACCTCCGTATGAAAACCGTTTAAAACTAATAAATCTTCCAACCTTAACAAATCGGAGAATAAATATACATAACCTTCTGAATTCGTTAAGCGGTGAAATTGTCTTAGACTTCCTTCTTCGTAAGGTTGACTTTTAAAATTCTATTCATCCTTCCAGAAATTATATACCCCTTAGACTTCATACTTTCGGTCTAATTATGCAAATTTTGGTTCTATCTGCAGAATGAGCTTCGAATTTATTATTGGCGAATTAAGTAAATAAATAACATTTTTTATTTTTCGAATTTATTCTATGAGCTAAATTTCAGTTATGTATTTTATAATATATTTGTAATAGTTATATTCTTTAAAAAAATTTAGCTCATAGAATAAATTCGAAAATAATATATGTTGAATATGATAAAGTAGCTTATGAAAACAAATAATTCCCAGATTCTATTTGTAAATAAACAACCATATTGTGATTGTGATATACATGGAAGAGACAGATTCGATCACAGTATGATTACATTAACCATAATATCACAAAAAATTCATAAAAAAAATCACGAAAATTGTGGCTTAAGATTATGAACTTGAGCACGACTAACCAATATCCTATCAGAATATTTGGGCACAAGTCTCCCCTGGGGTTCAGATAGATCGTGAAAAATCTTCCGGAATAAAGTTTAATTTTTCCGGAATAGAGTTTAATTTTTCATTGAAACTCGGGCTGACAGCTGTTCTCTCTATGTGATGTTGCTATTTGACAGAAGATGCTTTTTGAGCATTGGCAGATACGTTGTTTTTCCCATTGTACAGATCTTAGGATAGGAGCGTAAAGGCAGACAGTAGATAATGTTGGGAAAACCCAGCTATTTGCTATTTGGCAGAGAAAAAATTTTTAAGTTGTTTTTTTTTACCAATTAAAAAAATTGTTTGAAAAGTATTTAATTTTAATTGAATCAATAATTTTTTTAGTTAAAAAAAAATTAAAACTATAATTTACATTTTAGTTGTTTTGAAATGAATGTTTAATTAAAAAAATAATTGAGTAACAAAAAATCTTAATTGATTTTTCGCGTAAAATAAAATATTTTAAACTTGTTGAATTGTTGTTGGGAATTGTCAAAACCTGAGCTATATTTAATTAAATCAGTTAACATATTGTTTAAATGGCAAAGTTTTTTGATCATTTTTATAAATTAATATTAAAAATATTATATATACAGTATCATAAACTTTGTGTTAATAATAACACTGTGCTAGTTGGCAAGCGGGCACCTGGCGCTTTAACCTAATTCGGGTACGCTGGATCCAATGGTGCTTACCGATTTTTAAGGTTAGCTTTTGTTTTCGAGACACAGCTATTTCGAAAATGGAGTACGTTGCCCAACATATAATAGCGTAACACAAAAACAGTTAAGATTATTGAATAAACTTTGCAACTTAATTTTTTTTACCGTCTAGAAAAATTAAAAGAATAGCTTCATTTTCCAATTTTTTATTATTTTTGAAAAAACAAAAATTTCGAAATTTTGATAAAAAAAATTTTGTTTGCCAAAAAAAAAAAAAATTATGTTTCTAAAACGACAGCGGAGATTAGACAAAAGTTAAGCCTTTCTTAAAGGCAATTTTATTGCGGAGTTTCGGTTTTTTTTAGTATATTCAATAAACTAAATCATTTTTGAGTTACGCGAATATATGTTGTGCCACCTCCTCCATTTTCGAAATAACGTTAAATTTTGAGTGTGGCTCACTGTATATAAAAATATTATTTATTAGAGACTCTGCAGACAAGCGTATAGCTTCGCGGGATTAGCATAGGTAATATTAAAAAAAGGTATATCGGCTTAACAGTTTAATTAAGCAACCAAACATGAATGTTAAAAAAACATAGAGGGGATCTAAACGTCTTAGATGACACATTTTTTATGGTAGCAATTCTTTGACGTTATGCAAAAGGTATCAGGTGAGAAAAGTGCATTTTGAGTTTTTGATTAGGTTTAACTCAATTTGTTTTCTTTTTCGGTTTGTATCAATTACTTAAGTCTAGCCCAACTGCTCTTACCATAATCATTTACTTTTCAGTAAATAAGTCAACTAAATAAAGTAGTTAACAAATGTTCAATTTGACATTACGAAAACTACAGTTTCTGACTTAAGACCTTTTTGCCTTCGAAGAAATATCAAATTTTCTCTTAAATATTGTAAAAATTGTATTATCTGCGCTAAATTTATAGTTGATATACATTTGTTGAAGAGTAGGAACAAAATAAAACTTTTAACACTTGTGCTAATGGAAAATATGTTTGTTGGCGACCGAAATTAATTTCGTTATCAGTATCGGTACCGGTATTAAAGTAATTGGTTTTTCGGTATCGGTATCAATACCGGTATTCTTTTTTTAACGGGGTTTAAGCGGAATCGGTATGAATAACGGTTTAGGGTGCCAATCTTGCCATTAAATTTCTGAATATTTTTGATAAAATATTGTTTAAGAAAGTATCGGGTTTTTTATATTTTTCTAAAAGGCAGCACTTTAAAGATAATTTCAGTCAAAAAATTTCTTGAAAACGTTGTAACCTTGTGATCCAAAACCTTCCAACCTAACATTTTTTTTTTTAGTTTAGTTTTATCAGTTATAAGATTTTCACCACACACTGTAATTTAATTTAATTACCTAAAATACAAACGTACACACTTACGTATACTAAAAGCAAACTACGTACTTGTCATTCATTTTACTTTAGATTCATTTACACTAAAATTAGTTTCATTACCATATACAATTACATTCGCTCACATACGCTCTCAAACAAACTTACGCAACAGTAAATATGTACACTATCAATTACACTACAAACTATTGTACATTATATGCACATACATACATACCAAAGGAGTGAGTATTTGAAACAAATGTGCGTGTTTGTTGGCTTGTATGAGTAAATTGCTTTCAAAATGCGTTAATGAAATGTAAACGTGTTGTAGTTTAATGTTCGGTATTACTTGTACGTTTGAATGTTTGTATGTGAATGTGTTAACTATTTATAAATACTCGCACTAAAACACTTGTTGATCTTTAATTCAACAACAAAATATCCTTCCATTCAGTGTGCATAATATAAATTTTGTATTTGAAGTTGGTTTTAAAGTGATTATGTGAAACCACAGGTGGATTAAGTTTAAAATGTCTATAAAATTAAATATTCTATGCAAGTCATCACTTAAAATATTACATTTAATTATTTTAGTGTTTCAAACTAAACACTCAATTGGTTGGTTAAATGTTTAAAGGCTTTGGATGTTGTGTGCTGTGAACCTTTCAAAATACTCAAGAGGAAAATTTGTATTTAAGGATAATAGTGTGTATTTCATAAACTTAATTAAATCAAATGGGCTATAGAACAACGATAGTCAAACATTTATTTAAAAGAGCAAAATATATGATAGAAATATTAAAGAGGTGAAACTAATCCTATTTACTTTCGTCGCCATTTTTGATTCATAGAATTTATGTAGAGGAACCTCTTAAAATAAATAGCCCAGTTCAATGCTCAAATTGCCAAGAGTTTGGTAACACTAAAAACTATCGTACTTTACGTAGAGTTTGTGTTGCATTCGAAGATCTCCATCCTTCATCACCAGCGTTACCGTTTGCCCGACTAAAGTCGCAATTTGACCCTTTTTACGCGGTCTGCGACTTTATGTGAGACTTTTTTTTATCACCGACTTTTGCGACTTAGTTAATTTTGTTGCGACTTTTTACCCTTTTTTTTGTAAAGCATCTAACTTGTAGTAAATCGTTAAAAAAAGTCGTTAACATTTTAAAGCAATTCACAGATTTTTGTTCATTTGACAACACTTTTATTACTTTTTTGCAACCTTTTCATGTGTTTAACAAATTCTTCGAAAATTTTCAGTAAAAGTTTCAAATTAACGTTTTAGCATAAAGGCTTTTAAAAAAATTGCAGTGTTTATTTTACAAAATAATTTTTAGCCACCGAGTCAACGAAAGATGAAGTTTTCGTAAAACATGGACAGGCATGTACGAACATGAGAATATTTTGCTTTAACTTAAAAAATAAAATTTATTTTTTTCTTTGTTAATTGTTGAATTTTTCGTTGAAAACGACGGTAATCATAAAAAAATTTGTTTGTATAAATGCACAATTGATTAGCGCAATTGTTAGGCAAATTTACGAAGTTTGTGCTATTGAATTCTCATACAAATTTTGACAGATCATTTGCGAGAGTGTAAAAATATACAGTTTGCCCAGGTTGCGAGACTTTTAAGCGATATCATGAAAACTCTTATGCAAAAGAGGCTTCTGAAAATAGAAAAGTAAAACTGACTGTTTTCTTTTAATTTTTTTTGTTTTGCTATGCTTTTTATTATTAAAAAACGTTAAAAAAAGATGTTCGACTTTTATTTTCTCAAACGACTTTTTTGTGCGACTTTATTTTTATGAAACGACCTTTTGTGCGACTTTTCAAAAATTCCTAGCGGTAACCCTGTTCATCACAATGTAATATTATTGAAAAGATCTCAGAAGAAATGGTGATAATTGTGGTGGCGACCACTCGGTCAATTATCTTGGTTGCCCAGTCTGTATAGAACTTTTAAAAAGACCGATAGAGAAGCAAAATGCATAAAAAAAAGTATCAGATTTGAAATGGAAAATGTACGTTCGGTCGGAGGTTCAAATGCCATTGTTCCCGTTGTTCCATTTTTTAACTCACAGGTTTTCGCGGGTCAATCAATCAGTTCTTACTAAGATTGGAACTAGTTCTTATGCAAGTATATTTAAATCTAAGTAATAAAAGTCTAATAATCCTCAAGCTATGAATCTCTAATAGACGAATTAACTCAAAATATTACCACTCTTAATCAGAATATGTCATCCAACCAAAACACAATACAAGAACTTTAAAGAGCGCAGGAACAAATGATTGAAATTATTTTATCAAGAAAGTGAGCTGTCTAAGAATATGTTTCTGGAATGCAACTGGTTTGAACCAGCATAAATCTGAACTGGTTCAATTCATAAAGTCTAAAGAAATTTCGGAGACTCATCATACCAATAGATTGAAATTCTATATTTCAGGCTATTCTATTAATTTTACCAATCATCCTTAAGGCACAGCTTATCATGGTACGCGAATACTCATTAAAAAACGATTAAGACATTACGCCTTGTCTAAATTCTCAAAGGACTATTTGCAAGCAACAGCCATTAATCCTTAATGCTTTGATGGAGCTTTAACTTTAAGCTAATTTTGTTGTCATCTGCCATTTTCAATCAATATAATCAATAAGATTGAATAACTCTTTAACACGCTAGGATATCCCTAGAGGGAAACGAACTTAAATATAGAAAATACATTAGCAGACACATCCACACAAATCCTAGTTAACAATGTGAGGAAGATATAGACAAATGTGCTAATGATCTTATATTACTGATGGTTTTAGCTCTGGAACACTCTAACAGCCTGGCCCACGATGTCCATCAACAACTTAAGCGAGCGACAATAAGTCACTTATTATCGTTCTCTTAAGCGGATAACTTTCTACCGACTTGTTGGTCAACAGGTTCTACGTTTCTAACGGTATCCATTTACTTATTGTCAAATAACTGTAAGCAAAAATTACAAAATAGAACTTTCAAGTATTAATAAATTGCCGAGCTTGAGGTCTTTTTTAAAAAAACTTTAAGCTTTTATTCAAACCGATATTTCGGCACTTCTTTGAGTGCCTTCTTTAGGGTTTTTTTCTTTTCTTATTATATAAATTTCAGATAAATGTGACCCGTAGGCAAGGTCCCTAAGGAAAACATAGAAGGCGCTTATCAGGCCTGTTCTAAAAATCACATTTTATTAAAGTGATTTGAAACCACAAGAAAGGTGTTCTGGGCAAATTATTTTGTGATTTCTAAACGTTCAGCTACGTAAACAACTTTTTAAAATCACTTTGTTATTGTTCCGACTATTGCAAGATGACCGTCATAATAAATAACTTAATAAAATATTCAATGTGTTATTTATTAATTTTTTTATGCAATAAGCTGTTTTATTTACAACAAATCATTTAAAATTAAGAAAATTCGACGACAGTACAAAAATAAAATTTGCTTTTGTGACTTCTGTTGTAATTTTAGGCTTGTTTTTTAGTTGAATAAAAAATCGCTAATTTGCTAACAGCGGCATGATAGTAAAGTCTAATATTTATTAAGAATCGTAAAAGCTGTGAAGAATCACAGGAAAAAATCGCTTCTATCCGCGAACATGGCTAGAATTCACGAAAAATTGCAAACGTGTAAACAAACCCTAAAACTTATTTGAAATCGCTAAATGGGCTAAAAAAAACAAAATATCGGAAAACAATGAAATGTTTTTGCAAAAATAGCCAAAATTCGCGAAAATTTGTAATATTGCAAACAAGCCATAAAATTGATTAAAAGTCCCTAAAACTATAAGGAATGGCAAAAATTCGGTAAAAATTGCTAAATTAGTGGAAATTCGCAAAAATTTGCTAACAGCGACAAGATAGCAGAATCTTCCATTTATTATAAATCTTTAAAGCTGTAAAGAATCAGAAAACTTACAGGAACAAATCGCTTCCATCGCGAACATGGCTAAAATTCGCGAAAAATTGCAAAATTTGAAACAAGCCCTAAAACCAACTTGAGATCGCCAAATCGGTTAAAAAAACATATTATCGGAAAATTGCATAAAAAGCGTTAAAAAATGAGCTACGCCTTTGTAGAACAAGCAGGTGTAAAAAACTTGTGTTTGCTTGTGCTCTCGACAATTGAAAATCACACCGAAAAACACAAAAACGGTGTGATTTACAGAACACCACAAAATCACACGTGTGATTTTAAAAGCACATGTGATTTGAAATCACGTGATTTTCAGAACAGGACTGTATATATAGATAGTTTTTAAATGTATCTTAGATTTTTTGGAGTTTATTGGTTTTTGTTTTTAATTTTTGTGTAATTAAATTTACCTTTTAATTAATATTTTTTTTTTTAATATTTATTTAAATTTTTTAATAATCTGTTAAGTACTTTGTTCTAATTTATTTTTAAATTTGTAAACATTTTTTTAAATTTTGTTTACTTTTATTAAGTAAAAATTTGTAAGCCGATTATGACCCATAGGCTAGGCTATTTCAATTTAATAAATAAATAAAATAAATATTGCAAGAACTTAAGATAATGTCTGTTAGTCTGGGTTCACACTATAACAGTTTTCTTTCAGAAAGTCTAAGTTTATCGGTGAGAGAAAAACAGGACAGGCGATTCTTCTCTCCCCTCTCACCAATAAACTCAGACTTTCTAAAAAAAAAATGTTCCAAGTGTGAATCAAGACTTAAAAAAGCGGGAGCCTTAGGATATTTCCAATTGCTACAGAGTTTTACTAAAAAAAAAAATGTTTCCGAAAAAGTTTGAAATCGTAAGATATAACATATTGGAACCTTTATACCACTATTCGACTATTTTACGAATGCAATTTTGCTTCTAGTCCTTTCAGTCGATACTAGAGATGCCAATCCCAAAAATTCCGGAAAAATGTGTTTTTTTTACAGAAAGATTTTTATTATTAACTAAAAAATTGATTTTGTTAATTAATTTCGATTTCAATTTTCAATTACTCATTTTAATTCATTTAATAAAAATTTTAATAGAATCTTACAAATAAATCAATTACTAGTTTGCTCTATACAATTACTATAATAACTATTTTTTTTTATTAAGTTTGAAACAACTGTGGTAATTAAGTAAAACATAGATTTAATGTTCATTATTTTTTAGTGGAATCAATTAACACATTATTGAAAATAGAACGTTGTTTTTTTTATCATATTTTTAAATAAATTAATCATTCATTAAGAAAAATATCACCATTTTAATTTTTACAAGTTTTAGTAATCAATATAATCATTATATTTAACTTTGTAATATTAAATGAATTATAAAACTAAATTTAATGAAAATTAAATTCAATGAACTTAAGCCTAATTAAAATATCGAAATTTGGATTAAAACCCATTAACAGTTCAATAAAATAACCACAATACTAATTATTGAATTATAAAACGTTTGTTGGTAAACCTCTTTTAAAGGCTTTTTTAATAAATATCTATAAAAAACATTTATCTTTTAACTTTTAAAAGCCCCGAAATCCCGAAACACCTAAATTTGCGAAAACCAGTCCCGATTGACATTCCTATCGATACTTAACGAATCGGAAAAGTGTTCTCGGTGACGACTGCCAGAATTAGCCCCCAGAAATAATGCGAAAATATAGGTACCAATTTTTTGTCGAACTCTACAGGTATATAGTTTAAAAAATCTGATATTCATCAAAAATTGAAAATATTTACAATGTTATTTCAAAAATAATATTAATGTTAATACTCGAAAGATTTCTCCTATTGAATATAATTTTACATAAAGAGTAAAAGAGATAAAAAAATTCAATTATTAAAACATCATTTTGTGGTTAGTTAAATTATATATGTACGTACATATGTATGAATATAGAAAAAATATGTATAGGTATACACTCACACCTCGGCACACACACAATATGAACAACAAACACTCATACACTTTCAGGTGTGCGCAATACATCATTTTTCATGTTCATCAAAGTTGAGAAAAAAAACACGAAACAAAATTATTACGAATAAGAGAGTAAAACACCTCCCATTTTCAGGTGTACACAACTGAGGTGGAAACGGAAATTAAGGTGAGAGTTGTTACAAATACACAATGTACCTGTGCATACAAAAAAAACTTGAAAAAGGTCAACCGAGTTTTCTTAAATTATGAGCACAACGATTTGTTACAAGAACTGAAAGAATTATAAAGTATGATTTGATATATACAACTCATGTGTATTTGTAGGTTCCATCTGTAACTGGATAAAAGCTTTATTTGTGTGTATGGCTGTATTAAAAACAGAGAGCATGCGTCAAACTTAACAGAATTACTACATTTCTGTTAATTGTACAATTTTCAACATAAAGCTGTTAACATATGTACGTTATTTTTACAGATTATGTTACTTATTAACACTGACTTTTTTTTATATATATTTTAAAAACAGAAAGTCTTTAACTTATTTTATACGCTATAAATTCAAGCACTTAAAATTGACTATTAAAAAATTAAATTGAAATTTATTCTTTAATTTTGTGAAGAAGAACATCTTTTTGTAAAATAACTTTACAAATATTTATACAGTGCCGTAGCTATCGAAAATAAACGCATAATTCAAGCAAATTATTATCTATCCGCATTAGGATGAAGTCTGCAGAAAATTTTGAGAATCGAAAATTTAGACCAGCTTAAGCATCGCATTTTAGTTTCGGAATGGCAATTTTGAATTAAAGTCATATCTGTACGCCGTTGAAACAAACTACCCAAAAAATATTAGCAACGCTCAGGGTTGTCAGATTTTTTCACCTTCATCGACAAAAATTATACCAAAAGTCGCTAAAAATTTTTTTTCTAAATTTTTGGTAAAAAAATGTTGCTAAACGTCGACAAATAGGGGTACAAGTGTATTTTACATTTATTAAAATTTTCAATATTTAGCATTATTCTAGAAGTGTGTTTATATTTTAGTATTGGGAACGTCTTAAAATAAGTCGGGCATGTTTTGATAATAACAAAACGCTTAAGATTTGCGATTCTGACTTGAAATCGCATAATAGGTGTTCTGTAAATCGTAATATCAAAAAGTTTGGCGACTTCAAATTGCAAAAGTATGCTGAGGGAATCTAGTATATTTGTAGGAAACTATCTCAGATCGCAAGCAAAGCGCATGAGTTTCAGAACACCGAAAATTAAATCTGGTGTTTTGCGATATTAAATCGTGGTATTGTCATAAGTTTCTACATAGAGGAACTGGGCGTAAAAGTTTCCTTTCGTCTGCCGGATGGATGTAGTGTCCTGCAGGCGGAAATCTCGGCTATAAAGCTTGCAGCCAACTGGCTAAAGCATTATCGTGTATCGGGAGATACACGTATATTTAATGATAGCAAGGCTGACATTGCTTCTCTTGCGGGTGTCTACACGACATCTAGGTTAACAGTGGAATGCCGGATGTCTTTGAATGATATTGCTGAGCATTCAGGGTTAACGCTTATATGGATACCAGGGCACTCAGACTGCCCGGGAAACCAGATAGCAGATGAGCTGGCCAAGGAAGGTGGTCGCATGGATGACACACTCATTGATCAATTCATTGGCCTTCCAATGGCTCACTGTAAGACACTCATTCGGCGCGGGTATTATAGAATTGCGCAAGAGGGATGGACCTTTGAGTCCACCTGCTCCATATCTAGGGCACTATGGAATGGCTATGATGAACGGAGAACTAATTCTCTACTTAGGTTCAATAGGGATCAAATCAGGACTGTGGTGTCGGTTATGACTGGACACTGGCCTGTTGGGACTCATGCTAGGAGAATGGGTCTGGAATTCAATGACTACTGCAGAAGTTGTCATGATGAGAAGGAAGAGGAGACTGTGCTTTACTTTCTCTGTCAATGCCCTGGGCTACGGGGCATTAGGGAAAAATACCTGGGAGACCCGGTGTTTTCCTGCTTGGAGGATCTATCTGAAATAGAACTGAGATTGCTTATTCTCTTCTTTAGGAAGACGAACTGGCTCAACTCTGCAGTGACGCCATCTGAGTAATTGCTCTTTGGGTTGGGCATTGGCGCTGGGTATCAAAAAGGGACCGCTGAAGGACCCAAGTGAGCTGTCTCTCGATGGCTGCCCATGGAACCTAACCTAACCTATCTTAAAACCAAGAACTTGTGAGATTAGTTAATAAAATTTTGCAATAATATAAGCTTTATGAAGTATGCCAAATTAATACAGTTTGATGCAAGGAAAAATCCGTTTATATAAGCGTGAGTTTCTATGTGAAAATATGTCAGAGTAAGGTAAAATTTTGTATTCCATTTTTATTGAAACATTATGTTACTTCGACAAGAAATGAAGCAAAGGATATATTTCTTAAAAGCTTTAATTAAATTGGATATTCGGAATTGGATCGGAATACTTACAGTTAACTCACACTGAACCAAAAAGGTATGTGGAGTCAATGAAAATTTACGTTGAGCAAACGAAAAATTTATTAATTCTCTTCCAATGAATTTGTTCGTTAAGACAATGAATGACAAAAGATTTGATATTAATTATTTAAAAAACTGTTCGTTAATATAAGAAAAAATGTTACGAAATAATTAATAAATGCATGTTCATTGAGTCAACGAATCGTACGTTAATTGAAATATCTGAATAAATTTATTTTTCATTATATTAACGAATAACTTATTGAGCCAACGAAAATTATTTTAATAAACGTTGTTCGTTAATATTATGAACACTTTTTGGTTCAGTGCAGCCTTCTAAGCAATTTCATTACATGAATTATTTTAACTTCTACTTCCAACTCAGATCGTTTTCGATTTTATATAAAAACAAGGGTTTCAAACAAGGGTGTTTTTTTTTAATCAAAAGAAATTTTTAACTTAATTTCGTAAAAAATTTAGTTAAAATATATTAAAAAAAAAACTGTGACTTTTTTCGCTCTGCACACCACCACATTGAAAAAATACGCTTGATACTATCATATAGAACCTGATATCAATACAAATTTTTTTTTAAAAATAGCTTTCGCTATTAATTCCACCATGTTTGCATACTACATTTTTTTTGGATACTATATAAATTTAAAAATTCCATTTAATATGCGGTCAAAACCGTCAGTTTTTAGAATTTATTTTCAAAATAAATTTAAAACTGCCTTGTTTTTCGGTGGATATCCGATGATTGATAAGTTTTGGTAAGGAAAATGGTATTAAAATCTAATAAAGCTTTATTCCAAATTTCTATAGCAATAATTTTTAAGTGTTTTAAATGTAATTATCCGGCTATATTATATATTTATCGTCTAAAACAATCACATTCGTATTGAGATTTTTAAATTTGTCTGAAATTCAAAAAAAAAAAAAAACTATACCCGTACTCAAAAACTTTTTATACATATAAATAAGAAAAAAAGGTAAAATGCGTTTTAGAAATCGCCAAAATAATCGCCACTTTTTTTAAATTCTGCCAAACCCATAATTTCGTCGTCAAATAGGTTTATAAATCGCCATGTTTGGCGAAAAATCACCACATCCGACAGCCCTGGCAACGCTATATAATTTAAAACAAAAAATAAAAACATTTAATGAACGCTTTACCAGCAAACACAAGCAAGTTCAGAGTATCGACAGCATTCAGCTGTAGGATACGATATTCTTTCTTTTTGAATTCAATTGTCTTGAACTATTTCGGCAAGGATATTGTTCTTAAATTTAAGAAAAATAATTATATTATGTTATTGGAAAATGTTAAATTAAAAAGTAATGAAAACTATTTTTATTAATTAATTCATTTATTAATGACGTGTTAAACTCCCAATTTTTATTTATTTAAATTTATTGTTGAGGGAAAGCTGGTTTCTATGCGCATTTCGCTGGTTGCTTAGGCCAGCTCGTTAGGAAATTTTTTCCAAAGACTTTAGAAATGCTGAAAATATTACACAAATAAGACTATATAGTGAATAAGAATTTTAAACACTCAGGTCTTAAATGTAACAATATCAAAGCTTCAACAAAGCCACAACAATAAACATTGAATTTATCTTTCTTACATTTCCCTACAATTGGCTGGGTTTTCCCAACACGAATTGTAGTTGTAAGAGGGTAAAAAGAAAAAAACTAAATTTAAAAAAACAAATTGCTTAATAAAGCAACTTGCCATTTCAGTTTTTTATTTAAATTAATTATTATTTTTTGTTTTATAAAGAACAACATAAAAACGGTAATTCTTGCTAATATAAATTTTATTAGTAGACATTTTTAACGGCTCTTTTTTTACCTTTCTCGTTGCAAGTTTTTCGAGTACGTGAACACTTACTAGTAACAATTATTGAAAACAAGCAAAATTTTATGTTATTGAAGAGACCTAGTGTTACACTTTTTGATTGTCAAACTAATTTACAAATTTTCTAATGTACAATTTGTTACTTCGTCTTATTTTAAGACTGGTGTATTGTTAGGTCTGAGCATACCTTTACATTTAAAACTAAATTTTAAAGTTTTAAATTGAGAGTTTTTATCCAGTTTATAAATTTTTTAATGAAATCAATAGAGCCGGGTTTTTGAGATGTGAATTAAGTTTAAACTTATTTTAACGTAGTCTGAAACTCGGATTTTTCCGGCGCAGTGATTTTTTTTTTTTTTTTTTGTTAAGGACCAACATTTTAAGCAAAAACAAACTTTTTCAACAACTACACACAAGCTTCAACATTTCCGGACGATACAGCTTTTCTAAGCGTACTCGAAAACTGTCATGAAGCATCTCCTTACATACAGGATCATATATTTGAACTGAAAAATTAAAACAATGGAGGATAAGGATCAAGGAGCAAAAGTGCTTAAATATAACATTCACATTGCGGCGGGAAACATGCCCCTATTAAAATAAATAATCAAATAGTGCCTCAACACTGGCATGTAAAATACCTCGGTATACACCTCGGCATATAGAAGCTAAATGAACTCAAATGAAACTAAAGCCATTCAAATTAATTGGCTTATTGGAAGAAATTCTGTTCATAGTCTCGATTGCAAGCTTTCACTTTACAACTCAATCTGAAGCTACGGTATGCAGTTATGGGGCACTGCCTCGGCCTCTCATATTGAAGAAATTCTAAGGAGCCAAAATAAACTTCTTCGAATAATTACAGACGCTCCCTGGTACGTTTAAAACTCATATATCCACAAGGATCTCAATCTGCCATAAGTAAAAACTATTTAAAAGTGCTGGAACTGCACCCAAATCCACTGGCTCGAAATATTCTTAATAATGCCGGCCATACTCGCTTAAGGAGAAGAGACACTGCATCACTCACCGAATCAGATGAGCGAAAAACACCGACATATGTGAAAAGAAATAGTGGTGATGAAATTTTTTGTCTGGCATTGGCAGGACATAAATATTAGTAAATATTAAGATAAAATTTGATTAATTACACAATGAAACAAGGGTTTTGTTGATTAAATTTGAGTGTTTTTAAGGTTATTTGGGTCGCTGAATTAAAATCTGCACTCAGTTGTTTTCTATCAGCTCGAGATATACCGTTATTTCCAATACTTAGACACTTCCACTACATATATTGCAATAACTTGGAAACGGTGTACCATATTTACTAAAAAAAGAAAACCAAACTTCGCTAATATTATCTTTAATTTGCCCAGTAGTTTTATTGATATCGTTGAAGTTAAAAAAGAGCAATTTCTTAAAAAAAATGCTTTTTTATTTAAAAATTCATAAAAACTTTAATTTTAAATTTGATTCTTTTTCAAAGCTAACAATCACATCTTAAAAATAAAGTTAGAGTGCTATATTCGGCTGTGCCGAATCTTTGATACCTTTCACCGACAGGGTGGGCTCTTTATAATAAATACATATATATTATTCACAAAGCTCTACAAAAACAAAGGTCAGCATTAAAATTGCTTGCGGTTTAGATCTATATTAAATTATTGACCGACAATCGGAAAGTTTTATGCGTTTCTTGTTAGAACTTTGAACTACCTTGAGTAAATTATCATGATTCGTAACAGCTTTAGCCGAACTAAAATGATTTTTAGGAGGATAATTTGTAATGAACATATAGTAAATTATGGACCATACATCCCAAAATTCTGAGACTGATTTCTGGTATTACAAAAAATTAATTAGAATAAATTTCAATACAGCAGTGTAATTAGTTTTAGCGTCAGCAGTGAATTTCACAAAATTGCATGATACTTTTTCTGGCCATATGAATCTAAGTTGGAAGAAATTTTATCGCAATATCTATATCTGTTATTGTTTTAGGCGAACTTAATTATTTTCCCATAGTGGGCTTTATTTGGTTTCGGCGTAATAAACTGTTTTCCGAGAGTAGGGTTTATATGGGGCCTAGGGGAAATTATGGACCGAACTTCACGAAATTTAGCAGTGTGATTTCCCTTCATATCCTATAAAACTATGATAAATAATGCTATCATTATGAAAGCATTATTTATTACAGTTTTAATGATGAAACAGAATTGAGTCTTCAACTTCAAGCAAAAATTCTTAAGCCCAGAATTAAAACGTCGACCGTAACTGAAAATTTGCTCTCATTTCTTTCGTTTTCTTTTGTTCTTTTATTTTCTTTGTTTACATCCCAGGAAAAACTTTTTGAATTTTGGTAATAGGTCGTAGTTATTTCATACGTTACCTAGTAAGTAGTTGTCATTACAATTGTCATTATTCTGAAAATCTCAATAAGTACTTGCTAGTAATGACCTCAGTAAGTACTTTTCACTACTATTATTTTCAGTTATGAATATTTGGTTACTAATAATCAGCTAAATAACTACTTATTAGTTGTCTTGTTTTCAGTACAGAATATTTACTTACTGGTAACTAGCTCCATAACTACTTATTAGGTCTATTAACTAGCGCCAATTAAATAAAAACTAGTTATTTTTTGGCTTCTAGCAAGTATATTGTAAGTACTTACAATTCAACTTACTGGTAGTTAAATAATAACTAGATATTTTGTGACTTCTAGTAAGTGTATTGTAACTACTGAATTCTGTGGACAACTCGAACAAAAATAAGTAGTTATTCAGCCGAAAAATAAGTAGTGCTTATATTTCTCCAACATGACTTGCTAACTTACCAGGTAAGTAAAGTTTTTGCTGGGATAATGTATGAAACTGAACGAAAGTATGGTAGCATTGCAATGCATTGTTGGGAGAATAATTGCCTCTATGTGAGAGCATGAGAAAAAACGTTTTCAAAATAAAATTCTCGACCGCATTCTCTGGCATAATTTTATTTCAAGCTGTATGGAAAACATCGTTCAGCCCCAGTGCTGTTTCATCATTTAGGCGTACTAAACGGTTTTCCTCGAGTATGGTTTATATGGGGCCTATGGTAAATTATGGACCGATCTTAACAGTATCTTAAACGTATGATTTGTAGCCGTATAAAGCGAATTTGTGCAAAATTTTATATCATTCCGTGCATTATTCCACCATTTATGTTAGTTTTTGTATCAAAATTATCAATTTTTTTAGGGTGGTGGTTCCATATTTTGATTCATAGTTCTCGTACTACTGAACTGATGCTGCTGGATTTCAATTCCAAGCTGCTTAGGATAACTACAAGCAATTTGAGACCAATTTTGTTCTTTTCTTTTGCGTTTTTTGAAAGTGAGCGTGTTTTCAACAGACGGACAGATAGACGGACTTTGCTAAATCGACTTAGAATTACTCAAGGAGCCAGAATATATATTCTTTATGGGGTCTTAGATGTATAATAAAAAAGTTTCACACGGAATGACAAACTTAGTATACCCTCATTCACCACTAATGGTGGTGGAGTGTATAAAAAAGAAGAATTCTAAAAATCGCCTCAAGAAGAGTGAAGTTATGATTTTTTGAACTTTTAATTTTTGGAAAAAAGTCAAAAATTCGATTAGTACCTGTAACTTAAAAATGCGAGCTGATAGAAAAAAACGGATATTAAATTTGAAATCAGCAACCTAAAATTAGTAAAAAAAAAATTGCATCAAACATCCAATCAACACACAACACGTTCAATTTTGTTCCGCTGTGTTATTGTTAGTTCATATTTAATATAATTTTATAAATAATTTTTTTTAATAATTTCTTTACTTACAATCTATCCACTTAAGGATTATAAGTAAATTTGATATAAGAATAAAATGTAATGAATTGAGAAGAACAATAAGAGTATACAAAAAAAATTGATATTTTACATATTGACATAAGATTAAATAACGAAAAAAATAAAAATATTTGAATTTTAATTGTTAATATTCCGTAAAAAAAATGTTTACAATTTTTACAATCTTAGGTGCATACATACTGTGGCAATCAAAAATCATAAACTGAAATGAAATAAGGTACAAAACTAAACAAGAATCCCTTTTCCATTTTCACTTTCTCATTAAGTTTGTTATTATAATATTCAGTGATTCATTATGAAGTACACTTTTTATTAGCTAACTTTTTTATATAACTTAATTGACATACAATTTTTAAGTTTTAGTAAAATTTGTGAATAAACCTCATTTTAAGGGATACACTCTAGAAAAGTCCTGTAATAAGTGAGTGATAGAAAAATAACTGAAAATAGATGTGTGTTGTATGTCCTTCACATTTTTACTAAAAGGATAATTTAACTGCAGATCAGTATAATAGAATTACTATTGCCATTACGACACAATTACTAATACATCTGTCCACCCTTGCGGATAATATCTTATACATTGTTATTTCTGTGACGATGTATGACATATTATCTGCTTATGAGAAGGCCAGCTAAGTGCTACCGGACGCGTCACAGGTTACGGATAGTGGTACGTTCCGTAGATATGTGGAGAAGCTGCCCTTGGCAGCCGAACACAGTCTGCGGTTACAAGGGCAGAGTTATGGAGGGTCTTTTGAGCTCCTACTAAATCCCGCGTTTGCCTGTGATCATTGTAACATCGTGGCGAGTAATTGGTGCCATCCAAAAAATTCAATAACACAACCGACCATGGGCGGTATAACCCTATTAGCCGTAAGGAGTAAAACCCTGCGTAAGTGCATGCCTGGAAGCGATGTTGGCAGTCCAAACACCAGGCTCGGACGCTCGGGCCTACTCAATCGTTCGTCGTATGAAACCTGATTACCGAAAACATAACAACAAGAATTACGGCTCATGCTCCTTGTAGGAGTTTAAAGTAATAAATATTTATGTACATGAATACCAATACCTCTTTACATTACTGATAAGTAGCAAGGTTCTAATGAATCATTCTGGTAGTGGGGGGAACAATATATATGTAGCGGCATTTTGAAAGTCTACGTTGTGGCATCATTTAAGTGGAAGTTAAATTTTCCCCATTTTGGCAAATTCTAATAATAAATTGGCATAAAAAAAATGTTACTCTTACATTCTAGCTGTATGATCTCTACAGACGATTTATGTACAATCCTACGAAGCACATTTCAGTGAAACAGTTTAAGCCTTTTGCAATTTTTGTTGCTGCATTTTTTTAAAAATTCTGCTTTGAAATTAGCATTAGTGTCCACCTTATGAAATTCAAGTTTTTCAATTTTTGTATTTTCATCTTGTCTTTCCTCTTTTCCTTTTTTTATTTTATATATAGCTGAAGTTGTTATATTTTATATAATTTTTTTTTTCAGTATTTGTTTATTGTATCTTCATATATTAAATATGAACTAACAATAATTAATCAAATCTTAAACTAATATTTACTTTATGTCCTGCCAGCATAGCTGCCAGATAAAATTGGTCGAAAATCGTAAAATTTTGAGGAAAAAATCGTCAAAATCGTCAAATTGACTATGCTAAATCGTCACAAAAATCGTCATTGTAAAAAACCACTCAATTTTTATAAGTTTTGAAAATTAATTGTTATTTTTAGTTTTCGTTGCTAATAAAATTTTAATATATTCCGCCTATTTTTGAAATTAAATAAAAATGTTCGTTAAGAAACTTATTATTGAAGTAACTCTTTGTCCTTCTTTACTCCTCAATGGAGCATAGGGCTTCAACATGTTGATTTCTCCAACGTACTCTGTCTCTAGCTTCAACTGTGGCATCGTCCCACGTGAAACCATTGAAGTAACACAACCAAACATTTTTCAAGGGTATTGGCATTCATAAGAAAACTAATAAAATAAACTAAAACCAAAGTATATCAAACACCCATTTTTCACGTCGAAAATCCTGCTTAAGAAATTAAGTCTGGTAAACACTAATAAAATCAGACTTTCTGAAAGAAAAGTTTACCTGCTGGAGATCGAACTAGTACCTAGCTAGTACTAAACTAGTACAAAGATCACCAGTGCTAGTTCTCGACTGTACTTTTCTATACTATCTTGATGCTCAAATTAGCATTGTGTGTTCTTAGAAAATCACTAGTACTATTGGTTCTAGTCGTGTACCAGTACACTTGGACCCAATTGGATATTTTCAATAAATTTTTTTTTTTAATTGAACGCATGTTTTCCTGATTTAAAAAGAGGAAGTGGTAAAGGTTAGTGGACCTCAAGATATGAGGCGTATTAAAAAAAATATTTTTATAAACTTTAAACACAGGATAAATTTAAAATTTTGTTCGATTTCAATTTCTCGTGATTTCCAGTTCCAGAACATGGCCGTAAAAAATTTATAAATAAATTATTTAAAATCAAATTTAAAAATAAGTATCAAAATACGAATTTTTGTTTTTAAAAAAATTTTTGCACAAAAATTCTATCAGTTTACAAGTTATGCTAGAACTCTTAAAAATAAGCATCGTGCTAAAAAAACAATCGTATTTAATATGATGAACAGCTAAGACATGAAAGTTACTGCCAATCAAATAATTCAAATAAAATTATATTAGAAGCTTAACTAAAATATTTGTAAATTTGAACAAAATTTGTCATTTTAACACTAGGATTCTCGGTAACTCGGTAACCACTAAGTTCTCCCCTTGGTCTGGCCAGACCACAATTTGTACAGCTAAAACCCCCAATTAAATAAAAAGTAAATAAATATATTTTTTATTGAACGTATGCTAATTACTTTGGATTATACAAATTTATTATATAATTTTATTCCATATGCAAGCCATCGAAAATTTAGTCTTTGATTTCGCACATGGCTTTTTCGCATCTACTACAGCTGAAACGAGTTTTGCGTTAGTTTTTTGTAATTAGATTGAACTAAGCGCATAATGGGCCGTAGTTTTCTACTTTGATTCAAACTTGATTCATTCGATTTAGAAGATAACATTTCTAGAATTCACGTATCTTTTTTTTAATCTTTTGTCCTACTTGAAATATCTTTCAAGGAAAAAAAAACCAAGAGGGTAATTTCATAGACTTTTACATCAAAATGGAATTTAACCCCACTTATTTGCTCCAATCGCATCCAAATTGGTTTCATTCGATTCAGAACATAGCAAAACACAAATTTGGTCTGGCCAGACCAAGACGGTAATCCTGGGGCTAAAATCGTCAAATTTGGGGTATAAATCGTCCTATCGTCAATAGACCAATTTTGTACCTAAAAATCGTCAAAATGACGATAAATCGTCAAATCTGGCAGCTATGCCTGCCAGTGCTAGACAAAAAAGATTTAGTCATCACGGTTTCTGTTTACATGTGTAGGTGTTTATCGCTCATCTGATTGGGTGAGTGCTGCAGTGTCTCTTCTTCTTAAGCGAGTGTGGCCGCCATAATTTAAAATATTTCTAGCTAATGGATTTTGGGTGCAGTTCCAGCCTTTTTAAATATTTTACTGAATATTTCGTTATCATAGTTTTTACTAATGGCACATTGAGATCCTTGTGGATATTTGAGTTTTTGACGTACCAGGGTGCGGCTGTGATTATTCGAAGAAGTTTATTTTGGCGCCCGTATTTTATGTAAAAATAAAAATACACCTACAGCCAACTTCAAGTAACAAATGTGAGAATAACAAAACAAAATGGAATTGCAGAGTACATGAAACTGAGTACCCCTCCCCAATCTTCTCAACAATAATCTCTAGAATTGCTGCACACCAAATTGCAAGGCTGTACGATGACTAACTATTCAAAGTATAGGTATTGTTTATTCTTTTCATAAAAAAAGCCCGGAAAAGGACCCTTTAAGAGGGATGTGGTTAAAATGCTCCATTTCTCACAAAATTTTGCTATAAAGCTTTGGTCACACTTTACAAATATTTGACGTACCACATGTAACCATTATTTTTCGATTTCACACAGCGTTGGCCAGATCAAACATCAATTAACACTTTATAAATTACATTTTACTACGATTTCATTTAGAGATAAAGCTGTATAAATCAAAAAAAAAAATTGGATAACGTAAGTGCCATTTTTCTATATGTTGAGGAATCACGATCAAAGTTTTCTTGCTTAGTCAAAATACAATTACGCCCTAAAATAGGCATACAGAATTGACCTCAAGAGTTCTAAAAAAATTGACTATTCTGTTTGGTAAAATTAATATTATTATTAATTATATATTGCACTTTGAGCGTGACACCTCAATACTTAGGAAAATTGCTCATACGTCGAGCAACAGTAAATCGTGAAACAGTAAATCGTTGACATATTTACAGGCATGTTCTGCCAATTGCATAACGCTTAAGGTAGAAGTACATAGCACGCGTCAATTCGGTGGGGAGTATCGTGCGTTTTAAAACTTTAGCGCGTGAAAAATGGTAAGTCACACAACACGTGTTATAAAAGCCTTTCACCTTTTTTTATTTGTTTAACACTTTTTTTTTAAAGAATTCCAAGCTTAAGCACCTTTTTATACGATACTGTATGTTTTATAAGCTTTTCAATTAGTTTTTCCTCCACGATTCACAAATTTGTTAAGTTATTATTTTTTGTTGTCAGCTGATTACTTGTCAAAAATACACAATGCGTTAAAAACTTCAAAGTGCGCGTCAAAAAGTTTGTTGTGTAACTTGTTATATGAAAATACACTAGTTTAACTTTTTTTGACAGAAATCTTAAGAGCGCTCGCGCACTAACGCGTGCTATGTACTCCTACATTTAACGTTTGCGATTCTGATTTGCAATCGCATAATACGTGTTCTGTAAATTGCAGCGACTTCAAATTGCAAAGGTCTGGTTAAAGGAACGAGAATATTTTTAAGAAGCTAAAGCAAATAGCAAGCAAAACCCACGAGTTTCAGAACACCATAACATAATTCCGGCGTTTTGCGATTTCAAATCGTAGGACTGTCAGATTATGGCCGTTAGTGGTTACGCTTTTACAAGAAAGCTCAAAACCCAACTTCAAATAACTAATAAAAGTATTAACGGTTAATTTTATACTTTTTCAGAATTGGTGCCAAAACATCGCAAACTGAATTTTGGTGATGTGGTTATATTAAATTTCAGTGTTAGTCACCCACAAATGGCGTTTAAAAATGTTTTCCAAAAAAAAAAAAAAAAAAACAAAATATTACATGTAAATTGAAGAAAACTTGACGAACAATGTCTAGTGTGAGGGTGACAGAAACTCAACTACAATAATTGCTATAAAACGCTAATATCCCTAAAACAAAATAAAGTCTTAACCATAACCTTTATTAATAAAACAAGCGTTTTTATAGTTAACACTATTTTTCCCATGGACAATTCTATATCGTTATTAAACAATGTCCAGTGGTGCGATTCACTAACTTTTAACGATCCGACAATCGTAATTTTTGTCGATATACATAAATATTCGCTTGCTGTAACGATAGTGTGATTCTGTAATTTATTTTTAACGATTGTAAACAGCTGCAGAATTTGTAACATCTCTGTCTACAAAATTTTAAAGCAAACGAAAAGCACAAAAGAGAATAAAGAAAAAACAAATGAAATTGTGCTTAATTCACTGTTTTAAAATTTTATTTTGTGAATTTCACATTTAGAATTTTATATTAGTTTTGTACATTTTGAATTTAGAATTTTGTTTTTGCTCATATATATTCATACGTGTATGAATGTAGTATATATATATATGTAAGAAGTCGGGCCTCAGCCACTTTAAACAAAAAATACACTTTATCGATTAAATAAATACAATGTAAATTATTGTTGTTAAAATAACGAAATAAAAATTGCTTAAAGTAGCAGCTGACTTTAATCGACAGCGAATGAATGTCGTTAAAAATGGGATATATTTTCGTTATATTTATTTTAACGATACGATTATCGTAAAAAAAGTTAGTGAATCGGCCTACAGGTGTATTTAACTATTACTAAAAATGACTCTATGTGCAGGCAGATGAATACTATAATTTGTGCTTTATGGGCAAAAGAACCATAGTGTACTGAATACCCCCTGAAAAATAACTCTCATCGAGTTAAGAGCAAAAGTTTTTTGTTATCAAAAGAATTGACCTTAATTTTTTAGTTATATGAGGCAATAAAATTCACATCAAATTCAGATTAACATAAAATATTAGGAAAATGACTTCCGTTAATCATGAATTTTTTTTTAAATATTTACAATTTTGTGTTGATACAAATGAAATAGCGACAAAAGTTTTGTAAAAAGAATAAAAATGTTTCAATGATTTCCTTGTATTGTTAACATTTTATAGTGAAAATAATAAAAGGTGCTTTATATTCCTTTTTCTACGAACACGAGCACACACATACTTAAATATTTTAACACACACGTAAAAAATAAAAGTAACTGTAATATTTATTAAACAAGTTTTTTCTTTGTAAAAACGTCGTTAAGGAATCTTGAAAACTATTTGGCGCCAGTCTGGCACATACTCGTAGATCCTTATCAATAAACTCAAGGAATTTTTTTTCCATTACAAGTTTGTAAAATACACGTAAAAATTCAGTGTATTACAGTTAACTTAAATATATTTGAGTTTTGCTTTAAAAAATAAGCTTTAAAAATTTTTTAGGTAAATTCCTTTGAAATAAGAAAATATTTTTAATCTTAAACATAAATTGGCTTAGGTAACCCAGTTAAGAACATTTTTCTCATCTAGAAACATAAAATTAAACATGAGAGATCCTGAGTTCATGAGAATCTTGAGAGGGTTCTTTTTGGTACTTTCTTGTTCTTAAACGGGAACTTTTACTTAGTCCACAGTGACTAAGAAGCTATAAGAGAAGACTTTTCGGTACCTTTTTGGTTTTTTAACTGGTACTTTTTAAAATTTTCGTTAATATTGGACCTAGAAATATTAAATGAAGCATGCAGTGTCTTGAGTGGATGAGAATCTATAATAGGGAACTTTTTGGTACTCTTTGGTTCTTTACATGGTTCTGAATTTCTGTTAGTATTGCACCAAGAAATATAAAGCTAAGCATGCAAGGTCCTGATTGAATGAGAATCTGTAAAAGGGATCTTTTTAGTATTTTTGTTTTGTTTTTTAACAGGAACTTTTTGAATTTTTATTAATACTGAACCTTGAAATATAAAATTCAACATGCATAGTTCAGAGTGATTGAGAAATAAGAGGAGAGTTCTTGGTCCTTTGCTGTGTTTTTAATTGGTACTATCTGTTTTTTTTATATTATTGAAATTAGAAAAATAAATTAAACATTTACGGACTTGAGTGGAAGAAAAGATATTAACCGGAGGTTGGTGCCTTGCCAAAGCGATCCACTAAAATGAAGAGACAAAACCAAAAAAAAAGGGTCGAAGCATGTAAATTCATTTATACTTATATGTATGTTTTCTTCATATTTACTTTAATATACTCATAGAAAAATGTATATTAATATTGATGATGCCCTAACATCAGAATTTTGTCATCAATGTTATTACAAATGGCATCAATAAGACAAAAAGTGACAGCAATCCAATATATATATTATATTTTTTGCGTCATCTACGCTATGACTACAGTGGCATCAATTCAATGCCACATTTTGTGTACACTGATAGAAAAGGCGATGTATTTTGACACCAGTACAGACAAACTATCATCAGTGCGATGACATAATATATCATGTCATCAGTGCAATGACAAACTGTTGTCAGTGCAATGATAAACTGTTATCAGTGCGATGACATAATATATCATATGATAATAAATTATTAACATTATTTTCATGCTTAAAAAGTAAAATTAGAAGCAAAAATTCCCATATTCTACTTTTTTAAATTATTGATTTAAATACATAAAATTTTTAAAGTAAAATTATTACAAAAACCGTATCGGTCATGCGGCTGTTGTCTTCTGTTAACAAAGGGCGGAATACAATAAAAGTGAAACAAACATGAGTAATGGGTAAGTAAACAATGATATTCTCTCAATTTGGCTAATGGTCAATTACAATGACTCAATTTAATGGCAAATTGCTATCGCAATATGATGAGATGCTGATGACATAATATCAGTTTTTGACCCTGATGACAATTTGGACAAGTGATGTTAAGGCCGACATCACAGTGATGTAAAGTGTCATGGGGTCAAAAACACTAGTCATAGTACTGATGTCAAAATACATCAACGTTATGACGCCTTTTCAATCAGTGTAATTATGGTCCAATTTCACTGGGCAAACATTAGTTTTAATAATTGGATAATTACAATTTTTTTTAAGCCCCATGGAACTTACGAAAGGGCTACTTGTCAAACTGCTAAACGGCGGTCAATCTTTTACATTTCTGATCAGTAAACTGTAGAAAATCATCATGAATAGATTTACACTTGAAAACGCTACCAAATTATTTAAATTCATATTAAAAATAATTCATTGATTCGCGCAACTTATAAGCGACTGCGTGATTTTTATGGCTCACGACAAATATTTGTCTTAACGGGTTTGTTAATAAATTCGTTGTAAAAAATTTGACGCCCAGAAACGTCAAAAACAGCCGCTGTGCCGATATGCCCGAACTCATTGTCAAATGTTAGTGCCATTAATTAATCTTTAATTAAAAAAAATTGTTTGATTAAAAATAAATTTTTTAAGTTATTTTTTACAATTTCAAGTTCTATCGGGCTTAAAAACACACTCTTTATAATAAAAAAAACAGCAAGTGCTTCTAAGTTAATGATCACAGTCATTTTCATAAATCGTAATAATGTCGTAAATCTTAAATTGTGGTTACTTTCAATTTTTAGTATTTATTTTTGATGTTGTAAATTATAAAAGTATAAAATATAGTTTTTTTTATGATTTGTTTAGACATTTTTATTAATTATGAGCCATAAAACTTTGATAGCTTTTTATATTGCCAGATTTATTTTAGTATTATTTAGGAAAAATAATAATCCATTTTAGTTTTTTTTTCTCTAATAATAAAAAATATTTTTTAATCTTATTTATGTTTATTTAAGGCAATGAATTATTAAAACATAAAATATACAATCATATATATACTGTTTAAGATAATTTTAACATTATGTTTTTCAGAGCGTCAATATTATTTGATGCAACAATTGAACAGTAGAGCGGGTCGAACTCCATACAAAAAAAAAAAAAAAAAAAAAAAAAAAAATTGTGCCAGTCACAGAATGAAAGATATGTCAGTGAAGTTTCTAAAACAGGGAAAAAAAATTTTCCGCGCCCCAAGATGGATCCCTTTTTATTTTTTATATATAGCGCTGCCATTTAGAGTCCGATATCATCATATCGCACATCGTTGTTCATGGCTTGAGGGTGGCTTCATGTTTGCCTTTAGGGAATTTTTAAGCCGACATCGAATTCTGGGCGCCACTTATGCCATCTCGCGTCCTTCCCCCAATTGTCCAATTTTTTGCAGTTGGGAAGAAAGTCCTTCTAACACTTTCACTTTTATGACACGCCTCAAAATTAAGCTCCTTTTTCTTTTTATCATACATATTACATTAATTCAGGTAGAACCCAATACAAAAAAAAAACAACAAAACAAAAACCAGTTCAAAAACTTGCATTTTTTTGCCACGCCCTAAAATACAGCCATTTCTGTTTTATATATATGTATAACATCGCCAATACAACAATACAATACAAGTACGATACAATAAGGTGGAATAATCTGCAAGTTTTCTTTGCAGAAACCTGGGCATATCTTGGTGCAGATTAAGGACAACTAAGCAGCGCATTAAATATTTGGGTAATCGTGAATACAACAAACTACCTTATGCAGGTTTCACTTTTTAATAATTCGTAAAAAAAAATCATATTTTAAATAATTTGAAACAACTTCTGACTTAGGAAAATCTTAAAGATAATTTTTATGCTTTTTTGTGTATGTATTTTACTGTACGCCAAATCAAATGGCTTAAAAAAAATTTTTTATTTTAATTTCCCCAACTTTATGATATTTTTATTACACTTTAAAAGGGCATTTCAGGAAAATTTTGAAATTTTTTATGATTACTGCTTCAAAGCAATTTTTTTGTTCATAACTTTCTTAATATTCTTTTTTTTAAAAAAAAAAAATATATTCCAAGTTTTGTTGATTTTAAGTTTAATATCGTGTTTTTGAAAATAAGTATATCCTTCGATTTTTTTTAAATGTGTGATTTTAATCTCCAATCCACTTTATAACTTTTAAGCCCGGCACGGCAGGGGGCTTCCATATTTACTATTTCTTTTCGATTTTTGAAAATTCTAAAAATCAAAAATCGGTATATAAAATGAAAAATAGGAAAATATGTATGTTATATCTGTAGTTTTCATGTACAACCGCGTATGTCCATTTTTTCGATTTTGAGATGTGGATGCCATATTGCTGAATTTTAAACGCTCGTTTCAAGGTTCTTAAAATTTCTGGAAAAATATGGACCAATTCCGATTTTTTTACCGTACTGACCAATTTCAAAAAGTTTAATGCCATAGTTAGATCCAGAATATTTTTCCTATCTCCTGAAAAATTCGATATTAAGACATACGCGGTTACCCATGAAAACCACAGATATGTACCCTGCGAGAAATGTATGTCAATTGTTCCAACAGAAATTATCCTGGGATTTGTGAGAATAGAACAAGAACAAAAAGAAATAACTAATGACACGTGAAAACTATTCACTTAACTGGTATATTAAGTAAGGACAAATAGGTAGATTTGTTTTAATAATTTTTTTTTTTGTATAAATGATTTTTTATTTATTTATTAGGACCGTTTTTCAGTTTTCACACCACCGGTGATACATTTCTTTGGGACTATTTAAAAATTTGTTCTTTAAATTAATTCTAGGACTTTTTTATTGGAAGAATACCAAGGACTAGCATTGTTTTAACAAACTCTAAAAACTTTTATTGAGAATAGATTTGTGACTGGTCAAATGGTGTCGGTTAGGTGTCGACGAATCCCCTCAAAAGGCAACGCCAAGTTTGCCTAAAAAAATGCCTTCTTAACACTTGCTTTATTATTTCATTGGGCAACACTGCACAGTGTAAGATTTTGCTAATCTAGCTGAACAAAAGTCGTTTAAATTTGAGTAAATATATTTATCAAATATGAAAGAGCACTTGTTATAAAATAAGAAAATACAAAAACTTTGCCTAATTTGTCAACAATAACAATATAACGTTACTTTAAACTTGAATATTTTTGAGTGAATTAAAAACAACAAAAACAATTACATGAAATTGCTCATTTTTATTGGAATGGAATTTGTTAACGATTCTTTTTTTTGTTTTGAAGCTCAACTTATTCGCTGTTAATATTATGAGAATTTTTTTTTAGAACTGGAAAAATTGTTTAGTGCTATTTCATTTAAACAATTATTCTACCGGTAAGTTAAAAAAAAATAATTCTATAATCGATAAATTTTCGATAAATCGATAAATAACGCTTCAACACCAAATAAGTTTTAAACGAATGTCTGAAGTACCTACTTTAAGGCACATATAAAATTATCTGCCGAGATTTGCCGATAAAAGAAAGAAACAAATAATGAGTGATAATACCACATGCCACGAAATTTTTGTTATATGGCTTAAAAAACACGAAAATGAAAGGCTTGAAAATGCAATCTCCAGAAATACCAGAAGAAAACAATTAATTTTAACATTTTATTCTTACTTTAATTTATATGTAAATATGAAATATATTCTTATTTTAAAATTAATGAAGAAAAATTTAACACTTATTATTACTTCTACCTCTTTATTATTTATTTTAAACATTCTCATGTATACTCGCCGATTTTTACTTTTTGATTATCCAACGCGAAAAATATCAGATATAAATTTTTGCAGTTCTATGAAAGGTGAGCGTGGCAGTGATCCAATTTCGCCCTTTTTTTGACAATGGTACATAGTAGCCTAGTAACACCTTGTAGCAAAATGCATAAGTCTGGTTTAATTTTTTTCCAATTTTGTCTCCCTAGAATGGCTAAATCTTACATTGTGCACTGGTGGCAAACTCTTTCCAAATTTGGAAAATTCTTTAAAATTTCTTTTGATATTAACATTTTCTAGGTCTTCTGTAGAAAGTATTTTTTAGTATGCAAAGCAATATTTAAACCGATTCCAAAAATAAATTGTCAACAGATACAATTGCATCTGTTATTTTTACGAAAGAGGGTGTTGAAAAAAATAATAGAGTAATTTTTGAACCTACTAGTAAAATGTTAAAAAAATAATGGTTATTTTTTGTTTTGGTTTTTTGAAAGAACAAAAACAATGTTGATAATCAGGAGAGGTTACGCCTGGGATCCGTAAGGATTCAAAAGAAAACCAAAATTAAACTATCGCTTTTTTCTTTTCTACAAATAGAATACCACCTTGTTGAAAGGTACATGTATAAAATGTCTTGCCGACCCTGTAATAATGCAATTTTTTATTTGACTCGAACAAAACACAAAATTGGACCGCCCTGTTTTAACAGCTGACAAAAAGTTTGTTCTTCAAAATATAAAAAATATGTACATAAATTAAAAAAATTTGTTCTTAAAAATATTAAAAACAATATGTTAATAGATTGTTATTAACTAAATAAATAAATGAACAAAATGAATGACGAAATTCCAATTTCTTTAGTTTGTTTTTTATAAAATATGTTATCAAGAAAATACATTGGCCAGATTGCCGGTTTATTAACACCAAGTTTCTCAGATTTCTTGATTTGACGTTTTTTTTTCAAAAGCAATTTTATAACACCGAGTCCACTTAAATTTTATGTCACTGGCAATTATTATTAACAATGTAATGCTTTCTTATGTTTTTACTATTAAATAATAGAAACAATAACTATTAAAATTTTAAATTTTTACTGTCCTAATTAGAGGCGATTTTTTCCCAACTTCGTCTGGGAACCCTTCATATAAACAGAAACCATCTTTTTACAGTGCATTATCCACCCTGTCGATTAATACGGGGCGTATAGTGCAATGCCTTGTGCCATTAGTAAAAGTGCATTTTTAGAATAAAACAACCCATCTTTTTAGAGAGCGAAGCATTTTTAAGAAACGAACACCAAATTGAATTTTTTAAATAAAATGTCACATTTTTTTTAGAAAAAAAAAACACCATAAGCTTGCAACAGCTTGCTAATCATAGAGAAGCCGTTGAGATATCAAGGGGTTGTAAGTACCCTTCCGAATGTAGAGTTACTTACATGGAGTTCTTCGGAACAAAGGAATGGTCGTGGCTCGAGTGAACATGACAGTACTTCTCTGTTTGTGTTGATATTCTTTCGTCGGACATCGAAAATCTATGATAGCAAGTGGTTGTTGTATAACAAAGATGCGACAAACATCTGAAATGACAGAGCTCTTGAAGGTTTCGGCTTTCCTGAGTCTGGGGTGTTTACCAGAGCTCCCTTACAAAAGCCATTTGGCGCTACGGGAAGTCATACAGCCCCCAGATACCAACACTGACATGACTGTATGGTGAGAACTCTGTTAGTGCTCCTTAATTGGGGTGCTTTCTGAGTGCACGTAGTGGCCGTGGTTGTCCAAATGCGGACGCTTGATGCTGGAATCGTTGTTGTTATCTCCCTAGGAAACTGATTGTTAGAAACTAACAGTGGAGTTTATATAGCTCCAACTCCTAAACAAGGGGAGTACACATGTTGTCAATTTATACCCAAATTGCCACCTGTTGTATGAATTGTCTACCCTCATGCCCAAAGGCTTTTGTACTGAGCATGACCAGTTACATGTGGTTGAGATCCACTGTGAGACAGAGCCTATTGGTAGTTACTCACATAAAGCAGAACCATATTTGTACCTACATTATATCTGAAAGTGAATAATTGTATTTTATACTTTATTAATAGTTAATTGTATGTACAAATATAATGGGATTTTAAGTTTAAAAAAAGTAATATATTTTGACAAAAATTAAAAAGTCTTTTGTCGAAATTTTTTGTGCTATTTCGTTTGGGTTTCTACTATTTTTGCCAAAATGCTGCATAATTTGTTTGTTTTACTGGTAACAACGCTGGGGCAATCAACACTCGATATTTAAGAGTCGAGAAAGATGAAGTTAGTGTGTTTGCTATTACTAGAGAATTTCAACATTAAAATATGTGAAACAAAACATCTATTGGATTTATCTTGATTTAGTTCGTTGAAAAACATTTGGATTGAAAAATCGGTGTTGACAGTTGTAGGAAAAGAAAAACAGTTAAGAATGTTAAAAAAAAAAACAAAAACAACCATGAAGTTATTAATATAAAGCATTAATATTAAAATTACAAAAAAAAAATTTTTAAAATTTTTTTTAAATTTTTATTTTTCGAATTTATTCTATGTGCTAAATTTCAGTTATGTATATGAAGTTTAAATATTATAATGTTGAAAGTAACCATGGCCCAATTAGTAGGTCTGCGCACAACTACAACAATGCAACAATAGAAAAAACAACACCCGTTTTGTTTGTGTATACAAATGGTAAAAATGTCAAAAACTTGTCACCTGTGTTTTGTTTTTATCATGTATTTATTTTGTTTAATGAAAATTTTCAACCGGAATTTTGCCGTACAATGCTTGCTTCCGAAAAAGGGTCTGCGCAAATTCCATGTGATGGGGCCAAATTTCTGCCACAAATTGCAGCCCATTTTGCACTTTCCACTGGGTCTTTTAAAATGTTTTTTACACACTGCACAATAACGCATTTTAATGTTATTATGCTTTTTTTTTATTATTATAGTTATTTAAAATTGTTATTCACAATTTTTTTTTTGCACAATTATTATATTTTATTTTTATTTTAACAATAAGAAAACGATTTATTGAAATCAAAAAGAATAATAAAAAAAAAATATAATTAAAAATGTAAACAACTTTTCACATTTTGCCCATTATTATGATTAAAAACATGTATTATGATTAAAAACACAACTCTACAAAAAATCAGCAGGCGTTTCGAGCAGACCCACTAATTGGGCCATGAAAGTAACTTATGAAAAACAAATAATTCCCAGATTCCATTTGTAAAAAAAGTAATCAAACTTTTTTGTTTTCAATGGAAATTAATTGTTTTCAATAAAAATTTTCAATAAAATATAATTTTCTCTGAAAATAGTGTTGCCTCAAAACATTGTGTACTCTGGCTCTATTTTTGCATCAAAAATCCAATTAATTGTACCAAAAACCAATTATGACTTTTAATCAACCAACTGAAAAAAAAAAATTGCAACATTTTTATATGGTCACCTCAATTAGAATCTTTTTAAAATATTAATGAGATTTACAAGTCAAATGCATTTAAAAGGACATTAAAAGTCACATAGAAATAACTGCTGTAGAACTTAAAAAAAAACAACAAAAATAAAGGTAACATTGAACAGGAAATCTTCTGTAAAAAATAAATTAACTTTAAAAGCAAACAAATAATAGAATGTCACGTAATCAAATTAAATGAAAACTAATGACACAACATTAAGACGTTACAAAATAATAATAAAATCAATTATTTCGGTTTTAAGCTCTATAAAAAGTTGCATTAAATTGAAAAGTGAAAGAAAATTGTAATTAATCATGTCATCAAATCATGACTCAGTACAAAAAGTTGACTATTGTCACCTTAACGAGAGTTTTCAAGCAAATAAAGGAGATATAAGAAGCGATTATTATTAAAATTAAATTGAAACATCATGATTTGGCATGATTTTAGTAAAAAAAAAGGAAATTTAAAAGTGAATATTTTCTTTTTCTTTAAAATGCTTATGGCTCATTTATCTTAATAAAGTTTGTTACTTAACAGTCAATGTCATTAAAAAGTTAAGGAATTGACAAGATTTCCTGTAATTCTAAATGAATGGGAGGTGTCTTACAATGAAAATAAAAAAAACCTGTTGGTGGTTTGTTTTCTCGGTAATATGAAGTCATTGAAATCCTGCTGAAATATGTTCATATGTGTGTGTGTGTATGTTAGAATACACCAAATGACTCAACTTAATTCCTTAAACAATGGATTATTTACTATTTTTTTAAGTATAAAATTTAAAGTGAATTCAATTTCACGTAAATGTGTAGATGGCTGTGTAATGTAAATGTGATGGAGTTGAAACGTACGTGTGCTTAGAAACCTTCTTGTTTAACCATGAATTATGAGTCCTTGTAACCGAAACTGTGTATGTGGAGGAATTGTTGTGTAGATGTGTATGTATTTGTAAGCTATTTTGTGGTTGGCAACAACCACTTTAATTAGTTGCATTAGCTGAAAACCTAAAATTGCATGTAACAGATGGATGACGTAAATGCTAACCAACACACTGGTGTAGAGTATAATAATATACAAGAAATGCTCTCATTACAGTAGCCGTACACTCACGTACCTTATGTGGTCATCATAAAAGGGATTTTGAACTTAATGTGACCAACATAATCTAAGGAGTAACACTTATGTAGCTTTATTTTACACTCAACTGCCTGCAGTAAAGATGTTTGCAGCCTAGTTCAATATTCTAAGAGACTTCGGCTGTTGGTGGAATTTGTTAGGTAATGCAATTTTTTTAACTTCTTCTTCACAGGAATGTAATGTGATAAGATATGTTTTAGCTATTGAAATCGTTATCCACATTTTCTCAAATAGAAAACTTATAAAATATTTAATTGGCCGTAACACAACACCATTATTCGTTACATTAAAGGATTACAAAAGTGTTTTTAAAGAATGTACTTAATATGGGACATATGATAAATGATGGACCGATCATCATCACCGAAATTGTGTGATGTTAATTCTTGTTATTAGAAAGTAAATAAGGGGCATATTTCACGAAGATTTTTGACATATAAAAATGTATTTCAGCAGTGGACTATATATAAGGTGTGTGGATAATTATGACGTAAAGATCAAGGAAATTTCGCATTGTACCTACTTATCATATGTAACTGGTCCAAATTTCATTACAACCCCAGCAAACACTTGGTACTGACTTGCAATTACTGAACAACTTACTTCTCAATGACAACTTCATACCATTTGCATTACATAGAAGTAGTTTAGTAATGACTGACATATAGTCTGATACATAAGCACTTGCTTAATAGCTGATTAACGAAATTTATAACTAATTCAAAATAAAATGCATTTTAGCTTTTTTTTCAAATCTAATACAAATTGGTCTTATATACATATTTTTTCTAACATTTTTTTTTTCATATAAATGAAAAACTACACAGAAAATATTAAAAATTTTCTCTAATCACCAAATTCATAGAATCAACCAAACAAATTGTTGATTTTGCACCTTTTACCAAAATGATAAATAAATATTTTAAAATTTTTTAACATTGAAAAAAAAAAAGCCATCATGGCCTTATCTCACATGGTTTTAAAGCACCCCCCGTTTAAACTACATTTTATTTTAAACGAAAACTCGATTAATATTTTTGATATTAAATTAATATTTAAATTTAAAATTTATTTCAAAACACCTTAAATATTAATTAAATCAAATTTCTATTTTTAATTTTTGTTCAACTAAAAAAATAATTGATTCAATTATCATATTAATTAAACTTTAATACTTTTTGAACCATTTTTTTAATTGATAAAAACTTTTTTCTGTGTATGAAAAATTTGAATACTGAATTGATGTCCTTAATGCAGCTTAGTCAAATTTTGTATTAGAAAGTAAATTAAATTAAAAACACAATTTGTGTGAAAAATTCAGTTTTGTTGATACCAATGCGAAGTACGTATTTGTAAGCGTACGTAGCCAATCGTAGTAATGACTTATTTAACTCCCTATTTGTAAGCGAATGTAGTAATGACTTATTTGACGACCTATTTGTAAGCGTGGGTAGTAAGTACTTGCCTCCAATGACATCGCCGTGTTAAAATAATGAGCTAAAATGCCAATGTTTAAGTGGTGAAGAGTATACTAGCTTTTTAACTCATTACTTTGCAATGTAAGTTTTTGCTGGGAATCTATACACAACAATAGTTTTGAAGTTTATTTTTTCTTATAAAACTCATACAAAATTAATAATGTTATAATATTAAAATATTTTTTCTAAAATTCATAATACATGTGTAATTAGTAAATAATAATAACGTAAAACAAAGAAAAGCGTTTCATATAAAATTGCATACGAATAGAAATAGGTCCCTGTGGACCTTGTACTTCGTATAAGGGCAACGGATGACTCACTAATCGGAGGGTTAAATAGTTTAAACCGGGTTAACATAATAGTAATATGATTGTTTTAAGGAAATTGGTCCACATATGAGTTCGTAGGTCTTTTCTACTAAATTGATTTGCAGGATTTTAATTTCAATTTGCTTAGGAGAACTAGAAAATCCCGCGAAGCTTTTCGCTTTTCTGCAGGTGACCAGAGTCTTTGGCAGGGATCAAGCCCACAACCTCGGCACTGATAGACTAGCTCACTACCAGCTAGCCTACCGAGTCACCCAAAGTAAGCATGTTGTCCAAAGACGGACAGCCAGACAGACAGCTTTGGATAAATTTACTTAGAATAACTCAAGAGCCCAGAAAAATTTTGTAAGTACTTTAATGAATATTTTTGGGTATTGAAAATGGAATGATAAACTAAGTATACCTACAACAACTTATGGTGCAGGGTTTACTTTGAAGGCAACGTTTTGAATTAACAATTTTCCTACAGAAAATTCTAACTTGCATCGTAAAAGTGAATCTACTTCCATACGTTTTCATGTATATTTTTGTTATTGCATTTTTTAATTTATTTTCCAAAATAAATACGAGCCTCCTTATTTAGCGATTATAAAATTTAGCAAATGTTTTTATAGAAAATTTGCTTTGTAAATTTAAAATTTCATAAAACAGTAGTCGAGAATAAAATTAAATTTTTTAGCTTTTATTGCAAAAAATTTTATTTACTTCCAAAAAATGTATATTGCGAGTACATTATTGAAATTTAATATTTAATTAATTAATACTTTATGAAGTCTCTTAGTAAGGCAATATACAAATATTTAGTGAAAATATGTACAAAAAAGTACCAGTCCGCACAGAAGAAAAAGTTCGGTCTTTCATTATGATTTATTTGAATTTATGAAACCACTTAATAACTTAATGACTTTCGTTTAAAGTAGGTAATGTTTGCTGCAAACAAAATCGCTAAATTGCGGATACATCCCGAAAATGGACAACACTGTCCGTCAGTTCATAAACAGATAAACGACAATTGATAGCGGAAAGAATCTCATAACTAACTTACTGAAATTAATCACATTTTTAAGTACCAAGATTGCTTTTTTAAATAGACTAAACTTATATTTGCGTTGGTAATATATTCTTTTTAGTTTTTGTGGGATTCTCTAAAGTCTGCTTAGAACTGTGATATTGATTTACGTGAATATCTGTCTTTCGACGTAACGTCACGGTGGATCTCAACCACTTGGTGAGTTAATATTAAGCACTTACGAAATGCCCCCATGTGATTGAAGAATCATTTGAACACACAGGTAGCAATTCGAATGTATAATTTACAAAAAATTATACACCCACCCCTGGATTCGTAGCCGGAGCTGTTCATTAATCTCAATAGCTTCTGTTGAATAGCAACACCTCCAAGGGCCATCTACAACCCGAGCTTTCCCACAAGGGTGAAAAGCAGCATTTAACGAACATGTGACCCTACCCGCGACTTTGGGTGTAAGCCACAACCACTACTTGCTCTCCAATAGTATCACTCCGTCAGTAAATCTGATCTTCGTAGAACCTTTTTGCGAGCTCATGCCTTGAAAAAGGCACTCCCATGGGCCGGTAAACAGATTACTAAAACACACCCTCTATTCAAAAAGCAAGGCTTCCGCAAGGACAATCACCTGAAAGACAGAAGTATTTCTCGCAAGAAGCATATTTACGGAGACCTCACAAATAGTCAGACCGGTGCTGGCTCACCGGAGGTTACTGACTCCCGTAGTGCCTCAGTTAAGTACTGAGGTACAGCCTCGAACTCAAAAAAGTCTATAGGACCCAAGGCACTCTGTTTTTTGGAAGTTTGGTGCAACACAGATAGCAATTGTATGAAATTGCGAAGACTGCCAGTACATTCAAACGCCAATGTTAAGTAAACAACCAAGGTAGAACGGCCAATTAATACCTTGCGCACTCAGGAATGATCTCAACATAATTAACCCAAAAGGATGTAACACCAAAAGGTGAAATATTCTTTAGATAATCCCTTCAAACCCCGGGGGAAACTTCACAGAACTGTAGTAGTATAGATTTAGTTATCGATATATATAAAAACGTTTGTGCCGTGTATGTGCTATTAAAGCTTAAGAACCGCTCGACCGATTGCTACAAAACTTGGGAAATAAATAAGTTTACTCTGGAGCCAGGTTTCTGTTAAGTTGTGATTCAAGTAGAGATACTATTTTCAATACCCTATTTTGACAGACCACGTGTGAGTCGTGTCATGCTGACATGTTATTTTTGTTTAGTATTGTTTGGAATTTCATAATGGAAAGACTTACGCCTGAACAACGTTTACAAATCGTTCAACTTTATTACGAAAATTCTCGTTCTGTGAGGAATGTGTTTCGTGCACTTCGCTCCACTTATGGTCAACATAATCGGTCTACTGAGCGTACTATTCGCATTTTGAGACCCAGCATTCATTATTGGATAATATTCGACCGAATAGACCACGTCCACGTTGTGACGAAAATATAGCGGCCGTAGCTGAGAGTGTACACGAAGACCGTGGAGAGTCGATTCGGCGCCGTTCGCAGCAACTCGGAATGACGTATGGAACGACTTGGACACTCGACCTTCCCAAGCGGCATCGCTACGCTCTATGGGCTCTTGAAAAGTTCCAAGAAGATCCGACGTTTTCGAGGAAAATTTTGTTCAGCAGTGAGGCCCATTTCTGGCTCAATGGGTATGTAAACACACAAAATGGCCGCATTTGGGACGAAGAGCAACCTGAAGAGATACAAGAACTGCCACTTCATCCAGAAAAACAACGGTTTGGTGTGGTTTGTGGGCCGGTGGAATCATCGGTCCATATTTCTTTAAAAATGATGCCGGTGTGAACATTACCGGCAATGGCGACTGTAATCGTGCCATTATAACCGACTATTTGATGCCTGAACTTGAAGCTCGTGATCTCAGGACATTTGGTTTCAGCAAGACGGTGCCACTTCCCACACATCGCATCAATCAATGGATTTATTGAGAGAACACTTCGGTGAGCAGATAATTTCACGTTTTGGGCCGGTCGATTGGGTACCAAGATCGTGTGATATCACACCGTTAGATTTTTTCCTGTGGCAATATGTATAGTCTAAATGTTATGCGGACAAACCCGCTTCGATTCAGGTCTTAGAGGAAAACATCACGCGTGTCATTCGCCAGTTAGCAGTCGAAATGCTCGAACGAGTCATCGAAAATTGGACTCAACGGATGGACCATCTGCGACGTAGCAACGGCCAACATTTGATAGACATAATCTTCAAAAAATAAGTGCCAGAGAATGTTCTTTAAAATTTTTCAATTTATGGTACGATTTGGCTGAAATTCGCAAAATATATTTATTAAAAAAAATCAGTTTAAATAAAAAACTAATTTCTAGCTATATCCATCAATGTAAGGAGGGTGTTGAAATAAAGAATATTTAGCACCTTTAAGTACTTTGTTGGGAAAAGAGAAAAATTATTCAAAATGCTATTTAAGGCAAGCCCTAGATTTGAAGTAGAAAAGACGGATCAATTAACAGCACTTTATAATGTGCCTTAAGCTATAATTTACTAAATTTACGAAACACTGGCAAAATAAAAAAGTTAATTAAAGCATATGCTATAGATTCACAATGAAATTTGAGTTAAAAATTATTATAAAAGTTGTTATATTATATATAGTGTAATTTCATATTTATCTTAAATAAACTTATTACTATCCTGCAGATAATTCCCATGATTTCGCTGGAAGTAAAATCTAAATAAGTTCAAAATGTTAATAAATGAATTTAAAAAAAATGAAAGAGTCAGATATTTTTTTTTGGGGAAGGAATTTTTCTTTTTTCAGAAACAATTTTTTACATACTGCTTCCAAGATGAACACTTTATGAATCTAATGTGCTTTTAATATAAGTTGAAATCCAGTCCAGATCATTTCTCCAATTTTAAAATTTGCTTAAAAACCGGTTAAAAAATTATTTTATTTTTTAATTTTGTGCACACTGTGGTTTGTTTATAGTATAGTATAGTATAGTAATCTTTGCAAAGTCTACCCTTCAAAACAATATTTAATCCGATATTATGTTTAACTTAAATCTTCCTGAGTTGGTCGTACTACGAAAATCATCCGAAATAGTGTTGGCACCTATTATCGTTTCCTAAAACACTTGAATTACCATGTGACGACAGCAGAAGCGAAGTGTAAGTGAAATAACCGGTGTAGTAGTTGAGAAACGCCTTTCCAACACACTCGACAACACACACATGCATTTTTACCCACAAGTATCGTATTAAATACAAGTATCCTAATCAGCAATAACAGTAACTATATTTAGTTAGTAAAGGTTGCATATGTGATTTGGAGAAAGAGTATAATGACATTTAAAATAGGTTGGTTTTGACTTTAATTGACTCACAAATCAACAGCGTATTTTACACCACAAATTGTGCGGTAATTAGTGAAGTGGGCTTCTATTCGTTACGTTGTTTTTTTTGTTACCAAAATATTAATGACTAAAACCTACTAATACACATACTTATTCCCACTCACACACACACACACACACACACACTGCCATATTCTTCCACACTTTAAATCAACCTCCAATTTTAAGTGTATGAACGAATTATGCCAACGCGTATGTTTTCAACATGTTTTGTGGTAATTTATTACGTGGCAAATGTTATTTGCTTTATAATTCTCACCATATTTTTAAAAGCATCACCGGCAGCAGCAGCATCAGCAACATTCTAATTTTACATTAACAGTGGCAGGCAGCAAAATTATTACCGAACAACAAATAAAAAACACCACCTGCCAAGTACTTTGTTTTATGTTTGTGTCTTTCTATAAGTACGTATCAGTATGTGTGTCTTTTCTAAGAGCAGACTTTTCGCCTAAATGCTTAATGATAATTATAATGTTAATGAGAGCGAACGAACAGGCGTAATTATGTTAATTTACATCTTGAACAGGATGTTTTAAAACCGTTAAGACGACTGACTGGCTTTTGCTTGCGTGCATTGTTTTTTAAATAAAAAAAATTAAAAAGTTTGATGGAAAGCAGATGGAGTCATTTGGGTGAAACAGTTAATGAAGTTTAGCGGTAAATAATTGTTTTATAAGAGCTATGTTTTTAAAAAACCTGGGGTTACAATTTGAAGATGAATTTTGCATTCTGAGGAAGCAACATCAAATGGCTGGGCATGTCGCCTATGTTAAAGTTCAGATCTAGTACAATGCTCGTTTACATCTTCTTTTTTCAGTTACAGTTAATGTGGTTCTTGTTCAGTTCTAGTTAGTATTAGTTCAGTTCTGGTTCAGTTCTAGTTCAGTTCTAGTTCAGTTCTAGTTCAGTTATAATTCAGATGAAGTTCAGTTCTAGTTCAGTCCTAGTTCAGTTCTAGTGCAGTTCTAGTTCAGTTCTAGTTCAGTTCTAGTTCAGTTCTAGTTCAGTTCTAGTTCAGTTCTAGTTCAGTTCTAGTTCAGTTCTAGTTCAGTTCTAGTTCAGTTCTAGTTCAGTTCTAGTTCAGTTCTAGTTCAGTTCTAGTTCAGTTTTAGTTCAGTTCAGTTCTAGTTCAGTTCTATTTTAGTTCTAGTTCTAGTTCAGTTCTAGTTCAGTTCTAGTTTAGTTCTAGTTCAGTTCTATTTCAGTTCTAGTTTAGTTCTAGTTCAGTTCTAGTTCAGTTCTAGTTCAGTTCTAGTTCAGTTCTAGTTCAGTTCTAGTTCAGTTCTAGTTCAGTTCTAGTTCAGTTCTAGTTCAGCTCTAGTTCAGTTCTAGTTCAGTTCTAGTTCAGCTCTAGTTCAGTTCTAGTTCAGTTCTAGTTCAGTTCTAGTTCAGATTTAGTTCAGTTCTAGTTAAGTTCTAGTTCAGTTCTAGTTCAGTTCTAGTTCAGTTCTAGTTCAGTTCTAGTGCAGTTCTAGTTCAGTTCTAGTTCAGTTCTATTTCAGTTCTAGTTCAGTTCTGGTTCAGTTCTACTTCAGTTCTGGTAGAAGTTCAAAGTTATAGAAGGGCTCTCTTGCCACGTGATGCACAGAATTTGCTGTCGGCTTTAAACACCTCTAAAGGCAAAAATAAAGACATACGCCTATGTGCTAGAAATCGCAAATCGCAAGAAAGTTGTGATTACGATTTGAAATCGCAAAAAAGGTGTGCTGGAGTTCGTAATCGCCTTAAGTTTGGCGATTTTAAATCACAAGCCTACAGTAATGTGATTCACATGTGAACTTGTAAATTTCCTTTAAAATTTATTTTCAACATCAATAAATAGCATATAAAAAGGAAATTTAATGTTTTTCTTTTCCATTTATTTTAAAAACTTATAATCTTTTGAGAAAATTTTCATAGAAAATATAAAATTAAAAAACAACATTGTTTTAAAACTGATTGTTGTTTAACAATTTCTTTTAAATTTGCGTTTTGATTGTGAGCAGGTGTTTCCATTAAACTTCGAAAAAAAATATGGTGCCAGACATTCAGACGTGTAAATGAACTTGAGAATTTGACTTTTTACAGAGCTTACATGGCAAAAGTATGAACTTATATCATATTTTGTAAATAAATTAATTGAATTTATATGATAAAACTCCAAAACATTATTTAAAAGTTCTTGCTACTTTATGCAAAAACATCTTCAATAAGATGTGGCATCTCCATCTCCATCTCATATGTCATTAACAAATTAATAAGTCTGACAAGAGTTTTGGAGGTCAAAAAATTAATGTAAATATAAAAAAACATATGTTTTATTTTTCGACCACTACTTCGAAAAAAAAACAAAACGCGTGAACTCTAGCACATGCTTAAATAAAATTGGCGATTTTCAGATCACATGTGATTTTCAAATCATGCGATTTTCAGCACATGGCCGATAGACAAGCCATTAATAACGATATGCAATATATTATGATTGGACTTCAAATGGCGAGGCAGTATACAAAAAACTAAGAGGGTGGTATCCAGAGACGTGGCAAGAATTAAAAAAAATTTCTGAAATTCTTTTAAACTAATCTTTAATCCTGACAACGCCTTAATTTCGGTTCCAGCGCATAGACACCATTACGGTAAAGAGAGTTCTTGGCCGATCTTGTTGAAAAATTATGTCCAACTAATATGCATTAGGACTAACCTTGGTGCAAATGTCATCCCAATCGGAAGACATCGGTTTCAAAAGATGGGTCACGTGACATGAAATCCCCCTTTATTAGTGAATGGAGAAAATTGTTTTTTAAAAAAGTGCCAAAAATACCCACAATTTTCACCCATATATGGGGCATTTAAACCAACAAGGATGGCTTCAAAAAAAAAACATTTTTTGATTTTCTAATTTTGTAATATTTTTAGTACACTTTAAAAAAATCTTTCTGGTAAATTTGGCATTTTTTTGATTACTCCTTCAAATGAGCCTTTTTTGTTGTTTTTTGTTCATAAAGTGTACTAAATAATAATACAAAATTAGGGAAATCAAAAAAAAAAAATTGTTTAAAACCATCCAATTTGGCGTGGAATACCCCATATATATATGGAAAAATTTTTGTGAAAAAAGGAAACAAAAATTTGTACGAAGCAACATTATCACAACTTGGGGTTAGTTAAAGAAAGGATTTTGTCCCACGTATAAAAAGTTTTTCACTATTACTTATTACTTTGCTTTAACCTTAATGCCCGTAATTTCTACTAACAGATATCTGGTCGTGTTCGTACCTAACAGTTATCTTTACTTATCCAGTAACAGGTATAAGTAAAGTTTAAATAATGAATAACTTGTTATACGTCCGACAGAATCCAACCTTTAACTAACTTGTAATAATGGCACTTAACCGTTCGAATTGCAAATATATATTTTTTAGATAAGTTACGAATATGATATAGTCCTTAAATGATATAATATTTATTTTAAAAAATAGATGGGGTGACAAAAAAGTTCCAAAATACAGGTTTTAGCCATTTATTCACAAAAAGGGCAGAATTTTGGAGATATGACATCACCAAATTTACCCGTTTTTACTCGGTTCGTACAGCCAAAACACTCGAATTTTAAAAAATCACGTCTTTGTGGATCGTTTGGGCAAGAGACCATCCTCCGTTTAGGCTGTATGATGATGAAGTAATGTTACAATTTTATATAAGGATATTATAAAAATAAGGTGTAAAGTTGTTTGTTCCGCAATTAAATTTCGCAACAATTGTGTACCAAGATAGAATGCTATAGCGAAATTGCTGTAAACTTTATATTTCCCTAAATTTTAGACCAGGAAGGCAAAAAATGGTCAAAATAGGACAAACATGGAGTCGGTTTTTTTGAAGTAAACCTTCATATGATCTCAGAAATTTTTTCACACAAATTCCTTTAGCTACTTAGCATGCCACAAAGGAGGTCATTTTGAAAATCAAGTGGGTGAAAAGGGGAATTTTAGGTACATTTTAATCAACCCCATTTTAATTGCAAGGCTTTAAAAGTTTATTTAGTTTTTAGCTAAAATTAGATGTTAAAAATTTTAACCAAAAATTCGTACTTTTGGTTAGCACGTTTTTTAATTTTGAGATCCTGAATTAACAATCTTTCTTTGTACAAATTTCTTTAGCTACACAGAGAAAACAAAATATGCAAAAACTACACGAAAATGTAGGATTTCTACACGTTTTCACCGGGATTTTCCACCCATTACGTTTTTGTAGCTCTTCTGCATGCTGCGTTTACTTTACACTGAAACTTCTTTACAGGTCAACAAGCATTTGGTGGTGGTTTTTTTATAGATAGAGAAACAGGTTTTGATAGAAGAGAGATTTGATTTTTCTTACAAGTGCACACATGTTCAGTGCATTGGAAGCAAAGAAAAAGAGCATACCGCACACATTTTTCTTCCTCTCTCTCGTCGGATGACGTTGAACGAGCAGAGCAGCAAATTAAAAAAAATCCTGAAGAAATGTTAAAAGTAAACGCGGCAAGTAGAAAAGCTACATGATACGTCTTGAAAGCAGTTTTCTAAATTAAAAATATAAGAATTCTGTACTGATTTGGATCTATATTTTTCGTTTAAAATTTCCACACGCGTTTGTAGGATTTCAATATCCAAATGTTAATGTAGAAAACCTATAGCTTTCGTTTACTATTGAAGCTGCTATGTTAAAAATGTAGAACTTATATGGGAACGAGCTGATTTTCTCATGCCATGCAGACTTTGCCTTTGCTTACTTAGCATGTTGCTTTTCTGCACGCCGCGTATTCATTCCTCATTTCTATATGTGGCGTGCAGTTTTCCTACATGTCACTTGTAGCTTTCTGTTTTCTACATTTAACGTTTGGAATTAAGCAGGGCGAAATACGATTCGTTTAGGATTGCCGTTTCTACACGCGCCGTGTAATGGAATTTGTTTTCTCTGTGTACGTTGGAATGTCACAACAATTCGAAATATGCCTTTCAGGGTTTAAAAGTGGGTAAAAGGGGAATTTTGAAACACGTTTCTTTTAAATAATTTTCCGATCCTTAATTGAAAATTTTCGTTGGTTTGAATTTCTATAGCTACGTCGGCATGCAACATTAAAAGCACATTTTTAAAGCCGACCTTTCAGGGGGTAAAAATGTGAATTTTAGGTGCTTTTTAACCAAACTCATTTAGACTTAAAATTTTAAAAGTTAAATTATTTTTACGCCTATACTACCACCATGGATATAGATTTAAATAACTTGAACTAACAAAGACAAAACGGGGTAAAAATTTATACGTTTGGTAATTTTTTAAAACACGTTTTTTAATAAATTTCTATAGCCACGTCGGAATGTCGCAAATATTCAAAATTGGTCCTGGGTAAACAGGGGAATTTTGGGAACTTTTTATTTAACCCATTAAGACTGCAAAATTTGAAAAGTTAGTATTATGTTATACTTTAACCATCACCACCAACACGCATATATGTCTAAAAGAAAGTTTCACTTAAATGGGTAGAACCGGGTACAAATTTGTCATTTTAATACTTTTTTAAACATTGTTAGGTAGCTCTGCAAAAACTTAAAACCCATGTTCTTTTACATAATTGCAACAAACAAATTAAGTACATTGCTAGACGAAACAGGGTAGAAATGCGTACTTTTGGTACTATTTTCTTTTTTATTTAAAATAAGTTTTCGCAAGCTTTAAAATACAACTGCGTAGAAAGGAAATTTTATTGCCTGTTTTAGTAAATATACTGGTTAAACATTTCTTAAATATAATTGTTTATGAGCTTAAATTACTACTTAAAACATATAGTTTTCAAATTAAAAGGGACAAAACGAAGTAAAAATTTTGTGTTTTTGGTACTTTTCCAAAACACTTTTTTTAAATAACTTTAAGGAAAATTTAGAAATATAATTAATGTATAATCCGAATTATTGGCAATAATTATTAATTACATAATTAAATTACATTGGCGTAAAAAACAAGATTACACAAGGAAAGGGATAAAAGTAGTTCATAGACGGAAGTTTTGGTTTTCTCTAAAATAAATTTTCCAGGGACCTAAAATTAAAAAAGTTTGTTCGCTTTACTAGAAGTATACATCTAGAAGGATATATTTTAAACGTTTTGACTGAATGGGACAAAAGTGCTAAAATTTTATACTCTTGAACTTTTTGTTTAAATAAATTTTTAAGAAACTTAAAAATAGGAGTGCAATTTTAAGACATATTTAATGTACTTTATGTAAGAGCGTTGTTGAAGAAAATTTCTTGAAATAGAAAATGTTCTTATTTTTAATAAAAACAATAAGGGACTCAAAATATAAAAATGGATTTACTTTAACATATATTTACAAAGACCAAAGACGAGACCAAAGACGGGAGTATGCAGTGATGTTATAGACTTTTTAAAAAGTCCCTACGCAGCCCGAAAGAAATCCCTATTTTTCCCTACGCGCTCAAAAAATTGTCCCTACAACTTTTAAATGATAATATATAAATAAAATCGTTAGTGGTAATATTATTTTCTGTGTCTGCTTTGAAATTCATTCTTTGTATTGTTGGTATATTAATTATGTGTAACATTTCTAATATAAATCTGCGTTTGTAGTTTGTTTCATTGTTTAACAATGATGCATTTTCAAAATTTGGATACACAGAAAAAATTTAAAATTTTCTCTAATAACCAAATTTATACTAAATTCATAATATCAAGCAAACAATTTGTTGATTTTGCACCTCTTACCAAAATGATTATATTGATTACTAAAAATTTAAAAATGTTGAAAATTTTTTTCAATAGATTATATTTTTTTCATTAATAGATGTTATTTATTATGCTTAATTCCCTTTTTTTAATGGAAAAAAAATACTAAAATTTATTGTTGGATGATAAGCTGTTCCTATGCTCATTTCACTGGTTGCTTAGGACAGACCATTAGGAAACGTTCTCCTAAATAATTTTGGAAAAGCCAAAGCTACCAGCAAAAAAAACTACAGAGGGAATGAGAATTACCAACATACACACAAAACGTCTTGTTTGCAACGATATCAAAGCTTAAACAAAATACCAAAAATAAAACAGTGTATTTATCTTTTCTTACATTCCCCACCACAAAATTTTAGTATTTTTATCAATTAAAAAAACGGAATTAAGCACAATAAATAAAATCTTTTAATGAAGAAAATTATGTATTCCCAAAAACAACTTTTTTAATAATAAATAAATTATATTTTTAATTAAAATAGAGATAAAAAACTTTGCCATTTCGAACAATGTGTTAATTTATTTAATTAAATATTGACAATTCCCAACAACAATTCTACAAGTTTAAATTATTTTTTTTAAACGAAAAAAATAATCAATTAATATTTTTTGATATTTGAATAATATTTTAATTAAAAATTTATTTCAAAACAACTAAAATGTTAATTAAATCAAAATTTATAATTTTTTGAATTTTCTTTCAACTAAAAAAATAATTGATTCAATTACACATTATTTAAATTAAAATACTTTTTAAACCATTTTTTTAATTGATAAAACACTTTTTTCTGTGTAGTGATTCAATTCATAACAATGATGAGATAATTCTGTTTTACTCGAATTTCTAAAAAATACCAGACACCTGTCCGCTGGTTATTCTAATGAGAGAGAGAGAGAGAATATTTATTTTTATTTACTTACCCCAATATACATGTTTGTTGTACTTTTGTTGTACTGACCACTTTGTTTACAGAAAAACTTTCAATTATAAGACACCAGCAGCATGCCCGATATGGTATTCGCAATTATTTTACTCTACAAATTTGATGTAATAACTAAATAATTTTAACCAAAAGAATATGGGAATTTTCTACACAAAACAAGCAAATCGTTTTTTAATTTTACATTTTGCCACAAATCTATAAAAAGATAACTAAAAATTTATTTTTTGGTAGTTAAATTCTATAAAATAACTGAAAATTCATATATTTTTTACTGAATTTGTGGTAAATTTTTTATGGAATTCGCGGTTGAATTTTTAACAGTAAAAATTAAATGAACTTTTCGTTAAAATTAAATGCAAAATAAGTAGATCGTGTTTTAAGTAAATTAACAATTGTTTTAAATTTCATTTTCATTAAATTTTACATACAGAATACTTTCACCTAATCAACTAAAACTATTAAATGCAACCGAAAATCCGTATTAACGTGCACTTAGTTTTTTGAATAAATGTTAGAATCAGTTAAAAAAAAGTTTGCTTGGAATTTAAATGTTTATTTATTTTAAAATGACTGAACGGATTACTTCTTGAATAACCTACAGTCCGTTACTGTAATACTATTGTGAGTGTGGTTACGTGTAGGACGCCAAATATTTAATATGTTAGAAAAGCCTTTCCGAAATCTATATTATCAAGTGGCAGTGATAAAACAAAGATGGCTAATTTCGACTAAAGGGGGAAAATTACATGCTCATTCAAATTTTTTTATTTTGGTGACTTTACTCCAAAAGTTATTGATGACCATCTTAAGCAAGTTATCTATTTATGGCTCTGAAAAATTGAATTCTTGTAAAAGCGAGCTTCACAAACTTACATTTAAATCAAAGTTAAAATGGGGCCAAGCGATCACTAAAAGAAATTTAACAATTTGTAGTGTTGCCGTATCAACAATTGAATGAGTAGGTATGTTGTCGAAAATCGAAAAAGATTGTCAAATTCAGGGCTGTGGAGTCGTCCGAAAAAAGTACTAACTCCGACTCCAAACGCTGAAATTTTTTAGGTGCGACTCCGACTCATGACTCCGACTCCTACTCTAACCGTGATGCGAAATGAATGAGACGTAAAATTATTTCTCTTTTGTGTAGAAACAAATTTATTAAAAGAATTTTGCCAATCCCCGCGTAATGTGCATAAGAAAAACATGAGTGTTATGGTAGGAATTAAAGGCAGGCCGATAAAGATGTTTCTACACAAAAGAGAAATAATTTTACGTCACAATTTTTCTAATACATACTAGTATTTATGCGCTATAGCAACACTTATTCTGTACAATGTTGAAAATATTTCAGCGTTGATGGTTAAAAAATTCTGATATTAAAATTATTGGCAATTCCTGTCATTAACATTTTTTAGCATGAGTAAATTATTTAAAAAATCACACATCTTTTTCAACTAGATCAATAACTGAGTATAAGTTTTGCTAATGTAATTTAGACTTTCTCCCGCACGTATAAAAAATACATATACCTAAATATACTTAAATTGTAAAGTACTTGAATTAACTATTTCTCATAAAATAAATTAAAATCTACTTATTCATATTGATCTGCAAAATATTGCATCGCCAATTTCGAAGAATTTTTATATTGGAAAATATTAGAAATTTTTTTAAATTTTTTATGCCGAAAAATTTTGGAGTCGGAGTTGGGTACTGCGACCCCGACTCCGGTACAAAAACCTCAACTCCGATTCTTCGACTCCGACTCCACAGCCCTGGACAAATTTAAATTCTAATGAATCCACATATACAATTCGAGCAACAAATCGAAAATCTTAAATAGTGTCTAATGCTAGGAACACAATTGAGCCGTATAAACATCGTATGAACGTCGGACGTAACCGCGTAAATTTTTTTAAAAACGCTTCACTTAACCACGATGCCGTCGTAAACGTATTTTGTTTTCAATAATTAGTATTGTGGTTATTTTATTGAACTGTTAATGGTATTTAATCCAAATTTAGATATTTTTTATTAGGCTTAAGTTCATTGAATTAAATTTTCATTAAATTATTTTTATGAAGACAGGAATTTTACAACATGAAATTAACTAAAATTTTTATTGATAATTTATCATTCTTGACTGCGCTGAGATTTGAACCCAGGCGTTCACGGACAGGTTACCCAGACTAGTTTCGATTGTAACCACACAATCTCCTCAGTGGGGTTTGCCGTCTTTACTAACTCTGCTATTGAAGCTGGATGACGTCAAAAGTCAAACATCAATATTTAAACCAAATGGGATTTCACTTTGGTAGATCGAAATTTGCCTTTGAATGGATGATTATCTATTTTAATTTATTTACATGTTCTTCCTTACTTCTGTTTTTTCGTACTTTTTGTCAAGTATTCTTCTTGAAATCCAAAGTTCAATTTCGCTTTTCCTGTTTTTGTCTTTCTTTTTTCTTGTTGACCTTTTTTCAGCAGAACTTGAAGGACAAATGTAAACATGGCTCGTGCCTTAGCTGTTAACAATAATTAGTAATGTGGTTATTTTATTGAACTTAATGTAACCGGCGTATAATATAGAACTAGATCTGTGTCGACGTAGACTACACCAGATATTGTGTGCCTTTTTATAAAATATTATACGTTTTAATCTGGCAAACGTATCTACGCCGTAGGCTACTACGTTCAAACGGTGCAATTGTGATCCTACGGTAAGAGGGAAAATCAACACAAAATAAAAATCCGACATTTAAACCGTTTTATAAACCAGATCAAATCCGCTCCGACTCATACTTTCTCTACTTAATCAAAACAACCATGTTGTAGTTCGCCTTCCGACTTATCAACAAATTTTGATTTTTTTTAACTTTCAAAATACTATCTTAGGAGGAAGAAGGTTAAGCTAGCAGCGAATTAGATTTTTTTTTTTGACAACTCTCAAGATATTATTCTACAGATTTAAAAAAAAATTTTATTTTAAGAAATTTAATTGCACTTACCTTTTTCTGCTGTTTAGTTTAGCAACTGCAAATAAATAAAAAAAAAAAACAATCCTTAAATTTCTATAAAGAAAATTCTTAAAGTTGAACTTAATCTAAAGATCTCTTTCCGAAAAAAAAACTTTGCACACCACATAAACTAATCAGTGGAAACCTCACGTACATACTTTGGCTACTTTTCCTGGATAGGTTGCTTTCATAAAGCAATTATAATGGAAGACTAATAGCTACTAATAGAATAATACAATGTAATCGATAAACTACAACAACAGGAGTTAAATACTTTTTATTCCTGCAAGAAAACAATAGACAAACATAAAGGAGCAGATTCACACATTTAAGCAACAACTACACTTACTTTAGAATAAAACTTTTAGACACTTTAGAAGACACATACTGGTGCATACATATACTCATACACTTACAGAAACTTGGCAATAAATGAGTAAAAAAAAGTAGAATAAACGAGAGAACGTACCTACTCGTATAACAGCAATTCTGTACATTTTAGTTTAGTTGGAAGTTCAATTCATAAACATAAATCATACTTCCTGTAAATCTACACATGTTACACACACACACTCGCATTCACATATAAACAAACATTTTCATATTACATATTTTGCAAACAAAGATGATAGTATAGAAAACTAGCTTAGCCCGGTGCGCTTCGCTTCCACTATTCTAATCAAATTGCACAAATTTTTTTAATCAGTAGCTCGTTTCTGTATTTCTCGCATTGTAAAATTTCTCACATGAACTGAGAAACAAAAAATTTCATCGTTTCTCGATTTGTGAGAAAAAAGTGTTTCTGTATTAGAATGTGAAAAAAGACAACACGGATTCTTTTTTTACTGGAATATTTCCAGTAACTAAGTGTCAAATGTAAGCGAAACGTCAGAAAAAAAAAATAAATTATAAACAGTGTTGCCATGACGGTTTGATGTGAATATGCCAAAACTTAAAAAAAATCTGCTAAATCGTAAAATGACGAAAATATGCTAAGATTAGAACACAAAATTTTTAAAATTTTTACAAAAAAAAATTTATGTTGAATATTTTTCAAGTTTATTATCTATGAAGTTGTTTTTGGGAATACATAATTTTTTTCATTAAATTATTGTGATTAATTCCCTTTTTTATAATTGATAAAAATACTGAAATTTATTGTTGGAGGATAAGCTGTTCCTATGCGCATTTCACTGGTTGCTTAGGACAGAATATCAGGAAACGTTCTCCTTAATAATTTTAGAAAAGCCAAAGCTATCAGCAAACAAGACTACAGACGGAATGAGAATTACGAACATATACTCAAAAAGTCTTATTTGTAACGATATTAAAGCTTAAACAAAATGCCCACAATAAAACAGTGTATTTATCTTTTCTTACATTCCCCACTACAATTAGCTGGAATTCTCCAAACATTAATTGTAGTTGTAAGTGGGTAAAGAAAAAACAGATTAAAAATAAAAACAAATTGCTTTTATTGTTTTCGCAAGAAATCAAAATAAAAACAATTGGCCAGTTCAGTTTTTTATGCACGTGCACTTGCAAAAATTTATTATCAAAAAAGTTGTTTTTGGGAATACATAATTTTTTGCATTAAAAGATTTTATTTATTGTGCTTAATTCCCTTTTTTATAATTGATAACAATACTGAAATTTATTGTTGGAGGATAAGCTGTTTCTATGCGCATTTCAAGTTTTTTAATTATTCGACCTTTTTTATTATAGTTTTTTAAAATAAATAATTTTTTCTGTTTTTATTCTTTAATTCTTAATTTTTGTGAGTCGTTGTAAGTGTTAATTTTTATTTGTTTTGTTTACACAGAAAAAAGTGTCGTATCAATTAAATTAAGTATTTAAATTTAATTAATCTGATAATTGAATCAATTATTTTTTTTAGTTGAAAGAAAATTAAAAATGTTATTTTGATTTAATTAAAATTTTAGTTGTTTTGAAATAAATTTTCAATTAAAATTTTAATTAAATAACAAAAAATCTAAATTGACTTTTTTCGTTTAAAATAAAATAATTTTAACATTTAGAATTGTTGTTGGGAATTGTCAATATTTATTTTAATAAATTAACACATTGTTTGAAATGGCAAAGTTTTTTGATCACTGTTTTAATTAAAATTAAAAATATCATTTATTGAAAATATTTTTTTAAAAATTTTAAAATTTTAAGTAATCAATATAATCATTTTGGTAATTGGTGCAAAATCAACAACTTGTTTGCTTGATATAATGAATTTAGAACAAATTTGGTGATTGGAGAAATTTAACTATTTTTTCTGTGTATATATTGTTTAATTGTATTATGACATACAAATATAATTTATGTTTGCTTGTTTTTAGTTTAAGATTCCTGAAGATGACATCCAAAGGATGTCGAAATATTGAAAAATAAATAGTTAAAAAATTAAAACATACCTCGAGCTTGAAAAAAATTATTAGTTTTATAAAACTGCTGAATTTTGATGAAATATATAATGGTAAAAATCTGCTAAATTAAAAGGCATTTTAATATATCGCACTTATTCAACAATATTGTATTAACTCAAAATTGTTATTTCGTCACATTTTGGAAAAAATCTATACATTGTATTCACATCTACCAACTGTAAAAATATGGTAATATTTAGTCTACTCTTTGGTAATGAAACAGCTGGTTTACAAATTATTTTTCTTTTGCCTTCAATGTAAAATTAAAAGTTTTTTTGCGTCTACTGAAAATTTTTAAATTTTGAGTTAGTACAGTATTGTTGAACTATTGCGATATATTTCATATAAAAATTAAATTTTTTTTAATTTTTTAACTGCCCGTTCGCCGATAGCGAACGATAACGTTCGCATAGAAAATAACATTTAAAATAAAAACAAAATTTCAAAAATTGTTTTTGTTTTAAATGTAATTTTCTATGCGAACGTTAACGTTCGATATCGGCGAGCGGGCAGTAATTTTTTAAAAAGTAAAAATTTGCTAAAAAAAATCTGGTTTTGGACAAGGAAATAAGTTTAAAAGCAGTTTCCAAATTCCCCAACCCAATCTGCTAAATCTAAGCAAAACAAATTGAAGGCAAAAAAAAAAAAATATTAAAGTATCAAAATATAACTATTGTTTTTATTTTTTTTATAATTTTAAATATTCATTCATTATTTTAATTCTTTATTAAAATTAAAAAAAATTTTGGCAAACACATTTTTAATTTATTAAATATATATTTTTCAAATTGGATTGTTCTCGCACCAATATTAAATGTGACTTATTTTGACAGTTCTTGTGGGAAACTTTTCGCAAAATATTGCTACAGAAGCACTTTTTCTCACATCCTTCCTATAATCGCTGAAAAATTATTTAAATGATTGGGTAAAAAAAATTTGTTTGTTTCATTTTACACGGTTTTTGTTCTCATTCACCCGCTTCATGCGAAAATACAGAAACGAATACTTCTTCTATTATCACCCTTCAGTCATCAACACAATTATATTGTCGTTGTATGGGAAGTTCCACGATTGATTTTAAAGTTCAGCTCGCTATTTGACAGATGTTTTATATTGATAGCCCCAACTTTTGGTTTAATTGTGAACCTATTGCTGCAACCGTTCACTGAATAAAAGTGCCACACGCAAATTTAAAAATATGAACAGCCTCTATAGTAAGCACTGGCTAATCAGAAAACAACTGTAAAAATTTCAAAAAAACGGCAAAGTAAATTGGGAGTCTATAGAATACAAACAAACAAACGCATATATATATAGACAAGCTTTTTTTTTAAATAGACAAGATTAGCCCGTTAGGCTTTGCCAGCCCCATCAAATTAAAATTAGTAAAAATTTTAAAACAGATCTTGTGTGTGTATAACAAAGCAATTTGTAGCAAATTTTAAACTTGTACTTTTTTTAAACTTATATTAATCTTCTCCAGATATTTAGACGATTTTTATTTTGTCTATATAGAAGGATCCTTGCTCACTTTTCCAGTTGAGCTTGTTTTTTGATAGATGTTCTGTATTGATAACGAAACTATTTGTATAAAATTCAGACGTTCTTACTGCAAAAGATCTGTAAATAGCTGATCATACCGTGTGGTCAGTGTTGTCATATTTTTTTTCAAAAATCTCTTATTTTCTGAAAAAAAAAAACTTTTTTTCGATTAAACACACTTTTTTACAAATCGTTAAAAAGAATCCCTTGCACTGCATGTGTTTTGATTCTATTTATTAAAAAACATAATATAAAAATATACATACATATATATGAACTTATATATATGTATATATATAAAATATATAAATAAAAATTTAATTCATTCATTTGTTTTATATCACGTTTTTCTCCAGAGTTTCTTTGTTGAATCTTCATATATTAAATATGAACTAACAATAAGTAATCAAATCTTATCCTAAACTTTAATTCATGTCCTACCAGTGCCCGACAAAACTTTTTGTTATCCCGGTTTCTGTTCACATATTTAGGTGTTTATCGCTCTTCTGATTCGTTGAGTTCCTTGTGGATATTCGAGTTTTTGACATACCAGGGAGCGACTGTGATTATTCGAAGAAGTTTATTTTGGCGCCTTTGAATTTTTTCGATATAAGACGCTGAGGCATTGCTCCATAATTGAATGCCGTAGCACCAGATTGGTTTTAAGATAGAGTTGTAAAGTAGAAGTTTGCAATCGAGACTAAGGACAGAATTTCTTCCAATAAGCCAATGAATTTGAAAGGATTTTATTTTCATTTGAGTTCATTTTGCATCTATATGGCATTTCCACGTTAAACGGCGATCTAGATGTATATCGAGATATTTTACATGCGAATGCTGAGGTATTATTTGATTATTGATTTTAATAGGGGGGCATGAATCCCGACGCAAGGTGAATGTTATATGTACGCATTTTTGCTCGTTGACTATTATCCTCCATAGTTTTAACCATATTTCTAGTTGAAATATATGCTCCTGCAAGTAACGAGATGGTTTTCATGAACGCTTAGGAAAGCTGTATCGTCCGAAAAAGTTGAAGTTTGGGTGTAGTTGTTAGTTGGCATGTCCAAAGTATATATTAGGTATACTAGTGGATCCAGGATGCTGCCTTATAGGGCTCCAGCAGACTAAGTATCTTTCTAACAGCTTTTGTGTGTTTACTGGTAAGTTTAGCTTCAATTTATGTAATAAGCCTTTATGCCAGACTTTATCAAATGCTTGAGACACATCGATGAAGAGAGCGGAACATTATTTTTTTTTAAAGGCTTTTCTTATGGCGTTTACTATTCGATGGGTTTGTTCAATTGTGCTGTGTTCTTTTCTTCAACCGAACTGATGGTTAGGAATACATCTATTATCATTTAAAATTGGGATTAATTTTGACACTAAGGGCTAATAAATCAGAAAGAGTTAAACTCTTTTTTTGGCTTAAAATGTGTTTAAGCCAACAAATCTATAAATCAGAAAACATATAAACCATCTTTAAACGCATAAAATTGGGCGTTTAAACTACCAATACAAACCATATGAATTTGTCAGCATTTATCGTAATGCTGCCACATGTCAATTTGTAAACTACATATAATATATGGGACACTTATTTACAACTGTTGAGTTTAAACTACATATAAATTGAAGTTTAGTTCAACTAAACCATCGTTTAAACACTCACTGATTTCTTAACCATAAGAGTTTCTCAAGCAGCTTCGAAATATTAGATAATAAACTTATAGGCCTATATGACTCCACTTTTGTGTGATATTTTCCTGGTTTAGGTATCAAGGTAACTAAGGAAACTTTCCATTCTTGAGAATAGTATTCAAGGCGGAAAATAGCATTAAAAATATAAAGAATAATTTTCTTTGCTATGCACGGTAGTTCCAAAAGCATTTTGTTACTGATCTTGTCAAAACCAGGAGCTTTTTTGGGGTTTAAATCACAAATAGCCTTTTCGATTTCTCGTATCTCAAATCTTAGGGGAATAGCTGCTCTAATATCAACAGGTGGTAACTCCACAGCAATATTATGTAATGTATGAGGGAAAAATACGTTTTTCAAATGATTAACAAATATAATTCCTTTTTCTGTATAATTTCTTGCCCAACTTCGATTAATGTTGCATAAAGGTGGTTTAGAGATAACTGGCCTTTTGAGATTTCTAGCTACACGCCATAATGAGTAGTCTGATTGTGGAGTTGCATCCAGTTCCTTAAGATATTTTTTCAAGGATGCCGTTTTCTAAGACAGCAGTAACTTTCTTAAACTTGTTGTGCACTCTTTTAATAATTTCGTAAGTTGAAGAGATCTGTGCAATTGCCACTCTCTTCGAACTCTCCTTTGTTCGGTCATCTGTAGAATATATTTAATTATTTTGATGGTTTTGCTGGAATGTTTAACAGCTAGTTTAAGATAACTGTCAAAATTCACAATAGAGATTTCCACATTCTCCGGAGTATCAAGCGGAATTTTTTCTGTGCAATGGGTGCTGAGATATTTTTTATATTTTAACCAATTTATTTGTGTAGTTGTCGTCGCTAATATCAAGTATTAAATTTTTATATTTTGAAATGAACGAAGTTGAGTGAAGATTATTTTTTTTTTACAAATTAATTTATGTATACTACTTAAATTTCAGAAAAAAAAATTTTTTTAAAAAAAATTGAAAACTTTTTTGCATGTCAACAAACTTGCAATAACAGATATATCTTACAATATGACAACACTGCGTCTTGTGTATGTGGGGTTGTACAGTGCTGCCAATTATATGGTGGTATTGACGTTTCTATGTTTATGTATTAATTTGTGCATGCTTCTTTTGGTGCAGCCATCTGCTTATGGGTAGTGGCATGTTTGAATAAGAGATGCCACGCCCACTTGATAATTCACAAATATTTATATTCTATGTTAAGCGCTGGGTAATCAGGAAATTTCTGTGATTGGAGCAGTTTAGGAGTGTATGAGAAACAAACAAACGAACGCTTTTTCATTTTTAAATATTTATATGGAAGATATTCATGGAAAAAAACAGTTTTAATATAAAACAAAAGAAAATTGCAATAAAGTTTATACTCCGCTTGTAAGTAAAACAAAACGTACACAGATTAAAATGTAAGTATGTGAATGTAAGAACGATTATAGTGTCAAAATCTGGAGTATTGTCCTCCATCATACCTTCACACGTTTTTACATAAGTATATTTTCATTTTATCGTTGGAGTATAAATATTTTTTCATTTCCCATTTTTTTATTTTTTTGGTCAACTAAACCATTAGTTGAATATCGAAAACATCCGTGTTAGACATTGTCTTTAACAAAAAAGAAAAATAATACAAAGTTTTATTTTTTCTCGTTTATGTGTTTTTTACACTCACTTATCATGTACCTTAAAAGTGTAAAAAATATGAATGTGGCACAGTGACACCATTGCTAAGAATTTTGAAACAATTATGTGTTCAAACCGAATTGATTTTTCAACTTCATACAAAAATTCTAAAGCCCATACGACAAAAAATTCATTGAAAGCACAAACAAATTAACAAATATTTAATAATTTTGTTGATGCTTTCTACAGGAATTCAAGAAATTATTAAGCTAAAGAAAACTCCAAAAATGAGTGATTTACAAATTCATATAGCAAAAACAAAACAAAAACATCTCATCACACACAACATCTCATCTGCGTTTACTTCTGAATTAATTTAAAGAACTTTAGCCTGATTAAAATATCAAAATTTGGATTAAAAACCATTAACAGTTCAATTAAAATAACCACAATACTAATTATTCTTAACATCTAAGGCAGAAGCTCTATGTTTAAATTTGTCCTTGAAGTTGTACTGAAAAAAGCTCAACAAGAAAAAGAAAGACAACAAACTGAAAAAACGAAAAATGTACTTTGGACTTCAAGAAGAATTCTTGACAAAAAGTACGAAAAACAGAAGTATGAAAGAATATGTAAATAAATAAAAATTGATAAACATTCAAAAACAAATTTCGACTTACCATTTGGTTGAAAGATTAATGTTTGACTATTGATTGCCAACCGTCGTCAACGGAGTTAAGTGTTAAACGGCAAACCCTCTGAGGAGATTGTATGGTTACAATCGAAACCAGTGTGACCAGATCTTAGCAATTTTTACAGCTAAATCTGAAATTAAACATTGCCAAAAAATGCTAAAAATTATTTTAGAAAATGCTAAAAATAATGCTAACATTTTTTAAAGATTTTTGTTAAAAACTTTTTACCAGTATGAAAATTTATTCGACACTAAATACATTTTAGTGACTTATTCTTTAACGAAATTGAAATAAATGGTTTTACTAAAACAAGAGGGCAGATTTTGGTATAGCATCTGATACATATGTAGCACAGATAATTGAGATTACATTTTTAATTTAAGGGGCCCGCAAGCCCTGATGTATGCGAAATTGGAAACGATTAAGAAATAATTCTATGGCTATACAAAATTTTTTAGATCATTTTATTTCTTATAGTTGAAAAAAAAATTTTCAAACATTTCCACTATAGAATTCTTATCTAAATACAAAGTAAATTTCTTTGCACTTTTATATCGTCATATCAAAGGGTAAATAATATTTCAATCAACATGATGGGGGCATTTCTAATATTTCCTAAATATTCTATTTTTTTTAACAAGACAGAAAAGATGTTTCTTAACATAAGAATTATCCGTTTTCATACGAAATTTCAGTTTAGGTACAACTATTTTCATTTAAAATTTATTTTGATTTATAAAAAAAAATTTGAGTATATGCTAAATGGTTAAAAAGCTGAAAATGCTTAATAAAATGCCGAGTGCTTATAAATGTTTTCAGCTAAATAAATATTTTTAATGCAAAATTTAGCTGCAAAAATGCCAAAATGGCCGCACTGATCGAAACATATCGGGCCAACCTGTCCGTGAGATTCAATCCCCAGCTCAGTCAAGAATGTAAAATTATCAATAAATTTTAATTCATTTCATGTTGTAAAATTCCTTTCTTCCTAAAACTAATTTAATGAAAATTAAATTCAATGAACTTTAGCCTGACTAAAATATCAAAATTTGGATTAAAAACCATTAAAACTTCAAAAAAATAATAACCACAATACTAATTATTAAAAGTTCCAGTCAGTCAAACCAAAAACTTCCGAACATGTCGACTGCCGAAGTACTTTCATGTGTACAACTTTTCGGTATTTGTTTTTGGTTTGACTGCGACTCTTTACATTCAATGAATCAGAACTATATGCAACAGTTTGTTTTTGTTCAATGAAAAATGAAACCTTTACTATTTCAACTGCAGTTTTGTAAACACTGATTGACACCGCTTTGGCCTCATTTAATTAATTTTTTGCCGAACCAAGTAAACTGACAATATAATAACGAAATAAGATTTTAAGTAATTGACAGAAAAAAAAACATTATGAGTGCTGGTGACTATAATCACTGGTCGGCGAAAAATGTGTAAGTACGGATGGTTTGATTTTCTTTTTCCGTGTTTAGCTGGAGCAATGGCAGAGGCTGCCTTTCTTAGGTACGTGAATGATTATTCCTTCTATAAGATCTAAAGGTAGTATCCCTGCGTTAAAGAAGTTTTCAATAAAGGGCAATGACAGATTATCTACACTTATCTTTTGTGGGTCTATTTCGTCGATTCTTGGCGATTTGTTTGGCTTTAGGTAGCATATTGCGCTGCTGATTTCAATCAATGTGGGAGTCAAAATGATTATATGATCTCTATGTGGGCTTCGCAAGTGCATACATTTAGATCGTGGTATGATTGGTTTGACGACAATACGTGAATGTAATATAATATATAGAGTATTCATTCGGCTAACCGTAAATCGGTTAAGCGATTAATCATTAAACCGGTTAATTTCTGTCGATTAATCGACGCAACAAAATTTTTAGTTTTTTGTAGTTTTATAACATATTTTTTTAGGTTTTAATTATTTGTTTCGTTTCATATGCAAAAGGTATGCGTTTTGAAAATATTTTTTAATACATCCTAGGGAGATCGAAAGGTTATTATTCGACCGGTTTTAACCGGTTATTTTAGATTTGCCCAAGTCGGTTATTTTAAAATGCCCATTTTTCGAATATCAAATAAACCGGTTATTTTGGTATAATAAACCGGCTATTTTAATAATGTGTAATTAATATACATTTTCCTTACTCTTGTTGTAGATGTACCCGTAATTTAAGTATTTTCTAATTGAATATTGGTCAAACTTAAGCTTTTAATGAACAAAATATAACAAATATCAAAAAACTTTATGAACACGGTAAATACAAATCGCTTATAAAAGCATGTGTTCTTGTAAAAAAAACAAAAACTTCAAAATACTACAAAAACGTGTGCAGTTAAAAAATAAATAGTAATTTTTGGAGAGTATTCCAAATATTGAATATAATTTTATATAGAGGTTATCACTAGAGATTTTTCGAACGCGATTAAAAAGACAAAAAAATTAGGTGCTTGAAGTGCCCTAAAATAATAAGTTACAAAGGTTTTTCCATGTCACGGCTTATTAATCACCTTTAATTAGTCTCATTGGTGAAATATTAGCTCATTGTGTTGCCCAGGACGAAATGCCCTTTGAGGCACTAAAAACTCATAAGTAGTTCCAGCATCTCTTCATGCTGAAAACTACAACATTCCGGCGGAATTAACGATATGGAAAAAATTTAGTTTTAAACAGAGTACCGAAACGCTCGCTCATTCTTCATTCATGAGCGAGCGTGAAAATTTAAAAATTTTTCTGGAAATTCATCCTCATGAGGGTGAGGAAAAAAACTATTTTGATTTTCCTCGCTCATGAGGAGTGAGCAAAAACAAAAAATTCATATGTGATTTTTCAGATATGAAAAATTTGAAAAAATTCACGTTAAAACTCTTCACAAGGAAAAAAATGCGATTTTCCCAACGATTTCCAGCAGGAAAATCAAGTAGTAAAGAGGCCTTATAGAAGGCCTTTTTGCAGACATAAGATCTCCCAGCCGCATTCCAACTTTATTACCAATTAGCAAGGTGTGTCATTGGAGACCAACACCTTGCACTTTTGCATATATTTTAAACACTTCTGGAAGGGGTTCTAAAATTATTTAAGAATAAAGTTTTATCCAAGTTTAATTGTTGTGGCTAATAATACGAAGTGAGTAAATTAATAACTAAACTTGCAACACGTTCTAACATAACTACTAATAAAACGATTGCGACAGGCCTTATCTTAGAATAGAAAACTTTAATATGTAGAATATTAAATAACAACCTTTCTAAAAGACCTTTTCAAAAAAAGGCAGACTGGAATAAGTAAAAGTTTACTAAAAATTCAATTGTAAACATTCTTAAAGGCCTAAAAAGTGATTCGCTTGCAATTTTCCCCGCCGGGCAGCACGTTTAGTCTGTGTGTATTTTTTTTGTAAAATTATTTCTTGACTGGTGAACCAAAATGTGTGTGTTGCTTTTTTATTTTTGTAGGCAAATATTATTGAAAAAAAAATAAGATAACTGCACATATCGTTATCTTAAATGCAGAACATTGTAACATCAAATTTCATAAGTTTACATGAGAAGCAAAAAACGTTGTAAAATGGAAATTATAAGAGATATTAGAGTAATATTAAAAATTTAGAATAAAAATGCGATAACCAGTTTTTTATTGATGAAAAAATATTTTTACTGTTATTTATTTAGTTATGTGTGTTACGTTATTTTAATTTGTAATTCTCTGAAGCAAAACGACGAATCCTCAACGAAAGTATGATAATATTAAGTTAAACAATCATTTAAAACATTAAATAATTAAATATTTCTGTTAAGTTACAGGTATAATAGAATATAAAGATAAATATGGTTAAATGCACATATAAAAATGGTAATCACACAATTAATATGCAGCATCATTAGGAATGCGTTGACATGGTGAAATAAGTTTGCTTTTCTGATGCAGTGCAGGCAGTACTGCATTTGAGAACGTAGAGATGTTATATTATTAGAGATATTATTATTACATATTATTTATAGTTTTTTATTTCTAATTAGAAGTGGATTAAACTAAAAAAAAATACTTCATTGAATTTAAATTAATTTTAAAAATCCAACTTTTCCATTATAACTAACGTGTATTTTGATGTCCTTATAATGAATTTTCTCAATTGAATTTTTCTTTACAATAAACAAGTTTTGTAAAAAATTTGACTAAAAACATATATGCATATTTGCCTCCATATAAGGAATTATTTCGAAAAAACTTCTGCAAGAAGTAAATTTTAATAAGTTAATTTCTGAAAAATTTAAATAAGAAGAATGAAAGAGTTTTTCAATTAAAAGTAGTATTGATAGCAGCCCGCGTATTCAGTGAAAGAAAATGTTGTATAAAGAAGCACTTATCCTAAAAAAAAATACTATTAGTATTTAATAAAGCCGTAAAAGGATTAACACAAAATTTAGCTAAACAATTTATATTCCAGCACTTGATGATTTACTTAATGATAAGCCATTTTTGATTTTGTTAATAGCTTGGATATTTTTAAGGTGGAAGTTTAATTTTTTTTTAAATATTTAACGTGATCAATAAAAAAGTCTATTTCAAAATTTTCAATGATACATTGCTTTGCATTTTAGCAAACCATATGTATACTATTGCAAAAAAAAAATGTATGCTTTAAAAAGGGTCGGTCCTTTTCTTAAGCAGACATAAAGGCAAAACTTATTGAAAAAACTCCATGAGCAAGTATAGAAACCTGAGCGCTGTTTCTCAAAACTACAAATTACAAATCTACAAGTAAAATACATTTGAACAAAAACCAAAGTTGTTGCTTTTTTAACGTAAATGAAGTGATTTTATGATCCCATGCAGATATATTATAGGGAAGTTCGATTGTACCTGCTGTCACATTTGCTTTTACACATAATTTTTAGCAAAACAAGCCTTTTTTACTTTAATTTCAAATATTTGTTACCTACTTAAGGAAAATGTTATCAACGAACAACCGTTTTGGTTGGTAAAACCAAAACTGTATTACAACAACAACACGTATTGAGTACTTGGAATTTTTTTTCAATGAGTTTTGCCTTTATGTCTGCTTAAGAAAAAAACGTTCCCTTTTAAAAGCATCAAAGAATTTTTTACAACAGTATAAATATCGTTTGCTAAAATGCAAGGCAATGTATCATTGAAAATTTTGAAATAGACTTTTTTATTGATCACGTTAAATATTTAAAAAAAAATTAAACTTCCACCTTAAAAATATCCAAGCTATTAACAAAATCAAAAATGGCTTATCATTAAGTAAATCATCAAGTGCTGGAATATAAATTGTTTAGCTAAATTTTGTGTTAATCCTTTTACGGCTTTATTAAATACTAATAGTATTTTTTTTTTAGGATAAGTGCTTCTTTATACAACATTTTCTTTCACTGAATACGCGGGCTGCTATCAATACTACTTTTAATTGAAAAACTCTTTCATTCTTCTTATTTAAATTTTTCAGAAATTAACTTATTAAAATTTACTTCTTGCAGAAGTTTTTTCGAAATAATTCCTTATATGGAGGCAAATATGCATATATGTTTTTAGTCAAATTTTTTACAAAACTTGTTTATTGTAAAGAAAAATTCAATTGAGAAAATTCATTATAAGGACATCAAAATACACGTTAGTTATAATGGAAAAGTTGGATTTTTAAAATTAATTTAAATTCAATGAAGTATTTTTTTTAGTTTAATCCACTTCTAATTAGAAATAAAAAACTATAAATAATATGTAATAATAATATCTCTAATAATATAACATCTCTACGTTCTCAAATGCAGTACTGCCTGCACTGCATCAGAAAAGCAAACTTATTTCACCATGTCAACGCATTCCTAATGATGCTGCATATTAATTGTGTGATTACCATTTTTATATGTGCATTTAACCATATTTATCTTTATATTCTATTATACCTGTAACTTAACAGAAATATTTAATTATTTAATGTTTAAAATGATTGTTTAACTTAATATTATCATAATTTCGTTGATGATTCGTCGTTTTGCAAATTAAAATAACGTAACACACATAACTAAATAAATAACAGTAAAAATATTATTTTTTTATCAAAAAAAAAAAAAATCGGTTATCGCATTTTTATTCTAAATATTTAAAATTGCTTTTATATCTCAATTAATTTCCATTTTACAACGTTTTTTGCTTCTCATGAAAACTGTGATGTTATATTATTCTGCATTTAAGATGACGCTATGTGCAGTTCTTTTTTTTTTTTTTTTTTTAAATAATATTTGCCTACAAAAAATTCAACACACACTTTGGCTCGTTGCCTTTAACAAAAACAAAATACACACAAAGGCATTTCGTGCTGTGGTCATGCAAACTGCCGAGCAACAACAACATTACTGGTGAGGAGCGTTAAGAAAATTTTTTGTTTCCTCATTTTTCATGACTGAGGAAAGGCAAAAATTTATTTTTCCTCACGCTCATGAATGAATTGGCAAAAAAATTCACAATTCATTCATGGTTGTGAAAAAAATTACACGTTTTAAATTCCTCATTCATGAAAAAATTCATGAATGGTTAAATATGAGCGATCATATATGAATTTTTCGGAACTCTGGTTTTAAAGCGTGATGAATTTCGAGGTTCCCTACATGTTTAAAGAAAAAAACACAGAAAATTCAAATTTAATGGGGAATGTTTATTATCATTTGAAAGAACATTCTTTATTTTTTGAAGATTAGGTCTATCAAACGTTGGCCGTTGCTACGTCGCTGATGGTCCATCCGTTGAGTCCAATTTTCGATGATTCGTTCGAGCATTTCGACTGGTAACTGTCGAATGACACGCGTGATGTTTTCCTTCAAGGCCTGAATCGAAGCGGGTTTGTCCGTATAAACTTTAGACTTTACATATCCCCACAGGAAAAAGTCTAACGGTGTGATATCACCCGATCTTGGTGGCCAATTGACCGGCCCAAAACGTGAAATTATGTGCTCACCGAAGTGTTCTCTCAATAAATCCATTGATTGATGCGATGTGTGGGAAGTGGCACCGTCTTGCTGAAACCAAATGTCCTGAGATCACGAGCTTCAAGTTCATGCATCAAATAGTCGGTTATCATGGCACGATAACGGTCGCCATTGACGGTAATGTTCGCACCGGCATCATTTTTAAAGAAATATGAACCGATGATTTCAATTTAAGATCTCGACGTTAAATGCGCCAAGTCGTTCCATACGTCAGTCCGAGTTGCTGCGAACGGCGCCAAATCGACTCCCCACGATCTTCGTGTACACTCTCAGCTACGGCCGCTATATTTTCTTCACAACGTGCTGGACGTGGTCTATTCGGTCGAAGATTATCAAATAATGAATGCTGGGTCTCAAAATGGGTGATGGTGTTGCGAATAGTAAACTCAGTAGGTCGATTATGTTGACCATAAGTTGAGCGAAGTGCACGAAACACATTCGTCACAGAACGTGAATTTTCGTAATAAGTTGAACGATTTGTAAACGTTGTTCAGAAGTAAGTATTTCCATTATGAAATGCCAAACAATACTAAACAAAAATAACATGACAGCATGACACGACTCACGCGTGATCTGTCAAAAAAAAAGGCTATTGAAAAAAGTATTTCTATTTAAATCACCCATTATTTATTAAAACACCAAGAGCTAAAAACGAAAATTGAAGAAATCAAACAATCTCATGGAATGTTTTAAATTGTAGTCGACGAATTGACAAATATTTCACACAAAAACATGTTCATTTTACTATTCGTTTCTATAATGCTGAAACAAAATAATTTGAAATAGATAATCCTCGCTAAGGAGGTTCTGTTTGCAACTTTTAAAAAATTTGGTTGATTTACATAAATATGCTTAACCACCAACAAATTAAAACTCATTCAAAATAAATTTGGGAGAATATTTTAAATAATAACTTGATTAAATTCCTATAATTTATTTGCTTTTGCAAAATGTTTGTCTAGATCAAATATCGTTCAACAGTTTCTAAATTACATTATACAAATATGTTCTTGGTAATAAAGTTTAGTAAATTAATAAAAAATTGTTGATCTAAGTCATATCTATGTATTTTGTTGGTTTCTTACTTTTGCAAATTGTTTTGTTTTTATTCAAATTAACGTTTTATTACAAAAAGTTATTTGATTTTTGTGTTTTTATGTATTCGAATTAAAACCGGTTAACCGGTTATTTAAAAAATGCTTAACCGAAAACCGGGTTTTTCAAAATAGCAACTATTCGTAATATTTGAAAACGTTCGAAATTGATGAACCGGCAGTTAGTGCTTGCTGTCAACAATTTTTTGTTTCACATACTTTTTATATGTACATATGTGTTTAGTTATTTGTTCCTTCTCAAATCTTCTCATATCAATCTTTTAACAGAATTAAACGAAACAATTAGAAGAGTTAAAAATGTAAACAAAAATTAAAACAGGACTCTAATGGCATAATGTAAAATTTTGTACGTTTAGAAAAATCCAGGATAAGGACTGAGAAATTAGATATTCTGTATTATGGGTAGCATTCGATTTCTCCAATATCTACGATAAGTAAATGAATTTTTTTCAAGTTAAGTTTTATCAAAACTAATCCTAAATATTTAAGCCAAATTAATTTTATAAATGATTACTTTTTCATATCTCCTTAAACTATAACTAATAAAAATTATCTCACAGTTTATTTTTTAATTAATAAATATTTATATATTAATTAAAAATATGTATTACATACTCGTAGTTATGAATAATTTTTTTGTTGGCTTGTTTTAGTTCAAGAATTGTTATGTTCGTTATTTTATTGTTTTTTTTACTAATAAACTCCCAATAATAATTTATGCATTCTTATTTATTGAAATTACTTAATTTATAAAAAAAAATTATTAATCGGTTAACCGATCAATTACAAAATTAACCGATTATTAATCGATTAGACCAAAACCTCGGTTAATTAATCGAGTGATTAACCGATTAAAGCAAAAGCCCGATGAAATGAACACTTTAATAATATATCAAGCTGGGCTTGACTATCGCTGTGGTATACGACGTCAGGTTCAATTAGGAATTTTACTTTAGGGTAATAGACTTTTGCCAGTTAGTTTTCTTAGGACACTGCAAAGTTCTCACTTACTATGGGTTAGAAATATAATCTGCCCATCGTAGCTGATCATATCGACTTTCGGAGCTTTTGTTGGAGCAGTGCTGAAGTAGGATGCAAAGCATTACTTGCAAGAAAAGTTTTGACATGTGCTAAAAGTTTTATGATATCACTTTTTTTGTTCTACTGTCCTTTTTGCTAAAAAAGTTTAAGTATAAGTCCAAAATACTTTAAAAAAAATTATGTATGATGTAAAGTAAAAGTACAAGTATTTGAACATTTGCCGGAGTCGAATACGTACTACTTGCTACATCAAACATACGTGTAATACACACTAATACATATTCACACATATCAATACTTGCACATTCATTCAATATAAGTAACATATGTTGTGCTAATATGTGAAAGTTTTTCTTTCTACTTTTCGACCGGAAGTCAGGCGTCATTTTGCTGACCATTGCTGGATTTTACTTTTTTGTTGATGTCCATACTGTGAACGTTTTTTTCTTCAATTTTTTTAATTTTACTCTGCTACTATCTTTTATTTGAGTTTCAGTTTTTTTTCTTTGCTTCTTTGTTCACCGTTCAATATTATCTGCATTCAATATGTGAAAAGAGTTTGTTCAACAAAACTTTTTATATGAGTTTTTATTTTTCACTTAGTTCAAAGCAGATGGTTTAGTGGATGTTTATGATGACTATGATGTTAATAATGATGATGTTTTCATATGTTCAGGATTAATAACTTGTGTAGCTTGAAGCAACACTAATATTGAAAAATAAAGGTGACTTTTTTTGTTGATGCATGCGAAAAAAAAGTTTGGGAAAGTTAAGAAGTTTGGGCTAGATTTTTTTTAATAATAGAAAAGTATTAGTTCTGCTAAACAGCTGGGGCTTAACGTTGAATATAAAGTTGTCATAGAATTAAAGGCAGTTCTTAAAAATATACCAATTTAAATCCTTAATTTCCTTTCGTTTCTTACAAGTCGACCTCATTCAATTTTTCTTCTTAATCAAATTTTCCAAAAATTCAACAGGTTGCTTAAATAATAATTTCAATATACAATTAAATTTCAGATGCCGTTATTTCATTGTTCGCAATTTGTTTACTCTTCTTTAGCAGTTAAATTCTATGTGACAAGTGTAAATTGTATTTTAGTTGTACCAGAGAATGTTAGTCAATGTTAAATTGCTTTTAAATTATTGGATTATTAAACACGTGATCGAGTACGCGAAATTCTTTGCAAATTATCGAGACAAATATATGTTAAATAAAATAAATTGTAATCTTATTAACTAAGCGTTTCAAATATACAAAATGGGGGAAATTTCTTATTTTGTGAAAATGACAATTGAAATGAGGGGGACTACTACGATTTATAAATGATTGATAAAAAAACATTTTTAGTTAATTTGACTCGAATGTAGGATAAAATTTAAAGTGTATTGAAGTTCAAAGTGTGAATATGTTTAGCATGACGTATGATTAATGCAAAAGTTAGAAGTCATCTGTGACGTATGAGTGCTTTTTATTTCATTTATAAACTTACATAATGCACTGGGTTGTATAATTATTTTGAATTCCGTTATTATTGTATTGTTTACTTTTGTGAAACAAATGTGTCATTTTAACAACGAACTTCTAAATTTAATCTTCTCAATTTCTGAATTTCCTTCATACTTTATTTTCAAATATATATGGGTGATATCATGTCAAGTGACCCAACTTTTGCAATCGTTGTCTTCCGCTTTGGATGAAATGCACCAAGGTAAGTCCTATTGGATAGTAGTTTAGACACAAATTTTTAACACGATCGGTCAAAAAGTTTCTGAGTTAGAGGGTGTCAAAATTTGACATTTTGGCCAAGCAGGTGTTCTTTCTCATCCATGTAACTTATTATCTATGGGTGTTAGCAAAATTTGTTCCATACAAATTATATAGCTATTTCTTCAATCTTTCCAAAAAAAATTTTTTTGTTTTTTTTTTTAAATTTTTAATATTTTTTTTTTAAATTTTTAAAAAATTTTTTTTTTTTTAAATTCAAAACTTTTTTTTATTTTTTTTAAGCGGGTACATTTGCTCAAAATAAAGCGTAGGTGTTTTCTTTTAAAGTAGTTCTAGTCGCTTTTTAGGCGAGTGGGTTTAAAAACAATAATTTCTTTTACATACTTGTTATTGCTTTATAGTGTAAGTATTTTTTTCAGAATAACACTGACCCCTTACCCCTAGAACCAGAGAGATAGAATATTATAATCTATTTTCCAGTTACAACATCATCTTTCACTTTAGTTGAATTCCCCTTTGCTTACATAAATTTAAGGAACCAGGAGAATGCCCCTTTATTGTTTTCGTCATCATTCCACATTGTAAATTTGATCTTTTTAACTAAATAATGAACAAAAGGAATTCGGGGAATTGCCTTTTTTATATATTTTTTCAAACATGAAAATAATTTTTCAAATCCAAAATCAACCAAAGATGTAAATTTTTTTCTTGCACAAGAAATTTGTATTTTTTTTTTATTATCTACTTTTGTAGAGTTGTTGTGGTTCCTGTAACGTACAAGTAGTAATTCGTTTATTTTACCAACTATTGTATTCTTGTTGTTGTTTCTATAATAAACGGCGTCACGTATAAAGATGCGCATTCGAAATTTTATCATCTTTTTCATTTTTCGACACCTAACAACAGAAATAAACTAGTCCAAGACCTTACTAATATCGATTTTAGCTGCCCATAACCTGTTAAAAAATTTCCTGTAAAAATGCAACTAAAGCTTTAAAAAAATATTAATATTTTTATTTGCAAAAGCTCTTATAAATACCAATAACAATACATCCCACCCCCTCCTCCCAATACAAGTAAACATTAAAAAACACGTATGCAAGTGAAAAGTTAATAATAGACAATTCATAACATAAATTTAAATATGCCGACCACATTGTTTCCGTTTAATAAATCATTTCCAAACCATTGACAAAATACCAGCCAACAATCGAAATGTATAAAATCAGAGAAAAAAGGAGATGCCGAATATAAAAATCTGTCGAAACGAGTGCAAATAACGTTAAGTCAATGGCAACAAATTGGTGGCTTTTCACAGGTGAGTGCCTTGGCTGATATTGAAAATGAATTCATGTGGAATTTTAAGGGAATACAATGCACCAGAAAATTGTTACACAGCCAGAGCTATAGAAGCAATTGTATGTTAAATGCAAATGGCTTTAAATGGGATCAGAACTGAAGAGCAGATGTACAAACAAATTTAAGAGGAGCACAGTGGCTAACAAAAGAAAATATAGAAATTTAATAAAGTTTTAAAGTTCGTATTTTAAGTGTGCGATTGGAGGAAATACGACACAACCACAATATCAACCGGGGGCTTGCGGGAATCATCTCAAGGATATTTCACCTTGGGGTGCTGCATTTGCCTGGGAAATCAGGTGCAGTCAATACCTGGGATGCGGCAAAAATCCAAAATTGACAGCTCACTAACAGAATAAAATAAAATTTGATTTTTATTACAAAATTTGTGATATATATTAAAAAAATTAATTGAATTTGCAGCAAGCAAATTTATAGTACAAATCAAACGTTATATTTACTTGATTAAACGTTTAATACATTAAATTGAATGTGTAATTCATTTGATTAAATTTTTAATTAAAACTGATTTTATTTTTGATTACTGCTTTAATTGGTGAGCAATTTGCGAGATTTTTTTCTGTATGGAGATCGCTGCTGACCAGAGAGTTCGGCCTGAGGGACACATTATACAAAGATGCTGTTGCTATTCAACATATGATGCTGGCATATTTTCAAATGCAGCATATGTTAGATGTATCCCTATTAGGAATTCAATCTATAATTAATTAAGCTTCTATTTTAAGCCAACTTCCGAAAAATTTGTCAATTGTTATTAAATTAAGTAGTTACAGACAAATTTCATATGCCTCAATATTATGGTATCTATCTATATAAATGCAGATCGACTTAGATCGGTTTTAACGAGAGCTTCTATGTCAAATATAATCGCAAAACCTGTTTTTACGTATACAAAATTGTAGATTGGTGACAACGCATCATAAAACATAGTAACTAATACCAATATTGATATAAAGTTATGATTATTTTTCAAGGTAATTTAAGATGTGGTACGGTAGCATAATGCTATGTTCGCACGGCATGTTGAATTACGTTGTTCGCTCTTTGAATTACGAATCCGAATTATGCTGTTCGCACGGCACATTCATAATTCAACTAATCTTCCTCTTACAATTATAAACGTTGTTTTGCTTCGAAAATGAGAACAAAAGCAAGTAACAATTTAAAATGTTTATTTTTTCCTCTTTTTTAATAGACTTCGATAAAAATTAGTGATGACAATGATTTGCTTGTAATTGGCATAGTAATTCAAAATGAATTACGTACAAATGAGTTAATTAGCTCTCAAAAGTTTGTATTCCGAACTATGTAATTTGGATCATAATTGTGCTGTAAATTACGAATGAGAGAGCGAATTACGAATAAGCGCTGTCGTGCGAACAAAGCATAACGCATTTTATATGTTTAAGTAACTGACTTAAAGGTTTTGCATATTAAAGATGATGTTAAATCGATTTCTGTTGCAATTGCAAATAAATTACAATATAAATATAAAACTTTTAATCCAAAAATTATTTATTTATTTGTTTATTTTAATTTCATTTAAAATCCCCACTGTGTAATATAATTTTGAAATGAATTTTTTAAACGCCGCCCGTTAAATATTTTCTATTTTAGGCCATAAAATACCTTTAAAATTACACGAATTTATGAGCCTTCATAAACTATAAAGAACTAGTTTAGTTTTTTATATCTTTTTTTAACGCAATTTAAAACTTTTTTTCAACTTTAACGAATATTTTTATGGCCTTGACAAAATAAAATTTATAGTTTAGCGTAAACGCGCAAAAATTTTTTTGATAAAAGATCTTGGCTTCATTTTTTTTCTTGCAGAAAAAGGTGTCAAATGTGACATAAAACCGTTAACATTTGTCTTAAAAAAAAAACACACGCACACATATAAATATTCAAATATCCAGCCAAAGGACTAACAAAACATTCGGTTCAAACATACGAGAGAATGTTACGTTTAGCTTCAATATTTTTACACAAAATAGATAGACATGTGTGTTTGTGTGTAAATGCATATGTATGCAAGTGTAATCCTGTAAAATAAGGAAAATTTTTTGTTTATTTTTCGTTGAGTGAAGCTTTTATGCCATACATTAGTACGTGTTAACAACTGCAACAATAAACTGTAATTGATGTGCAATTCAAAACAATGACATTACGACTGCAAAAATATTAAACAAAAAAAAAAAACTTTTTTGCAAACAAAAACAAAATTCCTATACAAAACTTTATATTTTTTTTAAGTATGTATGTATGCAAGTGTTGGTTTTTATAACGATTATTTGCATTTGAAATATGTTATTGTTGAAGTTTTTGGTTATTTATTTTATTGTTGAATAGAAGTTAAACAAAAAAGATGTAAAATAAAACCATTGCGAACTCTGTTATTTAGTAACGGTATAAATTTAAATTTGATGTTATAGTTTTAACTGCACTTGTTAGGCCTAAAAGTTAAAGTTTTCATAATTAAAAGTAATATTTATTTTATATTGTTTTCCGCAGCTTAATATTTGTACTGCGACAAATAAAAAAATTTAATATTTTAAGATATCTGAAACATAATTTAAGATATAATGTTTGGTGACCGAATTATCTCAAGTAATAGATCTGTGAATTGACCAACTCGTTCGTCTGAATTGACACCTTTGGACTACTTTAGAAGCCCACATTGGATTTATTATTGACAAACTAAGACCGGGTATGCTCGGAAAAGGATGGCGTTCAAAAGGCGCGCACGCGGAGGCCATATGCCAAAAATTATTTTTAAACATTAAATTCCATGAAATTTTTGAGCAAATAAGGCCAAAACTTTTGTCATTCCATTGAAATTGTTGTGTTTTATTTTAAAAAGTTCTTTGCCTCTAAAAGAGAAACACCTCTTACATGATTTTACACTTAAGAGAACTGTGTTTTAAACGAAAAACCCTTTTCGATAAATTTGTTTAACTTTTCGGGGGTTTTTTTTTTCCAAAATTATAAAAATAAAAAAGTGTAAAAATAAATAAAATTAAACAAAAATATTAATTTTTAGTTAATTAAATTCAAAAAAACCTTTTGTCTTTAACGCAAAATAAAATCTTCTTTCAGTAAATTAAAAGACAAACAAACACTAAAATATAGTGCCGGCACTAAAAGAATTTATGAAAACTACTCAAGTTGATTTTAAGTATTCCTAGTTATCTAATTATCGTATGAAAATTGGAACTGGAATGGGTCAATTAAATATCAAGATAATTCCGATCCCATTACACAAATGAGAAATGCGCTCACTGCGATGGATTGACATTTAACATTAAAAAAACTCGGAAAGATCTTTTCGTTCTGCTTATTATACAATAATTAGGAGTAAGTAGCTAAGCATTTTGATATCGATTACTAAGCACGGTGAGAAACAAAGTTAAACAAAATCAAGCTAAGAAATATAAAGATAAACCCCTTAATTCAATAAGTAAAAAAACATTGAAAAAGGTCGGTGAATTACTAAGTAAAAGTAAACAAGAGTGAGAAAATCGAAATCTAAAAGTATTTAAGTATAAATATCAGTGCGAACATTTTAGCATTCACAGGGACCGTAAATAACAGTTATTTTGAAATTTTAAAACAAAAAAAAGCATATAGAAATAAATGCTGGCAAACTGACTCAAGTATACCATATTGATCCTTATGAACTTTTCTATGGTAAAATATATGATTTTTAAAGTTTTTATTTTTATTTTACGATCAAAAATTACAGTTATTTTTTGATTTATATTTTTTTGGGCAAAAGTAACAGTTATTTTTTGATTTTTATTTTTTGAACAAAAATAACAGGTATTTTTTGATTTTTATTTTTTCGATGAAAAATAAAAGTTATTCCTTAAAGAAATGTACGTGTTATTATTATTGAGTTGGCTTTAAATTTTTTTTTAAATGTGTGATCATCATTGGGATATCTTATGCGCATTAAAATAAAAATTTAAAGTGAACTCAATAATAATAACTCGTACATTTCTTTTATTGTTAAATTTGTTAAAAATTTGTGAAACTTGTAAAAGAATGAAAAAAAACCCTGAAGAAGGCACTCAACGAAGTGCCGAAATATTGGATATAAAAAACATTTAAAGTTTTTTATATAAAAAGACCTTAAGCTCGATAATTTAATTATACTACTTAATGAATAACTTTTATTTATGCTCGAAAAAATAAAAATCACAAAATAATTGTTATTTTTGTTCAAAAAATAAAAATCATAAAATAACTGTTATTTTTGATCGAAAAAAACCGTTATTTTTTGTTCAAAAAATAAAAATCAAAACATAACGGTTATTTTTGTTCAAAAAAATAAAAATCAAAAAATAACTGTTATCATCTGACTTTTATGAAAAAAGGAATAACTGTTACGATCCCTGTTTTTTCAGATGAATTTAGCATTCAAAATTTTTATTTAGCTGCAAAACTTTCTTTAGCATGGCGCCATTTTATTTAGGATTTTTATAAAAGGTTTTCAGCTTTTTTCAGCTTTATTTTATGTTTGGAGGAATAGTTTTTTTGCTTAACAGAACTTTTTTTTATAAGTTATTATGTATAAATTTTGACTATAAATACAAGTTGCACTCAAAAAGAAATGTCGTATGAAAATCGAAATATTTATTACTTATATTTCCATTTTTTTATTTTATTGAACTGTTAATGGTTTTTAATCCAAATTTCGATATTTTAATCAGGCTTAAGTTCATTGAATTTTATTTTCATTTAATTATTTTTATGAAGAAAGGAATTTTTCTACATGAAATGAATTAAAATTTATTGATAATTTTTCATGCTTGACTGAGCTGGGAATTGAACCCAGGTATTCACGGACAGGTTGCCCTGACTAGTTTCGATTGTAACCACACACTCAGAGGGGTTTGCGGTTCAACCGTTGACGACGGTTGACTTCAGTAGTCAAACATCAATCATTAAACCAAATGGAATTTTAGCCTGGTAGATCGAAATTTGCTTTGAATGAATCATTACCTATATTAATTGATTTACATGTTCTTCCTTAATTATGTTTTTCGTAATTTTTGTCAAGAATTCTTCTTGAAATCCAAAGTATATTTTTTTTGGTTTTTCATGTTTTTGTCTTACTATATAAATATATAACCTGTTTTGTAAAAATATTTTACATTTAGGAAATCTTAGAAATGCCATAATTATATTAATTAAAGAAAATATTTTCCATTTTTTTATTACGCATAAAAGTATAAGGTACGAGTAGTTTTACATTGTAATGTAAAAATGTTATTAAATGATCCAATGATAAAAAGTCTTTAGTGTAAATGTTTGAGCACTTCATGTTAATCCAACGAAATATCTGAAACAAATCTTTCCTGCTAACGCTTGTATTTTGCTTACATCAGATCAGGTCGCCTAAATTTGTTAAAATATTACAAATTGTTTAAATTTTGTTAAAAATGAGTTCCAAAATTTAATGTAGTTAATAATTAAATTTCATACTGTTAATTAATTGCAAGCAAAAGTTCTAAAAAAAGCATTACCCTTTTCTGGCCATGTCTAATGCAAGATTAAGGTGTAAACAATTCTTAGATCTGGTCACTCTGATAAGTATGCAAACAGTTCCTTGGAGTTTTCTTTCTCACAGTGTTGAATAATTGATATTATTTGTAGCCTTAATCTACATCAGTGAACACTTGGGCTGCACATTACACCCTTTGGGTCGCGGTGCTTATGGCTTTTACATAATAATAACAATGTTAGTATAAAATTGTTTAGAAGTGGCATTCAGGTGCAAACTTGATAATTTAAAATCTAGTAGCATGACTGTCATAATAATGTTAAGTAGTGTGCCAGTTTTTTTTCTAATTTATTGTTATGGACGTGAATGGGAGATTTATTCAATCAAATTTTAAATATTCGTACTCGTATTCGGCGTATATTGGCGCATATATTCATATTTGCATTGGTATCCGAGAATATTAGAAATTGATATTCGTAACATCACTAATATATATATATCTTAGTTGTTTTGGTATGAAATTGCCTCAATTTCCCGAAAGTAGTTGAAATTTAAACAATCTGTTCAGCAAGAAAAGAGTTATGGTCCCAAGTGTGGAAATCACAATGTCTGTAGAAAGCAACAACAAAATTATAAAATACGAGTATATTTGAATTACTTTTGCTTTCAATAAAATTTTTTGCGTTGCGTTTTACAGAATAAGGCCCTTAATTTTAAAATTTGTTTATTGAAATTTTATTATCTGACCGATAACTTAATATTTTCGTGCAAAACAAAATCCCATTTTATTTATTAGTTCAAAAACTTTGAAATGAATATGGATGGACTGAATTTGAAGTGTGGCTGTGCTAAGAAAACAAAATACAGTTTGATGTGTGGCCATGCCGCTTTAACCCTAGTGCTTATATCCAACTTTTACTACGAGAACGTATACCCAGGTACAGGTGTGGCCAGTATTAATTTTTTTCGTTTTTTTTTTGTTTTTTCGAAGAAAAAGGATTTTTTTAATGCAATTTTGTAGCTGAACATTTACGAAAATTTTTAGTGGCCCAAAGAATACTATGAGATCGGGATATGGTCAAAACCCTGTTTTGTCAATCAATTGTCGCTTGTGTGCGAAACTTGCAATAAAGAGGACAGAATTTAAATAAGTTAAGTTATAATAAATAGTTATTATAATATTAATGTTATTATTATTATAATATAAAAATACAAACATAAATTTACATTATCAACACAAAAACATTCTTTGATTATTTAGTCAATTCATAAATTTGCATTAAAATTGCACCAATACACCTGTAACTGGGTATACGTTCTTGGGGTATCGACTTTGGAGGCTCAGAGCTACACAATGCCTTGACCTAGGACAGTATTTGATGCATCAATCGTCGCACCTTCTTCCCAGATCCGAAGTTTTAGCAAATATCCTTATCCAACTAATGAGGTACATTGCTAGGAGATACATAATGGCCACACCTGTATCCGGGTATAGGGACTAGGGTTAATAGGAATGTATATCATTTTTCACAATAAAAGCTAAATATCGTCTTTTTAAAATTGATTGACATTTTAATGCCTGCCACAAATAAAATCTAATGCTTACCGGTTCGAAAACTGAAAATATGCATACCATTAAAATTGCCAGTGTCTGTATATTTTAGCATTTTTTATTCGACATTTATTTTTTTTAATATAAAAAAAACATTGTTTAAATAACTTGACAATGTCAACAAATTAGTTCCGCATCTATGTGAACGACAAAGTATCAATAAAGCAAAAAAAAAAAAAAAAAAAAATAAGGAAACATAAACACCTACAAACACACCCAACCATAAACAACTACTTCCTGCTGACATGGAGGTAATTTTAAAATCAAATCAAACGTGTCACATGCAAATCAAAACAAACCATAAACTCAATACATCTAAACACCCACACATATAAACACACGTAACAAAATACGCAATAACGGCAAAAGCACGATAGATTTTTTGTTTGGATGTGTTTGTATTTATACAGAACAACCCCTCAAAAATCAACGTAAATACAAGACAAACATCATCGAAGCATATCACTGTAACAAAATCCTTTCAATTGCAACAAATTTAAAGGATAAATCGGATAAAAATCAAATTTAAATGATAAACAAATTTTATTTAACAAATACTTCCTTTAACAGCTCAAAACGATGAAAAAAAAACTACACACATATCAAGGAAATAAAATAAAAATTTGTCAACGATAGAAGCGTTTGAGATGATGTTGACGCTGGTATATTGAAAAGAATTTTATTCTATTTTAGAATTTTATATTTAAAAGTGTTGACAAAACTTAACACTTTACAAGTTTCCAAATAGACATAGAATCGAATATAAGCAGTGGAAAGACATTAAAGCCAGCTAAGCAGTTTTTTTTTTGCAGCCGATATCAAGAATACATTAAAAACACATACACACTCTTCCACACTTTTGCACCAGGACATAAAAATCAGCTCCACTAAATACGCACATTTTAAAAAAGTAAACATCAAGGGTTGATGCCATGCAAACAAAAAGTGTTCGACTCAGTTTAAAAATTTCCAATAGTAATCGCAATTCGATTTCTTAACATAATCGAAATTTAAATTGTCATTTTTATGGTTCTAATATGAGATTTTATGGGAGTTAGAATTGAATATTGAAAGTGTTAAAACTCACACATGTATGTTGTAATAAAAAATTTGCATACACATGTGTTAGTATCTATGTAAAGGTTTATTTTCCATTTTATTCGTGGATATTCGTGGGTTTTGGTGGATTGTAGATACGGTGTGAAAATGCATAAAAATGTAAATTGTTTACTCTAATCCAATGGCAAAAAACTGTTTTTGTCCAATTCACATCCAATAAAAGACTAACAAAAGATTTTAATATGTTTAAAGAAAGGGTTCAAGACAAAATATAAACTCTAATACTTTTATCTTTAAAAACTAGGGAAAAGGTCTTTATTCAGAAATTGTAGTTTGTTGTTATATTAAATTGAAAATTATTGATTTGCCTTATTCAATTGACTAAATGCCTAAAAAGCAAATTTTTACGATTGGAAGCAGGTTCTGCTTGACCAAATTGATTTTCACCAAACGAAAGTGGAAAAAATTTAGTTAAATCCAACCAATAACTAGAAATGCTTTTTTTGACTTAATACCTTTTTGCCTTACGCCAAATATATATTTACGCATATCAGAAAAAGGCTATCAGCACAAAAAAATTTTTACGTACGATTTCAGAAAACACATCTGAAATATTGAAAGAAATACCCTGCGGGAAATTTGTGTTAATTGTTCTAGCAGACTGGTCCTGGGATTTGTGAAAATAGAACAAGCATCAAAAGAAAGAAGTCATGACCAGTGAAAGGAGAACCAATCCTCCTTCATAAGCCAAACTGGTTTATGAAGAACCAAAAGGTAGAAAAAGTAATGAATACAGTATTCACCGGTGGTGTAACACATTTTTGTGGGACTTTCCAAAAATTTGGTTCTTAAATTTAGTTCTAGGACTTGTTTTATTGAAAATAGTAACTAACACTAAACACGTTCATTGAGAATAGATGTGTGACTTGTCATATGGTGGCTGTTGGGCGTCACTTGACCCCCTCCAATGACAACCTCATGTAAAAGTGACAGGTCACATTCATATAAAGTGAACAGGTCCCTATCACCAAAGACCTATCACGGGACTACTTTGGTGTCAGTTCCCTTCCCTCTAGGGTAACGCATACAACTTTTAAAAATTTGCTTATACTTTTGTACTTATATTAAAAAACATCACTGATGTTTTTAATACCAACCATTGCGATCTTACCGCACCATGTTGTAAACCACAAGTGGACACAATGCGGTTATAAACGCCCTTGTGTATATGCACCAGCACGCAAGCGAAAATATAAGAATTGACTGTGTAGATAACTCAAGAATACACGCGACCTGGGTTGTTGCTGACCACTTAAGCCACAGAAGTCAATATAACTAAAGGGATATTATCTGAACTACTTTAGGTTGCGGGTAAAATGTCACCCCTAACTTGACATTTTTATGAATTTTCTCTCAACAGTCTGGCTTGGTGGTGAATCCTAAATGGCGTTCACCAACAACCAGTTAAGTGGGGTACTGGTTACACCCTAAGAGATAGTGATGATATAAATATCAATAGGCTTTTACCCTGGCCTGTGGAGTCGGAGTTGAAGAGTCGGTGTACCGGAGTCGAAATACCCACAAAAACTCGCGACTATGACTCCGACTTCGACTCAAAGATTTTTCGGCATAACAAATTTAAGAAAATTTTTTACATTTTCCGAAATAAAAATTCTTTGAAATTGGCGATGCCATATTTCAAATATCGATTTGAAATTTTTATAGAATGTTAACAGTATGTATTGTTGACCTTTTTTGTTGTTGTAGTTTATATTCGGTTTGGCCTGAGGTCATTTATTAAAAAATTAAAAAACAATTTTTATTTTAATTTTTAATATATTAGCTTTGGATAAGCTTATAGTGCACAGTGACAACAAGAATTTTTTAATTTGTTTTTTATTTAAATAAATCCGTTTAAGATGAGCAACGGAGTTGCTTCGAAATATTGGGTATAAAACTAAAAATATTAAAAATTAAAATCAAAATTATTTTTATAGAAAAATGTTCTTTCTATATTTAACCATTTAAGAGGTACTGCATTAAAAAAAATAGCTTAAAGTCAAATAAGGACCAGTCCTATCATTTAGCATCAATGTAAGAGCAGGAGTTGGAGTCGAAGTCGGGGTCAGAGTTATAGTCGGACTCAGACTTAAAAAATTCCAGCGTTCGGAGTCGAACAATTGAACAAATTAACAATTAAAACGTATGTACCAAATTATATCGAACTGCCTTCAACATCGCGCCCTGTACTTTGCGCACAAGGTTACATAGACAGACCAGCAGCCAGCCGGAGGGAAACCGTTATATCGACTCAGAAAGTGATTTTGAGTCGATCGGTATACTAAAACGTAGTTGAAGAACCAATATTTTTAGTGTTACACACATAAGCAAAAACTCATAATACCCTCTCCACTGTTATGGTGTGGGTATAAAAATAAAATTCACAAATATCTTTAAATTCCTTTTATTGAAGATCAAATAAATTTAATTTTAGTTCATGTTTTAAGGCTAAGAAGTCCCAAAACAGGAAACCTCACACATGTTTAATGCCTTCGAGAATGCGAATTAAATCGATTTTATATTAAATTTAAATTTTTTTCGAGTTCTGTATATCCAAACATGTATGTATAACAAATGTGACGTTGAAAGCCAAAATATACCAAATTTTTTAACATTTTCGACTCAATTTTTTCACACATTCAGACTCAACTGGTAAATTGCTTTTACGATAGTTTAAAATACACAAGGGATTTGTAAAACACGTATATCGTTGAAAAACAACTATTGTTTCCAATCAATTTGGAGTCAATATGGTCGCCATAAAATAAGTCCCCAAAACATAAATGAAATAAGTATCCAAAATATATTCAGAAAGCAACAGCAACACGCTTTTTGGGGACTTATTTCTTTTGTACTTTTTTCATTTTGGTATTGGGGGCTCATTTCATAAGAAAATATTCCCAAAAGTCTGCAATTAAGTAAATCCAATCCAAAAAAAATTTGGGAATTATTTCATTATCCAATTTATACAAAAATTATAAACAATGCAAATTATATCCTGTTATATTTACCATTCCTAAAAACGGGACAGTATCAAAATCTCTAACGTCAGAATCCCGAAATGTTATTTTTATTTTTAAGTCCCGAATAGCCGGCCTTCGGACCGGCGTAAGAACAAGTGCAATTTTTATTCCCATGAAATTTTTATTCCTTTATCGTGAAACTCCCGTGAACAATGTTTCGCGCTATCAGTTCTCAGCGAATGTAAAAAGAAGAAATATTAAAAAACAATAAAAAAATTTTTTATATTCAAAAATATACACGTGTATTTTAAAGAAAAAAAAAAACAAAATAAAATATATTGAATTGGAGTGATAGTTTGATTGCAACATTAGCTTATTACGCATTTATGTAGTAAAAAAATTTCTAAAATTCTGCCACCACGTCTTTGAAAAGCTTCATAATTGACCTGTTTTTTGCATTTTGTTGACAATATACATATAAGTTTGTGCCTCTTTTAACGGAAATTGACCTTAAAATTAATTTTGTAGACTTCAATATTCGAACTATGAGAAGAATTTCTTACATAAATGTTTTGTTCTTCAGCAAAAATTAAGTGAGAATTCAACGGGAAAAGTGAACAAATTACGAGGGAAAAAATTGTTAACGATAAGGGGAATTTTTTCCCGCGAACATTTTTTTCACGTTATTATTCTCCTATTAATTAATTTTTTTCATGAGAGTTTTTCATGATTGCAAATACGTGAAAAGGGAACAAATTACGATGGAAAAATTATTCACGATAGGGGTATATTCTTCCTTTATTTGGCCTTGTGCCCGACAGAAAGCCGGCTACGCAGAGAAGCTTTAGTTAACGAAGCCGGTATTAGTTAAACTATAGAGAAGAAAACCACTGCGCCCGGCAAAAAGCCAACTATGCTATCTATTGCTCGATTTTTAATACCAGAGGGCTAATTCTGGCGGTCGTGATCGAATACTTTTTCAAGTCGAAAGCAATTTTATTTTTTATTCTTTCAGTCGATACTAACGAATCGAAATTTTTCTTCCAGTGTTTTAAAGCATTTATTTAAGCATTTACAACACCGAAAAAATAATTTCTTATTATAAATTTTAATAAATTTGCTTTTGAATCGAATGTACAATTAGATGTTTTATATTGAGGTGTTTTATTTTAGAAATTGGGGTTAAATATCATATGAAATAAGTTTCTAAAAATTGGGATATTATTTCATACTGTTTTCGGGGCCTGGATTTGTGGGGACTTATTTCAAGGAGCCTTCAATATGTGATCCCCTGAAGTTTATACGTTTTTTTTTTTGAAGCTTAAAATTATTCATTATATTTATTTACATAACATGCCTTGTAAAGCTCTTGTAAAATTTTCATAATTTTATTTTGATTCAATCGTTTATTTTTACCGTTTATTATTTTTTTATTTATTTTTCTTGCCACAAAAAAGGAGATTATACGGAAATTATATTTTCAATTTCATTTATTTAAATTTTACGTAACCACACAAGCACGTAGAAAACTTAGTTTATCCTTTTTTTATATTACAATTTCTTTTTCTTTATGTGGCAAATGTAAAGTTTTGCATTTTATAAGATAAATTTGCAAAATTTTACATATTCAACCAGAAATGATATTTAGAGATAGAAGAGCAAAAAAAAACTATATGAATTAGAAAATTCATATGATTAAAAAAGTTTAAGTTTCTTAAACTAAGGAACAGTGGGCAATTTGCTTATTAATAACAAATAAATGTATTCTCATAAAAGTTTGTGACAAGAGTTTCGAAACAACTTTTCAAATACTCAAATCCAACGCTGTACAAATTGTGACTGCAAAGCATGCGTTTGCGCATCAAGCACTGCATGCTTTCATAACTTACTTCTGTTACTACTCTTCATACGCGGCATTACTAAAAGTAAACATATATTTGGTTGTGTTAAAATCAGCTGATTTTTTGAAAGCTGCTTGTGACGCTTACGCATTATAAGTGTCAAGTCATCATACGCTTTTGTGCATGAAACTTGCTACGAATAACTATACATATTTCACGTTTTCGACAGCTGCCTAATATGCGAAAAGGCGTTTAACCTCCAGCTTAATGTTGGTAATAAAGAATTGTTCAGAAAATGTTTCTCTCAAAAAAGGAAATTCTTTTATAATTATTAGACATTATTCATGTCGTTTATGTTTTTTAAAAATGTGATACAATAAAGTTTCCCAGTAAAAAAAAAATTTGTGTTTTTTGAACCACTTAAGAAAAAAAGCGCATAATCGAGCGCTTTAATACGAGAGCTCTTATACAGCAGTTAATGATAACGAATAAAATATACAAAAACAGCTGCTATTTAAGCAAAGAAGAAAGCGAAAAAAAAATAAAAATATATTATGGTTAGCAAAAATTATTAAAAAAAGGCATTTAAACCAGTAAAAGCAAAACATTAATAAATATGTTAATAAAGTAAGTTTATTTGCATGTTTTATTGTGCTAAAAGAAGCGCTTATTGTCAGCAGAAAATAGTCCTCCAAACCGGGAACACCCCATACAAAAATCAGGCATCGTATCAGCAGCTTTGAAGCGATTTAAGGTATGCATTCATACATAAAACCTGCTCCTTTTGGAGCACATTTTTTACCAGGTTGTTATCTCAAAAAAAACAACAAAGACATTCTAAGTGTTCAATATTGAAAATGTTGTTTTAATGAAAAAGCGACTAGGGATCTACTAAAGGGTGGTCCAACCATAATGCACGCTGTTAATTGTCAGTCACACCTTAACGTCAAGTTTTTTGCCCAAGTTAATTTGAAATTTCTTTGTTTAATTGATTGACAAATTCAATTGTGGAGAGGGTCACAATTAAGCCACGCGTTAAGATTATTGAAGCCTTTTACGAAAATTGGCATTGAAATCACAATGCATTTCGTGCACTTCGTGATTTTTGTGGTCAGCATAATCGGCCAACTGTTTCCACAACCGGGAGAATAATGCGTAAATTTCAGCAAACCGGGTCTGTAGGAAATGTGAATACATCTGTGCATGCTCGCCCAGTACGTTCTTCGAAAAGATTGCTGTTGTTTGCGATAGAGCCGTACTTCTTCAAAAATGAGGTCGGCCAAGTAGTTAGTGTGAATGGTGTTCGCTATAGCGAGATGATAACGGACTACTTGTAGCAAAAAATTACGGATTCTGCCACACAGTCAAAGAAGCAATGGCTCTTTTGCGCGAGAAAGTCAATGGCCGTGTTATTTCATATCGTGGCTATGTTAATTAACCGCCACGATCATGCGATTTGACACTGTTGGACTTCTTTCTTTTGGGATGTTTAAAAGAAAAAGGGTACGTCAATAAGCCAAGATCAATTCAAGAGCTAAAGGATGGGATAATTCTACATAATTACGACATTGAGCCTCAATTATGTCTCAAAGTCATTGAAAATATTTACCATCGGATAGAGGTTTGCCACCAAAGCCGTGGCAAGCAGTCTCTGGAAACTTTTTGTTTTCTTTACAATTAACATGGGTGCATGCGTTTTGGTTGGACCACTTGTTACTACAAGCCATACACGAAATTGGATCGTTTTAATATCGACAATAAAAACTTTTCTAAGGTAGAGATTAACATTAAGACTGTGTTTTTGAGATCTCAGTTAAACTAGGTTTAGTTAATCTGAATAGAGATTTGTGCCGCCATTAGCAAGTTTGTATACAAAATTTTGATGGAACATCTTAGTTTTGCTTATAATTTTGGTTTTTAATGAAATAATAAAAAACCAAGTTTAAACTTAATTCACATCTTAAAAATTCGGTCTAAGTGTCGATTTGCTCATTGCATTATTTTCTTAAATTTGTATATTTTTATATTCCCTTTCCCACTGTAATTTCCTCTTATATTCAAGCAAAACTAAAACCTTTTACATATGAATAACCATTCATATATTCAATTTAGAAAAACAAACCTTTTTTATTTCTCTTTTTTTTTGTGTTGCTGGAAAACCTATGAACTATACAAGCGTAAATTGTAACTACTCTAAAATTATGTTTAACTAAGAAAATTGTAAGTAAATTCAAATCACAATATATACGAATGAGTAACTTGCTTCTCATTCTTCAGGCGCAAATAGAAATATAGACACAGACACACAACCAAAAACATGATGATAAAAAACGACTTGAAATTTTCAAAATCATGAATATTCAGAGTTATAGAAAACCATTAGTATCAGGGAAGGTATTCCAAGAAGCAGATGAAAAAATGTGAGATTTGGAGAATCACTGAAGAAGTTCCTACTTCCTGAGATATAGTAGCACTCTCGGGAGATATAGTAGCAACAAATAACCCAACTTTCTCTGCGACTTAATATTTACAGACCTCCAATTAATATCGGCAGAGAAGATTCCAATCTGGTACTATGAAATCTGGTAGACCCGGGCAACAAGTAGTTGCTGTGGTTAATATAAAATCTCAAAAATTGGATTTTTAAGGCCAGAAACGATGCGGTTAAAGTTTTTTAGTCTTTAACTCAAGTGTAATTGCATTCCAGATTACAATTCAGCGTCTACGCTATTGTCTGTACAGCCCTTATGTGCTAATATCACAAATTCATAGCCGCTTATAACATGAAATCGCAATAATATGGCAAAATATCCAGTTCATATGAGCCAAAATTTTCCTTATTATTTTTATATATGTATCGGGTGTATTTTTTTAGTTGCATGAGAACTTTTGAAATCGATTACTATAGTTTGACAGCGGAGAATGTCAAACTGAGTTAACACTTCTGTTCAGAAAGGTTTGGAAAGTCATCATGAATCCATGTACGCTAGGGTGGCCCAAAATTTTCAAACTCACTTGATACCCCCGGGCACCCACTGGTTTTTTTACTGTAGTTAATAGTAGTATTGTGTAAAAATTTCAATGCTCAACGCTTATATTGTTTAGTCTCCCTCACACTGTCAGATATATGTATATGAGTGCTGCGTTTTGTGTATACGCTGAGCAGCTATTTTAAAATTTAGTTTTTTGTTTTGGGGTATTCCCCGAAATATTGCTGTGTGTGATTTTATATGAAAACTAACTTTAAAAAAGTTTGTGTTAGTTCATTCGTTTAAGAAAGTTTATAAAGAAAGGTTCTAGTTTGAAAGTGTAAATACTTTGTTCAGAAATTGTTTTTATCAAGAAAATAAAAAACACCCGAATAAAAATTGCAAATATGCCTTTGTCATCAAGTTCAACTCGTCAAGCAGACACAATATTTTTGATTGGCGTAAAAGATTTAGAGCCAATATCCAGGTGTAATCAACTACCAACTCTAAGACAAGTTCTTCTTAGATTTCACTTCTTCCTAGAAGAAAAAAATTCAGTTCGAAATGCAAGTCACAGTACTGTAGAGGAATTAATTTTAGTGTGGCAAAAATCCACTATTCCGATTAGACTTACGAAGCATTGTATTGATAAGCTCGAGAAACACCATTCTGAATGGCTTCTCTTAAAGAAAAATAAAGGCAGAACATCTGATACCCAAAAGAGTCGTAATTTAAAATTTCAAGATCAGTTGGATATACTTTTTAACATTGCTCATAATGATGCACTTACTATGTGCAAAGTAGGCGAAGACAGAGAGTTTTTAATAGACCAGAGGACGGATTTAATAATAATGTTGATACACTAACAAATATAAAACCTGCAATCGTTGCCTCAACGGCAAAACCAATTTTAATAAGTGATGAAACTATTAACCCCAAATCGGCCATAATAGAAAAATCAGTATCACCTTCTGTGTCTAATAATACGGTTAATTTGAATACAATAAAAAATATTAAACCTGCAAGCGATGCCTCAGCGGCAAAAACAATTTTAATAAGTGATAAAAATATTAATCCCAAATCGGCCATAATAGAAAACTCAGTATCACCTTCTGTCTCTAATAAAGCGGTTGATTTTAATACAATAAAAAATATAAAGCCTGCAAGCGGTGCCTCAGTGGCAGAAACCACTTTAACAAGTGATGAAAATATTACCCCCAAATCAGGCATGTTGGAAAACTCAGTATCACAGGTAAAAAGTAGTCAAAAGCCTCAAGTACAAGTTGGAATGGATAGGTACATAACAGTGCTAAAACGGGGTCGCAGCCCAACCTCTTCTGCAGTTTCTTCGGTCCCAAAAGTTTTAAAAGAGGGTACATCGGATAGAATAAGTTCTCAAAATCGGTTTGCAATTTTGGAAGAGGAATCCTCGGAAGCACAAAGCGTTACCAAATCTTCTAAGCCACCCCCGATATATCTTAGAGAGCAGAACTCAAGTGATTTAATAAAGAAATTGATCTCGGTAATAGGTGAAAATTCTTTTTATGTAGCTGCAATAAAACGTGGTAGTATAAATGAAACGAAAATACAAGTTAATCTTGAAGATGATTTTCGTAAAGTAATAACTAAATTAGAAGCGCTAAAAAAAAACTTTTATACATACCAACTGAAGAGCAGTAAAGGTCTACAGGTAGTGATAAAGGGCATTGATTCATGCGTAGACCCAGGTGAGATAAAAACGTTTTTAGAAGAGAAGGGCTTTAAAATAAAAAACGTAATAAATATTAAAAATAGAGAAAAAAATCCCCAGCCACTATTTCGAGTGGAGTTAGAACCCGGCGACGTTAAGCTTAAAAAAAACGAAACTCATCCCATTTACAATTTGAAATATATCCTGTATAGGAAAATAACGATAGAGGAGCCGCACAAAAGGAACGGTCCCGTGCAATGTTTAAACTGCCAAGAATTTGGTCACACTAAGGCATACTGCCCTGTTTGCGTTGTATGTGGATAATTGCATGGTACAGCTCTCTGCGATAAGTCTAAAAATGACCCTAATGTAAAAAAATGCAGCAACTGTGGTGGTAATCACACTGCCAACTATAGAGGATGCCCTGTATACTCTATCGTAAAGCGCTCGGTTGGACCGAAACCTAATCCCCCTCAAATTCAGGTAACACATCAAGTTAACACTAATGACATTCAGGTACCGCAGCCTAGTAATAACAGAACATCCTACGCTAACGTCCTAAAATCAAACCATATGCCAATGCAAGGTGTTTTGCCAAATAATGATGAGACTCCAGTTTCTAATTTAAGTCGTCTAGAAAAGACCATGGAAACACTAGTGCAAACAGTAACTAACTTTACGAACACAATGGGTAATATGATGCAGGAAATGTTAAGAATGCAATCGATGTTATTGCAAGCTGTACTTAACAAGCCATGAACTGTTTAAAAATTTGTTTTTGGAACGCAAACGGCATTCGCCAACATAAAAATGAACTAGAATACTTTCTTAAAAGTAAACAAATTGATGTAATGATGGTTTCTGAAACTCATTTGACCTCAAGAAATACGTTTAAAATTAATGGTTATATATTATATGATACCAAGGACCCTCGAGATAGAGCTTGTGGAGGTTCTGCTATTTTGATAAAAGCCCGAATCAAACACTACTTAATGTGTGATCATCGTGAAGATTATCTGCAAGCAACGAACATTTGTGTTGAAGAGTTAAATCGAAACTTAGTACTTTCATCTTTATACTCTCCACCTAGATTTTCAATATCAGAAAGCCAATATTATAAATATTTTAAATCATTAGGACCCTGTTTCCTAGCCGCTGGCGATTACCACGCTAAACATACCTTCTGGGGGTCACGGCTCATTACACCAAAGGGTCGTGTTTTGTATAATACAATGTCTAAAATGGATTTAAATGTGGTCGCGAGTGGACAACCAACTTATTGGCCTACTGATCAGCAAAAAAAGAATTGTATCTCCGTCTGGTTACATAGTGACGTCAGCCACACAAATAAATTGGTTAAAATATAAAAAATATCTCAGTACCCACTGCACTGAAAATATTCCGCTTAGAACACCGGAGAATGTGAATCTTTCTATTGTAAATTTTGACAATTATCTCAAACTAGCTGTTCAACATTCTAGCATAGCCCGCAAAAATATCAAAAATAGTAAAATATATTCTACTGATGTCGAGCGTCTCTTGACTGAAAAAAGGAGAATTCGAAGAGAGTGGCAATTGCACAGATCCCCTCAACTTAAAAATTTACTAAAAGAATGCACAAAAAGGCTAAGAAACTTACTGCAGTCTCAAAAAACGGCTTCTCTGGAAAAATATCTTAAGGAACTTGATGCAACTACTCAATCTGATTACTCATTATGGCGTGCAGCTAGAAATCTTAAAAGACCAGTTATCACTAAACCGCCATTAAGAAACTTAAATGGAAGTTGGGCACGAAATGACATAGAAAAAGGAAATATTTTTGTTAATCATTTAAAAACCGTATTTACCCCTCATACATCTTTCGATACTGCGGTCGAGTTACCACCTGTTGTTGTTAGATCAGCTGTTCCACTAAGATTTGTAGTAAGAGAAATCGAGAAGGCTATTCATGATTTAAACCCCAAGAAAGCCCCTGGTTTTGATAAGATCAGTAACAAAATGCTTTTGGAGCTACCCAGCATAGCAAAGAAAATTATTCTTCTAATTTTTAATGCTATTTTACGCCTTGAATACTACCCACAAGAGTGGAAAGTATCCTTAGTTACCATGATACCTAAACCAGGAAAGGATCACACAAAAGTTGAGTCATACAGGCCTATTAGCTTATTATCTAATATTTCAAAGCTATTTGAGAAACTACTAGTGTCAAAATTAACGCCGATTTTAAATGAAAACAGACGTATTCCCAATCATCAATTCGGTTTTAGAAGAAAACACAGCACAATTGAACAAACTCATCGAATAGTAAATTTCATAAGAAAAGCCTTTGAAGAAAAAAAATATTGCTCAGCACTCTTCATCGATGTGTCTCAAGCTTTTGATAAAGTCTGGCATGAAGGTTTAATACTGAAATTGCAGCAAAACTTACCAGCAAACATACACAAGCTGTTAGAAAGCTACTTAGTCGGTCGTCAATTTATTATTAAAGAAGACGAATTTTTAAGTTCTCCACAACCAATTAACGCTGGAGTCCCACAAGGCAGCATCCTGGGCCCTCTATTATACTTAATTTATACTTCGGACTAGCCAACTAACAGCTGCACCCATACCTCAACATTCGCGGACGACACAGCTTTTCTAAGCGTACACGCAAACTGTCAAGAAGCATTTCGTTACCTACAGGATCATATATTTGAACTAGAAATGTGGTTAAAAAAATGGAGGATAACGATCAATGAGCAAAAATTCGCACATATAACATTCACATTGCGTCGGGAAACATGCCTCCCTATTGAAATAAATAATCAAATAATACCCCAACACTCGCATGTAAAATACCTCGGTATACATCTAGATCGGCGTTTAACGTGGAAATGGCATATAGAAGCTAAATTAACTCAAATGAAACTAAAAGCAATCCAAATTAATTGGCTTATTGGAAGAAATTCTGTTCTTAGTCTCGATTGCAAACTTCTACTCTACAACTCTATCTTAAAGCCAATTTGGTGCTACGGTATTCAGTTATGGGGCACTGCCTCGGCTTCTAACATCGAAAAAATACAAAGGCGCCAAAACAAACTTCTTCGAATAATCACAGCCGCCCCCTGGTACGTCAAGAACTCAAATATCCACAAGGATCTCAATGTGCCATTGGTAAAAACTATGATAACGAAATATGCAGTAAAATATTTAAAAAGGCTGGAACTGCACCCAAACCCATTAGCTCGAAATATTTTAAATTATGGCGGCCACACTCGCTTAAGAAGAAGAGACACTGCAGCACTCACCCAATCAGATGAGCGATAAACACCTTCATATGTGAACAGAAACCGTGATGACTAAATCTTTTTTGTCTAGCACTGGCAGGACATAAAGTAAATATTAGGATAAGATTTGATTAATTATTGTTAGTTCATATTTAATATATATGAAGATTCAATAAACAAATACTATTGAAAAAAAAAAAAAAAAAAAAAAAAAAAGAGGACGGAACGTAAAATGATTATTTCATTAGCAGACAAAAAATACAACAAAAAGCAAGAAAGAATTTTTCAAAGAAGGCAAAAAGAACAAGAGCGACTTAAAAAAGGGAATAAGCTACACTCCGCTTCCATAACATCTCCAGATATGACTTATTCAAGTTTAGATACCGAGGATGAATCTCCAGAGTACTCTGATTCTGCTGAAATTAAATCAAACGAGCTATTTAAGCCGTCAAGCTCAACAGGGTCTTCTTTTCCCACTAAAAGAAGAGTTCAAACAGACCAGCAAACTGAAACAACTACAAAGAAATTATTATTCTCTAAACACGTTAATAGTGCATTAGATCGCAATAAGATTTCTGATAGGCAAGCCCTAAGACTAATGGTCCCTATTGCGGCAGCATTGGGACATGAACCAAATTCGTTGCCATTGTCACGAAGTACCACTCAACGCAAAAGAAAAGAAGGAAGAAAATGTGTGTTTGCAGAAATAAAGCAGTCTGTTTCTTTTGATGATCCAATAATTGTTCATTGGGACGGAAAAATTCTACATGATATTTTGGGAACTGAAAAAATAGATCGATTGCCAATTCTTGTATCAGCAAATGGTAAGGAAAAATTACTTAGAGTGCCAAAACTTGTAAGTGGTACCGGCGCAAATACTTCTACGGCAGTTTATAATGCACTTACTGAATGGGGTTTAGAGAAGAAAATAGTTGGAATGTGTTTTGATACTACACCCGTTAATACTGGATTTAAAAATGGAGCTTGTGTAATGCTGGAACAAAAAGCTGGAAAAGAATTTTTATGGCTAGCATGTAGGCACCACATTTTAGAAATTGTTTTGAGTAAAGTTTTTGTTCTTTGCTTCGGACCATCCAGTTCTCCTGATATTTCCTTATTCAAAAGATTCAAAGCATCATGGGCATCTATACGAAGAGAAAACTATAAACCATTAGAAGAAGCTGCAGACAGAGAAATTTTAAAACTTGCTGCAATAAAAGTTTTACTAATTGCCTTAGAGAGCAAAAAGCAGCCCAGAGACGATTACATGGAGCTTATAGAACTGTCATTACTTACCTTGGGTCATACTCAAGACAAAATTCATTGGAGAGCTCCAGGTGCGGTACATTACGCTCGTTGGATGGCGAAGCTGATATATGCCATAAAAATTTACTTATTTCGTGAAGAAAGCGGTTTCAAAACTACTCTTAAAGAAAAATCTCAGCTAGAACGCTTTGTGAACTTTTGAGTCCTTGTGTACGTTAAATATTGGTTTGAAGCTCCTATGGCTACAAATGCAGCTTGGTCAGACCTATCTCTTTGGAAAGATATGACAAATTATGAAGGAATTGATAGTCAAGTTAGTGAAGTGGTCAAAAATACAATAAAGTCTCATATGTGGTACCTCTCGGATGAACTAGTTGCACTAAGTTTATTCTCTGAGAAAATATCAAATGAGGAAAAGGAGGAAATTGTCAAAAAGATTAAGTGTAAGCCCTCTGGACGGAAAATAAGAGGAGATTCGTTACTTTTAACTGACCAAGCCGTTTTATCTGACTTTGTAAATATAAGATCATTGCAGTTGTTTGACAAATTATTAATAAATTCAGATTTTTTGAAAATTAACCCAAATGAATGGCACAATAATGAACATTACATTAATGGCACAATAATCGCAAAAAACTTGAAAGTTGTTAATGATGTAGCTGAACGTGGTGTCAAACTCTTTGAAGAGTTCAATAAGCTTCTGACAAACGACGAAGAAGAGAAACAGTTGATTTTGCAAGTGGTTGAAGCAAACAGAAAGTGTATTCCAACCAAAACGACAAAACAAGCCGTAATTGAGAGTTTGAAGCCGTCATCTTCGAAAAACTAAACCTGTATTTTTATACGTAACTTACCTCTTTTTAAAAGTTTTTTTTATATTATTAATCCATTTTTTACTGAAAAATAAATTATTTTTCTACTATTCAGTTAATTGTACCTTATTTAAAATAACAAAAATTTTAATTTGTTATTAATATTTCATTGGTTTGAGCACTGTCTTTCAGTTGGAATTTTATCTTAAAACTTTGCATACATACTAATTTTATTGCTAGTAAAAAAATTAGGGGGTGCCCAGATGTCCAAAGTAATTTTGAAATTTGTTCTTGAAAATATGGGCCATCCTAATGTACGCTTGTTCTGGCTTCCAAATTGTTAAAATTTACATTTTAAAAATAAATTGGCGTAGGCAGTCCTCAAGTTGTTAAAGAATTACCATTACATCCATAAAAATTGACTGTTTGGTGCAGTTTACACGCTCTTTAGAAATCAGGAGCTGCCGTTACGGTTAATTGGGGGCGCTATCGAGCCATGCTGACTCAATTTTTGTTTCCAAAATTTAATCAGCCTACCATCAACGACATTTGGTTCAATCAACAAGGCGCAAGTTGTCATACAGAGTGCTTAACAATCGATTTATTGCAAAATCAATTTGGCGACTTTATTTTTAGAAGTGGTCCTGTTTACTGGCGCCCTTGTTCGTGCGATTTAACGACTCTGAATACCTTTTAATTGGGCTATGTTAAGTCATTAGTTTATGCCGACAAACCAGCAATGGAAGCCAATAATCAAGCCACTATTGACGTCATACGGTCAGATTTATTACAAAAATTTTTCAAAAATTGGACTAATCAAATAAACTATGTAACTTGTTGCCGCTAAGGACATATGCCGGAAATCACATTAAAAAAATAAATGCCTTGAAATTATCTACCAGATTCTAATAAAAAAAAATGTATTAAAAGAATATTTTTATTCAAGAAGGGATTCACAAGAGAGAGGAAAGAGAGCAGTAAAGAAGAAAATAATTGAAAGATAAGTTTTAGATAGTTAGTAGTTACAACATAGGACAAAACTCCCCCTACAGTCCCCTCATCAGAAACAACCGTCCCTGAAAAGCCCCAGTACATCGACTGGATAACATCCAGCAATACATCCCAAATCATCGTTAAATCTATCTCCTAGCCATCTCTGTCTCAGGCATGCATTATAGGAAAGTGGCAAAGTACCTGCTCAAACGTCTCTATCTCCACAGCATCCTCGCATAATCTGCAGAAGTTTGGTATGACGTTGGCCCATTTGCTCGTGAAAGCCCTAACATATCAATGACCTATCAATAATCCTTTAAGGGTCCTGAGACTACTCCTATCCAATCCTATTAGAACATTGGTTGCCCTGCGTTCAATTCGGGCTATAATGCTCTAGACACCCTGCAATACATTATATCCTTCCAGGACAGGTTAATGCTATCACGGAATCTTTACCGTATCACCTAATAGTAGTGACATAAAGGCGGTTTTACCCCCGTCCCTTACCCTAGATTCGAACCCCTTCTCGCGAGTTCGCCCGCCACCTCATTATCATCCATCTTGCAGTTTCCTGGTATCCAACACAGCCTAATTGTGAATACCTACATGAGCCAACTCAGAGCATTATTACACCATGCGACCAGGCACGATCGCGCTGTATAGGATCTCAATGGCCGGTGAGAGCCATTACACGGAATACTATACCTGAGTTTCAGTGACTTCCTCAGGTGCATCGGCGTTAGCATGCCATTCAGGTTACTCATTACTGAACGCCTTCTAACATTGCCTGTATTCAAGCGGTTGCTTGAAATATAAACATTACCAGGAAACACTTGGTTAGTCATGAGATACTTGGGAATTTCAAACAGAAGAATCGATTCTTGCAACCCCCAAGTGGACAGCAGACAGAGAGCTTTGAGCCTCTGTGAAAATCCCCGTTCACCGATTTACGTCATGGGCCGCAATTTTAATGTTCTAATTGGTACTTAGGATTTTTGCAAAAGAAATATTCTTAATTTATTGTTCATACAGCATTTCGACCTTCTCCGCTTCTTTCCTGACACTAAATTTTTTGATTTGCTCCCAAGGAAAGGGAAAGAGTAAAAGTTTTTCCTTTAGTTAAAAATGGATCTTCTTCGAAACAAGTATCTAATACGAAATGCCTAACTATAATATAGATGAGTTAGCTTAAGCAACTGTCAAAGATAAACGAAAATACATTAAAAAAACAAAAACAAAATGAAAAAACATCTGATTCCGTACGGAACGTGCGATCAGTTTCGCACTTTGCTTAAACAAATAAGAGTTTCATAAAACTTTTAGATTCCTTAAGTTCAATATGATTTGACACATATGATTTTTGCTTTAGGCAGCTTATGCATAGTATAGTTGGGCCTCATATCTCCTCATAACAGAAGGTTCTTTGACATCAACATCAAAATTATGATCTTTGAAGTAAATTCTAAAATTTTTTAGTAAAGCCAAATTCGAGCAAATCCCCTTTCTAGGTTCAAAATTGACGTATGATAATAACTGAAGTCCCCTTTTTCCTTTCTCGAAAATCAGTTTTTCTAAATGTTCACTTTTAAATTCACAAAGGCAGAACACTTGGACTTTAAAAAAAAAACTAAAGCTATCTAATCTCCGCAACTGAAATTGTGCAGCTTCTAACGATTTTCAACAGCGCCTAGGAAGTTCCAACTACATGCCAAACTTCCCCACAATGGGTAGAAAATCAACTAATAGATCACTGAAGTTCTAGTGGCTACTGCTTACCTTGGGGTATACGAAACATTTAAAGGATATTTAAATTTTGCTATAATCGAAGGGAGCCAATACCTGGGATTCGGCAAAAATCCAAAATTGCCAGAAACTGACAAGCTCTTCAAGGTTTCTTGCCATCGCGGTTAGCCAGAGTTCCAGAAGACCCCGCTGGGGTCCCGGTGGCATTGCACCGGACTAACTTCGATAAGTGCTTTCGGTCTTTCAGCGAGATTATCCTTGCTGAAGTTTCGGCTGTCTGCTGACAGGATACGTTCGGACATCACGTGGTGGTTGTGGTTTACTACCCAAAGTCGCGGGAATGGGGTTCCTGAAAGTCCCACTAAGCGGTTGATTTTTCTCTACTTGTCGGAAAGTTCGGCCTGAGCAATGCTCTTTCCTAGGCGCTGTTGCTACAGAGGCTGCTGGCATTTTTCCGAAAGAAGCGGATCTTAGATAGCTCGACCTCCAAGATAAGGGGCGATTATATAATATTGCCGGATTATGTATTAAAATTGCTAAATATTTTTGACGGTGCCTCTCACACTCGGGAGCAGTTGGTAAGTACATTGCTTGTCACCAATGTGGTTGAGATCTACCATGAGATAAGACCATATGACAGGTGCTCATGTTAATCTATTCCACAACTGCTTGCCGTGGTGCCTGATAACGATTTCAGAAAGTGATATCTGCCAATTAGAACTCAGATGTGTCCAGGTATTGGCTGTACATTTTTCCCACGAGTATGTAGAGCCGAGAAGGGAAATATACCCAACTTTTAGCGCGAAAACGCCAGGGGATTTGTGAACATATTGTAGGAGGAATCTGTCTACGCTTATAGTTCATGTTATTTGAAAGCCCAATTTAAATATAACGAAAAAAATGTTTTGATCGAAATTGTATGAAAATGCTAACGGAATTGGATGCATAAGTAAAAGAAGAGACATGTAGATCAAATAATTAAAAATGCTTATTCCACCATAAATTAGAGTTTGTAATGGCGGAGATTAAAACAAAAATTATTCTGACTTTCTTAGGCTTCCTTCCCCAGTATGCAAAGTAAATTTATATAAATCGGCAAAAAACAAAATTACGTGTAAATTCAAATATTTTATAAATTGTATGTTTTTCTTTGAGACAACGGAAGATGGTTAGATGAGTAACAAAAATAAAATTTTCAAAAACTTTTAACTAAGTATTCACACAGAAAACACATGCACTTTTACATACAGGGAAACACCCAAGTATTTTAGTTTTATACAAGAAAAACAATATTAATTTCATCATCATAGATAAATATACACTCAAGTTTAATTTTCAAAAACTTAAAACTATACACTTTGAATATTAGAATTATTTGCTTTTTACTTCCAGTAAAAACTTGCACTCATACTTGCGAGGAAGTGGTCGAGAAGCCCCTTTTTGAAAGAAAACTTTTATAAAATGTATATAAAGTATAAAATAAAATTTATGGTTTTTTAATTTACTTTAAAATAAATATGGAAAAAAATACGGAAGAGCGAACATGTTTTGGTTATATTTGGTACTCGTATGTGAAATTATAATTAAATTTTTTTCTTGCTTTTATTCAACTAATTTTAGCTACTCATGTGCAAAATGATATGATAAAGACACCAAATGGCTTTTTTGTAGAATCTAAAAATAAAATAATTGAATTACTTATTCGTGTTGTATTCAATTGTTCAGTTTCAATTAAAATTTACCTTGTTCTAAATGTCTTAGTCTAAGTATGTGATTGGTTTGTGAACAACAGCACCTTTAGCGCTCAAACTATCTGTCTTCGCCTATAAATGTTAAAAAATCGAACAATTTTCATTAAACACACACATACATATATGTATATGTATGTCGGATGTGGTAAAAGTATTTGCAACTGTTGAAAACGAATATTGCTCACCCTGTATGATCATTAGGCTGGTGCTTAAATCAATAGAATATCCTGAAATAACGAAACAATTGATAATAAAAGGTGGCGAAAAAGTCATCGCCCTATCGATAGATTCAAAAATTTTTGCAATTGGTGAGAATTGTCAGTTCTGGTTTGACATTTGTGAAGTTAACCGATACGAAGTACAAGCCAATAAGAAATGGAGCGCAATATTGCTCAAGAACGCGGAATAACTGTTTCGATTTTTTTGTGAAATTTTTCATGTTAAATCGTCATGAGCGACGAGGTCCATTTCTATCTCTGTGGATACGTGATAATGAAGAGTTATCGCTTCTGGGACATCGAATACCTGGAACACCCGATCAAAGTTTTTGTATGATTTGGTGTTTAAGCTGGAGGCGTCATTAGACCTATTTTTTTCGAAAACACCGCGGACCAAACGACTACAATGAACGCCGAGCACTACAAAAATCATCGTTAGCAGATTTATCGCATTAGATGCAGCAAAAATCCCCGTATAACACACGAAAGCCGTAACACCCGCTTAAAGTTACTGTTTAGTGTGGTGTTTACGCTGGAGGTATCATTGGGCCTAACTTTGGCGAAAACACTTCGGGCCAAACGGCAACTGTGCACGGCGAGCTCTACAGAGGAAGTCTTCATTTTTTATTTATTTATTTATTTTAGGTCTACGGAATAAATCCTTACAGACCAAGTATAAGAAAAATTTACATAATGTACAAAATAAGAAAAGGTTTAGACAGCCATTTAATTACATTGATTAAGGTACAATATAATTTTAGGTTTAATCATAAGCAGAACTAATGCTTAAGGAGCACCAAAAATCCACGTATAACACACGAAGACCCATTACACCCGCTAAAAGTTACTACCTCAACTGAACGAATTGGCACTGGAGAGCATGTGTTTTCAAGAGGATGGAGCAACGATGCCTACTGCACGACCTACAACTGAAATTCTAAGGGCTGCATTTCCGGGTAGCCTAATCTCTCTTTTTTCTCTCTGTTCTAAACTTCTCTTTGTGGTGTTCCTGAAGTAAGGAGTCTATGTCAACCACCCGTGGACTCTTGCTGCACGTCCACTTATCTTATCCCGTTCACTTTTTGACTGATGTTGCGTATTTATAACCCAGCTATGTGCACCATATTTGGACATTTTTTCTCTTACCTATCTCCAGATATAAAGAAATATATTTTGTGCCACGCCTTTCCCGCCCAGATTTTGTCAGATATTGTGTATTGATGACCAAGATATTTGTACCAAATTTGAAAACTTAGTTCTTGCTGTTCTCTGGATATACATAAATCTATTTCGTCTTTGTATGGAAGGTGCCCCGCCCACCTCAAAATTTCAAAAAACATATAGCCTATAGCACCTTCCACACCATCAGATATTACCTTTGGTGGTTTTGTTTAGTTTTTTTATAATTCCTGGCTTGGCTGGCTGTGTGTTTTGAACTTTTCCCGTCATGTGCATAGTTGATATTTAGCAGTATGACCGACTTCTTTTTTTTTTTTTTTTTTTGGTACGTATGAACATATTGTAGCGTCATTATTATAAGCAAAATTTGTAGAATTGACAGTGTCTCCTTTGCAGGTTGCATACTGCTTGGCAGAGACATTTTATTTTTTCTGACTGTACCAAATAGCGTTATATTCCAGAAGTTTAGGAACAGGCCTAATTTTAAAAAAAGTAATCAAATCGGTGACCATGTTTTCTCCAGAACCTTTATACATTTTACTAGCTGCAACACTGCTTTTTAACCGACATTTTTTTTCTGGGGCCATCTTTTCATTCTCCTGTATAAATAAGACTTTGCAGTGGATAGGAGTTCGTTGTACCACGAGTCCAAAAATTTTATGCCATATTTAGTCGGTAAATCTGGTACATTCTCAAAACGGAAATAATTGCTCATCTACAGTAATGCATTCATATTGCCTGTAAGACTTCCCTAAATTATTGTTCATAGGTGTCCATATGTCTCGAATTGGTGCTGCTTTATCTTCTTTTATGTGCTCCTCACGTATGTTTTCGTTATCGAATCGAATAAATCTCAGCATATTTTTTTTTTTTTTTTTTTTTGTTAGGACCTCAGGGGATGACCATTACTAATGCATTGCATGTCGCTAGAACTAGGAGAATGGGTTATGGGAAGGAGGATAGAGGGAGTAGTGCTTGTGAGTAGGAAGGTTATTCCACATACGAATAGCCCGGTCAAAAAACGAATTTACCATGTAATGCGTTATACGATCCACCGAAAATCGAGCATAAAATGATGGGCTCTTGAGAAAAACTTTGTACTACGAATAAATATATGGATTTCGAAAACAAGATCTCTAATTTCATCAGAACAAATCTTATTGTAGAAACCATAAAACAGGCAAATACAACCCATAATGTGACGGTGATCAAGGGAGTCAATAGTATTGGATACCCTACTGTCAAAAATGTGAACCTTCACCCTCTCATGTACGCGGGCGGGATGCTTGGGAGAATTATACATATATATACTTTGAAGCACCGGTCCACACATTCCATTCGCGGTCTACCTTTTGCCCTTCAACACTTTCATCATCGTAGTTATTCTCCTTATTTTGTTATTCGACATCTGAATCAATTTCATAGGAATAATCAATCTGTGGCAATTAAAGTTCTTCGTCATATGCCACAAAGGGATATCTCTCATCTTCAAAGCTCTCTATCGTTTGTCTCATTTCATAAGCCTGTAGGATTTAAGAAAATGTTATATAACAAAATGGCACTGTGCCGGATTTGCCTTAACCATTTGGCAATAGCAATTTCATGCTTAGAAAACGCTTGACACTCTTATTGAGGTAGCCCATATTTATTTACTGATTATGTTTAACCTCTATAAGAGCGGCAAGCGTCTTTTAATGTCAAACCATCTCATTTTCATAGTTTATGTTTAATTAAGAATGTATTGGCAATATAATTTTTATATTTAAAAAACGATTGCCGATCTTGTTTATGCTGGCTTTAAACTAAGAACTGGACTCACTCCAGAAGTTCATGGATGTACAAAACTGGAAGATCGGCTATTCGAAGCCTTGTTCACGTTTGGAGTTGAGAAAGATTTCATGCAAACGGATTTAGATGATGTTTTAATTTAAGGATATGTAAAACAACAAACATCATAAATCTCCTAACTTATACATCAGAAGACAGTGTTGTCAAAATCTCTATGATTTTTTAAAGTGTATTAAGTCACACAATTATATATAAATCTTAATTATTAAACTAATATTTTATATAACGATGGCCGATAGCCTTAGATGCTAGTGCTTAAATTTTATAATTTATTGTAATTTTAATTATAATAAATAAATAACAAAATAAATAAAATAAATACGACATGACTAACTTTTTTTTCTTTTCAGCCAGCCAAACTCGATTGGACCCATTGAACATCAGAGGATTTCGTTTTCAAGCATATAAATAAAATATTTTCCTTATGTGATACAGTAAAGATACTACACAGATAAGCTTTGAATAAGCAATAAGGAATCTTACAGGGTAGACCAAAAGAAAAGAAAGAGGTTTAAGGCATTTATTTTAAAACCAATTATATGTGTTAACTTTAATAATAAATATAAAATTTTGTTAATAAAAACATGAATTTACTTCTTTTTTAGTTTCGAATAGTCACGCTCTCTTTAAGACATTTGAGTTTTTTCAAGATTTCTAAAAGTATTACTCGAATTTCTACTTAAATGTTTTTTTTAACGAGGCTCGTTATTTCAAATACCTCTTTACGGAAAATTACGAGACCGGTTTAATCCAGCGATGACGACGGCCAATTTAAATCACTGCCTCTTTAAATAATTCTTACCGTAAAAATTTTATTTGGTAATCGTTGGGGTTTAGTTCTTAAACAAGCTGAATTTTATAAGAAAAATATTTAATTTGTCCTGACAGCTCTAGTTGCATTTTAGCGTCTTCTTTAATGTTGTTAATTTTTCTTTTGCACTCGTTTCTACACGTTAAACTTTTTTTTATTAAGAACCGTCTGTGGTCTTTCAGTTCAAGAAAGGATGGTCCTGTCTTTACATAAATAGAACAGCAATGTGCCCGTTGCATTCCAACGATGGATCGGTGGCTTACAATATCAAATTTAATTACTTTACATCGTTGTGCCATTTTTAATTTTGTAGCTTTTTTTAAAAAAAATATAAATAATAACAACAAATATGATATTTAAATTAAAACTTTGTCTTTTGGGTCACCCTATATTAAGTAGTGGTGTTAAGAATAACCTTCAAAACTGACTTAATAGCGGCCAATTTCACAAGTTCAGTTACAATCAACTACCAGTTATAACTGTCAAAAAAATATTGTTAAGGAAAAGTTAAAGTAATAGTTAGTTTTAACTGAAGTTGGTCAAATTGGCCGTAAATCGGATTTATATATAATGGATTTTTACCATTATTTAATATCCCACACTCCATTTAATCCTTAAAAACTAATTATATTTAAAATAATTAAAATTTCATGCTACACTGATTTCAATTGTATTGAATGTGTCCCCATATTGCTTACGGTTTCGGTACCCTTCTTCTTAACGCGTCACTTGCATAAAAATAAATTAAAATAAATAAAATCAAATATACCATTTGCACAACTACAAGTATTTGCATTTCAAATGCCTGTAATGTATTTGCTCTAATGGCAGAAAATTTTTTTGTAGCACATTTCGCATGAAATACATTTTAAATGCCGTGAAAAACACCTTTCAGGTGCTGTGCAGTGAAATGCATGTGTCAACGAAAAATGTTTATTTTAGACAATTTCTTGTTTTGTTTTTATTTGCGATTGGTTTTCTGCCAGACAGACAATTCATTTTAACATTTTAAAAGCATTTTTGTAATGTTTGCCAAGAAAATCAAATCATAGAAATTGTAAATTTTCTGTTTCAGGTTGAATTTTTATTTGTTTATTTTTTTTTGTTGAAGTTTTTTTTCTCGTGTGTCTTCTTTATTTTGGTGTCTTTTGTAAATTTGAAATTTTGAAATGTGTCTACATTGTATGTTTTAATTTAATGAATTATTTTAATAATGTACAGTGATGGAATAAAGTGAAGAAATATTTTTATATCCACCAGCAAAAATATGATTTTCTCAATAAGAATAGACACACTCATAGAAAAATACATCTTCATATTGATGATGCTCTAACTTCAGAATTGAGACATAAATATTATTACAAATGGCATTAGGCAAAAAAGTGACAATAATCCAATGACGGACGTCATCCTAAAATTTTATCATATTTTATGCGTCATCTACGCTATGACTACAGTGACAACAATTTGATGCCACATTTTGTGTACACTGATAGAAAAGGCGTCATAACACTAATGTATTTTGACATCAGTACAGACAAACTGTCATCAGTGCGATGACAAACTGTCATTAGTGTGAAGACATGGGTGCCCCAGTAGGCTAGCCCGTAGTGAGCTAGTCTATCAGTACCGGGGTTGAGACTCTGGTCTCCTGCAGGCAAGCGAAGAGCATCGCGGGATTAGCGTAGGAATAAAATAAAACATTGCGATGACAAACTCTCATCAGTGTAATTGAAAACTGTCATCACTGTGATAAAATAAGATATCATGTCATAATATATAATTAATATTCATTCATGTTTAAAAAGGAAATTAAGGAGCAAAATTCCCATATTCTATGTTTTTAATTATCTATTTAAATACATCAAATTTTTTAAGTAGAATTATTACGAAAACCAAATCGGGCATGCTTCTGTTGTATTACAATTGAAAGTTCTTCTTTTAACAAAGGGTGGAATACAACAAACATGTGTAACGGGTAAGTAAATAATGATATTTTCTTAGAATTTGGCTTAAGATCAATTACAGTGACTCAATTTGATGACAGTTTGTCATCGCACTGATGACATGATTTATAAAACAGAATCCGATCGGCCATTTGTGATGCCAATCCCATTCATGACATATTTAAAATTTTTAACCCTGACGACCCTTTGTGCCCAATATTATCCAATATCAACATTTATGCGAGATTTGTTCGTCTTAAAGCAATTTTAGTGAAAAATTCGGCTTTATATTTGTTTCTATAAAGTTAGAAGACCAAAATGTTATTAACAAAGCTCAGTACAATGCCGGCGGCATGAAATAGCCCCCCACGAAATAAGTCCCCAAAACGGAAATGAAATAACTGCCCAAAAAATATATGAGATGCAACAGCAACGTTTTTTGGGGATTTATTTCATTTTTTGGGACTTATTTCATTTTTATATTGGGGAGTTACTTTATATGAAATAAGTCCCCAAAAATATTTTGGTGACTTATCTAATTTTTAAATTACATATTTTTAAAGTCATAATGATAGCAAATTGTGTTTTGTTATATTCACTGCATACGTTTACCATACATAAAAAAGGGACTTAGTATCTGAAACTCTAATTTCAGAATCCTTAAAACATTTGGATTATTTTTAAGTACCGAATTTCAGAAATCGGAATCTCTTAATCCCGAACATTTTAATTTCGAATTCGAAAATCCCAAATATAAGAATCCCGAATCGCTAATTAAAGCTTTTCTGCATAGCCGGCCTTTGGTCGGGCGCAAGAATTTTTTCCTTTGTAGTATAACAAACACCGTCTTCGCTAATTATGCAGAAAAGCTTTAGTTAGCGAAGCCGGTGCTTGTTATACCATAGAGGCAAAAGTCTTTGTGCCCGGCCGAAATCTTAACCATGCTATCTTGTTATTTCATTTCGTTGGGGTTTCATTTCACTTTAAAATTTGGGGCTTATTTCATATGGAATAAGACCCCCACAATTGGGGAATTATTTCGTAATTTTTTGGGGGACTTATATCGTGGGGGGCTATTTCATGCCGCCACAATGCCTTACGAGAATAAGGGCTATTTTGCAATGGTTACCAAGCCAAACGAGCTTGGATTTGTTTTGCTACTAACTGTATTATTATGCAATTTTAAGAAATCTCTACAAAATCTTTAGTTCTACTCTCCACTGTTCCATAGAAATAAAATTAAAGCAGAAAAATAAAAAGAAAAATTTTTTGTTTATTTAAATATTTAAACTTCTTTATTCTTGCCCATTAATCACTATTTGAGTTGTCAGTACTCTAATATGTATCTCAGGCAGAAACATGTGTCATTAAATTTTTTCCTGCAAACTTAAAACGCATTCGACAGAAGGTGTATCTGGCTGAAGTTCCATTTTCTTACTTTAACCTTTTCAATACAATGTTGCAAAGATTTGTATCTGTTGGCGACAATGACTTTTTATTTTTATTTATCAGTTTTTTTTTACATTTACATGTTGTTTTGTTGACATCATTTTTTGAATTGCTAAGAATACATTTTAATACTCTTACACTAAAATAAAATGTATAGTATGCTTAAAGTATGTAAATCAAATACATTTAATACGATTCTTCACTAAATAAAGCTAAAATTATTATTGTTCCAATTTAAATTGCATTTTAAATAATCCTCTAATTGGATAACTTAATGATTTTAATGTGTTAAGTAATAAAAACATTATGGAGTTTAATGCATCAAACTCAAATTTTAAAGAATTCACAAGGTAGTCATAAAGCTATAAGGTCATATGTCTTAAAATAATTACAAGAAATATACATATATGACTGCTGTGGGCAACCGCTTTTAAACCAGATTTTTACTGTACTGTAAAAATCGATAAATATTTGTTACGAATTTTTGAGAGAAAAATACTTCGTAAAACATATGAGTTGACAAAGAGAGTAGACGACGAATAATTCATTAGCTGTTTGAGATTTACACCACTATGAACATAGTTAGACGTATCAACATACAACGATTGCGCTGGCTGGTACACATCGGAAAGCTAAACGCAGAATTACAGACATTCGAGAATCAATATGAAAGAAAGCGTAAACGGCGAACTCCTAAACTTCCTTGTGAAACAAACTGGAGACAACGTACAAGTGATTGAAGCGAATAATTTTTTAGCAGGGCGAGCCCAATAGCATATTGTAGTGCAATCTCAGGAAATAAATACGTATCTTTTGCCAAGCCTATTAATATTTTATACATTTTTAACTAGGTATTTCGGGTAAAAACGCTTGTTTTCTACGTCTTTTTCATATAGGTACCTAGGTACCTTGCCGCGCAATATGAGGTGTTTTCTTTGCCGCGCACATAAGGGTTAATAGAGGTAAAAGACTTCTAGCATCTGGTCATCGAACAATGATTTCTAAATACCATTTGTTTATTAATGCAATCAGTCTATGGAACAGAATCCCCTATACCATTAGTAACGAACGTAAATTCAGAAATTTATTTTTTTTTGTCATTTTTCGCTCTAAATACAGATTTATTCGTTTTGATAATTTCTGATAATATAAAAGTATCCACTTTTCTTTTTTCACATTTTTTTTAGCTTTATATAATTAAATGTTATTGAATTTTAAATTTTATTGTATATCTTAAAACTACTTAATTAAATTTAACACAATTTTATTATTTTTTATTTAATTTTTGATTAATTGTATTTGCATATGCTCAGTTCCATACTGGTTTATGAGACTTAAGTCTTGTGTATGGAACATCGAAAAGAGAAAAAAGAGATAAATCAGCACAAACACATAATATGTATGTATATAGTGGTGTAGGTAGGTAAAAATACACATACAATTATATACTACACTTAAAATCGAAAAAGATTTATATACTATTTTACTGACTTTTTTATTCTTGTGACGTTACCCTCTACCAATGACACTTTTATTTTATTATCTACACAAAAATTATATTTACATTTTCTTTCCCAAACATTTTTGCAGTACAATGAAATCCATTTCAATAAAAAAATTTATAGGTAAAAAATAATAAAATAATTTAAATTTTAAACAATTTCAAATCAAAGTTACAACTAAAACACCTGATTCCACATTTATTCCATACAACATTAAATGGCAACAACATGAAAAAGCAAACGTGGCAAAAGGATCCACCCCATTAAAATGACACATGCTGCATGCAAATTTTCCATTCAGGCTGTTCAAAGCCACCCTTCAACTTAGCTGCTTTTGTTTTGCAACAAGTAAAAATAAAATTTTATATGTGGAATTCTTTTTTTTTTTTTTTTGTGTCTTTGTGATGTGGTTGCTCGGGTTCAATCATGGTTTTATGGCAGTGATGCTGTGGAGGAAGAAGTGTGACACGAAAAACAATTTCATTGTTTGCAAAATAATTGCACAAATTTTTGCAGCTGATGTCTGTCTGTCAACAACAAACAGGAAAACAATAAAATTATAATACAAATAAAAACTGAAGTAGAAACAAAAAGTCAGTCAAATAAAAATTTATAATGGATGAATTCGGTTTTTTTTTCAAAGGTGAGTTATAGGAAATTTTATTGGAAATGTACTTTGGATGAAGTTTTATATAAATAAACACAAAAAAAGTTGATTTAGCCGAGCAGGTTAAACCACATAATACCCTACACCAGTTATATAGGAAAATAAACAAAATACTTTAACAATTTTACAGACGATATTTAATAGATAATACGTTTTTGGGGATTAGGAATTTAAATAAATTCCGATTTGTTTAATACATCTTAAAATAGTCAAAAATTCTTAATTGCACTGGCCGCTCTAGTTACTCAAGTAACCGGCAATTTTTGATGCAATCGATCTTCAGTGGGGCATAAGTTTAGTACTGTATTAGGCTATTATAGTTAGCCTGGGTTGTCGGATGCAAACGTTTTGGATATAAGGCCTGTTCGTATATGCTCCTATTTTAAAAGATCATCAGCAGACTTGTATTGGCAGTGTAAAGCCATGTCCGTCCCTATAACGCACATCAGTGATGCAGTTGCGAGCAGGCATATATCTGCGATTTTCATGGGTAACCCATAGCTTGATATAAAATGGTATTTCGGCTCTCCTGAAAAATTTGATTTTAAGACAAACGCTGTTGCCATGAAAATCACAGATATGCTTAAAACACTCTCTGGTTATCTAAATCATAATGAGTAAATACAATACTTAACATAATTGGTAATGGCAAAAATAACCAATTCGAAATTTAGTTTTTTTAATTTATTATTTTGAGATCAGAAGTTATTTTATTATGAAATAAGTGCCAAATAATGCGGAACTGTTCCATTTCACATCGGGGTTTTGTCTCATATTGTCGAGTATTTATAGCAGTTTAGCAATTGGGAAATTATTATACACTCCACTACAAGTGTTGAGTGAGTTTGTCATTTCGTGTGAGATTTTTTTAATATTCATACCTTTTAAGTATTCAGGATAAAATCGACAACTTTGTTACCGAATATAACAGTGTGGCTTAAGGATGAACTCCGAAAAGACCCAAACGTTGAAAATAAAGGCAACAAACTCTGACGCAAATTTTAAAGCTGGCGAGAATGCCATCAATAATGTGAACTCCTTCGCCTACCTGGGAATGTCATTTCCTCAGACGGCGTAGTTGCGAGCGATGGGTGATTCAAGTAGACATACTTTTTTCAATAGCCTTTTTTGACAGATCACGTGTGAGTTGTGTCATGATGTCATGTTATTTTTGTTAAGTATTGTTTGGAATTTCATAATCGAAAGACTTACGCCTGAACAACGTTTACAAATCGTTCAACTTTGTTACGATAATTCACGTTCTGTGAGGAATGTGTTTCGTGCACTTCGCTTAACTTATGGTCAACATAATCGGCCTACTGAGCGTACTATTCGCAACACCATCACCCAGTTTGAGAGTGTGCACGAAGACCGTGGAGAGTCGATTTGGCTCCGTTCGCAGCAACTCGGGCTGACGTATGGAACGACTTGGCGCATTTTAGGTCGAGATCTTAAATTGAAAGCGTACAAAATACAGCTTGTGCAACAACTGAAGCCACTTGACCTTCCCAAGCGACATCGCTTCGCTCTATGGGCTCTTGAAAAGTTCCAAGAAAATCTGACGTTATGAAACCCATTTCTGGCTCAATGGGTATGTAAACAAAAAAAATTTCCGCATTTGGGACGAAGAACAACCTGAAGAGATTCAAGAACTGCCACTTCATCCAGAAAAAACAACGGTTTGGTGTGGTTTGTGGGTCGGTGGAATCATCGGTCCAAATTTCTTTAAAAATGCTGCCGGTGCGAACGTAACCGTTAATGGCGACCGTTATCGTGCCATGATAACCGACTATTTGATGCCTGAAATTGAAGCTCGTGATCTCGGCGACATTTGGTTTCTGCAAGATGGCGCCACTTCCCACACATCGCATCAATCAATGGATTTATTGAGAGAATAATTTTACACTGCGTTTTGGGCCGGTCGAATGGCCACCAAAAGCGTGTGATTTCACACCGTTAGACTTTGACGTTAGACCTGTGGGGATATGTAAAGTCTAAATTGTATGCGGACAAACCCGCTTCTATTCAGGCCTTGGAGGAAAACATCACGCGTGTCATTCGCCAGTTACCAGTCGAAATGCTCGAACGAGTCATCGAAAATTGGACTCAACCATCTGTGACGTAGCAACGGCCAACATTTAATAGACAAAATCTTCAAAAAATAAATGCCAAAGAATGTTCTTTCAAATGATAATAAACATTCCTCAATAAATTTGAATTTCTCTGTTTTTTTTTCTTTAAAAAATTAGGGAACCTCTAAATGGATCACGCTTTAGAATATTGAAACTATAAGAGGCTTTCTCACAGCTCTGGAAAATATGGACGTCAGCATCAATCTTCACTTGCACTTAATTACGTACTACCTTAAATTCAAACGTAAAATCGATCCTTTTATACGGACGTGAGACCTGGCTAATGACGAAACAACATGAACAGAAACCTTTAAATAATTTGCGAAAATTTTGTGGCCAAATACCATATCCGGCAAATGACTTCTTGAGAAATGCAACCAAATTGAAATACAAATCGAAGAAAAAAGAGACAATGGATTTGGATTGGTCACACCCTGCGGAAATCCCTAACAGAAATATGCGGAAAAGCTCTAAAATGGAACCTGCAAGGTAGTACACTGATAGAAAAATGCATCTTCATATTGATGATGCCCCAACATCAGAATTGTGACATCAATGTTATGACAAATGGCATCAATGATGCAAAAAGTGACATCAATATAATGACGAAAGTTATCATATAATTTTGTCATATTTTACGCGTCATCCATGCTATGACTACAGTGACATCAATTCGATGCCACATTTTGTGCATTATTAACAGGTAAAGTATGAATAAAAATAAAAACTAAATAATGTTAAAATGTTTAAAAAGTGTGTTTTATTAAAAAAGGTTAATGTTTTATTCATTATTTTTTGTTTTTAGACGCATTTTTAAAACTTAAATAAGTTACATCATATTGATGTACATTCGTTGTCAAAACAAAAAGCACTTTATAAAATATATAACATTCATATTGATGACATGTAATCATTATATTTGACATCAACAAAAAAAAAAAAAAAAAAAAAAAAAAAAAGAAAAAGAAAAAAAATCTTTTTTTATTTAACAGTTACAAAATAAAAATGTGATAATTAAATGTCATCATATTGATGTAATTTAATCATCATGATGTACGTTAATGTCATCATTACAGTTAAAAAAAAAGTGATGATTAAATGTCGTCAATATGATGACATTTAATCATAAATACTTGTAAACGTCTAATAATTGATGACACTTTGACATCATATGCTGATTTAGCATCAAAATAAATGAGAGAGAAGAGAGTTAAGAGTAAAATAAACAACAACAAACAAAAAAAAATACTCCTGGCAACAAAAAAAAAAAAAAGCCTAACATACATGAAAAAGAAATGTGTCTTGTTTGTTTTAGGTCAGTTTATTTTTTAAATCGCTTTGAATAGTTCTGAATATATTTTGCGGCCGTGTGAAATTGTTTTTTTAAAAAATAAGCAGTGAAAATAAGAAAAAAGTAAGAAAATTAAATATTTTATTTGTAATACGTTTTTTATAAACAATGAGTTTTATTTTGGACATTTAAAATCTTATCATTTTCTTAAGACTTTGGACAATTATAAATGTTGTAATACGGTTTACAAAAACTGATCAAAATTTAAGGCACACGTGCGTAAGAATCACCCGGCAACAAACACGTTAAGTGTTGACCGTGAGGAAATAATTGATCAAGTATTAATTGAAAATACTTGTAATGAAAAAACAAAAAAAAAAAGTTTTTTAAACAAGGAGGACAACGCAAACGTTGAAGGAAATATTGAAAATTTATTTTGTGGAAGTGATGAAGAATTTTTAAAAAAAATACATAAAAACATATTAATATTTGAAACTGCGCTATTTGCTAAATGCAATTTTGCAAGATCTGATGCGGAAAAAATTTGTGAAAATCTGTTCACTATAATTATAAAGCCGCTTTTAGAAGTTTTTAATTCATTCAGCCAAAAATTTGATAAAAACGTTTTTTTAAAAATTTCTTTTTTTACAGGCGAGATAAATCGGTATTTGAGGGATCTTAAAACTCCATATAAATTAAAAATTATGCTGTCGGAAGAAGACTTATTTCCAAACATCGAAGAAGTCCTGGTTGAAACAAATGCGGTATTATCACATCAAAAAGGTAATCTTGAATGTTTTCGAAAAGAAACTAAGCTTGCTTTTGTCTCTATGAAGAATACATTTAGAATAATGTGAAAATTTAAACAAAAAATATTTAAAACATAAAAAAGCACTGTTTCTGAAATTAAAAATTCACACATTGAAATCTCAATATCCTTTTGGCGAAATTGACTTGTTTAATAGAAAAATGTTTGTCATAAAATTCTTTTATTACAGATATCTTATTAAAAAACAATGTTTAAAATTCTTGCGTTTTTCGATTTCCAGAACACCACTGAAAATTTTAAGTTATTTACCCTTAAAGTACCTATTTTTTCTTTTTTTCTCAGATTGATATCGATTTTAATAAAATGTTTGAAATGAATGATAGCACACTGGCTTGGAAAGACAGCTTTTTTATAATTTTTAAGCACTTGAAGAATAGTACGAAAGCCCGCGATGCTAATTACAAACATGTGATAGATTCGATCGATATAGATGATCTTGATAATGGTAATGTTTTTATCGAATAAATTAAAAAAAAAATTCTAACTTATTATATATTTATTTTCTAGATTCCAAAAATACTTATTTGAAGCTACTGTGGTGCCTACACTACAGTATTTCCCAAACGCGAAAAGAAGTCAAAAGTGAGGCAGATGGCAAGAGAAAATACAAATCGTTTTCATTGCGTGATTCGCAATACAGCTTTATATTTATTGAACAGGATTTTTATTGAACAGTTTCTTTATAAATTAAATAAATCAACGGAGAAAATTTCGAAAGTTTGTCTGCTTATTAATGAGTTAGAAAAATATTAAAAAAAAAAACAAAACAAAAAGAACCTTAAGAACTTGTTCAATAAAAATCGACATTGGACTGCATGCTTGAAAAAATAAAAATTAAAAATTTGACTTGAATTTGCACAAAAACATAAAAATCCAAAAAATGTATTTTTGCTCGAAAATAAAAATTTTAAAGTGCAGTATATTTTACCATAGACTAGTTTGTAACAATCATCAATATTTTTTAAGCTTTTAAAAGCCGTACAAAATCATCTATGTTTCCTTAATAATATTTTCTATACATTTCTTTTGTAAATAAAAAACTTTTTTATAAAAAAAGACATTTGTATATATATAATCGTGTATTTATTTTATCATAATAAAAATTACAGGTTTTTATTTATTTAATGACATTTTGTCATCAAATTAATAAAAAAAGTTTATCATATTGATGACAACATGTCATTAGGTATCAATATTGGTTATTGCATTGATGACATTTTGAAATTAAACATATGTTATTTTGTCATTGTATTGATGACAGGTTGTCAATTAACAGATGTCAATTAATCATTCCCCTGATGTTAGTGCGACATTGAATGTTGACTTTTTCTCATAAAATTGATGCCGATTAGTCATATCTTTAAAGCCAATGTATCATTGCATTGATGACAGTTTGTCATTAAATTGATTGCAATAAGTCCTTTCTCCGATGTTACTTAGTCATCGCACTGATGTCAATTTTTTATGAAGCTGACTACGATTCGTCATTACTGTGATGTAGATGTGTCATCCCATTGACGACATAATTTCAGTTTTTGAACCTGATGACAATTTGGTAAAGTGATGTTAAGGCTGACATCACACTGATGTAAAGTGTCATGGGGTCAAAATCGATGACACTTGTCATAACAGTGATGTCAAAATACATTAGTGTTATGACGCTTTTTCTATCAGTGTAGGAACCGAGGAAAGCCAAAGCATACATGGAGATGAACTATTGAAGATGGTAGGAAAAAAATAGGGTACAATTTCAATTGCCCTATGCTCCACTGGGAGCCAAAAGAACTAATAATTAGAAGAAGAATTAAATATATTTTGGACTCTTAACTAATTCCAAGCCGATTTGGCCATGTCCATCTGCCTGTACATCTTTCCCTTTGTTGAAAACAACCTCATGTTTTTATTAAATTGTTTTAGTTATCCAAAACTGTTTGATATTAAAATCCGCTAAAATGCGTTAAGTAGGGCAAAAGAAACATACCAAAATGTTAAACAACCACTTTCAAAATTTATATTTCTTTTAAAAAAGCCAACCAAAAAATTGCAAATTCAATAAACGCTTAACCAGCAAAAACTAGCAAGCTAGAAATATCGCCACTATTCAGCTATAAGATTTTTATTAATATATTCATTTGTTTTTAACTATTTGCGCTAGAATATTGTTGCTAAAATTACAAAAAGAAATACTTTATTTTATTAAAAAGCTTTTAATTGAAAATTTTTTTTGTTTTGTAAACAAAAACATGAAACAGGTGGTTGAATAATTCTTGCAAGTAAAAATTTTACTATCAGAAATTTTCAACTAATTGTTTGTCTCTCAAATTGTTATGCTCTTTTTTCACTCTCTCGTTGCGAGTACGTGAACACTTACTAGTAACAATAATTGAATATAATCAATAATTTTCTGTAAATGAACACACCTAATATAATGGAGGGATTTGACAAGCGCCATATTGCGGCGCAGGAGAGAATACAAGTGTGTTCTTGCACTGATGTTGTTGTTAAAGAAATTGGTATCGTATGTAAATATTAAAGTTATATTATTACTTAACCCTTATGTGAATGCCAAGGTACCCGTGTGCCTGTGACGTTTTCAGCTTAATTTTTTTTATAGAAGAAGATAATCCACATATCTGAAACTTCTTGAGAACTCCTAACTATTAATACATTTTCAATTATCGTTATATTTACGCTTAAATATAGTTACGAAAGGGCGTGGTGGACCGATTTTCATCGTACACCCTTAACGTTATGGCAAGGTACCCGGGTACCTTAATACATTAAATATCACAAAACGATTATTCCAAGTATATTCTTTAGTGAAATGTTACTAAAATGAAATTTAAGGAAGTCGATTTTGGATCAAAACATTTATTTGGTGAAAGAAAATGAATAAAAAAAAATAATTTATTTTTTCATATATATGATTCCAAAATAAAAAAAACAACCAGAAATTAACACTTAGCGGCAAATTATTTTTCATTGGTCGTTTGGCGAACAATTTGGAACATGTGGTACAAGCTTTGAGTGTTTTTCTTTGCTTCATATGTCTGGAATTACGAGCTCACGTCGTGACGACTCCCTACTACGGGAGTACGGCCACTTTTATTATTATTTTTTTTCAATCCGGAAATGTTTGATTTCAAAGTCTATCCCAAGCACAATCTGTATTGCAGATTTGGCTTATGATAGGGAGATAAGGATAAAAAGTGTCAACAGTTACATTTCTACCTGAGTCTTTTTATGGAAAAACCCAGATCCAAAAGCGTCCTTGTTTGTTTGACGCTCGCGTTTCTGATGGTTTACCAGTGTACAACTTCCCATGTGGAGTTTAATGCATCGCCAGCCAACAAGGTGTATAGCTCTGACATATACACTACAGCATCATTTTGAATCTGCAGACAGACATTGCTGTCCGTAAAAACGGCAAGTGAGTATGTTTCCACAACTCTGTTATGTGTTCTCTATTCGACTTGTGGATGCCAGCGTGAATAGGAATTCCTATAAAAGCCTATATAATTCTTAAACAAGGAATGGCTCCGATGTTTTTTTGTTGTTCTGCATATTTTTGTGCTGTAGTTGTTTATTTGGTTGTTTATATGCTAAAATTTCTTCGCAATAGGGCAAATTACAGGAATAATATTTAGAAGTGTTTTGTTTTACATGTACTAACTTTGATATACATAGAAAAATATTAACTTTAATTTTCCAACTTGCATATTTTAGCCGTAATACGTTGCAAACTCCAGGGTATTTACAAAATCTTAAAATGATACTGAAAATGAACATCTATGGTAAGTCTCAGAGTTATTTTCTTCGATTATGCACATATTTTCGACAAAAGATTTTTGTTTTAAATACTATTTCATTATAGGTACTCGGGTACCTTGCCATGCTATTAAAGGTGTTTTATTTGCCATTCACTTAAGGGTTAAATTATATTAGTATATTAATTTTTATAAATAAACAATAAAAGTAATAAACAATAAAATACAAAAATGCTTTTTTTTTAATTTTTCTAACATTATCGGATTTATTGTACACTTCCATATACTTTGTATATGAACAAGTACTTTATGTTAATTACAGCACCGTTAACTGAAAAATGAAAAAAAAAATATTTTATTTGATTACAAACAATTATACAAAGTACATGGAATTCTGTGAAAGATGGACACTTTCGCTAACACCATGTGGGTTGATGGTAAGCAATGAAAAAGCGGTCATGTCTATATTAAAGTAAACCTCAAACGTATATAGAGTTCCGAGTACCCCATACACACAATGTATGCCACATGTATTTCAGTACTTGTAACACAAGTTCCTTACTGGATTTATACATAAGTATTAATTTTTTTTACAGTATCTTTTGTAAATCAACTGGCAAAAAAAATAGAAACAAACAACAAAAAAGCTAAAGGCAAAGTTCTTCCTCCAAATATGATTATGTACAAATATACATATACACGCATACATATGTATGTACACGCAAAGAAAAAACATGGTTGATACAATCATAATCGCAAACTATCATTAATGTTTATGGTTATGATTGTGCCAAACACGTCTTCAGCAACAATTTATGTTCAGTCATGTTTATAGCTTATTATTGTCTCAAAAATATTATTATGATTAGAAGAAAAACACAAATGATCTTCCTAAACTTCATAAATTTATATATTACCTGTTTCAATAAACGTACAATAATTTATTTCCTTAATTTTGCAATCATGCATGGCCTTTTTCTCCCGAAAAACTTTTTATTATTTTGTAGTCATTCATGTTTCCCGATTAATAGACTCTCGCAGACGGAAAATGACGTGGAAGAAGAGTTTATTTGCTTTTTAAATACATACTGTTTGTTTTGACAATACATGTTTGCTCATTTAGCGAACAAAAATGATGGTATCAAACATGCCTTTTGTGTACAGCAAATATTATGATTTTAATTGTATATTTGAAAATATAAACATTATAGTAGCAAATATTTCGCATAATTAAATATGTTTAGCTAGATCATGGTAACTTTTTAGGTCTTAAACACCATATAATATTATTATAGTGAATTAAAAAATATTAAGGAGAAAAAATATTGTTTCAAGTTAAATAAGGATTATAATAAGTTTATTAGGGTAAACATATTAGGCAAAAATTAATAAAAATGGTCGTAGTGACCATTCATTAATCATGTTTTTTCTCTGCGTGTATTATATTGCTTAACTATTGATTTTTGAGCGTTGCATTACTTAACATTTTTTACATTAAAAAAAAACTGTGTGGAATTATTGCGAGTTTGCCCGATTTCTTCAAGGGACCAACAGTTTCTTAAAAATTATTCAGATGTTCGATTGAACGGAGTACGAAATATCGGGATTCTACTGTATAAACAAATTATATAAGGTCCCAAATATAATTTTTGGGTTCTTAATGCATTATTAAATTTTTGGAGTGTCATTTCATATGCAAAAAGTTCCCAATACCAAAATACAAAGGAGCACTAAGTTTTTTGAAAAACTCACTATTTGAAAACTCTATCTTATTAATTGTGGACAGCTTGGCAACCCTATATTGACACCGTTTAAAGAAACCTTTCCAACTACACCATTTTAACCAATCTCAAACCATTACCTCAAGCATTCATCCATACGTAGATCTATTGATTTATTTATTCATTGTATTTCTTCGTTATAAGAATTAAAGTGAAACAAACTATCAAACAATGCATAAATATTGCCAATAAAGCACATTCTTTGTATTTTCACAAAGTGCTCAACAAAAGCACCCAATAACGTATGAAACGTGTAACAAAATACAGACTCAAACATTATACATTCACACAATTACACTCCCACAATTGCCTACTGTGTCAAGGAATAAAGCCGTAAAGTATACTATAGTACTCATACTTGCTTCATTCTCATAATAAACGTATGAATGGATGAATGAGTGAGTGAATGAGAGAATGAATAGGTAAAAATAAAATTGCTTGAATAAGCAAAAAATTATTATAAAGGTTTTTTCCTTTATGATTTTTTTTTTGCTTGCTGCCATTGTTAAACTGCTGCTTATTATTAGAAACGAATGGCACTTATTATGTTGCTGCCACCATTATGTTGTACATACTCTTATTTATTCAGACACATACACATACCCATATAAATGAATTTTACCTAAATTTGCATTACCGTCATTTAAAGGTTTGATGGTTACAACAACTTTAATATGCATATCTGATCTTTATAGAAAAAATTATAATAAAACTATGGATAAGACAATATTCAAACACTTTAAGGACCATTATTCCAACGTGATGATAAAGTTCCTGATAGTTTTCGTGAATAATAGTTATCGTGAACGATAAAGTGACAATTAAGTTTTCTCCATTATTACAACTGTCCGATAAAATGAAGCGCAGTAGATACCGACTACTTTTTGCTGTTTAAAATACGTAGTGGCAACGACTTACTTTTATTTAATTCTTTAATTGAGTGCAGAAGTAAATTTTTTGTACTTTATTTTAGTTTTTCTGGTTAATTTATTTTGCTTTTTATTAGGGTATTCATTTAATCGGGATTTTGCTTTATTCGGTTAATCGCTCGATTAATTAACCGAGGTTTTGGTTTAACCAGTTAATAATCGGTTAATTTTGTAATTGATCGGTTAACCGATTAATAAAGTTTTTTTATAAATTAAATAATTTCAATAACAAAAATGCGTAAATTATTTATTATTTGGAGTTTATTAGTAAAGAAAAACAATAACATAACAACAATAACAATTCTTGAACTAAAACGAGCAAACAAAAAATAATTCATAAATATGTAATACATATATTTAACTAATACATACATATTATGTAGTAATTAAAAAAATAAACTATAAGATAATTTTATTAGTTATTTCAATAGTTTAAGGACTCTTTTAAAAATATTTTTTTTGAAAAAATAATTTGATCTTTAGTTTTGATAATAACTCGACTTGGAAAAAATTATTTTACTTACGGGTATTTAAGAGAAATCCAAAGCAACCCATAATACAGAATATCTAATTTCTCAGTCCTTTTCCTCGATTTCTCTAAACGTTTAAAGTCTTCCATTAAGCCATTAGAGTCCCGTTTTAATTTTTTTAAATTTTTAACTCTTGTAATTGTTTCGGTACATTCTATTAAAAGATTGACCAACTTTTTGCCCGTGACAGTGCGTAACAAAAAAATTTATGGGCCTTAAGAGGGAGGGAGACTTAAGCTGGGATCACACGATTGCCGCAATGCACCAGTTTTCATACTTTTTAATACCCCAATCGTGTGACTGCACAATCAAATGCCTCATGTACCAATCGAAAGCAATATTGTGCTTACTTTTACCAATAAAATGCAACCCTGGTGCGGCAATCGTGTGACTACTTGATATGCAACAGCGCGTCAATAAAAATGACAAAAATGAACCAATATTTATTGGGTTCTTGTGCGGCAATTAAACAACACAATACGCGCCAATATTTACCTTTTTTAATAAATTTACTTTGTGTGTTTCTTTTAGTAGGAATAAATTAAAAATAAAAATTAAATTTATCATAAATAAAAATTGGGAATTTAGTGCAATAGCTGTTCAGGACAATATAAAAGAATATATACAGGAAAACGGAACAAAATGTATTGAAATTCTTTAAAGCGAATTTATTTTTGAATATAAATATTCTCTATTTCTTTATATATTTAAATTGGAATTTTACTTTGTTTAATTTTTGGAATTTCATATATTTTACTTAAAAAATTTTAAATAAAACTATTCAACAAAAATTTGTTTGAATATATGATACAATTTTCTTTTTTTTAATGAACAAGCCAACTAGATCTTTCAAACAAATAAAAAAGCTACCACAACAGCTGTTTCCGCAGTTGACACAAGTGAGAACAATCGTGTGATTGTGATGCGGCAATTATTGTACACATTTCGCTTTGTACCAAGTAGCGGCAATTAAATTTGTATAAAACAGGGCAATCGTGTGATTTCAGAATATTTTATTGGGGCAATTTCATTATTGTGCGTCAATGAAGCACAATCAAAATTATGTCATATTGGTGAATTTGCGGCAATCGTGTGATCCCAGCTTTAGTGCAATGAAAAAAACCATTAAGTTTAAACTGGCATCACTGTTTATGCCATTGCAACACAAAATGAAAAAAAGCTGTACCATTTTTAGTCTAGGAAAAACGCAATGGTGTAGAAAGGTGTCATCACATAGTTAGTTACTCTCCGTTTTTCTTTCAACAAGTCTGAAGATGCTTAAGCTAGTACTGCCATTCACAGCATCAGCGTGTTTATTTGTAGGCAGTAAAAAATGTGCTCCAAAAGGAGCAGGATTTATGTATGAATTCATACCTCAAATCGCTTCGAACCTGCTGATGGGATGTCTGATTTTGTATGTGGTGTTCCCGGTTTGGAGGACTATTTTCTGCTGACAATAAGCGCTTCTTTTAACATAATAAAACATGCAAACAAAGCACTCCTAAATTACTTTTTATATATTAACATTTTCATTAATGTCTTGCTTTTACTGGTTTCAATGACTTTTTTCAAGCATTTTCGTAAACCGTAAAATATTTTTATTTTTTTTTCGCTTTAAAAGCTTCTTTTTTGTCAGCACTAAAATATCAGGTTTTTTTTTGTATATTGTATATCATCGTCACAGTAATCGATGATTGATTTTGATAACATGTTTTAACGATTAAAATACATTGGTTTATCGAATATTGTTCCATAATAAATTTGCCACGTGTCTACTTCCCGACTGCCAAATATTAACTGCCAGGACTAATATTTACCAAAAATGGCGGCAAAACAAAGTAGTATACCTTCCCGGCGGACACCCGGGTATTTGCTATCATTTACTGATGTTTAAGGGCTCTCTTATTAAAGCGCTCGATTATGCGCTTTTTCTTTAAGTGCTTCAAAAAACACAATTTTTTTTTTGACTGGGTATTCACTATATATAAAAAGGTACATACAAATCGTCATGTTTGTTATTTAAAAGTATAAAGAGCGGGGGCTGAGCCATAAATATGTACGTAAAAAAATTCTGAAAATGGCCCGGTTGTTATCCACTTTAAATTTCTTTACTTTATATCCCAATAAAAAATGGAGCTGCCAACGAAGCAGGTTTATAAGGGAGAAATGTAAACGTTTCGCTTACCATATCGCTTGCGGAAGTCATGAATTTTATATGGCGAGTTCCCACTTTGAAGCAATATTCAGCGCATTTAAAAATTGGTGAAAGTTACGATCAGCTTTGCACACTGAATTTTTTGTTACCGTTATTCTTTTATATGCTCCCTTAGTCCCAATAAACACGTTGCAAGTCTTATTGATCAGCTTGCTACTTTTTAGACGAGAAAGAAGAGGAAATAAACGATTCGCTGTCTCTCTCTCTTACGCCTTTAAATTAGCAAGCTGATCAATAAGACTTGCAACGTGTTTATTGGGACTTACAAACCTGCTTCGTAGTAAGAGAATGTCGTGGCTCTTCAAATTGTATACATTTATTAAGAAGTCATTCACTTGGCATACTGCATCTCTGTATGTCTTATTGCGTAGCGCATTAATGAGTGCTTACTTTTTAAAGTGTACCATTAGTGCTTCGCAAAATAGGAATTTTTTTTATTGGGATGGTACACACTAATAAAACAAAAATGTTTTGAGGTACTTACACACCTCATTGGTTTTATTGTATTCTACCACTATGTACATACATATGTATATATAAGTACAACCTTTAGGATCGTGCTACATAATCAGGCTCGGAAACGCTGCTGACAGATTGACTGCGTTAATGTTTGGTAACAAACCTCGTGGTCGTAAAATGGAACATTTCTCTATTAGGTGAATGAATAAAATGCTGTAGGTGGACGAATATAGACAAAGGAAGATTACATTCGTGCAATAAAATACATACTCAGTTACTAAGAATCTAAAACATAAATAATTTTTCTGTTATCCCAGCCAGCATTTTGTTGAAAAAAGTGATAATAAATAAAGTTTCCTCCACTTTTTAAAACGATTCAAAAAATCATAATTGAGCTCAGTTTCTGATTATAAAAGATTATTTTGTCTAGAGACGTTTCAAGGTGTGTATTAATTTATAAGGTATCAAGTAAAAATACTCTGCCATGTAAGACTTCTCTTAAAGGGTCGTATATATATTTTGGATCGCTTTTGAATAATTTTTAAGCCGTATTTATAATCGACTTATTGGGAAATCGCTATTTTAAATTTAAATTATTTTTAACAACAAAATTTCGACCCATTTTAAAGTTGTAAGTCTAATAGTTTTCGAGTCTTTTTTATGCCGTATTCATAGTTGTTTGCAATAAATAGTTGGGTTTTATTCCCACATCACAATAGTGCAAAGGTTATTTTTCAAACTAGTGTTATTGTTATCTTAATCATCTGACCAAATTTTTTTGGAATCGGTGCATATTTGATCATTACTCCAACACAACTACTATTCCCGAAATAGCCTTTAATTGCATAAATTCCTAATAAATGTTGGTATAGGTATACAATTTGGCGACAGCCACTGATTTTAACATCAGCGAATTGCGGGATTCCTCTGCTGGCAGCACAACTTCAGTCCAGTTGCCATCCGTAATCGACCCATAAGTGTAGTGATTTAAAATAAAAGATTATCTTTAAAATGTTAACTGGGTTATTACTAGGGCTTCCAATCGGTAAATCCCGATCCCGGAAATCCCGGGATTTTTGGGATTATGCGAATCCCGATTCACTGGATTTCTGATTTTTAGTCCCGAGAATTTCGGGATCCCGATTTTCTTTATATTTTTTATTATTTTGAAATTTTTTTTTTCAGTAATTTGTAAAAATATTTTTTTGTGCGCGTATTTAAATTTTAAATATTTGCAAACAATTCTACCAACGAATGTTGAGTGCGAGAGATGTTATACAATTGAATTTTAAAATACATATGGACAATTTTAGAATACAATTAGAAAAATTTGAACTTCATTTGTGAAATTTTGAAACACATTTATATAATTTTGAAATACATATGGACAATTTTAAAATACATAGGGAAAACTTTAAATTGTATTTGAAAATTTTAAATTATATTTGGCCAATTTCAAATTACATTTAAAAAACTTAAAAATATATTTAGGCAATTTTTAAATTCATTTGGAAAATTTTAAAATACATTTGGAAATTTTAAAATACAATTCGAAATGTTGTAATTTTTTATATCAATAATCAAATATGGATAAAATCAAGATTTTTATGTTATGAATTGTGATCAATTAATAATTTAAATTTGTTTTTATTAGATACATTTTTTTTCTAAATATACATAAGTTCATAAAATATGTATTTTTCCTGGAAAATTAAGTTGTTTTTTAAACAATTTAAAAAGTTTATATATTGGGTATAAATAAAAAAATAATTTAAAAAAATCTCGAAAAAATTTTAAAAATTTCGAGTATCCCGGCATTCAAAATATTACGAAAATTCCGAATCCTGGGATTCAGAGAAATCAGTCCCGATTGGAAGCACGAGTTATAACATGTACATAAGTAGTTTATAGACACAATATCAGAGTCGGGCATGTTGTTGCATAACTATGATGGAAAACCCAAGCTTTCCTTTTGAAATATACGTGTTTGTATGGTCATTCATACACACAAGCACACACATACATAACTTCAAGTACTCATAAAATGTTACAGATCTTAATTTCCTGCAAAACTCTTTTAATATGGACTACACCTTCCATCTTCTACGTCTTATTACATACTGATGTTAACGAAACTCGAACAACTCCTTGTAATCAGAAAATTGGAGGAGAGCAAAAATGTATTGTGTGAGTGTGTTTAAACGATTAAGTTGTGCAACATTAAAATCCATTTCTCCAGAGACTTGAGGAAAATTTGTTAGTGATTAAAAGCAAAAAAAAAACCCGAGTATGGGGCAAAATTCCGAAGAATGAAAGCAACAACGTATAAAAAAAGTAATAAGAATAAAATACAATATAAAACACATGATTGTACGTGCTGTAAGATTTTTATTAAGTGGTTATTTAAAATAAGGGCAGATCAGACCAGATTTCATTTAATATTAAGTTTTTTTTTTTTTGTTCATTCATTTTACTGTCTTCCCTCTTAAAAAAACTGAATAAAAAGTTCAAGTGAAGTTAAGTAAATATTTAAACAGGTATTTTTTACACTGAGTAACAGTTGGGGTTTTTGTATCTTCCTTATTTATAAATTTACTTAATGTGTCTGAGTTTTAATGTAGTCGTGTATATTTTACCTTTTTTCAGTGTCATTTACTTTATTTTGGTTTGTGAAAATGTTCGTTGAAATAAACACTCACATACATGTAGAGTATACACCATAATTCATGCAATATTTAAAATTATTATTATTATCATTACGCATAATGTTCGCGAATATTTACACACATTATTCTTATTGTAGATTGCGTTCTTTTTTCCGATTCAACCTGGGGAAGGAATCCTAGGAGAATAGATTAAAAAAAAATCTATATACGAGTGTTTAAACTAAAAAAAAAATTAATCGGATTCTAAAATGCGTACTGAGTTTTATATTAATTATATAGTAGCACATATACAGGGTGGCGCATAAGTAGAGTTATGATTTAATGGTTTTATTTTTATTTATGATTTAATGATGACAAGACTCAGCACAGAACAAAAAAAAAAAGTTTTTCAATACTATTTCAAAGTCACCATTCGATTATTTAGGCATAATGATAACATGGAATTATGAGCGATGATGCCCATTTTCTCCAAAATGGTCACGTATATAAACAAAATTGCTGAATAGGGGCACTAAAAATCCAATAATAATTGTTGAACATCAAATGCAGATATTGTGTGCAATTGAATTGTTATGTGCGTTGAGGAGAATTCAATCCCAGCAAAAACTTACATTTCAAAGTAAGATGAGTTAAAAAGCTAATATAACTACTCTTCACTTCTTATACATGGCGTCTGAACTCATTATTTTAACATGGTGATGCCAGTGGAGGCATGCACCCTCGCTTACAACTAGCGAGTTATATAAGTCAATATCACATTCGCTTACAAATATGGAGTTAAATAAGTCATTACCACGTTCGCTTACAATTAGGTACTTTACATTGGTATCAACAAAACTGGATTTGTCAAACAAATTGTGCTTTTAATTTAACTTTTAAGTAGACACCTAATTTGTGTGGTACAAACTGTCACCTGTGGTGCGATTCACTAATTTTTAACGATCCGACAATCGTAATTTTGTCGACATACAAATATATATTCGCTTGCAGTAACGATAGTGTGGTTCTGTAATTTATTTTTAACGATCGTAAACAGCTGTAGTTTTTGTAACACCTCTGTCTTCAAAATGTTAGAATAAACGAAAAGCACAAAAGAGAATAAAGAAAAATCAAATGAAATTGTGCTTAATTTACTGTTTTTATTTTTTGTTTTGTGAATTTTACATTTAGAATTTTATTTTTTTTCATAATTTGCTTTGTTTTGTACATTTTGAATTAAGAATTTTGTTTTTGTTCATATATATGTATGTAGTATGTAAATATGTAAGCAGTCGGGCCTCAGCCACTTTAAACAAAAAATACACTTTATCGACTAAATAAACATAACGTAAATTATTGTCGTTAAAATAACGAAAAAAAAAAACGACTACTTAAAGTAACAGCTGACTTTAATCGACAGCGAATATCGTTAAAAATGTTACTGAATAGCATATTCGATAAGTTTTCGATATATTTGTTTTAACGATACGACTATCGTAAAAAAAGTAAGTAAATCGCACTACTGGGCCTGGTGTCTTGTATAGAATTTTTTGTGCACGCTGAGAAAAAACATGTTTAAATATGATCACCTCCAACAAAACTATTTTTAAAGAAAATTGTAAACATACTTTGTTTAATTTCACCATATTAGTGTCACCGTCAACCATATTATGGTTTAATTAGTCTTCCATCAAGAACCCACAACCTTATTATGGTTGCTTCTAAAGATTTTATGGTTAAATATGACAATAATTTGTTCTTAAATTAACTATAGTATTTTCCCGTTTCCCAAGACCAACATGCTATGGTTGAAAACCAACCATGCTATTATAAAATTTAAACATATTTTATTTATTATTAACAATACCATGTTCAAGGGCAACCACAATATGGTTGTAGCTGCTTGATGGAGCACTAATGAAACCATAATATGGTTTTCGGTGACAATAATATGGTTAAATTAAACATATGTTTAAAATTTTTTTTTAAAAATAGTTTTGTTAGAGGTGATCATATTTAAACATGTTTTTTCTCTGGGTGTGGCTATCAAAAAACTCGCACTAGCGAACCTCTAGAAGGGAAGGCGTAAATTTCTACACGAATGGTTTTTAAACTGCGAGAAGGAATGGGCTTCGGTGTACACTCAATTAAGATCAACTAAGACAAGAAGGGGCGTAAATTTATACACGAATGGTTTCTAAACTACGAGAAGGAGTGGGCTTTGATGTACGCTCAATTAAGCTTAACCTTAATTCACCGCGGAGACTTCCGTATTACTGTAGCGCTAATCAAGGAATCCGTGGATTGCCTCAGATTATCTACTGTGTCAATGACTACTCTGGATATTTACACTTATAGCCGCTCATCTCTACGCGATATGGCTTAGTAGTTTGTCTTTAGGATCATATGGGTCACAGGGCACACACACAGCACAGGAAAATACTGGGAAGCGTTAGTGCGGGTGAGCGTTCTAGGCTTAGCACTACCTTTTTTTAGTTATAATTCTGCAACCTTGAACTACGTCGGTTGACTATCGAAATTGCTAGCGACATAGTAGCCGCGAAAACTGGCTGCAGGAATTCCAGGCAAGTATGACCCGGAATGGAATTACGGGGATAGCATATCCCTACGATTAAAAGGGACTTATTAATTTTGTTATCTATTAGCGAACACGGCACTTTGAAAACTGGCGCAGCTGCTTTGAAGAAAATCAGGAGGAACAAGTAGAACACTTCCTTTATCACTGGCATGCACGGGCGAGAAGACGTATGGCCAAAATTTTGACGGATTGTACGATATCTCTGGCGTTGAACTGGAGTAGATATTTAACTCCGGCAGAAGTTTGGGTTGGCTCTACGGTGGGAGTTATATTTAGTGGAACTTCATTGTATTACATTTGATTATTGGCAGTTAATGTTTAACAATTAATGTTTAAGAAAGACTGCATGTAAAAGACCAACACAGCACTCAAAATTTCAAAAATAGCAACGTGGGTTTGGGCTAAAAATTAGTTTCACAAATAAATAATTTGCTCACCGAATCTTATCGCTTTAAGCATGCAATAACAAAAACTAATATCTTATTTTAAAGTCACAGTCTTTGGCAACGCATATCTGACTATGTGCGTATTGAAATTTCAATTTTAAGAATAGTCCACATTTAAGTACGACCGGCGTATATGGAAACAACGGTTATATTATTTCTAAATTTTATGCAGTAGGACTTATGCCCGAATTCTTATCTCCAATCCTTAGGTGGGCCTAATCATTTCCATCTTACCTTATTGCACTCCGGGCCGCCAATTACTTTCAGTGATCCGCGAATTTAAAATTAAAAATTCTGTTTTATTTTTAACGAGACCTGCTATCCCCGAGTTCGTTACACACACAAATTGCACTAGACAGGATAAGATAGAAATACGGGGATCAATGATATCCATTCTGATAGTAAAATTTTGAAATCTAAAGATAATCATTTTATTTTAAGTCATTTGCAGAGAGTCATTGTAAGACATCCGTCCCTCGTTAACAAAAGTTCTCTTCTCATTTTTTTTCTCACTTACTGCACTAGTGGCAGTAGAAGTTCTGGTAGTTATAAGAGTAGCATTTTATTTACTATTCGAAATACTTTAATGGGGTACACCATTAAAATGACTTATGGTTTTATAGTCATAATACAAAAATTCGACAATATATTGGTTGTTTGAAAAATATACATACTTTTTCGTATTTACAGACAGACCAACATACTTGCAGATACTAAAGTAGATAATATGCGAAAAAAAACTCTTAACTGTTTCAACATTATTAAAATATTGCACACATACTTAATGCATTTACGTACTCGTATCTGAAAGTTCATATTGTATTTGTAAGTTGCAAGTACTAAACCCACTTGTTTCATTATTTGTGCTATTGCTGATAAAGTTTCATTCTCTTGTTGCACTTAAATGCAAATAATTTTATAAAAACTGATAAAAAAAAAACGCTTTTTTATACAAATTTTAATGAGAAGTTAAATTAAATGTTATTTGAAGAAAACAAGTTGTATCAAGGTGTTGTTTGCATATGTTTCACATTTAGAATGTTACGGCACGGCACGGAATAAATGATGCCTGTTGAATTACACAAAATTATTAAAATTTGCTGTTGACAATTCTTTAATTTGGAATTCACTTTTTCTTTAGACATTTACATAAAAGAGAGTTTTTTTGAGACATAGAAATTACAAAAAAAAAAAAACAGCAAATTCAATTAAATGACCTTAATTTTGGCTTTATTAACTCTCAAATGTCATTTAATTCTTAAAAATATTTTCTGGCATATTGTCGGTCTAATTTCGCACAACACTTTCGAGCATACCCGGTGTTATGTCGTTAATAGTGCGTGGAATGTTGGCTGTAAATGATGGTTCCCCGGTAAGGTAGTTAGTAGTGAGCTAGTATATCAGCGCGGGGGTTGCGGGTTCGATTCCCGCCAGAGACTCTGGTTAGTTGCAGACAAGCGTAGAGCTTCGCCGGATTAGCATAGAAAATTTTTTTTTGCTGGTTTGTCAGCATAGAAATTAGTCCAAAGGAGTTAAATCATACGAATGAGGTGGCCAATTCACAGGTCCATTTCTTAAGATAATTCAGTAACCAACTATTAGGTTCAAAAAAGGGATGGTTTCGAGCGCTCTATAGCATGTTGCGCCATTTGACATGGCCAACTGATTTTTGTTTAGTATTGTTTGGCATTTCATAATGGACTTACGCCTGAACAACGTTTACAAATCGTTCAACTTTATTACGAAAATTCACGTTCTGTGAGGAATGTGTTTCGTGCACTTCGCTAAACTTTCGGTCAACATAATCGGCCTACTGAGCGTACTACTCGCAACACCATCATCAATTTTGAGACCCAGCATTCATTACTGGATAATATTTGACCGAATAGACCACGTCCAGCAAGTTGAGAAGTCGTTTCGGCGCCGTTCGCAGCAATTCGGACTGACGTATGGAACGACTTGGCGCATTTTACGTCGAGATCTTTAATTGAAAGCGTAGAAAATACAGCTTGTGCAACAACTGAAGCCGCTCGACCTTCCCAAGCGACATCACTTCGCTCTATGGGCTCTTGAAAAGTTCCAAGAAGATCCGACGTTTTCGAGGCAAATTTTGTTCAACGAAGAGGCCCATTTTTGGCTCAATGGGTATGTAAGCAAACAAAATTGCCGCATTTGGGACGAGAGCAGCCTGAAGAGAGTCAAGAACTACCACTTCATCCAGAAAAAACAACTTTTTGGTGTGGGTTGTGGGCCGTTGGAAGCGTCGGTCCATATTTCTTTAACAATGATGCTGGTGCGAACGTAACCATCAATGCCGACCGTTATCGTGCCATGATATCCGACTATTTGATGCCTGAAATTAAAGCTCGTGATTTCGGCGACATTTGCTTTCAGCAAGACGGCGCCACTTCCCACACATCGCATCAATCAATGGATTTATTAAGAGAAGACTTCGGTGAGCACATAATTTCACATTTTGGGCCGGTCGATTGGCCACCAAGATCGTGTGATATCACACCGTTAGACTTTTTCCTGTGGGGATATGTAAAGTCTAAAGTTTATGTGAACAAACCCGCTTCGATTCAGGCCTTGGAGGAAAACATCACGCGTGTCATTCGCCAGTTACCAGTCGAAATGCTCGAAAGAGTCATCGAAAATTGGACTCAACGGATGGACCATCTGCGACGTAGCAACGGCCAACATTTGATAGACATAATCTTCATAAAATAAATGCCAAAGAATGTTCTTTCAAATGATAATAAACATTCCCCATTAAATTTGAATTTTCTGTGTTTTTTCTTTAAAAAAGTAGGGAACCTCGCAGTGGATCACGCTTTATTTACATCACATATGCTCATTTAAATTTTGCTTTTGAAATTCAGACAGATCGGTCCATAAATGGCTCAGATATGAGCAAAAAATCACGACAACCTATAACTTTACCCATACATCCCTTGTTGCTGTGGTTTTTTATTACTTTTTTCAGTATATGTAGAGAACGGCAAGAAGCTAAATTTTCAAATTAGGTGCAAGCATCTTGGTTATCAACACACAACCTCCTTAAAAAAATGAACATGATAAGAGAAGTAGGCATGGCACTTCCTGTGCAAACCCATCGAACGAAAGGAGCCAAAGGTACAAACATCTCGGTTATCAACACACAATATCTCACAAAATGTGGGTGGGATTTCAGAAGTGGGTGTGGCAATTCTATTACAAAGGCAGTATAGATTTTCGTATTTCTGGAGAAAGGAAAGACCCAAAGTTTCCAAATTAAGTACAAGCATTTCGGTTAAAAATACACAATTTCCGACCAAATGTGGGCGGGATTAGAGAAGTTGGCGTGGCACAAAATATATTTAATAACATCCAACGAACGGTATTTATATAACTTTATGTACAATCGCACCATGGTCAAGGGTATATAAGATTCGCAATAGCCGAATTTGACAATTTTACTTGAGTAAAAGCCGCCATTTTGTTTGCTTTTTTAAATGCCTGCCTAAGCCATTATCAATCTCGTTCAAAATTCGGTAAGCAACACGCAATATCTGGTTAAATATTCAATGCTGATGCAAAACTCTCTATATGGCTTGGCATTTAAATTTTAATACTGTTTTAATCGATTTTCTTAGAATTTTGGTTTTTTTAACTTGGGGTGTTTGCAGGTGGGCTACTAACTTGTTTAAGCGATAAGTATTAAATGTTTTGTATCTCCTTTAGTTAAGGAGATTTGAGTTCACACGTTTTTAACCTTGTTTACCCCCTAAGCATTCGAGTGTTCCATCTCATTGGATCGATTTGGCGAGAGGCCAGCCTTCGGTCCAAATTTCAGGCTGTAAGACTGTGAGATGATATACTTTTTATAAACTAATACAGAAGACAGTCCAAGTTTTACTGCAAATGGCATTACTCGTTATGGTTATGGATGCGTTTTTCGGGAGTGAGCTTTATTTGGGGCCTATGATAAATTATGAACCGATCTTTGCGAAATTTTGCAGAGTAATTGGAAATCTTATGAAACTATGACGGACTAAATTTTACTCCAATGTAGTTATTACATATGTTATTATGCGTACTTAAGTGTTTTCCAACAGTGGGCTTTACATGAGGTCTATGGTAAATTATGAACTGATCTTTAGAAAAAATGAATTTGCGCAAAATATAAAAATATCAATTTTTTTAACAAACAAGTGTAAGTTTTTAAAATCGGTCGATGATTTTACCTTGGCTCCATATAAGAGGTACTAAGTGTATTACTAGCATTTGACGTTATATGGAGAAGGTTGAGATCAAAATATTCGACCTTAATGATGTTTAGTTTTAAAAGGGAAGGGGAACAGGTCTAATACTTCACCCAAAATGTATTTGGTCTAAAGTTAGTCATAGGAAATATAAAGTGGTTGATACAAAATTTTCTAGCCCCAATTTTTTTTAAAGTTTTTAAATAGAACAGAAATTCGCCCTTTTCAATACATTTTACAGAATGTTAGTCGTTAAAATCTACATAAATATGTCTCTTCCTCTTTTTCTTACTAAAGAATTACAACACACATTTTGAAAGCTTTGTTGCAAATCTGCATTAAATGCGTTGAAATTTATCGACTTTAGTAATTTGTTTGTAAAATTTAATCTAATTTTAAATGAGTATGCGTCCTGGTTATTTCCACATTACTACACTCAACAACCACTCTCTTCCGTACACTTTCGTTTAAGCAGAAAATCAATTGAAAATTGTTTGTTGAAAACTGTTAAACCAGACATTTTCTATTGTTGTTTTATTTATGGAAAAAATACAAATTTTAAACTCATTTAAAATAAACAACAATAAAGGTATGACCATAAAAAAGGTTTTTGCATGTAAAGGATTGCAGATCGTTGTACTGGCAATTTTTATAGATTGTATACGCCAACACACGCACACAAACACACACACACAAACACACACACACATTTACGAGTATATAAAAGTGTTGTATTATTTATACAATGATTATTTGACCAAAAATCGGCTTAAAATTTATTATTTAAAATTTTTTGTTGGCAATGAACAGAAAAACCACATGTTTATCTTGAAAATGTTTAAAACCATATGTTGATATTACTTTTTTGCCACACATATTGGAAATTGATGAATATAATTTTATTAAATAGCTTTTGTTATTACTTTTAAGGAGAGAGATGAGTGAATGAGGAACAGATGCGATTTGGAAAAATAAAATAATACATATTGTTAAAGTTAAGGTTTAAAACTTAAGCGTTTGTACATAAGAGTTTTTAGTTCAGTAATTTCAGCTGAACTATATTAGATAATATTATGGAAATGAACTAAATACGTCTTTTGTTAACTTTTATTCATAACTAACTTATATTTATATACGGTTTTATTTATTCAGTGTTATTTGATAGTCCTATTTAATCCAGATAAAAGTATGGCAGCACTACTAAGATTCAAAAATATATCATAAAAAGTGTATTTATTTACAAGATGGTCTCAAAGAAACAGCTAATTGTTTTTGTATTGCTGTGATATTGAGGCCACCTTGCTAAGTCATACACCATGGAAACCTAAATTGATTTAAGATGTACCTGACTGGTGAATAAATTTACATTTCAGTTTTAAGTGATAAACAGAATTTTGTATTCAATAAGATTTAAAATATAAATGTCATTTAAAATCAAACCTAAAATTTGGCTATTAAAAATAAAAATGGGTGTTTTTTAAGGCCGATAGAACTTTAAATTTGAACTTTGCTGTTCGTCAATTGTTGCTGGCTTATCAGCATAAACCAGAGACTTCACATAATCCCACAGGAATAAATCTATAAGTATCAAATCGTATATGTTGATAACATCCCAGCAGAAGTATTTAAAACGGATCCCAATATGTTCTCTGAAATGCTTTACCCACTTTTTAATGAAATATGGGAGCTAGAACGCTACCCCATGGATATGATGAAGGGAATAATAATTAAACTTCCAAAGAAAGGCGATAGGACTAGATGTGACAACTGGCGAGGTATAACGGTTCTTCCAGCTGTGATGAAAATACTCATGAAAATAATATTATGATGACGAATGATGACCCATATAAATAACAAGTTAAGACCCGAACAAGCTGGCTTTAGACCTGCTATGTCCTACGGACCAAATAAACACGCTCCGAATAATCATAGAACATGCAGTCACCCCTATACATGCTGTTTGTTGATTATGATTGATTCAATAAATATAAACTGTATTTGTGCTGAGTTAGCCAACTTTGGCGTACCGGATAAAATAAAACGCATGGTACGAACGAGTTACGATACATTTGAATGAACCGTGCTACATAATGGCGTAACGTCTACCCCATTTAAAGCAACGTCTGTGGTTAGACAAGGGTGTTTATTATCACCGCATCTGTTCCTAGTTGTACTAGATGCTGTTGTTAAACGCTCAACTACAAATAGGCCGAGGGGAATTTTATGGGATCCATTAAACCCGCAGATTCGATTAGAGTCGCTGGACTATGCAGATGATAAGTGTGAGCTTTCCCACAGACGTGCTGATATACAAGCAAAAATTAATGATCTAACCAGAGAATCAGAGAAGGTTGGGTTGAAAATTAATATCAATAAAACAAAAGAAATACGCATTAATGCAGAGTCAACTGAACCACTAAACATCGGCAATGAAGTAATAGAAAGTGTAAGTGAGTTTCAATACCTCGGCAGTATGATAGATACAAACGGGGGTGCCCTTCTTGACGTCACGATAAGAATACGAAAAGCAAGAGGCGCTTTTGCAATATTATCAAAAACTTGGAGGTCAAATGAATATAGCAAAAAGACAAAGTTAAATATATTTTCGGCATGTGTGCTGCCCGTCTTATTATATGGATGCGAAACGTGGCTTGTAACTAAAGAAATCAAGCGTAAAATGCAAGTTATTACCAACAGATGCCTCCGAATAATACTTGGAATTTATTGGTCTAATACAATTACAAATGCTCAACTGCTCGCTATAACAAATATGAAGGACATAAACTGTGAAATCCGAAGGCGTAAATTTGGCTGGATAGGGCACCTACTTAGAAGAGAAGATGACAACATATGCCAAAGAGCGCTAATATATAACCCCCAGGGTGCAAGAAAACGAGGAAGGCCGAACAACTCTTGGCGACGTTCAACATTAAACGAAATTAACAAGCTGCCTGAATTTAATGATAGAAAGATAGTTAATTTGACGGAACTGAAAAGTACTGCAAATATGCGCTCCAGATGGAGATTTCTTATTGAGAGCCTATGCCCACAATGAGGTAGCTCTAAAATAATTTTAGAGGAAGGCTTATTATTATTATTATCAAATCGTATGACTTTGAAGGCCAATTGACAGGTCCATTTCTCGAAATCATCTTATGGCCAACATTTTTTAAAAAGTGGATGGTTGCGGTCACTGTATGGCATAAAACAGGTTACGAAAGTACCTAAAATGTTTCTCAGCCAATTCGTTTTTATGAAATAACGGTAATCTTAATATTACAGCTCTAAAATTTAAAGTTTATTTTTTATAAGCTGACTTTAAAAATTCTTTCCTAACCTAATAAAAATGGAGCTTCCAACGAACCAGTCCATACCGCTTACGGAAGACATGAATTTTATATGGCTAGTTCCCACTTTGAAGCAATACATTTTTGACACCACAGAAAGCGCTTCATTCAGCACATATAAAAATTGGTGAATGTAACGATCAGCTTTGCACACTGAATTCTTTGGTACCGTTATTTTAATATGCTCCCTTATAATGAGAAATGCTTGATCGTGTACAGACCCCTTTTTGCGTCTTTTTTGTGTGATAGTGTGGGATTGCACATTTTGCAGAAGGAATAGTAAGATTGTGTAGGATATTAAATTTAAAACATTTAATACCAAAATCATTCTTAAATCTTCTTAAACAGTAACACATAATGCTATAATAGTAAGCTTTGGTAAGTAACAGTTTTATAGGACTAAAACTCATACTGTGAAATTTCGTGAATATTTATCCATAATAATAATAACTGTAATAACTTTTTTTGTAATGCATGGACTTTATTTAATCTTTTTCATTTAAATGCCCATTCAATTGTATTAAAAATAGTTTAATTAGTCTTAAAGATAATTGAATATAAATGCCCTCCCATTGGACAGGCGACTGGGAGTCCAACTAAACGTTGAGTTTCTTGAATAAGCTTGTTTGGATTTTTTTTTTATTTTAATAATTTCACAGAGTGAGCATAATATTAAACATTATATGATAAGTTATGGACCTAGCTTCAAGAAATTTTATAGCTGGATTTTTAGTCCTATAAATCTTTGACGTTCCAAATAATAGTACAATAGCATTATTTATTACGCTTTTTAACATATAGGGTGGATGATGAAAGCCGCTTTCAAAAGCAAACTTGATCTGAGCGGCAACGTAAATAACCAAAATTGTCGCTTATAGAGTGTTTCCAACACAGAAATACTGCATGAAAGGAAATTGCATACAATCCGCGTCACAGTGTGGTGTACAGTTTCTTCACGCTGTATTGTCAGGCCATACTTCTTTGAACAAAACAGAAACAGCGTTGGGGTTACTGGATACCGTTACTTGAGAATTTTTCTATCCGGAACTACGCCGAAAGAGAATTGATTTCAGCTCTGTGGGGTTTCAACAAGATGTCGCAACTGCAAACATAGCTCAGCCGGTTATGACCGAATTAAGCAGAAAATTTCCTAATAGTTTCATTTCAAGAAACTCAACTTTCCGTGGGCCCCCGAGGTCGCCTGTCCTATTGGCGGGCATTTAAATTAAATTATCTTTAAGTCTTATTAAGCCATTTTTAATATAATTCAATGGGCTTTCAAATGAAAATGGATTGAATAAATTCCATGCATTACAAAAAAAAATCCAGTTTCTTAATGTAGCAAAATTCTTGCAAAATTTATCAGCCACCCTGTATGTGTCTATGTGTGTGAGCACAAGAACCCAGCGGGAAAAAAAAGAAGTACAGATGCCTTCAAGAAGGCATCTACTTTTGGGTGTACAAGGCCTGCTCGCTCCATTCCATACTCATATCTCTTTTACACACGTTGCCATTGCGGGAAAAGCCTTCCGATCTCGATTCTTTTGCCAGAAATTCTGAAAAGAATTCAAATTAATGGCTCTTAGAAGGCTTTCCAGAGAATGGTGATTTTGTAACGGGATCTGAATTCTTTGGAAGTTGCTTTGGCAAGCAAAAAAAATCGTACTCCTTCCCTTCTAGAGAAGGGAATATGGAATGTGTATTTCATCTTTTATACGGAAGAGACGAAGCTTTCTATGATACATTCTTTAGCAGTAAGAGCAGAATGGTAATTGAATTAAAAAATGTCTTAGCAGGCCTTCAATAAGGCCTGAAGTGAGAAGGTTTTCTGAGTTTTCCCGCTGGGGGGAAAAAAATTCTCTAAATAAATTCGATTTTTTCACGACGACTTTCTTCGACAAATTTGTATGGAAAATGTGGTATCGAGGCAGTAAATTTTGACTTTTAATTTTTATGTGAATGTGAGTAAAAAGCCTATTATGGGGAAATGTTCAGCCCTTTTATTTTGTAAAATTAAATTTCATATGGCAACTACAAATGTTTTTAGTGCTTTAGATTTGAGTTCCGATTCCGAAAACCATGTTCAAATTTCCTCGAAATTAAGAGATCTCTCAGTAGAGTCTCTGACTTAGTTTTTGTGAAAACTAATGGTTCATACTTAAATGAGTTGTATACAAGCTTTTGTTAACCGCTGCCTCAGGCGTATACATAAGATATTCTGGCCTGCCACGACAACAAATCCGGATTTGGGAAATTTAACCAATCAAATTCCTTTAAGTATGTACATCCGATTTCGTAAATTTAGTTGGCTAAGACACACAATGAGAAAGCAATCGAATGACTTAACTCGACAGTACGTTAAAAAGAATCCCCAAGGATCCAGGAGATCTGATAGACCGGCGAATAATTGGATACGCCAAATTGAGAACGAGTTTCATGAGCATGGTCTGTCCTGGAGTGAGATGAAAACTTTGTCGACTGAAAAAAAACAATGGAGAGCGAACATTTGTTGCGACCCAATGATCCACTGGGAATTAAAGGATTAAATACATAATGGTACTAACTGTCCGTTTGCGGAGGTCGAATGACAAGTCATTTAATAACAATGTTTAAATCGAAATACAACAATATATAATGGGTGACCCAAACATGTTACGGTTACTAATAAAAATATGTTGTTTAACACTAATAATTGTATGGTTTTAAATTAACAATAACAATTCCGTCCTATCTAAGAGCAACTTATTATTGTTGAAAAGCAAGCCTACTGTTATTATTGGTAAATATATTTTTGTTATTATTAATCATATCATGTTCGAAGGTAGCCATAATATGTTTGGGGCTTGGGTGGAGAACTAATTAAATAAAAATACGGTTGCGCGTGACAATAATATGGTTAAAGTAGCCATAATATGCTTAAAAACTTTTCGCTGTAAATAGTTTTGTTGGAGGTATAGACAAATTGGAGATATAGACAAAATTTTATTTCTCTGCATGTGTGTAGAAATATTTTGATTAATGGCCAACCTTATTTTCTATAATTTGATATATGATGTAAATTTGTTTTCAATTTACGACTTATTCTAGTCCTGGAAACAAAAAAGTAATTTCTAAATAAAATTGTTTATATTGCAAGGTTGTAACAATTTAAGCCTTCATTCTTCAATAACCATTTACTTTGGATGCCAGGAATTAAGGCAATCAAGTTTATTGTTTCATGTTTGTAACATGTTTCGCTTGTTAACTTCCTGCTCCTGCTGACTGATATTACAAAAAAAAACAACAGAACCAACATACATGTTGTTGTATGTCGCTGTTATTACCTTTAGGCCATAAAAACAAATAAGTTTCCTTATACTCATAGGCATTGCCTACATAAGAGCGTAAGTCAGTGTGTTGTACCTTTTCAAGCCAATGCAACACAAATTGTTCATTTTTATAAGCCCCGGTAAATGTCTATCATTATAATGAATTGTTACATTCTATTATTTTGATATAAATACTACTAAAAGTATGATGAGATTGTCGTAACTTTATTTCACAGCCTTTAGAAACATTTATGTTCCTCACATATATTCTACCCCACCTACCGTTTTGCCACAGCACTTTCGCCAGCCCACCGCTTTTTCGTATGTACGTGAATGTGTTTTTCGTTTTATTTCGATACTTCAATTTGCTTAAGGGATTGAGTACAAGTAAAATATTGACGTTATAAGCAGCATTAGAGTTTTACTTTCTGTTTAGAGGTAGATTGTTTTATATTTAATACATTTATTTAGATTGTTGTAAAAGATGTGTAGTTAAACCGCTTATTTTGATTGTTTTTCTTGCAGGAGAGTTGGGTGGAAAAAGGTGGGTTTCTTGCTCAACTTTCATATGATAAATTACTTTGCTTGAATATTGCAAAATTTATGGGAATTTAAGTGGAAAATTTTGAAAGTCATCAATTTGGATTACGAAATTTAAGATTGGCGTATAAAAATGTACTCCAATTAATATGTTTGCGTTGAAAGGGAGGAATACTAAATTAATTAAAACGTAATCTTGTTATTATTATTGAAACCAGAGGCTTTCACAGATTTCTGCAGACTCCTTAGAAAATAAACTTCTTTGGCGGTTAGACAATTTGATTAAAAATTATTCAATTTGATTAAAAATAATTCCAAAAAAAAAACGGAATCACAACCTTTATAAACCGTTTGTTTCCACTTACGTGCTTGGGGCTCTAAAACTCAAACAAAAACTGGCAAAAACATGGCAAAAATTCTCTTTGCAACTCTGTACTATTTCTATGATTATGAATGCAAATATGGACTATCCAATAATTGTGATAACAATTCGAAAAAACTAAGATACATCCAAAATAACGAGGTGCATTAAATAGGTCTATATAGCTCCCCAGATCCAGAAACAAGCTTGTCGCCAGTACACAAACCACGGAAATCATCATAGCTCAAATCGAATAACGATAAACCACCAAAACCTTTGGAACGAATATAATTGGCCTTATTTGAAGCCGAATCAGCAGCTTTGTAACTAATCCAAATGCCGCGATCACCATTGTCATAGGCTGGGCAGTTAGCATAAGTACCATACCGTTTTGTGAGATCACGTATACGTCTGGGTGGAGCATGAGCACCGTAAAAGAAAACATGTACCGGATTTAGCAGCTTAGCAAAGATTTCTGTCCAACTCAAAGGTCCAGGAGTTTGACTTTGCATACCAGCTTTAGCTGTAGATTCCGAATCAGATGTAAGTTTTTAAGCATGACCATATGAAGCCATGCCCAAAATAATCTTATGAGCTGGACATTGATGCTGCAAACAGTATGATACTTTGTAATCGACATTATAGTCAGACGAAAGAAATCTCCACATGCAATACACGCTGAAATTTTTTTGGTGGTATAAAAACACCTTTGAAGAAGAGGAAGACGAGGAAAAAGAGGAAGAAGAGGAAGACAAAGATGAAATTCCAGAATATCTGTTGGTCGAAATTATCGACCTTTCTGATGATGATGGCGATGACCAAGATATTAGAGAGAGCAGTGATGTTGATCCACAGCCGCCTGCTAAAAGGCAACTGGCCAAATCATTAATTTAATTTATTTAATTTTTTAAAACTTTTAAAACTTTTCCTGACTAACATTTCAAAATTATATTTTTTTCATATTTTTAAAATTTCGTTTTCAATGTTTCTTCAAAACCAACACTGAACAAAATTGGTACATATAAAATGAGAAGTAAATTAATATTAAGCTGGAAAACGCAAGTTTTGTATTATGATTGATTTATTTTCAAATGAAATTTATTGTAGAAACTGAGAAGTATATAGCAAAAAAGACTAATGGTATTTTCTTTTCTACAAATAATGTCACATTTTATTTAAAAAAATGCAAGTTGGTGTTCGTTTCTTAAAAATGTTTTGCTCTTTTGAAGGGTAGCATGTTTTATTCTAAAAAAATCACCCTTACTAATGGCATAAGGCATTGCACTTTACGCCCCGTATAAATCGACAATCGGTGGTATTTTTTTGTAGAGAAGAAAACTCCATTAGTTTTGTGGAAAATATTTCCAAAAAGCATGAAAAACAAATAATTTTCCAACATTTTGCTTCATAAGCACCACAAAAATTTTCTAAATCAATTTTTTAAAAAATTTTAATTATTGCACAGGTCTCTTGCAATAATTTGGCCTTTACAGATTTAAAGAATATTAATTAGTCGACGAGTTATAGGCAAAAAAACATATAAACAATATGCTAAAAGTCGGCATTTGACTGCAAAAGTTGAAGGTCGATTAAAAAAAAAATTCGAACTAACATAAACAAACGCCGCGATACGGGTCTTATAATTTAGCCTCTATTTTCACCCCTCACTCTTAGAATTGGCATAACTTTTTCTAACCTGAATTTGTTCCACAGTGTTATTTTAATATAATTTTTCTTAATAGGAGCCATTTTGATTGGGTTCAGGTCATTCTCGAAGAGAGATGATACATATGTGGAAGATGAAATCGTTCAGCAAGGCCGGGAAAGAGCGTGCTGCATGCTCCATTTAATTAATATGCAGCAGGCATATTAAGCATTATATCAGCGATTTTCATAGTCAATCATAAAATTTTAAAGGCAATAAACCGAAAATACAATAGCGCGAATGTGAAACACAATTAACAAGTCATTTTTTAAATCAATCATAAATTGGAAAACGACTGCAAATTGTGACCAGAAGAACTAAAATACGAGCGAGTCTTAAGCGCCCCAGAGACTTTCAAATAAATACATAAATGACATAGTTGTGTGCGTGCAGTCGGCTTTTTTAGGCTACACGTACGTATTGTTGACGGTGATTGATGAAAATCAAAAAGTTTTGATTCTTTTATTTGATGGCTGATTATTTGATTAGTCTCCTCTTATGATTTACAAGCAAATTTCATTTGCTTTGTGTTTGCCAGTGTTACCGCTAGTGAATAAAAAAAGTTTCACGACTGTTCGGTTAAAGTAGTTCAAAATCATATGAAAGAAGACAAACAAAATTGTTTGCAAATTGTTGTATCCTGAGTTGGTACTTATGTTGAATCGATGGTTCCAGGAAAAAAAATTTTCAAATGACGGAAATTTTTTGTATTATTTTGCTAAGCATTTTTTAAACGAGGTACGAGTATGAAGCTCGATTTAAAGACTCGCTTATATGCAGTCAGTGCGAAAAAAACATGTGTAAAGAAGCCTAATTTCGATAATGCAAAAATTGCGGAAAATATAAATAAAACTTGGTTGTATACAAAATTTATTTCAACAATAAGTAATAATACACAAAAATAAAATGGTTAAAAACTATTCCAAAAATTCATAACTATATAGTTTTAGAATAATTAATTAGAAAGTGGCAATATTGACAATACCAATAAATAATCGGAAATCTAAATTCAATTGCTGATTGACAAGTTTATTTGTAGGTCTCCGAAAAAGCATCAAATAAACGACACTAACACATATGCACTGATTGACGGGTTTATTTGATAGTCTCCAGGGCACTTTAAACAAATTCTGAGCCGATTACGAATTTTATATAATTTGTTTAAACATTTCATAAACTAGGGATGTAGCCGATACTTCAGGTTTACCGATGTATCCGTATCGGCGATATTTTACTAGTGATACGACGTTACCTCTTTAATTTGTTTTAGAGAGTTTTTTAAAAAAACATTTAATTTTCAATGGATATTTTTTGCATAACAGCAAAGAGAAATAATACATTAAAACGCACTGCATAGTTTGAAAACAGAATAATGAAATTGTTTCTGTTAATTCTTAGGCCTTTGGATTTGCACCATTGTAGTGAAATGTGCTCTCATTGCTAAATCTTGTATGAATTTGTACATTTTATGATTTTACTGTTTATTATCATTAATTTTTGTGAGAACAAAAATCATTTTGCTCAAACATTTCGGGTTAGTTTGAAAAGGCTACAAAATACATAAGCAACGCCACTGCTAAATTGTCTGACGCTAATCCGCGAGTTAATAGTCCTCGAACATTATAAGAAAATATAAAAATGAATCAACGGAAAGAAAAGTTCAAACTGGAAAAAATTTGCAACAAACCTGGCGATATCTCTGAATGAAATATTGGCGGGTTAAGAGAATAATGAAACCCATTGTTTATCTACAAATCTTGCCCTTCGATACAATGCTCTAATATTTCGAAGAATCGACTTCAATCGTGTCGAAAGAACGTATTATTAAGCTTTTTAACATGACTCTGAATTCCGAAAATTTTGAAGACAAGGTCACCCCTACACCTTGTAAAAGTTTTGATAAGTCTACATGAACTGGCCTATGGAAAGTTATTTGTAAAGGAAAATACGAGGAGGATAAGCCACAGTTCATCCTAAGCTGTGGTTCGTGGTTCTGTCAAAGAAAAAGTCGAGAGATACCGTTGATCCGATAATATTGCAGGAGACGCAGATCCACTTGTATACTGGCGCTATATAACATGTTATTATACCCAAACTTGAAGAAAATGGCACAGGAATACAAAAGTTTTTACATGAGCTATGTCGCATTTGAGAGACTATTTTCCACTGCAGGTCTGTTTTAAACGGTACTTTATTTTCTAAGCAAAAATCTTATTTATATCAATTTTAAATATTTATAATCTTTAACCCGGCATTTCCCAGTGACCTATAGGTGACGAAGATGAGCGATAGCGAAAGTTGAAATACTAGAGGCTTGAGATGACCCTGGCGACATTATACTGTACCCTCTTGTGGATGTACCTCCCCATCGATGGAGCGGTAGAGACAGAAATGAAGCTTACTTCGTTCATTTTCCTAGCCGAATGTTAAAAATATGTAGTAAAGTGTCACCTGTAAGTGACCCCCCTATAAAATCGGAATTAGCAATATTTTTTTAATTTGATTTTTGACCTATATTATTTGAAAGAAAAATCAGTTTTGTTTTCATTACTGTAAGTATGGGAATTGCCGGATTAACAATGTTTTTTTTGTGTCAAAAAAAATAATTTAAGTTTTGTTAATCTCAATTAAATTAAACCAGTAATAATAATTAATTAGTAATGGCTAATAAATCAGTAAGTGTTTAAACGCTGGTTTAGTTGAACTAAACTTAAATTTATATGTAGTTTAAACTCAACAGTTGTAAATCAGTGTCCCATGTATTAGATGTAGTGTAAAAAGTAACATGTGGCAGCACTACGATAAATGTAGACAAATTCATATGGTTTGTATTGGTAGTTTAAACGCCCAATTTTATGCGTTTAAAGATGGTTTATATGTTTTCTGATTTATAGATTTGTTGGCTTAAACACATTTTAAACCAAAAATAGAGTTTAACTTGCTCTGATTTATTAGCCCTAAGTGTTATATTAAAAATTAAATTCATTGCTTTTTAAGTCTTATTAATATCAATTGTAATCTTTGGATTTTGTTAATTATGACTTGAATTTCTGTGCGGTCTTCACAATACACGTTCAATCACTTGTATTGTGGAACCCGCACATTAATTCAAGATATCGCCGATATCGGTATCGTATCGGCCAAAAGGCCGATACGTTACTTCCCTATAAATAACACTTTAGTAAACACGAACTTGGAAAAAAAATTATACAGCTGGAGATGCACACAACGCCTTCTATGATGCATTATTGCGTTTTATACGCTTGATACTAAATTATTCAATTATTTGACTTTTGGTTTTGTTTGAGTAAGGAATTAATCGATTTTTTTTAATTTTAATTTTGCCCGATAAATCGAATAAAAGTTTTAATATGTTCGAATAACTCGAATAATTCAAATAATTCCATCCAATGAGAAAAACATACACCGAAAGAAAAAAAAACAATAAAATAAAAAAATAGTTAAACAGTAAGCAATAAAATAACAATTCATTTATACCACGTATACAAAACTCTGCTGCAAAACATACAGTTTAATGAGACCGAAACAAGATTAAAGAAATATAATTAAAAATAAACTATAACAAAGTAACCACTACTTCGATTGAACAGACTATAAAATGATCTGAAGGCCAAAGTTTAATAAATGCATTAGATTCAGCAGCAATCGGGGTCTCTTAATTTTATTTCAGTGTATAATTTGCAAATATGAACCGCCTGCTAAGCTTAATACGGGAATTTTACATAGGCTTTCATCTCATATTTTTATTAATTATTTTTTAATTATTTATTTTATTTTAGACGTTTTTGTCGCGGTATTTTTATAATAGGTGCAGCCTATTTAAAAAAATTCATTATTCGTTATTTAATTTTACTATTATATTATTCCTGAAAATCAAGTTATATTTAAATCAATTGAGATTCTCAGTTAATTTTTATTAAATCACCGTATTTTTCCTGATTTTAACAGAAGTTATGGTTAAGATAAGAAATTACCGAACATGGCTGATTAATTGATTTTTCTTCATTTTAAAGATCTACTCTATAGGTTTGGTTAATTTGTTTCTTTGACGTATTACAATTTTGCGCCAACAATCCGTGATTTTGTTTTCAACTATCTATTTAACTAGATTTCGTTTTTTAAGGCGAATCTGACAATACCTAAAATGTAATAGTTCATCCAGCCGTTTAGATGGTAGGAGGTAATAAAGAAATTAAAGAAAGGGTAGAAACAAGTAACCCATAATCTGACAGTTCATGGTTTACATATTAAAAAAAGCTGATGAATTTTTTACAATGAACGTCAAACTCAATATGAAAAAAGAGCTATTTTAGTACGATTCATACGTATGGAATTAGTAGTTAATCGTTTATTACATGATTTGTCTCACACACACCCACATCTAAAAAGGGACTAAAATATATTTCGAATATATACAGAATATAACAACATGTTATTTAGTTGTTACGATTTTATTAGTTAGAAATCTAAAAAAAAAAAATATTTTTAAATGAAAAAAGTAGAATTTTCTAAGAAATTAATTTTAATCGATTAATTGACATAAATCGTTCAAGTTATTCGTTATTTGAAATTGGTTATTTTAACTTTTCGATCAAATAATGGCGAACAGTTTCTTCGATTAATTGAACAACGATTAATTGAGTGGATATTCTACTTGATACTCTGTGCATTTTATGCGGTTCTTAATTCCATTTTGGCAAAAAGATATCCACCACACAAACATATTTATCGATGGCATTGAAAATAGAATTTCATTTGTGATACTTGGCTAACAAAAACAACGTACTTCAAGCTTTCGAAAGGTATAAGTATTAACTTTTCACATACAATTACACTGATTCTACTTTTTTGACAGATACATAAAACTAATATTGAATTTATTATCACAAAAATAGAATTTTTGGTAGAATTATTTAAACATAAAGACATTGAATAAAACGTTTTAAAATATTTATCCACAACTACTTTAGAACATCCGATGCCTTAGTAGGCTAGTTGGTAATGGGGTAGTCTGCCAGCGCGAGGGTAGTGGCATGTCATAACGTCATACCATAGATACTATGACACTTTTAAAAGAGTCATAACGTCCATGGACACTGTGGCACTGGACGTTTCGACATGCCACCGCGAGGGTTACGGGTTTGATTCCTATCAGAGACTTAGTCTGTTTCACTACAAGGTGCTGAAGGTATACTTTACTAATCCTCGGTAAATGAAGTTAAAAGATAGTTTGTATTTTCACAATATTTTAGAATAAATATTTTTTTTTTGTTTTTTTTTTTTTTAAATAATGCTTTGAATCATTTTTTCTCTACAAAAATTTTAATAGTTACTAAGTATGCGACATTAAAATTATGTGTAACTAATCTTTATTAAATTGCTATTTATTTTTTTTCTTTTTTTTTTAATTTAGAATTATAATTCAAATACTTTAATAGGAACAAATCTATAAATTACTAAGCGGCTAATTCACAATTTGCCACATAATAATTCAAACATTAATTTGTCGCCACCCTAAAATTGGCTTAATGAACAAAATGTAAAATTACACAGTTTTTATGAAATATTTTGTGCTAAACACACGTAATGAATTAAAAAACCCCACACCAGCACAACCTACAGGGAACGCTACATTAAAAATATTGGTCAAATTGATAAACAAAAAACGTTGTAAGAGATTCTGGTAAATTCATTTAAGACTTTAATAAGTTGAGCTTAATGCATCAAAGGAATCAAATTCTTGCATTTTATAAGTCTGGGTTCACACTATGAAAGTTTTTTTTTAGTTTATTGGTGAGAAAGAAAAGGTTAAGCATGTCTTTTGCCCTCTCACCAACAAACTCAGACTTTCTGAAAGAAAACTTTCGTAGTGTGAACCCAGACTACTTCATATAATTTATTTCATTTAATGATATTACGAAATGGTAAAAAAGATTTTTGAAAATGGTGAATATGAAATTATCCGCTAGTTGGATCCCTGCCATAGACTTCAATTTGCTTTACATTGAACTACCGAATGTTGGCCTTGTCTTCTTGATTAAAAATGCATTTGTTGACAACATTTTGAACACTGAATTTACAATATCAGATTATTGATGTGTTCTATTGTAGCGCTTTCAAACACGGCGTTGTCTGCTCTTAAGACTTTTATTATTTTTCATCATTTTTTAACAGCAAAAACTTTTCTTCCTTAAATGCCACAAATAAAATGTTTGATTTTTTATGTGTCTGATTATTAAATGTGTGTGCATGTGCTGTTTGTTGCACGTTTGTATATTTTATGGATGCGTACATTTTCATAAAGCAAAATGTGTATGCAAAATATTTATGAGCTGTTTGGTGTTTACAACAGGTACCAAAGCATGAAGATATATTTGCGAGAGTAGCGCAATAAGTTTTCGGACAGCTGATATGTTTTGAATTAAAGCTAAACAAAGAAATTTTGAGCAAACTACAATTGACAATATATTTAAAAATGACATAGGAGATTAAAAAAAAGATTATTTTTTGAAATTTTTCATTATTTTTACAATTTTGGTTGAAAAATCTACACCGCCAAATTTTGGACTTAGATAAAAAGCAATTTTGTTTAATGTTAAATTTGAAATACTGTAATTTATTGATGTATAAGGTAATGCGCATTTAAAAAGCGAATGGTTCTACCGCAGATACTTTCACGTGAGTCGTAGAGAAACGATAAATGTAAAGATATGGCCACACTTAACAAATATTTGCCGCAACATACGTAGCCACTAGTTTAAATCAGCACTTAACAGAGTGTTAACAGCAAAATAAATCACAGAAATGGCTTTGCAAATATGTAAAAATGTTACGTTTGTACAAATTTTTTGTGTTGTTAATTTAGGGTGTTAGTTGTTTGCGCAAACATTTAACGCATATTTGTAGAAATATTAAAAATGTTTAATATTTGGCAAACATGTTGGATATTTGTCAAACATTTTGTGGTGTCTACATAGTACTAAATGTAATAATTTCAGAGTGAATACAATAAAGGAGAAGCATTTAAATCATATTCAGTCGTAGAGTTTTGTTTAAACGGCATTTGCTGCTCGTTGTTTAAACCACAGTTTACTCCAATTTATTTTCCTTTATTTTTTATTTATCTTCCGTTTAAAACGCTATCGCAGTCTGCATTCATTTAAAACAAAACAAAAATGAAATATAATTTTCATTAAATTATTTTTTTTTCGCTTGTCTGCAGGAGACCAGAGTCTCTGGCGGGAATCGAACCCGCAACCCCGGTATTGATAGACTAGCTCACTACCAGCTAGCCCACCGGGGCTAGGAATTTACAACATGAAATGAGTTTTAAAAATTTTTGTTAATTCTTGACAGAACACGGGATTGAATTTATATGTTTCGATAATAATACATTCTCATCATCAGAATTCTTTGTGTTCTACCGTTTGCGCTACTGCGGCGCCTGCCAGTCTATAGTAAACATCAATTTTTAGCTGTATTGTGGGATCGAAGTTTTCTGTTATTAAGAAATAAAAAAAAAAAAATAAGAAATAAACACATGTACTTCAGTTTTCAAGACGAAAAGTACGGAAAGACAAGAAGAAGAATAAAAACATGTAAATAAAAAATTGAAAAATTGATAATCAATTACAGCAAATTTCGATCTACCAATACAATTGGTTAAAGAGTGATGTTTGACTATAAACTGGCAGGATCCGCTGTGGCGCAAACGGTAGAACGCAAAGAATTCTGATGATGAGAATGTAGTTATTCTCTAAACATGTAAATTCGACCCGAATTCAATCCCGTGTTCAGTCAATAATTATCCAAAAAAAATTAAAAATCATTTCATGTTGTAAATTCCTTCCGTCGATATAAATAATTTAATAAAAATTATATTTGATGAACTTAAGTCTAATTAGAATATCAAAAACTTCAATTAAAAACCAACAGTTCAATTAAAAACCACAATTGTTACAGAAATGAAATATTTATGTTTGTTCGAAAAATGTTTGTGTTGTTTATTGGTGAACTCAAAACGGATACAAAGTGTGCGTTTGTCAAGCCATTTGCGTGGTTTATTGTAACCCGAAAGGCTATTTGAAGTGAACTAGTGTATCACTGCAGGGGTTCCGGGTTCGATTCCCAACAGAGACACTGGTTTCCTGCATACAAGAGTAGAGCTTTGCGGGATAAGTATAAGAAAAAAAGCCTTTTGTTTGTTTTAAAAAATTTTAGTAAGAACATAACTACGTTTGTTTTCACATATAAAGATTATTGATCCATAAAAACAGTTAAAATGTCTGTTTAAGGTTCATTAATTTGTCCGATTTTTTCGTCAAATATTTGTTGAGTGCAAACATATCTTCACTCCAAAACTATACGCTATGTTACATACGAATGCCTCAACGGCAGCCAAAATTTACCAAAATTGAAAAATTTTCAATGACGGCGGCGAAATTACAACCGTCGGCTATAACAAATAATGTAGAGAGCGACTTTATTTTTTGTTGTTTAACAAATAGCGTTGAAAACCTTCGTATATTTTTAAAAAAATTTTAAAGGCAAAATAATAAAACATTGAAAAAATCAGCCAAATCAAAATACTCATCTCTTCCATGTTATTATTCATTGCATTTTGCATATTTATTATATTTTTCAGGGGTAATATTTTTTCTCACCCCGTTTTTATGCGTGAGTTTATTTGACAGTTCAAAGCGAGAACTTTCTCACAAAAATTTTACAGACACACTTTTTTTGGTAAATTGGCGAGTAATTTCCTTACGTGAAATCAATTACTCGCTAAAAATGTTACAGACGCAGTTAAGTGAGAAAAACAGTTGTTTGTTTCAATTGATGGCATTTTTGTTTCATTTCTCGCATTTCAATCGAAAAGTTTCTCGATGCGAGAGTTACAGAACATGGGCACTGTTTTTAGGAGTTGTTCTTTTAAATATAATTGGTACTGAAAAATTTAAGTATATGAAAAGGAATATGTTTTTATTTGTTCGATCTTAAATCCACTTCATTTCTAAGCTAAGCTAAAGATTAGCTTATGTACATACTAAGTTAGTTAGAAAATTAGAGGCAGTCGTGGTTGTTTGCTCTTATCTCAGCCATTTATTGACCGGTTTGGCTGAATTTTAATAGCAAAATTTAACTTTGCATGTATGACAGAAATATATAACAACCAAGTCCTCATCATGTATGGGGTCTTCGAAAACCCCATTTCAACAGACGGACGTACATCGTTAAATCAACTTTGCAACTCATAAGGACCCAGAATATGTACACGTTTTAATGCTTAAAATCAATATTGTAGAATTTACAAGCGAAATAACATACTTACAATTTAACCTTTTACCTACGGAGAAAAGTATAAAAAGCTACCTAATGTGGCCATTAATGAACGAAGTTTATTAATTGATGCGATGTTAATGGAATTTTTCTTCACTATTTGGAAAATTTTCCGGATAATAACGGCACCAAGGCTTCTTATAGACATATTAGTTTTCTTTTTTGCCTTCTAAATAACTTGACAATTATAAATTATTCCTTAGTTGAATGAGAGTAATACTATCCTAGTCCACCAATTTGGTAAGCAATATTTTTAAGGTAATATTTTTTTCTTCCTCCCAAAAAAATTCCGATTTGACGTATTCTGAAAAAATATCACCAAATTTAAAAGTTTAGACAATTATTTCATTTCAACTAATTTTACTTAACTCAATCAGGGCTGTCTGATGTGGCGATTTATAAACCTACTTGGCGACGAAATTTTGTGTTTGGCGACATGGCGATTTTTTGGCAAAAATAAACAAAGTTGGCGATTATTTTGGCGATTTATAAAACGCATTTTACCTTTCTTTTCCTAATTATATATAAAAATGTATGAGTACAGCTATAGTTTTTTCTTTAAATGTCTAAAAAAATTTTAAATCGCAAAACGAATGGGATTGTTTTAGATGAACAATTGATAATATTGCCAGATAATTACCTTGAACATATTTAATAATTGTTGCTTCAGAAACATGTAATAAAGCTTAAGCTTTATTCGATTTTCAGACATTTTCTTTACCAAAACCTAACAATTTTATTTTAATTTTAATTTATTTTGGAATTTTAAAAACTAAATCGCTTTTGATTGCATATAAAGCAAGAGATATTTTGTGTTTTTAAACACGAATAAAGCAAAACACAACAGAGATTATGATGTGAATAGCAAGTGTATATTTGGAAGTATGTATAAGAATGCAAGATGAGCAAAAGAAGTTAAAAAAAAAATTCTCTCATGTACAAATGTAAGAAAAAATAAATCTCTATTATTATCTCATGTGTTTTGTAGAAACGAAAAATAATGAAAATACTTTTATACAAGAACGAATAAAGCAAAATTTTTTTTGTGTTTTTAAGCACGAATAAAACAGCACACAACAGTGTATAAAATTTTTTATTCCTACCCATGAGTGAATAGTGAGTGAATATTTGGAACTCTGATACTAACATTAGAATCAAGTAATTTGTGAGCATCATATACTACTTCATTGTTTTACAGAAGATTTCGAGGAATGAGTTGCGGAAAGACTTACACTTTTATACACAACCTTCCTACTTACCCAAAAAAAAAAAATCATGCTAAAAGTATAAATCTTAAAAACAAATCTTCACCGACTCATTATAATTATGATTATCGAGCGTATCGTGTTTTATGCCACACACATTACAAGACATTATTATAACTACATCAAGCGTTAGCAGCAGCAAATGTGGCAACTAAAACAAAATCATTATATCAAAATTACATAAAAGCGGAGGGATTTAGATGCAGGCAACAAAATAAACATTTTTATTCACTATTTTTTTGTAAGAATACGCGCGTTTATATTTGCTAATTTGCACTAATTCAAAATAATAAAATCCCTCTCTATAAACACAAACGCATAATTGTAGAAAATATTTGTAATTTTCCATGGGTTTTTCATTGCTAATGATGCATTTCATGTTTTAGCCTTGTATAATTTCAATTTTACCACCACCATCATCATCATCATCAGCATCGCCAGCAGTGACAGCGTGTAGCTGTTTTTAAAGGTAATTGCATAGATTTTTCGCTTATGTATTTTATTGGCTTGCAGCCAGATTTTACTTTGGCCACTGTTCTGTGCCATGAACAAACACCTCAAATAAACAAATTTATTCATAGATGTCCAATTTAAAGTTAAACATGAACGCTTTTACAATTAATAACAAGTCAACGAATAAAAAAATTCCTTAAATTTATTGTTATTTTATTAAATTGCCATAGATTTTTCTTATGCAAACATGAGTTTGTTTGTTTTGTTGTTCCTTTTCTTATTTTCTTTTTTTCTTCCCTTTATTTATTTATTTTTTGAACAGGGTTCATTTTTAACGTGTAGTTTTCTTATAAATTTATTACATTTTAAAAATCTGTGTAAAATATGTCTTGGTGTTGTCATTATCAGAAGAAGGAATTGTATAGAAAAATTCGTCGTTTAGTTGGTAACATCAAAGAGTTAAAAAAAATTATGAACCAAAAAAGGGATTCCTAATAGGATCCGATTGATATTAAAATTAAATTAAAAAAAGTTGTGTGAATGTGCGAAATTTTACCACTGTTTTAAGCGATGGGACGGATCCGAGAATTCCAAATTTCTGTGGCGCTGCCCCACCGATTCACCTAAATAACAGTTTGCCATATAATCGCTTATCTATATTTATTGAAAAATAACTTACAACTTCAGACAACCCTGCAAGAAAAGTTACAGTGACTTAAATCTATGATTATAGGGAGGTGGCATGTCATAACGTCCAGTGTCATAGTGTCCATGGACGTTATGACACTCCAAAAAGTGTCATAGTGTCCATGGACACTGCGACACTTTTGAAAGTGTCATAACGTCCATGGACACTATGACACTTTGCAAATGGACATTATGACACTTTCAAAAGTGTCATTAGGTCCATAATTACTAAAGAACTTAAATACAAAAAAATGACCTGCATACACGCAGAGAAAAACATGTTTCATTATGGTCCCAACCAACAAGGCTATTTTTAAAAAAACTAATTTAACCATAATATGGTTGTCGGTGACAATGATTTGGTTAAATGAAACATAATATGGTAAAAAAAAATTTTTAAATGGTTTTGCTGCTTTTTCTCTGGGTGTTTATATTAAATATATAACGAAAACACTTTTGGGCGCAAGGATTTTCGCCTCTATGGTATAACAAATACCGGCTTCGCTAACTAAAGCTTCTCTGCACAGACGGCCTTTGGCCGGGCGCAAGGATTTTCTCCTCCATGGTATAACAAACACCGGCTTCGCTAACTAAAGTTTCTCTGCATAGTCGGCTTTCGTTCGGATACAAGGCAGATATTAGAAGCTTTACTTAGCGAAGCCGGTGTTTGTTATATCATAGAGGAGAAAATCCTTGCGCCCGGCCGAAGGCCGGCTGTGCAGAGAAGCTTTAGTTAGCGAAGCCGGTATTTGTTATACCATAGAGAAGAAAATCCTTGCGCCCGGCCGAAGGCCGGCTATGATCCCAAATTTGTTTACATTCTTGCTTGTTGTGGACATTGTGACACCTTGCAAAGTGTCATAACGTCCGCGGACGCTAAGACATTTCTTTGATGGACGTTATGACACTGGACGTTATGACATGCCACCTATAGGGACCATAATCACTGCTACCCTTCAGGTACCAACTGTCGCCTTTTTAATATCGTTTCATGCAAAAACTGATATCTAGCATTTTCTAGTGGTTTTGCGTTGATCTGTCTGGTTACAAATTTGATGCATTCTTCGCTATTTTCCCTTTTGAAATGGAAGAATGGCTTAAGTTTTTTTTTTTCCCCATATATCAATATATTATCTTACTGCAATGTATATGTTGCCTGTTGGCTCTATTTAAAATATGCCTTCTTTTCCTTCAGATTTTGGTAAAAGATTCATTTTTCAGTCCCATTCATAATGCAATAGACTTATTCTAGCACTTAAACAGTAATTCCGAAAACAATTACGATATTTCTGGAATTTACTTGATGTTAACTCCGATTCCTTTATTTTTAAATGAATGTAAATGTTAAAACAAGCAAAAGTTGTCGGTCAAATGATTCGAAATAATTCTGCAAGCTCATTTTGCATATGGCATGGATCTTCAAGGAGTATTTTCCTTCATTTTTCATGCCCTTTAACGATTTTACAGAAGTTTTTTAGGAACATTTATACATATGTTTTTTCATACAAATTTAAATTTAACAGGATGCCGCTCCGTTCTTTCTCATACTCTATTTCTTATTTTTCTTAATGGCCTCATATGTTAAACTTTCAACCGTATCTGTTCTTTTGCAGATGACTGCAGCCTTTGCATTCGCATTCATTTGATTATAGACCCAAACGTATTCCATGATGGTGCTATGAGGCAGGACATGAATGATACGCTTAGCCGAGACCTTGACATAATCCCGGAATGGGGTCGTGCGAATAGTTTCGATTTTTATGCCCGAAAGATCTAATGTTGCTTCCGGTGCTTCCAAGTTTCTCGACCGCATGTAGGAGAGGGCGAAGGTTCTCATTGGTGACAGAAGCCCAATAAAAATTAAGCTTCCAACGAAGCAAGATTGTAAGGGAGAAACGTAAAAGTTTCGCTTACCATATCGCTTACGGAAGACATGAATTTTATATGGCGAGTTCCCACTTTGAGGCAATACATTTTTACCACAGAAAGCGCTTTATTCAGCGCATATGAAAATTGGTGAATGTAACGATCAGCTTTACACACTGAATTTGTTGTTACCGTAACTATTTTATATGCTCCCTTACAAACCTGCTTCTTAAGGCTAGATCACACTATTATACTTTGTATTAATACATGTCAAAAACTCAAGTAATATGACAAAGTGTGAGAGTGTGAATGCAATGTGTCACAAGTATTACGAAAAAAGTTTGACATCCCATACGACTTAATCGTTTTTTGAAAAATTTCTAAACGCTAATACTTTTCATTGGATCAGGGTTGCATTTTAACAAAAGCATGTTCATGTGTGATAGTGTGACTACAAACTGTAATGTTACATTAGATTTTTTGACAGTCACAACAAAACTCATTAGATTTCCATCTCACAAAGTATTATGGAATACGTATGAAATGTGTGATAGTGTAAACTAGCCTTTAGTAAGGGAATGTAGTGGCACTTAAAATTTTTTTTTTTTTTAATTTATTAAGAATTCGTTCACTTACCATACTGTATCTGTGTATGTCTTATTGCGAAGCGCATAAATGTGTGCTTACTTTATAAAATGTACCATTAGTGCTTCGCAAAATTTTTTATTGGGAGGCTATCCAATTCTATTGACTCCCTTGAGCACCGTCGCAATGTGAGGTGCATTTGCCTATTCTATCGTTACTACAATGGTATTTATTCTAAGGAAATTAGGGACACGTTTTTCATGGCCGGTGCATCGTAAAAAGTATTTCAGGGAAAATTCGTTTTTTGGTCGGACTGTTCGTATATGGAATAACTTTCGTGCTGAAGTCTATACTCTCATTTTCAACATCAAAAAATTCAGGTCGAATGTTCACCAGTACTACTCCCTCTTTCCTCCTTCCCATAACCTATTTTCCCAGTTCCAATATAATGCAATTCATGAATAAGGGTCATAAGGGAATAAGGGTGCTGGTCCTAAAAAAAAAAAAAAAAAAAAAAAAAAAAAAAAAAAAAAAAAAAAAAAATTCAAGTCGGGAATTTCTCTGCAACATTTAGAAAACAAAAAAAGATATAATAAAGCAATATAGTTTGGAAAAAAAAACTCTTTTTGGTTTGCTGTTTTTTGTAATGCAAAGCATTCCAAGTCAGTGCAATAGGTTTTTAACATCCGCAAGCGTTAAATATTTATTAAGTAGTGTCCATGTTTGATTAATGATACTGCTGGTACTTCAATCTTTGTTTGGCCGTTGTAAGTAATGCCAAACTTATCCTCCTAAAATTATCTTGTGGGGGTTCTCGTTCTTGAAATGATTATTTATCAAGTATCTATTTTATTTGAGAAGATCAATACATTGCATCAATATTTAAAACAGTTTTCAGGCATATGGGTACATCGGCTGTTTTTGTCCACGCGCATTCTGGACTTCCAATGTTGGCCCCTTTCTCGAGCACTGCTAGCCGTATGCCACGAATAAGACGAACCAGTAACTCACGTTGCCCAATAGGAAATAATCTAGAGATATCAAGTTACACGACCTTAAAGGCTAATTTCTATTTCTCAAAATGAACTTATCGCCAACTTTTGATTCCAATTAGTTGATACCTGCTATCGCCTTATGGCATATCACGTCATCCTGTTGAAACCACATCTCGACGGTATCGAAGTCGTCCATATTTTTTTAACAAAGAAATCAATGATCATGGTGCGGTAATGATAACCATTGGCCGCCAGGCGAACTCGCGCTTCATTTTTAAAGAAATAAGGTCCGATGATAATATCAGTGTGTAAACCGCACCAAACAGTGAGGGTTTGTCATGGTTTAGTCTTTCTTCATGTGCGACAAATTTTGTTTATTTACTAATCGCTTAGGCAAAAACTGAGCTTCATCCCTATATACAATTTTCGATAAAAGAACGACGCATATACACAGAAAAAATAAAAATGAATTTCAGTTAAAAAATTTGTGATATTACTGTAATTTGCACCAGTAAACAAATTATTAGTGTCTATTAAATATTTTTTTATATTAACAAAATTTTCTGCAGTAATGTTGTTTATATAAGGTATCGTTTAATTCTCTTGATTAAATTTTTAATTAAAACTGCTTTTATTATTGATAAATGGTTTAATTGAATTTTTAAAGTAAATTTGGACAATGTGATAGCGTTGCTTACATTTAAATCTATTCATAATGTAATCATTTTTTAGAGTATATAAATTATAAATGTCAAAATGTGACCGCAGTATGACAGTTTGTTTGACAGGTAATCCTTTTGTAAAATCTATCGGTCTGCATTTCTTTTTTCTGAAAAACGATGACACTTTTTCATGCGTTGCTTTAATTTTTAATATATATGAATTCAGGCCCTTTACCAAAAATTTACTTAACACGTGTCCGGTTTAAAAATAAGGATAGTTTTTTTTTTAATATCAGACTTTTCGCACAACTCCTATAGTGTCAATAACAATATATGTTGTACATATATAAACTGTTTCATATGTGCTGAATTGTCACTAAAAAAGTATCGTTAAGATATCAAAAAACAATTTTTGTAATGCTTAAAAATGCTCCTAGTAAATTCTTACAATTCAAATAATGTCATCAATGAACTTTCTAAAGTCATATAAAAGGGTGTAAAACATTCGTCTCTCATTCGTCTAACTTAAAAGTGTTATTTTACAATATTTTCTAAAAATGTTCTTAACTTTACACCAATACATACATGCAAAAAAAATCATTTAAGTAGTTTTTTGCTCGTAAGAACAAAAAAAAAATCTAAAACAGCAGAGACTTTACAAGATTTTGCTTTTTATATTAAGTGTTTAAGACGAAGACGCAAAAATATTTTTATATGTGTATGTTACGTTGTTACAGCATAATGTTACTACTAGGTGTCTTGTGTATTTAAGAACATTATATTCTTATAATACTTGCAATATTATATTTATTTTTAAAACATATTGTCTGGAAAATTTCGTTTTACATAGAAAAGAATTAAGTTTTATTTTAGTTTCTATAAGATTACGTAAGCCATTATCCATAAAACAGAGTTTATTAAATTACAGGTCCAATTTTAAATAGCAATTTTGAACGGTTTATTGTTTTCAGAAATAAATTGATTTTTGGATAATTGTATGTAGGATACGTTACATTTTAAATGTTACAAAAACAAATTTTGAAGAATGAAAGACAGATAAGGAGATAGTAATTTTGGTCAAACTAAACAAATTAAATATTTTACGGGAACAGTATTTGTATACCTTCACGTTTTTAAAAATCTTTATTTAGTTTTTATTTGACCTTATTTAATTTAATAAATGTTTATTTTTATTTAAGCTCTAAGTCTTTTTAATATCTATTTATTTATTTTCAAAATTTTTATAGAGCTTAAATAAAAATAAACAGTTATTAAAAATCATTAAAAAAATGTTTGGCCCAATTAAAAGCATTATTATATTATTGATAGACAGCGAGAATTTAACAGCCTGATCGACTACTTAACCGAGCGACAACAAGTCACTCATTGTCGTGCTCCATTTAATTATCGTAAACCATTTACTCATTGTTAGGAAATTCTACATTTTCCTTAATTTAATCAATATAAAGCTAGGACGACTAGGACGACTCATTATATTTTTTTTTACTAAAATGTATGAAGCCATCCATCCCCTTTGGACCTTGATCCTCTCGACAACAATTTGTTGCAATCGGAGCAAAACGACTTTTTTGAAATAAGCATCGTTTCAGTCGCAGATGGCAAAATCTATCTCGATTAATTATCTTCTAACAGAGAGATTCCAAATATTTGTATTATTCACAAGCTCCACCGTATGGATTATCATTTAAAGCAATACGATTTTTGTTCATGCACTTGTGAACAGACAGATTTGTCGCATCGTTACTTTATCGTATTGCCAAATGTCAAAAATGTAACATATCAATTCAATGTAGGAGTACATAGTCAATTGACTTTGAGTCAACTTTTTAAGAAGATCAAAAAATGTATTTGTATAATAATAAAATAATATGAAAATTAAAACAACTTTGATAATATAATTAAAATTAAAATTAAAAAAGGAAAATAATAATTTTAGCAATAATTTTTTACTTCACTCTGGGTTGTTATTTATTTCTTCTTCATAAATATTTGCCATTATTGCATTATTCGATATCATAAAATTGAACCAGGTATGGGAGTTTGTATTTATGTTGAAATGGTAACAAATAATAATTGATTAACAATTTTAATTAAAACAGTTAAAAAATAAATTGGAGTTAATTAAACATATCGAATCTTTGCTGCAATAGAGTCATTACTCAAAAATGAGCCAATGTATTTAATTCCCAATGGAACTTACGGACGCCTACTAGCTAATAATGTAGAGTTAGCGCTATTCGTTTCTTCATATTGTGTAAAAATTTCATACATACATATATCTTAATGCAAAATTTAAGATTTGACTCCATTGCAGTATAGTCTCGATATATTAATCATTAAGAAGAACTAAATCTGTGGTATTTGCTTCCACAGATTTTTACAAATTCACCGAACAAATTGAAAATATCCAGGCCTGGGGGCTAATTATAGTATTCGTGATCGAAAAATTTTTCGATTCGAAAGTGATTTCTCATTTTTTCAGACGATCGAAATAATTTTTTTAAGTATCTTTAAAATTTTTTTATTATTGTATTGCTGGATCAAATTTATTATTTCATTGTGCTTTTGTATTGCCTCTTCTTAATCCTTATAAATAATACACATCATTGTATTTTTTTCTCTCTTGATCCATATATTTCGAACTAACAGTTCATCTTCAGGATCTATATTAAATACAATGATAATTCTTATTATATACATAAATTTATAAAAATTAAACAAACTTAAAAATCTTACCTAATTTATATGATTGAAAAAATGTTTATTACATTAATAAAATAAAATCTAAAACTTCATAAAATTTTCAATAATTACATTTAAAAAAAAAAAAAAATACTACTATATATGTATATAATTTACTTTTTTGAAAGAGTTATTAAATTACAAGTTCATGAAGTTAATCAAATTGTAAAGTATGAGCAACATGCATGTAATTATAAGAGTGATAAAAAAGATTATATTAATACATATTGTAATTTAATAACTCTTTCAAAAAAGTAAATTATATACATATATAGTAGTATTTGATATAGATCCTGAAGATGAACTGTTAGTTCGAAATATATGGATCAAAAGAGAAAAAAATACAATGATGTGTTTTATTTATAAGGATTAAGAAGAGGCAATACAAAAGCACAATGAAATTTTTTTAAGGGCTGTTCAACGATCTCGACAGCAAAACAAAGCGATCGCCATCCATTCACTCGATTTCGAATCAGATGGGGGTCAACAATTTCGACAGCTTTCGATCGCTTGCTCTTACGAGTGTCAATAAGCTACTAAGTTTATTCAAAAATTTTGCAATGAATTAATGAAAGGGCTTACTTTTATGGCTTTATTAGATTTTTTGCCGATTTTCCAGTCTCCAAACAAATTTTTCGAAATATTGCGTAAAAATCTGAAGCACAAAGAGCCTCGTCATTTCGAAGTATCCGTATTCGTGGTGATATACAAATCGCAACCGATAGGTGGCCCAATGGCGTTCATAGAAAATGTATTTGCTGCAAACACTGGTGCACCTCTCGCAAGCTCAAAATTTGCCTAAATTTATTCGACTAATGTTTACAGTTGCTGTATTGTAGACTTTTTTAAACTGTAATTTTACGTTGAAATAATCAATGAAATATTTTTATTTTACATAAGTATTTACCATTTGTTATCAACTTTTAATTATTATTATTTAAAATAACTCTTAAAAATGTCTTGTTGTTTTATTTTTAAATTCAGCGATTCGACAACACAACAACAAGTGGGTGATTTTGACATTTGTGTTCGCAAAGTTGAGAATACCTTCGATATTGATAAGCCGTTTTTTGTATGAAAGTACTTACGTTTCCTTTCGAGTTGTTGTTTAAACGAATGTTTGTATAGAATAGAGTTAGTCGAACCCAATCGCATTCTAAGCGATCGAAGTCATTCTTTCGAAATCATTGAACAGGCCATTAGTGTTGTAAAAACCCAAATAAATGCTTTACAGCACCGAAAAAATAATTTCGATTCGTTTAGTATCGACTGAAAAAATTAGAAATAAAATAGCTTTTGAATCGAAAAGTTTTCGATCACGACTACCAGAATCAGCTCCCTAGTATAAATACAACATTTTTCAAAACATCAGAATCAATTCTATAATTATACCCAGCTTTTGTTTGAAAATTTCCAACAGCAAAAATACAACATTGTATAATTATACGATTATACGACAAATACGACGACTAAGCCAGCTTGTTAATTGGATCATTGTTAATTAAATCTGATTATAATAGATGGCTTGAATGGGCTCATTATCTCGCACAACATCCATATACAAGTTTTCGAGAATTAGTGTTTCCAAAGCAAAACAAGAGTTATTAAACAAAGCACGAACAAATCTACGCTTTTCTCTTCACATATTCGATTAAGAATTTCTAATACTTTTTGATCAAAAAGAATGTACGTATTGCGATATGCGAAGCCTTCTATTTCTTTTAGTAAATTTTAATAAAAAAAAATTCTAACAAAATTTAAACCGTCAGTTATTATTTAGCTAAGAAACACTCAAATGCCCTAAAACCAAGCGGACATACAAAAATTTTGTTAATATATTTACTTTTCCAAACAGGACATTCCTAAAAATTTAAACTTACGTGACCCTCTCGCAAACTTACACACACATACACACACATACACACACACACATCACAGCAACCTTGACCAAAATTCCGCTTTTAAGCAACCAGAAACAAAAAATTCAAGAACATTAGTAAAAAATCCAATACATCTTACAAACAATTTGTTTAGTCCTTTTTTTTTTTTTTGCTATTTCCTTTCTTAAGGACACAACATTATGTTGACAATTTGTTTATTGTAAAACGTGATTTGAATTTGTAGTTTAACTCTTTTTTTACTCATTTTTTTCGAAACTTTCAAGAAAATAAAATGAAACTACACACTCACACTCACACACATATGTATATTTAAAAGATAAATTACGGCAATTTTAAAGAAAATAAAATTGAAATAATTTATTTATGGGAAAGAACAAGTTCGCATGAAACTCGGAATATAGAAAAAGTTACAAATTCATTAAAATTGTTTTGTTTTTTCTATTCTTTTTTGTAGTTTTTTTTTTATACCAAATGATTACTTTAATTATGTTAGATGTACAGTTCCTTGTATACCTAAATATTTTTTTAGTAATCATTCATGATTGCATCATGTCGCAACAATGTTGAAAAAAATATTAAATTAGATAATAAAAAAAAAGAAAACCAAATATTTTAAAGAACAAAATTCCAACCAAAATTTTTATTTTTGTGTTTTTTCTCCTTTAATGAGACAAAAAATACCTTTGGCAAGTTGAAATTCATTATAAAATTTTATTCTTGCCACAACAGAAATTATAACAACGACTACAAAGGTTGCCAAAATGTAAAGAAATTGTTTTAGTCGACTTGCACTATGGGAGAGAAATGTGATAATTTGCAAGCAACAACGATTTAGTTTATTCTTATGTATTTTTTTTATAGATTTTTCGAAAGAAAAACAAGAATTCTTGAAAAAGTATCGTCTAGTTTTAGTAATGCCGCACTCTGAGAGCGAAAATACAAAATAAATAGACTATCCACAACTTTCTCCAAAAAATATTTATTGTATGTTATCACAAAATTCTTAAAACAAAATTTCGTAATGATTTAAAATAATTTAAATTTGTGAAAAAATAAAGGGTGTTTGACATTTTTGATCCGTTTACTTTAGCATATCATTATGAATAGATTCACTCTTGAAAAACGCTATCAAATAATTTCAAAGTTATTCAGTCCGCGATGTATTATCGCAAAATTGTGTTCAGCAAAGAGCTGATTTTTGGCTAATAAGGCTTGTTAATACCAAATGGCCGCAAGTGAAATAAGACCAATCCACAATAAGTCCTTAAGACTCCTTTACTTACTAAGTTTGCTATTTATAACGACCCATGTGGGTCATATGTCGATTTGAGGATGGAAATCCTGCGCTTTTTCACCAATTTCTAATTTTGGGCTTGGAAATGTTTTCTTCGACTCTGTATTTCCAACGGAGTTTCGGTCATCCTCTTTTGAGCCTTCCTTCGGGATCATATTCAAACGCCTTTTTTGATGGAGCATCGTCATTTATTCGCACATGTCCAAGCCAGAGCAATCTTTGCATTATTACGCGTTTTACTACATTGATGTCAGCGAATAGCTCACGCAGCATTTAGTTCGTACGATACCGATATTCTCCGCCTGCTCGGATCAGTGATGAATTTTGAGTTTTTTGTTTTTTTTTTGGGCCAAACTGACGATTTAAAGTGGCCAAAATACCTTTGATAGGGCCCAACTGTTTTTGTAATCGTAAAAAAGTAAAACGTAGTAATATGAAACATGTTTTTTATCTCATTGAGAACGAAAACAAAAATTCCCAATGCTTTAAAGTATTTTTGTTTAGTTTTAATATAACTCATTTTATGTTTTTTCATGCTCAAAAGCAACACTAAAATATATTTTTCAATACAAAATTTATTTTATGTGTGAAGCACCTTTATCATTTAACAGTCTACTTTTTTATATTTATTTCAAATAATTTTTTTTTCGTTAAAAGATTTTATTTATTGTGCTTAATTCCCTTTTTTAATTGATAAAAATACTTAAATTTATTGTTGGAGGATAAGCTGTTCCTATGCGTATCACTGGTTGCTTAAGCCAGATCATCAGGAAACGTTCTCCAAAATAATTTTAGAAAAGCCAAAGCTATCTGCAAACAGGACTACAGAGGGAATAAGAATTGCATACATACACTCAAAAAGTCTTATTTGCAACGATATCAAAGCTTAAACAAAATACCAAAAATAAAACAGTGTATTTATCTTTTCTTACATTCCCTCTTACATTCAAAATAATTATAATTTAAAACAAGACCGATTTGCAAGGAGTTCTTACTTTAAAGGGCCAAGTGAACTACACAAGCGGTTTGACAACGACGCCAGTATATGTTTGAAGGATTTTTGATTTTCGTACAAGTTTCATGTTTTTTTTCCAACGTATAATAGATCAAACCGTTTGTACGGTCTACTTGGTCCTGAACAAAAATAACAATTTCTTTAATAAAATAATTGTTCGAAAAAGTGAGAAAAAACACTGAAAAATATATTGTACAATTTAAAGTAGTTATTTCAATTTGGACCTGAAGGGTCCAAAATAGATTTCCACAGGGCCATCAAACATTCAAAAGTGCCAAAATGGCACAATTGTGCCACGTTCTGCATCACTGATATATATTGTTAAGTATTTTTCTCTTGAACACTCTAAGAACCACTTTCAACTGGTTGAGCAAGTACCAGTGAAACTGCGCCGTATAGTAGAACGGGAAGGATAAGTGTCTTGTATGGTTTGAGCTTCACCTGCCGAGAGAAGCTCCTGTTCCTAAAATGTTTTTTTTCTTCTTTTTTTTAGCCAAAGTTAGCATCTATTAGCAAGTATAATTCTTAGATTAACTTCAAAGCTAATGTCATTCAATATATTTATGACGGTACGAGGCATACAAATTCATCTACTACCTCAAAATTGAAGTTACCAGCAATCAACCCTATATCCACAACTGCAAAAAGAACAGCAACATCTCTATATGTTTACTCCTGGGTGCTGATATCGTCGACTTATGCAAGCATCATAAGGTTTTGGTGAAAACTGTGCTGTTTCTATGTACTGCCGCGTCACGTACGACCTTCTTCAATAAAATATTGAAGATGTTGGATGACAGATTGTCATCGTGCCTGAAGTCGCAGAGATTCCTTCCTATTTTCACTGTAATTTCGTATCAGTTGAAGTCATCTTGCACAATATGACCCGCTTTACAAGTATGCCGAATCATGACATAACCTCAAAATCCTTTGCACGTATCGGACTGTCAAAATCAGCATTATAATCGACGAAAAGTGTGGTAGCTATCGGTCTGTTACTCATGGGTTTTCTACAAAATTTGATGTATTGAGAATATCTGGTCGATGGTTGATTAGTCAGGCCTTAAGCCATACTGATGAGGGCCAAATATTTCGTCGATTTTAGTTGTGGATTTTTCGTACAGCATACGCGAGAGTATCTTGTATGCGATGGGTATGAGCCTCATCTCTTTATTGTTGATGCAGATTGTTTTATCTCCTTTGTTGTGTACGGGACAAAGCACGCTGAGATTCCAATCTTGGGCATTAGTACTTCCAGATAAATGGAGCAGATAATTTGATGCATACTCCGCACTAACGCAGCGCTCCCGGTCTTAAGCAGCTCTGCTGGTAATCAATCACCTCCTGCAGATTCATTATTTTTCATCCGGGATATTGCTGTATTTTCCCGTTTTTGGCTGGAAAGTGAGCACCCTACATCGTCATTGATGATTGGAATAAGGGTTTATCCTTCGTCGGTTTCGTCGGATACGAACAATCTGGAAGTGTTCCTTCTAAGTTTTCAGAACGCTTTCCTTATCTGTCATCAGAATGCTTTGTTGATAATGGAGGGAAAGCCTGCATTGCATCCAAAAAATGCACCATTTCACATGCTGTTGAAATAATCGGACTTTATTTCTTCGATAATTAAGCCTAGGCTCTTGTTGCGGTCAATGAAGAGCGTTATCGCACCATGATCATTAATTTTTTGTTTGAAAATATGACTGACCTTGATACGGTTTTAAGAGAATGGTGGATCGGCATCATCGACTTATTGAAATCAAAATTTGGCGATAAGTTGATTTCAAGAAATATGCCTGTCAATTGGCCTCCAAGGTCGTGCGATTTGACACTTCTAAATTATTTCTTGTGGACATTGTGGCCATTTTTGCATTGTTGCAGCTAAATTTAGCATTAAATATTTTTATTTAGCTGCAAAATTTTCATTAGCACTCGTCATTTTATTTGGCATTTTTGTAAAAGGGTTTTAACTTTGTTTAGCATTATTTTAAAAATTTAGAGGAATAATTTTATTGACTTTTTTATAATTTATGAAAAAATTTTGACTAAAAATAGATATACCCAAAATTAAGTTTCGTATAAAAATGGATAATTCTTCTATTAAGAAACATCTTTCCTGTCTTGTTACAAAAAATGGAATATTCAGGGAATATGAGAAATGCCCTCATCATGTTGATTGTAAATATTATTTGCCCTTTGATATAACGATATAAACGTACAATGAAATTTCACTTTGTATTTATATAAAAAGTCTATATTGTAAATAATTAAAAACATTTTTTGCTCTTAACTACTGAAAAAACGATAATTTTACAACTTCAACTTTTCTTAAACTATAAGAAACAAAATGAGCATGTAAAGCATAGAAATACAATCGTTTACATTTTGCGTGTATCAGGGGTTTGCGGGCCCCTAAATTTAAAATTTAATCTCAACTACCTGCGGTTCATATTTATATGTATCAGATGTTCTACCAAAATCTACCCACTTGTTTGAATATAACCATTTATTTCAAATTCGTTTAAAAAATTAGACACTAAAATGAACATAGTTTCGAATAAAATTTCATACTGGCAATATATTTTTAACAAAAATCTTTAAAATATTTTAGCATTTTTTAATATCATTTTGAGCATTTTTTGGCCAAGTCTAATGCCAGATTTAGCTGTAAATTGCTTTGCTTTTTAGATCTGGTCACTCTGCTTGTGGAGCTAAACGAATTCACCAGCCACAATAAATGTCTTAGAGGTCAACATAGTTCGTGTTATTTGTGAGATATGGCCAGCATAGCTCGAAAAAGAGGCCGACAATTTGGACATCCAGAAAGCTCCGACATCCAGAATGCTCTTCGTCAAGAACAGCCGCGGGGCTCATATGCCCGAAATAATTTTAAAATGTTAATAATACTCTTTCAAATAAACAACATTTTTGGAGAAAAATTATATATTTTTTTTGTTGTTATTTTTATACAATTTCAAAAAACCCTTTAGAAGTCATAAAAAAAAGTTATTTGCTCTCATGTTGCTACAATATTACATCTTTTCCATAATCTTCGTCTCATAGTGCAGCTGATGCAAATTTAATATTTTATTTATTCCCGATAATGTTATGCATGGACACACCGGAGTATATATTTTACTCTTTACAAATATAAATGTAAGTAGTACAATTGTTTTGTTCATTTATTTGTTTATTATTGTTGTTGTTCATGTTGTTTTTGTGTCTAAGGTGTGAGACATTTACTTTAGCAATAGACTGAAAGACACATGGACAGACAGACAAATTGCATACTATTAAAGAATAGTGTTTATCGAAATGATTCGCAAACTAGAGGACACTTGTCTGGCTGAATGGTTCAGTTTGGTGGCTGCTTATTTTCTTCGCTTGACTCGCTGCCTCTCGTTGGTTGGCGGCGGGACATGTTTAATTTATGCGTTATTTTTGTAGACAGAGCACAAAGATGAACAGACAGTATAACACGACAGATCATGTCATGCAAAAAAATTTTATTCTTTCGGTTTTTTCAACAGAAAATTTTTACGTGAATAAAACAAACCTCAATTGTTTTAAATACGAGTAAAATATGATTTTTCTAAGATTTGATAATAAATCATAATGGAATTAACGAATATGGATGAATATCAGCTAGAATTTCTAGTCTTTTTGTATTTAAGATTTACTTAAATATAAAGAGGGAAATGTTCCAAAATTAAAGAGGATTTTTTGGAAACAAAAAATATTTTTCCAATTTTTAAAATTCGTTTTGAAGTTTCTAAAGTTTTTTTTGTGTAAATAAACATATCATCTTTTAAATGACTAAATTCTTTTAAATCCCACTTTGTTGCAAATATCTTTTTAATTATATATGTATATTTTTTGCTTTTTATTTGCTAACAATTTAAGTGGCCAATAAAGCATTTCAAACACAATATAAAGTATTTAAATAAGAATATTTTTCACTTTCTTTGCTTTCACGAACTAGTCAAGCTCAATCGTCTGTCTGCCTTTTCCGATTCCTACGTCCGTCTGTCTGTCTGTCCATTTCTGTTTTTGATACATTTTGATTTAATTTTTGCCCGTCTGGGGTGGTTGTAAAGACTGACAAATTAATAAAGTGCAAATCGTTTATGGCGCATAGCGAATTGTAATTTATCACTAGTTTTCTGCTATGGCGTTTGTTGGTTTATGCAAAAATTTATTTCGTTTATTTTAAATGCTGTCTTAATTTGACAATTGCATTCGAGCAGAACTAACAATGCTTGAATTGTTTTAAGTGTTTGCAAAAAGTTTTACCTTTTCATAAAACATAATTCTTAATATTTTAGTAAATACATATTAAAGATTAAGGATGATGAAAATTTAACTTGGTTTGGGTTAAAACAGCATATTTATTTAAAAAAGATCTGTACTCTTACGCTTCCAAACTTTGCAGTAATGACGCAAAATGTCGGTCAAAACTGCGCATTGCTTGTCTCCGGGGGTTCGTAGGAATCAACTTAGAGATATTTCACGCTTCGGTTTACATCCTCCGGGGAAATCAGGTGCAGTCAATACCTGTGATTCGGCAAAAATTTAAAAATTACAGATCTCAAGGGATCTTTACGATCTCTTGCAATCGCGACTGACCAAAGATCCTGTATGGTAAATGGGAGTCAGTAGACAACGGTTAGTTAGCATCGGACTGGCTATTGTTTGTTTTGTCTTCTAGGAAGATTGACTCATGGGCTGGTTTTTCAATACTTCTGGGAGAGTTTGGCCTGAGGAAGGATCATCACTAGGTGCTGTTGATAATCAAAAAATGCTGCTAGAATATTTCTAGAAGAAGTGGAGGTAATATAGCTCCAGCTGCCAAAAAAGGGGCGATCTTGGAGGACTATCTGGGGGTCCTTGTAGCTCTCACACTTTGGGGCGATTGATAAACGCACTCTTTGTCACCCAGTGCTTGAGAACCACAATGAGATCAGGCAATGTAAAACTTTTCCACCTCTGTGTATATGTATATGATTTTATACAACCGTCGTCCTACATACAAAATATTATGTAACTAAATTCCACAGAAAATTCATTTTAAGCAGCTAAAAATTTATTTAAAAAACGGATCATTTACATTTCATTTAAAATAAAATAATTTTAAATAAATTTTTCAATATTTTTTTATTAAACAGAATATTCCGTAAAATTTAACAGCCGTTGCTTTAAAAAAATATAATTTAATCGGCAAAAAATCAAACTGCATAACAATATACTTATGTACGGAAAAACATTATTTTTTGGTAGTTTGTTTTTTGAATAACAAACATAAATGTTAAAAAGTAAAATTTTTCGTAAAATAACTATATTTTTATTCAACTTTAACACTACGAAAAACGAATTTAAAAGACCATAATCAGTTACTGTAATAATTTTGTGAGTGTAGAGAACTTTACCGTCTCAAACTTTCTTTCTTTTTTTAGATTTTCTTTCTTTGGATTTCATCACAGAAAAAATTATTAAATTTCTCCAATCACCAAATTTATGCCAAATTTATAACATCAAGCAAACAATTTGTTGATTTTGCACCTATTACCAAAATGATTATATTGATTACTAAAAGTTGTAAAATTGTGAATATTTTTTTTTTCAATAAATGATATTTTTAATTTTAATTAAAAAAATCATCAAAAAACTTTGCAATTTCAAAAAATGTGTTAATTTATTAAAATAAATATTGACAACTCCCAACAACAATTCTACATGTTTAAATTATTTTATTTTAAACGAAAAAGTCAATTAAGATTTTTTGCTTTTTAATTGAACATTTATTTCGAAACAACTAAAATGTTAATTAAATCAAAATTAAATTTTTAATTTTCTTTTAACTAAAAAATAATTTATTCAATTATCACATTAATTAAATTTAAGTACTTTTTAAACACTTTTTTTATTTGATAAAACTCTTTTTTCTGTGAAAAGAGCTACAATATTTCGCATTTGCTCTATCGCAGTACTATTTTTACCAACCCAACCAATTTATATGAACATTTTGCAAAGAGATGAAATCTAAGAAAAAAATATTTGCTCTATTTGAAACTCATAGGAAAATTTGCAATTTTAAGGAAACTTTTAAAAAATTTGTTATTTTTAAACGATATTGAAGACATTGAATTAGAGTCCATTTAAAACTTCATAAGAATTTAGTAAGTTCTGTATATAAAATTCATTGGCATCATAATGGATTCAATATAAATGCTTTTGTAGGCTAAATCTTTGATTGAAACCTCTGGTAGTTCTTATCTAAAAGACCGTTTCGGAATTACTAACTGGTTCTGCTAGACCTTTTCAGTAGAACATTTTGTTTTGTTTTTTGAGCAGACTTTATGTGTACATTAAAAATTTAAAACGCATTACAAATGTATAACTTTTTCTCTTTCGAAATATTTTGTTTTTTTGCATTCTTAAGAAATATTGTTACTTTTTATTTTTTAAGAGTATGTCAAGTTAATTTAGTGGAAAATTACGAAATTGTTGTTGACCCTTTTTAAAAACGAAGGAGTCTATTTACAATAATATTTATAAAGGAGAGTAATGCAAAATTTACGTGACATTTACTTTGCAAAATAAACATTAACTCATACTTTACTACACACACACTTTCCTGTACAGCAACAGCACTTGATTTCCTTTTGCCTTTAAAAGCTTACATCCGTTCTTCTATTTGTCTTAAGTGAATGTGTGTGTTTGTGTGCATGTTCTCAAAGAATAAACACGAAAATTTCAAAAATCAACTCACATCTGGGCATGATGTTTTTTTTAAGTCCTTTCTAAATAAAAACTGCATTTGACTTGCGACAAATTTGCTGTGCTACTTGAAAAACAACAGCAACAATGCTAAACAATTTTTACCTTCCTTACCGAGGAAATCAAATAAAAGAAAAAAACTGTCCAAAAATTTTTGTTTAAACTCCAACACTCTCATCCACACACTCACGTATTTACAAATGACAAATTTCCTTTGCTTACATTTCAAAGACCCAGTCATGAGTGAAAATAAACTTCCATACTTCTATTGTAAGATTTGTAAGTTGGTCACACATGTACGTACTCTTGTTAACACAAACATGTGTCTTAACAGGCGACTGGTGACTACGCCACACCAGTCGAACAATGCAGCAAGTTGTCGACAAATCATATACACTTTACTAAATGTCTTAAAGGTCTTTTTCCTAGAATGTGTCTGTGCAACGGGAAGCCAGCAATAAGAAAATGGTCTTTTCCCTTTTTTTGTATATAAACAGAAGTAATGGAGTGGACTTTATTTTTACGATTATTGTAGTTGTTCCAGCAAATGACCCTGGTACATTGTCATGAATAAACCTTTAAGTAGAGGTAAAATGTGGCAATAAACCTAAAACGAAGGTGAGTAAAAGCAAAATCAAAAATGCCAAAATTTAGAATATATTTTTCTACAATTTAAAGAAATACTTCTCTAAAATAAAAAATATTTTTAAATCAGATATCGTAGGATGGCAACCACCAAAAGATTCATGTATCATGTATGTATCTTATTTCCTCATTTTATATCATAACAAAGAGTTTGCCCCCTATTCTTGCATTTTATTGTTTCAAAGATATAACTATTGGTCAGTGGAAGGAGAGGTATTCGAAAACGCTTCAGTTTTTTAACAAGTGCAACTTAAAAACTTATTTTCTCTAAAATTAAAGAGCTCTAAATAAAGAGTGAGTATGAAAGGAAATATCAGAGTAAGATACGCCCTCTTCTCTCTTTGCACGTGCCCGCGAAGCTTTTAGTGGGGAAGAGAACAGTCTCTGTAGTAGAACGTTACGAATAGCGGTGTAAGCTGTAAAAAGTTAAAAACGGCAGCTTCAAAGTAGTGTCAACAGAACTCGTAATTGTAGTAGTCGTTGCAGTTGAAGTTGAAGTGCAAATTTTTAAAAATTTTGAGCTTTATTGCGCTAGAAAGCATTTGTGAGCCTCTACTACAACTACTTTATTCCGTTCCAGGCCTTAAGGCCGAGTTAGGAGACCTTTGCTGTACCCGTAACGTACTGTACCGGACTGCTAGCATGTTGGTGCACTTATAGAACATCTAAAAACGTGTCATTTGTTTATCACAAATAAAAACCAAAAAGTAATAGTACATATGAAACAACACACACAGTGATGGGAAATCAAAAGGTTTAAATGGTGATCGCTGTGCAGAAAAAGTACCAAGTGATTTAAATGGTATTAAAACAGTATATAGTGTATGAAAAAAGCATTTTTAATTTAATATCTAATATTTATATTATAGATTTACAATAAAGAAATATGTATATTAGCATATACATTCTAGGGTATTCATTCGGTTAACCGATTAATTACTACCCGATTAACTGATCTATTAATTTAAAATTGCCTATTTTCGATTAACGATTAAAGCATTTTTAACTTTTTGTAGTATTATTTCATAATTGTTTATGTTTTGTATTGATTGTTTCGTCTCATATACAAAAGGTATGTATTTAGAAAATATTTTTCCATACAAATAAAGATGGTGTTAAGTGATCTTCTTTTTACTTAAATGTTTGCTATCAACAGCTTTTTGTTTCACCTACTTTTTATATATTTGTTTCTTCTCATATCAATATTTTAACAGAATTAACCGAAACAACTAGAAGTGTTAAAAATTTAAAAAAATTAAAATAGGACTCTAGTGACATAATGGAAGATTTTATATGTTCAGAAAAATCCAGGAAGAGGACTGAGAAATCAGATATTCTGTATTATGGGTTGCTTTCGATTTCTCCAATATCTACGATAAATGAAATAATTTTTCAAAGTCAAGTTTTAACAAAACTAAAGAAAATAAACGCATTAATAACCAAATTATTTGTGTAAAAGATTATTTTATAAGATTTTCTTAAACCATTGAAATAATTAATAAAATGGTCTTATAGTTTAATTAATGAATGCTATGTATTTATTAAATTAATAAATTAATTGATTAATACATAATATGTATTAATTAAGAAATATGTATTACATATTTACTAATTATTCTTTTGTTTGCTCGTTTTAGTTCAAGAATTGTTATGTTTTTGGTTTTTTTTACTAATAAACTCCAAATAACAAATGATTTATACATTTTATTTTGAAATAAATTAATTTATAAAAAAAACTTTGTTAATCGGTTAAACGATCAATAACCAAATTAACCGATTAAACCAAAACCGCGGTTAATTAATCGAGCGATTAACCGATTAAAGCAACAGCCTGATTAAATGAATACCCTAATACATACACATTTACATGTATTATTTTATACGTGCATAGACAATACAAGGTTTTGTAACCATTTAAAGCCTTTTATATATTTTACATTTCTATTGTATGTGCATATATGCATTTGTTTTTTTTTTTTTTTGTACATCTAAGCATATGTATATTTGTATATATGGAAATATGTTGTATTGTAAGCAGGGCTGTGGAGTCGGAGTTGAGGTTTTTGTACCGGAGTCGGAGTCGGAGTCGCAGTACCCAAAAAAACGCGCGACTCCGACTCCAAAATTTTTCGGCATAAAAAATTTAAAAAAATTTCTAATATTTTCCAATATAAAAATTCTTCGAAATTGGCGATGCAATATTTTGCAGATCAATATGAATAAGTAGATTTTAATTTATTTTATGATAAATAGTTGATTCAAGTACTTTAATATTTAAGTATATTTAGGTATATTTTTTATACGTGCGGGAAAAAGTCTAAATTACATTAGCAAAACTTATACTCAGTTATTGATCTAGTTGAAAAAGATGTGTGATTTTTTAAATAATTTACTCATGCTAAAAAATGTTAATGACAGGAACTGCCAATAATTTTAATATCAGAATTTTTTAACCATCAACGCTGAAATATTTTCAACATTGTACAGAATAAGTGTTGCTATAGCGCATAAATACTAGTATGTATTAGAAAAATTGTGACGTAAAATTATTTCTCTTTTGTGTAGAAACATCTTTATCGGCCTGCCTTTAATTCCTACCATAACACTCATGTTTTTCTTATGCACATTACGCGGGGATTCCCACAATTCGTTTAATAAAGATGTTTCTACACAAAAGAGAAATAATTTTACGTCTCATTCATTTCGCATCACGGTGTCGGCATCACGGAGTCGGAGTCGTGAGTCGGAGTCGGAGTCGCACTTAAAAAATTTCAGCGTTTGGAGTCGGAGTCGGAGTTAGTACTTTTTTCGGACGACTCCACAGTCGTCCAGGAAAAACTATTTGAATTTTGGTAATAGGTCGTAGTTATTTCATACGTTACCTTGTAAGTAGTTGTCATTACAATTGTCAATATTCTGAAAACCTCAATAAGTACTTGCTGGTAATGACCTCAGTAAGTACTTTTCACTACTATTATTTTCAGTTATGAATATTTGCTTACTAATAATCAGCTAAATAACTACTAATTAGTTGTGTTGTTTTCACTACTGAATATTTACTTAGTAGTAACTAGTTCCATAACTACTTATTAGGTCTATTAACTAGCGCCAATTAAATAAAAACTAGTTATTTTATGGCTTCTAGTAAGTATAATGTAAGTGCTTACAATTCAGCTTACTGGTAGTTAAATAATAACTATATATTTTGTGACTTCTACCAGGTAAATAAAGTTTTTGCTGGGACTGTCACACTTCAAATAAAAAGAATACCCTTTGTAGAATATAAACCGCTGTTCAGTATAAAAACCATTTGTAGTTTTGCTTAAGCTTCTTAATTTTGGTGTGATTTTTGCAGATATTGAAAAATAAATAATAGGGAGATGCTAACAACAAAAATGTAATATTATTTTCAATATTTAACCATTTTTATTCTAATTCTGGCAGCAAATTTTTTAACACCTTTTATTTGTTATTTTAAGCAACGATGGGATAGTCGACACGAATGTATTTCCTTAATACTTTTTCCATCGGTGTAGCGCATTTAATTACTTTTTATAATAAATATGAGAGATTAATTCAAAATTTAGAAGAAATTTTATTTTTTTAGAAAAAAAAAATTATGGTTGACTATATCCTATCGCCGTTGGCGTAGACGTATTTAAACGAAAATTTGTGCATTTATGATGTCGTAATTAAAAAACATAACGAGTTTTTGCAAAAAATACTCAAGCCATGATTACCTTTTTTAGATTTGTAAACAGTGTCGTATTTCTTGTCGTTTTTGTTAACCACGATACCATTTTTTAAAAACGCCTAAATTTCGACACAAAAACGACAACCACGATAAGTTTGGCTGACAATTTGTGAACAAATTTCAATTTTCCATCCCTGAGTTTCTTTTTTTGTTTATATAAAAATACAGCTCTGATAAAGTAAAAAATACTATTGTTGAGAAACATGTAAAAAAATTGTGAAAGCCGAACTTTTTTTTTACAAATTTTTGATATTACATAACAAATTGTTTTGACACTATTATAATTGTAGATTTAGGTGAGTATTGACATGTCATAATAATCAGTATAAATGGGCCATCACGAGTAGTATTCCAATTTTAGACAGCTAAGTCTAGTATAAATTATAAAAATAATTGGAATAGTAACGATTATATACATTAAAACGTTTCCAATACGTTTAAAATGCTGATCAAATTACTTACAATAGGGTCAATCGCAAAAAAATGCTAATAAATCTAAATCTGCTAATCTATACATTAGATTGCAAAATTCTGTATAAACGCCTCATAGAGGAGGAGACAGGCTTTAATATAATTAAGTTTGTGAGCACTCTGTTAGAATACAAGGTTAGATGCAGGTTGTCTAACTTAACTACCTCGTTTTATGTAAAGCTTGTTACTTGTGCGGATATGGACATATTTCAATGAATGAAACTTTGTAATTAGCTAGTGGGAAGATAAAACAAATTTATTTCACTAAGTTAGTCTTAAAAACATTTCAGTTAGAATTTTTTTTACGGTTTTTTACCTTGACTTTATTTTGTTTTTCGCATATACATACAAATATTCTGTAATTAAGATAATGAAACACGCAAAAATTTATTTTGCAATATCTTATTCTGCCTAGTCGTGAAGAATAATTAAATTAAAAATTTTGAAATGAGTTTAAAAAATTGCTTAATGTTTACAAAACTGGAGTATAATTTTTTTTAAATATTTCTCAAATATATTTTAAAAATATTTACACATTTAAAAAGAAATGGCATCGAAAATGGATTTAAAGGAATTTGTGGACAGGTTATCATATTTTGTAAAAATAGTCAAATTTTCAAAACAATTTTATTCAATTGAATAAAAATTATACTAAAAAAATAGAGAACAATTCTGCATCACTAAATCCAAAATTTCATCTTTTAAGTTATGTCGACGTTGAAGCAAATGTCGACAAAATTTATTTTTAATACTAATTCCACTAATTTTGCATACTTAGAATTCATTTTTCAGGCAAGAAAAGTTTTTTACAAATGATGTAAGACATTGGTGACTGAAATCTAACCAAATCTTATATATATATAATTTTTTGATAATATGTATATCAAAATGTTATTCCCCTAAAATTTTTCTAAACACCCATAAAAAATTATTACCTTTCATGAGGTATGAAAATAATAAAAGCAAATCCTTTAACATCACCATAATAATACTCAGCATAATCGCTGTCATTGCGACTGAATTTTGTTGAGTTATCAAGGTAATAATACTTGTTTTACATACATTTTTCTTTGTTCGTTTAATTCGATGCCTTAAATCAGTGTTTAAATTGCTTGCTTTAAAATAGCAACAGTCGCACATTTTTGCTTTGTTTACATTTTTTGCAGCAAATTAAAAAACTGTGTGTCTAAGTGTTTACTTAACTCTTTGATAACGAGTCAGCAAAAGCAAAAAAGCAAAAGCAAAACAAAGAGAGTAAATAATTTGTTTAAACTCGCTATGTGCATGTACTCTGCTAAATCTGTCAGCAAAGAAGCCACTTAAGAAAACAAATTTTCTGTTGCTGTAAGTATTAAGTTTTTGATTGTTTTTTTTTTGCTTTTGATGCGCTTAAAGTCAGCAAGTTAACTTCTTTGCTGTTGCTGGAACTTAATATATTATGAACGAATTTGTTTCGAATTTTTTTGGTATTTTGCGTTTTTTTTTAATAAATAGGTACATACATACATACATAAATGAAACTACACGTTTTTTTAAACTAATTTGTTTATTTTGTGTTATGTAATTATGTATATATTCTATGAAACTAACGCCTGCAACAGCAAGCAACAGCAATGAAGTCAAAAACAGCAAAGAAGTTAATACTCGCTGAATTTAAGCACAACAATTTACAGTTAAGCCAAAGCAAAAAAAAAAATAAACAAAAACTTATTACTTACAGCAACAGCAATTTTTTTTTTCAAGTGGTTGCTTGGCTGGCTTTTTAAGCTGAGAACATAAACATGGTGAGAATAAATAAATTATTTACTCTCACTTTTTCTGCGTTTGCTTTTGCTTTTTGCTTTTACTGTGTTCTTTTTCTTAAGTTAAGTTAAGCAATTACAAAAACATTAAAAATAGTCAAGCATTTTTAAACACTGCCTTAAATGCGTACAAACTTTTGTATTTGATAGATACGAGCACACAATTGCTTGTAATAATATTCACACAAGTTATCGCTGTGTCATCAGTTTTTGGCTTTAGCTCAAGTGGCTGTATTAATAATGTAAATTTCCACATACAAAGAGCATAATATCGTATCTTAAGAAGGTAAAACGACATAATTTTATGAAACAAGCAAAAAGCTTGTTAAGTGTTTTATCTTTGTACTTATTCAGGCTTCTTGTTAAATACAAATACTTGAAGACACGCAAAGTATTCGATACTCCGGCAAGACGGCAGACATTAAGTGGTTGATTTTTTTTTGTTCTTAATTTTTGTGGTTGTTGTCGTTGTCATTCTTCTTAGTGCCACAAAGTATTTTTATCTCTGTTACAATTAACTCAGTTAAAATTAAAAAAAAAAATAAAGAAGCTGTAAAACAAACTTTTACCATATTCCTGTTCCATAAAAATAAAACAGGAGTCATTTACTCATACACTTTCTTTCAGAGGAAATGATTTGGTTGTGGCAAGAAAAGAAATAACAATCTTAAGGTAAATTTCCCTTGATACATTTTAGGTATTAAAACATTAAGATTTTGTCTGTCTCTTCCCAGCACTTTACTCAATTGTAGCCCTTAACAAGGAAAAATAACTTTTTCTTTGCCTTCTATTACTTTCGGGTTTTGTAATTGTTTTAACGCGTTTTTGTTACCCCGATACACAGTATTTTGTTTGAATGTCTAAGGACACGAAAATGATTTCCTTGTAACCAACCTTCTAACAGACTTGAGGTTACACTGTGTGATCACACAAGATTTTTAATGCTTTTAATTATCGCATTACGGTTTTTGCATTAAAGATGGCGTTGATGAAAATGATGGTAAAGTTGAACGAAAAGTTCTAAAAGAATTTCTAAAGTAAACATTTAACTAGCAAACTGCGAAATGCAGTTAATTTAAATGTTTATTTTAATATAAAACTTTATTCGAAATGATAATTTCGTTTTTATAAATGAAATGGAAAAGTTTACTAAAGGAAATTTTATTTGCAAAAAAAAAATTAAAAAAGATAATTTTAAACTTAAAAGTAAAAAATAGTATAATATAGTATAATTTTTGTCAACATTTTTACGTATATAAATTTATATATCTATAGATACATGCATATATTTGTGTCAGTATTGCCCTTTTATTTAGGAATTTAAAAACTAATATCTTGTATGTCTAATGCAGCACATAACACAACACAGCCGATAATGCACATTGCCAAAAAAAAAGTATTAAAATAAAATTAATATATTGAGTATGGTTGTTCGTTTTATAGGGACCTAGACTATACAGATATAATTTATAGGGTCTAAGATCAATATTGTAGAAATTACAAACGGAATGACAAACTTAAATACCCCTTCCACCTGTGGTGAATGGGGGTATTTTGAAATCCCTTCGTCTTGCGTAAGAAGTTTTTCTTATAAAATTTTTGGAACTTTTAAAAATTTGTATAAAAATATTTATTTATGTGAGGTGAATTGTTTTTTTTTTCTTTTTTGAAAAGAACCCCCTATATATACTAAATTAGAAAAAAACTTTACTTACCATTTTATCCGCCAAATTTTCAAACATTCTGAAAGTAAAAAAAATATACTTTAAATATCTTATTAACAAAATTTAAGAAAAATATATTTGTATGGATAGACGATAGATCATCTTTAACTAATTAAATCGCGTATCAAAAGTTCAGTTAAATTCAAAAAATTAGGTTACATTTCTAAAATTCCATTACATTAGTAATTTTTATAAGGTACCTATAAAGTACACATTTGATTCAATGTAATAAAACAATCAGATTAGAAATTTGATATTTTTAACTAAAAAAAATTATTTCCCAGTCTTTTGTACTTCCCGGGAAAATAAAAAAATTTCGAATTTTTTGAGCCCAGGAGTTCCCGCTGTGTGCAGGGCGAGAAAGTCAATCTGAATAAGAATCACTCTTTTGGTGAAGTTAGAAAATTGTTCCATGAACAGTGTTTATTTTGATACAAAATCATAAGGTATTTAAGAAATTTAAATTTGTGTTTTTTATATGTGTGCTTCATTTTTATAAATTTCAGTTTAACTCTATTTTTGTTCAATAATTATGAATATAAATATTTTTTTCACTCGAATTTTGTTTAGAAATAATAAATATCGACGTAGATTTAATACCCGAAAAAAACTCTTTTTTTTTTTTTTTTGTTTAACATCCTCAATAAAAACGAGAAGCCTCAAGTAATAGTTTGAATCCTCTTTTCCAACGAAATTTGCCTTTATTTTAAAATACTTACCAAATTTGGTTAGAATACGAAATCTGGCAGCGCTGATAACTAAACATACATACATACATACATTTGTTTGGACTAGTATACATAAATATTTTCGCCCGCATTTTCGGTACGTACCAACGTTACTATTAATCGTATTTCACACATAATTTTAACACTTTTCCACCAACCTTTACCACAAATTCCTAAAAACTGCAATTGTTTTATATCTATTAGGATTATTTTAATAATATTTTCCAACTGTCTCTAAATAATTAAAATTAATAATATTTATTTGATGACGATAAATCACGAAACAACTGAACACTTGCAATATTTCTAGAAAACTAGTATAAAAGAAACCAAATAAAATAAACATTTTGTTGTTGTTGCTTTTTTATATAAAACAATAACAAATCAGTAAGTGCACCAATACACTAAGGAGAGGAAGTATTAAGGCAAAAATTTGAGGGAGAAAAAAGAGTAACTAAAATCTTGTTACTAAATGAGTCATTTAGCAAATTTTGTTATTGTATTCCCTGTTTGGATTTAAAATTAATTTAAATCAATGATGTCAATCTAATGATAATATTGGTATAAAATCTGTTTGCGAAACTTATGATTTTTTAGGTGTTGAATAGCTAATTTAAAGATGCTAATTTATATGTAGATGTAAGAGTTAAATTTAATAAGACATTAAAATGTTTTAATAGGCAGGGTGAGGTGATAAATGCACAACAATTTTTATAATATAAATGCAAAAAACTCAAACTAATAATTTTTAATTACTTTTATTTTAAAAAATGTTTATCACAAAATAGATTCATATGTTTTTCAAGTTTTAAAATTGAAATGATCTCCGATTGTCACACAAAATCGTAGAATATATTGAAAAAGTGTGGAAAAAGTGTGTCAATATATTCAACGGTTTCGCTTTTAATAAAATATACATATGTACCTTTTTTGTTTTTTAACTTGGTCGACGTTTGAAGGCCAACATTTCGATTAATAAATTTTGTAAAGTTTTTCAAAAAATATTTTATTCTTAATGTTTTTAACTTCTTCTTTTTCGTCTTCTATGACGTATACACTTTCATGTAAGGCACACAAAATAGAACGGAATAATAACCTATTAAATTCCCTACGTTATCTCTAACCACAAGAGCATTAAAGTCTTTTTCAGAAACAAAACATCTAAAACTGTTCAGTAACCGTTTATATTAGAATCCGATGTAATTTCGTTTAGGTTTGGTTCGGTAGAAATGGCAGTCAGTACTCTTCTGATACACTCCCAATGATCCATTTTGCTACCATGGAGTTCTGCTTAAGCACTCAAAAAACTTAGTGCTTATCAAATAAATTTTCCTACACGTTCAATCACTTGTGTTGTGAAAACACCACATCATTCTCTGTAGAAAAACAATTTATTTAAAAGTTTCTTAATATTTATTTTTGCTTTCCAGAACACAGACACAAACTTCAAAAAGTACAATTTTTATTCTATTAACCAGCCATGATACATATTTTAAAAAAATGTAAAAAAAACATCATCTAATAATTTTATAACGACACTAAGCACCATTTAACAAAATACCAAACATCATAACACCCGTGACCATAGAGAAGCTCTATAAACAAAAATTTCACCTTGTGGTTTTCACTACAGAGCTGCCATCAAAAAGCTTCATGATTGAAACAAATTTTCCAAAAAGTCATAGCAGAGTAGAACAAAAGACAAAAAAAAAAGAAGCATTAATGGCCAACGACAGCCAGGAGACCTGTAATAGTACAACGACATTTTATGGACACAGTTCATAAATTTTAAAAATTATTATCCGTAACCTGTCGGGATATTACAGCACACTGTTGTGTTGCTGAATATGATGACGATACTCGTACGGTTACCAATAAATGGTGCTGATGACGATGACAATGATGCAGCAAATGTTGTGGCTTAAAATGCAGAGAACGTTTCATTCGAATTTTTGGTCCTTGAAATGAAAGTTCTCTATAGAGGTGCTAGTAATTTATTTAGTATCAGTTTGCTGGCTCTTTTTATTTAATTTACTTACTAAAGGAATCAGGGCCATTTGGCAGGTAATAAAGATTGTTTATTTGCCAGGGTGGCGCAATTTTTTTTTTTAGGCTAAATACATACGTATAGATTTTAACATATCGTCACCTTAAATCCAAAAGGCTGTAAGTGACAGAAAAGTTAACCTGCAATTTTAAATTTTTGTCGCTTACGGCCTTTTGGATTTAAGGTGCCAATAAATCAAAATGTTTATAAGTACATACGAAGAAGTAACATATCGTCACCTAAAACGCAAAAGGCCCTTACTAACCAAAAATTTTAAATCGACTTTGTCATTGTTTTTTAATGGATTGCATCAACATACATAAATATCGACAAATCTTTCGACCACAATTAGCCATCTTATTATCAAAAAAACAACCGGCCCTATCTTCATAAGATTTTATTATAAACGCTAAAAGTCTTAACTATCAGTTTGCGTAAAATGCTACATTATCAATTGTAAGGACAACTGGTAGGTTTTATAAGAAAAATAGAAGAAAAATAAATTATAAAAAGCTTTTATTTATCTTTTAAAATATTTTTTTGCTTCTCCTGTAAGATTTTAAAAAGGTAAGGCCTTTTGCGTTTAAGGTAACGATATACAATTTTTAACATATCGTCAATAGCGGCATTCAGTGTTTGCTGAATTTAAGGTTGCAATTGTTTGTTATTGCAGTAATTTTTTTATTGGCAATGAGCGATATTTTAACCCATTAGCTCCCAAATTTTGATTTAAAGATTGTTAGCTATTTTCGAAATAAAACAACTTAATTATTAAAAAAAAAGTATATATTGGGATTTTTATAAAAATTTAGCTGCGACTTCTAAATCAGATTTTCGATAGTAATGTACAAATTAAGTTACAATTTCCCTAAAAGCAAACATAACTCATATACGTACATACATATTTGTTATTTTTTATATTTATTGGTTATATGTATATTGAGATTGTACTAGTACCTATATAGTACAAAGAACACCTGTACTAGTTCCCGACTGTCTTCTTTTCTATACTATCTTAATGCACAAATTAGCATTGGGTGTACTTGGAACTAGTACCATTGGTTCTAGTCGTGTACCATTACACTTGGACCCAATTGGGAGCTTAACGGCAATGTTCTGGAAATCGAAATCACGTAAAATTGAAACCGTTGGATATTTTCAATTAATTTTTTTTTTTTTTTTTTTTTTTTTTAATTGAACTCATCTTTTCCTGATTTGAAGAGAGGTAGTGGTAAAGGTTAGTGAGCCTCAAAATATGAGGCATATACAAAGAAATATTTTTATAAACTTTAAGCACAGGATACATTTCAAAATTTGTTCGATTTTAATTTCACGTGATTTCGATTTCCAGAACATGGCCGTAAATAAATTATAAAGAAATTATTAAAAATTAGTATCGAAATCCGAATTTTTGTTTTAAAAAAATTTTTGTACAAAAATGCTATCAGTTTACAAGTAGTGATCTTGTACTACAGCAGGTACTGGTACTAATAAGCACTAGTATTTTTATATTACAACTCTAATACCGTTACAACTAGTGCTCTTGTTCTAGTAATTGTACTAGTGGCTTTTTGACAATTAACTCCAAATCCCCTGAAGGGTTGTGTTTTCTTTTCTACAAAAAAATTTACATTTTATTAAAAAAAAAGCAGGTTGATGTTCGTTTCTTTAAAATGTTTTGCTCTCCTTAACGATAGCGTGTTTTATTTTAAAAAATTCACCCTTACTAATGATATCGACAGATTTGATAATGCCCTGGAAAATAGGTGGCTTCGGTTTATATATGGGGCTATTTTTAAAATGGCGACGATTGCCTTAAAAAGCAACAAGGCTACACAATAATTGAAAAATTCCGAAAATTTTGCAAAAATTAGCGAAAATATCCAACAAGCCATTAATTTGATTACAAATGCCTAAAGCTAAAAGGAATGGCAAACATTCGGCTAAAATTGCTAAATAATCGGAAATTTCCAAAAATTTGGTAACAGCGGTATGATAGCAAGGCCTAATATTTATTAAAAATCTAAAAAGCTTTAAAGCATCAGATAAAAATATAGCGAACTTGGCTAAAATTCGCGAACAGTTGCAAAATTGGAAACAAACCCTAAGACTTATTTGAAATCGCTCTAGCGCTTAAAACCAAAATGTGGGCAAATAACATAAAAAGGGTTAAAAAATGAGCTATAACGATGACAAAACAAACTTTTTGTCATGTGTTAATAACAGGAAAGGGCATTCCATAAAAAAAGTTAAGTTTCTTGAGCACTTCCTCTACCTGAAATAAATATTTTTTGTTTGCTTATAAAAAACTTGGTCTTATTATTCTTATTAAAATGGGAAATACTGCTTATAAAATACTTCACCCTTTTTTAATAGAAATACCCTTTTTGACCCCTTTTTCTGGAAAACACCCTTTTTGTGATCCTATTCGAAATTTTCCAACAGTAACCCTGGCCAGAGTGCATAAGTCAACCCGTAATGCCCGAAATGTAGCCACGTTTGAGCCACTCCCTTTTTGCAGTAACTGTAAACAGTTTTACGCGCTTATCGGTTGTTAAACGATCCATATTCGTAAAAAAAAAACCTTTCACTAAATAAATGACACTTCCGATGATAGATATTTAACAGCTGCCAGCCTTACCAAGCCGGCAGTTTTGAAACCACCAAATGGATAACCCTGTATAATTGAATTTATTTTAGTAATTAGAAAATTAAATCAAAACTCTGTTTTCGTCACCTAAATCGCTCCACTTATGAATGTTTTGTTAAACAAAACAAGACTCTGCGAAATTGTGATCAATTTTGAATACGTATTTGTATTAACGCTCTGTCACTCGTGAACTAAGAAGCACTTTACTTTTTTGAATTGGATATAATAGGTGTGTTCATTTACATTACTAGCAGAAACTTGCAACGAGAGAGTAAGTTTAAAATTTACAAAATTTTTCTCCCAATTACTCAATAAAATAAAAAAGTAAATGAACGCTTTACCAGCAAAAACTAGCAAGTTGGAAATATCGACACTACTCAGGTGTAAGATACAAGACTATATCTTTGAAAAAAATTTTTTTATTTGAACAATTTGCACAAGAATATTGTTCCTAAATTTAAAAAAAAAGTAAATATATTATTTTATTAAAAATGTTTAATTGAAAAATTATAAAAATAATTTTTGTTTTGTAAACAAAAACATGAAACAGGTGGTTGAATAATTCTTGCTAGTAAAAATCATGGTAGAATAAGTACAAAAGGTATAGTCATTAGATATTTTGTTCTCAATTTTAAAACCCATATAACGTCAAACAATAGAAAATAAGGGAAAAAATTAAGACAACCGTCAAAAATAAAATAACTTATTTTGACATTACATGTGTAAATAGTTACAACTCTCCCTAATGAAAATACTTGGTACTTATTATACTATGGTAAAAATTATACTATCAGAAATTATCAACAACTTTTTTGTGTCTTAAATTTGCATGCTCTAAGTTTCTGTTACACTCAAAAGAAAAATCAATCCATCCGTACTCAAATCAATCCGAAGCGGTATCAATAGTACGGTGAGTACGGATTTTCTTGAATCAAGTACAGAAAGATTGATTCAAGTACGCATTATTCAATCGCGAAATACTCAACTTATCCATATTCAATCCCGGATTCGTACTTAAAATAATCCGAAAATGAGATTTATTGAGTAAAACTGAGATTGAATCAATCTCAAAATGTACTTAAGTCAATTATTATAGAGTTGATTTAATCCTGAATTCGTACTTTAAATAAATCCAAACTGAAATTAGAAGAAGAATATTATTACAAATTTTTACTTTAAAAACTTAATGTACATTAGTGTGTCCCAAAAAAAAATATTATTTTATGCCCCACCTTTTTTCGAAAGCTTATAGTGTGAAGTATTTTTGTGATTTTTTTCAGATTTTTCGGAAGAGGTTTAGAGGTCGCTAAAATCGAATTTAACTTAACTATCGGGGTTTCTCGACTTTTTCGAATTTTGCTAATTACTCGGCCCATTAGCACGATTTTCTTGGTTACTAAGTCAATTTTTTTAAAGAAAACTTCTCAAACTTTTCTTATCTGTGCAGATATTAAAAGTTTCGGTTATTTTTTTGCTCATTTGGGTCCCCTTAATCACATTTTTTTGAAAATTTAGCATAAATTTGAAAAATAATGCTTTGTAACTTTTCAAATTTATATTGAAGTTAAAAAAACTAATGATTCAGTTTAAAAGGTGGATAAATTCTGAGTCATTGCAAAAAAAATAATTGAATTTGCTCTTACTGTTCCAAAGTTATACCCTTTTTAAGTTTTGTACCAATTTTGTCAAATAAAATATTGTTTGCCAGTTATGCCTCGGATTTGTTTTAATGTTAGATATTTACTGCCGGATCTGTTAGTAAAAAATCAACTGAAATATTGCTGGTTTCAAAAAAGGCTAGGCTGGCTTCGGATATTAAGTCTTGAATTTGTTTGTTATTAAGCATGTTTTCGGATAATTCAGCTTTTACTGATTCTTCACCGTTGCTTAGTGCGTGTAGATTTTGGACCATTAAACGCAAAGTTTTGGTGTCGATACGTTCATCAAAAAATGCTAAGGCAGCCAACTTACCGGATAAGTACCACTGATGCCGCAGAAGAGTTTTCAACGTGGCGCGTGCGATTGATTCGTTAAAGCAGAATTCATCCAATTGGAAAAATGGCATACAAACAAATCATTTAATGAAGCAAAGAACAAAGTTCAGCAATTGCACATGGTAAGTGATGTCGCAGAACGCGGCATGGCCTTAGCTAATACTTACATTAATCTAACAACCTCTGCAACAGACTTTCAGAATTTATTGCAGGGCATAGAGCTTCATCGTAAAAGCTCTACTAAATAATTGAAAGCTAAAAAATAGTTTTTTAATTTTTTTTTTTGGTATGAGAAGTAAGCTGCCTAAAAATTTTCGGACTCGCATTGCTTAAGTCTGTGCAACAGAACAAAAAACCACCCATATTTAATATTTTAAAAGAATACCTAATATCTAAATATCTTACATTAAAACAAATCCGAAGCACAACTGGCAAACATATTACAATATTTTTAATTTCACAAAATGGGTACAAAACTTAAAAAGGGTATAACTTTGGAACAGTAAGAGCAAATTAAATTATTTTTTTTTGCAATGACGCAGAATTTATCCACCTTTTAAACTGAATCATTAGTTTTTTTAACTTCAATATAAATTTTAAGAGTTACAGAGCATTATTTTTTAAATTTATGCTAAATTTACAAAAAAATGTGATTAAGGGGACCCAAATGAGCAAAAAAATAACCAAAACTTTTAATATCTGCACAGAGAAGTAACAATGAAAATCGTGCTCATGGGCCGAGTTATCAGCAATATTCAAAAAAGTCGAGGAAACCCGATTTTCGGGTTAAATTCGAATTTAGCGACCTCTAAATCTCTTCCGAAAAATCTGAAAAAATCACAAAAATACTTTACCCTATAAGCTCTCAAAAAATGCTGGGGTACCTATAAAAATCGAAAAAAAAATTTTTTTTTTGGGACACACTAATGTACATATTTAGATAAGAATATAAACTAAATGAGAAGTGAGAAATTGAAGGCAAGACAATTTTACCTTTTAAACTTTGATTAATATTTAAACATGAAAATAATGTGTTTTTTTTTCTTGTTCTGTTGTTTTTGTTGTTTCTACACACAACAAGCAAATCGTTTTTTAGCTACTTGTGTGGTGTTTTTGTAGTGGCTACAATAAATTTGAACTCTCAGAGTGGCAGTACCAACGAAAATTTCAATCTTTTTTGTACTTGGTTTAAGAATTTTATACTTACTTTAAGAAATTCCGGTATTGATTTTCTAAAGTTATCCCATTTAGGATTGTTGTGAGTATGTTTAAGTGTTATTCGTACTTGATTTTTTGAGTACGACTCGTACTCAAAGTAAGTATAAAAAGCTTAATTTATCCCGAGTGTTTTTCTTTCTGTGTACTAGTAACAATTATCTCAAACTTGGCATCTCAAACACTAAGTAGAATTCCATGATAAATATCTTTGTTGAACATTTTAACCCGTAATACATACAAATGTATGTATATATTCCTATTAAAGAATACTCTTTCGGCCATCTTTTTTAACGAAAGGGTCAAAAGAGACCTATTCTGTGTAGAGCTAAGGGCATAGGAATCATGATTAATACTTTGTTACTACCTAGATAAAATAATTGTTAGATTAAATTTACGTACTTATGCATATATATACATTATTTTTTCACATCTTAAAATGTCCACTTGTGCCAATACAATCATATGCAACAATAGCATTTAGTTAAGCATACAGATTGTATTATAATATTTAAAAAAAAGTGAAAAGAAATCGCATTTTTAGATTTAATAGAAAACGTGTTTAAGCATAAAATCGCCGCTAAGAAAATGCATAAAAAGTTTTTACTTGTGTGTGGGGGGAAAAAGCAAATCCCTCCCTTTTAAAATGCAAAGTTTACATATGTGATGAATAAATCGAAGAAAAACACAACCAAGTACCAGGAAAAAAAATAACCAATGTCTTGGCATCAATGATAGAACCCTTGTTTTACTTGAGCATGTGCTTTTCAAGAGTCCATAAAAATTTGAATGCTTTAAAGAAGGACATGTATTGATATGTAGCATAAGAGGGACCTTTTACTGCATATTTATACATGTTTGTATATGAGATGTATGGATGTTGTTTTCTGCTATACATATACTTTTTTTTAAATATTTCGGAAAAATATTTACTTTTGCTCTTAAAAAAAAAAATTGAGAAAAAATATAAAATTTTTTAAACAAACAGCAAATTTTTTTAAACCTTTACAATGTTTGCATAAATTTTCTTTTTATTCCAGCAAACAAAACATACACATTTTCTTAAAAACTTTTTTCATGTCTAATACAGTGGTGTACAATTAAAAAATAGTAAATGAAATTAGAAAAGCTAAACAGTGTTGGCACACGCAGAGAAAAAATATGTTTAAATATGGTCTCCTCCAACAAAACTATTTTTAAAGAAAATTTTAAACATGTAATGGTTAATTTAACCATATTATTGTCACCGACAACCATATTATTGTTAAATTAGTCCTCTATTAATGCGAACGAAGTTTTCGTTTGAAATCGAGGGACCGGCAGTTAATTCTACAATAAAAGAAAAGTAAAGAATACAAAAATTTTATTTTTTATAAGCCGCAACCATATTATGGTTGCCTCTAAGCATGTTACGGTTAAATATGACAATAATTTGTTTTTAAATTAAAAATAGTATTTTCCCCTTTTCCAAGAGCAACATTCTATGGTTGATAACCAACCACGCTATTATAAATGTTAAGCATATTTTAGTTATTATTAAACAAAACATGTTCGGAGACAACCATAATATGGTTGTGCCTTCTTGATGGAGGACTAATTTAACCACAATATGTTTGTCGATGACAATAATATGATTAAAATAACCATAGTTTGTTTAAAATTTTACAATTTATTTAAAAACAGTTTTGTTGGAGCTGACCATATTAAAACATATTTTTTCTCTGGGTGCAGATGAGTGCACTTGGTCCAAAAATGGGGATATTAACATTAATTGGTAAATGAGTTTACGGAAATCCCAAGAACATTATAAAAATAAAAATTTTTGTTTACTAAAAGGCTACATAAACTACAACAGAGGTAAAACAAAAATACATATAGTCACCTAAAATGCAAAAGGGCATAACAACAAAAAAAATTCGAAATAGAGTTTTTGACTGAATTGGGTTCGTTTTATTAAACCACTTGTTCACAAAAAGATCCCTGCGATCAAAAATGTCGACTTTATTAAATAAATTCAAACTTTACAAATTCAATAACAAAAAGGTGTACTTTACCTTGTTGTTATTGATTTTGTAAAGTTTTTTGTATCTCCTGTAAAAAAATACAAAGTGTTGTAACGCCCTTTTGCATTTTAGGTGACGATATGAAAACAGTATGGAGCATGTTAGTGCAAATATTCAACAATATAAATATTCACACAAACCTCTAGTTGCTGTCAAGCTGCTTGCGAAGTTCATTTGGCCCCTTAATAGAGTCTGCCTAATTTTTACAATTATAAACGATATTGGCAAAAGCTTTGAACTATTATGAAATAATTAACTCTAGTTTTTGTTATTTTAAATCATGTTTTATCAATTATATAATTAAGAAGAAATTGATTGAACCAATCGGACATCCAAAGTAGTGTCCTGCATAATTCCATTTGAACACACATTCAAATCATTGAAGAACTTTGAAGTCTATACTATAGTGTCGCTGTTACAGACAAATACTACAGAGAAGTGTAGACGACGAATTGATGTCAGTGTGTGAACGTGAAACAAGCAAATGACAGCAAACAAATAAAGTATATTTATTTATTTAATTCATTCGTAAATATAAAAAAAAGGAAAAATTTAGGATTAAAGTTATCTAAAGACAATCAAGAGTTTATTTTGTGGCCAATTAGTTCGATGAAATCGATACACGTGTTAAAATTTTTTAATTCAGAGCTCATTTTGCGGATAGGATCAACATTTGCACAATAATACCGAAAGTATTGAAGTCTAAGAGGAATATAATTTCTCGAAGGGCGAACATTACGAAGTAGGAAATTGGAGACAATTTCACTGTTTAGCAAATTCAACATAAAGGAAATTTTCATATATATATACTCCGATTTTTTAAGTATGGAAGATTTAAAAAAGCCGTTTATGGGGTCGCAAGCGACCGAGGCGTATGCTAGAATAAGTCGCAATTATTTAATATAAAATTGTCATATGACATAGGGATCATCAAACTCCTTTCCCCAGCGTTTGATGAAATAACTTAATTGCATCACAAAAAGGTTGAGGAATTCCTATAATTCCTACTTTATTTGGACCTTTACGAATTTGAATATATCCTAAAATCTTACGCTCTAAAAGAGTTAAAAAAGCTACACTTACTAATATAAAAATAATTAATAATAGTCTTCCAATAATTAATAATTTATTAATTTATTAATTATTTATTAATTAAATTTAATTAATTAAATTTAAAAGTGGCCTTGTTAACAGTCTGCGACACATGTGCATTAAAACACAGTGTATTAGCAAGTAGTATACCCAGATCAAGGAAAGTCTCTACACTTTCAAGTGGATGCTTATTTAGTGTATAGCTAGAGAGTACTGAAATAAAAAATATATTTCTTAAACAATAAATGTGCTTTTTTACAAAATACTTTGAGTCATGCTACTATTTTGAGTTGGTTCTTCGTTGGGGGCATTTTTAAAATAAAATTTAATATAAAATTGAGTGCAGCCTGTGACACAGCTGTAAATTCAAACAAGTTTTGACAAGCAGCTTTTGTGAACAACTTGAGAGTGTGGCTCCAGGGTTAAAAATATTTTTTTGCATTTGTTTCAATAATAAGTTAAAATTAACGGATTGCTGCATTATTTTAGTAATCAGTAAAAATTAAGTGGTTACTGAAATTTTTTTCAATAAGCAGTACGCCCATGTATGTGAATTACTCACTAAACATGACTTTTTTTTTTTTAATTCCAACGGACACATACATTTGGTTTATTTATTTTATTTAAAACTTTAAAAAATTATACATTTGACAGAAAAACCATATATGTATTGTTATTCGATTAATCGGCATAAATTCTTCGATTAATCCTTTAATCGAAATCAACAATTTGATATTAGTCGAACAATTAGTCGTCTAAAATTGGTCGATTAATCGAACAAGAATTAATCGGCTGAACACCCTAGAATCTAGTCAATAAAGAGACCTTAAAAAATGTGGTGTTATGATGTCTGATCCTTAGTCAAAACTTTTTCAATACATTTTTCAATATGGTAATCTCCAACAATACTATTTTTTAAGTTAATTTGAAACATATTATTGTTAGATTAACCATATTATTGTCACCGACAAACATATTATGATAAAATTTAGGATCGAACAAGCAGCCAGAACCATATTATGGTTGCCTCCAGACATGTTATTGTTAATTATAACATAAATATGTTTATTACTTATAATAGCATGGTTGTTTTTCAATCATAGTATGTTGCTCTTAATTTAAAAACAAATTGTTGTCATATTTAACCATAATAAGTTTAGAGGCAACCATAATATGGTTGTGGCTTCGTGATGGAGGTATAATTTAACCATAATATGGTTGTCGGTGACAATAATATTGTTAAACTAAACATAATATGTTTAAGAGATTTCGCTAAACATATTTTTGTTGGAGGTGACCATATTGAAAAATATTTTTTCTCTGCGTGTACATTAGTGTGTCCCATTAAAAAAAAAATTTTGGGGATCATTCTTAATTTGAATACTCATAAGGCTAAGAATTTTTGAGATTTTTTTCCGATTTTTCGGAGGTGGTTTAGAGGTCGCGCAAATTGATTTTGTACCAAAAATCGACCTTTTTGGGTTTTTTTTAATTTCGGTTGAAAATTGGTAAAAAAAAATAGATATTTCTTCAGCTTCTGAGTCAATATTCTTAAAGAAAATTTTCCGATCTTTAATTTTATGTGCATAAATAATAATTTTCGTCAGGTATTTTCCACATTTTGATACATTATATAACAGTTTTTCGTAAATTTTCAGCAAATATGAAAAAAAATGCTTTATAACTTTTAAAATTTGTATTAAGACTAAAAAAACTAATGATGCAGTTTAAAAGATTATGAAGTTTTAAATAAATTAGCAAAAAAAATGAATTTTCTCTCACCGTTCTCGAGTTATACCCTTTTAAAGCTTTGTACACATTGTATGAAATGTATAATACTATAAGGTGTGAACTAGGTTTGCATTGCTTTAAACTTTAAATAATTGGATTTAGAAAATGTTTTACAAATAAAATAATAGTTACTTACCAGTCATACATAACAATAACATATGTAATTATTACAAGAAGTCCCGTCTTTTTAATTAAAATATTTTGTTAATCTGAAGTTTTATTGCTCCGGTAAGTTGAAATTATCATAAAGTAGTTCAAGAAATATTGGGTAATATTTTTTTTAAAATAGATATGCCTTTGTCGAATACAAGGAATGTGTGGTGTGTGGGCAAAATGATTGATGACCTTGATACTGCCAAACCGCCGACAAAAAACCAAATACTGCAAAGATTTTTTAAATTGCATTTAGTGGAAAAGTGCACTATTTCCAAAAGCGCCAGAATAATAGCAAGGAGTTTGAGAGATTTGTGGAATCCAAATCAGGAACTATGCAATATTTCTCACACCACACATTCCTTGTATTCGACAAAGGCATATCTATTTTAAAAAAATATTACCCAATATTTCTTGAACTACTTTATGATAATTTCAACTTACCGGAGCAATAAAACTTCAGATTAACAAAATATTTTAATTAAAAAGACGGGACTTCTTGTAATAATTACATATGTTATTGTTATGTATGACTGGTAAGTAACTATTATTTTATTTGTAAAACATTTTCTAAATCCAATTATTTAAAGTTTAAAGCAATGCAAACCTAGTTCACACCTTATAGTATTATACATTTCATACAATGTGTACAAAGCTTTAAAAGGGTGTAACTCGAGAACGGTGAGAGAAAATTCATTTTTTTTTTTTTGCTAATTTATTTAAAACTTCATAATCTTTTAAACTGCATCATTAGTTTTTTTAGTCTTAATACAAATTTTAAAAGTTATAAAGCATTTTTTTTCATATTTGCTGAAAATTTACGAAAAACTGATATATAATGTATCAAAATGTGGAAAATCCCTGACGAAAATTATTATTTATGCACATAAAATTAAAGATCGGAAAATTTTCTTTAAGAATATTTACTCAGAAGCCGAAAAATACCGATTTTTTAGCAATTTTCAATAATAATTCAATAAAAGTCAAAAACGCTAGATTTTTGGTACAAAATCAGTTTGCGCGACCTCTAAAGCACTTCCGAAAAATCTGATAAAATTCTCAAAAATACTTTACCTTATGAGTATCCAAATTAGGAAAGATCTTCCGAGAAAATCCAAATTTTTATTTTTTTTGGGACAACCTAGTGTACATATTCATATTAAATTTTATGCCAAGCTTTTGAAATGCTTAGAAATGGTAATTTTATTTACCAAAAATGTCGTAATAACCCCACTGTGCTATATAAAAAACAAAAAATTCCTTAATAATATTTAAAACCTCCCCAAACCTTTCAAAAATTAAGGAAAGAAGCAAAATCCTAACAAAATTATTAAACTTTATGATTCAATCAATATAAATTTTCTAATTTGAACAACATTTGATGTTTAGTCCTGCTCAAAACTCATACCTTAAAAAAAAATCAAATTCTTTACTCGTGTTTTACCAGAAAAAAAAAATTGGAAAACAAAACTTTGGAAATTTACGGCCAAATCTTATACTCATAAATTTTCTTGGAATAATAAAGATTTCTGCATTATTTTAGCATAATTTTCATATAAATAAATTTTACCTTAAGGCTTTAATAAATTTTTGCGTATTTTGTTTTCCACATGAATAGACTTGGGTTATTTGTAACCACCACCATTTATCCTTGTAATATCCTGTTGAAAAAACGTAACCTTTATTGATGTGAAGATTATTTTTCAGTTTTTGTTTATCGTTGTCTTCGTCATAATTTCGTGATCTTTTTTTTTTTTTGTTTGGTTTTTCCCGTTTAAGCTTTGAAATATTTTTATAGCTTTCTAATAGCTTCCTTATTTATGATTACCAGCAGACTTGTATTGTGTTCTTGGCTGCCTTTATTGGTTTTGTTCTTTTTTTTCTTTTTGTTATAAACTGCATTATTGTCTTTTTGTTTCGCATACAGGAAGTTTACCTTGTTCTTTCTTTTTTATCGGAAAATATTATAAAATTAAACCGCAATGTACATAGATTTTCGCAAATAATGCCTCTGGTTATTTGCCATTGAACTTTTATGAATATTAAATGTAATCTTTAAATGATTGAGACAAGATATTGTTAAACGAAAATCTACTACAAACGTTAAACAGTTGTTATATGTAGATGTTGTCTGCAACTCTGTAGTGGGCAACACAACTACTATCACATTAACGCTTTTGTATGTAGGAAATGTTGCGAAAAGAATTTTATTTGTTTTGATAAGACTGCAGCAATTCATCAGCCAAATGCTTATGACTAGAAGCCATATTTGAAAGTTTATCACTTCATGACAATATTTACCGATCGGGTTACATTTCAAATTGCAATTGGTTTAAGCTAACCGTCCACACCACGCGTTTTATGCGTTGTTGCATTCTATGCGTTTTATACTTTCTGTGTATTTTTTATGTGTCTAATTTCAAGTTAGATGCAGTTCGTTTAATGCGCAATAGATTTATTTTTTATCAACTGCTGTTAAATACTTTGAAGCAAATAAATAAAATTTTGGCAAAAAGAAATCCATTAAGCACACAATAGGCATGGCCAAATTGAAAAAATATATCGATATATATCGAATCGATATTTTTTTAAAGTATCGATATTTATTTTTTAAAAATATCGATATATCGATGCATCGAACGTATTGAGCTGAAATTATTACCAAATTTTAAAACTTAATATACCTATGTCAATACATACATATGCATGTACAAACATATCACACGTTATTTCATTCTACCTTCTTATTGTTTATTTTAATTTCAAATTTACTGCCTGTCCCTCGATTTCGAACGAAACTTTCATTCGCTTAGCTTTTATTTTAAACAAAAACCAATTTTAAAGTTTAGTTTTTAAGGTTAGTTATGCGAACGAAGTTTTCGTTTGAAATCGAGGGACCGGCAGTTAATTCTACAATAAAAGAAAAGTAAAGAATACAAAAAAATTTTATTTATTCGCCATATGAAATCTAAAAAAATTAATTGGGATTATATAATGCCGCATTAAATACTGCCGGTAAACGAAACTATACAAGTAAACTGTGCAATATTATATTCTTAATATATAAGAACCAAGGCGAATTCATTCCAGGTAATCTCGGTAGTACAACAAGTACAACTCGAACAAAAATCACATGCAATTTGTTTTTGTAAAATCATTGTACAATGTCAAAAACCGAAACAAATCCAAACAGAAATAAAGATAATAAACAAAATTTTGACATCAAACAATTATAAAGCTAAAGAAAAAAAGTTATCAGCAGGGCTTTAAGGATCACCTGTAATGAATTCGCCTTGACAAGAACATGCTCAAATAAAAAAAAAAACAAAATATTTTTTTTATTATTAACATTCCAACTTTCATGAGTCTATTGCTGATAATACGCCATAATTAAGGCGATTCTTTGCATAATTTTGGGAACTCTTTCCAGAATATTTTTTCCGCGCTTTCTCTTAAAAAACCGAGACAAAACTGAACTGTGAAATCTTTGAAAATGTACAATGGAAAAGCGCCGTTATTTTCTTAATATTATTTAAAAAGCATATGATGCAATTCTTTTAAAACAACAGTATTGTATGCAGTTTAGCAACGGTTAAAATGTTGAATTTTATTATAAAGAGATCTTGAAAATATCGAATTCGATAGTCGTAGATAAATATCGATGTATCGATATATGGGTATTTTTAATATCGGCGATATATATTGATTATAATTTTTTTAAATATCTATATTTTGTTATATCGATATTTATTGGCCCTACCACATAAACATATTTGTCGATACCACTGAAAGAAAAATATAATTTGTCCTCCTTGGCTATCAAAAAAAGCTGAACTTTTTCCAAGACGAATGCCACGCAAACAAGAGTAGAAAGTAAGTTCCAATTCATACTATGGACATTTCTTGGCGGACTGACGAAGTTTGTTAGTAAGAGGGCGACACTGTATGCTTGACATACTTAACTGTTTTCCTCTCTCGCCTACAAACTGTCCAGCAAAAAATATCCAAAGTGTAAATTGGAGTTAATCCTACTTTATGCGTTCGATGTGGATACTCCCAGTAAAAACTTCGCGTACTTTTTCAAAATTATTTTTTCTAATTATTTAGTAGCTTTCACTAATTATTTAGTAGCTTTCTTCTATAACTACTTCTATAACTAGTTATTTTCTGTACAAATGATGACATTCTTCCAATTTTCAAGATGATTTTTTCCACTTTAAATCATCAGTCGTATTCAGAAAAACTTATTTATGATTAATTAACCGTTTATAAGCAAAAAGTGCTAAAGTTGTATTCATAAACGAAAAATAGTCTATTAAACCTTCAATAAACCATTCTTAAAGTATGAAAATTTATTGTTGGATTTACCCTTCTTTAAACCAAAAATAAAATAACATTTAGATAAATGTTTGCATTTAATGATATTATTTTTGGGCGATATGTTTTAAAATAATGGAAAAATGTCTTATTTATTAATATGGACATGTTAAATGCATTTTAATTTAGACAACCGATTTAAAGTTATGTACATATATTGTTAAATATTTAAAAAATTATGTGATTTAAATGAATATGTTCAGGAGCAAATGCAGATATTCTTTTTTATTATTTATTAAATTATTGCAGTTAGTTCATTTTTAGGTTTTAAACAACGAATTGTTGTTCAAAAAAAATAAGAAAAAATAAAATAAACAAATCATAATAAAAGTGATGTTAATAAGAAGTAAACAAACCTTTTATTCGAATACTTTCTTATCGTATATATAAAAAAGTTTCAAACAAATATTTTTTTAATACCTTTCGGCAAAATCTTGTTTAGAAAATAAAATAATATGTATTTTTATTTTATAAGAATAATTTTTAGGTCTTTAATTATAAAAATATATATTAATTATAGAATATTATGTGAACCGAATAGAAGTTTCATGCATCACTACACGCAGGGAAAAATATGTTTAAAAATGGTCACCTCCAACAAAACTATTTTTAAAGAAAATTGTTCAAGATATTATGTTTAATTTAACCATATTATTGTCACCGACAACCATATTATTGTTAAAATGGCCCTCCATCAAGAAACCGCAACCATATTATGGTTGTCTTTAAACATGTTTTGGTTAAATATGACAATAATTTGTTTTTAAATTAACAATAGTATTTTTCTCTTTTCCAAGAGCAACATGCTATGGTTGATAACCAACCATGCTATTATAAGTGTTAAACATATTTTAGTTATTACTAACCAAAACATGTTTGGAGGCAACCATAGTATGGTTGGGCTTCTTGATGAAGGACAAATTTAACCATAATATGTTTGTCGGTAAAAAAAGTATGATTAAATTAAACATAATATGCTTAAAATTTTTCTTTTAAAATAGTTTTGTTGGAGGTGACAATTTTTAAACTTATTTTTTCTCTGGGTGTATCAACAAAAAGCCAACAAAATGTAAATAAAGTTGCCATACTTAAACACAGAATCGCTACAAACAGATAATAGCTAAGAAGCTGTTAATGTACGTTTATGAATACCAATTTTAATAAAAGGATTAATAGACAAAAATCGTTTGATAGTTATTACATACTTTAAGCTTAAAAGAAGAACTTTTTATAAATATGGCCGCATATCTTTTTTCGTTTAATAGTGAGCAGGGTAGAAGAAAGACATGAATCGTATTTGCTGTGTTTCTTTTTTGACATACCTCTTTGAACTTATTTGTGTTTTATAATTTATGTTTTGTTCTTATTGCAAAGTGATAATAACTTATTAATATATAAAAAAATAAAAAAATTTTATTAAAAAAAAAATCAAAACATATCAAAATTATGTGGAATAACGAAATTTTAAATAGTTTTAAACGAATAAGGAACTTATGAAATCAGAAAAAATCAATTCTGACTGAAAAAAAGAATCATGGTAAAAATTAAAAATGTTTTGTAAGTATTATTTTTTAATATCCCCGAACCTGTTGAAAATAAAACAAACTATTGGTAAGATGCCAAATCATTCGCTAGTAATAGCATCCAAATCGGACATATCGCTCCCAAGTCATGACGAAATATACATTGATATATAAAATCATGTCTTATAAAACTGTGAAAGACCAAATTCTACTACAATATCTTTACACTGTGGAACAAATTCAGGTTAGCAAAAGTTAGGTCGATTCTGAGAGTGAGGGGTAAAAGTAGAGGCTAAATTAGAAGACTCGTATTGCGGCGTTTGTTTATGTTAATTAGAATTTTTTTTAAGCAACCTTTAACCTTTGCAGTCAAATGCCGATTTTCACCATATTGTTTATATGGTTTTTTGGCTTTAACTCGTCGACTAATTGATATTTAAATCTGTTAAGGCCAAGTTATTGCTAGAGACATGTACAACCATTAAAATTTTTAAAAAAAATTTGATCTAGAAAAGTTTTGTGGTGCTAATGAAGCAAAATGTTGAAAAATTATTTGATTTTCATGCATTTTGAAAATATTTTCCACAAAACAAAGTCTTTTTTGCTTTCCGTTTAATCTATAATATGCTTCTCAGGTTCTTCAATAAATTTCATTTGAAAAGAAAACAATAATAATACAAAACTTGTGTTTTTCAGCTTAATATTAATTTACTTCTCATATTTTATGTACCAATTTTGTTCAGTGTTGGTTTTGAAGAAACATTGAAAAAGAAATTATAAAAATATGAAAAAATATAGGGCCTGGCCCACTATGTCGACAAGAACATTTCTTTCTTTTATTTATATTGAAAACAAAAACAAATTTAAATTTGTTATTATTGTTTTCAATATAAAAATGCGAAAGAAATGTTCTTGTCGACATTGTGGGCCTGGCCCATAATTTTGAAATGTTAGTTAGGAAAAGTTTTAAGTAAAAAAATTAAATAAATTAAATTAGTGGTTTGGCCGGTTGCCGTTTAGCAGGCCTTTTTTAATATCTTTTTATGTCCAGAAATAATGATGCAATTTTGTGTATTCTATATACTGGGTACAAAAGTGTGCAGCACCAATGCGCATCAAGCTGATGCAAAACTTCATTGTTTTAAAAAGTGACCGTTTAAATAATCGTCTATTTTGTATAAGCAATATTACAGTAAAAATCAGAATTTCTAAAAATAAAAAATCATAATTTGAGAAAAAAATCTTTAATCTTATTTTTGTTTAAAAAAATAATCCAAAATATGATAAAATCATCATTCTGGCAATGCTGTTTATATATTATATTCAAACAAGAGAAAACAAAAATTTGTCAAATTATACTTTGTGTGTCTGAGCACCAAACAAAGTTTAAAAGAGAATTCAACAGACTTTGTCAAAGTAAACTTTGCCTCTCTAAAAGGGGACTTAACGCAGACTTGAGCACTGAACTTGTATACTGTATGGCCTTCATAAGTGATAAGCTCGCGACCATTTTCTTTTCAGTATTTATTTATTGAATCTTCAGTCAAACATATCGTTCACGGCGAACAAATTTGGTAAAATTGAAACATTTTCAACGACGGCGGCGAAAATACAACCGTCGGCTATACCAGAAATTGTAAAGTGTGACTTTAATGTTTGTTGATTATAAAATTTCTTTAAAAACATTCGTATATTTTTTAAAAATGTTAAAAGAAAAATAATTGAACAATGTAAAAATCTGCCAAGAACAAAATATTTATTTCTTCCGTGTTAATATTCATTGCATTTTGCATTTTTAATTTATTTTTTAGTGTTAAAATTTTTGCTCACCCTGTTTTTATGCGTGAGTTCATTTGACGGTTCAAAGCGAGAACTTTCTCACAAAAGTTTTACAGACACACTTTTTCAGTATATTGGCGAGTTATTTCCTTACGTGACAGCAATTACTCGCTAAAAATGTTACAGAAGCAGTTAAGTATGAAAAACAGCTGTTTGCTTAAATTTATGGTATTTTTGTTTCATTTCTTACATTTCAATCGAAAAGTTTCTCGCCGTGGGAGTTACAGAACATGGGAAAAGGCTTAGGATTATTCGAAGAATTTTATTTTGCGCTTTTGAATTTTTTCGATATTAGAAGCCAAGGCTTCCAAAGTGGCTTTAAGACAGAGTTGTAAAGTTGAAGTTTGCAAGCTCGTGACGATATACACAATAAATATAAATTTAAACTTTAAACTTTTGAACAATTAAGCTTTTTTCCCAATGGTAGCAACAATTTTGCTTTTTTTCATCTTATTTCTTTTAAAAGTATTTCATATATTTTGCTTTAATTTTGCGAACAAAAATGTCACTAAAGTTTTTTTTTAAAAAGTTGAGTCTACTTCTACTTTACCAACAATTTGTAAGAAATTATAAATGACGATATAAAGAACTTTATTAAGTTTTGAATGAAAATTTTAACAAAATGTTTTAAAAATAACAATAAATACGTAATATTGTTGTGGGCAAAATTTCAAAACGATTTCTTAATTGAAAATGTAAGTGGTAACTAAAAAAATTGTTGCTTTATTGTAAAAACCATTGATATTGTTGCTGCAATTTTGAAAGAAGTTAAAAAATATCACATGTGTGACGATGAATTATTTATAATAAAAAGTTAAAGTGATTAAAAGACTATTAGGCCCAATAAATCTAGAAGTATACAGTAAGCTATCCCAATAAGGCTGATAGGAGCTTTGGCTAACTCTTTTTGAACCTTCTCGGTTAAAAAAAAAAGACTTTGGAGCACCAATATACAAACACACACACATAAGAGTTACAATCTATTTTGGGAAGAATATGAATTGTGTAAATTTATGTACTTCCTATGTCCAATGTTTTTACATAAATTTGTGTAAATATTTCAATCTTGTTTTTAAGAAAGTTAAGAACAAATATTCGTCTTCTATTAATGATTTCATGGTATACAAAATTTAAAACTTAACTCACAAAATTGAATGGAAAATTATTTTGATTAACATAATTCATAATTCTATTAATGCCAAACAGCAAGTTAAAGCATATCCATAAAAGAAATTTAACAACCAACTTCAATCAAGATTTTTTTTAAAATATTTTTTAACAAAAGTACTTGTAAATAATTTATAACTTTAACCGCTTAAGAGAAAGAAAAAATAAAACAGATTACAAGATTAAATTAAGGTTACAACAGAATTAAGTAGTAACTACTTTGCATAATTTACGAGTAGTGGAAATACTGCTCCGAAAGAAACAAGAAACAACTACAAATTGTTGTCAAGAGGTGAAAAGGAGTCGTTATAATAAGAAAATTCAAAAGCCTCTAAAGAAATTACATTTTTTGCAAGAACAAACTCATGCAATAGAAAAAAAAAATAGGTAAGTCGTCTAGTTCTTATATGGGTGATTCTCATTTCAAATGCTTTTTTCGTAGCCATTGAAATGAAAATAAAATATTTTATAAAATAAGCACACAAATTGAAAATGAAATTTGCTTAAGCGTGGCTTAAAATGTTTTTAATAAATGTACATAAGTTTTTTTTAGTGTATTATTGTATTATAGTGCACTATTTGTTAAAAACAAAGATCGAAAATACTTGCACCTGTTCGGCAATGTAGCACCGCGTTCGTAAAATCATCATTTGGCATCACTGCAAATGTCAGCTGTTCACAATATATAGCAAAAACAGATAAGGCGCAAAAAAATCTAAAACACGGATCGCAAAAGTGGCCCATGCATATTGTCTTAAATAGTGTAACCAAACCGCGCAACAGACAAGCATCGGCATCAGCGTAATTGCATGAGCATCGCAAATTAATCAGATGCAGCGCAGGAATGCATTTTGAACAGACTCCTTGTTTTAGTATCTTCAAACACTCTTGACGTGTCCATTTTGTTTGTTGTCGCAATTCCACATTAAGATACTATGAGTTCAGAACGAACGAAAATAAAATATTTGTATTTGGCTTTATTCTTTTACACATCATATACATGTATGGAAATATCATTTTTTGTTGTCCGCAATTCTGTGTATTGAGCGTTATTCCTATTAAGTATACTATAATTATATTAAGTAATTTTTAAAAACAAATTAACATCATACACTAAAATAAGGCGAATTTATGAAATATTGTTATATTACAAGAGATTTCTTCACATCCTAAAAAATGTATTGAGTGTTATAATTTGTATTGTCTTATTCAGGATTTTTTGTTAAAACGCATCGAAGATTATATTCGTTAATTCTTTTATAAATGAAATTCGAACAAAAATGTATTGAGCGTTACATTGGAATTTTTTTTTTCATTTGCAAATTTTAGGATGGCAAAAAAGTTAACACAAGCAGTAGGGCATAAACGCTATAGATATCGATGCCTTACTTTCTCAACCTCGTATCTTAAAAAAATACGGTTTTGACTTTTTCATATCAAACGATTGCTATTTTTTATAATTTATTTGCTTATTATTTCAATAATTTATTAATATTTACAGAATTGAGACAAAATATTGAAATAATAAGTTGTTGCAGTAATAGGACACAAAAATAGCAGTCGTTTGATATGAAAAAGTCAAAACCGTATTTTTTTTAAGAAACGAGGTTGAGAAAATAAGGCATCTATATGCATTTTAATAGAAGTTAATTACTGTTATGTTTGTTTCAATTTTTATTTTTTATTCTAAAATTTGCTTTATTACCCTCTCCACTATGGTCTGGGCATAACAACACGTAATCGGTCAAACAAAGAAATTATTCTTGCATGTGGGCTGGGGGCAAATAACGGCATTCGATATCGATCGAAATTTTAATTATATTGTAATTTAGATCGATATCGAAGGCCGTAGTTTGCCCCCTGATGTTTGTAATACCCCTTAGTATATAGATCGACCTAGAATCACTTTTTGAATCGATATAACGATGTCCGTCCGTCCAGCTGGCTAATCATATAAACCTTGTGAGCAAAGTGCAGGTCGCACTTTTGTAGATCATATGACGAAGGACCAGTGCTTTGGAAAATGATAAGAATCGGTCTGTAATTTCACATAGCCCCGTTACAAGTTTATTTCCGGAATAGAGCATTTGTGCCGCTAAAGCATCTCCTTATGTTGGTATTTCAATTAAATTTGGTATAAAGTGATATTATTGCAATTGTAATCAAACAAACAAATTTGATTAGAATCAGTCCATATTTGGCCATAGCTCCAATACAAATGCTTCTCCCGAAAACCGCTTTCAATGCCATCACTACCTTTTAACTGATGGTATTTTCATAAAAATTGTCGATAAATTTTGATAAAAGTTTTTTTATATGAAAGAAAATTTAGCCTGCTATTTAATCATGTATCAATTTTCGAAAATAATTATTTGTACAAATTCAAATTTTGAACTCTTCCATAGAATTCCAGGTCAAAATTAAAAAAATTTTCTTAATTTTTTATTTCCACGGTTATATGAAATTTTTTTTAGAGATAAGATATATAGTTCTTGCAAACCCTATGCTCCGGTTTTGTGGACTATTCTTTTGACCACTGAAAAAACGTTTGCCCAAATTAAAGAATTAAGCCTCGTACACAATGCTAGCAACAATTTCGTTTTTTCTTTTATCTTATTTCTTCCCAAAGTATTTCATATATTTTCCTTACATTTTTCGAACAAAAATGTAACTAAAGTTTTTTTTTAAAAAGTTTAGTCTACTTCTAGTTCAGCAACAATTTGTATGAAATTGTTGATAACGTTTATAATAATTTTATTTAGTTTTGAATGAAAAATTCAACAAAATGTTTTAAAAAATAATAATAAATACGCAATTTTGTTCTGGGAAAAATTTGCAAACGGTTTGTTAACTGAAAATGTGTGTGGTGAAAATGTTGCTCCCTATTGTGAACGAAGCTTTAATCAAAAACAAAATCAGTTTTTATTAAAAACTTAATCAAGTGAACTAAACGTTTAATCCAGTGAATTAAAGGTTAAATCAAGTGAGTAAAATCTATTGATACTAAGATACTAAACTTAAGATACTATTAGTTTCCACCAGTAAACAAATTAATAGTAACAATTAAACTTTTAATTCACTTGATTAAACGTTTAATTCACTTGATTAAATGCTTAACTCACCTGATTTTATTTTTGATTAATGCTTTAATTGGGGCAAAATTTTTTCCGTGTAAAAATTATTCCCCGAACAACCGTGAAAGCAATACAACATTCAATACACAAAAATGGTAAAAATTTCAAAAATTTAATTTTATTTAAGGATCCATTGAAAGAGGCGAAAACTTTAATATGAATCCTCCCTTCTCATATTTAAAAAAAGTAAATTGTTAAAGTTAAAAAAAACTCGAAACGTACACTTTAAATGGGAATCACCCATATATGTACAATGTACATTGTACATTCACCCATTTATACAAATATTTTTGTGTTTTAAAAGTCTCTTGAAAAAAAGTCAAATATGAAAATCCCCAAAGAATGACAGTGACAGTTTGTTTACTTCCCATTCAAAAAAAAAAAAACCAAACGAAAAAATGCTAAACAAACTACAAGAGTAAATTCCATAAATAACGCCTGGTAAAATAAGAATTTGTCACTTTTTAAGCACCTTTTAAAGGAGTTTTGTATTAAGAGCAAAAAAAAAAATAACAACAACAGATTCTTAAGCAGGAATTTACGTTATAGACTTTTCAAAACTGTTCTCTTTCTCGAAAGATGACTTTCTTTTTCGAAAAAAAAATTTTTATATGGTTTCATTGCAGGAAAATCGTACTTACAGTCTTCTACTTAATTTGCATTTTAATTTAATTTTTTTTTGTGGTTGACTTTTTTCTTTATCCTTTTGAATACGAGTGACATTTTTCGCTGTTCAGTCTCTGCCGTAGAAACAGCAACAAATGTCTGCTGCGTTAAATATAAAAATGCAACTTTGTTGTTTTGTGGCAGATATAAAAAAAGGCTGGTGGCAGACGCCTTATGTTGCAAATTCCAAATGTAAGTATTTGATTATGTTGTAGTTGTTGTATGAGTTTGCTTTTTGTTGATTTTATTTGTTTTTTTTTTATATTTGTTGCAAATAAAAATATAAACAAAATATTCAGAAGTTCAAGTTTTGCAGACACAAGGTCGTCTGTTTGTACGATTTTTACAATTGAAATATTTGTACTTAATACATATTTTTATAGTGTAAAGAAAAAGAAATTTTTTTAACAACTTTAAATTTATAAAGAAACATTTATAACTTAGGCCGTTAATTTTTATATTGAATATTTAATTATAAACATAAAGCTTCACGTTGTGGCTTCATATGGTGTTCAGATGTAAATTTTATTTTTATTTCTTTTGAGTTAATATTCGGTTTATTGACAAAATTATCTTTCTGTTCACACATGCACAACTAAGCTTACTCAATTACCGTTTGACAGTTTAAAAAACCTTGTCCATATTACCATACATGTATGTGTGGCAAAAAACCAAAAACTTAAACAAAAGTATACATTTATAAGCAAAATGTAAACAACTCTTGACATCTTTAAGGAATAAACAAAATAAACATCTGGCTTCTTTCTCTGACCTAATGGATGGACCTTTGCTTTGTTGACATTTCAGTTGCCAAATGTCAAAACACTTTGTTTAGTGTGTTGTGTTTTGCTCAATAAATACATTTGTGACAGTTTCACATTTCAATTTGACTCAATATTAAAACAATTTCGTGTTAATTGAACAAAAACTAAATTGAAATTTCATATGGATAATTTAGCTCAAAAATGGCAATTATTTGCGTAAAACTCAATTAAGCTGCATATCTGAACACGGGATTAGGACACGGGAAGGCAGTCAGTACACTGAAAAGAAAAATCAATCCATCCGTACTTACATCAAGCCTCAAAAGTACGATAAGTACAGATATCCTTAAATCAGGTAAACAATGCTGCGGTTCATTCAAGTGCCCTGTACTTAAAATAATCTGAAAAGGGGTTGACTAAAGTTACAGTCAGATAAAAATGTATTTAAAACTGTACTTGATTCAAGAATTTCTAAGTTGATTTAACCCCGAACTCGTACTTGAAATAATCCAAAGGTGGATTGATTGATTCTAACCTAAACACTTGCCGCAGAGAAGCAGAGAGAGAGAGAGAGAGAGAATATTATTATTTATTTACTTTGCTTATCCACCCATTCGTAACATATGTTTGTTTCACCTGTGTTGTATTCCCCCCTTTGTTTACAGAAGAACTCTCAAACAGTGCTGCCACGACTAATACAATTTTTACAACCAAAAGTTTTGAAAAAGTCACCAAATGTGAAAAAATATAGCCAAATTAGAAATGGGTTTTGCTAATTGAGATAAAGGTTATTTAAAATGAAAATATTAATTACAAATTAAGAAAACAAAACAAGAAATGTAATTCTTGTACATATTAAAAAATAAGGAAAAACTTAAATTAAAAGGTTTTATTTATTTGAGGCCTTTTTCATGAAAATATTTTTTTTTTTTAAAGATTTTGTTTGTTGTGGTCATAGTGGGGAATGTAAGAACAGATAAACACATCACTGATTTATTGTTTGGTATTTTGTTTAATCTTTGATATCGTTGCAAAAAAGACTTTTTGAGTGTTTGTAGGTAATTCTCATTCCCTCTGTAGTCTTGTTTGCTGATAGCTTTGGCTTTTCTAAAATTATTTAGGAGAACGTTTCCTGATGATCTGGCCTAAGCAACCAGTGAAATGCGCATAGGAACAGCTAATCCTCCAACAATAAATTTCAGTATTTTTTATAAAATTTAAAAAAAAGGGAATTAAGCACAACAAACAAAATCTTTTAATAAATAATTGTATTCCCAAAAACAACTTTGATAATATTTTTTTTGTAAGAGTTTTGTTCTGTTTTCACAACACAAGTGATTGAACGTGTAGTGAAATTTATATGAAAAGCACTCAGTTTTTTTGATTATTTGTAATATAATTGTAGTAGAACGTGTAGTAATTTAATTACTTATGTTGTGAAAACAGCTCATTAAACCCGTCAAATTTGCATACAAAATTCAGTATATTGGAAGTTAATAAATTAAATTTTTTTGAATATGTCCTTTACAATAAACGAAATTTGTACTTCACAGTTATAAATAACAAAAAATTAAAAAATTAAACTATTTTCCGCTTTTTAACTGTCAGTGGCTGGGTTGTAAAATGTGGCGTTTTTTTAATTCTTTTGGCGATGAACATTTACGTTTGTCGGTTGTCTTGGCGAATTTGGAAACTGTTAGCGATTTGCGAAATGCATTTTTTGTGAATATAGATATATCTAAAATATTATTGAAATGGGAATAACTTATTTCTCTTATTTGTAAATTGTATTTAAAAATTATTATTGCTTATATTACTGTTTCAAAACTTTTCTATTTGAAATATTTTGTGAGTCATTGTATAATATTATAATAAATATAAACAAGCTCGATTTCAGAACGTTAATTCAATGCGGAAAATGTATATGGCTGACAGTCAAATCCTTTTTTTATAAATTAATAATATTGCAAAATTATTATATATTTTCTTACTGTTAATTCCATAAGTTCTCAAATTTTATATCAATTTATTTTTGAAAAATCTTTAAAATGCCTATGTGTATATCAATATATTAATATTTACTACTGGAAATAGTGCAAATTTAGAATATTTTCCTTATATCCAAAGTTTTAGGAACACCAAATCTACTTTTGTGTACTTTTTCAGTCAAGTTTCAAAATCGATTCCGATTGATATATGCACTTTCTACTTTAAGTACCACTTATCTTTCATACTCTTCAAATCAGAAAACTACGCTCATTTAAAAAAAAAAATAAATAAAAATCTCCATCGATAAAACTTGATTTGATTTAAATTTTAGAACATGGCAGTTTCTAATATAAAAATCACATTTGGCAATTTTTTTTTTTCAAAAATCCTAAAAAAAATTATCTGGAAGCTGTTTTGAAAGGGATTTTTGGTTTTCGATAGAGTATAAAGAACTTCCGTTCATTTGAATCAAATAATGAGAAAATCGTAGTGCAAAGTACACATTGTTCGCAGTCGTATATAATTGCCTTCGAATCGATGTACGCAATAACCACCCATGTTAATAAAAGGTTAAAAATTTTAAAAACCTAAATGGCAAGTGTATCAAGAAAAACATATTCATACGTATTTTATATTTTAGAAAAAAGTAACCAAAATAAAAAAATATTCATTCAAATATTGAGAAAAATATAACCAATTTTGGTTAGAAATAACCAAAAACGGCAGCTCTGCTCTCAAATATAACACAGCAGCAGCATGTCCGATATGTCTTTCGTTATCATTTGTCTTTGAAATTTTTATCCATTTAACTAAGTCATTTTATGAAATAGAATTTGGGAATTTATGCTTCTTATTTGAAAATAATGAGTTTTTCGTCTGGTAGTGTTGTTATTGTTTCAACAACAAATTTTAACAAACAGACGAGTATGGACGCAAATCAGTGTTGCCAAAACTTGGTGACCAAAAATGGCTACATTTAAGGATAAAAATGGCTTAAAAAAGGCTTAATATTGGCTTAAAAATGGCCATTTTTTTAATAAAAACACTTTAAATGTCAATAACAAAACAAAAATTATTTCATTAAAAGTTTTTACAATGAAATAGTAAATTCAGATCAATTTGTAATTTAAAAATAAGCCAAAATTAAATATTTTTTTAACATTTAAAAAATTAAATCGGTGATAAATTCGATGTCGTTATTCTTCGTCTTATAGGAATAACTTGTACTTATAAGTTTTAAATATTTTGAGGGTAAATCATAATCATGACAACACTAACCCAAACTTTTGAGTCCAAATCTCCAAAAAAAAAAGAAAAACAAAACAAAAATTAAAAAAATTTCATTGTTATGGTAAAAATATTTACCTATTTGATAGAATGGAATAAACAGTTGCTTAATGTTACCAATTTCTCAAATTACTTTTAGCGATGTTTACTTGGCTAAATACTCTCTCTACTTCTGCATTAGATCATGGAATTGAGAACAACTTTAAAGTAAATTCCAATAATTCTAAAAATTTCTTGCTGCCACATACACACAATACACTGTTGCATTTTCCGACGCTTACAGCTGTTGCTTTGTTGCTTTTTTTTTGGTGAAATCTGATCTTTTCTAGCGATTTTCAACATTTGTAAAAGTTGTTATTTCAATTAAATGCGTTTTAGTTCTTAAAAATGTTTTTTTTACTTTTATCAATTTTAAAAATTTTTATATGAAAATAAAAATTATTTATTATCAAAGTTGTTTGTGGGAATACTATTATTTATTAAAAGATTTTGTTTGTTGTGCTTAATTCCCTTTTTAAATAATTGATAAAAAATACTGAAATTTATTGTTGGAGGATAAGCTGTTCCTATGCGCATTTCACTGGTTGCTTAGGCCAGATCATCAGGAAACGTTCTCCTAAATAATTTTAGAAAAGCCAAAGCTATCAGCAAACAAAACTACAGAGGGAATGAGGTAATTCTCAGCTTTGGCTTTTCTAAAATTATTTAGGAGAACGTTTCCTGATGATCTGGCCTAAGCAACCAGTGAAATGCGCATAGGAACAGCTTATCCTCCAACAATAAATTTCAGTATTTTTTATCAATTATTTAAAAAGGGAATTAAGCACAACAAACAAAATCTTTTAATAAAAATTATTTTCAAAGAAAAAGAGGAAAAAAAATTTTATGGTTAATGGCTAAACTAATTTATTAATGGCTACACATGTTGAAAAATGGCTAAAACTAGCCACTAGATGGCTAAGTTGGCAACACTGTATAGAATGCAATGATTTTCGAAAGTAATTCCATTTTGGGTTGTTTAAAGTACTTTTTGGACTTATTCGTACTAAAATTTTTAAGTGCGACTCGAACTAAAAATAAGTGAAAAAAAATTTAAACAAAGACGAATTTTGTTATTTCTCTGTACTCAACTGACACGCTGGATTATGCAATTTGAGTGCATAATCGAGCAGGATTATTCACTCGCCACTGGTTAAAGAGCTGCAACTCTCTAACTTCCGCTATTTTTTAAAAAATGCTAGAAGCATCTGTTGAGTAGCAAGAGAAGGGGGAATGCTCCCACAAGTGCAGAAAAATTACCCCTTTAGTGGGTTGTTCAGCAAAGCGAAACTTCAGAAATAGCGAAACTTTCGCAAAGACAATCTTCCTAAAAGACAGAAAACACTTCACGCAAGAACCATACTAACAGAGGCCTGAACCAATGCTATAACAAACACCGGCTTCGCTAACTAAAGCCCTTCCTGCATAGCCGTCCTTCGGTCTGGTGCATGGATTTCTTCCTCTATCGTATAACAAACATTGGCTTCACTAACTACAGCTTCTAAATTCGGAATTTGATATCGGGATATATAAATTTAGAACTTCAAAGTTCGCAATTCTAAAGTAAAAGATAGTGAGCTTCAGAAGTATGAGATTAGGGTTTTTACATTTGGGGATTGTGAAATTCGGGCTTTTGATACTTTCCTTATTTCAATATTAAGTTTTATGGGGTAGATATTCAAAAAAATGATTTTTAGATATTCAAAATTACCCCATATTTAGAGGTAAATATATTTCATTTAATTTTAAGGGCGTTTTTTCATTATTTTGGGATAACATATCATTAAAAAAAATTGTGTTGCATTGCATAGTAAAAAATAGGCCTAATATGGAGTAAATTTTCAGTTCCTTTTTGGGTCCATATTTCCTGGGACAAAAAAAAACTTTTCTAAACGCGCACGAAAACAGTCATGAAGCATCTCTTTACTTACAGGATCATATATTTCAAATAGAAATGTGGTTAATGGAGGATAAAGGTCAATGGGCAAAAATGCGTACATATAACATTCACATTGCGTCGGGCAACACTCCCCCCTATTAAAATCAATAATCAAATAATACCGCAACACTCGCATGTAAAATATCTCGGTGTACATATAAATCTGCGATTGACGTGGAAATGCCATATAGAGGCAAAATAAAGTTAAATAAAACTAAAACCCATTCAAATTCATTGGTTTATTGGAAAAAACTCTGTTCGTAGTCTCGATTGCAAACTTTTACTTTACAACTCTATCTTAAAGACAATATGGTGATACGGTATTCCGTTAGGGGATACTGGCTCGGCCTCTAATATCGATAAAACTCGAGGACGCCAAAATAAGCTTCTCCGAATAATCACAGTTTTTCCATGGTATGTTAACAACTCAAATATTGACAAGGATCTCAATAAGCCATTAGTTAAAACTATTTTAACGTAATATGCAGTCAAATATTGTATCCGAAACACCAGCTCGAAATTTTTTAAATGATAGCGGCCACAGTCGCTTAAGGAGAAGAGATACTGCAGGACCCATCCGATTAGAAGAGCTCTAAATACCTACATATGTGAACAGAAACCGTGAAGGGAAACATTTCTGTCTGGCACTGGCAGGCAGGACATAAAATAATTAATAAGAATAAGATTTGATTAATTATTGTTAGTTCATATTTAATATATGAAGATTCAGTAAATAAATAATGAAAAAAGTGGGGTGTTATGCCATTTGCTTTTTGTTGATCCTGATGTGTTAAGATTCTGATACAGCAGAAATTCGGACCAAAATACTTATACAATTAAAAAAATGTATTTCTTTTTGAAAAGTTATGTCATATTAAAAAAGTCATAATTTAGCCGTATTAGCCGAATGTGTTGAGTATTTTTTCAAGATGAAGATGATTTGTATGTTATTTTAAAGAGAATACGGGGCTATAGACAGTATATTAAATTTTTTTTTTTTTTTTTATTGAAAAATGTAATATCTGCAAAATATTAAATTTAAAAAATGGACTAAGTCAAAAACCAAATTTTTTTCTGATTTAGTTTTAAATAAAACCTCAAATTGTCCTTTAAAAATCCTAAAACTTAAAAAGGGGATGTTTTTTTTTCCTTGTTTAAGATATGATTTTTTTCTTTCGCAACCTGTAAAAAAAATAATCCTAAAATAAAATTTTAATAGTGTAATTTTGAGCAATAAGTATTTATTAAATCTGATTTGTTTGATTTAAGGTGTTTAAAAAAAAATAACGACATTGATAAAGTTTCTTTTGTTTTTTTTTTTGCATTTTTTGCTGGAGCTCGATGTGGCCACTTTCAAAGAAAAGTACACTTTTTGTACTTTTCGCTTCGCTCGGAAGCAATTTATTATTGAGGTATTATATAAGAAAAATTAGCCAAATAAAAAATTAGGTTTTTGACTAAGTCTAATTCTTAAATTTAATATTTTGCAGACATTCCATTTAAAATTTTTTTAAAATGTTGTTTGAAGCCCCAAGTATTCTCTTTAAAATGATATACACATCATCTTCGTATGTGAAGTAGTTTTTGAGATATGGAAAAAATAAAATCAATACATTCGGCTAATTCGGCGAAATTATTCAAAATGTCATGGCGTAACCTTTGAAAAAAAATTTTTTTTAATTTGTTTCGTTAATATATGTTCCTTAGAGGATGAAAGGAGCATTCTCAACAAATTTCATTCAACTCGAAAGGGTTTGGATCCCACTCTTGGTCGATTTGACATTGAATTACCCATATATAAAAAATATTCACCGTAAGGTGAAGGGATTTAGAAAACAATACCCTTATTTTAAGAAAGTTATATTAAAATAAGTATTTTTTAAATATAAAAATTATATTATTTCATTTTTTTTTCAGTATTTATTTATTGAATCTTCATATATTAAAAATTAACTAACAATAATTAATCAAATCTTATCCTAATATTTACTTTATGTCCTGCCAGTGCCAGACAAAAATGATTTAGTCATCACGGTTTCTGTTTACATATGTAGGTGTTTATCGCTCATCTGATTGGGTGAGTGCTGCAGTGTCTCTTCTCCTTAAGCGAGTGTGGCCGCCATAATTTAAAATATTTCGAACTAGTGGATTTGGGGTCAGTTCCAGCCTTTTTAAATATTTTACTGCATATTTCGTTATCATAGTTTTTACTAATGGCACATTGAGATCCTTGTGGATATTTGAGTTTTTGACATACCAGGGAGCGGCTGTGATTATTCGAAGAAGTTTATTTTGGCGCCTTTGAATTTTTTCGATATTAGAAGCAGAGGCAGTGCCCCATAACTGAATACCGTAGCACCAAATTGGCTTTAAGATAGAGTTGTAAAGAAGAAGTTTGCAATCGAGACTAAGAACAGAATTTCTTCCAGTGAGCCAATTAATTTGAATTGCTTTTAGTTTAATTTGAGTTAATTTTGCTTCTATGTTCCCTTTCCACGTTAAACGCCGATCTAGATGTATACCGAGATATTTTACATGCGAGTGTTGGGGTATTATTTGATTATTTATTTCAATAGGGGGGCATGTTTCCCGACGCAATGTGAATGTTATATGTGCGAATTTTTGCTCATTGATCGTTATCCTCCATTTTTTTAACCACATTTCTAGTTCAAATATATGATCCTGTAGGTAACGAGATGCTTCTTGACAGTTTGCGTGTACGCTTAGAAAAGCTGTGTCGTCCGCGAATGTTGAAGTATGGGTGTAGCTGTTAGTTGGCAGGTCCGAAGTATAAATTAAGTATAATAGAGGGCCCAGGATGCTGCCTTGTGGGACTCCAGCGTTAATTGGTTGTGGAGAACTTAAAAATTCGTCTTCTTTAATAATAAATTGACGACCGACTAAGTAGCTTTCTAACAGCTTGTGTATGTTTGCTGGTAAGTTTTGCTGCAATTTCAGTATTAAACCTTCATGCCAGACTTTATCAAAAGCTTGAGACACATCGATGAAGAGTGCTGAGCAATATTTTTTTTCTTTAAAGGCTTTTCTTATGAAATTTACTATTCGATGAGTTTGTTCAATTGTGCTGTGTTTTCTTCTAAAACCGAATTGATGATTGGGAATACATCTGTTTTCATTTAAAATCGGCGTTAATTTTGACACTAGTAGTTTCTCAAATAGCTTTGATATATTAGACAATAAGCTTATAGGTCTATATGACTCAACTTTTGTGGGATCCTTTCCTGGTTTAGGTATCATGGTAACTAAGGATACTTTCCACTCTTGTGGGTAGTATTCAAGGCGTAAAATAGCATTAAAAATTAGAAGAATAATTTTCTTTGCTATACTGGGTAGCTCCAAAAGCATTTTGTTACTGATCTTATCAAAACCAGGGGCTTTCTTGGGGTTTAAATCATGAATAGCCTTCTCGATTTCTCTTACTACAAATCTTAGTGGAACAGCTGATCTAACAGCAACAGGTGGTAACTCGACCGCAGTATCGGAAGATGTATGAGTGGTAAATACGGTTTTTAAATGATTAACAAAAATATTTCCTTTTTCTATGTCATTTCGTGCCCAACTTCCATTTAAGTTTCTTAATGGCGGTTTAGTGATAACTGGTCTTTTAATATTTCTAGCTGCACGCCATAATGAGTAATCAGATTGAGTAGTTGCATCAAGTTCCTTAAGATATTTTTCCAGAGAAGCCGTTTTTTGAGACTGCAGTAAGTTTCTTAGCCTTTTTGTGCATTCTTTTAGTAAATTTTTAAGTTGAGGGGATCTGTGCAATTGCCACTCTCTTCGAATTCTCCTTTTTTCAGTCAAGAGACGCTCGACATCAGTAGACTATATTTTTGATATTTTTGCGGGCTATGCTAGAATGTTGAACAGCTAGTTTGAGATAATTGTCAAAATTTACAATAGAAAGATTCAGTGGGTACTGAGATATTTTTTATATTTTAACCAATTTATTTGTGTGGCTGACGTCACTAAGTAACCAGACGGAGATACAATTCTATAAGGGTTTGATATGGTAAGAATTGTAGGTGTGTGATCAGAAGATAATTCTAAAGAAGCTTCAACGTGAATCGTTTCTGCGGGGATGTTTTTAACCACGCCAAAATCTAGGAAACAGGATCCTAATGATTTAAAATATTTATAATATTGGCTTTCTGATATTGAAAATCTAGGTGGAGAGTATAAAGATGAAAGTACAAAGTTTCGATTTAGCTCTTCAACACAAATGTTCGTTGCTTGCAGATAATCTTCACGATGATCACACATTAAGTAGTGTTTGATTCGGGTTTTTATCAATATAGCAGAACCTCCACAAGCTCTATCTCGAGGGTCCTTGGTATCATATAATATATAACCATTAATTTTAAACGTATTTCTTGAGGCCAAATGAGTTTCAGAAACCATCATTACATCAATTTGTTTACTTTTAAGAAAGTATTCTAGTTCATTTTTATGTTGGCGAATGCCGTTTGCGTTCCAAAAACAAATTTTTAAACAATTCATGGCTTGTTAAGTACAGCTTGCAATAACATCGATTGCATTCTTAACATTTCCTGCATCATATTACCCATTGTATTCGTAAAGTTTGTTACTGTTTGTACTAATGTTTCCATGGTTTTCTCTAGACGACTTAAGTTAGAAACTGGAGTTTCATCATTATTTGGCAAATCACCTTGCATTGGCATATGGTTTGATTTTAGGACGTTAGCGTAGGATGTTCTGTTATTACTAGGCTGCGGTACCTGAATGTCATTAGTATTATCTTGATGTGTTTCCTGAATATGAGGTGGATTAGGTTTCGGTCCAACCGAGCGCTTGACGATAGAGTATACAGGGCATCCTCTATAGTTGGCAGTTTGATTACCACCACAGTTGCTGCATTTTTTTACATTAGGGTCGTTTTTAGACTTATCGCAGAGAGCTGTACCATGCAATTCTCCACATACAACGCAAACAGGGGTTAAATGGCAGTATGCCTTAGTGTGACCAAATTCTTGGCAGTTTAAACATTGCACGGGTCCGTTCCTTTTGTGCGGCTCCTCTATCGTTATTTTCCTATACAGGATATATTTCAGACTGTAAATGGGATGAGTTTCGTTTTTTTTAAGCTTAACGTCGCCGGGTTCTAACTCCACTCGAAATAGTGGCTGGGGATTTTTTTCTCTATTTTTAATATTTACTTCATTTTAAATTTTAAAGCCCTTCTCTTCTAAAAACGTTTTTATCTCACCTGGATCTACGCATGAATCAATGCCCTTTATCACTACCTGAAGACCTTTACTGCTCTTCAGTTGGTATGTATAAAAGTTTTTTTTAGTGCTTCTAGTTTAGTTATTACTTTACGAAAATCATCTTCACGATTAACTTGTATTTTTGTTTCATTTATACTACCACGTTTTATTGCAGCTACATAAAAAGAATTTTCACCTATTACCGAGATCAATTTCTTTATTAAATCACTTGAGTTCTGCTCTCTAAGATATATCGGGGGTGGCTTAGAAGATTTGGTAACGCTTTGTGCTTCCGAGGATTCCTCTTCCAAAATTGCAAACCGATTTTGAGAATTTATTCTATCAGCTGTACCCTCTTTTAAAACTTTTGGGACAGAAGCAACTGCAGAAGAGGTTGGGCTGCGACCCCGTTTTAGCACTGTTATGTACCTATCCATTCCAACTTGTACTTGAGGCTTTTGACCGCTTTTCACCTGTGATACTGAGTTTTCCATCATGCCTGATTTGGGGGAAATCTTTTCATCACTTGTTAAAATCGTTTCTGCCACTGAGGCACCGCTTGCAGGTTTTATATTTTTTATTGTATTAAAATCAACCGTATTATTAGACACCGAAGGTGATATAGAGTTTTCTATTGTGCCTGATTGAGGGTTAATATTTTTATCACTTATTAAAATTGTTTTTGCCGTTGAGGCAATGCTTGAAGGTTTTATATTTGTTAGTGTATCAACCGTATTATTAAATACAGATGGTGAAAGGGATCGCGTACGAGTAATAGGTTTAGCCGTTAGGTATTTGCTATCATCGATTCTTTTTTTTATTTCTGCATTTGTTTCGTTATATATTTCACTGTGATATATGCATTTCTATCATTATGTTTAATTGTTTTTGCACTGTTTGCACTCATAAGAGTTTTTTTTTTACTGTTTACAGTTGTGATCTTCTTATTTGTTATTGTTTATCAACACCGAGAATAAAAAATGTGTATGTTTATGTATGTATGTACATACATGTATTTTTTTCTTTTCTTTTATTTACTTTTTTTTTTGTATACTTTATTTGTTCACGTTTTTATAAAAAAAAAATAAACCGTATGCCGAGCTTAGAAAACACGTCTATCTTCAACGAGCGCGACAGATTTATTAGAAAATAAATTTCCACAACTGTCTTTATTTTTCGGTTTATTAAAATCACACCAGTAACATTAATTTTTTAACTTTCCATAATAATTCGACTTTAAGCTGCTTTAATTTTGATTGCAATAAGCACATTGTATCAAGAGATAATTTTAAGATTTTCTATAAATTCAAATTAAAACGATTTCAAAAATATTACTTACTTTATTTAATATTTAATTAAATCTCATTATAACAAAACTCGTCTTAAAACAAAAGTTTACTTTAATTCCAAAAAAAATTTGTATTTTAATTGTACACTCCCCAAAAATTTTTAATTACACAAGACAAACATTTGTCTTCCGACATTACAGACACACAAAATCAACAAAATTTCTTGTCATACACTAAGAAAAATTAATGCATAAATTAACCTTCTTAAAAAACAAATCAAACAGTGATGCAAACAAAAAGTTAACAAAAAAAAAACCAAATGAAATGAAAAACTTCTTACAGGAGATAAAACTCTTTAGGAAATTTTATATTTTTGCATGTGAAGACAAAAAAAAAATTAAAACAAAAGAAAAATCAAAATAAGAACGATAAAAACTTTAAGAACGAAAAAGAAAAAATTCCAACTTTTAACAGGCTTTTCAACGCGAAAAACAAACAAGTGACTTTCCAGCAGAATCACAAATAAAAAACGCATTCAAATGATTTCTAAACGGAAGTAGAATTGTGTGTCTGTGTAAATGAAAGTGTGTTTGTGTTCCTGTTGAGTAGAACAAGTTGCTCGATAAAGTTCTTAAGTTAATTATAAAATTGTAAATGGCAACCACATAAAAACAAAAAAAAAAAAATTCTACGAATGTAAAACAAACAGGTTTTTTATTTCATCCTTTAAGGACTTTTGTTGTTTTTCTTCTTTGAGAAGGGGTTGGTATTATTCATATTCTTTAAAAAATTAAGTTACTTCCGAGTTTATTTGCATGGAAAATAGCAGCATGATGCTTTCAGTATTTAATTCTTAAGAAAGCTAAAGAAGAAGAAGAAAATAAACATAAATAAACATAAACAAACCTTAAGTCTTACAAATTGAATTAGCATTCATTAAAAGCTCAAACGAATTTATCATTCATAAAAGGATTTTAAAATGTAAATAATTTTTAAATACCTGTAAAGGAGTCTTTTGTAGGAAAATAATGAAGATTATATTATTTAGGTATGGTAACTTAATATTTGTTGTGTAAAGGGTAATTTTTAAAGTTTGAAAAAAATCTGATGGTAAAGTTCCCAATTTTTAATCCTGCTTTTTTTTCCGACAATTTTTAAACATATAAATATTGATCACCGCTTAGATAGTTTACAATTTAAAGTTGTATTAGCTGACATCAATTATAATTATTGAAGAAAGTAGAAAAAAAGTTACGATTATTAAAAAAAATCTAGCTCGAATGACATAATTCTCCCATTTATAATATATTTAACCAGGAATAACTAATATCCTTTTTAACATTACATCCTTTTTATACCCCTCATCACAGCCGTAAAAGTTATAAAAAAGGTCCAATTTTTATATATGTTAGTTTGTCATTTTGTTTGAATTTCTACAATATTGATCATAGACCCTTCACAGTAAAAATTATCAGTAGTTTTTTATCTATTAAAAAAATGGTTTAAAAAGTATTTAAATTTAATTAATGTGATAATTGAATCAATTATTCTTTTAGTTGAAAGAAAATTAAAAATTTAATTTTGATTTAATTAAAATTTTAGTTGTTTTGAAATAAATTTTTAATTAAAATATTAATAAAATAACAAAAAATCTTAATTGATTTTTTCGGCCAAAATTAAATAATTTAAACTTGTTATTTGTTGTAAGGAATTGTCAAAACCTGCGCTACGAGTATATTAAATTTAATAAATTAACACATTGTTTAAAACGGCAAAGTTTTTTTTAATAATTTTTATACCCTCCACACCACTAGTGGTGAATGAGGGTATACTAAGTTTTTTCATTCCGTGTGAAACTTTTTTATTATACATTTTAGACCCCATAAAGTATATATATTCTGGCTCCTTGAGTAATTCTAAGTCGATTTAGCCATGTCCTTCTGTTGAAAACACGCTCACTTTTGAAAAACGCAAAAGAAAAGGACAAACTTGGTCTCAAATTGCTTTTAGTTATCCTAAGCAGTTTGGGATTAAAATCCAGCAACATCGGTTCAGTAGGATCAGAACTATGAATCAAAATGTGGAACCACCACCCTAAAAAAATTTTGATACAAAAACTAACATAAACGGTGAAATAATGCACGAAATAACATTTTGCACGAATTTGCTTTATATAACTGCAAATCATTCTGTTAAATTTTGTGAAGATCGGTCCATAATTGACCATAGGCCCCATATAAACCCTACTTGCGGAAAACAGTTTAGTACGCCTAAAACCGTAATAAACAACGGTATCATACTTAAATTTGGTACGTCACAGTTTTATAGGACCAGAAATCACACTGTAAAATTTTTTGAAGATAATAATTTATACAAGGCGCCAGATAAACCATACTCCCGGAAAACAGTTTAGTACGCCTAACAGCGTTATTAATAATGCTATCATAATTAAATTCGGTACTGTACAGTTTTGTAGGACAAGAAATCACACTGCTAAATTTCGTGAAGATCGGTCCAAAATTAACCCTATACCCCACATAAACCCTACTCCCGGAAAACATTTTAGTACGCCTAAAACCATAATAAATAAGGGTATCATTCTTAAATCTGGTACGTCACGGTTTAATAGGACCAGAAATCCCACTATAAAATTTTTTGAAGATCGGCCCATAATTTTCCCTATGCCCCATATAAACGCTACTCCCAGCAATCAGTTTAGTACACCTTAAACCGTAATAGATAACACTGTCATAATAAGATTTGGTACGTCAGAGTTTTATGTGACTACAAATCACACTGTAAAATTTTTTGAAGATCGGTCCATAATTCAACCTAGGCCCCCTACTCTCGGAAAACAGTCTATTGCGCCTAAAACCAAATAAAGACCATTTTGGGAAAATAATTAAATTCGCCTAAAACCATAACAGATATAGATATTGCGGTAAAATTTCTTCCAACTTAGATTCATATGGCCAGAAAAAATATCATGCAATTTTGTGAAATTCACTGTTAACGCTTAAACTAATTACACTGCTGTATTGAAATTTATTCTAATTTATTTTTTGCAATACTAGAAATCAGTCTTCAGAATTTTGGGATGATTGGTCCATAATTTACCATAGGTCCAATACAAATTACCCTCCTTAAAATCATTTTAGTTCGGCTAAAAATGTTACGAATCATGATATTTTACTCAAGGCAGTTCAAAGTTCTAACAAGAAACGCATAAACCTTTCTTATTGTCGGTCAATAATTTAATATAATTCTAAACCGCAATCAATTTTAATGCTGGCTTAGTTAATAATAACTATGTATTTATCATATAGAGCCCACTCCTGTCGGTGGAGGGTATCAAAGATGCGGCACAGCCGAATATAGCACTCTAACTTGTTTAAATTAAAATTTAAAACATTAAACTAACGAAATATTGAAAAGAAGAGATAATTAAATAAATCAATTTTTAAATTTTGTTTATAAAAAAAGGCCTAGGGCTTAATTAAAATACTTTTTAACATTATTAAAAAGGTCAAATAAAACTAAAGATACGTTAAATTTAAAATATCATTTGTAGAATATAAAATGATAACACATTTTTAATTATGTATTACAATTTTTAGTAATCTATATAATCATTTTGGTAATAGATACAAAATCAACAAATTGTTTGCTTGATATTATGAATTTGGTATAAATTTGGTGATTGGAGAAATTTAATATTTTTTTCTGTGCAGTGATGTATTTACGAACGTAGCCTATGTAACGTCTTATTGAACGCTAATATCTTATTTTCAGAGAGAGAGAGAGAGAGAGAGAGTGAAAACTAAAATACACTTTTGTCATGCGTAAAGCCCCAGTAAGCTTACAGTAGCATTAATGTTACCGTCCAGTAAGAAAATCTATGTTCTTCAGATGAAGACGTAACGGTTAAGTTATATCTTACTGCTAACTATAATCTAATCTAATACCATATCCATACAACAACATTAATCAGCTGATTTGCAACGTTACTGTCAGCTAACTGGGGCTTAAGGGTGTGTAAAGCTGGAACATTTAAGCTAATCGCGCGAAATCATGCGAGAGTAAACATGTTCTTATCCAAAGTTTGCGTGATAGTGAGTCAAAATCATTCACGCGCACATGAGTGAGTATATATATTCTCATCCTAAATGTCGGTCGGTGTCGCCATCGTTTTAAGCGTACTACTTTAACTTGGATAGGATATAATTAAAAATTTTGAAATCAGCGAATTTTTTTTAACGGACCTACTAAAAAAACCCTTTAAAATTAACGCGTAAAAATTTTTCCAACAGAAACTCGTCCAAAACCTCAAGAAAACATTTTTATGGAAAAACTGCTGTCGCCATCGTTTAAAGAGTACAATTTTACCTTGGAAAGGTAATATTTAAAAAATAAATTTAATCAGCCGATTCTTTTTCATTACTTACTAAAAAAAACCCTTAAAAATAAAAGTTGAGAAAAAATCTTAAAAAAATTTAAATTTGGGCACCTCGAATATTATTTTTTTGATATGTCGTAGTGGAATTTTTTTTCTCATGCTATCAAAAAATCGATGGCACAATATCGACCAAATTTTGTCCTTACTAATCGGCCCACCCTATTGCTCATTATGTGTGTCCTTTATTTAGAAGCATACATACGAAGGTTAAAATAACTGGATAATTTAATTATTTTTTCAGAAAGTTACGTGATACCAATGGTTTTCTTTGTAAGATTTAAATTAAAATTTTTTTAAGTTATTTCTGATCAATTTGTTTATGTAAAAATATACGAAAAGGTTTAAGCCTATAGTACTCGGAATGTAAAAAGCAGCATGTGCATGTGATTCTGCCGTAGTTATGACGTCATCACACAACACGCATTGTTTATTATGGCTTTACATTATCGCCAAAATTAAGTCAGAGCCACATGCGCATGTGGCTTTTTACATTCCGTGTACTACAGGCTTAAGTGTTTTATTAAAAAATTTGGTGTTATCAATTATTGTAAACAATGGCAGTCATTGCAACTTTTCGGTAATTGCAACAGGCAAGATATTTTCGAGTTGCAAAAATTGAGGTCGCACTGTACTTCTGTACTGAATAAAATTTTGTAGCAATATTATCAAAGCATAGGTTTTAAGTCGCAATCGAAAAATGTTTTTGATTTATATTATTTCCTGTCCCACAAGTCGACTCAGTAAAAATTTTAAACCTCTTTTCATTGCCTCCGTTACAAGCCCCTTTTTATTAAATTTATCTTTGGAGTGTAAAACTAAGGAAAAGAATGCATTTTGAATATAATGATCAATTTTATAGTTTCATAATCGAATGCCCTTAACATTTCTGGTCACACGCTAAACTATTTATATTTTCATAATACCCAGCTCGCTAATCCAAATTAATGATTGCAGACCTTGATTCTGATTAACGGGATAATTGGATTACTGGATGTGCTGTAATTATGTATTATAATTCACTTTGTTCGAAAATAAAACACAAGCCAGGATCCCAAAACAAATTTATTTTATTTTTATTAATCAAGAATGACAAAATTAATGTTTTTTTATATATTATGTTTTTTTTTAACATACACTCAAAAGAAAAATCAATCCATCCGTAATCAAATCAATCTGAAGCGGTATCAATAGCACAGTGAGTACGGAGTTTCTTGAATCAAGTATAGAAATATTGTTTCTTAAGTACGATTATTTAATCGCGAAATACCTAACTTATCCATATTTAATCCAGGACTGCCAGATTTGACGATTTTTGTGTACAAAAATGGTAAATTTGACGATTTTTCAAACGACAAATTTTGTACAAATTTACAAACGTTTTTATATAATTTCACATTTTATTTTAGATTCTTAGATACACTTTTATTTATTTGATTGGCAGTAATTTTCTTATCTTAGTTGATCATCATATAAAATACGATTTATTTTTTAGCACAAGGAATATTGTTAAGAGTTATATTTGATCAGTTATTACTATTTTATTACATCCATGTTACAACCACTTTCTTAAGTCTGGCTTTACACTATAAAAGTTTTCTTTTAGAAAGTCTGAGTTAATTTCAACAGGCGGAGGGGCAGACGGACAGCCGAATTTGAGCTTCCCTTCTCTTAAGGAGCCAGAATATATATACTTTATAGGGTCTTAGATCAATATTGTAGAAATTACAAACGGGATTATAGGTTATATATGCCCTTTTACCTTCGAAGGATATAAAAAGCAGAAAAATAAAAATTCGGCTTAGCGAGCTTGCAATCAACGCGGACTATAGAGTATGTAATAAGCAGAGAAGACCAATTTGCATTTTTTGCTGTTTTTGCCCATATTTGCTTTTTTTGCTGTTTTTGTTATTTGGTGCTTATTTTGCTTTTTTCCTATGTTTTTGCTGTAAAATAGCTTGTTTAACATAATTTTTACGTAAAAATATTTTTTTGAGAAAACATGAGAAAAAAAAATAATTGACAACTTTTTTCTGGGTTAAAACAAAAATATGTTAGTTGTGGACTCAACGTTTTTGGGCGCTTTATTACAACCAAAATTAATAAACTTACCATCCCAAAAAAAACAGCCATGTTACTTATTTGAGTTTAAAACAAAATAAGTAAGCCGGCCGTTGTGAACGAAAAAATAATAAAAAAAAAATGCCGAAAGAAAAGTCAGATATGTTATTTTTGCTAAAAATGGTAAAATTGTATCCTGAAGTTTTTAAAGTTGAAAAAGATTGGCTTTTTTGTAATGTGTGTTCGAGTAAAATTAATAGCGAAAAGAAGTGCAATGTGGAGCAACATTTTAGTACAAAAAACACAAATTAGCTGCTTGCCAAGAAAATCGTCCACAAAAACTTATAACGGAATTTCCTGTTACTATTACTGCTAATATATTTCACGAAGATATATGTAAATTTTTGTTGGAGACCAATATACCAGTAAAAAAAGTAAGCCATCCCAGTTTCAAAAACATCTTTCAAAAGTACGCCAATTTTTCAGTTCCAAGCGTAAGTTCTATTCGAGGTAAATACATACCTCAAATGTATACGGAAGCTATAAAAAAAGCTACAAACAGTTGGGTTAGCTATTCACGAAAGTGTAAATATTGTGTCAAATGTACGAAAAGCTCTTGAGAATCTACATGAAAAAATATATATGAAGAAATTTAATGCAGTATGTATTTCAAAGAAATCCGGGGTTCAAACAAATTTTACAAATAAACAACATTCTTCAAACTGGTGCTAAACCTGATGACGAAATGAAATTTTGAAATATAAATTTGCTCCAACAACATCCATTGACGTGCAAAGAAGTTTTTCCTTATACAATTCACTTTTAACAGAAAGACGAAGAAAAATGACGTTTACAAATATAAAAGCCCACATGATTGGTTATTGTAACTGTTTTCACGAATCTGAAGAAATAGAATAACTGCAATTTTTTATATTTAAATGTATATATTAAAAAAATAAAAATGCTTTTTTTGCTGCTTTTTTTTCTAAATTTTTGTGCTTTTTTTATATATTTTTTTTTGCTGTAAACACTTTGTTTTTTGCTTTTTTTTGTCTTCTCTGGTAATAAGTCATAAATTCAATTCGGATTACTGGATAATTCAGATTACCCACCTTCGGATTAGCGAGCTGACCCTGTAATATCAACTTTATAATACTTTTCTTTTACATACATATTAAGCCCCTTTCTCTGTTATACTTTAACCTTTCAATGATAAAATATTATTGTCACCTAAATGCATTCATTTGCTGTATAAACAAATAGACTTCTAAAGAAAAAACCGAACAACGGAAAAGTTTATTTTTGGTTTTGTTTTGCGTAGTCTAACTTGCATCGGAAACAATCTATTAAAAAGTTCAATCAATATATGCGGGGCTTTAAAGGATCTAAACTCCTCACACACACACACACACACACACACTCACTCAAACAGACGCCACAACAGAGAAGGCAGCTGTTAACAGATGCTGCTGTTGCTGCAACACAAAATAGAAGAAAACCAAACTAAGAGGAGTCATACAAATAACAACAAGAAAATCTTTAAATCTTTTAGCATCTTCTTGTATCCAAAGCCACAAAACTGTGTACGTGGAGTATAAAAACGTGTATGAATGTGAAAACAAAACAATCACGATACAAAGAACAACAACAACGACAGCATTCAAACAACGACAGCAACACCAACGTGTTGTAAAACTGTTGCGATTTTTATCGCAATTCAATAGAGTTAAATTTTTTTTGTGGAACTGCTGATATTGCGGGGGCAAAGACAACCAAACAACATAAAAAAGAACAAACCTTAGACAACAAGAATAACAAAAATTTTTTTTTTTTTAATTTTTTTTTTTTTTTGGAAACGTAAGCTGTGGAGGAGGAAAGACATATTTTGTATGCAGGAAGTTATAAGGAGACACATTTGTGTGCTTTTAATGTGTTTTCGTATGCAAGTGTGTATGCGGAGAGTATGAATGTGTTTTATTACAAACGTGTTAGTGTTGTATTGACTTCCTTTTCCGTTGCGTTTAAATAATCGACAGAGTTTGTAAAAGGTGACAAACAACAATCTAAAGATGTGATGACATCTTTTTTTCTTGTTGTCTTTTGCGGGGTTTTTCCAAAAGTTTAAAAGTTTAATTTCAATATTCTTTTATGTACCTTAAAGCGAAAAAGTTTTATTTCAATTTAAGTTGGCCAGTTCTGTTCAGGATTAAATTTCAAAATGAAACATAATTGATTAGATTTTGATCAATTATAAACGAATTATAATTAGAAACTTTAAAAACAGATTCCATATGACCAGGGTATTATCGTCAAGACCAAGCGGGAAAATTTAGGAAAATAACAAATCGAGCTCTTAAAATCAAAAAAAAAAAAACAATTTTTTTTTTTGGTTTTGGTAATAGTCTTATTATAAATTATATGTACAGTTTGCATTTGATAAGCTATTTGAAAAATTACAAATGTGAATTAGAACCTTTTAACGTCAAATTTGAAGACAAATTTAAATTTGAAAAGCTTTATAAGTTATAATTCTCAGAAAGTGTATTAGTTAGAATCTATTTTTTTGTCTAACTACACTCATAGAAAAATGCATCTTCATATTGATGATGCCATAACATCAGAATTGTGAGATCAATGTTATTACAAATGGCATCAATGAGGCAAAAAGTGACATCAATCCAAAGACGTTCGTCAAATTTAATGAGTCATCTATGCAATGACTACAGTGACATCAATTCGATGCCTTATTTTGTGTATTGTTAACATTATTTTCATGTTTAAAAAGTAAAATAAGAAGAAAGTATACCCATATTCTATTTTTTTCTATATTTTATTTTTTAGTTTTTTAGAATAAATTCGAAAAAAAGAAAAAATTTTGAATATTTTTTTAAATTATTTAGTTAAATACATAAAATTGAAAGTAGAATGATTATGAATACCATATCGGACATACTGCTGGTATCTTATAATTGAGAGTTCTTCTGTAAACAAAGGGCGGAATACAACAAAAGTGAAACACACATGTGTAACGGGTTAGTGAATAATAATATTCTCTCACTTTGACTTAAGGCAAGCCCAACGAAGCAGTTTAACACAGTTTGCCAATAAAGTGAGCCTAATGAGTCCTTTCTACGATGGTACTGAGTCATCGCACTGATGATATGTTTTATCAAACTGGCTCTTGTCATTTCTGTGATACCGATGTGTAATCCCACTGATGACATTATTTCAATTTTTGACCCTGATGACAATTTGGACATATGATGTTAAGGCTGACATCACAATGATAAAAAGTGTCATGGGGTCAAAAACGAAGACACATGTCATAGTAATGATGTCAAAATACATCAGCGTTATGACGCCTTTTCCATCAGCGTAGTATAAACCTCACGCAACACACATTAGTAAAATGAACATCTTTGACACATCAACTTTAAGATCGTTTTAAAGCATTTGAGTAACTCTTAAAGGGAGTTTGATATTTATCACCTATAATTGCCTTATAAGTTCAGCATGTAAGTTCTCCTCTTTATGATGATCAGAGAACTATACCAAATCAGGACTGTGGTGTCGGATGTGACTGGACACTGGCCTGTTGGGACTCATGCTAGGAGAATATGGGTGGAATTCAATGACTACTGCAGAAGTTGTCATGATGAGAAGGAAGAGGAGACTGTGCTTCACTTTCTCTGTCAGTGCCCTGGGTTACGGGGGTGATTTCCTGTTTGGAAGATCTATCTACAATAGAACTTAGATTGCTTCTTTTCTTCATTAGGAAGACGAATTGGCTCAACTCTGCAGTAACGCCATCTGAGTAACTGCTCTATGGGATGGGCACTGGCGCCGGGTATCACAAAGGGACCGCTGAAGGCCCCAAGTGAGCTGTATCTCGATGGCTGCCCATGGAACCTAACCTAATCTAAGTTCTCCTCTTCATGCAGGATTGCATATAGGATTGTCCTGGATTGGACTATTGTGTAGTAATTTCAGATGCATGGGGACTATCTCGATGAAATTGTAAAACAGTTTAGCTAATATTTCTCTTTTGTTTCTGTGGAGTACATAAACCACTCCAAGTAATCAGTTTTGTAGACAAATATTCTTCAGCAACTTTATTTAATATTTAAGGCCTGAAACGCACTCCACCCATATTACACAACAGTTGTCTTTGATGTGGAGAGATATGCAGTAAAGTTATAAAGTGTTAATTTCACAATTTATCCCAACTTTTTTTCATTTCTGCTCGTATAGCGTTTTTCTTAATCACGTGTTCCTCATATTTACAGCCTGGCCCAAGTTGTCGATTGACAACTTAAGCAAGCGACAACAAGACACTCTTTATCGTTCTCTTAACCCTTTGACTGTCCAATGTATCACATATGATGCACAGGTGTAATGATTGATACGCTTGCGCATCCTATGTGATACACAATTTGTCTTATTTCCTTTAACAAAGTTTTGTATGAACTTATGAAAAGTAAAGTTTTTTAACGCTCTGGGCGTGGAGACAATGTTTTTTTTTATATAAGACCTGAATATTTGTATGGAAGAACACTGCGAATTTCCAGGATCAAAATATTTTTTTTTTTTTTTGCAAAGAAAATAATAATAATAAACAAAAAAATAATAATAAAAATAAAACTTAAGATATGCGATGCATAGAACGATTCAATAATAAATAGTTGAAATATTGGTCCGTGTATCATATGTGATGCATGTAATTTTTACTAGATTATGTACGTGGACGTACGCTATCAAAAAAATTTTTGTTTGGGGACAGTGGCCCACTTATTATTGACATGTCGGTCGACAGGTTTCACGTTTCAAACGTAGTTCATTTATTTATTGCCAAATTAATGTATTGCCACATCAACAATTCCACATATAAAGATAATTTCAAAATAATAATCGAAAAAAAAAAAACATATGGATCATGCCATAAAAATATAACTCTTTTCTACAAACAAAGCAGAAGAGAAAACAAATCAGTCAACAAAACACAAATAAGAAGTAAACAAAAAAAAAGAATAGAATGTTGTGAAAAATATTTTAAAAAACTATAGCGGAGTTCAGTATTAGGCTTGCAAAAGAGCATATGCAAAATATCGTGAAAAATGCCGGCAGCTTTTATATTACGTGTTATTTCATTAAAAAAGCTGTATTTTAAAAAAGAACGTATCAGAAAACGTCTTCTAAGGGATTATTACAACCCAAGAGATATTCCTGAACAATGGTAAGTACCGTAAGTACATGTTGTTGATAAATGGTTATAATTTCTTATGCTTAGTTTCATAGTTTTGTATAGAAACAGCTGCTCACAATCAAAACGCAAATTTAAAAGAAATTGTTAAACAACAATCAGTATTAAAACAATGTTGTTTTTTAATTTTATATTTTCTATGAAAATTTTCTCAAAAGATTATGAGTTTTTAAAATAAATGGAAAAGAAAAACATAAAATTTCCTTTTTATATTCTATTTATTGATGTTGAAAATAAATTTTAAAGGAAATTTACAAGTTCACATTTGGATCACATTACTGTAGGCTTGTGATTTAAAATCGCCAAATTTAAGGCGATTACGAACTCCAGCACACCTTCTTTGCGATTTCAAATCGTAATCACAACTTTCTTGCGATTTGCGATTTCTAGCACATAGGCGTTAGTGTTTGTGAGTACACAGAAAAAATGTATAATTTTCTCTAATCACCAAATTTATACCAAATTCATAATATCAAGCAAACAATTGTTAATTTTGAACCTATTACCAAAATGATTATATTGATTATTAAAAATTGTAAAATTGTGAATTTTTTTTTTTTTTTTTAATAAATGATATTTTTAATTTTAATTAAAAAAAAAAGATCAAAAAACTTTGCCATCTCAAACAATGTGTTAATTTATTTAATTAAATATTGACAATTCCCAACAACAATTTTACATGTTTAAATTATTTTATTTTAAACGAAACAAGACAATAAAGATTTTTTTATAATTTAATTAATATTTTAATTAAAACTTTATTTCAAAACAACTAAAATTTTAATTAAATTTGTAATTTTCTTTCAACTAAAAGAATAATTGATTCAATTATCTTTTTTTTATTGATAAAACACTTTTTTCTGTGTAAAGAAACAATTCGTTTAATATTTTAATAAAATGCCTCTGTCGAAAACCACAACACAAGTGACTGATTTTGACATTTGCGGTCGCAAACTCTTTCATAGTGGGCCGCAAATTTGTATGAAAACTGTTATGGCTGGCATAGTTTTAAGTTTTTTTTTAGCTTTTTTTTCTTGCAGTATCACACTTCACTTCTCTTCGGTTGTAGTATTTTTAGTCTTTATTCCTTAATATTCCTAATGTCACAGTTCGGAAGCAAATTGAACTCTGTATTGAAATAAAAGAGAACAAAGGAAATATAACAGGGCCCACTGCTGTTTCGTTCTATTTTAAAAGTAAAATTCGTTAATTTTTCACAGAATCAGAGAAGAGTTTGAACCATTCTCGGCTAGTTAAACTTTTCCTGTAGTAAAGCAAAGTTCTTACTACCAAATAGAACCTTTTTAAATTATTAGATTAGCCATATCTCTGAGTTAGAACCCTTTTCAGCTGCAACTTTCATTTTAAGCTAACATATGAAACTTTGTTCCCGAAAATGGTAATACATCGTAGTTGGAATATTTAATATTTAATAGTATAGTTGGAAGCCTTTCATTCTAAGGGCTTAAAAAAAATCCGCCATGAAAGGAAAAGGACAAAAAGGTGGAAAAGTAATTTGAATAATTTTCTAGTCTACGGGATATACAGGTAAGTATTTGGTACACGCAAAGAAAAACCATGGTTGTGGTAAACATATTCTAAGATCAACATATTATGATAAGATTCATGATTGTAGACAACATATTACGATTATTATTGAATCATATTATGACCAAATATTTTCGTAATATTACATCTTAATACTTTTCCCTTAATTCTAATATGTTTTTATTACACCATATTATAATTTAATATAATCATATTATTATCATGTTTATAATAATAAGTTAAGAAGTAATCATATTATAATCATGTTAAACATAATAATATGTATATTAAATCTAACACCGAAAAATATATTATATATTATATAATATATATTTATGCTTATTTATTTACTGGCAATATTAACGGAAAACTGTTACAGATATTTATGTACGTTTAGGGGAGAATAATTGGTAAATTGTTACTGGTGGTTTCTTAGTTTTAATAAATTTGATAAAGAATAAAATATAAATTTCATTTAAGTTTTATTCAAATTTTTTAGACGCGCATTTAGTACTTTTTTTTAACTTGGACATTCAAAGGTACCCGTAAAAAACTAATATACTTAACTGACAGACTGAAATAAAAACATTTCTGTCTATTGGGATTTACATACATCCACAAAGTAAAGGGTGTAAAACTGTGAAAAATAAGCACTTTTAAATCTTCTAACCTAATAAATAAAGACACAAAATTTAAGCTGTTCTAATTTAGAAGTGCAAACGCTATTGGTTTTTTATAATTGCTCTTTTTATGAAATAAATACGAGAGAATTTCGTAATTTGGCGATTTTCTTGGAAAATGTTTTCAGGTGATCTGGCCTTAGCAACCAGTAAAATGAACACAGAAACAGATTATCTTCCAACAATAAATTTCAGTGTATTTATCAAGAATAAAATAGGGAATCAAGCACAACAACAAAATTCTTTTTAATGAAAATTATGTATTCTCAAGAATAACTTTGATAATTACCTAATTTGTTTTAATTTTTTAAATATTAATACGAATGTATGAATAAGACTATTAAAGTATGAGAGCCTTATAAATTGTAATTTGACTTAGAATACACATTCGAATTAATATAAAAAAAATTTATAATAAAAATAAAACTCAACATGAGAACGAAAATTCCCAGATTCTATTTGCTAATGTGTTTTAAAAAATTATTTCGAACATACGATTTTAAAAATTAAACTCTTAATAATATTTGTTAATTTCTTTCAACTGTTTCTGACATTTTTAGCAACTTAAGAAAGCATACAACTTTTAACACATACAAACATATCACAAAACATGATTAGAACTTGAAAACGTCAAAGTTTTTCCAAGTATAAATTGTTGCTCATTCCTTTGGTGACGAAAATGTATTCAAGTGTTAAATTTAACATTACGGTGTGTTGCACACAACTACAACCAGCATCAAATAAACGTAACAATTTTAGAAGAACCAAACAAATTTTCAAACTTTTATCTATAAGGACATTTCTACAACAGACGATTAAGGGAAGGAATGACCATGACACAAGTACCTTTACACCTACAGATATGTCAAGTGTCATTGGATATCTGTTTAGTTCAGTCCTGCACATACAAATATAAAAGGACATATACCAAAATATGAACACAAAATTTAAAATATATTGAATTTTACGCAAGAGTTTAACTGTCATCTCCAGCATTTGAAAATTTTCTAATCTCTACATTTCATAGGCTGAAGGAAATGAAAGACAAGACAAATTGCGACTATTTTTTAATCTGATTTGTAGGTATAAAAACTATTAATATTTGATTTTTTCATAGAGTTAGTTTATTACTACTTTGGGTATAAGTACATTTTATTCGAATAATACGGAAAATTATGACTTTAGTTAACTTAAAAACTATAAACAAAATCTTTTCATTACTAATTTATAAATAGACCTAAAAGTTCCAGTTAATTTACAATTTTAATGCACCTTTTTTTGTTTAAAACAAAACATGATTTTAACGTTTATATAAATATTTCCTGGCATATATTTTTTGTTTCATTATTATGTACTTTAATCATAAATCATGTAAAATACAATAAATACTCTAGTGTAGCATTGACACAAACACACACGTACTCACTAAGTGCACTTCCGTTTGAGTTGCATGCATTTTTCAACAAAGATTTCAATCTGTACTTTTTTCTGGGCGATTTATTTTTTTTTTTTTTTTTTTTTTGAAAAATTGGTCAAAAGCCAAACAATTAGTACGGAAACAATAAGACCAATAATGTATATTCGAATGATGGAAACTAAAATGGATTATTACACAAACATAAATTATATAACGTCAATACTTATACAGAGGCACTACAATACACATACCGATACACACACATATGCAACATATTTGCACGCATTAAAAGCGCATGTGAGTTGTGTTACCAAAAAGCGCAAAGGGAAACATTGGCAGAGGTTTGAAGTAACTAAATAACAGGTGATATAGACAAATGAAATAAAAATTAAAGTGGGAAAATATGAGTTCCTGGCTAATCCCACAGATTACACACTGATATGTAAAGAGTGACGTGTGAAACAGGCCCAAATCAGTTGCGAGGGCAGCTTTCGAAGAAACAGACAAAAAGCGTTTTTTGGTAGTGAAGTGGCAATGTGTAAAAACAGGCTGCTACAATCAACACAAATTGCGTGATAAACCCAAAAATAACAAAACACGAACCACGTTTAACAGAAGCATTAGTTCAACAAACGTTTTTTTTTGTGCAAAAAAATGTATTTAATAATATTGTTTTGTTTAATAATGTTATTTACTTACTTAAATATTATTTACTAGTGATGCGGTAAACTTAAAAGTTAATTTTTACAGCAGATTTGCAAATAAATCTCAACTAAATAAATTTGTGTTCATTGTATTGCGGCATAAAAGATGGTTCAAAGAGAAATAAAAAACGCCAGCTTTCTAAAAAAGATTAAAAAAAATCTTCCGTCTCGTGACATATCTGTGTGTAATCTGTGCTAATCCGTTGCTTCTCGTACCACCGGGTTAATTTAATGCTTCGGACTAGGCCCCTGGTGCATTCAGTTTTTAGTATATGACTTTTTTTCTTAACGCATTATTGCCCGCTACCATAACACGCAGCAATTTTTTAAATCCCATGCAGGGTGGTGCTTTTGACACTTCAATTAAGAATATTTTTCACAAACATTTTTCTTCCGATTTGTAGTTCTCTTTATATAGGCACTGGTTGGAAAGTCGACCAATGGCTGAAAACAGTAAAAAAAAAATTATACGTTTAATTTATGGGAATTTATTAAGAAAAGTTTTTCTTAAAAATCTTTACGGTAGTCTATCTAAATATATGTATTTTTGCATGTAAATATACAAAATATGTGTCAAATAATTGAGTTGGTTATGGCGGTGCTTACGTAAATCTTTTTTATTCAATTTACGTAAGCACCGCCATAACCAACTCAATTATTTGACACATATTTTGTATATTATTGGCCATGTTGGACCAATCTCATGGTGATCTTAACCACTGGAAGACAAATAGTCCATTTACCAGCCTTTAAAGCCGACATTTTAAAATCTCCCGTGACTTTGAGTATAAACAATAGTCAGACCGGAGTCTTAACTCCGGGGGCTACTGACTACCGGAGTACGAGATCAACCGCGATCTAAAGTTGACACCACCCATATCATGATTATACCCCTGAATTACTTTCGGCTGTGCAATATTGTTTAACACTAGACATTGGTTCGACTAAGGAGTTATTGATAATTACACTGGCTACAGCGCTGTCATTCCCACGCTCATTCAATAGGAAGATGAGATGATAAGAAAAATTTGTCAAAAAACGGGATCAGGCACGTTAATTATCCATTAAATCCAAAACTATTTGAGCTACCATATAAATGCTGTTGAATAAATCTCTACTTTCAGAGCACATGCAAAATGTTTTAAGTCAGTCTAAAACGTATTGGTTTTCTCTTAACAACCATTTTGCACGAGCGTCATCCAACAACGAATTATTTGCTATACTACATACAATTTTAATTGAAAATATTATCAAGTGGGCGAACTTTGACAAAACAATTTGTTTTACCTTAGCGACTATTATCTGATAGATGGAAATACCTTTTAGATGTTCTGAACCGATTGCCAATATGTGGTAATGCTATTGTAGTGCTTCCGTCAATGGTCGATTTTCCAAACAACAAAGATAATGGGCATTTATCACATAATTTGTCAACTACAAATGGATTTTTCTCGATTCTTTAATATTTATGCTTTAAAAATAATTTTAAAAAAAATTAAGTTTTATTTTTTAGTATTGTGGTTATTTTACGTCATCCGTCGTCAATGGCGGTGAGTGTTAAACAGCAAACCCCTCTTAAGACATTGCGTGATTACAATCGAATCCAGTCAGGGCAACCTGTCCGTAGAAACCTGGGTTCGATTCCCACCTCAGTCAAGAATGAAAAATTACCAATAAATTTTAATTAATTTCATGTTATAAAATTCCTTTCTTCATAGAAATAATTTAATGAACAATTAATTCAATGAACTTATTTAGCCTGATTAAAGTATCGAAATTTGGATGGAAACATTTTTATTTTTTTTAATATATTTTTTAATTGGAAAAAAGTGTTAAAAATTGACATTTTTAATCCTCTTACCATAATATTTTATAAAGTTTTTAAAAAATAAATTTATTACATATATATTAAAAATCGTTCTAGATTTTATTTTTGTAAAAACAGATCAAAAAAATTATAATAAACTTTAAAGATATACGTTAATAAAGGAACTGGTCAAAAAACCGATCGGTGGCAAAAAATGGGTTTATATGATATACATACTAGTGATGCATTTTAACTTTTGCTGTTCTGGGCCAAATTGAAGATTTGAAGGGGCAAAAATACCTTTGATAGGGCCAAAAAATTATTTTAATATATTTGATTAATATGTTGGTATTTAAATAAATCCAATAGTAATTTAGTACATAAAAATAATTATCGAAACATTGGGGAAATAACATTAAACCATTTAAATATAGTTAGTTAAATTTTGACTTGAAAGTGCCAAAATAGATTTCTACAGGGCTATAAAACATTCAAAAGTGCCACAAATGGCCCAATTGTGCCACATTTTACATCACTGATACATACTCCTTGCAGAGGGACCGGAGCTATAGAGGAGCTACTGGAAATGTAGCTCTATTAGAGAACAACAGCACAAGAAGATGCTTGACCGCAGGCCAATCCTATTCTTTAGTCTATAACGAAAAACTGCACGTTACCTGTAATCTGGACATATAACCCTAGCCACTACGTGATCTTCTATAGGACCCAATAGTGCCCAGCCGCAGGCACTTGCAGTCTAGTTCACGCGTTTTCACCAATAACCAAGCCAAACATAAAAACTGCTCAGGAATTAATATGGGAATAATACCGAGTCATTAGAAATAGAACCAGATAGTTAAAGCAACGAAAAAAAAGGAGGTCACATTTACCACCATCCTTTTTTTTAAAGAAAAACAATTTAGAGCTCTATAATTGGTTGTGTCTAATCTAAAAATCGTACTAAAACTTCAAGTACGGGAGTACACTTGTATTAGCATCTGGTGCAATATTGAACCGATTTAGTTAATTTCCAATATTAAATACTCCTTATACATAAGAAATATCTAAGTCAAATTAAAATCTCGTAGCTCCTATGGTATAGGCGTTTCTATACCAAAACCATGATTTCTTGAAGAAAAATGTAGTTATTTGCCTAATGGCCAATTTTCAGGATTGACATTAAAATCCATTTATGTTTAAAATCGTTTTAAATACAAAATTCTCTTTTTCACTAAACACTTAAATGAAACTTAATTCACCAATGTGGTACATTTAAATTCAACTTAATTTTCCATTGGATTATCTTAGCAAGGTGAGCTCAATATCACAACATTACAACAACAACAGGCAAAGCAATAACAACCAGTTGTTTTTTGAGACCACCTTGTAAAGAGCTAAACTTTTTTTGTGATATATTTTTGTATTTAGTAGTGCAACCATACTTTTGTCTTAATTAAATAAGACTTTTCAAATAAAACTCAAAAAATCAATCTGTATTTAAATACGATTTAAGTTTATATGAAAATTAACATAATATAGATTTAAATACTATCCTGAAAATTGGGCATAAGACTTATTAGTAAAGGTTTATGGGTAAACATTAGAGGCGCTCGTGTTTCTTTTCTCATACCATAGCCATTTGTACAGCGATCTTGTTGAATTTCAATAACAAACTATTCTAGATATTAGTATATAACAGCCTAGTTCCCATCATGTCTGTGGTCTTCGGAAAACCTATTTCAACATAACCACTAGCAGACAAACTGATGTACGGACACATGGCTAAAATTCAATTAAATTTGCTGCTCATAAGGATCCATAATATAAATACTTTATATAGTCTAAGATCCATATTAGAACCTTTAGGCTTGAAGGTTTCGCTATATAACAAACGAATATGGTCTCATTACTAACCTGGGTGTTTTGATATCGTCTTCAATAGCACCTACCTCTTGTCGCTTATCTGGGTCTTAAAACACGCCGATTTCCCAAATTGCGGTTATCTGATATGAAATGTTCTAGCATCATCTGGGGCTCAATAGGTTAAGTTATTAGTGTGGTCCCTTTGAGGATATCGGTGTGGTTTCAACCTAAAAGCGGGGAGGAAGATCTTAAAGTGCCGGATTAGGGATTGACTTTACCTAGGTGAAGTTTTTCCTGCTAACTGATGTCCCTGTGTGTTTTTTTCTAATCAGCTAAGATGCTTTGAAGTAGGTGTAGGATATATCCTTAGACAGAGATACGTGCGGACTAGGCCGGCTATGGCAGGTAATCACGTTAATTTTGAAAATATCTGTTTCAATGGCCACTTTATTTCCTAGACAGGCAACTGGTTATATATCTTATTATCTCTTATATCCCCCGAAATGAAAACACCAAGAGGAATAACAGTGCAAACGCTCCTTTTAAGAAATGATTGACAAAAAAATACGTAATTTTGAACTGATTCTGCAATTTTTCTGCAGATGCCTAACAGCCGTACAGGGAGTCAACAGAGAGCCAGTTGAGGAAAAAAGATCGTTGTAGTTTAGGAAATCGGATTTCAAGTTTAATGAGGATATTAACAATTAAAACCTAAAACTCATGTATCGGTGCATAATTCTCTGCAGCCTCCAGTAACATCTTGCAAAAAAAGATCTTATAAATAACAGGTCTAGGATTTTTTTAGCCCAGTTTCCGATCCACCAGGTAATTCTGGTCACCCGCAATTTTTAGAAGACCTGCAAAGTTTAAGCCCCTGGTGAAGCTTACAGAATGGCTGTAGCTCAGTGCATTCCATGAAAACATTCCTTTAAATCAAATGCACTTTTCATAAACTCTATTCGATCCAATCGAAACCGGTAACCAATGGTTGTACAATGCAATTTTTACAAAAAACGGAAATGCACACGATTATCTGTAAAAGCATAAGTGTACACATTTCTATACAAAGCGCTTTTTTCAATTCAAAAATTAAAACTTTTTTTCAAATATTTTGCGATATTTTGATTTTCCAACAAATAAAAATCCCCAACTACCAACACACTAGAAGCGTATAAAACAAAAGCCAATAAAATATTTTATAAAAACGTGTAAAACACTGGGGAATTTTAACGACAAAAAAAAAATGAATACTGAAAAAAATGGCGCAACTACTTCAAAAGTTTCCGGTAAACTGTAAAAGTATCTATGAGTATGGGTAAACATTGCAATCAAAAGATTTTTGTTTTTGTTGATAAATCAAATGATGGGTTTTAACAATAGCAAAGGCAAATGTGCAGTTCTTTTTTTTAACTTTTGATATTTGTTTTATTTACCGCATAAGCAAATCCCATACAATTCAATGAAGACTAAAAAAAACTTAAATCACAAGCGTGAGACACCAATCAAAAAAAAAAAAAAACAAGTTCAAAAAAAGACAAACGTTTGAATTCCAACAGAACGCAACATAAAAAACAAAAAGATGACTGATTTCTATATAAAAATTTATGAATTTGTTTGAGCCTTTTTTTGGAGAACAAAATTCCCCAAAGGTTGCTTGTACTAAAACTGGAAAGTGAGAAGCAAACAAAGTAGAGGAATCTGTGTTGTGTAAGCCAGCCTATAAAGTGGTTTGTTTCCAGCCATCAATGTTCAATGAATTGTACATTTTATTTTCAATTGACGTCAATTTGTTGTGTTTTTTTAGATTTCTATATTTTTTATTAAATTCATTTCACTTTTTGTACCCTATACCAATGATTACCAATTTTGAACACAGGAGTAGATTTCAAGAGGTCAAAAAGTTTTCTACGTCTATGTAAAATAACTGTAATTAAAACAGTTAATTGATCAGTAATTAATTTGGGAAAATAATACCGAGTCAGAAGAAATAGCACCAGATAGTTAAAGCACTTTTTCATAAGGAAAAAAATTTAGAGGTCTGTAATTCGCTGGGCCTAGTCGAATAATCGTACTAAAACTTTATGTAAGGGAATACACCTGTATGGGCACCTGGTGAAATATGGATTTTAATATCCAATACTCCTTATATATACACGCAGAGAAAAAACGTGGTTGTGGTAAACATATTCATATTACATATTATGATAACATTCATGATTATAGTCAAAACATATTACTAGAATCATAAAATCCTTTCTTCATAAAAATAATTTAATGAAAATTAAATTCAATGAATTTTCAGCCTAATTAAATATCAAACTTTGAATTAAAAACCATTAACAGTTCAATAAAATAACCACAATACTAATCATAAAATATCATATTATGACCAAACATATTCGTAAATTACATCATAATATTTTTCCCTTAATCATAATTTGTTTTTATTTCATCATATTAGAATTATTATTATTATAATTCCAAGTCAAATCGACCAAGAGTGTGACCCGACCTCATTTAATTTCTTGGAGACGTAACGTGACAAAAAGTGTACATTTCTTTGAAAGTGCCACATTGAGCTCCATCAAAAAATGCAACAAATAAACATAAAAACTTTATCAATGTCGTTACTTTTTTTAAACACCTAAATTCACACAAATCAGATTTAATAAATCCTTATGCTCAAAATTACAATATTAAAATTTTATTTTAGGATAATTTTTGACAGGTTGCAAAAGAAAAATAATCATATCTTAAAAAAAACACCTCCTTCAAAGTTTCAGGATTTTTAAAGAAAAGTTTGTGGAATTACATAACAAAAATCAGCCAAAAAAAAATTAGGTTTTTGACTTAGTCCATTTTTAAAATTTAATATGTTGTAGATATTACATGTTAAAAAAAAAATTCTGATACGTTCTTTTTTAAAATACAGTTTTTTTTAATGAAATAACACGTAATATAAAAGCTGCCGGCATTTTTCATGCAAATAATTATTTTTTTTTTGTTCAAATTTGACAGCTAAAACATATGTTTTATTTTTCGACCACTACTTCGAAAAAAAACAAAACGCACATGCTTAAATAAAATTGGCGATTTTCAGATCGCATGTGATTTTCAAATCATGCGATTTTCAGCACATGGCCGATGAAAAATAATTATTTTTCAGGGAAAGTCAAAATTAGTTCTCCTAGCTCCTATGGTATGGGTGTTTCTATACTAAAACCATGATTTCTGGAAAAAAAATGTAGTTATCTGTCTATGACTATAATTTACACAATCAGTATTTTCCTAAATTTATTTCATGTGACATTTAAAATCTAAAGTTCATATGTTATATAAGACTTAAAAAAAGTAAAGGTTTATGGGTTAAAATTAAAGGCGGTCGTGCTTCTTGGCTCATTTCTCAGCGATTTGAGGACCGATCTTGCTCAATTTAAGTAACAAGCTATTCTAGACTAAATGCTATATTAATATGTAACATCATAGATACCTTCATATCTGGGGTTTTCGAAAACCTTTTTCAACTACAAACTGACGGACGGACATACGGACAAAATTTAATTTAATTCGTTACTTATAAGGATAAACAATATAAATTATTTATACGGTCTAAGATCCAGTTTGTAGACATTACAAACGGAGTGGCAAACTTATATAAAAAAGACATTTTCACCTTCAGTGAAGGGTATACAAAGTTCAACGACTTTGTTGATAAATGCTTAAGTCGACTATCAGAGTTTTCGGACTCTCCTTCACCTTCATCGCAAACTGACATATTGGACTAGCTCCCTATGGAAGACTTTTTTTTAGCATAATATGGTTGTAGGTGACAATAATCTGGTTTAAGTAACCATTATATTTTTCAATAAGTAAAATTTTTTCAATAAGCAGTCAAAATTAACTGGTTTATTTCATATTTATCAGTAGGCCGTAAAGCTTTACATATGAACATGGCTAAACCGACTTAGAATTACTCAAGAATTTACAGCGATGGACTAAATTATTGGCATAGAAAGCACTTCCAATTTCATGATGAATTTGAAAGACTTGTAAAACGGATTTGTAATAAATAAATATTTTTACTAGATAGAGTGATGAATTTCCCACAAAAATTCACGTTATTTCTTTTAGAAATAATTATATGACCTTTAAAAAAAAACAAAATAATATCCAATTTTGCTGCACACAATTATTGGTACAGTGTGGTTAAGCTCTTCAAATTTATTCGATCTAGCCTGATTTGTTGAAGCCAAAAAAAAAAAATGTGGCATTGGTGGGTTAATGAGTAAATGCTTTTAGTGCCAGACTTGTTTAAACAGGAAATGTAATTTATTAAATAAAACTTTGAGTTGTAGCGGTTGCTCCATTTTTTGTATTATTATTCGGAAATTTTAGAAAAGTTGAATGCGCTCCAGGATTGTAAAACCATCAGAATTTCGGAAATTCTAAAAGCTAGTACTTTCTGAGCCGGAAATTTGAAATATTACTAGTCTACCAAAAAAGCCTTTTTGTTCTTTGAATAATGTGCTACACAATATAGAAGACTACACGGTATACTCGTATTTATTCTGCATGAAGCAATTGCTTTACAATCACATACTGAGAAATAGCGCTTTTATCCGAAGATACATGACAGCAACAGATAAATCGATTGTCATAAATGTATTTTTTCAGCTTATATCTTTTTCCAAGTAGAGCACCTTATAATTCGAATTCACCACCACTTTGATTAAAATATTTCTTTAAACTGCATTTCAGCAGTTTACCTGCATTGTTATAAAGTTAATTTTTTTTTTGTCTTTTTATTATATTTATATATTATTTTCATATCGGTTTTAATATTTTTTATATTTGCACAATAGAAAACCTTTCATTGTTCAAAATGGGGCCCTTTATCCTGTGCAATGTATTGAATGGATTTTAATATATTTCCACACACACACACACAAATATAAATTTACTTTGGATAAATATGTGTGTGTCTATTAAAATATGAATGAGTGAATGAATATTTTCTGTTGACAATGAGCGGAAATGAATTATGTTGGTGTTAAAATTTCTTGTTCACTCTTTTTATACGTTGATCAAATGAAAAATGCAATTTTATTGACGCCCAAGTTCATTGTATTAACGATGTGTTTATTGGGTAGTGGTGTGAATGAATAAGCGAAGAAGTCAGAAAAGTCAGTTAGTGAGTGCACTATAGTGCCCGAGCTACTACTGCCTGTACTACAGCTGCAACTAAAATTACTATTTGCCTTTGCAACTCCTGTTTGCTACTGCCACAATTGCCTGTATAGACATATAAATCAATGCTTTTGCTGCTGTTCTTTCTGTATAAGAGCGAGACTTTATTGTTTATTGTTAAAAATGTGTGTAAAAGAGCTGTGAGTTTATAATATATTTTTCTTATTTTGGCTTGATGATCGTCAAAATATGATAAAAGAAATAAAATGTATATTTTAACAATATATTATTGTTATAAATTCTTTAGAGACAGGTTGTCTCATATATATAAATTTTTCGTTTTTTTTCCTGCTGCATTAATAAACTAACAAAAGGATGAAGTTATGTATCTTTAATATGGTAGTTATTAAATTTGTATATTTTAGATAATTTCACGAATTTCGTTGATAGTTTTAAGGTCAAACTTAAAATAAATTCAATTTTATTTAAGGGTAAAATAAACCACACAAACGTTTCAACACCCGATGTTATTTGACTGTAATTTTTTTAATAAATGAATGAATGAATAATATGTAATGAATGAATAGTTTAGTTTTGGCCGATTCATAGCATTTTCCACCACTCTTGCCAGAACTGTCGGCGATAGGTTCCTGCATTCCTGACGGATATTCTCTTTGAGGACTTTAATAGTCTCCGGCTTGTTATCATAGAGTCCTGACTAGTACTGGCCGGCAGGATCGCAGCTCACCAGACCGAGAGATTAGTCGAACCGTAAATGCAGCCCTCAGGATTTCAGTTGAAGGTCATGCAGCCCTCAGGATTTCAGTTGAAGGTCATGCAGGTCCTGTTGGAACCACATGTTCTCCAGTCCCAATTAATCCAGTTGAAGTGGGATAAAGTCGTTGAGCACGGCTCTGTAGCTCTCGAGCCGTTCGCAGATGTCACTTGATTTACGTGGCTTTCAAAAATATAACACCAGACAGTAACTTGCTCTTTGGGAGTAATTGCACTTCGCGTATTACACGGGGATTTTCAGAGACCCCGAAGGGATAATTCTACTAATTCACGAATCCACAGATTTGGAAATGTGTTACTAATGATGATTTTCGATGAGAACAATTAATCCGCTTTCTTGAGGAGTATAGCGGTCCCTTTGCTATTGGCGTTTATTTTGTATCTGTTTGTTTCACAGATATAAACAGTTACTGCTGTTTGCAATAGTTATAGCATCTTCCGATAGCGTGATGACTATTGCACCACCTTTTTTGGAAAAAGTGTAAAGCAGTTTAGTGTACTTATTTAAAGAAATTAAAAGTCCCACAAAAACCTTTTTGTTGTTGCCAAACTGCTTGTGTAGTTTATTTGGCCCTATATTCTAGTAATGAAAGTAAATAAGAAGTGTGTTTACATACAAACACACACGCATTGTAAATAGTGGAAAGCAAAGGAAGGAAGATATATATTCAAATCATTCAAATCACTGTAGATATCTTTAATATATGGCAAGATCTTCATTAAGATTAACCTTTTTACTTCACTTGATAAGGGCAAGGAACTGAATTAGTAATAAATTGAGGAAAATTACTTATTTTGTTTAAGCCTGTATTGAGTTATCATAAATTGGATACATACTGGGAAAAGCGCTAACCTGGAGATGGTGCAACCGGTATCAAGAATACTTTGATAACCATCACTAATTAATGATATGTTTAACAAATTGTTGCCCAATGTATTTTGCCTTATTGTATATTAATCTTTTATATTAGTCAAACTATTTTATATGTTACATTTGTGATTAAGGTTATATGTACAGTGCTATAAAAAGACTCGTTCTTGTTGCACTGTATACCAAATAAATAAATAAAATAAAATAAAAATAAATAGATTTACCAAAGTAAACGTATTCAGTTATTAGTCCATATTTGTGACCATTTTACGACAAACTCGTTTCAGTCTCCAACATCTGGTAGACAAATATGCCACAATGGCCGAGAACATCTCTAATGTCTTTTTACATATTAAGCAAAGGTCGAAAGAAGATGCTGATAAGATCATCATCAATAATGGCAAGCAAACAATTGATATTAATATGGACATGAACGAATTGAATTTGTCTTTGAGACTGTGATATTTTCTAAAGTTACAGATCTATACAAGTAAGTCAATATCAAAGAGTGCCATTAAAATGGACATAAGTATTGCCCTTACTATACTGATACACTCGAAATCACTTTCTGTATCGATTTAACGATGTCCGATGTTGTATGTCCATAAACACCTTGTGCGTAAAGTAAAGGTCGCAATTTTAAAGATAATTTAAAAAAATTTTAGTTTTCATTAGGATGCAGCCTATTTTAGTGGGTGAGAATCGGTCCATCATTTCATATAGCTCCGATAAAAACTTCTTTCCCGAGTAGACTCCTTGTGCCCATAAACCATATTATTATATTGATTTATAGATTAAGGCCCTAATCATATAAAACGCAGCGCAACGCCAAAGATAATATTGAAAGCACAAACAATTTCATAAATATTTTGTAATTTTGTTGTTGCTTTCAATAGAAATTCATGTACCGTTTTAAAATTTTCAACGACACCAGCAATGGAGCGTTTCAAATTTTAACACGCAATGTGAATTTCTGTAGGAAGCAACAACAAAATTACTAAATATTTATGACATTGTTTGTGCTTTCAATGTTATCTTTGGCGTTGCGCTGCGTTTTATATGATTAGGGCCTATATTTACTATTGACATTAAATTTGGCGAAAATAACTTTTACCAAAGCTTCTATGTCATGGAAAAAAATTGCGCTGTATGCTCCGAATGAACCGTAGGTCCCATCCCTAGAATAATTTAAAGACGAAAAAATCTCGTATTGTAGATGTAGTTATCCATAAAATATTCTTCACACAGAACTTTTGTGGGCATTTTGAGCTCGTAACATAATTTTGTTCTGGCGGATCCATGATTACCCATGGCTCGCAAGTAATGTCCATTCTCGAAAATTACCTTCAAATACCGTGGCGTAGAGTATCATATGGTCGGGCTAACCGCCTATTCATTTTTAACTGTTTTTTTTTTTGTTCTCATTATTACAAAAACATCTATTTGCTTTCGTTCTGCTTTTGCTTTGTTATTTTTATAAAGTAGCTTTTCTGGTGCTTAATATTCAAAATTAAATTAACCCAAAACAGTGCCAAAATTAACCCATTCGTTAAAAACTATTGTTTTTTGCATTCGAATTACTTTTTATTTTAATTTTTGAGCAGGTAGCCGGCCGCAGCTCCTCGGATGTTAAGCGATAACGTTGATAACATGTCATAATTCTATGGGAAACAATTAGGGAAATCAAACGGTTATTATTCGGCGGGTTTTAACCGGTTATTTCAGTTTTGGTCAAGGCGGTTTTTTAAAATATCAATTTTTCAAAAATTGAATACTCCAATTATTTTGGTATAATAAGCCGGTTATTTTAATAATGTGTAATTTAGATACGTGGTCCTTATTCTTGTTAGAAATGTACCCGCAATTGAAGTATTTTCGTAATTGAATATTAGGTAAACTAAAACTTTTTATAAAGAATGTCAAAACAAAATGTAACAAAAGTAAAAAAAAAACGTTATGAACAATGTAAATAAAAGCGTGTGTTCTTGTAAAAAAAACCAAATACAGTTGAAAATACTAAAAAAGGTAGTTATTTAAAGTAAATAGGAATTTGTGCGAGTATAATCTAAATATTAAATAATTTCTTTACATAGATGTTATTTCTGGAGACATTTCGAACGGGATTAAAAAAATAAAGTGAGGTGCCTGAAGTGCCCTAAAATGATAAGTTGTAAAGGTTCTTCCACGTCACGACTTATTAATTAACTAGTTCACATGCTTGACATAAATGTTCTCCAAATAAAACTTAACTCTGTTCGAATTAGTTCTAACGAGACGACAAATAATACTTTGCTAAAATTCACTGCCAAAAATTAATCATTGGGTGAAATATTATCCCGTTGTGTTGGCGAGGATGGAATGACCGTTAAGGCACTAAAACTCTTAAATAGTTCTAGCATATCTTCATGCTCAAAACTACAACATTCCGGCGGAATCAACGATATGGAAAAAATTCGTCAGTTTTATTTATTAAAACACCAGGAACTAAAAAACAAAATCGAAATTGAAGAAATCAAACAATGTAATGGAAGGATTTAAATTATGGTCGACGAATTGACAATGTTTCATGCAAAAAGCATGTTCGTATTACTATTCGTTTCTATAAGGCTGAAACAAAATAATTTGAGATATACATACATATAATCCTGGCTAAGAGGTTTTGCTTGCAAAAAATATGGTTGTAGTCTACTGATTCATATAGACATGCTTAACCACCAACAAATTTAAACTCATTTAAAATAAATTTGGTAGAAAATCTCAAATAATAAATTTATTAAATTCCTATAATTTTCTATTTGCTTTTGCAAAACGCTTGGCTAGATCACACATCATTTAACAGTTTTTAATAATATTATACAATTATCTTCTAACAAATAAAGCAAAGTAAATAAAAAGAAATTGTTAATAAAAAAGCTAAAGTTTGATCAATTTACTTTTCTTGGAATTTATCTTCTAATATTTGTTAGGGCTGAACACTTTAATTCATATCTATGTATTTTGTTGGTTTCTTACATTTTTGAATGGTTTTGGTTTTATAGTATAAGTAAATTAACGAGCTTAAGGTCTTTTTATATAACACTAAGCAATAACACTATATCAATTAAAATGACAAAATTAAAAATTTTTTGTAATTGAATACAAATAAATATTTTTCAATACAAACTTGATCTATTACAATATAAATGAATTTTTAAATTCAGTTTCTATTTTTATAAATTAAATGTCTATAATTTTGGGCGGGATGAAATAACTCCCCACTAATCGATAACTAAAGCTTTTTTGCATAGCCGGTCTTCGGTCGGGCACAAGGCCAAATTAAGGAGCATTAGTTAGCGAAGTCAGTGTTTGTTATACTATAGAGGAAAAATTCTTACGCCCGGTCTAAGGCCAGCTAAACAGAAAAGCTTTAGTTAGCGAGGCCGATGTTTGGAATACCATAGAGGATAACATATTTGCGCCCGGCCGAAGGCCGGCTATGCAGAAAAGCTTTAATTAGCGATTCGGGATTCTTATATTCGGGACTTAGAGATTCCGATTTCTGAAATTCGGGACTTAAAAATAATCCCAAATTTTTTAGGATTCTGAAATTATAGTTTTTGATACTTAGTCCCTTTTTTATGTATGGTAAACTTATGCAGTGAATATAACAAAACACAATTTGCCAGCATTATGACTTTTAAAAAATGTAATTTAAAACTGAAAAAGTCCCCAAAATATTTTAAGGGACTTATTTCATTTCAGATTATTGGGGAAATAACTCCCCAATATAAAAATGAAATAAGTCCCCAAAAAAAATTAAATAAATCCCAAAAAAAAACGTTGTTGTTGCCTCTCATATATTTTTTTGGAGAGTTATTTCGTGGGGGGTTATTTCATGCCGCCATAATTTTGTGCTACATTTTCAGTGTCTGACTTAAAATTTATTCTCGACATTGTGGGTACTTTTATAATCTGTAACATTTCTAGCATAAATCTACGTTTACAATTATTTTCTTTGTTTAATACTATTGTATTCTCAAATTCTGGATAATGGTTTATATTAGTACAATGATAATTTCATTATACTATAAATAATAAAGGTCGAATAAAATATCTATTATATGTTTTGGTTTTATTTTAATTAACGTTTTATTACAAAAAATTTTTTGATTTTTGTGTTTTTATGTATTCTAATTAAATGTATTTTTTGTATTCGAATTAACCGGTTATTTTAAAAATGCTTAACCGAGAACCGGTTTTTGTAAATAGCAACTATTCGGAATGTTCGAAAACCGGTTTTTGATAAAAGTCGAATAATCGATCTCCCTAGAAACAATATTCCAAATAGTTCAAATTTGCAGGGAAGTCTAGATTTTAGGGTATACTCCGGGGATTGAAAGAGATTTCCAAGTTAATCAAGTCAAAATATACAACAACATAACATTTCCAGCCGTCCTTTCCGCAACTATTAAATACTCTTCACATCACTTCCCTCCTTCCAAAACAATATGGAATAAACTGTAATTTTTACTTTATTTCAATAAGAGTTACTGATTGCTACGAAAGCGATAGGTACTGGGTGGCCCAAATAAGACCTACCAACGTTAAAGGTTTACTGTTTTATTTTATAATATAATTCTTTTATTCTTTCTGCAGGTTTTAACTGAATTCTTGGAAATTCATAATAAATACATTAGGCGACAGCGCGTTAAAATGTTAGTATTTTGCTTTACTTTTCAACGATCATTTGTTGCGAAGTGGCTAAAATATCGTCAATATTTTAATTCAAGATCAGCTTTCACAACCTTTATGATTAGGAATTTTGTTGGCCGTTTTGAGAAACGTTTTGAGAAACGGGGTTCTGTGATCTGCCGTTTTGGAAGAGGTGCTCATCGCAACATTTGCACTGAAGACAATGTAGAAGAACATTACAATAAATGTTATACCAGGCTCCGCTTAACACAAACCAGACTTACACATCAATATTTGATATCCAGAGACCCCCAACCAATATGTCCTTTTTGCATTAGCTCAATATTAACCATGTTCCATATTCTTGTTGACTGCCAAGCACTAAACACAATACGTTTAAGGATATGTAAAACAACAAACATCATAAATCTTCTAAATAATACATAAGAAGACAATATTGACAAAATCGATTTTTTTAAGTGTATTAAATTACACAATTATATATAAATCTAAATTATTTAACTAATATTTTGTATAACGATGACTGATAGCCTTAGATGCTATTACTTAAATTGTATAATTTATTGTAATTTAAATTATAATAAATATTAACATAAATAAAAAAATAAAAAATAAATAATCTCAGCTGTCTCTAGTCGCTGTCGTTCCGGCCAGTTGAGCATTTATATAGTAATATTGCAGAGTACTTTAAAATTGGATCTGAAGTTACATCCTTCAAAAATTCATACTACCCCAAGAAAATTAATGACGATATTTGTAGGTCTTATTTGGGCCACCCAGTACATCACTTTGTACTGGTATACCTGATGTTCCAGTGCTACTACCTTTACCTAACACAATTCACAGCCATAAAATCTTTTAAAGCAAATTCATTAACCTAAAATTTTTCTTCACCTTTTATTAATATAAATTTTAATTTTGTAGATTTTATCTGCAGCCCTTTACTTTTCCAAATACTTCAACAAAAATATGTTGCTTTAACATTTCAAAATTCATCCTTTTTTAAGATTATTAAATACTCAGATTATAATCCTTGACCAATTTCATTTGTGTTGTAATACTCTAAATTAATTTTGTGGAAAATTTTTTGCAATTAATCTAAGATGAAAATAATGAAATGTGAAAAAGGGTTTTTGAATTTGTTTTAATTTTTTTCCCTCATATGTTGTTTTTGCTGTTGGCAATATAATACAATTTTCACATACAATACATATGTAAAATGAATAAATTTATATTCATACTCTGACACTAAAGGATATTTCTAGTTAAACATACAAACGATATAAAAGTTTATAGCGAAACCATTTAACACCTCATGCAACAATTTTGTGGTTGACAATGAGCAAAAGTTCCTTTTTTTTTATAAACACTCACAAAAGTACGTTGGCGTTATGTAAAAATGAACTGAAAAACTTCCGAAAAATCCTCCCTTTCAGTGTTTTCTATGTGAATTTTAGAACTGGGTATGGAAAAACTGCTCTAACATTAATTTTATACCTCCAAAAATGTAAAAATATTTATCTCTACTTTGAATTCATTTCTCTGTTTTAGTTTTAGTCATTCCTTGTAAAATGGCCTTTTGGAAAATATTTTTATATACAGCTTTTTTAATGTTGTTTGTTGAAATTTTAGCTGGGTTTTTAATTTGTTGCAAGCACATTGGTACCTTAAAAATTATTATTATCATTTCCAATTTACTCGCATGTCTTTGCATGTTTTTGTGTAGGAAGTACACAGAAAGAATTGCTATGGTGAAAAAAAAAACAATAACATAACAAACATAATAATTCTTGAACCAAAACGAGCAAGCAAAAAAATAGTTTATAAATATGTAATACATATTTTATAATTAATACGTATTATGTATTAATTAAAAAATAAACTGTAAGATCATTTTAATAGTTATTTTAATAGTTTAAGGAGATCTAATAAAATAATCGTTTAAGCAAATAATTTGGTTTAAATGTTTAGGATTTAAGCGATCATTTTTTTAGTGTTTATAAAATTTTACTTAGAAAAAATTCTTTCATTTATCGTAAATGTTGGAAAAATTAAAAGCAATCCATAATACAAAATTTCTCAGTCCTTTTCCTGTATTTCTCTTAACATATAAAATCTTTCATTATGCCATTAGAGTCCTATTTTAATTTTTAGCACTACTAATTTTTACGGTTAATCTGTTAAAAGATTGATATGACTGTACGTGAAACAAAAAGCTGTTGACAGCAAAAGCTTATTTAAAATTAAGATATCCTTCTGTATTTGTATGAAAAAATATTTTCTAAACACATACCTCTTGTATATAATACTATGTTCACACTTGTGTTTTTAAACGCGTTTAAGTACCTCGAACGTGATTAAGCTCTAATCACATCAAAACCGAGATGATTAACCATATATTGAAGTGACCACATAGAACACTCTGAACCTACCTCGAACTGAGTATGTGGTAGCATCGGCCACAATAAACGTACCTCGCACGTGTACAACCGACCACGATTTCTTCTTAATGTTTTTTAAATAATTCATAAATTGTTACAATTTCATCATTAATATGATTAAAATATTCTTCTGATAACTTTGTTAAAGCATTTTTATAAATTTCTAATACTTTAAAGAAATGTAAATGTGTTTACTGTGTTTAATTTATTAATCAAATGTCATCTTAATGTGAACGGCTTTGATTAACTTAATCAACATTTTGCTTAAACGCGTTTAAAAACCCAAGTGAGAACATAGTATAAGACGAAACAAATAAATTAAAACACAAACTGAAAATTTTGTTACATCGGTTAATCGATTTAAATTAGTAAACGAATTCTTAATAATATTCCCTAACTACGAAGCATGTTTGGAATGGAGAATATTAAAGATTAACTCTAAAAATTAAATACAATCGCAAGGACAGCTGGCAATCACCGTTAAATCAACTAACATCATCATAATTTGTATGGATCGAAGCTATACAAATAACCCCCGGCCGAACCCAATGGAAATCTCTAATTGAGGCAATTTGCTTTCAATCTAGAGAATAGTACAATATCACCATCATCATCAACTGTAACAGGAAAAAATCAGTCTGTAAAGCTGATCGTTATTCACCAGTTGCTATATGCGTTGAATAAAGCACTTTAAAGCGGAATGGTAAGCAAACTTTAACATTTCTCCCTTAAAAACCTGCTTCGTTTGAAACACAACTATGATTAGTACGAAACCCTGATTGTTTATCAGACAATATACGGCGTGAACTGGATGATGGCAAGCTAAATTTCCTAGTTCTTCTTGATCATTCAAAAGCCTTTGACACGGTTGACCACAGTATGCTTTCCATGAAACTTGTGCACTTTTTTACCTTTTTAGAAACATCAACACGGCTTTTATTTTCCTACCTCCCAAATCGTTCGCAATTTGTCCAATCAAACAATGTGTAATATTCTTCATTACGTTTATCTAGAGGTGTACCTCAAGGGTCAATTCTCGGACCATTGCTTTTTACACTTTATATAAACGACTTGCCAAAACATCTTGTTCACTGCAATATACATATGTACGCAGATGATGTGCAGTTGTACTTAAGTAGCCCAGTACAATCAGTTTCTCAAAGCATCATGAGACTCAATGATGATATGGATAAAATTTATCTTTGGGCTACGTCTAACGGACTTTGTTTAAACCCTAATAAGTCGAAGTGCATAATAATACGTAAGAGATCACTTAGTTCTAATATCGGTCTTAATATTTTAATTAATGGGGAAAAAAATCGATATTGTGAATGCTGCCTTACTACTTACTATTACATAAACTTATCTATTCGGAGACTCCACGATATCTAAGCGATAAAATTAGGTTTGCCAGATCACTTAGAGGTAAAAGAATTATAATTCCCTTGCATTGCCTTCTTGTATCTGTAATAGCAACGCAAGTAGTTTTAAAAACTTCTTATTTATAGGGCATTTACATTACATCGAAATCTAGTAGATTTCATTTGAAATCTTTCTCCAAATCTAGACTGCCGAGTGGCAGTCCCCCCTTTACATGATCTTTATAGATTTTGAGAAAGCATTCGACACCCTGAGCCACGATGCGATATGGAGTGCTCTCGCGTGTAAAGGTGTTCCACCAAAGATTATCATGCTTACTCAAGCTCTGTATAAGGATGTTAGATGTCGTGTTGTCCATGACAACGCACTAAGCAACAGTTTTAACGTTGTAGCCGGAGGGCGCTAGGGATGTATACTATCCCCTTTTCTCTTTAACATCGTCCTAGACGTCATAGTGCGCAATGCTACTCAGGACAGCAGAGGTATACGATGGGGACTCACTCAACAACTCGAGAGTCTGGAGTACGCAGATGATATTTGTCTTCTGTCTCACAGCTATCGGCATATGTCAGCTTAACTTAAGTCCGTCGAAACCGAAGCTGCAAAAGCTGGTCTAAAAATAAATATTAAAAAGAGTAAGGTAATGCGCTGCAACACCTTTAATAACAGCAGATTGAAAATACAGGATGTTGAACTAGAGGAAGTAAGGTCGTTTTGCTATCTTGGTAGCATTTTAAATCATACTGGCGGCTGCAGCAATGACGTCGCCTACAGAATGTCAAAGGCCAATCAGGCATTCGGTATGCTCCGCCCTGTATGGAAATCTACTGTTATTTCAAAGCACACTAAGATCAGCATATTCAATTCGTGCGTAAAATCGGTGCTCCTTTACGGTTGTGAGTCATGGAACACAACATCACGTGAAATAAATGCCATACAGGTGTTTGTTAACCGCTGTCTACGAAGGATCCTTAAGATATTCTGGCCAAACACCATATCAAACATTCAACTATGGTCACAAACAAATCAAAGTCCAATCAACATCGAGATCCTTAAGCGAAAATGGCGCTGGATTGGTCACACGCTTCGTAGACCACAAGGCGACCCTACTAAAACTGCTATTGACTGGAATCCCCATGGAAATACACGAAGAGTTGGACACCCGTCGCACTCCTGGAGACGTCAACTCGAAGCTGAAGTAATCCAAAGTGGGCTAAGCTGGAGGGAAATCAAACACCTAGCATCAAACAGAACCGAATGGAAAGAGTTCGTTGTGGCCCTTTGTTCCTTATAGGAACCACAGGACATAATATATAAATATATACTTGTTTGACATTAGCGAGATTTGGTTTTCACAACCAAAACCGCCGACTGAAAGTTTTTTGTGTAACACATACTTACATATAAAGAAATAGGCATTTAAAAATTTGTATTACATTTTCTTTATAATCAACTTCATTTATTTTATCAATATTATTTGTCATTTGCATTTTTTTTTACTATTTTACAAAATGTTTGAATTTTTTTAACAATTTTAACAAGCAGCTATTATGGTTTTTGTTTTTTGTTAAAATGTCATTCTTTTCTTGTTCAGGGAAGTAGTTTTTAGTGATATATGGGGAAAAACATAGTTGCATCAATAAGTACTACAAGATTTCGAATAGATTTCGTCAAAATCTAGTTACGGAGTAGATTTTGTTAAGTACGGGAAATCTAGACAAAAACAACTAGATTTGGCTCGAAATCTCGAAAGTACTAGATTTCGTTGTAGTTTAAATTGGATATTTAATACTTTGCACCGCAGTAGATAACTGTTATCATATTATATAAATAATTTAAAGTTTAATTTAATTTAATTTCATTTAATTCAATTGTATGTGACGATCTCTTAATGTAATTTATGAAACTGCTTTCCTGTACTTTAAATATAAGATTAAATCTTGTTGTACAGGAATTGAATATATAATAAATAAAATAAATAAATAAATAAATTATGTACGTGCAAAAATTTATTGATAATTTTTCATGCATGGTTTTTGGAAAGGCTGTTCAACTACAACCAATGTACTTCATTTAACAACTTTGATCAACTTTGCATTGACACAAAGGAAACAAACTGATGCTATTTATACTGACTTCAGTAAAGCATTTGATAAAGTTCCTTCTAAATTGGATTTATTAGGTTTAACCCGTAGAATTTTAATCCGGTTAAGTTCTTATTTAATTGGCAGAAAGCAAAAAGTACAATCAATAGTTATATATCCAAGTACATATATATTTCGTCCGGTGTTCCCCAAGGCAGTCATATTGGCCCACTTTTATTTACGCTGTTTATTAATGATCTGGCCAATGTTATCAACTTCGCCAATATACTGATAAATGCTGATGATGTAAAAATGTTCCATTCTTTTAAATGCTTTGTTGACCATTTTTATCTTCAATCGGATCTTAATAACTTGTTGTTATGGTGTAATCATAATATGTAGGGGTTGAATCTATTGAAATGCAAATGCATGCGTTTTTATAGAAATAACTGTATTGCTGTTAATTATGCTTTGGGTGGTCATCAATTGGAGTTGGTTGATTCATTTCTTGATCTCGGAGTCCTATTGGATCATAAATTTAACTTTGTTTTACATATAAAGTTAACTGTAATTAAAGCTAGAGGTATTCTTGGCTTTATAAAACGCTGTGCTAAAGAGTTCACTGATCCATATATAACGAAGCAACTTTACGTGTCACTCGTTAGACCTACGAGTATCTTAGAATATGGATCAATCATTTGGGATCCATGTTACAACATTCATAGCTCTCATATTGAATCTATCCAAAAACAATTTTTGTTGTTCTGTTTACGTGGTCTTCAATGGAGTCACTCAACAAACTTTCCTTCCCATTCTAGTAGACTGGCTTTAATAAAACTACCATCGCTCAAAAGTCGTCGTACAATGTTAAATGTATCTTTTATGGTTTATCTAATTAATTGTTGCAAATTTCTGTTAAATTCTGTTAAATTTAATATACCTTGTCGCAATACTCGTCATTATAATCTGCTTTTTGTAAAGTTTTGTAGAGTAAATTACGCTATTGCTGATCCTTTTTCAAGGTTATGTCGACAATTTTATTCTTTGTCACAATTTGTTGGTTTTTCTTTAAATCTAAATGTTATAAAGCATAAAATAATTGTTTATTTTAACTTTTAATTTTTATGTACATTTTTAAATCCATTAGGTTATTCTTTAATTTTAAGTCAATCTTGTTATTAGTCAAGAAGGATAATGTCCATTGATTAAATAAATAAAAAAAATAAATAAATAAATTGACTGAGCTGGGAATTGCACCCACGTTTTCACGGACAGGTTGCCCTGACATGTTTCGATTGTAACCACACAATCTTCTCTAAGGGGTTTGCCGTTTAACACTAGCCGCCATTGAAGGCGGGTGGCAGTCAATAGCCAATGATCAATCTTCATACCAAATTAGTAGTTAAAAAAAAATTTTTTTTTAATGTAATTGATTTACATGTTCCTCCTTAATTCTGCTTTTCTTACATTTTGTCAAGAGTTCTTCTTGAAGTCAAAAGTACATTTTCCTGTTTTTTTTTCTTTCTTTGTTCCCTTTTGTCCTTTTTATCAGCGCAACTTGAAGGACTGCTGGAATCATGGCTTAACAAATGGAAGATAAAAGTTAATCCAGCTAAGTGTGCACATGTGACTTTTACACTGCGAAGAGAAAACTGCCCCACACTTACAATAAATAACACCAGAATACCTGAAAAACCCCACATTAAATACCTAGGAATTCACCTTGATCGCCGTCTCACATGGTCCAAACATATTGAATCGAAAACAACGCAATTAAAACTCAAAACTGCCCAACTCGGATGGCTTCTAAACTCCTCATCTTCGCTTAGTTTAGAATGCAAATCTCTACTCTACAAAACCATTCTGAAGCCAATATGGACCTATGGAATCCAACTTTGGGGAACAGCATCCACTTCCAATATTGCTAAGTTACAAAGAAGACAGTCAAAAATATTAAGATACATAACAGGCGACCCCTGGTTCATTCGTAATGACAATATACATAAAGACCTCAATATCCCGTCAGTTCGCGATGAAATAGAAAAATATTGTTCTAAATATATATCCAAACTAGCATCTCACACTAATCCCCTAGCACAGAACCTACTCTCGTTTAGAGGCAACTCACGGCTAAAGAGGGTAGACACCTTGGCCATAGCACAAAGCTAAAATATGTTTAAATGTTCCCAATATGGTCTTCTATTGCACTGGTAATAGAATCATAAATTAAAAATAGTTTTTAAGATGTTATTACTTATTGTTATCTTCCACTAAGAAAGATCCAATAAACAAATTAAAAGTTGAAAAAAAAAAAAAATCTTGAAGGACAAATGTAGACATAGAGCTTAATTTATAAAACGAAAATTTTACGTTCAGAACCGTAATTGTAAAAAAATGAGGAGCTTTTTAAGTAAGATTTTCTTTAACCAAAATTAGATTTTGTTTCAGTGTGCATTATGCTGAAAAGAATTACAATCAACTCTGCTCTCTTGTGAAATTTAGACCATAGTCTTTTTTGTCAAAAGGACACATGTGCTGAAATGGGTCTCTTAGACTCAACTAGGAGTACATTAAAATACCCATACAACCATATTTACACAAACTTGTAGACATCTCTACACATTCATGCGTTTTTATATTGTCCGTTAATGAATGCTTCCTGGCTTTTGCAACTCCTGCTTCTATTGATGTTGCCAGTATCCTTTAGGATTATCAAATGAACTTTCGTACAATTAAATGTTAAGCCAAAAGTTTTTTTTTTTTTGCATTTTTTCGACTTTTTCGTTTTGGTTTGGTTTGTGTACCCAGCAATTAAGGTAGTTTTGAAAAATTAAATGTGAAAAGTGACCATTTTAATTTTTTTGTTTCGTGCAACTCCATGAGGTTTTCCTGGTTGGTTTTTTAAATGTGTTGTAGAACTTTTTATGATTTTTTTTTGTTGGGTTGTTTGGTTGCTGCTGTAAATAGTTGGGTCCATTTTTATTTTAATGTGAATTGAGAATTTAATTAGTGCCAGGATTTAATTATGTCATCCGTAAGCGGATTTAATGTGCTTTTATTTGTTTTTTTTTAATAATGTGTTGAAAAAGTGGTGGGGAAAGGAACAAATTAAGTTGTGAAATTGGAAGAGGTTTTTAAATGTAATAAATATTTTAAATTTTTTTCATTTGTTTTTAATAAAATAAAAAAAAAATTAAATATGCTTTGCAATAAAGGTTTCAAGGAATTTTTTTCTGTAAATGGTAAAAATGGTATTAAGGAAGCAGTCACTACCTGTCAGAGCTGTAAATGAATCATTAAGTTCTGAATTAATTCGCGAATCATTCATGCACTGAATTAGCAAATTATGAATTAATTCTTTTCACACAAAAAAATGAATTGAATGAAATGTGAGTCAATTTGTAGAATGAATTGCAATTCACTTTAACATTTTCATTTGAATTGGAAACGAATTGCAATTCATTTTACAGATTCATTTGAATTCAAAACGAATTGCAACTCATTTTACAAATTCATTTGAATTGGAAACGCATTGAAATTACTTCTGCCTTATTCGTTTGAACTGATTCAAATTGCATTCAATATTTTTTTTTTGTTGTGAAAAGAATTAATTAAAAATTTATCTAATTCGTAACGAATTAAAATCAAAAAAGAATGATTCATTTACAGCTCTGCTACCTGTATATTATAGTCAGAGGCTTTTAACCCTAGAAATATAATCAGCCTAAGTTTTACCTATGCACTTTCAAAATATTGCTATTTATTTTTAATTAGGTTGAATAAGTTATTCTGCACTTCAGACATTTCACATATAAACAAAATATAAATATAATCAATATTAGGTTGTTCTTAATTAATCAAAAAATACAACAATATAGCAGGCTTAAACAGTGCGTCGGTTTTACGCATGATTATCTTGAACGTATGTTAAGATAATCATTTCTTAAAGTGAAAGAAAAAGGTCCTGGAAAAACTCCGTTTAGAACAAATCAAATGGCTTCCTGTGTGACTTAAAGACAACTTTATAAAGAAAAAATGGTAATCCTAAGAACAGCTAAGGATCATCTACGTAATGTAGGGGCTAAGTTTTTTGAACATTAGCTAACCTTATTGGTTACACTCCCCTTATAATGTCTGTAGAAGTCAGTGTTTTACACTTTTTTGAAAAGTCTTTACGCAGCCTGAAAAAAACCTGAATTTTTCTCTTTTCAGAAAACGAAAATCGATAAATTTTCTCCGAATGAAATCACTTTTAATTTTTCGATCAAAAAATGTTTTTGTTTTGGTTTGCACAATATTGCCATATTTAAGTTAAAAATAAAATTAAAATTTGTCGGAATTACAAAAATCGATCAAAGTCTGAAGACGGCAAAACAAAATCGATCGAAATAAAAATACGGATTCAAAACTATTCCGAACAATTTCTGTGATAGGCCTGATTATGTTCTTCCAAAAAAACATCATTTACATTAGATCGATATCACTACTAGTATTCTAATAACAAAAATATATTGTGGGGGTAATTTTGGAACATATTTATGTACATATATATTTACATACATTTTATTGATTTTCGGATTTTCCATGTATTTCACAACGAAATTATTCTTAAAATTTTATAATATTACCGTATATCTAACAAATATTAATGGACTATATAGCAAATTGATTCAAATAATTTTTAAAAATCATATAATAATAACGTATTTAAGTCATTATATTAAAGTATTCTTTTGTTATGTATAATTATGACTTATTTAAGATATAATTAGAAAGTTATTATTTAATATATAACTAATAATGCAAAAAGTGGCGAATACAGCTACAAAGTAATGAATTCAGGAAGTCATTTAAAGTAGAACTGTTATTTAAGTTTTTGCTGGGAACTTTATTTAAAGTTGTTCTCAGGTTGCATTTGGGTGAAATTTTTTTTTGTAGAAATCGCTTTTGATGATTAAAAACTAATTTATAACTTGAACGATTGAAAAAGGACATTTATATGAGTAATTGCCGAACAAATAAAAAAATTGGTTAAAAAAGAAAAGTGCGAATGGTTTGTTCTTTTATGTGCGAGAACCCGGTTACTTTTGTTTGGTTCAAATTAAAATTTGTTCAAGTAATCAAAAGCTAAGCCGGTGCTGCTTTTATCGGAGAAACAAATTAAAAACATGACGATTGAAAAAGGGTTTAAAATAAAATCAAAAACTATATAACTTACGATTGGAACTTAAACGGAAAAAACTTTAAAATTATTATAAAAGCTACCATTTAATTGATGTAAATAGATCAGAAAATTGTATCACAAATTATTCTTTGAGGTGATTTATCGGTAGGGTACCATTTTCCCACAACAAAAATATAATTTTGATCGAAAACTACAAATTTTTAAATTTCGAGTTAATATTCTCTTGGTGATCAAGTGCGATATATATATAAACTCTTTTATGTATATGAACTATTAAATCAATTCTTTTTACAAACTAAAAATTAAATAAACAAAAACAAAACATAAAGTGATATAAATTCACTTAAAATCACATCTATGTACTTTTGGATTTTGTTTGGACACTAAAAAAATTATTTGTTTGCCCGTATTCATTTTTAATGGTAATATTCTAAAAATCGTACAGGTGTAAGGATAAAATTTTTTTGAATAAGTTTCGGTACACGGGAAGGCAAATAATTTTTACATAACAAGGCAAACAAATTTACATTCCTGTAAAAAAAGAGCGCACACTGCCAATCAAAATAGTGATAAATCAAAAATAGCCAATTTCGACTTAAGGGGGAAAATGAAATTTTTATCCAAATTTTTTATTTCTATGACTTTACTCCAAAACTTTTTGCAGTCCATCTTTTACATATTATCTAGGTCTTGCTCTATAAAATTAAGTTCAAGAGAAATCAATTCTTGTAAAAGAATTTATCACAACTTTACGTTAAACTCAAAGCTGATATGACGGCAAGCGATGACTCAAAGAAATTTAACAATTGTAATGCCGTATTAACAATTTAATTGGTATGCTATCACAAGCCGAGAAAGGTCGCTTACAGTATTCCAACATTACTCAAACGTTCCTACATTTTAATGATTTAAAAAAATATGTCCTATTTTTTCCTACGGCCACTTTTTTAGAAGAAAGTCCCTACGAATAGAGATTTTTCCCTACGTATAACATCACTGGTAGAAGTAATCACAATAAGAAGAAATCGATTTCAAAACTCCTCTGCCAACATCCTCTTATTGTACAAAAAAAAATTAGCTGTTCTCCTAGACTATTTGTTCTGCGATATACTGACGACATTATAGAAAAATTATAGGACAATTAGGGACTACTAAGATAAGCTTACGTAGAAATGGCAGTACTCATCTGACCTGACTTAGACCTGATGATGCCACGGACTTCCTCTTAACATAACTCCCACAATAGAACCAACCCGAACTTCTAACGCAGCTAAAAATCTATTTCAGCCCAAAGCCGGAGATATCATACAATCCGTCAAAGGTGGTAGATCCCATTTCAGGAGGTTGCCTTTTCTTTAAGAGCGTGACAGGGGAGAACTCTACGTCCTCTTCCTCATTTAAGTTATCGCAGCTGTCTTAGAACTCTCTGCTCTGGTTCCTAGGCGCTGTGTAGGTTTACCAATAAGACAGTGACCCTGGATACAGATAACAAAAGTGACACTTCCATTTTAGTCATCGATAGATGGTATGTCCGTCATTCATGCGAGGCCACAATTGCCTGGCAATCCAATATACAGTGATCGCGACCCATTTGTCGTTTGGCATATCGATACTCAATTGCCTTTGTTCGAAATTGCAGTGGAGAAAACGTACCCCAACTCCTTTCAAGTCCAGTTAAACCCTTTAGGAAGTGCCAAGTCCAGCAAATTCATCCGCCCAAAATGTTCCCCAGCATATTCCTGTGCTCCCATTTTATCCTGATGTCAACCCCTCAGCCATCTCGTTTATAGATGAGCGGCAGTCTAGAGCTCTCAGAGAGTGCAAATATCCATAGTAGTCGTTTACACAGTCGATAATTTGAGCCATTCCACAGATTTCTTGATTGCAAGTTTATTCGCCTGGAAAACGATTGAGTAATCTAGAACTTTCCACGATAAGTTGAGGTTAACTTCCCTTGATTGTACTTCTCCTCATTTTGGCGGACTAATAGGACTGTTATATGAGGAAGATAAGTTGATTTTATATGATTTTCGGTTGGAATAAGAAATCAGTTAAATATTTTTGAATAAAACGATCATACAATAGAGTAATCCTCTCTAAGAACTAAAAGCAAAACTGATGTTGGCAAGTCATTCCAGTCAGTATGACTTATACAAAGGAGCATTTAACAATTTCAATTGTAAAACTCCCCAGAGTACCCACTATATTTTTAATCTTATTTGATAGGAGTAAAATGAAAAAAGGAGTATAAGGTAGTAGTACCGCTCTTCAAAATTGTTAAACTTTAAAGACTCTCTTACCATAAAATCGCATCAGTACTAAATCTTGCAAAACACGTATAAAAGTGATTTATGAACATATTAACAAAAATTTTTTTTGGCTTAATTTTAGGGAATATTCATAGAACTACTCAGAACTACTAATCAGATTAAAAATCTTCTGCCAAGGTCTCAGTCTATTATTTGCCTTTAACTATCTAAATTTTAATTTTGACTTAAAGCAAAACTTAAACATTTGTCAAGCAAATACTCAAAGTCAATTTAAATATACCATTCACATATGCCAGACATACTTTAAAAGCAAAATCTACCTAAAACCTCTAAAAATTTCCCAAAAGTGTTAAAATATTTTCTTCATTCTAACAAAATGATAAATTATCTTTTTATTTTTTGGCGAAATATCAGGCATAGTTTGTGGTTTCAACTTACAAATACAATAAAATATGTGTATGTGTGTCTACCTTCAGATACCAACATTCTTGTAAAGAATCTTTTACATTCGTACACCTAAAAAAAAGTGACAAAGACAACATGCCAGGAAATAAAAGCAGTGGCAGCATTTGCTAAAAACTAAATCAGTCTCAAATAAAAAATAAATAAAAAAAAAAACAAAAAATCCAAGAACGAGTATCATCACAAGATTTCCACAAAATTTATAAACGTTTTTCTAAGAGATTTATTGTTGCATTGGTTAACCAGGAAAATAAGATGGGAAAAAGGTTTTCATTTTATTCCTTTTATTTTCCGTAACATTGTTGAAGGTGATATAAATTGAAAATGAAATGTTGTAGAATGTAAATGTAAATTTTAGTATTTTTTTAGTCTATTCGTTTTAACAAATAAGATAAAATTTATTAAAAGAATGTAACACATTTTCACTTGATTTGGTTTTCTGTCGGTTGAATTACGAACTCAGGGAATTCTACTGACATGATAAATGTTTAAATGAATTTAAATTTTAATATGGCGTATGAGTGATATTAATACCATTTCTATTGTTTTTTTCTTTTGTAAATTTAGCGGGATAAAGGAGAGGGATATTTAATACTTAATGGCATTTTTTAGGGGTTTTAATAAAGCCGATATTAAGCACTGTGAAAATGTGATTTTTAGTGTTGTATCTTTTTTGCCTCGATAAATTAAAAATATACGGTGAATTTTTAACCAAAACTCTACGCTGACATTAGATATTCCAGCGGTTATTCTAGAGATCCTCATGGAATGACATCTGCTATTCATCTTGCCGAAATTTATTATGAGAGAAATTTATAAGACAAAGGCCAAATTACGGCATTAGATGCCGATCGGAATTTCAATACAATTTAAATGGGCATTGTGATCGATATCGAATGCCGTAATTAAGCCCCAGCTGCTTCACAGAAAAAAGTGTTTTATCACAGAAAAAAGTGTTTTATGAATTAAAAAAATGGTTTAAAAATTATTTAAGTTAAATTAATGTGATAATTGAAACAATTATTTTTTTAGTTGAAAGAAAATTAAAAATTAAATTTCATTAAATTAACATTTTAGTTGTTTTGAAATAAATTTTCAATTAAAATTTTAATTAAATAACAAAAAATCTTAATTGACTTTTTTCGTTTAAAAAAAAAAAATAATTTAAATATGTAGAATTGTTGTTAGGAATTGTCAATATTTATTTGAAAAAATTAACACATTGTTTGAAATGGCAAAGTTTTTTGATCACTTTTTTAATTAAAATTAAAAATATCATTTATTGAAAATATTTTTTCAAAATTTAAAAACTTTTATTAATCAATATAATCATTTTGGTAATAGGTGCAACATCAACAACTTGTTTGCTTGATATTATGAATTTGGAATAAATTTGGTGATTGGAGAAATTTAATAATTTTGTCTGTGTTTTAAACGTATGCAGATTGGCCCTGAGAATATTTTATGAGGGAACGAAAATGTTATATAATCTCAAAAAAAAAAAAAATAAATAAATAAATTAAGAGATCTGTTTTGAAAAATACCCTAAAAAGAATTTTATTTAGTACATTGTCCTTTTTCCACTATTGCCTTATTAATGTACTTTCGGTTTGACTTATTTATTAAATTACTTTTTCTCTTTATAATTTTGTTTAAGGTTAACATTAAATAAAACTTATATTGAAAATGGTGTTTTTTATCGAGGTATAAAACTTTAAGTTGGCATCACTTTTATAACTCGCGGCCATTTTGTCAGCTGTTAAGTGATTTATGTTTAGTTTGGTTTGGCATTTCAATATGAATATACTGACGCCTGAACAATGCTTCCAAATTGTGCAAATTTGGCCCAAGACAAGATTGCCGTTGACCACGATTTTTATAAGCGAATTTGTTTTAGCGATGATGCCCACTTTTATTTGAATAGATACGTCAATAAACAAAACTGCCTTATTTGGAGTGATGATTATCCTCAATTGTATCTTAAGACACCGTTACATCCAGAAAAACTGACTTTTTGAAGTGCTTTATTGGCTGGGGGAATCAATGATCCGTACTTCTTTAAAAACGATGCTGGGCAGAACGTTACAGTCAGTCGTGACCGCTAATGGCACCTTACTTTTTCGTTCATCAATTGAACAGGAGCTGCTCGTGCCACAATTGATTTCATTGCACGTTTCAGACCAATGAATTTGCCTTCACGATCGTGTGATTTAACGCGCTAGACTTTTTTCAATAGGGATATGTGAAGTCGCTAGTGTACGCCGATTAGCCGGAAACGATTAACCACTTTGAGGACAACATTCACCGCCCTATTGCCGATATACGGCTACAAATGTTGAAAAAAGTCATCGAAAATTGAACCTCCAGATTAGACTACGTTCGAGCCAGTCGTGGCGGTCTTATACCAGACGTCATATTTAAATTATAATGCCAGAAGATTATCTTTCGAATGAAGTAAATTTCATGTTAATTTAAAAAATTCCACTTTGTTTTATTCCATTTCAAAGTTTTATACCTCTATAAAAAACACCCTTTACTTTAGCAATATGTGTTTTGAAAATAATATCTTTCAAATGATGCCTATTGTTGGATTTAACTAGAGTATTTTCCATTGCTTTGCTCAGAATTTTAAGCCTCTTCTTTTTGGATGTTGACCTTAAGCTGTTTATCGGTATAGACTCCAAGAAAAAAAAACCGAAAGATCAAAAAAACGTAATTTTATTTGATCGGAAAACAATTGGGTAAAAAAGCTATATTTTGACAAGCTGTGGCTCCCTTTTATTAAAAGCACAAATCTGGAGCGTTTTTTTAATTCTGGTCTAAAATTATTGTTTAACACTTTTCGTTATTGAATACTATTGACGTTAACTGCAACTTATTCTTTGCTTACGAAAAAAAAACATCGCCCAATGATCCTTTATTTTACGATATATTGTACATCTAAGTGTTTGTTCTTGATGTTTAACGATTACGACTATAATCTATTTGCAGACCCTTTTCTACATTGAAATATTTTTAATTTCTTTAGAGATCATGTGCTGCTTTTGAAGGAGATGTTAGAATAATAAGAAGCCTGTAAATGAATTCCTCTTTCATTATAATTAAAACGCTACAAATTACTCCATCGGGTGAATGGAAGATAAACTTGTTTTTCCGGCTCTCAGGCTTGAGCTTGTAACTCACTTCACTATTCCCTTCAGGTAACACAAAGCGAACAAGAGAGTTAGTCCAGTTATACAAGCAACGTTATATAAGTTTATCTCTTAAATTTTTATTTTCTAAAAGCACTCCTTGCCAAAATGAATGTATTAAACAATTGTTTGCTTCTTTTCTCGTCCGTCAACATTTTTATTACATTCACATTCATGCATACATATAAGTATATATCACACCCTTTTTCAATGCCACAGTTGTATTAATTTAATAATTTTATACAACAAATTATTAACAGTCAAAATATTATGAATACAAACGCACAATGCAAACAAACAACAAAAATTTAATCTACTTACGAAAAGGAACAAACATACAAAAAAAAAATCACATTTATACATTAAAATCTGTGAGAATTAAAAAAAATGCAATTTTTTTGGTGTAGTGATTACAACAATAATGCAGTTACAACAAAAACAACAACATAAGCAGAAGAGCATAAAATAAGCATATGCATTAAAATAATAATAATAACCGAACAACATTGCAAGTGCATTTGTCTTATCATCACAATAAAATATAAACCAAATGGATACACACACATACAAACAAACTAACACGCATTTTACAAATGCGTAGAACAAAGTTACAAAGGCCTTTTTGCGACCTAAATATGCGCCGTGTGATCATAGAACAATCGACCGAATGGCGGACGCCACCGTATTTAGTGTTTATAGATTTTAGGAAAGTTTAAACTCAATAAAACGAGAGGTAAAGTAGGGGACAGTAAAATCCATAGGCGTATCATCCAAAATAAGCAACATCGCTAAAGCCAAAGCATACTCCAAATTTGTCACAATGGTTTGATTAGCGAAGAATTCAGCACAAACACGGGAGTTAAACATGGATACTCTTTATCCCACTACTATTTTCTGTTCTCTTAGACGAAGTGATGTCCAAAATATCTACCAAAAGAAGGGGTATTGTCTTGGACCTTCACAGCTACTCAGAATACTTGGATTTCGCCGATGACATTCGCCTCATGTCACACAAATTCAGCGATGTGCAGTCCAAGACAACGACCTGGTGGAAGTGGCGAATATAGTAGACCATGAAATTAAAAACGAAAAGCCCAACGCTATGCGTATAAAATACAATATTGCCAATGATATACATTAGGGTGGGTCACTGATGTATGAGAAAAAATAAAACTTCTCGAATCATGTTCTAATAGCAATATTTTGTTGTCTTACGTTAATACCAATAAAAAATGCTAAAAAAAAAAGTTTAAAAAAGTCACATCTTGAGCCCGCGCCGGAGCTCCTAAGAATTAAGTATTTTAAAAAAAGCCATTTTTTAAATATTAATATTTTATTTACTTTAAATTATCTATTATTCATTAAAACTGAACACATTTTTAATTACACATAAAAAAATAAAACTTTGATTCCTATAACAACATAAACCAATAAAAAAACGAAATTTTATTAGTTATTTTTTGGTCACAAAAGCTTGTAAACTGTCAAATCTGGGCATTTCAAAAAAATAGATTGCCACTTCTTGACACTCAACTGCCACATTTATTTTTTCAGTAGTGATGTTCCGAAGAATTGGTGGATCGAAAAGCTTTTGATTCCAATTTAGAACTTCAAAGTAGTTACTTGCGTCAAAATTGATAGAAGGGGTCTCAAAGACGCGAGGTTGCTTTTGGGTATGAGGTGAGCTTCGTGCTTCATGAACACGTCTGGCTGCCAGTTCTCTCACTGCTTCACCCAACAACATCGACAGAAGCAAGTTTTTCGCAGTTTTCTAATAAGTTGCCAATAGGACCAGCATGCGAATATGGTCCCTTGGTAACACCATATAGCTTGTTAAATAGATGTTTTAATGTTTGAATGTTCCGTTATATAACAAATTTAGCAAAATGAAGATCAAAGCGCGGGCTCTTACACTAAAAATAGATTAATAATATTTCACAGGGGTCTAATGCAGACAAATATACAACATATTTACGCTATTAGAAGTCGTTACGAGAAAAAAATTTTTTTTGGCCCACCCTAATATACATGTGTAAAATAAGCGTATTAAATTAGTTATCGCTCATTTTCTGCAACAACACCATAAGTCAACAATCACAAATTTCGACTTAATATCACTAATGCATAGTAAATCATTCTTATGAAGGTATTGTGACAATTTCTTATGAACATATTTGAAACTCAACTCTTGAGAGAAGAATAAAATTTTATTTTTCCATTATGTTGTGTGCGAGTTGAAAACATTATACTTTGTTTAGAACTTTAAACAGTGAAAAAATTCTCCAAAGTTGTTCACCAATTAAAGCATTTATCAAAAATAAAATCGGTTTTAATTAAAAATTTCATCAAGTGAACTTAACGTTTAATAAAGTGAATTAAACGTTTAATCAAGTGAATCTTATTTGTGTGTGTGGGTATATTTGTGCAGAGTGGTAGCAAGGACCACACCATCCTTCGAGCTCCAAGCCCGGCAAACGCGAGGATATCAGCGCCGATATCCCTTCTGACAACACTCTTTTCAATTATGTTTTGGTGTTGTAAGCCCCCACGAAACCACAATACAACAAGTGAATGAAACGCTTATTGATACTTTTAATATTTTTACTGGTGCAAATTTAATTAATTTTTTAATTAGTATCATAAATATTTTAATTGAAATTTATTTTAATTTTTTTCTGTGAAGTTAATTTATGTAAAACTAATTTTTTGGAGTAGAGGCGTTGTTTCCGCAAATGAGTCAATTCTTTTTGGTATTTGGGAAACATAATGACGATTAACGGAGGTGGAGAAGAGAACATGTCCAGGATAAAAAAGGCAAAATCGTCTAAATAAAACATGGCGATGTCCGCAAATATCGAGAAGCACAAAGATGCGAATCTTCAACTCATGTGTGAAGTCTACACTGCTTTATGGAAGCGAGATATGGCTTATTAGAAGGACCATAACATAAAGACTACAAGTTTTTGCAAATAATGGTTTACGAAATATTTTTCGCATTTTCTGGCCAAATTCAATCAACAACACAGGGCTCTGGGAGCTTGCAAGCGAAGAAGCGATAGCATGACAGAGAACACGATGCAAGTGGATATGAATAGGCCACACATTACGTAGACATAAACGAAGTATTACGTGCAGTGCATAAGAACGGAACACCCAAAGGCATCCATCGATCGATCGAAAAATTGATGGCGCACGACAATATCACACGAACTAAATAAATTGATGCATGATTTTAAAAAATTACAAACAAATGGAAAAATATCCTTGTATCAAGTGGAATAAATAAAGATGGAGGAAATATTCGCCTTGCTCTAGATCACTTTCGCATACGCAAAATTTTCTTTAAAAAGCAGAGTACCGAAACGCTCGCTCATTCTTCATTCATAAGCGAGCGTGAAAATTTAAAAATTTTTCTAAAAATTCATCCTCATGAGGGTGAGAAAAAAAATATTTTAAATTTCCTCTATCATGAGGAGTTATTTCGTTTCCAACCTTATGAGTTTATATATGTACATATATACTTTTTAATAAATTTTAATACAGTCGAATTTCCCTATAATGAATCTGTTGCTATTGGATCAGAATATATCTTCATTATTACTATAGAAAGTTTATAATACAATAGAGATCTTTTTTCGAGGTTTATTTAAAATAATCTGGTATTTTTTGTTAGGATTGCATTCTTCCAAGTCGCACTTCATCAATATCCTCAAAAAGATTGTTATAAAGCCTTTTGTGTTAAATAATAAATTCCTTGTCTTCTACATCTTTAGAATAATAGCATTTCTTATCAAGTGCTGGAATATAAATTGTTTAGCAAATTTTTGTGTTAATAATTTTACGGCTTTATTAAATACTAATAGTATTTTTTTTAGGATAAGTGCTTCTTTATACAACATTTTCGTTCACTGAATACGCGGGCTGCTATCAATACTACTTTTAATTGAAAAACTCTTTCATTCTTCTTATTTAAATTTTTCAGAAATTAACTAATAGGCAATTTACACTACAACGAAATCTAGTACTTTCGAGATTTCGAGCCAAATCTAGTTGTTTTTGTCTAGATTTCCCGTACAAAACAAAATCTACTCCGTGACTAGATTTTGACGAAATCAATTCGAAATCTAGTAGTTCTTAGTGATGCAACTATGTTTTTCCCCTTATAGCACTAAAAACTACTTCCCTGCACAAGAAAAAAATGACATTTTAACAAAAAACAAAACAAAAACAATATTAGCTGCTTGTTAAAATTGTTAAAAAAAATTCAAACATTTTGTAAAATAGTAAAAAAATGCAAATGACAAATAATATTGATAAAATAAATAAAGTTGATTATAAAGAAAATGTAATGCAAATTTTTAAATGCCTATTTCTTAATAAGTAAGTATGTGTTACACAAAAAACTTTCAGTCGGCGGTTTTTGTTGTGAAAACCAAATCTCGCTAATGTCAAACAAGTATAACGTAAACGAACTAGATTTGAAGGAAGATTTCAAATGAAATCTACTAGATTTCAATGCAATGTAAATGCCCTATAATTAAAATTTACTTCTTGCAGAAGTTTTTTTGAAATAATTCCTTATATGGAGACAAATATGCGTAAATATGAGTAAAATTTTTTACAAAACTTGTTTATTGTAAAGAAAAATTCAATTGAGAAAACTCATTATAAGGACATCAAAATACACGTTAGTTATAATGGAAAGTTGGATTTTTAAAATCAATTTAAATTTAATTAAGTACTTTTTTTAGTTTAATCCACTTCTAATTAGAAATAAAAAATTATAAATAATATGTCATAATAATATCTCTAATAATATAACATCTCTACGTTCTCAAATGTAGTACTGCCTGCACTGCATCAGAAAAGCAAATTTATTTCACCATGTCACCGCCATCCTACTGATGCTGCATATTAATTGTGTGACTATCATTTTTATATATGCATTTAACCATATTTAAATTTATTGTTTAAACGCAGTATTGCATTTATAACCATGTATATTATCTTTATTATACCTGTAATTTAACAGAAATATTTAATTATTTAATGTTTTAAATGATTGTTTAACTTAATACTATCATACTTTCGTTGATGATTCGTCGTTTTGCTTCAGAGTATTCAAATAACGTAATACACATAACTAAATAAATAACAGTAAAATTAATATTTTTTTATCAAAAAAAAAAATCGGTTATCGCATTTTTATTCTAAATATTTAAAATTGCTCTTATATCACAATTAATTTCCATTTTACAACGTTTTTTGCTTCTCATGAAAACTGTGATGTTATATTATTCTGCATTAAAGATGACGATATGTGCAGTTGTTTTAGTTTTTTTTTTTTTTTTTAATAATATTTGCCTACAAAAAATTCAACACACACTTTGGCTCGTTGCCTTTAACAAAATATACACAAAGGCATTTCTTGCTGTGGTCATGCAAACGTAAAGAGCGTAAAGAAAATTTTTTGTTTCCTCATTCTTCATGACTGAGGAAAGGCAAAAATTTATTTTTCCTCGCGCTCATGAATGCATTGGTAAAAAAATTCACAATTCATTCACGGTTGTGAAAAAAATTACACGTTTTAAGTTCCTCATTCATGAATGGTTAAATATGAGCGATCATATATGAATTTTTCGGAACTCTGTTAAAAAGTGTTGTTATCTTGAAGTATATCACAAAATTAAATATTTACAATATGATCCTCCCGCAAGAGAAAACGAATTTACAACATCAAAAACAAGCCAGGAAGGGAGTTCCATAAGCCAAAGAAATCGGTCTTACATATTTAATTTTTTTGATTTTGTGATAACTTCGGTACGTCGATAGTATTGACAACATATGACATAGATACTCGCAAAATTACTTCGTTCCTCGTTTGCCGTCTATACATATAGTTCTATGTGGTTGCATGTTTAATTTGTAAAAAAAAAAACAACACAACAACACAAAATATTTTAAAGTTAACTTTGCGTCAGAAGCAAAGGAAATTTCAAAAGAAAATTGGTAAGACTTTGTCAAAGTAAACTTTGCGTGGAAAAAAAGGGGTCCGAGGTCAATCTTTTTTCGAGAATGTATTAAATTTGTATACGAAGTTTTTATGAAATTCTGTAAGGCCTTTTAAATGTTTTCGCCTACCTTATCGATCTGTTCAGTTTAGCACTATTCGCGTGTAAGTCAATGGGTGAGTGAGTTTTTGCGAATAAACGACGTATTGAATTGGATGTAGGTGTGCGTAATCAGGCTCTGGATGTGTGTGCGTTTTTTTTTGTATTGATAATACCGTTACATATAATGAGTTGCAATTACATTAACATTATGGCGTGTAATTTTCCATGAACAGTTCCATACTTTTATTCTCCTGCTTTTACCGTTCATTGAGTGTGTACACAGATTTTAAAGGGCATTCCATTAACGAGGGCTATTCAAAAATTCTCTGTATTTAAGCAATATTAAGTATCCTTCTAAAAGCTAACCAGTTATGGCTCCCAATTTTCCAAACTTTTTCAATATGTGAAAAATTTATATTTCGAAAGAATTTGTTTGGCAATGGCAATTTGAGTTTGGCTTTAGAATGATATTTTATACAAATCGATATACAGATCACCTGTTTGTTAAAAAAAGAAGTATGGAAATTTGTGATCCTAGGGTGTTATTCATTGGACTTAACACCAAACAAACAACCAAAATGTAACACTTTAGCTTATATGTATATCTCTTAAATAAGCCTTTACTCAATATGCGAACAATCTACTCCAATACAGTTAAAACATTATACACACAATTTCGAAGATGTGAACAAATACTAAATGATATCTGATTGAACAACTTAGTGCAGCTAAAAGCTGAATATTGATTGACTACAAATAGTTTTAAAGGCATATGATTTATTAATTAGGCTGGTTAAATCGAGTTCCGGTCTTTACATGGGAACTAAAAGTTCTTGTGCTTTAATTGCCAAATATACGTTATTACTGGGTAATCAATTTAACTCTAGGATTCTCGGTAAGTTTTTACCACTAAGTTCTCCTCTTGGTCTGGCCAGACCACAATGTGTACAGCTAAAAACCCCAATTAAATAAAAAGAATTTAGATTATATAAATTTATTATTTTATTCCATATGCATGTCATCGAAAATGTAGTCTTTAATTTCGCATCTTTCACAGCTGAAACGGGTTTTGGTAAGGTTTTTGTAGCTAGATTGAACTAAGCGCATAATGGGCCGTAGTTTTCTGATTTGATTCAAACTTAATTCTTTCGATTTAGAACATATCATTTCTAGAATTCACGTATCTGTTTTCTTTAATATTTTGTCCTATTTGAAATATCTTTCAAGGAAAAAAAAATTTGGTCTTGCTAGACCAAGCGGGTCATTTCATAGACTCTTACATAAAAATGTAATTTATCCCGACTTATTTGTTCCAATCCTTTATAGAATTCACGTCCCTGTTTTTTTTTTTGATTTTTTGTTATATGCGAAAAATATTACAAGCAACACAGAAATTTGATCTGGCCAGACCAAGACGGTAATACTGGGGTTAATGGTACAAAACCGCCGGTCTGGTAGGGCTATTAAATATCTGTCAGCTAAAGTATCTTTTATTTAGTGAAAGGTTTGCTGTTTACAAAAATGGATCATTTAGCAATCGAAAAACGCGTAAAAATAATTTAAAGTTACTAGTCAAGCATTACGGGGCGATTATGGTCGTCATAATAATCAACCTCTTGTGTAAGGAATTGGCAATATTATAAAGAAATTTGAAGAGTTTGAAAGCGTTACAGATGTGGTCAGGCCTGTGCATCATCGCAATTTCCGCACTGCCGCTTCTGTTAGTGAAAATGTTGCGGTTAATCTGAAATTGTCGATTCTACGGCGCTATGCGCTATGGCCGTATGGTAACTTACTTCTTTTGTGGCCTGTAGTTCCAGATTATGAACTTGACGATTTGTGGTTTTAACATGACTGAACCACGAGCCACACAGCACGACCTGATTTGCTTTTTCTACATGCGATGTTTCCAGAAAGCGTAATTTCATGTTTTTGCGACTTTAATTTTGGAAAGCTTCGAGTGTAGTGACTTAACGTTGAAGCGTTTGAAAACTAAAATCCGTTAAGCTTTTGCCGAGATACCGCCGAAAATGTGTGGAAAAGTGGTCGAAAACTTTCTCCTGATTCGGACGAAATATATTTTTTTCTTTGATTTCTTTTGACATTAATAAGCTGGCTATAAGTACTCGGCCTAATTACGGTAGGCGTTAACCGAAACGACTGTGTAGTTTTTTGAAATTCATTGAAGAAAAACACAACCTGTATTCTTTAATCTACTACAAAAAAACGACTAAGGCCTTTCAGAAAATGCAAACCGTATTCAGGCTAACTATTAAATGTCTCAAAAACTTAAATTTAAGTCAAGCATTATGGAAAAAAATTCCCGAAAATTCATGGTTATTTAAAAGTAATTCTTGCCGGGAATTCACGTCAATATTTTCGTAAATATGAACTCCAGTTGGAACATAGTAAATAGTCTAGTGTTAAGTATCCATTAATCAGAGTAATCATTTTTGAATACTTCTGATTTAAAATTTTAAATAACGCTAATTGAGCTTCCGTCCAATGTTGAAGACATCTCTAAAATATTAATTTCTTGAAGAGGGAAAATCTGAAAGAACTTTTCAGTCTGGCACTTTAAAAAACGCATTTGTTGCAAGCAAACACCGAAAGAAGTGTTGAAAATGAGTGTATTCGCTTCACTTCTGTTGGCATGTTTAAATTTTTTACCAATTTATTTTTTTTTTACGCGAAGGAAGATGCAAATATTGTATGTTGCAAAAGTACAACAAATATTTCTAGGTGGTCAAAAAATAACATTAACTGGCCTTGTTTATGACTGAACGAGTGAAGTTAAAATGTTATACAGAATTAGGGTGGTACTAAATTTTTCTCAAGTCCATTACTGGTTCGAGTTCGAATACGTTCTTTTTGGATACTAGGAAAAAAGTAAACTGAGTTAAAGGAAATAGATTCAGATCTAACAAGCCGATAAATTGTGGCATGAAGGCTTAATACATAAACTGAAGCTAACCCACATGTACTCACAAGCTCCTGGAGAGCTATTTAATTGGTCGAAAATTTATTATTTAAGAAGGAAATTTTTTAAGTATCCCTCAACCGATTAATGCTGAAGTCCCACAGTGAAGCAATCTAGGACCTCTTTTTTAATTGAGACTAGGGTATTCATTTAATCGGGCTTTTGCTTTAATCGGTTAATCGCTCGATTAATTAACCGAGGTTTTGATTTAATCGGTTAATAATCGGTCAATTTTGATATTGATCGGTTAACCTTCTTAGTAAAAAAAACCAAAAACATAACAAACATAACAATTCTTGAACTAAGACGAGCAAACAAAAGAATAATTAATAAATATGTAATACATATTTTTTACATATTATGTGTTAATTAAACAATAAGCTGTAAGATAATTTTATAAGTTGTTTAGGATTTCAGTGTTTATTTTCTTCAGTTTTGATTAAATTTGGCTTTGAAAAAATTCTTTCATTTATCGTAGATGTTCGAGAAATCAAAAGCAACCTATAATACAGAATATCTTATGTCTCAGTCCTCTTCCTGGATTTTCCTGTATTCATTTTTTAAAAATTTTCAGACTACCCATCACTTTGGTTAATACTGTTAAAAGATTCATATGAGAAGACATGAGAATAAACAAATAACTAAACGCACACATATCAAAAGTATGTGAAACCAAAACATGTTGACAGCAAAAACTTATTTAAAATGAAAATCACTGAACGAACACCTTCTTTGTTTGTATGAAAAAATATTTTCTAAACTCATACCTTTTGTATATGAGGCAAAAAAAATTAATTAAAAACACAAAAAAGTATGTAATAATAATACAAAAATTTAAAAATTTTTTTACATCGGTTAATCCGTTAATCGGCTAAAATTAATCGGTTTAATCGTTAATCGAAAGTAGGCAATTTTAAGTTAACCGATCAGTTAATTGGGTAGTAATTAATCGGTTAACCAATTAACGGTTAACCGAATGAATACCCTAAATTGAGACATGCCAATCATCAACTACATCAAATTATCAACTTGATGATGATACAGCTTTTCTAAGCGTCCTCACCAAAAGCTATGACGCATCCCGATACCTTCAAGACCATATATTCCAATTGGAAACGTAATTTAACAATGGAAAATAAAAGTCTACGAACAAATTTTTGCGTTCATATAACATTTACCTAGCGTGTAGAATCATGCCGTCCCATTAAAGTCAATAATCAAATTATACCTCAACACTCGAATATAAAATACTTCGGCATACATTTTGATCGACGTTTCACATGAAAAGGCCAAAAAAAAGGCAAAACAAGCACAACTAAAACTTAAAGCAATTAAAATAAATTGGCTCATTGGAAGAAATTCTGTCCTTAGTCCGGATTGTAAGCTTTTAATTTACAGCTCCTTCCTAAAGCCAATCTGGTTCTACGGTAATCAGTTATGGGGCAATATCTCCGACTCCAGTATAGAAAAATTCCAACGACGGCAAAAAAAAATCTTCGAATCATCACGACCGCTCTCTGGCATGTAAAAGATTCGTACATTCACAAGGACCTCAATGTGTCATCAGTAAAAATTATGATCACAAACACAGAAAAAGTTATTAGTAGTTTTTTATCAATTATAAAAATGTTTTCAATTATATTTTTTTATTTTAAAGAAAATTAAAAATATCAGGTATGTGATGAAAATCGATTCGTTTTAAAGTAAAATCGAATATTGAAAGCGAACGCTTTGCTATTAGATGTGATGATAAACGAACGGTTTAACTTTCCATTTTTTGTTTCATTTTAAATCATTTTATGTCAAAATACAATTTCCTTATTTAAAAAGTAAGCATTCGTTTGAATTTTATTAGCACTAAAAATTACATTTATGTTATCGGCATCAATCGTAATTAATAATTATTCAAATAAAGTTGAAAATATTCATCGAAAAAAGCTGAGGAATGCATCAAATCCACTAAATATGCCGGAAAAAAGGTAAGAGCACTGCAAAGCAGCTTGAATAACATGACCTGTTCTTTTACAAATTTTTAGTAAAAAATTTTAGTTTTAAAGAATATTTTCGTTTAACTAAGGAAGGGTTTTCTTGGATATTAAAAAAAATTGAATCAGATAGATGTTGAATCCAAATCAATTCCCCTGATAACACTATGCAACAAATGGGAAGTTTTTTTCCTTGAATAACCACAATATTTTTTGATCCGCTATAGTCATCTAACTACAAAAATCATCATTAGATTATGCTTTGTAAATTTTGTTGATAAAAAAAAACTACTTGATAACTTTTTATTATTTAATAAAAACGAATCCCTGATGAGGTCGGAAAATACCGACGAAACGTAGGAATACGGGAAAAAATTAAATAAAAAAGTCTTTTATTTACGTTTAGAAAATTAATGACCTTGAAAGCCTGATTAGAAAAATTCTAAAAATAACACAAAATTCAATTGAAAAAGGTCGAAACATATATAAAAAAAAAAAAAAAAAAAAAAAAAAAAAAAAAATTTGATAACTTTGTTTGTACTTTCACTTTATCCATGGATTTAAGAAAAAATAATAAAAATAAAGGATTAAACAAAATACTGTGCAATAAACAATGTAAACCCGTTAAAAAATAACAAAACTTTTAGCTCTACACAAATTTGCGATAAAAAAAATGTCAAAGTAGGTACTTTCACTTTATCGGGAATAAAACGGGAATTTATCCATGGATTTTCATGAAATAAAATTTATTTTACTTCTAATACATGCAGCTTTGAGCATAAGTACTAAAACTGGTAAGTATTTGTTGATTTCAATTTTTTATGAATTTTTTGAATTCAAAAATTTTACAAAAAAAACAAAAAAAAAATATTTTTTTTGATACTTTTGCCTCAATAACTCCAAAAATAATGGCTAAATTAAAAAATTATATTAGAAAAACTTAAATCTGGCGTAATTTAAAATGTTTTGACGGATTGCGTAACAAAATCGGGTACGTCGTTCTAAAGTTACGATAAGATGTAAGGAGCAGCCTTTTCAAATATCTCAATTTTTAGAAAAAAAATTTAAAAAAAAAAACCTTACCATAGAATTTGAAATAATGATGATTTTTGTAGTTAGATGACTATAGCGGATCAAAAAAAATATAGTGGTTATTCAAGGAATTTTTGCTTGTTGCATAGTGTAGTCGAGTTAGCAGCCACATTAAGATTCCTAGCCGAAGGTAGCTTTCAAGGGTCGGTTGGGAACGATTCTGTTGTAGCAATGCACAGAACTACATTTTCAAAATCCTTTTCCATGATGGTAGTTGTTTTAGAAAGAAGGTTATGCGAATATTGGATTAAAATTTCAGCTGATGCAGATGATCTTCAAAAGTCTAAACAACATTTCTTTGATAAATTCAAAATTCCTGGCGTAATTGGGTGTATTGACGGAACCCATGTTAGAATAATAAAACCAGGGGACCAGGACTATTTATACTATAATAGAAAAAGTTATTATAGTATTAATGTCATGATAGTAAGTAAAAAAGCTTAAAAAGAAGAATGCATTTATTATAATTTAATTGTGATCACAAAATGAATATTATGGCGATTGACTTTCATCTCTTTCATCTGGAATTTAAGTGTGGCACGAGACTTTTACCACGGCAATTTTGAAAATGGAAATCGTGGGTAATGGCTTTTAGCCGACTCTGGTTATGCACTAGAGCCTTTTGTATAAGTTCCATATAGGCTTCCAAGCGCAGAATCAGCTCACACAAATTTAATAGAGCTCATACATCAGCTAGAAATATAATTGAAAAACCAATCGGAGTTCTTAAAAGCCGATTCCGTTGTTTGTCTGGCGCTTTATGGTATAAACCGCAGAAAATTGTAAAAATTATAAATATATGCTGCGCACTACACAATATGTGCAACTTTTACAAATTAGAGCACCGTTTTGATATTACGAGTAGCCCGTTCCTTTCTAGGAACGTAGAAAATATTCATGCAAGCAGAAACCGGGATGCAATTACGGAAAGTTTGTTTTTGAATTTTTTTTTATAGTGAATAAATTTTATTTTATTATTAAATTTTATTTTTAAAAACAAAAGAAATAAAGAATTGTATTTTTCATTTAAATTCATATACGTAAAAATGTATGTATGTATTTGGTTGTTAATAGCAAATATTTTGTACATAATCTATTTATATTTTTCCAACTGTTGCATTATTATCTCTAAGCATTGCTTTTTGATGTTATTCTTTTCGTATAACATTTTTTCTACTTCTTTATTATGGCGTTGGATTTCAGTAGTTTGTTTGGAAATTTTAACGGTCTGGGTATTAATAGCCTTAGTTTGAGCATCTAAACGATCAACCACCTTATCCAGCGCTTTATATACAGTCACACAGATAATAGTACGTACCCCTTAAAAATTCTTTAATTTTCCAAAAATTGGTGATATTTAAAAAAAATCAATAAACCGAAAATTTTTAAATGAACGCAAATACTTATTTCATTATTTAAATTTAAAATTAAACACTTAAATTAAAAAAAAAAAAACAAAGGTTTATTTATTAGCACAGATAATTATACGTACGCTAAACAAAGATTATTGTACAAAAATGATTTCAGGTATATATTATTTTATTAGTATTTTGTTGGACCTCCTTTTGCCTCAATTACTGCTCTCAATCGATTACTCATTGAAAATACCAGTTTTTTTGTTGTCCATATCTAGACAAGGAAACGTTAATTTAAATTAAAATTGTATAGAATCTGTACATATGTTTGTATGTATATTTTTCCATCCGTTACAATCTTTTAGTGGTTGATCAATCTTATTAAGCTCTTGCACAAATGTTTGCCAATGCTTCTCCGCTTCGACTCTATCACCTTTAAAAAAGGTGATAGAATACATGGTTTCCATAAAACTCACCATGTATTCTTCTTGGGCATTATTTGTATGTTTTCCCTAAGAGTTTTATTTTGATATTTATTAATTTTAAACTAGAAGCTTTTTTAATATATACATATGTATGTAAACACTTACATTTTCGCTTAATTATTTTAGTAATATCAATTTCGTGTTTTCTTTTGCTAAATCGAGATAGAAGAGTGCTCGATTTTAAAACGGTTGAACGGTTTTTCATCACACTCTTTTTTATATTATATTTTCATAGAACAAAATGGAAATGAAATCGAATTCGATTTGACAAACAAACAAGAAGCAGAACAAAACAAAGAAGAAATAAGTGATGTCATCACAACTATTTTCGACTTTACACCGTTTTTGGATCGAAATCGATTTTCATCACATACATGTATAATTTTAATGTAATTAACATTTAAGTTGTTTTGAAATCAATTTTTAATTAAAATATTAATTAAATAACAAAAAATCTAAATTGATCTTGTCGTTCAAAATAAAATAATTTAAACTTGTAGAATTGTTGTTGGAAGTTGTCAAAACCTAAGCTATATTTAAATAAATTAATCAACACATTGTTTGAAACGGCAAAGTCTTTTGATCATTTTTTTTAATTAAAATTAAAAATATCATTTATTGAAAAAAATTTTCACAATTTTCAATTTTTAGTAATCAATATAATCATTTTGGTAATAGGAGCAAAATCAACAACATGTTTGCTTGATTCTATGAATTTGGTGATTAGAGAAAATTTTAAATTTTTTCTGTGTAGTATTCAGTTAAATATTTAGAAGGGCTTGAATCGCACCTAAATTCACCAACAAAAAATATTTTAATTCACGGCTTATCCGAAGAGCGCTATACGGCTATAGGAACGAGAACCGTGATTAGGAAAAATTTCATCCGGAATTGCATTATGATATTTTAATACATGAAGATTCAATAAATAAATATAAAATAAAAATAAGTTTCACCCTACTGCCCATAAGTAATCAAGCGGTAGAAAGAGAAAAAGCAAAATAAAAATGGATTTTCATTTGCGGTTATTTTGGCATAAAAATACTCACAAGCAATTAATTTTACATTAATTTGTTTTAATAGGTTTATAAATACATTAAACAGTTATAAATTTAACAACAATAACAAAAAAAAAATACAAACATAAAAACTTTAACAAAAAAGAAAACAATGTACTAAAAATTGATTTAAATCATTTTGTGATTTTTAAACCAGAAAAAAATAACTTTTTTATACCATTCCCCCCCCCCCCCCCCCCCCTTTTTTTTTGTATTTCCCTAAGAAGATCACATAAATTTGTATTTAAAACCATTAAATATTATTTTTAAATGCTTTTTTAAATCGAAAAAACAAATTATTATTGTACACAGTTTTTTTTACAACTTATTTGTTGAGGGATTTAAACTAAATAAAATATACACAACTTCACAACGATGATGTAGTTTTCTTACATTCACCAGTGTTACTTTGGTATCCTTTCGCCAGCTTCATGAAATCCTTGAGATGACTATGAACCCATGAACGAAACAAAAATAGCAATAATAACAATATCATCGTTCATTCAATATCAATAGAAAACCAGTTAGAATGGTATATTCGGCAATGGCGGATCTTATACACCCTCCACCATAATGCGATAAGAACAGAAAGTTATTTATATAAATACCGCCCACTTCTTATTCGGATGTCTGGTATTGGTATCGAAGATATTTGTACTACATTTTGTAGCTTTTACTGTTACGTATATATTTTGTATTTGAATAGGAGTCGCCACGCCCACTTACCCAATAACACCCACTTCTTGAAGGGCTTTGTGTACTGATAACCCAGTTATGTGTACCAAATTTGGAATATTGTTCTTCCAACGTTCTCTAGATATAAAAAAATTTATTTTGTGCCATGCTGACTTCTCAAATCCCGCCCACTTTTTGCCATATGTCATGGAATGACATCGATGGTATTTATACCAAATATGGAAAATTTTACTGCTTCGATTCTCCAGATATACAGAAATACATATTTTTTTATTTGTATGGGAGGTGCCACTCCCACTTCTTTAATCCCGCCCATTTTGTAAAGAGGTTATGTATTGATAACCCAGCTACGTGTACCAAATTTGGAAAGTTTCTCTCTTACCGTTTTTAAGCTATAAGTAAATCCGGTGCCCCGGTAGGCTAGCTGGTAGTTAGCTAGTCTATTAGTACCGGGGTTGCGGGTTCGATTCCCGCCAGAGACTCTGGTCTCCTGCAGACAAGCGAAGAGCTTTGCGGGATTAGCGTAGGAATAAAAAAAATTGTACCATGCCCACTGTTTCAATCACACCCACATTTTGTCCGATGTTGTGATTGATAGCCACGATGCTTGTAAAGGGTGGTTAAATGTTAATTTTGAATAAAACACTTATTATTTAGGAAATTATTGTCATTTCTTTTTATTATGATAATACTGGTATGGTTTAATTATGTATGGAACACAATATCTGATAAATGGCCGCCGCGACCTCGGTGGCACACCTTTATCCGATGGTCCAAAATTTCGATGACGCTGAGGCATAATTGAGGTTCTATGCCGTTAATGTGACGAATTATCTCAACCTTTAGCTCTTGAATTGTTGCTGGCTTATCGACGTGCACCTTTTCTTTATATAACCCCAAAGAAAGAAGTCCAACGGTGTCAAATCACATGATCTTGGCAGCCAATTGACATCGCCAACACGGCCATTGAATTTGTCGCGCAAAAGAGCCACTGTTTCGTTAGCTGTGTGGCAAGTGGCACCGTCCTGTTGAAACCACATATCGTTCACATCCATATCTTCCAATTCGCTCCATAAAAAATTCGTTATCATCTCACGATACCGAACACCATTCACAGTAACTGCCTGGCCGGCCTCATTTTGGAAAAAATACGGCCCGATGATGCCGCCAGCCAAAAAACCGCACCGAACAGTCACTCTTTGTGGGCGCATTGGTTTTTCGACAATCACTTTTTTGGATTATCATTCGCCCAAATGTGGCAATTCTGCTTATTGACGAATCTACTGAGGTGAAAATAAGCCTCATCACTGAAGTTGATTTTCATCGAAAATATATTCATAATAAGCCTGAATAACTTTAACGCGTTGCTCGATTGTATATCTTTCCATGGTTCAAATTGGGTTAGTCTGAAATTGAGAAATGTCAAATTAAATGAAAAAAAAATTTACGTTTACGTGTGGTACACATTCAACATCGGACCTTAAAATTTAACCACCCTTTACCTTATTTGGAACCTTTGGATCTTTCCATTCTATTGATATACATAAATCTACAATGCTTTTGTAGGGAAAGTGCCATGCCCACTTATCCAATCTCGCTCAATTTTCTTAAAATGGTTGAGTATTAATAACCAAGGTGCTTGAGTATAATTCTGAAGGTTTGGCTCTTGCCGTTCTCCATTTATACAGAAAAAAGAACCAGGGATTAATTGGTGAAATTAGAGACTTTCGTGGATTTTGGCTCATATCTCAGTCACTTATTGACCGATCTAGCTGAATTTTAATATAAAATTTTAAAGGGGCATATGTGAAGTAAATACACAGAAAAAATTATTAAATTTCTAAAATCACCAAATTTATTCCAAATTCATAATAGCAAGCAAACAAGTTGTTGATTTTGCACCAATTACCAAAATGATTATATTGATTACTAAAAATTTTAAAATTTTGAAAAAATATTTTCAATAAATGATATTTTTAATTTTAATTAAAAAAGTGATCAAAAAACTTTGCCATTTAAAACAATGTGTTAATTTATTTAAATAAATATTGACAATTCCCAACAACAATTCTACATGTTTAAATTATTTTATTTTAAACGAAAAAAGTCAATTAAGATTTTTTGTTATTTAATTGAAAATTTATTTCAAAACAACTGAAATGTTAATTAAATTTTTAATTTTCTTTCAACTAACAAAATAATTGATTAATTTGAATAATTTTTAAACCATTTTTTTAATTGATAAACCACCGTTTTCTGTGTATAAATCAACCTAGGCCCCATAATGTTTTGAGTCATCGGAAACCCCATTTCAAAATACTCGCAGAAAGACGTTCAGACGGACATCGTTAAAAAGACTACTTCGCTACCCATAAGGACCAAGAATATAAAGTATACATATACATAGGGCCCAAGATCAATATTGTAAAGATTACAAACGGAATGACAAACTTATATATACACCCTTTCCACCTGTGGTGAAGGGTATACAAATAAAAATACAGTAGAACGAGTATTTATTTTCCTTACATCCCAATACAAACGGTGCCAGTACAACAAACGTACCCACCAGTACATCTAACACTTTTCCAAATGCATTTGCCTGTGAGTTCCAGAATCTAACGATTGTTATCCATAATTTTATATAGAACGGAAAACTTACCGTTCGTTGCTGTTTAGCAGCAGCGATATTAAGGCTAAAATCCTTTTGCTGTTTTGCTGTTCTTATTTTTTTTTTTTTTTGCCTCAACTCTTAAGTCTCTTTAATGGCCAATAATAGAAAAATGTTGTCACTTTAGATTTTCATGTGTATTTATGTGCATTTGTTAGTGTGTTTACTTATTTACTTACTCACATACGGAATAACATATACAATTTATCAATTGTTATAGATAATCCTGTGCAAATGCTAAAATAGTACTATCGCCGTAAAAGGGGTTCACACGAACGTTTGAAGTTTTTTTCGTACTTTTATTTATTCTTTTTGTTCATTTTGCTTGGAGAAAAGTTTAATGCTTTTAACAATTTATTTTCCGCTTTGTGGGTGGCGTGAGAATTTGTTTATTCTTAGTGGGATTTTAGATTTTTTATTTCCTTGAGACGGTGTTGAGTAGTAAAAATATATAGAGAATATTCTATTTTATTACCTCGTCGATGCAAATTGCAAATTTATTGTATTTAAATTGTAAATAAAAGTTAGATTTTGAGAAATAATAAGTTTGTTTTCTAATAAAAAAATAATCCTGACGATGTAAGAAAGAAATGCACCCCAAACTTGCGATGTAATTTAAGACAAATATGGCAAAACTGAGTTAAAATTGATTTCGGTTAAAAATTTACTTTTCTTACAAACCCATCTTATATTTAAATACAGGAACAATTTAAAGTGGTTGGATTTTAAGTATCTTATCGTCCGCCGATTTTAATGAAGCATATATCGTTTTAAAGGTACCCTGCGGGAAATTTGTGTCAGTTCTTCCAACAGACTGGTCCTGGGACTTGTGAAAATAGAACAAGTACAAAAGGAAAGAACTCATCACCAGTAAAACGAGAACCAATCATTTAACTGGAATATGAAGCACCAAAAGGCAGTAAGAATAATGAATTACAGTACTCTATGCACCGGTGGTGTGACACATTTGTTGGGACATTGTAAAATTTGGTTCTTAAACTTAGTTCCAGGACTTGTTTTATTGAAATAATACGGCATTGTATTGAAATATTACTCCATTGTAGTAACTAACACTAAACACGTTCATTCAAAATAGATGTGTGCCTTGTCAAATTATGGCTGTTAGGTGTGAAATGATCCCCTCAAATGACAACCCCATGTAAAAGTGATTGATCCCATTCGTATAAAGTGCTGGAACTAGTACCGGTCTCTACCGCCAAAGACCAATCACGGGACTTCTTTGGAGTCAGTTCGCTTCCCTCTAGGGTCATTTTGTAGATAAGCACAATATCACTTTACCCAAATTTATTAACAGCGGTTGAAAATCCAATGCTTTTTGCTGGTCTTTTAAAATGTTTTCGTTTTTTGTTCCTGCAAACACACATGGGTGAAAAGAGTGCGCTTTGTTAAAATTTGTACGTTTTGCTTTTTTCTTGCAGATATAAATGCACACACCTGTATAAACGCACGGGTTCTCTCTAATTATGCACCCTGGCCAACATGTCGATCGACAACTTTAGCGAGCGACAACAAGTTTCTCATTATCGTTCTCTTAAGCGGCCCACAGTGTGACTTTTGTTACTTTTAGGATGCCAAAAGGAAGAAAAAAAATGTTCTCCGATTTTAATAATTTTATGCTATGTAATAGTAAAATGTACAACTATTACGAATATGTACTTAAAACCAATCAAAAAAAACAACAACTAACATGATAACAGTTATCAATCTTGTGTCACTGTGACAAGTGTAGTAAATCTGTTTATAGTTTTCATTTTTTGTTGAACTTTGCGGTGGCATTACTTTTGTTTGGCAAAATATTTTTACAAAAGTCTTTTTGCTTTAATTAAGTTGGAACCTTTTCTATAAAGACTGGTAAGTTTCTGAAGCTTTAACGTTATTATTTTAATTTTTAATCAATGAAAATATGCAATCACTAAAAATTGAGTGATTTCCAAAAATGTTTGTTTTTCGATAGAAAAAAACTTGCATGATTCTGTAGAATTCTGTTAAGTGATTATATGGAGATTGAAGGTTTATATATCTTGTTTCAGATTCAACAATAAGTTTTTGCTCCTTTCTGCTATATTTTGATTTTTTCGCAAAAAAAAATGGCAGTTCCACGAAATGCGCTCTTTGATGTTTGGCTCACAAGCAAGAAAGAAGACAAAAATGATGCCGTATATAATCACATTTGCAGTATAATTAACATTACCAAAAGAAGTTATTGGCTTATTATCCGTACCGGAATGTGGAAACGACATTGACTCGGAGTAATTATTTTTATTTCCAGATTGCTTTTTTTTAATATGAAATTTAAATTTGTTTTCAAAAATATATATAAATCATCTCAAAACAACTACCAATTGAAGGCATTTGTGTGTATCTAAAAATTTAGTGAAATTAAAATTATTTTTATTTCTTTCCGCCATAATAAGTACTATTAAATTAGATATTATGGTATTTTAAAAATACACCTTATATGGGGAGTGACCACGCCCATTTGTTGTGTCCAATGCTATATCGATCTCATCATTATTATTGCTAAATTTCATTGCCATATCTACTTTTATTTGATTGTTACGACTTTTGGCATCCTAAAAGTAACAAAAGTCACACTGTGCGGCCCACTAAGTCGCAATTTACACTATAGACATTTCTTGCCGGACAGACGAAGTTTGAACAGCCATCTTTTGTTCAACACATATAACCTCGTGGATTTTTTTAAAAATAGAAAAAAGTAAATTTTTTTTTGCGAAAAAAAAACCGTCAATCAAACCAAGGAAAAGCACCATCGATTTCAATGGTAAAAACGTGGTTTACTGATTTTCGTTGTTGTCGCATAAATACAGATGACGGTGAACGTTCTGGACGGCCAATTGAAGTCAAAAATGTCGAAAAAATTCACGATATGGTGTTGGCCGATCGAAGAGTAAAAGTGCGTGAGATTGTTGATGCCATAGGCATTTCATATGACAGTGTGGTTTTGATTTGAAATGATCAGTTGGGTTTAAGAAAGCTGTCTGCAAGATGGGTGCCGCGTTTGCTCTCAATTGACCATAAACGTAATCGTGTCAACTTCAAAGGATTGTTTGGAGTTATTTAACCGCAATTCGAATGAGTTTTTGCGGCGTTTTGTAACTGTGGATGAAACATGGATCCATAACAACACTCCGGAGACCAAGCAGCAGTCTAAACAACGAGTTTCTCCGGATGAACCGGCTCCGAAGAAGGCCAAGGTAAGTTTGTCGGCCAATAAGGTGATGGTTCCCATTTTTGAGATGCACGCGGGATAATCCACATCGATTACCTTCAAAAGGGAAAAACAATTAACGGCAAATATTATGCCAACTTATTGGACCGATTTAACGAGGATTTAAAAAAAACGACCCCATATGGCCAAGAAAAAAGTTATTTTTCATCAAGATAATGCACGGGTGCACAAGTGTTCCGTCCCAATGGCAAAATTACATGAATTGGGCTACGAATTGGTACCTTATCCGCCATATTCTCCGGATTTAGCCCCCAGTGACTATTTCCGAACCTAAAGAAATGGCACGGTGGAAAGAGATTTAGCTCCAACGATGAAATTATTGGTCAAACAAATGCCTATTTTATGGATCTCGAAAAATAATATTTTTTAGAAGGGATACACAAATTGGAGAAAAGTTGGACTAAGTGTATTGAGCTAAAAGGAGATTATGTTGAAAGATAAATTATTTTTTTTTTTTGTAAAAAAAGCTTTGTTTCATTCGAAAAGTCACGGACTTACTGATCCGCCCTCGTATTTGTACTGGACATGTTTCGTTTCTCTTTCTTACTTTTCGCAGTTTTCATCTTGTTGCTTGATATCGTTTTTCTCAAGCTGTCGGCATTTTAGGTTCTAACTACAAGAACAAGACGCAAAACTATACGAATAAAACAAATAAGAAAAAAGTTTCTGTATGTCTTTTCCTTTTTTATATGTGAAAGCTTTACTCCAGATCATAAGATAATTCAGAAAATGTCCGGTAAGAAATGTCCCTAGAGTAAATTGGGACTAACTATCAAAGTGTCGGTCGACAGGTTTCACTTTTCTAATGAAATTAAATGACATAAGCATATTACTTAAATCAAACGCTAGTTCGAAAATAAAAATCGGCAAAACATATAAATCAAGCAATAAAAATACAACTGTGTGCTACAAACAGTGTTGTCATATCGTAAGATTTTTTCATAAAAAAAAAGTTTTTCGGAAATTTAAGCTCAAATAAAATTAGTTATAATTTGTAAAAATTTATCTTTATTCAGCTTTATTTCATTTCAAAATGTAAAAATTTAATACGTGATATAAAACAAATGGATGAATTAAAACTTTATTTATATATTTTATATATATTTATAAGTTCATATTTATGTATGTATATTTTTATATTATGTTTTTTAATAAATAGAATCAAAACACATGCAGTGTTAGTGATTTTTTTTTAATGATTTGCAAAAAAAAAGTTTTTTTCATTGAAAAAGATTTTTTTAAAAATAATATGGCACCACTGGCTACAAACAAAGCAGAATACAAAACAAGGAAGTAAACAAAAAAACAAACAAATCAGTAAACAAAAAATATAGAATAGAATTTTGTGAGAAATATTTTAAAAAACTATAAAATTTTATTAGTGGTGTTCTTTAAAAAGAAAAATATAATTAAAACAAATTAGAGTGATATATTCGGCTGTGCCGAATCTTTGCTACCCTCCACCGAGAGTAGTGGGCTCTATATTGTAAATACATATATTTTAATAACTAAGCTAAAAAACGAATGTCAGTATTAAAATTGGTTGCGGATTAGACATATATTAAATTATTGACCGACAATAAGAAAGTTTTATGCGTTTCTTGTTAAAACTTCGAACTGGCTTGAGTAAAATATCATGATTCGTAACATTTTTAGCCGAACTAAAATTATTTTTAGGAGGGTAATTTGTATTGGACCTTTGGTACGGTATTGGACCAATCATCCCAAAATTCTGAAGACTGATTTCTGGTATTATAAAAATTAAACTAGAAAAAATTTCAATGCAGCAGTGTAATTATTGTAACAGTGAATTTCACAAAATTGCATGATATATTTTCTGGCCATATAAATCTAAGTTGAAAGAAATTTTACCGCAATATCTGTATCTGTTATTGTTTTAGATGAATTTAATTATTTTCCCGAAGTGAGAGCAGGGTTTATATGGGGCCTAGGTTAAATTATGGACCGATCTTCACGAAATTTGGCCGTGTGATTTCTGGTTCTATAAAACTGTGACGTACCGAATTTCATTATGATGGCATTAATTTTTACGGTTTTAGTCGTACTAAACTGTTTTCCGCGAGTAGGGTTTATATGGAGCCTTGTGTAAATTATCGACCGATCTTCAAATGGTCCTATAAAGCTGTGATGTACTAAAATTTAGTATGATAGCGGTATTGATTACGGATTTAGGCGTACTAAACTGTTTTCCGCGAGTAGGGTTTATATGGAGCCTTGTGTAAATTATCGACCGATCTTCAAAAAATGGTCCTATAAAGCTGTGATGTACTAAAATTTAGTATGATAGCGGTATTGATTACGGATTTAGGCGTACTAAACTGTTTTCTGCGAGTAGGGTTTATATGGCTCCTATGGTCAATTATGGACCGATCTTCACAAAATTTAACAGTATGATTTGCAGTCGTATAAAGCGAATTCGTGCAAAATTTAATATCATTCCGTGCATTATTCCACCATTTATGTTAGTTTTTGTATCAAAATTATCAATTATTTTAGGGTGGTGGTTCCACATTTTGATTCATAGTTCTGATCCTACTGAACCGATGTTGCTGGACTTCAACCCCAAACTGCTCAGGATAACTACAAGCATTTTGAGACCAAATTTGTTTTTTTCTTTTGCGTTTTGCGAAAGTGAGCGTGTTTTCAACAGACGGACATGGCTAAATCGACTTAGAATTACTCAATGTGCCAGCATATACATATCGCTCATTTCGTGCAAGACCGTCACAACTCAAAATTTGAAACTTTACAGGAGAGCCTTTTTAAGATTCCAACCTATTATTTTTTTACCTTCTCTTTCACTAAAATACAGTTATAAAATCAAATGTTTCTTTTTTGCTACAAAGAAAACCACATGTACAAGAGGAATGCCAAACACAAACTGAAATGTGACCTTGTTGATGTTAATTGCTCAAGTTGGTTACGAGAGGTCATAGCGTCACAAGCATCTGTATTACCGTTATTTTTTCGAAAATTCTCTCCGTTCTTAGATCAATTTGTAGAGATTTAAGAGAAGAACATTTCTGCATTACTAACTCGAAAATGCCAAATTTTGAGTTGTGACGGTCTTGCACGAAATGAGCGATATGTTCTTTATGGGGTCTTAGATGTATAATAAAAAAGTTTCACACGGAATGAAAAAACTTAGTATACCCTCATTCAGCTAGTGGTGTAGAGGGTATAAAAATATTAAGTGTTGATGTATAATAGGGTATCTATTCATTTAACCGGGCTTTTGCTTTAATCGGTTAATCGCACGATTAATTAACCGTGGTTTTGGTTTAATCGGGTGATAATCGGTTAATTTTGTTATTGATCGGTTAACCGATTAACAAAGTTTTTTTTTTTAATTAAGTCATTTCAATATAAAATGCATAAATTATTTGTTATTTGGAGTTTATTAGTAAAAAAAAAAAAACCAAAAACATAAGAATTCTGGAACCAAAACGAGCGAACAAACAAATAATTCATAAATATGTAAATCATACTTTTTGACTAATACATATTATGTATTAACTAAAAATAGACTGTTTGATCATTTTATTAGGTATTTCATAGTTTAAGGAGATCTTATATTAATAATCGTTTCGAAAAATATTTTGGCTTAAATTTTTAGGATTTAAGCAATTTATTTATTTAGTTTGATAAAACTTAACTTGGTGGAAAAAATTCTTTCACTTATCGTAGATGTTTGAGAAATAGAAAGCAACCCATATTACAGAATATTTAATATCCCAGTTCTTTTCCTGGATTTCTCTAAACACATAAAATCTTCCATCATGCCATTAGACTCCTAATTGTTAAGGTTAATTCATATATGTACATATAAAAGGTACGTGAAACAAAAAGCTGTTGACAGCAAACACTTTCTTAAAATGGAGATCACTGAACATTTCAATTTTTTTTATTTCTTTGTATGAAAAAATATTTCCTGAACACATAACTTTTGTATATTTGACGAAACAAATAATTAAAAACACAAAAACATATTTTATAATACCACAAAATATCAAAAATTTTGTTACATCGGTTAACCGGTTAATCGACTGAAATTAATCTGTTTACTCGTTAATCGAAAATAGCCAATTTTAAATTAACCGATCAGTTAATCGGGTGGTAATTAATCGGTTAACGGTTAACCGAATGAATACCCTAGTGTATAATAAAGAAATAATTTCATTAATTATTTTATCAAAATGCCTCTGTCGACAAGCACCACACAAGTGACTGATTTTCACATTTGTGGGAGCATCATATTTCTTAGTGGGCCGCAAATTTGAAAAAAAAAACTGTTACGATATCTTTCACTTGCATTGTCGATCGACTTGTCGTGCTGCAGATTAGTAGCGAGCCGCAAATCAGCTGTTTGTCGTAAAAAATGCAAGCGAACGTGTGGCCCAGGCTGATATTGTGTTGCTGCACTGTAGTCATTGGTTGTAATCATTTATTTTTAATTATTTTTTATGTGTTGCAATATTTTATAATTTTATGGCGAAATAAAAGTAATGAATAAAAGGATATAAAATATGTATGTTTTTGTTATGTTCATTAATTTTAGAAGCCCCAATTTAAGAAAGAATCACATATACATACATATGTATGTATGTAGGTATAAAGATTTATTTTTACAATAACACTGTCAAGTGGTCAAGTGGTCAGCCACCGGGCGAACATTGTACTAATGAATATGTATTCTTGGCCATTTTAATTATTAAGATATCGATTGGTATAAGGGTCGCCAGGCGGCCTGGAATCGCCTGTCAAAAACACAGTTTGTCCACTTAAAAAGGAATTTTTTTCAATTTTGAAAAATCATTTTAGTAGTATTAATACCATATATTTTTTATTACTTAAATTAATATTTTAAGTGTCCTTCCAAATTAGGGGTTTTGATATGAAAGGTCCACATGGATAATCTTTTAAACTGTCCAGTGGCTTTTTTTCAAAATCCGGGTGAATTTTTTCCATTGTCCAGTTATTTGGCTCTTGAAATCTGGCAACCCTAGTTCATGTAAATATGTAATTGTTTATATTTTATTATTTTTATCATAATTTTTGTTTCAACAGCCTTAACAACTTTTGCCTTATACGTAGTAAATTTGTACATATACCCCCCACGGCATTCCGCGAAAAAAAAATTTTTTTTTATTAAGTTAGCACAGAGCTGGGAAGTGCTTTCAGAGAGAAGAAGCCTCTAGGTTTATCATCTAGTCCTGTCTTTTGTTATACGACGTATTTCTTCTCTATGCTGTTCTCTGGCTTCTAACATTAAAGAATCCATTTGCGTTGTCTGAGATGTGTTTCCGAATCGTCTGACCTTCCGTGAACAGGTTTCTACAGACAGGTACTCACATTCATAAAACAACAATTCTCTTTCTGGGTGCCATTTCTTTTATTTATTTTTTTTTTTCTAACAAATTTGTGCTTTAGTTTTACTCGTTTCAAATTAAATTTCAACCTCAACTGAAAACAAACTCTTCAAAAAATATCACTTACACGTACCGATGTATTATTCACAATTCATAGAACTCAAATGTCTACCTCAAAGTTATAAGAAAACAAATGTTAAAGTAAATACTGATATTAAACCCAATTCATCCGTACATACATGAGTAAAATCATATAAATTTAATTCCATAATCTTGGTAAAAACTAACACATGTTTGTTACTTGAAGTGCAAAGCAATTGTTGGAATATTTTTAAAGTGTAAAAAGTAGCAACAGTTTTAAGTTTACAGATATATAAAGGAATGCAATGATAGTGTTTACGGAGTACTTTTTTTCCTTGTAACGCTCTACTGGACGTGCTAGATAAATTCTGATTACATTTTTGAATTAAGCAAGTCAATATGTTTTAATTTCACATATAAATTGTTTTGCTCATTTTTTTATGTCGACCAGTAAAATTATTGAATCGATTAAATGAATTTGCGGATCTTTGTGTAGTCTTAATTAGGTTTGAATCGTTGTATTATTCTAACTTTACTCTTATATAAGCTTAGCATATGGCAGTCTTCGATAATCTGATGATCAGATGAACCTTCTAGCAATCTCCAATTAGCTTTAATCCAAAGCCTTCTGTTATATTCTGAATATTATAAATCTTTGATTTTTATGTGGATATCTCTTGATCTTCACCCACTATCAAGCCCAGATTCAGTCAAAAACAAAATTTTAATGAGACAAATAATTTTCAACTAATTTAAGATTTCATCTATTTATAACACTCTAACAAGTAAAAAAAAAAGAATTTCTTTAGTTATACAAAAAAGGTACATATGACTTCATTTAAATTCCAAAAAAAAAAAAAAATATTAAAAGACAACAATATACTAAACTATGTATTACATATGTTTTATTATAAATTTAATTAAAAATCTTTGTGCCATTACATTGAGCTAAATAAAGTAACAAGGATATGAATGAAAGAAGGAAAAGAATGATGACGTTGAAATACTTTTTGCACACCTAAGCACAATACCAGTAAGTGCTCGTTGGAACAGAAATACATACAACCCTCGGCTTACGCGGATTATTGGAACTGAAGAAAACAGATGTAAGTCAAAACCTTATGAAATAATGTTCGCTTAAGAAATAAAATCATGTTTAGGGTCATCAAGAAGGAAAGAGAAAATGATATTATTCTCTCCCCTACAAACTCAGACTTTCTGCAAGAAAACTTTTATAGTGTGAAACAATACAAAGGGTGATCCTATTGACAGTTTCTTTTAATTTTAAATAAAACTTAAAATAGGACTGGATTTTGGAATATTTATTATTGCTTGGAAGAACCATCCTTGGCATTTACTTTTAAAAATAGTTTTATTCAGCGGTTAAAAAACTGCAGTCGAAACCAAAAACTGTCGAACAAAAAACAAAAATTTGTGTACACCTTTTCGCATCTTGAGGTGGTTTGACAGCGACTGCTTTTATTAATAAATCAGAAGTAAAAGCAACAGTTTTTTTTTTTTTTTTTGCCAATGACAAATGAAGAAGTGGAAGAAATAGCAGTTTTTCCACTTTGACTGTCAACTTTTAAACGCTAGTTTTATTAAAATGTTGACCGCGAATACGCTGAAGGTGGTCTCCTCGCAAAGTAAATTTTTCGAATACTCTCTCCAGCTTTAAATCTCGCGAATTAAGCAATTAAAGTCAGCAAGTGTTGAATCGTTACTGACTTATCGACAAAGAGTTTTGACTTCACATTACCAAAAACAAAAAAAAAACGGTAGGCCGAATATCAAAAATTAGCTTCTCAGCTAAATTAGTTATAATTGCCGCACTTGCTGTATGTGCCGTATAACCAAAGCAAATGTTGCCGATATCACGGGATTAAATTTTAGGCAACAAAAACATCCGTTTTTCAATAGCGCTCGCCATTGATAGTCATATTCTACCACGGTCTTCTAGCACACTCTCTGTCACAGTACAGATGCAATATTCTTCCCACTGCAGGCTAAAAGTGGTCTATTCAGTTGCGTGTCTTCCAAAAATGAACACTGGAACTCAAGTTTGTGGGTTATGTTGGCAATAGTGTTCTCAGAAGGTTGATAAACCCCCTAACATATACTATATTGTTCAAGTTGAATGCAAAATTGATGCGTACTTAATTAGGAAACTGCGCATCGATTAATTTATGACACACTTTAATTAGGGTGCTAAAAAATGGAATAATAAGAAGAAAATATTAAGTGAGAAAAGTCGGGCAAACGCATAGTTTTCGAGCTATGGACGGACCCCTAAAGTTTTCATAGAAATATGCGATTTTTACAAAATTTTACATCAAAATGTTACGAAAGTGCACTAGGTAAAAACTTGTGTAGGTTATTCTAATAAAAGTGTAAAAAAATAAAAATTTACTAAATAACAAGCACCGGCTTCACTAACTAAAGATTCGGTGGATAGCAGGCCTTCGGCCGGGCGCAAAGATTTCCTTATCTATTCTCCAACAACAAAGTTATTAAATATTTTTGACTTTGTTTTTGCTTTCAATATTATTTTTGGTGTTGCATTGCATTTTAGACAATTAGGGCCTAAATGTTTGTAGAAGCATCACCTGTATAAAACTTGGCATTACTCTCATACGTAAACATCTTTTTTTTATTCAGTGATGACGCCGCTCTGCAGTAAATTTTGGCAATTATGGCATCAGTTAATTTTCTGATGCAATAACTTTTGACAAAAAAGAAATTGTAAAATTTTTCTTTTTTGATGCTTTTGCTGATAAATTATAAGCACAGAAAAAAGTTTTTTATCAATTAAAAAATGGTTTTAAAATTATTTAAATTTAATTAATGTGATAATTGAATCAATTATTTTTTTTAATTGAAAGAAAATTAAAAATTTAATTTTGATATAATTAACATTTAAGTTGTTTTGAAATAAATTTTTAATTAAAATTTTAATTAAATAACAAAAAATTTTAATTGACTTTTTTCGTTTAAAATAAAATAATTTAAATTTGTAGTATTGTTGTTGGGAATTGTCAATATTTAATTAACACATTGTTTGAAATGGCAAAGTTTTTTCCATCATTTTTTTAATTAAAATTAAAAATATAATTTATTGAAAAAAATATTCACAATTTTACAATTTTTAGTAATCAATATAATCATTTTGGTAATAGGTGCAAAATCAACAAATTGTTTGCTTGATACATATTATGAATTTGATATAAATTTGGAGATTAGAGATTTTTTTTTATTTTTTCTGTGAGGAAACGGTCACTTTTTTGTTCAATATTTTCAAAAAAAAAAAAATGTTTTTGCTATTGTTAATAAAATTATTATTATTATTTTATATTCGCTTTTGAAATTTAGCTCGTGTTTAAAAATATAAGCTTTGCACAGCTGTTGTGCATTAGAAAAGCATGAGAATGACAACTGCAACTCGTCATCACGTATCACCAACAAGATTTTGCATAATTGCGGCAGCGATTCACAGTTTTAATGCATTTACCAACGTACCTATTGTTTTCAATTTTCGCTAAACAGCTGGCTAATTTTTAGACGTTGCTAAGGTGAGCCACTTTTCATTATAAATTGTCAAACTGAAAAAATTAGATGATAGTCGCACGTTATCTACGAAAAAAATAAATAGAAAAGGGTCTAAGTGAATTACACTTCACTTATTGTGTTGTATTTAAAACACTAAAAAAATAGAATAAAAAATCAAAATTTTAAATTAATAATGGCAGAGAAAGCGATTTCCTCTCTTTACGCGTAATTCCCGTTTGCTTAAAAGCGCGTTGCAAAAATTCGAGTTAAAAAACGTAAACTTAAAAAAGATTCCAACTTTAATTAAATCTTCTTTTATCAAAGTTCCTTAAAAAAAAGTATCGTGTTAATCGAGAGTTGCCTGCACATACTAGTAAAAATAGCTAAAAAAAAATTATATTCAAGTTAAATGAAAATACTTTTGCAAAACTTCAAAATATATAAATAAATAAAAAGTGTTTGAGTAAAAGTAGCTATAAGACGGTACTCTTATGCGTGTTTATGTATTTATATGTATGTATATGTATGTATGATAGAGTAGCAGTTTATATTACACAAATTTAAAAGAAGACTAAAAGAAAACTGTAAAAGTTGAAGATTTTCTTCTTAAAGAACAACAAACAAACTTAACCAAACAAGAAAACGTAACAATTAAAATATGCACAACACGAGTAAACACGAAATTTTCTTACTCAAGTAGTAAATATCCTTAAGGACTTAGGCATACAGCAACAACAACTGCAAGTTCTACAGAAAAAGCAATGAACATCTTTCAACAGTAGCAGGATGAAATGTATTTAAAAGTAAGAAATTCTTACTTCAAAAAATGACTTCATGTATTCGGAAAGACAGAAGGACCAATAGATATTCACTAGCATTGAGAAGTAGAAGAGAAGATATTTTATTGCTTAAAGTAACTGAAATTATATTGAACAGGAAGGCTGTGATGAGGTAAGAATATTTGAAGAAGTCTATCGAGTTGAAAATAACGATGAAGACAAGTACAGTAGTAACAGCACTCAGCCAATAGGTAAGAAAAATTAGTAAACTTTCGTCAGTTAAAACGAATTGCAATAGCTCTAAAACAGATTTGACATAACCACGCATGATTTACGTTTAAAAGCTATTTGAAAAAGTTGCTTTTTAAAGCGTTTTAAGAGTGACTGGGGTGAAATGTTATAGCGAAACTTAAATTTATTTGAAAGTTATAATATTTTCTTTCAGCTAGTGTTTGCCTAGTGGTAAAAATTCGATCATAATTATTTTTGCAAATATGAACAAAACATACATATAAGTTTAAAGGAACTTACATGTTTTTTTTTCTTCATCTAAGTGGATGGATTTGGCGAGGGACAAACCTTCGGTTAATATCTTATCTTCCACTCAAGACCGTAAATATTTGTTGGTGCACATTTTACCCTTTACAGCATTTTTTGCATTACTTAGTCAACAGAGCATTTTTGCAGCATTTTTTAAGCTTATAGCGCATATTTTGCCTTTTTGAGGCAAATTTTGATACATGTAGAATATTTTTAGATTTTTACAAGAGCTTTCGCAGCAAATAAAAAATTGTTTTAAAAATTCTGGTTTCTCTGTTTTAAATATCTATCTGTTAGGGTATTCATTTAATCGGGATTTTACTTTAATCGGTTAATCAATCGATTAATTAACTGAGGTTTTGCTTTAATCTACTAATAATCGGTTAATTTTGCTATTGATCGGTTAACCGATTAATAAAGTTTGTTTATAAATTAAGCAAATAAATTAATATGCATAATGTATTTATTATTTGGAGTTTATTAGTAAAAAAAAACAATAGCATGTACATTACAATTTTTGAACTAAAACGAGCATATTAAGGATTTAGCGATTCTTATCTTTATTTTTATTAAACTTGACTTGGAAAAAATTTTTCATTAATTGTAGATATTGGAGAAATCAAAACAACCCCATAATACAGAATATCTAATTTATCTGAACTTTTCCTGGATTTCTCTAAGCATATAAAATCGTCGATTTTGCCATTTGAGTCCTGTTTTTATTTTGAAAATTTCACAGTTCTAATTGTTACGGTTAAATCTGTTAAAAAATTGATATGAGAAGATATGAGCCGTTGACAGCAAACACTTATTTTAAACGAATATCACTGAGCACCTTTTCTATGATATTTTCTAAACAAATACCTCTTGTATATGAGACGAAACAAATAATTAAAAACACAAAAAAATATGTTATAATACTACAAAAAATCAAAAATTTCGTCACATCGGTTAATTGGTTAACCGACTGAAATTAACCAGTTTAATCGTTACCCGAAAATAGTCAATTTTAAACTAACCGATCGGTTAATCGGTTAACGGTTAACCGAATGAATACCCTACTATCTGTATACCCAAAGTGTTGCCCTAATTTCGTCATCTACATTTAATTTTCACTTTAAAATTGTAAGCCAAAGCAGGTTGTCATTAAAGATAAATGTTATTTTATACTTTCAAATTGTATATCTATATAAGCAAAAATTAAGGAAAAAGCAATTACGTATTTACGTTTTTGGCGTTTTTGGTAATACATAGAAATCTGGACCAACCTCTTGTCTGTCCATGTTATTTTGTGCGCGAGATACAATTTGTTATTTTGTAGATAATTTTATAAAATTTGGTAAAAACATTTAACTTGTGCTAACGACGAAGTCTATGCATGTAAATGCTGAGAATCGGTCTATAATTTCAGATATTAGCCATAAATACTTCTTTTCAAATTTGACTTTTTATGTCCGTACACCATCTAATTATGTTGGCATTTAGATTAAACTTGCCGCCATTTTTTTTTTCTTTTCTACAAATTAAATTCTTTACGAATCGGTTCACATTTGCCCAAAGCTCCCATCTGTAAATATCTTTAACTTCCTTTTAAAAAATTGCAAAAATTCAGAAAAGCTGGTAAAAATATCGAAAATTCGCAAAAATGTTTAATATTTCAAACAAGCCATAAAATTTAATAAAAGTCCCTAAACTATAAGGAATAGAAAAAATTGGTAAATTAGCGGAAATTCGCAAAAATTTCCTAACAGAGACATAATAGCAAAAAATCGTATTAAAATTCGTTAAAGCTGTAAATGATTAAAAACTTACAGGAAAAAATCGCATCTATCGCGAACATGGCTAAAATTCTCGAAAAATTGCAAAATGGGAAACAAGCCCTTCAATTCTATTTAAATCGTTAAATCGGTTCGCAGAAAAAATTTATAATTTTCTCCATTCACCAAATTTATACCAAATTCATAACATCAAAAAAAAAATTGTAAAATTGTAAATATTTTTTTTTTTCATATATGATATTTTCAATTTTAATTAAAAAAATTATCAAAAAACTTTGCCATTTCAAAAAATGTGTTAATTTATTTAATTAAATATTGACAATTCCCAATAACAATTCTACATGTTTAAATTATTTTATTTTAAACGAAAAAAGTCAATTAAGATTTTTTGTTATTTAATTAAAATTTTAATTGAAAATTTATTTCAAAACAACAGAAATGTTAATTAAGTCAAAATTAAATTTTTAATTTTCTTTCGACTAAAAAAATAATTGATTCAGTTATCACATTAATTAAAATTAAATACTTTTTAAACCATTTTTCTTTTAATTGATAAAACACTTTTTTCTGTGTTAAAAAATACAAAATTTCGGAAAAAACATAACAAGCATTTAAAATGAGCTATAAAGATGAAGAACACACTTTTTGTCAGGTGTGGAAAACAGGGCATTCCACTTTGTTGTTCTCCTATAATAGCAAATAGCATTATTAAAGGGTTGACAATACATTTTATACAAGCACCTTTTCAGAAGGTGAAATTTTTTGCGCAGAAAAGAAAACAAGAAAGTTCATAACATAATTTGGATATAATACCCATTGGACATTATGCATTATGTAAATTTACTGCTGGATATTAATTTTTAGATACCTATTTCGATCTTATATCATAAGAATTATTTTTCAATTGCCAAAAAATCTCTCCTTGATGCTTTTCTAACTTCAAGTTCATATCATTGTTTTTTTTTTTTTTTTTGCTTAAAATCCGAAATTATTTCAGGATAATAGATTGCCATTTTCGTAAGTTTTCAACAATAATTATGGTTTTGAGACGGGCTAATTTTGAAAAAAAAACATGTGGTTGACTCATCAAGACAAAGCCAATGTAAATCAATTTGCATACCATCAAGATTTTTTGATAGGCTTAGTCACCATAAATATTTATAAGACCCTCTCTTCAAACTTTATAAATAAAATTACTTGCACAAATTTATTTGTGGAGAATTTTATTTTAAAGGCGACGTTTTTGTATGATTTTTTTGCAGATAAAGTGATTTTTGCGCCTACGTCGAAGCTTTAAGATGTTGAAAATTACAATTTACATGATTTAAACCGATCAAATCTGCATATTTTAATGATTTTTTTTAAAGAAAGTTTTTTTTATCGGGAGTCATGTGTAAAGGTTATGGGTAAACCAATGGACCAGTCTGTTGTATTTTTAAGCTTTAATTAATATCGCTTTCGAATTAACTCCATATTTAAAAATTCTTCTCAGAAAATAGTTCCAAGAGGTTAAATCTGTCGTGTCGAAATCATAGATACCGGTCTTCTCTTTTAGACGATGTAACATAAAAAATTCCTGTGTAGCATGATTCTTGTACGTGTTTAAAGCAACAAAAGAGAAAGTCTTAATATATTTATACTTATAAGCTCCTTACTATACATACACACTAGGGTTTCCATTTGGCAAAATTTTAACGGAAAATCTCGGGAAAAATATTTTTTAATTTTTGGAAATATTATAACGGAAAGTTTTGTGAATTTTCAGACAAAAACCGGGCCAAAGGTTGCTAATATTGGCTACCTAGGCGCTGTATGTAGGATGTGTTCTTTAAAATCATAAAAGTATTTTTCTAAATCATCGGATCACCGAATCAGCAGGTTATAAAAAATACAAAGAAAATGTTTTGGCTTGATGTTTTAAATTATATATTTCTTTTTATATATTTATTCCTTTAAACTCATATAAGGAGCATAGGGCCCTTTTAAATTATGGCCATTACATTTTGATCGACATTTGGAAATATTGTGTAATACTTTATGGACTAAGTTTCCTCAAGAAGTTTAAAATAATTTTTCAACCAAATATTCTAATGTCTCTCAAAACTAATTCTTTTTTGATTTTGATAAAATTTATTTCCTTAAATCTTGTGTTCTTGAACATACAATTCTCAATAATATTGTTACACGTTCTTTACATTATTACTTTTAAAACAACTTCCGAAAAGGATTTGATTTACGTAGGTACCTGTAGTTTTGGCAAAACCCCAGGTAAGTTTTAGCATCGAGTGCAGTCAAAAAACAACACACAGAAAAAAAAAAAAAACTGAATTCAGTTAAAAAATTGTGATACTAATTAATAAAATATTATTTAAATATGCACCAGTAAACAAATTAATAATACAAGTTTCGCCCGGTGGCCGAAATTCGACCACTTGAGATTTACTTAAGAGAGAATCAGGGGTCTAAGCACTGAATTCGATATCGAGTAAACTATCGTATTTTTCCGCATACAATAGACTGACGTATCGAATAAAAACTCGAGAGATGTAATGCCGTTGGTTTTCTATATCGAATGCTATTATTTCAAATTATAAAGGATTTTATTCGATGTCGAGTGTCATGATACCGAAATAAAAAATGTCGATCAATTTAGGTCGACATCGTTTGCGGTGATAAGACCCCAGTGCGTAATACAACAACCGTACACATTTTAAGGAAACAACAAAATGTACTCTTTTCAGTCATATGTGTGCGTGTCTGTTTGCAAGTACAAAAAAAAAGCGAAAACATTTTAAAACAACAACACGTGTGCATGCGTTTGCAAAATAAATTAAAACTTTTAAAAACACTATAATTCTAAAAATTTAGAAAATAAATTTATATTGTGCATATCTACACACAAATAACTTTAATACGATGTTTCATTAAAATTGGTAGACGATAAGATACTTAAAAAGCAACTATAAAAAAAATTACTCCCATATTTATATGTATATAAGATTAGTTAAATATTTTTTTGATATTAACAACATTTTCTGCAGTCATGTTGTTAATGTAAGTAAAAGGTTAATTCAGTTGATTAAATTTTTAATTAAAACTTATTTTATTTTTGTTAAATGGTATAATTGGGAAAAAACGGAGAGCATTTTTTCTGTGCATGTGTGAGAGCAACAGCAAACACAGAGGGCCATTTGAATGTATACCAGTGTTACCACCAGCAAAATTCAAAATTTCACTTCAGATTTAGCAAAATTACCCGATTTAAATGAAATTCAGGTGTAATATCAAATTCGTGGTGTACATATTTATAAAACAAGTTTTTGCAAAAAATCATTTAAAGAAGATCAATATTAGTCATACTATTTATGTTTAATATATGTAAACTATATATCGCACTTAATTAACAAGAGGGCATTAGCTCAAAATTTAAAAATGTTCAGTAGAAGCGTAAAAATGAAGTCTAATTTTTAATTTAACACTAAAGACATATGAAAAATAATTTTAAAACCAACCGTTTGATTACCAAAAATAGAAAAATAGCACAAGATTCTTAAAGCGGGTAGATATGAGTATAACGTGTAAATTTATTCGTGCGATATATTTTTATAATAATAAACTCAAATAATAAGTTTTTCTTCCACATTCGGTTTACCGTTTTGTGTGTTTCAAAAGACAATCTGCTCACTTTAAATCAGTTTGTCAAATGTGATCGGCGCTACGTATTTTCTCAACTAAAGCATTTTAATATAACATAAAATAATTAATTTCATTACTGTTTCTTATGTTGGAGACATTTTTTCTCCCAGGTTATTTTTAAGTTTGGTGCCATTCATCATCTGCAGTTGAGAGGTAGAGAAACAATGGCTTAAAGTCTCAAGTTTATGATAAACTTATCTAAAAATAGCAAACATTTGCATTTGTAGAATTCTTTTGATGTGTGAATTTGGCAATGCCAAAAAAATCTTTTTCAGCTTAAGTCCATGGTCAAAAAGTACCGATAGCTTTCATACTAAAATACAAATTTGTTCAAAATATTCCAAAAAAAAACTCAACATATTTTACATTTGTTTTTGATATGTTTGTAAGGAAAAAATAGCATTTGCTAATAAATATTAAAACATGAGCATTTCTTCGTAATGTTCGATTTGAAGGTACATTCATTTATGTAATATAAATCGATTTTAAAATCGAAATTATTTAAAACCGATAATATCGTTTTCAGTATCTCTAAAAATAAATTAATAAAACATTTTCCTCTTATTTTCTTTATATATTCCATTACATTTTTTATTATAAGTATTAGTTAAACAGAATTAGACTTTAGGTCAGAAATTGATTTTAAAATTGCTCGAAATTTAGACTTTTTAAAAACGTTCGTTTTGAATACGATCGATTTTCATCAGAGACCTGATTATTGTACTGTATTTTCAATAATTATAAAGCAAAGGGCTTGTAAAGTGCCTAAAAAGTAGTACAGAAGTTAAGAAAAAAAAGTTCCAACAAAAAATATTTAAAAAAATACCAATTGTCATTCATATTCGAGTATCTCAAATTAACATATTTTTGTTTGATTAAAACAAACGCAATAATCTTGAATTAATTTATTCGCTCCTCTTCTTATTGGTGTGTACCAGATAGCAAAACATCATATAACCAATTTAAATTTCAAACAGTGTAATATCGGCAATTTAAGCGCACATAAGTGATTATTATTAAAGTGTAAAAAAACAACAAACCATTTTTTTGCATAGAAACGTAAGCAACAGTAACAAATAAATTGAAATCCTTACAACTTTTGTTAAAAAAAACTAACTGTTTCAAAAATATTAAAAAATATTAAAAACTTTAATGAATGCACAAAGTGCGGCCAATATTGCCTATATCAATGAATTGGAGTTGTAGCGATGATTGGAATTCATAACAGCTTATGAAGAAATATAATAAAATCAATGTAAGGTGGAACGAAGTTCACCGGGTACAGCTAGTTGATTACTAAAAATTGTAAAATTGTGAATATTTTTGTTCAGTAAATGATATTTTTAATTTTAATTAAAAAAATTATCAAAAACTTTGCCATTTCAAACAATGTGTTAATTTATTTAATTAAATATTGACAATTTCCAACAACAATTCTACATGTTTAAACTATTTTATTTTAAACGAAAAAAGTCAATTAAGATTTTTTGTTATTTAATTAAAATTTTAATTGAAAATTATTTCAAAACAAATAAAATGTTAATTAAATCAAAATTAAATATGTAATTTTCTTTCAACTAAAAAATAATTGATTCAATTATAACATTAATTAAATTTAAATACTTTTTACATAGTTTTGCATGATAATTTGAAAGCTTTAATCTATGAAGATATACATAATTGGGTTGTTTACGGAAGGCTGGTCATCAGGTTATAGGGTTAATTAGTTATATTCACAACAACAAAATACATTTATTCAAATTTTTAAAAATATATTTTGTTGCTGTTAATATAACTACATAACCATATAACCTGATAATCGGTCTTTCGTGAACAATCCAAATTTGTTGTTATTTATTATAGAAACTATAAAAATTAAGATAGCTGGTTTCCTTTTTTTATACCACTCATTTAACAATGGAAACCTTTTCCCCCGGTAGGGCAGTTAGAAGTGAGCTAGTATATCAGTGAGCTAGTGAATTGATTTTGAATTGCAATTCATTTTTCAGATTCATTTGAATTGAATTGATTTTGAATTAATTCAAATGAGTTAGAAAAAAAAATTAACAATTCATTTCCAACTCATTGGAATGGAATTGAATGTAATTTGAATTGACTTTGTAAGTAAACCTAAAGTAAGCATCACTGTCGTTTTGTTATTCAACAATTTTTTTTGTAAAAGACAGCAAGCTCGTTTTGTAAATCACCTAGCAAAGTCCAAAGACAAAAAATTCTAAGATTTAAAATTCCTATGATATACTGGAATTGCCAGTAGCGGCAGAATAGGAATTAATTTATTATGTATCGTCGTATTATGTATGCTGCATAATGATCCAACGGTTTAAAAGGCTTTTTTAAAATTTAATGCGCCGTTACCATCGTCAGCTGCTGTTGAAAGATTATTTTCGTACGCCTCTATTCTAAACATCCCTAAACGTGGATCTCTTTCAGATGATAATTTTGAAAAGCTATTGTTGTTGAAGGTGAATGATGCATTCTAATTAAATCTAATAAGCCTTATTTTGTTACTAAAATAATAGCATAATTAGTTGATGCAATTAATTCCTATTATATGTTGCCCATTAACTAAAAGAATGTTATAACTCCCAAAAACACCACTTTTGATTTAGTTACGCAGAAATATTCGTTATATTCTGCTTCATATTCTGTCGAAATTTTATAATAATAACTTGCACAATCTCCGAATAAGAAGATAATATGTTCTATAAGATTCCTTCTTTTCAGTGTAAATTGGTTGTCAGTTAAAAATTTTTAATGCGTTTGTGCAAAATCGTGTTTTTTTTTTGTTATGACATTCTTTTAGTAAATGAACGCATTTGTTTAGCATATTTTTGAAACACAATTCTGTTTTGAACTACATACATTGTAATTTTTCTGATTTTTGTTTAGTTTGAAAGATAGTTTTATTTTTGTGAAATAAATACCTATAACATTACCAACAAATTTTTCGTTGGGTTTTTTATTTTATTTTTTAAATTATTTATTTCCTCTTGAAAATTAAATGTGATTTGTCGTTCAGAATACAAATAAAAATAATTTCTTCTTGAAGAAATAAACTCCAAACACTGAAAAAAGAAATTTTCATTTTTTTTGCCCCCTAGATCTGCTCTTGAATTTGATTGATTGCAACTCATTTTAGATTTCATTCATTTGAATTGTTAATTTTTTTTTAACTCATTTGAATTAATTCAAAATCAATTCGATTCAAATGAATCTGAAAAATGAATTGCAATTCATTTGAATTAGAAAACGAATTGCAATTCATTTCACAGATTCATTTGAATTTGTCAAAATGAATTGCAATTCATTTTTCAGATTCATTTGAATTAGAAACGAATTTAAATTCATTTCTGCCTAATTCGTTTGAATTGATTCAAATTTAATTCAATTCATTTATTTGTGTGAAAAGAATTAATTCAAAATTTGCTAATTCAATGCATGAATGATTCACGAATTAATTCAAAAATTAATGATTCATTTACAGCTCTGATTTGTTGTTAAACAAAAGAATTACAAATTACACCTGATCTACACTTAAAATTTTACTCCAGTAAAATTATACACTCGCCCCTGCTTAAATGGTGGAGCTCTCTTACTTTCGTTGCGAAAGTCTATGTTGAGTAGTAACAGCACCCAGGAAGATCCTCCGGCCATCCGAACATCCCACAGTCGGTGGAAAATCACCTCATAAAGCCGACTTTGTAGGATGTCTCTTCCCACTACCTTCTATTTACCAATAGTCAGACTGGAAGCGACGATACAGGGATTACTCACTCCCGTGTTTCCAGATGAGGATCTGTGGTCAGCCGCGATTTCAAAAGATCTTTTAATTTTGAATTATTTCTAGGTATTGGCTATATTTAGTTAAACTCCCGTGAATACAAAATCAAAAGGTATTCAGATCTTCAAGGCACTTAGTCGATACCCAGGGGAAAATTCCCGGGAACGGAAAAAGTCCAGTAAATAAGAAACCCTAAGACATACACTTACATACCTTAACTATTTATAATACAACGTACTTTTAATGTTGTGCCATTGCCAGTATCTGAAGATTTGTTAAGGTAAAAAATATATTTACAATATGGAATTTTCGTTTTTTTATCAACAGCTTTTAAAGTGAAACAGAGGCGTTCTTAATTACTGAAATACGGCATGTAAGAAGCTAATGGAATTTTGTATTCCTTTCTTAACACAAAGCAACTTTCTCAAGTATCTGACTTAATAATTCTAAACAATATTCTACTTTTTATATCAATCCACTGTACTACGTCTCTGCTACCTTCCTGTTACGCTTAATAGTCTTGACTATTGCGTGCGTATGTTCTGTGTGCTATTGTACTTAGTATCGTAGTCGCTCTGTTAAGATGCTTAGTACCCCTAGATTAAAGAGTCACTTAAGTTAAATGCATTGAAAATGAAGCCAAAAGAAGCGTGTAAAAATATTTAAGACGTTACGTTTTACGTTTATTCATCAGTTATGCTCATTCATTTAAAATTCTATACTCTTTTCGAGCACATTTATTCATTCTAACGTTTCGTTTGTTTGGTCCTTAAACTGTTTTCTTTTTGTTTTTTTTTTTTTTTTTTTTTTTTGTTTTTTATTTTAAATATTTTTTTTAATTTCTCTTATTTAATTTTGTGCTTTTGTGCATTTTTAAATGTTTGTTGATTTGGTGGAATGTAAATTCTTGTTTGTTTTTTCTTTTTCTCTCATGTACTTTCTTCAAGGAGTTCTACGGAAGTAGCACTTTTATCGTATTTTTTTTTAAATGGATTAAGTTATCATGGTTTCAGGATATCATTCGCTAGTATTATTTTTCGTGTGTAACAAGAAGTTTAAAAAGAATTTTATATTGTCGGTTTTTAAAGAATAAAAAAAATATAAGGCAGAAATGGTAATTAAATTTTAGCAATAAAAAAATTTATTTAAGGGTGTTTTTCAAGCCCGATAGAAGTTACGAATGGGTTAGCTGTCAAACGAATTGTCATACTGCGCTTACACTCTGTTATTTATGATCAGCATTTCCTGGCAAATCGTTATAAGTAGATTCACGTTTAAACTGAAAATCGGTCATTGATATTTTATCGCTGAGGCTTGTTATTGACTTAACGGGTTTAATTGTACCAAAATTGCTGCATATGGAGTAAAGCCAAACCTCATAGACCCTACAAACTCCATTACATCTAGAAGAATCCAGCGTTTACCATCTGTGGAACTTATGACTTCCAAAAGTAAGGCGGAGCGTTCTGGTTAATCCAGATCGTTACCGCGTCGTGATCAATAATTTTTTTTTTTTTTTGTTTGAAAACAATTATTAAATTAATCCCGGCTAGATGTTGATTTAACTGGATGGTACTACGTGCCATACGGTACCACAGCCATGAAAATTTTTGAAATGCATGAAAAATTGGCTTAAAATTGGACGTTTGGAACGCACCTGGAAATTTATGATGGAAAGACCCAAAATGCTCCGGAGGCAGATGTAAATGAAGTTTATTTATCATCGTAGTTACAGTATTTATAAATTTGTTTTTTCATTAATCTTTTTTTTTTATATTATGTTAAATAATCAATACTTTTCAAACTTAAAATCTTTTGAAAATTATTTTAACAATATTACAAGTTCCTTTTTCAATATAATATCTATAAACATTAGAAGTATTTCATCAATAACAAAATTTAATAAATTTAAAAATTTAATTGCAATGTTACCACGGCTACCTTGTATTATAGCAGTACAGGAATCATGGATTGAAAAGAAGCAAATTCAACTTTACAATATCGCTGGCTTTAGATCTGTTCACTGTTGCAGGGATGATGGTTATGGAGGTACCTCACTGTTTATCCGTGAGAATTTAGATTTTGATATAGAATCGTGTGGAAGTAGAAATTTTGTTGACTCAGTGGTTTTAACATTAAATAATGTAAAATTTAATGGAAGGCCAATAAAGTTTATGTCATTCTATAGATCGCAAAAATGTGATAAACAATCTTTTTTAAGTTTTTTTGGAAAACTTACTAATTATTTACGGTCGTCATCCATGTGTTTTTGTAGGTGACACCAATATTGATGGTTCTAGCAATATATGTTCTGGTGAGCTTTTGAATTTGCTCGGATATTATGATTTTGAAAATTGTCACACCCTTATAACTCGACCTGACAGTAGAACATCGATTGATCATGTTTACAGCAACATAAATAATGCATTACGTATCGATTCAGTGGAATGTAAGCTATCTGACCATAATATTATTTCGTGTAAGATTGAAATTGAACATCCTTCTAGCAAATTTACTGATAATATAAAATTGCTTTGTGATTATAATCGAGCAAAAAATCTCATTCAATCACAATTACCAAGTTTATCTCAATCCGGTGACCCGTCTTTAGATACAACCGCGTTAATATCGTGTATTGGAAATGCCATTGAGAATTCTACTGTTACGAAACAAACCAAGAGAATAATTAAACAGGAAATTACTCCGTGGATAAACGTTAATCTACAAAAATTAATTATTTACAAGAAAAAACTTTTAAAGCTGCGAAGAAAGAAAAAGTCTAACATAGATATTGATATGAGATTGAAAAGGATCAGCAATGTGATAAAAAACGCGTGCAAAGAGTCTATGAATAACTATTATATGAATAATTTGAGTAATATCCAACATGATCCTAAAAAGTTCTGGAAATTTCTAAATGAAACGCTTGGTAGGACCACAAAAAGATCTTTAAATTTAAAGGATAGTAATGGTGAAACGATCTTGCATGATTTAAAAAAAGCGGAATTTCTAAATAGAAATTTTTTGCAATCGATAGCACATCTTAGGGTTCAGATTCAGCACACTTCAACAGATTCTTTTAATTTCTTTAGAACTATGACCTTACATAATGATCGACTTACTTTTGAAGGTACGACATATGAAGAAGTAAAAAGTATTATTTCTAATTTATCACCGTGTAAGAGTTCTGGCCATGATAATATATCAACGAAGTTGCTATTAGAATGTTCGAATGAGTTAACTCCTTACATATCAAACCTTTTTAACACCATAATAAGCAGTAGTATATATCCGGATGTTTTAAAAATACACAAAGTTGTACCAATACCAAAAGAGAAGATTGCTAGCACCGCTGATAAGTTTAGACCAATTGCTGTTTTGTCGATAATTGATAATATTTTTGAACGAATCTTGTATAATCAAATTTCAATTTATATGAAAAACCACAATTTATTAAATGACTTTCAGTATGGATTTAGAGAAGGCTGTGGAACTGAGGAAGCAGTCGTAAATGTTGTAAACTTTATTTGTAAAGGTCTTGACGAAGGGAGCAGTGGCGTAGCTGGAATTTTCTATGATTTTTCGAAAGCGTTTGATCTTATTGATCATGATATTTTAATTCAAAAACTGGAGTACTATGGTGTTCGTGGTAATGAGCTGTCTCTTTTAAAAAGTTATCTCTCAAGCAGAAAACAGTTTGTGCAAATAAATAATCATAGAAGTTCTTTTGGTGATGTCGAATGCGGAGTTCCCCAAGGCAGTGTTTTGGGGCCCCTCCTGTTCACAATTTATTTAAATGATATTAAAAATTTGGGTTTATCTGGGAAAATTTTCATTTATGCTGGTGATATATTTTTTTTTTTACCCGTACAAACATGAGACCGCTGTCAAAGCATATATGGAACGTGATGCATCTCTATTATCAGAATTTGCAAGAATAAATAAACTGATCTTAAACGCAAGTAAAACTCAATTAATAAGATTCAAGCCGTATAATCTGCACAATATTAATTTCAGTGTATTTGTTGATGGAAGTGAAGTAACGGAAGTTCATACAGTGAAGTATCTGGGTATTCATTTGCAAAGCAACCTTGCTTGGAGTGACCATATCCAATATTTTAAAGGTAAAACTGCACAAGCCGTTGGTATATTATACAACTTTAAAAATAAATTTGATAGAAATACCAAGTTTTTATTATATAATGCCTTAATTCAAAGCCATTTTAATTATTTAGCCATTTTGGATGGCTACAAAAAGAGCACTGAATTCAAATCACTTCAGCGCATACAAAACAAGGCTTTAAAATTAGTATCAAATCTTCCTGTCAGACATCCAACCATATCATTATATAGAGATATATTCCAAACCGTATTACCAATTTATGGAACTTATAAAATGCAATTGTTGCTATATGTTTTTAAGTGCGTTCACAATATTGGACATCATACAATACTTTTTCGAACCAATCAATATTCAATTAGCACAAGGACTAATGGGAGCTTAACGTTAGCCTGGTGTAGGTTGGAAACAACCAAACAGCGTATCGAATACATGGGTAGTCGTGAGTTTAACAATTTGCCACCGAATATAAAGAATGTAAATAGAATTTCAGTATTTAAAAGAATGTTAAAGAATCCTTTATTGCAACATATTGAGGAACTTGTTTAGTATGAAAGGATATCACTTGTACAAATTAGAATAAATTAAATTTATGATTTTTTTTTTTTTTTTTTTTACATGCATACTTTTTATATATTTTATTTTGATTAATTATATCAAATAATTGTGAACTATATGTAATATATAACACCAACTCGCCTCTACAATGCCTATAAGGCGCTGAGGCACCTTTATTGTCATGAATTATAAAAGAAATAAATAAAATAAAAATAAAAAAAAAAAAAAAAAAAGACTGCATAGAACAGATAACTTCTGTTATTAAATTTTATTTTGAAAGTCAGAATTCGATTTTTCAGACACCACATTTTCACCTCAGTGGTTACGCAAATAAACTTCAGAATATGTGGCACCCGACATCAAAACTTAATATCTCTTAAACCATTTGACTTTTTGAAGCAAATGGACTGTGCTTATGTTATACTAGTAAAAACAAAAAATTATTTTTAGAGATATTTGAAGGATAAAATGGTAATTACAGTTTCCGGAGATGAGCCCTTTTCGAAAATTATTTTTGAATCTTCGTGGTTTTAGAAGCAAAACTCTATCTTTAGTGGAAGCAATTTATTGAAACACACGAATATTCAGATAATCCATAATGTAAATTTTGCGGAAATTTTAATGAAAGTAAACCACATTTTTCACGGAAGCTTTTTAATATAAAGTAACAATAAAAACATTTCGGTACATTTTTATCTGTTTATTAAGACTACAAATTAGAAAACACATGCATTCATAAAATAACAGCAAAAATATTTCATCAAGATAAACATATGAATTGGAAATATTTTTCTACATCTCCCTGTGAATGCATGTCGGTTGGGCATTGCAGAATGTCTTCATAAAATTTTTGAAAATTGGCTATCTAGATATCAGCAACTGGATTCTGCCATTTGCAAAATGAAGTTAAAATATGTGTCTTAATTTATATTTTTCTTTAGACACTGTGTTTACTATTCAGATTTATTAATAATGGCAAAATCAAAAATAATTTTTCATTAATTTTTACCTCTCGCTATCAAAATTTTAATCCAAGGAGTTTTTCCATTGCTAACTTAAACACACATCATAAGTATTCTGAATAAATATGGAGAAAAGCCCTTTTCCAAATTCATTTTAAACAGTCATCTTGTTTCACGGCTATGAAAGGGGTATATAACCTTTCATTCACACAGTAACTACACCGGTCTATGTGTACATCAAAAAACGGAACAAAACTAAATTTTCAAAAATTTGTACCTGAGCCCTTTTCGAAATAAATAATTCAATTGTTTAACATCAAATGCACCCACTTAGAAGCACGGATTTTTTTAACATATTTTTTGCGAAAATGACAAACAATATGCAGGAAATGTGAGTGGCAATCAATACCGGGCAATGATTGAAAATTGTTTAAGGTCCGATGTAGATTCCTACAAGATGGAGCTACAATCCACACGGCTCGTTCAACTAATTTTCTCATGCGTTTTTCAGATTTTAACTGGCCCAATTTTTTTCTGAGATGACCTAAAGGATAAGGAGTATTCTAATAAGCCAAGAAAGATTCAACACCTTAAGGTGGGACCTGAAATTCTAAGAAAAGTTATGGAAAATGCTTAGGAATGAGCTTGTCAGGTCGAAACAAACAACGGACTTCATTTGAGAGATTCACCCTTATAGTGGAAGGCGTAGGCGTTTTTAAACGAAAAGTTGTACACATACGCTGTCGTGATTAAAAAGCCTAGCGACGGTTAATTTTATGTTGTAAAATTCCTTCCCTTGTAAAATTAATTTAATGAAAATTAAATTTAATGAACTTTAGCCTAATTAAAAATAGGAAAATTTTGGATTAAAAACCATAAAACAGTTCAACAAAATAACCGCAAAACTAGACTATCCAATTATTTGACTTTTGGTTTTGTTCGAGTAAGGAATTAATCGATTTTTTAATTTTAATTCTGATTGATTAATCGAATTAGAGTTTAAATATGTTTGAATTACTCGAATAATTCAAATAATTTTATCCAATGGGAAAAACATAAATGTCTGTTTGATTTGATACTTTTATTATACGAGTATTAATAAACAGAGAAAAAACAATAAAATAAAAAATATAGTTAAACAATAAAATAGCAATTCATTTATACCATGTATATAGTTTTAAAACTTTTAAATAGAACAAATAATTAAAAAATCAAAAATACCGCTGAAAAAAATACAGCTTTTAAGGCTCTAAAGAGACCGAAACCAGATTAAGGAAATAAAATAAGAATAAACTAAAAACAAAGTAAGCACTTATTCGGTTGGACAACCTACACAATGATCCGAAAGTCAAAGTTTAAAACATGCATTAGGTTTAGCAGCAGTCGGGGTTTATTAATTTCATTTCAGTGTATAATTTGCATTTTGTCCCACCTGCTAAAAAAAAATACGTATTTAAAAGGAAACGTTCTATAAACTTTTTAAACTGGATCAAGTTTGTTTGATTTCAATTTCAGTCATATGTATTCCATTTACTGAACACGGCTGATAACTTTATATGAATGCTCTTCTTTTTAGGTTTGCGTAATTTATTTTTTAACGTATTACGATTTTGCGCCAACAATCCGTGATTTCGTTTTCAACTTCCTGTCTAAGGAAACTTCGGTTTTTGTCAAAATTCAACCAGCCGTTTAGTTGGTACGGGTAAAAACTGGTAACCCATAATCTGACAGTGCATGGTTTACACATTTTTAAATGCTGTTGATTTTTTTACAATGATGAAAAGCGTACGAAAATCCTTACGTATGGAATTAGTAGTTAATCGTTTAATACATTATTTGTCTCACACACACCCACATCTAAAAAAGGACTCAAATATGTTCAGTAGTGCGTGTATCACAAGAAATGCACAATTAATCAACATGTTGTTTAGTTGTCTAAAAAAAAATAATTTTATATTAAAAAAGTAGAATTTTCTAAGAAATAAATTTTAATCGATCAATTGACAGAAATTGTTGAAGTTGTTCGTTATTTGAAATTGTTTTTTTTTAATTATTCGATCAAATAATGGCGAAAAATTTCTTTGAGTGGATACTCTACACAATACCCAGTAAAAAAAAATAGTGTTTTATAAGCACTTTAGAGAAAAAGCGCATAATCGAGCGCTTTAATCAGAGATAGGGAGATCGAACGGTTATTATTCGACCGGTTTTAACCGGTTATTTTAGCTTTGCCCAAGTCGGTTATTTTAAAATGCCCATTTTTCGAATATCGAATAAACCGGTTATTTTGGTATAATAAACCGGTTATTTTAGTAATGTGTAATTTATATACATTTTCCTTACTCTTGTTGTAGATGTACCCGCAATTTAAGTATTTTCTAATTGAATATTGGCCAAACTTAAACTTTTTATGAAAAATGTCAAAGCAAAATGTAACAAAGGTCAAAAAACATTAGCGGAATTCACCCTTAATAGTAAAGTCCCTTGTAGACCTTGTTAATCTTATAATTTTAGGAAAAATACTAACATTTACAACACTGCAACAACAAAATGTATTAGACTAAAATATACTACGCTGTGGTTTAAAAATACCACAAAAAGCAGTAGTAAACAAAGTGTGTGAATTTACCAGAATAAAACAGTTGAACAAACTTTATCTGTCTCTTTCTCTAACTCAGCAAATTCATTAATATACAATGCATACGAAAAAGACACTCACGCTTTAAAGTATAAAATCGTATTAAATATAACAGAGTTGTACACTTAATACAAAGGTTGAAAACCGCTATTATGAACACTGTAAATACAAATCGTTTATAAAAGCGTGTGTTCTTGTAGAAAAAAAAACAAAAAACTATTAAAAATACTACAAAAACATGTGCAGTTAAAAAGTAAATAGTAATATGTGCAAGAGTATTCTAAATATTAAATATATTTTTATATAAATATTTTTCGAACGCGATTAAAACGGCAAAGTTAGTTGCTTGCAGTGCCCTAAAATGATAAGTTGAAAAGGTTTTTCCCCGTCACGACTTATTAATCACCTTTAATTAGTCCACATGCTTGACATTAATGTGATCCAAATGAAACTTAACTTCGTTCGAAGTAGTTCTAAGGAGACTACAAATAATATTTTACTAAAATACACTGCAAAAAATGAATCATTGGGTGAAATATTAGCCCGTTGTGTTGCCGAGGACGAAATGCCCGTTAAGGCAGCATCTCTTCATGCTGAAAACTACAACATTACGGCGGAATCAACGATATGGGAAACATTTCTACCAGTTTTATTTATTAAAACACCACGAACTAAAAAACAAAATTGAAGAAATCAAACAATGTCATGAAATGTTTTAAGCTGTAGTCGACGAATTGACAAATATTTAACACAAAAAGAATGTTCAGTTCACTATTCGTTTCTATAATGCTGAAACAAAATAATTTGAAATAGATAATCCTGGCCAAGAGGTTTTGTTTGCAACTTTTGAAAAATATGGTTAATTTATATAGACATGCTTAACCACCAACAAATTAAAACACATTCAAAATAAATTTGAGATTCCTATAGTTAATTTGCTCTTGCAAAATGTATGTCTAGATCAAATATCATTCAACAGTTTCTAAGTTACAACATTTTTTATTTTTCGAATTTATTCTACAGTGTGACACAAAGAATGCTGACGAAGGCCGTAGCGGGCCAGAAAATCCATTACATTCTGCTGGTGTCTAATAATTGTAAATTTTTCTGTACATAAATATACTTCATTGCTATCCAACGGAAAGCTAAGGTAAAATGTAACAAGAAAATACAATATAATAGTCTGGTAGTGTATAAAGTCATTTCTAAAAAAATTAAGGAATAGAGCTATTACAAAAAGCTTTATAAAATACATAACTGAAATTTAACTCATAGAATAAATTAGAATATCTGTTTCTAAATTACATTATACAAATATCTTCTTGCAAATAAAGTTTAGTAAATCAATAAAAAATTGTTGAAAATTTAGCTAAAGTTTGTTCAATTTACTGGTCCCACTTTTCTTGGATTTTATCGTAAAATATTTGTTAGGTCTGATCTAAGTCATATCTATGTATTTTTTTGGTTTCTTACCTTTGCAGATTGTTTTGTTTTTATTCAAATTAAGGTTTAATTTTAAAAACTTATTTGATTTTTGTGTTTTTAAATATTCGAATTAAAACCGGTTAACCGGTTATTTAAGAATTGCTTAACCGAAAACCGGGTTTTTTAAAATAGCAACTATTCGTAATATTCGAAAACCGGTTATTGAAAAAAGTCGAATAATCGATCTCCCTAATCAGAGAGCTCTTATACTGCAGTAGGTTATGATAAAGAATAAAATATACAAAAAAGCTGTTTTTAAAGTGCTGACAACGAAGAAGGTTTGAAAGCGAAAAAAAAAATAAAAATATATTATGGCTTACGAAAATTATCGAAAAAAAAAGCATCTAAACAAGTAAAAGCAAAACATTAATGAATATGTTAATATATTTAGCTCTTAAAAAGCACTTTAGAAGTTTTATTAGGTTAAAAGAATCGTTTATTGTCAGCAGAAAATAGTCCTTTAAACAGGGAACATCCCATACAAAAATCAGGCATCCCATCAGCAGGTTTGAAGTGATTTGAGGTCTGAATTCATACATAAAACCTGTTCCTTTTGAAGCACATTTTTTACTCGGATAAATTATTTATTAATTTCACTAGAAAAAAAAAATTCTAAGGACTGAATTAAAATTTAAAATCCATTTTTACTACGAATTGAATAACACAAAATTAAAATGAGTAAAGAAATTTTAAGCCAATACTGGAAAAATACGTTTTAACAGATAGTTCCTCTCTTAAACCTTAGAAGAAAGACAACTGGAGGAAGCTGTATTTAGTTGCGAGCACAATTTCTTCGAGTTTAATTATTTTTAATCAGGGCAAGAAACAAATCACATCGCTTTGTTAGTGCATATTTTGCTTTTAATGCATGTTTTTGCATATTTTGTTAAAAATACATATTTTTCTACATATTTAGTAATATTTTTTTTAAAAAAATGGCTTTTTTTCTCTATTTTTTGGGCATTATTGTATAGTTGGAAAAGGGGTATCGTGCGTTTTTAATGACTCAATTTCGTTTTTAGGAGAGAACTTTAACAAAAGTAAAATTTACTGTACTTGGCTGATGCAGCGCCATGCATGGTTAAGTCTGCATATTTTTTAAAAATATTTTACCCAAAATATTCATGCCCTGCATCGTGTAACTTAAGAAATTAGAAATCAATTTGATAATATTGATTCAAGGATATCAGTATTTTAAGGAAAATATCCTTAATTGAATATATAATGAATTAATAAATCAATGTTAAGTGCATATTTTTTATTATATTTTTGCATATTTTGCGATTTTTAGTGCATGTTTAATGCACATATTTCAAGATGCACGAACTTCCTTGCCCTAGTTATAATGATTGTTTTTAAGGTGGTTTCTATATTCAAGAACGAACAGTTTCTCCTAATTCTATTATTTACTTAAATTTTATTTACCTCCTTAATAGAGTCCTTAATTAAGGATTTTGTTTTTATTACTATATTCGTACATAGTAAAAACAAAATATACTCTTATGGGTATTAAACAATTATGCTGGGCTGCAACTAAAAATAAACCCAATTTCAATTTCTATTTAGTTTTGGCCTTTTTTGTAATAAATTTTTTTTTTTTTTTTTTGCTTTCTAAACAACTTTCAAACAAAGCATTAATTTAATTTGTCACACTTTATGAGGACTTTGCTTACGTTTCATTGTCGGAACCAAATAAACACATACACACATCTGTTCTACCAAATACACAATCACACACACACACATGCACTACAGTTGTTACCAAAGTTCACAAAAAGGGATCCTTAAAACAAAACAAAAATTAAATTAAAACAAAAAAATATCACAACAAATGTTGGACTATCTCAACTTTACACTTCAACCACAATTGAAAAGTTTTTTTTTTTTTTGTTTCTCTTTTAAATATTGTACTATCTGTTAATTTTCAGCAGTTCCCTTGTCTTTTAATTTACAATTTTATTGTTTTAAACGGAAGTTACCTGCTGTTGTTTTTATGTCAAATAATACAGTCTAACACTTAAACATACAAACAGTTTTATATACCAGCCAGCCTTCCTTCATTTACTGCAGACACTCTCCCACACACAATAACAAGTCCCTGAAGTCCATCATTTCGTATTAGTTTTCATTGAGAGCTTTTAAATGTCCCATGTGGTTGTTCTGTAGATTAAATTGGCATCTTTCTCGATACTTTCTCTTCGTCTCCTGTCTTTTTCTCTAGTTTTTGTTTTAATTTATATTATTTTTTATATACGATATTTTTCTAAGAGGTGAGTAGTAAATATTTGTGTGTGTGTGTTTTTCAATTGAAAGGATATATTTTTCTTAACCCGTATGTTATTTACCTAAATTTGAAATTGTTTCTGTCATCAGAAATGTTACCAGATGTGGTTGACTATTTTTCTGTTGTTATTTTTTAAATTTTGTTTGTATTAAAAATTATTTTAAAGTATTTACTTGTAAGAGTGAAAGGTATAAAAACAATTTGTTTACAAAAAATTTAATTTTGTCAAGTTACGGTTTTGTTTTATAACTCTCAGTCTATTGATACAAATTTCAAATACTTTTAATTTATTAAGGTTTGTAAAAATGTATTCTTTAAGAAACCAAATTATTAATGCATTCGCTGACAGTAAGATGACACACCTGAGCAGAAATGTGTAGATTCAATATTTTTTAGTGTTCTATATGTTTTTTTTTTTTTAGTTCTATTTGAAAGAGAAATATAAATGTAGCATAATATAAAATATATTTGTAAGAAATGCTATTCGTCTACAATTGGAGACTCACAATGGAGAATTTTTGAAAAAAGGAAATAAATTTGTCAATAACTCCTTTATTTTAATGATCACATTTAATAAAATAAATGATATGTCACTAAATTTAAATAAAAACAAGTAATAGTGCTTTACTCGGGTGTACCGAATCTTAAATACCATACACTTAGGCCCAAATTTACAGTCATTAGTTGATTACACTGTGCTAGTTGATAAGACTGTTAAGCACGGCTTTTAGATCTTATTTTCGTGGAAAACATATCTAAAGTTCTGCTTTACGATCAAGTTTCAATTTCATGTTTTTCCAGACATGTTTTTCCATACAAACCCCACTCTCGGAAAACAGTTTATGGCGCCTAAAACCAAATAAAGCCCACGTTGGGAAAATAATTAAATTCGCCTAAAACCATAACAGATATAGATATTGCGGTAAAATTTCTTCCAACTTAGATTCATATGGCCAGAAAAAATATCTTGCCATTTTGTGAAGTTCACTTTTGACGCTAAAACTGATTACACTGCTGTATTGAAATTTATTCTAATTTATTTTGTGTAATACCAGAAAGCAGTCTTTAGAATTTTTGGATGATTGGTCCATAATTTGCCATAGGTCCAATACAAATTACCCTCCTAAAAATCATTTTAGTTCTGCTAAAACTGTTACGAAACATGATATTTTACTCAAGCCAGTTCAAAGTTCTAACAATAAACGCATAAAACTTTCTTATTGCCGGTCAATAATTTAATTCATGTCTAAGCCCCAACTAATTTTAATGCCGACGTTCGTTTTTGTGAAGTTTAGTTAATAATATACAATATATGCATTTATCATATAGAGCCCACTCCTGTTGGTGGAGGGTATCAAAGATAGCACTCTAACTTGTTTATTTTTACTTTTTTTAGATTTTTCTTAAGGCTAAAATGGTTTTAGCTTCCTATCTTTAGTTATATTGCCAGGGTATCACCCGATTTGTTTGGAGCCTTATCAACAAGTCCTCGGCCAACATAGACCTTCGTTAAGGAGGGCGAAGAGCTTCCTGAATCCACGCCAGAGTATATTGGTCGCCATCAGAAAATCGTCTTAAGTTTTTTTATGGTACTCCACCAGTCACTCTCGAGTTTTTTCTTGGTTCTCCACCAGATAAAACACGTTAAAAAGCCTTGGTCATAAGCGATTGCATATGGTTAACGCTGAAACCTCAAGAACTGTAACCTGGTACAGTTATACGGCGTCAACCACTAGCCAATGCGGGGTGAAACGTAAAACGCACGAAATGCAAATACACAAACACGGCTTGTGTTTGTCTTTAAAAGATAATGACAAAGACGCGCGTAGTGCTTCCTAGCCCAGAGCAGTCTTACGAATGTATTATATATAAAGAAGAAAAACATGCCGAAATGTTATAGAAAACCAAAAAAATTACAGTATTACTGATAAGCAAAAAGAAGATGCGTTGCAGCGTCCTCGGTGTCCGCCGGGAAGGTATACTACTTTGTTTTGCTTAACATTAGTTTGTTAACATTAGTTAGACAGTTAGTTAGGCAGTCGTAAAGTAGACACGTGGCAAATTTATTATGGAAAAATATTCGATAAACCAACGCACAGAAAAAAGTGTTTTATCAATTAAAAAAATGGTTTAAAAATTATTTAAATTTAATTAATGTGATAATTAAATCAATTATTTTTTTAAATGAAAGAAAATTAAAAATTTAATTTTGATTTAATTAACATTTTAGTTGTTTTGAAATAAATTTTCAATTAAAAATTTAATTCAATTACAAAACATCTTAATTGACTTTTTTCGTTTAAAATAAAATAATTTAAACATGTAGAATTGTTGTTCGGAATTGTCAATATTTATTTAAATAAATTAACACATTGTTGGAAATGGCAAAGTTTTTTGATCACTTTTTTAATTCAAATTAAAAATATCATTTATTGAAAATATTTTTTCAAAATTTTAAAATTTTTAGTTATCCATATAATCATTTTGGTAATAGGTACAAAATTAACAACTTGTTTGCTTGATATTATGAATTTGGAATAAATTTGGTGATTGGGGAAATTTAATAATTTTTTCTGTGCGTGTTTTAATCGTTAAAACATTTTATCAAAATTAATCATCGATTACTGTGTCGATGAGCAATTTACGTGAAATTTTTGGGAGAAACAACGTGCCAACAACACGCACTATTTATCGTGTAGTAAATGATTTCGAAGAAAGAGGGTCTGTAGGTGGTAGGCCCAAGCATGGACCACAACGTACAGCAAGATCGGCTGAAAACATTACTGCTGCTCAAGAAAGTGTTCAAAACAATCCATCAACCTCAATTCGAGGTCGTGCTAAGGAGCTTGATGTTCAAAAACCAACTATGGCCACAATTTTGTGAGGATAACAGAGGCGGACATTTATCTGATATTGTATTTCATACATAATTGCCGACATTAAATAAAACATTTATCAATATAAGATCCATTCTCTTTAATTTAATCAAAAATGATAAACAAACAAAGTAGTATACCTTCTCGGCGGACACCCTGTATAATAGTCATTTTCCACAAAATAAAAACAAATGTACATAAATAACAACTTTCAACGGAACAGGTCTTGTCTAACTATTAGTGAACTAATAACATTTGATGGTTTAAAAAATAGTAAACAAGTAGCGGGAAATAATATTTTATTGGTTATACCACTGTTTAAGCTACCGGATAACTGAAAATTTGGGCCTTAGAGTTATAATATTTCAGGAGGCTTCATAATAACTTATGAACAACAGTATTAGAATTTGTTGCGGTTTAAGTCGTATTAAGTTAAATTCCGAGAGTACGCTTTATATGTGACCTTTGTAAAATTATGATCCGATCAGCATAAAGTTTGGCGATTTTATTCTTGTCATTTAAGACTTAATTGGACCCAATTTCAATACAATAACATGGATCGTTTTCGTTTTAAGCGTATTAAAGTGACTTTTAGTAGGCTATTTTGTATTCGACCTATAGTAAATAATAGTTGGATCATCACGAAATTAAGTGGACTGATGTCTTGTCTTGTAAAGCTGAATTTGACCAAATTTACCCACTATAGCATTATTTGTTATGGTTTTAGGCACGTTAAAGTGTTTTCCAACTGTAGGCTTTCTATGGGACCTATGGTCATATATGAACCAGTCTTTAAGAAATTCAATATTTTTAAAACTTAATGACACTCGGTGCATTACTTACATTTGAGTCTATAACTCTATTTTCTTTGAACGAATTGTGCTAGATTTCAATTTAAAACTGCTTAGGGGAACATATGGACTGACGGACGTGGCTCAATCGACTAAGAATTACTCAAGGATCCGGAATATATACATATCACACATTAAAACATAAAGATGCACAACTCGAAATTTATCGAAATCGTTTTTTTTCATAAACGAGTTCACAAATCAAATCTATAACGACCCCAAAAATCGTTTGCGTCACAGTCTTCTTTCACTTTTCTTCTATAACATTTGTAAAACTCAATTTGTTTAAAAAATTGGAACTGTGTTTTTGAAGCAAGTTTTCTATCTCTCCTTAATATTTTGAATTTTGAATTTTGCCAGTTAATGGTTTAATGTACAATATATGTTCTTTATAAGGTCTTAAGTAGACTGATATTAGAAACGTTTTACAGGGAAGGACAAACTTATTGTATCCTCATTCGCCGTAGTGGTGAAAGAAAAAAAAAGTAATCGGCTGGACCGAATATTATATATCCATCGCCATAGTATTGAAAAGCTTATTATTCCCTAACTCAATATTGTTTTTTTATTCCTCATTTCTTCCATTATTCAAAGTCTGAATACTTTTTTCCCGTTAATTTTACGAAAAAATCATGCGGGCAGTTTTTTTGTGGAAAATTAAGAATATGCCCATTTTTTAGAAGTTTATTTGAAAAATACATGTTGCTTATATGGAAAAACTTAAAGTCATTTAGCGTCGCGTAGAAAAAAATGGAGCTGATCTTGTGGAAGAGCTCGGAGAGAGAACATTTTGAGGCGATAGCAAATAAGATTTTTTTTTTTTTGGATTATATGCAAGTATTTTTTGAAATGAAAAATTGACACTGACTAAGCGAGCATTGGGTCTCAATTTGGCGTAAGAACTTTACATATGCAGTGTTTACATCTGCGATCGGCAACCTATACTATTACATTTTGCGATTGTATGCGTTGTATGTATTTTACATATGTTGTTGTTAATGTTGTTTAATTCTCTAGAATGTATGAGCACACGTACGTAACAAAAGCGAATAAAGGCCCAACAGTAATATGCATAAGTTAGCTTAAAGTACTGTCAAAAATTAACGAAAAGTCTGTAAAATGCTTAAGAAAATTAAAAGAGACTTAAGGGTGGCCAAAATCTACTAACATAAACTTAAGATCCATATTACATATTTGTGCTTTCTAGCGAGTACTTCAAATAAAGAAGTACCAACAATTACAGCCCTGTATTTGTTTATTTTACTTAATTTGCCAGCAACGTTATAAAAATAAACAAATTGGTGATTGCTGTACATACTTATTAATAAAAAATGTATACAAAATTAAAATATGTAAAATTCCTCTTTTTCTATATTCTTGTTTTTCTTTATCCATTTCAATTTATTTTATTTTTTGTAACAACGCACAAACAGCTGATATCGTACGGAATGTGCGTTCAGTTTGGCACTTTGCTTAAGCAAATGACATTTGACGAAACTTAGCAAAAACTTTCATTAAGTACATTATAGTTGGCCACATATGTTTTATATGTATTCGCAAAGTTGCTTAAGTTGATTAAGCGGCCTAATGCATATTATGGCTGGGCCTTAAAAGACAAAAAAGAAAACGCGGCGCACTGACTTTGGCGATCGCAGGTTTACATGGTATCAAAAATGAACCACAGGGGTTGGCTATTTTCACTGGCTCCCATGCCAATGTTTATAGAAAAAGGGTATGCCACTACAGCGCTCGGCGGCATGAAATAACCCGCCAAAATAAGCAATAAAAATAATAATGCCCACCAAAGTGTGGGGCCTTATTACATATGCAATAAAATTCCAACTCTGAAACTGAAATTCGCCCCCAACGAAATTATATAACGCTGGTGTTTGATATACCATTGAGGAGAAAATCCTTGCGCCTGGCCGAAGGTCGTCTATGCAGAGAAGCTTTTGTAATTAAAGCCGGTATTTTTTGTACTGTAGAGAAGAAAATTCTTGAGTCCAAAAACGTTTTCGTAATAAGCTTAAAAGCGAAATAATCCCTCAAAAAATAATCGGGGATTTTTATTTCATAATATTTATTTCTTATGAAATAATCCTCTAACTAAAAAAATGAAATAACATCGCAAACAAAATGAAATAAGCCCACAAAAGTCGTTGTTGTTGCTCTCTGTAAAGATTTTTATGGGGTTATATTTTGGGGGGATATTTCATGCCCCCATTGCGCTCAGATGAAATGGCATTGAGGGCGAAATTCGCCATTAAAAGAAATATATATAATCTTAGTTTTTCTACTTACACAACAATGCATATTTGTATATTTTATGGCACTCAGAAAAAATTCTCTCCCACTTTTTTTAAATTAAACCATTTACCAAAAATAAAATCAGTTTTAATTTAAAATTTTACCAAGCAACTTAAATGTTTACTTACATTAAAAGATTTTACTGCAGCAAATATTCTTAATATCAAAAAAATATTTAATTGATACTATTAATTTGTTTACTGGTGCAAATTGAAATAATATTTTAATTATTATAAAATATTTATTTTTTTCTGTGTATATTCTTTTGTTTTATTTTTAGATTTTTTTGTTGCTGTATTTAAGTTTTTGTACCCATATAAAAAAATGCCCTGCTAATCAAATTCACTAAATCAAACTTTTTATAATAGTTCCACCTCAATATAAAACTGTTTAAACTAAAGGTTATTTTTCGAAAATGAAAAAATATTGAAGATTTTATTATTTTCCCCCCTTAATAAAATTAACACCGTACCTCTATTAAGTAAATGTGTTGAAAAATCTCAAATTACAAATTGAAGCCTGATAAAAGGTTCAATACCTTGAATGGTTAAAGCAGTTGAAAAAAGAAATAAAAAAGAATACATTTAATAAGTGGAAGTAACTGTAACAAAAACCCTTTAAAACACACACACAAACGTACACACATACAACAAAATAAATTTATACAGACACATTGAAACATTTGACCACTTAAACAAGATATTGTTGACATTGTTAGCAATGTCAAGTGGTGGCAAAACCCATACTAACCACAAAATACACAAATAGCAGAACTACTGTTAACCCTCATATAATATTTATAGGTACGTGTGTGTGTGTGTGTGTGTGCTTCTGTATCTGTGTATTTTTGTAACATATTAACAAGTTAAAATTACTGAGTGGACAATGACAAAAAATCGTGAAAAACCGCAATGTAAACGCCAGACTGACGCATTGTTATAATTTTTCTTTTGCTCTTCGGTTGTTCTTGCAAAAACTGCTTCTAACATCACCAAAAGCCAAAGTTACAAGGAAAATCTTAAAGATAAATAATAGAAATGCAGAAAAAAAAGAAATACTTAAAAAAGCACACATACTCCCAAATAGAAGGAAAATATAAAAGCAAACAAACCTTTTGTAGAAAATTACTTTAGAAAACGTAAGTAACCATCCGGTGTTTAAATGACCTTTGAGAGTTTGCTAGTACGGTGTAGACTACTACAGGAACTACAACAACAAACACGGAGATACCGGAGGCTATGACCCAAAGGAAGCAACACACAAACCACGAACAAGCCAAGCGCAACTGATGATGGAAACCCATTTAAAATGTAGAAAAATTATATTTATTTTTTGGATACATATTTAGAGAACTAAATACTTATATTACAACAACAATAATATAGAGTAATTCATTGTGAGGTATCTTTTTAAAAAAAATTCTTTTTTTAAAATAAAGGTTATATTTATTAATTTTTATCAATATTTCGCTAACCTTTGATAGCATCTTCAGGAAATTATAAATAACAAGCAATTGTTTGTTTGTTATTTATATAAAATTTTGTAAATTTAATTTCCTAAAGATGCTAACCAAAGATTAGCGAAATATTGATAAAAATATATAAATATAATATTTTATAAATAAAAAGACCTCTAGCTTAAACAATTAAAAATAATTCGGTTAAATAAATAACATTTTTTAAAAAAATTTAGTTTTTAAAAAAATTTATTTTTTTTTTAAGAATTGAATCTTACACAGAAAAAATGTTGCCCCTATTAAAGTCTTAATTAAAAATAAAATCAGTGTTAATAAATATTTTAATCAAGTGAATTAAACGTTAAATCAAGTGAATTATAATTTTAATTCTAACTATTAATTTGTTTACTTGTGCAAATTCATAGCATCAATTAAACTTTAAATTCACTTTATTAAACGTTTAATTCAGTTGATTAAACGTTTAATTCACTTGATTAAATTTTTAATTAAAACTGATTTTGGTTTCGATTAAGGCTTTAATTGCGGCAAATTTTGTAAATTAAAAAAAAAACTTTCGCATTACTTTTATTTGTATTTAACACTTTTTTATAATAGTAACAAATTTACTGAAATATCAGAATATAATAATTAAAAAAAAAGTATAAGAAAGGACAGAATCATCGTTTCATACTTTTCTTTTTAATAAAAATTAATTATTAATATTTGCGGTCGTTTTCAAACGACATTTGATTTTAACATAATGACACAATATTTGGAACAAATCCAAAGTTTAGACCCCTTTCGATTTTAATGAAATTTGTCGAGAAGATTCCTTTCATCCTATAAGGAACATATATCAACGAAATAAAATAAAAAAATTTTCTTTTCAAAAGTTGTGTCATATTCAAAATGTCATGATTTCGCCGATCAAGACGAATGTGTTGAGTTAATTTTTTCAATATCTCAAAAATTGCTTCACATACGAAGATGATTTGTATGTAATTTTAAAGAGTACTTGGAGCTACAAATAATATGTTAAAAGAATATTTTTTTTTAAATGTAATATCTGCAAAATATTAAATTTTAAAAATGGACTAAGTCAAAAACTTAATTTTTTTTTTGCTGATTTTTTTTATATAATACCTCAAACTGTTCTTTAAAAATCCTGAAACTTTGAAGGAGGTGTTTTTTTTCGTTTTTAAGATATAAGATTTTTCTTTCGAACCTGTAAGTTAACTTAGACTGAATGTTGATATATTTACGGGTCATTGTGGTTTTAGATACCCCCAGTGTATAATGGGTATGCAGATTTTGTGAGGTGGATGACGAAACGTTAGAACATCTGCTCTGCTGCTGTCCCGTCTTTAGGACTTCCAGGCAGAAATTTTTCGGTGGTCAAATAATAAACCCAACTGATAATTATGGTCTTTCACTAGGCAGGGTAATGGGCTTTATACGTAGCCTAAACCCGACATGGTGAGATACATGCGCTGCACAAAAAATCCGCTGGGTCGTGGTCAGGGCTGCCAGATTTGACGATTTATCGTCATTTTCACAATTTTTGGTTCCGAAATTAGCAAAGTGCCGATTTGCTGATTTTTTTCTAAAAAGTGACGACTTTGTTCAGTCTTCAAAATAAGACAATTATAAATCTTTTGATGTTTGTTATTAGGCAGCACAGAAAAAAAACATTTTTGTAAATAAGACATTTTTATATTTATCCCCATTGTAAATAAAATTATACTAAAAGTTTTGGCTATTTTCCATAAAAAATGTAATGTGCAAAAGCAAAAATTTGAGTCAAGTAAATTTAAGTAAAAATTCGTACCAAAAACTAAATTTTGAGATTGTGAGTTCACTCGTGTGGAGAGCAGAGGAAGTTATGGACTGATTTGGCAAATTTATAACATTTAATACTCCATATATATGAAAAATGTTAAAGCCAAATTTTATCCTCCTAGCTTATATGGGTGCCATGGTGCCAAAACTATAATTTCGTGAAGAAAGATTATTTCAGGTAAAAAAGAAAAGATAATAATCGCCTGTGTTCTACATTCGTCAAACGAAATGAAAGTGAAAATTCCACTCAGTTTGTGTTCTTAAAATCGTTAAAGTGAAATGAAATGTAAAATTTCATTTCCAGTTTGTTTCAAGAGGAATTTTTGTGTTCTACAAATCATTTTCACTACAAAAAAAGTAATTTTAAATCGAAAGCAAACAGCCGCGTGAAAGAAAATACTTTTTGGTAAAATATTATATATTCTACCTTTTTTTATATTTGCTGAGAAATAATAAAATGTGAGTAAATTAACAACATTTTATACGTAAATTTCTTTATGGTGAGTTTTTTTTCTCATTTTAAAGGCTGTTTTACACTATCACACAAGTCATACGTATTTTGACGAAAATGCATCACTGATCTAATTATTGTATGAAAATTTTTAAAAACAATAATAACTTATCATACCAGGGTTGTTGTTTCCTCAAAATACGTAAGACTTGTGTGATAGTGTAAAGTACCCACAAGGGAGAAGCACAAAAATTCAAAACAAGAAGAGGCGTTACAAGGTTAATGAAAAAACCTTGGATTAGATTAAGGATTTTATAAGAGTGATAGGGCGGTGCGTGATCAGCTATGAAAGGTCGTAGCATAGGTCCTTCAGAAAAATATCCTTCGGCTTGAAAACAAGTTTGGGCTGATTGAAAAGCCTGCATTCGCAAGAAATTGTCGGAGAACAGAGCGGATACGTCAGCATCTGGTGGTAGTCCTAACAATAAGCAGTACATTTCATCTTAAGATCATTCAGTTGCAAAGCTTTGAGGTCTTTATAGAGCTTTCGAGTGTGTAAAAGGTGTACGATCATTCGGAGTTTTTAGAAAGAGACAAATCAGCAAATTAAATTGGAAAACTTGCATGTCAATAGTTTCGAAGATACATTTTTGGATGAATCGTCAGATGAAGTTGCAGACCCCAAATGAAAAGTAAAAAGCTTGGAAGCAATACCACATAATTTACATGATACATGATTTTATGTAGACCAAAATTACATTAAATGAAATATTTTTTAAAATTTTGCAAGACGTCAGTAATACATTTAAATATATAGTAAAAGAGCAAAAATAAATTTTCATTTCCTTAAAAAGTTGTTTAAAACAAAATGAAAATGAAATCATCATGGAAATAACGTTTCATTACTTTTCTAGAACACAATGAAATTGCATATGTGGAATTAAAAAGTTTTTCACTTTCATTTTGTAGCGTAATATAGAAACCAGGCGAATAAGTTATAAGAAGTTTTAAAAAAGTTAAGGCTACAAGGCTAAAATGAGATCTTTATGGGTATAAATTACAGGCATTTGTAGACCGATCTGGCGGAAATATAATAGCACACTATTCCGTACTATATCTAATATAAATGTATAGCAATGTTTATATACGAGTCTTCGGAAATCCATTTTCAGCAAATACATGGTTAGATTGACATCGTGAAACCAACTTTGCTATTCATAAGGACTCAGAATAAGGGCCTAACATTAATATTGTAGCAATTACAAAAGCAATGACAAAGTTATATAAAAACGAACTTGTATATATACCAGTGATGGAAAATTCAGTACTATGGTACTATTTTCAGTACCTTTTCTTTTCATAAATACCGCAGTACCCCCACGTCAGTCTTAGTACTCTTTTCTTTTTATTCTTGTAAAGAAACTCGGGTCACTTTTTTTAAACACTAATAACATATTCTACGTGCCAATAACATACAGGGTACACATACAATTTATTGTTCTTTTTCGTTTATTTTATCTTTTTTTTTTTTTTTTTTTGTTTCAAAAAAGTTTATATTCTTCAAGCACCAATGACATTTTAAATGCGTTTCAACTACATGGATTCGATAACTGTATAACAAAGTATGTATTCACTATTTTTACTCGCCAATAGTTAACAAACATATTTTGAACTCCACTAGGAAATATGAAATAAACCTTTTGCTCGGAAGTTAAGAAAGAAAATAAAACGATGCATTGAAACTTTACAATAAATGGAGTCTGCTGCCAATGGGTAAAAATTTTGACATTTCTTGAAATTAGATGTACATACATACAGACAGATAAAATACCAATGTCAAATTACCTAGGCGCAGTGCTGATTGAAAATCATAGTAAATATCTAAATATCTGCTTAAGTACGGACTTTATTTAAAATTATCATTGTTTCATATTTATTTAAAATGAATAATGTTAAAGTAAAATATATAGTAAAAAAATTGTTCAATATTGAATCCATAAAATCCGTTTTTACGTGTTTTGTGTGAAAACAACAACAACTCTACAAGAAGAAAAGCATAATTTTTTTATTTTCTAATTAAAAAAAAGAAGAAAAATTCCCGTATTCGTTTTCTTTTCGTTATAATTATTAAGTTAAATACATCACATTTTCGTAGAAGAGTGATGACGAAAACATATCGGGCCTGCTGGATTCTTTTAACTGTGAATGCTTCTGTAAACATCAGGAAAAAAAGCAAAGCTAAACAGGAAAAAAATAACAAAATTTTTTCTCGCTCTCTCTTCTTCAGGGAAAAGTGTTTACAATCATTCTAAAATAAAATAATATGTTGTTTTCTTCTTGCTGTTATTTCGCATTCAAATTAAATTGATTCGTCATTAAATTCACTTTGTTTCAACTTGAAATCACTTTAATTTAACGTTATTCCTAGTGTTATTTCAATATCACTGTCAATTTGCTCTAACTTTGCTGGAATTTTAAATTAATATTAATTAAAGTTATTTTAAAAGAAAAAATGTTGTTCGCAAGTTATTGTAAAATCATGTTAGATTAACATGAAGTAACCATTAAGTGAAATCACTACCGAAAAATTATCTCATCTGTCTGTACATTTGCATTTACATATATTTTTATATCAAAATTAATTAATTTTTAGTTGCTTACCAAAATTTTATATATTTTATATTAAAATAAATTTTTTTTTTTTTAATTTTTGTGTTTTTTGAGTATATTTTTTAATAAAAAATATGTTTTATAAAAAGTACCAAAATGTTGAATAAAGTACTCTTTTGCTTGGTGGTCAGTACCATCTCAATTTTTTCAATTTTCCATCACTGATATATACCCTCTGTGGTGAACGGTATACAAATTTGAAATTTTTAGAAAATGGACCGATTGAAAGTATCTTTTATTCTTAAGACTTTGAAAAAACCTAAGATTATTATAATATAGTAATTAAAGGTTTACAAAACAAACTTTGCTATTTTTTTATTTAACAAACAATTTTGTAAATAAACGGGGGTATTTGTATGTACATAATATGTTTTTGTTTGCTTGTTTTTAAATAAAAATCCAACAAACTTTGTTTTAAACCTAAATTTCAATTGTCCGATTTTTTGACGATTTTTGAAACAGAAAAAGACGAATTTTTATTTTTTCTCAGGAAATTGATGATTTTTTTACAATTTTATCTGACAGCCCTGGTCGTAGTGCTTCAAGCCTTCTACGTACATAAATACATAAATACATACTTAGGCGGACAGGCATGGTTTAAATAACTCTTAACGACGTGAGACATGACCAATACCTTATTATAATTAAAAAGTGCCTCCATTTTATTCACCCTTTCAAAATCCAAAAACCTTAGTAGCCAAAAACCAAAAGATACAGAAGCAACAAAAACACAATTTTAAGTAATATGTTGTATGGCGTTGATGATAAAGCAGTGCTTATGATGACAGAACGTAGAGGAAGGAGCCGAAAGAAAAATTATGGGAATAAGACTTCATATGGTTAAAGACGACTTGGGGTCGTCTGAGCAAACAAGCTAAACATTGGAATAGTTTATACGAGGATTGTTTTTTAATTTAATATTATTAGAATTTCAGACCGTTATAGAGTCCATGCCAAAAGGATTTTTTTTCTTTTGAGACCGAAAATGTATCACATCTGACTAAAGTGAAACGTTTTTTGATCGTAAAAACGTTGATTTGTTTCATGTCGTTTCACCAATAGCCTGACCAGGAACCAGCAGTAAAGAAAACAAAACATTATTCCGATCGGATCATTATTATGCCACAATGAATAGTTTAATCCGACGTTGAATTTCCTCGTTTAACCTATTTGTATAGCTGGAAGTTTTTTATCTTTCAACTCAAAATAGAATAATTTGTTTCCTCTTTACTAATCCCGAGAAGCTCTACGCTCTTCTGGCGGGGATCGAACCCACAACACCGGCGCTGATAGACTTGCTCACTTCCAACTAGCCTACCGGAGAACCCAGTGATTTTAGAGAGAGCCCGGCCGCCATTAGCCTTTGCAATAAAAATTATAAGGCAACAAAATTATAAGACAAAAATAGGTTTTAGTCAAAAAGCAGTTAGTTATATACTAAATATTGCTACCAGATGTCCAAACATGTCAACGAAAAATATCCAGCAAGTAACGCGATCAAAAAATTGACAACAAATTACGGAAACTTAAAATTATTTATTTAAATTTGTTTAAAACATTTTCCAGATACTAGAGTGTATACAATAGTGTTACAATAGCTGTCACTAGTTTAATGATTTTTTTTTATTTTTTTTAAGCCACCCTCGTATTAAAACACGTCTATTATTTTTGTTGTTGAACGACCAGACCGGACATGACTAAATAAAAAAATGTTCTCTTTAAGTAAATGCAGGGATTTTTTCCTTCACCATTGCCAATTCCATCATCAGCATCAACATCCATCCCATCATCATCATCATCATGATTGTCAGTATCATTGTTGTAGTCAATTCATATGAATGAGAACATTTTCATTCAAACAGTGAAATGATCAAGAAGGCCATTAGAAATCCGTATGCGTGTGGTTTTTTTTCTATTTATTTTTTTTTTTTCTACAACTTATATTTTCATTATAAGCACAAAAGTAAACAATACATTTTTATAGAAGAAAAAATGGAAAATAGAGAATTGAAAATGGTTTACTTTGGCTCAAGAATACGTTTTACACACTTACACAGATACATATTCATCCTCTCAAGTTGACCAGGTCCTCTTGAGAGACTATTTAACTTCTCACATCACTCATAATCATAAACACACACACAAACACACACTTGCAGACAGACCGACATTTTTATAAATGGAACACTTATGCACACACACGTACACGCTCATACAGAATTCATAAGTTGCGGTAAAATAATATGTCTGGAGAGGCAGCTGAGGTGTCTGCTAAAATGTTTTTAACTTTAAGTCATTCCTTTTGAAAAGGCGAATATTCGACCAGAGAGAAAAAACATTTTTTTGTACTCATATAAAAAGATTTCTAATTTTCTAGAAAAGAAAAATTTAATTTTTTATTCCCGAGATCTTTTTTAAGAAAATTTGAGAGTAACAAAAATGCCGTTTTATGCAATAAAATTTTGGTAACCAGGAAAATTAGTCGTTTGCAGTTGTTGGCATCTGTTTAGACATTTGAGTCGTACAGATGTCGCTCACTTTTTTATATTTCTTAAAATTTTTATCATCGTTATTAAATCTACAATTATGCAATTTAAAAAATATTGCGATAGAAGTGCAGAGAGTTGTTTATGAGAGACATCTAAGTCCATGTATTCTAACATTTGGACTTATTGTTCAAAAGTTTATCATGCCTTAAGCCCCAGAATAGAGACAATTTAAAGCCATAATGCTTATTTTGACAACCTGTATTATTTTTTTATATACGTATGTACATATATATCTATATTAAGGGTGATCCATCGTGAGGTTTGATTTTGAATATGGGTTTTTACAGATCACGCGTGACTCATTTCAAACTGCCAGGCGACTTAAATTTGCGTCCTATTTTCAGTGAATATGCTTTGGAAGAAATTAATGGCAATACGGTGTTTTATCATAACATTTTGTTTTGTGATGCAGCATATTTCTGGCTAAATGAATACGTTAATAAAAAAATTGCCGTATTTGGGTTGATAAGCAACAGGAAGAGAGGCAGGAGCTACCAATTTATCCATTAAAAACAACGGTATGATGTGGTTTATGGGCTGGTTTCTTCAAAAATGAGGAAAATCCGAATGTTACCGTAAATGGTAACCTTTATCGTACCATGTTAACGGGCAAAAATTTAAATTTAAATACCGTCATCAATGGGTTGATACATCGGCATCACAGAAATAACGAATCGGAGTCAGTTTTATGAAACATGTCATCAGGGCGATGGCTCAGTAATATCGAAGAAACGACTCAATAGGCTCAATTTAACGCGACTTTGTCATTGGGATTGAATTAAGTCAAAGTTAGAGAATATTATCATTATTTACTTTCACTTTTGTTGTATTCCGCCCTTTGTTTACAAAATAACTCTCAATTATAAGACACCAGCAGAATCCAATACGGGTTTCGTAATCATTTTACTTTGAAAATTTAATGTATTTAACTTAATAGTTTATCATTTCAAACATGAAAATAATGTTAATAATACACAAAACGTCACTATAGTCATAGCATAGATGACGCATAAAATATAAAAAAATTTTATGACGACGTTCGTCATTGAATTGATGTCCTTTTTTGTCTTATTGATACCATTTGTAATAACGTTGATGTCACAATCCTAATCTTAGGCGTCATCAATATGAAGATGCATTTTTCTATGAGTATGGCTTAAAAAAATTGATTTTTGGGCACAATGACTCTTTTCCGCAAAGAAGTTTATACGGGCGCTATGCGTAGTTATTAGGGTATTCATTCGGTTAATCGATTAATTTCTACCCGATTTAATTTAAAATTGGGTTTTTTCGATAAACGATTAAACCGGTAAATTTCAGACGATTAACCGATGTAACAAAATTTTTAACTTTTTGTAGTATTATAACAAGAATGTAAAATTATCAATAAAAAAAAAATTTTAATTAATTTCATGTTGTAAAATTCCTGTCTTCATAAAAATAATTTAATGAAAAATTAAATTCAATGAACTTAAGCCTAATTAAAAATATCTAAATTTGGATGAAAAACCATTAACAGTTCAATAAAATAACCACAATACTAATTATTGTTAACAGCTAAGGCACGAGTTATGTTAACATTTGTCCTTCAAGTTGTGCTGAAAAAGGTCAACAAGAAAAAAGAAAGACAAAAACATCAAAAATAAAAAAATGTACTTTGGACTTCAAGAAGAATTCTTGACAAAAAGTACGAAAAACAGAAGTTAGGAAGAACATGTAAATCAATTAAAATAGATAATCATTCATTCAAAAAGCAAATTTCGATCTACCAAAGTGAAATACCATTTGGTTTAAGGATTGATGTTTGACTATTGACGTCGCCCGGCCTCAATAGCCGAGTGAGTAAAACGGCAAACCCCACCGACGAGATTGTGTGGTTACAATCGAAACTAGTCTGGGCAACCTGTCCGTGAACGCCTGGGTTCAAATCTCAGCGCAGTCAAGAATGAAAAATTATTTTATTTATTTTATTTTATTTATTTATTTAATATCAATACAAAGAAAAAAAAAGAATGAAAAATTATTTTATTTATTTTATTTTATTTATTTATTTAATATCAATACAAAGAAAAAAAAATTTAATTAATTTCATGTTGTAAAATTCCTGTCTTCATAAAAATAATTTAATGAAAAATTAAATTCAATGAACTTAAGCCTAATTAAAAATATCTAAATTTGGATTAAAAACCATTAACAGTTCAATAAAATAACCACAATACTAATTAAGTGTTAAACATTTTAAAAAATTAAAACAGGACTCTAATGAAATAATGGAAGATTTTATATGTTTAGAAACATACAGGAAAAGGACTTAGAAATAAGATATTCTGTATTATTGGTTGCTTTTGATTTCTTCAACATCTACAAAAAATGAAAGTTTTTTCAAAGTCATGTTTTATCCAAACTAGAGAAAATAAACGCTTGAATCCTAAACATTTAAACAAAATTATTTGCATAAAAAATTATTTTTTAAGATCTTTTTAAACCATTTAAATAACGAATATAATGATCTAACAGTTCATTTTTTAATTAATACATAATATGTATTAATTAAAAAATATGTTTTACATTTGTTCGTTTTAGTTCAGGAATTGTTACGCTTGTTATATTATTGGGTTTTTAACTAATAAACCCCAAATAATAAATAATTTAGGCATTTTTTATGTATTGAAATTACTTGATTTATAAAAAAAAAAATCGAAAACAATATAAACCGATTATCAACCGATTAAACCAAGACCTCGGTTAATTAATCGTGAGATTAACAGATTAAAGCAAAAGCTCGATTAATAAATTAAAAAAAAAAATCTCACCATTTCAATAGCTTTTGTACTTATAGTACTTAAATCTTATATAACAAACTTCAGCAAACTATCTTCCAAATTATACTTTGCGCACTTAAGGTGAAATCTAAGCTGCCAATCGGGTGGCATCAGCGGTGGTACAGCTTAATATCCGCACAATAAGTTATACCCGTGCAGATTGCATCCGATTTTTATGTAATTTCGCAAATTCAAGAGATATAACACACACATACACACTGGCTATTTGTCTGTCTTTATTCAACTGATTTTTTACAACGACTCTTCCTTCGCAACAACATTTTATTTTTATGATTCATTTCCATTTAAGAATCATTCATCACATCTTGATCTCAACAAATAAACAAAACAAAAGGATGTGTAAATAATAAAACACAGATTTCTTTGTTTCTATAAATATTATTGTTATTGCAGCCATTACACTCATCAAAACTTTAGGTATTTGACCTTAACTAATGGTAGAGATTCCTTGAGCTACAGTTCTAAAGTAAATGTATATTTATTCTAACATTTATAATAAAAACAAAAGTCAAGTATAACATGAGCATTAAATAAAAATCAAAAAAAATAACATCAATGATAAATTTTTTTCACTTATGCCAAGCACTTAAAATATAAAGAAATCAAAAATATATGTAAATAATATGTAAAAAAGAACATCGTTAGTACAAAAAAGTGGTTTTATTTAGCCACCTATGGGAATAAAGAAATATGAATTTCTGGCGTATAAAAAAAGCACTGTGCAAAATTTTTCAAGTCATCGAGTGCAATCTCCTTCTCGTGTAGAATTTTACTAATCGAAACCAACAAAACTCTATCTGAGTTTTTTATCATAAAGTAAATTTTAACATAATTTTCAGAAATCAACAACAAATTTCAATTTTTTTTTTGTTGTTTCAATATAAATTCCTAATGAAAATGTTTACTTTATTTTGAAAAACAGGCTATTAAATTTTCTTTATTTTGCATTAAGAAAACATATAAGAGTTTCATATTAAATGTGTTGCTTTAGAGTTTTTCTTAAATTCATTAAAAAATTTTGGAATTTTGTTAATAAATTGTTTGAAAATTTTAAGAATCTTGCCAAGAAAATGCCCATAAAATGATCCATTATTGGGAAAAAAATATTTTTTAAATTTTAATATATTCTATGATATAAGAATTGGTAAGAAAAAATATTGGAATTTTTTAAAAACCTTGAAGAAAACTTTTAAATTATAAAAAAATTTAAATTTCAAACTTAATTTTCCTTTAAATATCTTTCAAATCTAAATTAGTTTTTTTATGAATACGACAGTTTGATTTTATTTATTAATGTGTAACACATACAAACACAAGTTACCGAGCAATATAAACGTAGATTTTTGCCTCTTGTTATAAATCAAATCATACTCTGGATGAAATCGAACCCGCAACTCTCAAAATAATGGAAAAAAGTACCGGGGCACCCTGATCGATTTTGGGATATATGTCGATGCATTGTTTTAAATAACAAAAAGATACTCAAACGTCTCCTTTTTTTATGACTTGAGGTATATGATGACAAAGTAGGTAGTGGTACTTCAACACTCGCTCATTCTAAGATAAACAAAAATAGAATGAGCCGCACTGAAGACTGAAGTTTTTTCTAGTTAAATAAAAATAAGGAAATATAAGATTGCACTTATACAGAAAAAAGTGTATTATCAATTATAAAAAAACCCTAAAAAGTATTTAAATTTAATTAATGTGATAATTGAATCAATTATTGTTTTAGTTGAAATAAAATTAAAAATTTAATTTTGATTTAATTAACATATTAGTTGTTTTGAAATAAATTTTCAATTAAAATTTTAATTAAATATAAAAAAATTTAATTGACTTTTTTCGTTTAAAATAAAATAATTTAAACATGTAGAATTGTTTTGGGAATTGTCAATATTTATTTAAATAAATTAACACATTGCTGGAAATGGCAAAGATTTTTGATCATTTTTTTAATTAACATTAAAAATATCATTTATTGAAAAAAAAATATTCACAATTTTACAATTTTAAGTAATTAATATAATCATTTTGGTAATAGGTGCAAAATCAACAAATTGTTTGCTTGATATTATGAATTTGGTATACATTTGGTGATTGGAGAAATTTAATAATTTTTTCTGTGTATGTTCATATTTAAAACAAAATTTTGTTCGTTAGGTCTGGCAGGCTAAAATTCCCAGCATCATTTCAAAAATAGTTGAGCATTAAGTAGCATTTTGGAAATATGTTAAGCAATTAATAGCTATCAAAATAAATTGCGATGAGGAGCTTTAAAGACGATGTCAAGTATGCTAAAACAAAAACAAGGTGAGCAGCGCTTTTTGATTCAAATTTCTTACACTGGTTCCAAATAATAGAGAATATTTACTTTTCTACTTGTTATATGCGTTTTATAACATTAAATGGCCGCTTATTGTCAATAATTGATTACATCTTATATTTTTGAAAAGTGAGAGTGATTTCAGCAGACAGACAGACAGACAAACTGACCTGGTCAAGTCGACTTAGAATTACTCATGGAAATGCTTGGGTCTTAAACGAGTATTAAGAAAGTTGCACACAGAATGGCAAACTTAGTATACCCTCATTTAGCACTAGCACTTTCCTCGAAAGACTTAGAGTACTTCGTTGATTTGATGTCCTATGAAACATTTTTGCACAACTTATTCACTACATGACATTGAGCCGCCAGCAAAAGAAATATTCGCACTGGAAAACCCGTTTTTTCTGTAGGTCACAGTTCAAATGATTATCCTGATTTGTCAATCTTCGCGGCGTTTTCATAGAAACTCAGGCGTTATCCGTTCATCACATGAAACAGTTTTTGTAGAGATTTGGTTTTATATTCACACAAGATTCAGCTGGTTAAAGAATTGAAGTGGTATGGCCATGTTATCATTTATTAGGCTGACAATCTAACAAATCTTGAGATATTGTAGGTGAACATACCGCGTGCCATTAATAAAATAACAGCAGAAGCGGTTTTAAATAATCACACATTATTTTTGAAACATAAAGGCCTTAAAATGTTTGTCCAAATAGAATATTTTTTCAATTTCAATTTATTTATTTACATAACATGGATATATATTTACAAAGTAATAATACAAATTTAAAGAGTTCAGGCGATAATTAGCCTTTTCTACTTAGAAAACTAATTACAAAAGATATAATAATATTATATTTTACAATATTTTTTATATGTTTAGGAAAAAAGTAACAAAAACCTATTTAAATAATAAAAAAAAAAAGTTTTTAATGTTAAGTTAAAACTTAAGACTATGTACTAACTGACAATTCGTTAATGTGTAAATATTCAGAAAATTGACATCTGATATCATAATTGTGAGTGAGCTTCAAAATTCTATCATTGACCATTTCGATTCCGTTTATGGAGTGCAATCGTTGAGTCGAATAATGCCGAGGAAGATTGTAAAGGGCTCTGGAGACTTTCAAATAAACCCGTCAATCAGTGCATATGTGTTAGTGTCGTTTATTTGAGGCTTTTTCGGAGACGTACAAATAAACACGGCAATCAACAATTCTATTTTGTAAAAAACCAAAATATTTATATTTTTCATGACAACAAACACAAAGAAAATAATTTTTTTTTTGTCAATCACAACAGGAGACTATCAAATAATCAGCCATCAAATAAAAATATCAAAACTTTTTGATTTTCATCAAGCATTGCCGACAACGCGTATGTGTACCCGAAAAAGAACGACTGCACGCACACAACAATGTGATTGATGTAATTATTTGATAGTCTCCCGGGCGTTTTAATCATCTTGAGTAGTTTATTTTGACTTATTTGAAGTTTTTTGACATGACAGGTTGCGACATCATTCCACACAGGGGCAGCATAATAAAGTATGGACATAAAAATTGCTTTGAATATTATAGGTTTATTATCTGGACTTATTGTTGACTTTCTATTAATGAAAGAATACAAAAGTCTTGTGACATTATTTATTTGGTTTATGACGTAGGAAACATGTTTGCTAACGTTAATTTTTGAGTCCAATATTACTCCAAGATACTTAACTTCAGGACCAAAAAGAGAATAAAAAATTAATTTAATTTATATGTATTTTTTTGTTTTATTTTAAATGAAAACTCGGACGATCTAATCAAAATACCCCTTACAAGGAGGTTGAAGTAATAATACTTTCCATACGCTAATAAGCCAATAAGATGTTATTGACAGCAACAAAAGGCTTTTTGAAGCCTTAAAATTGGAATATTTCCCAGATCGCGGCTCACCAGAGTCCGATCTGTCAAAACGGAAATCAGCCGCCCCCAGATATAATTTAAACATCCTTTTGTTAACCATTCTTTAAGTTAAAATCGTAAAATGTAGATCTTAATAATTACAGTTTAGTCATTTGCCCTAAAATAAAAGCTGCCTTGTAGTTGCAATTAAATGGCCCTTGCTCCTTATCAAGGGGTATTTGTACAATAATCGATGGCACTATCGATTTTATTGATAGTTAAGATATATCGAATGGCGTCTGGAAGCAGAGAACTGCTATCGTTGGTATAAGAAAAGCTCGGTTAACAACAAATCAACTTACAATATCTATTTGGATTGGGAATAAAAGCCAATTTCAATATAATTAAACAGTGGCTTTAAAGCAGCCCTGCCCAAGCCCTATGCGCTTGGTGCTCGTTTGTTTTTGCAAAAGCACTTAGCTTTAGCCTGTATGTTTTAATACACACATAGAGCACTCAGTACTCAGTACTTCAGCAATTCGAAATGCACAAACCACTTTGTCTTATTAGTTTTTTTGTCATTTTTCACTGAATACACGCAAGTGCAAAGCAACAACACTTTCGGATGCTTTGCTGGTGAACATTGACGGCAGCGATCATCATTGTAGATTTAGTTTTGGTTTAACGTATGATATCGTTTAAAAAAGTGTGTTTTGAGAAGCACTTGGAAAATATTGGTGTTAGTTTTAAATTTCAAACTTTTATTATTCACAGAAAAATTATTGTATGATCACTCACAATCTACTCTCACTTAATTGAAAACGGATTTGCAAAATAAATGGGAAATAATACAAACTAAGACTAAGTACAATATTGAAAGGCATTTTAAGACATTTCATGCAAGGCAGATTAATATATGCTACATTGACATGTAGCATATACAGTCAAAGGCCTGAGCTACATATGGAGCCATGTGATCTGCAATGCGACTCTGAACTTCAAAATTCTAATTTAAGTGGCATTGATTTTTGGAAATTTTTAAAACCAAAAAAATACCATTTACTTCACAGGGAAAGTTTAAGTTTGTATATTATGTTTGGTAGTACATATCGTCGGTTGATAATTTAAATGTCGTATGTGGATTTTTTGCGGTTTTGAGTCAAGATCGATTCCTTAGGTTTTCCGACCTGATCTTTCATTTGACGTAATCAGTTTTTCGATACCTCATACGGTTTTCGAGATATGGAGTGGTGAGTTTGTCGTATGTGGTATTTGCTAGAGCAATTTTCAAATTAAATGTGTTCAAACTCAATTAACTCGAAACTATCGGAATCCACATACGACAATTAAATTATCAGCCGACGATATGTATGCGTATATGTGAAAGTGCACTTTCAAAATTAAAATTAATAAAAAAACAAGCATAGAAGTAAAATGAGCAACGAAAATTTAGAGGCCTTATTAAAATTATTTATAACTGACATTTACATTTATTTGGTTAATTTATTGGAAGGAGCATGGAAGACATAAAGGACATTTCGATTGGTATGTACGGGTGTGAAATAAAATTTACACGCACTAACCTTTTTTTCATTTCAGATAATTTTTACAAAAAATGCAAATAAATTTTTTTTTGCCGTGAACGTATAAGAATTAAATATATGAAATATATTTTTTCGTTTTTCTTTGTATGTACTGGTTTTTACAACAAACAATTTTAAATAAATATTAGTGTTTCTTTTTATGTATTGGTGTTTACTCTTCCATAAAGAACTGTTGGGCACTCCTCCTTTAAAGTATCTTATAATCTCTGCTATGACAAGCTTAAATGATATATGCATTGGTTTTTCCTAATGTTAAGACCACCTTGATATACATAATATCTTATACACATATACCATCAAATGGATCACACTTCAGTGTCCCATTTTATAAAATAGCCTTGGAATCCAACAATATAGAGAGCATTAGCTAGGAGCAACCACTATTATATGTTGTTATTAATTTATCTCGAATTTCGGTTTATTTAAATAATAATTTTTAATTTTTAGTTTCGATAAACTCTTAGCTGTATTTTAAAACTGCAGAATCAGCGTTTATTATCTACCAGTTTCTGTTTACGTGACTCTAAAATCTATTACTTTCTAAATGGATTTTAATTTTAAAATGGCGTTGCGCCAAATAACCCAACGAAATATGGCCCTAAAATGAAGATGAAGAATTGTTTTTCTTTTTTTTTGGGGTTTTTTCATTTTCGCATATTAAGTAAAATAAAGAATTACCCCAATATTAAGATTGAAAAATGGTCCCAAATAAAAATCACAATTTTTATTTTGGGGCTATTTTTCATTAGCTAATTTATAATGCAAATTTCAAGAAATTAAAAATTACTCCAAACAATTTTATATAAATTTTATAAAATTGTATATAAAAATTTCTAGAAATAGTATCAAATCCCGAATTCTAATACCAAAGAGGAGAAAAAATTTGCTATGCAGAGATACTTTAGTAATCGTTTGTTAAACCATAGAGGAAAAAATCTTTACTCCCGTCCAAATGCCAAACCATGCTATCAATCCTGCGATTTTTAAACCCAAAACTATATAATTATTCGGGAAATTAAAATTTCGAATTTCTGGATTTGTAAACTTACGATTTTGAAATTCGGGATCTTAAATTTGGGATTTTAAGTTTCGGACTTATGAACCCAACCCAAATTTTAAATACAAATTTTTTTAAATTTTAACTTTTTTGGATAAAAATTCATTAAAAAATTTTAGGTGATTTTTCATAATGAAGAATAACCTCAAATTTAGGGTCATATTTCATTTAATTTTGAGGGAATGCTTAAATTTTTTTTTGGTAATTTTTCATTAAAAAAATGCATTATGAAAAATAGCCCCCATTTTTGGATCAATTTAATTATTTTTTTTTTGCCGTAATTTCTGGGGCTATATTAAGCAGCGCCCTTTCAAATTGAAGAATATAATCAATTTTATTAATTTAAGCGATGTCGCAAGGTCTTTTTCTTCAAGACTTTTGTCTTTGCCATCTCCTTTGCTTTATTGTCTTTGAAATCCGCATAAGCTTTTGTAAGATTTTGGATCCATAAATGGTGTTCGAGAGAAAGAGCGTTTACGTTCAAACTTTAACAATGAAGTGGAAGTTTTATGCAATACTTTTCTGAACAAATTATTTAAATTAATTAGTATTGTGGTTATTTTATTGAACTGTTAATGGGTTTTATCCAAATTTAGATATTTTTAATTAGGCTTAAGTTCATTGAATTTAATTTTCATTAAATTATTTTTATGAAGACAGGAATTTTAAAACATGAAATTAATTAAAAAAATTTTTTTTTATTGATAATTTTTCATTCTTGACTGCGCTGAGATTTGAACCCAGGCGTTGACGGACAGGTTGCCCAGAATAGTTTCGATTGTAACCACCCTTCAGTGGGGTTTGCCGTCTTACTCACTCGGCTATTGCAGCCGGATGACGTCAATAGTCAAACATCAATCTTTAAACCAAAGGGTATTTCACCTTGGTAGATCGAAATTTGCTCTTTACTTTATGCTTTGCCGCTGCGACACAAACATATTGAACTACGTGTCGTATGAGCAATATAAATTCAATAAATATGGGAGTAAATATTGGAAATGTAAAAACAGCTGAATAATTAACTTCACAAACAAAATAAAAATTAACTTGTTGCTAAAAACTTTCAAAAGCCGTCTGAATAAACAACATCGAAAAAAATCATATATTAAATTTTGATGTACTTTTAAGCAACTGGAAAGGAAAAATATACAAAATAACAGGAAAAATAAGAATAAAAAAATTTTTGCCAACTGGATTTAAAAAAAAAAAAAAAATCTTTAAACTGCACTTTTACACCATTATTTTTATAAGCATACATACAAACAAACTCATACATTTAAACAAATCAGCATGAAGAATGATACATATACAAGAACAAAAAATCAATAAAATAAATGCATACATTCTTTATTCCTTTTAATAAAATAATGAACAAAAAAAAAGTAAATGATAGAAGATAAAAAATAATGTTAAACATATACAGAGACAAATCTATATAAATAATAAAATAAACTGTATGCATGTATGTGTAAAGACCAAAAAAAAAAAAAAAATAAAAAATAAGCCACGAAGGTCAAATTAAATTGCCATAAAAAATTATCGATTTTATAAAGAACTTTATTGTTATTTTTCTTTCGCTTTTTTCAACATCTCGTATTTTTATATTCTTGCAACAAAAGTCGGCAACACAGAAAATGTTGGTAAAAAATAACTATATAAAAGAATGTTTATATAAAAATGGATTTTTATATATATAAGTATATATGTATATATGTATATAAAACAACAAAAAGAAATCAGCATACACACACAACAATGAGGACACTGACACCACATGAATGAAGCAAATGTTTAAATAGACAAATACAAAAGTGTGTGGGCTCACACACTGATATATATTTGTATTAAAAAATTCATTTACACTAATGTATAAAAGTATATGTAAACTTTCTAAAATGGTGATGCCACATATTTCGTTTCTAGTTTTTAGAATTTTGTAAACAAAAACACGGATCGTCCATATCGTGGCATTCGTGATCGAGTGGTTTATATCTGAATCTAACTTTTTTGAGATGGTCAGTCCTACTCTACCTCGAATAGCTTGTGTTGAAATTTGAGATCATGACATATGATAACGATCGTTATTCGGAAGATTCCTTCTCTCGACATGTTTTTCGATAGGTTAAGAGCTGTCGTATGTTCTTTTATAAACAAATTCAAATTCAAATTATTATTAACACATTAAAATTCTTTTTTTTGTGAACAAATTAAAATTCTGTTATACATTAGTTAACGTACTTACAAGTAGAACTTGGGCACATGCTTACCAAATATTACTTTCCAACAATGTGCCGAAGACTTCCACCGGCTAAAATTAACAGTGTAGTTATTACCTGACGTTTGGATGGCATTGCTATTAACATGCCTCTTTTTATTAAGTCAAAACAAAGTTACACGCTTCTCTTTCCAACATAAATCCATTACAAAGCCTTAAACAGGAATGTTAAAGTTGGTACAATTGTACTTTTTTTTGGTACATTTTGACCTTCTAAAGTACCGTGGTACTACCGTGACTTATTTAGTACAATTTAAAAATTTTTCATCGTTCCCCCTTTTTGAACTTTTAGTATAGAAAACAAATTATTGAGTCTTTTTAATTGCATTTATGTTGTAAACTAATCGTGAATGTAGTGGGCGCTTAAATATGCGACTAGAATTGTAGTGTATAGAGCGCTTAGACTCCTTTTACAATGTGTCAAGCGAAAGGCAGACAGACGAAGTTTGTTGGTACAAAATAAGCATCTCTTCTTTTCACTTGCCACATTGTAAAAGGGGACTTATGGTACCCACAGACGAGGCAACATAAGTCAAAACCTGTTTTACTACTTTTGTTTCCTTTTCACCACAGACGATGACTCTAAAAGCTAAACATCTAAACATCAGTATTGTGTTTTTTTTTAATATAGAGGTACTACTTAACTTAACAAATATATTTTTTTTTTTTTTTTTCTTCATGAATTTCTTTATTTACAATCTGTTTATACAACAATAAGCAAATTTTATAATACTTAAAAAATAACAGCTGTTATTGAACTTTAATTCAATAACTCTACAACTTATTTTCTTATATTTATGGTATCTTTTCACTGTATGTTAAATAAATTAAGTAAAAGGCAAATCTAAAACATGTAGTCTTTTCAGTCTACGAACTTCTTCTGTTTCATCTAGTAGGCTAATGGCTAATAAACAAATATATGCGAAAGAAATTTTTCATATCCTGCTTTTTTGTTTTTTTTATTTTTATAACTTTCACGTCCCATAATTCTGTAAAATTTTTAAATCCATTTCTAAAATTTTTCAGAATTTTGGGGCGTTAAATGTGAAATTAAAGAAATAAAACAAAAAGGGAACATATGAAAAATTTCTTTCGCAAATATTTGTTAAGTTAAGTAGTAATTATTTATTCAAAGAAAAAAAAGATTGTTCGTCAATATAATTTTTTTTGTGTACAATTGAATTTTTATGTACTTTTTTTGTTGTTTTAAAAAATTAAAAAAAAATAAAATAAAATGATACCGTCCAATAAGTACATTTTTTTTTTTTTTTTGAAAGTTGGTACAAAATGTAAAACCCCATTTAACATCCCTGGCCTTAAAGCATTCACTTACATACTTATTTACAAGGAACTAGCTTTTTCCCGCGCCTTCGTTCGCACTGAAACCCCTCTTAAGGAAATCGCTATCGGTTGAAAATATTTCTCAGTTTGTTGATTGAAATTTGTCATAAGTTTATTATAAAAAATAAAAATTTTTCTATTTTGTTATTTGAATCTATTTATTTTGTACCTCTTTATAGACCATGTTAGATATTCTGCCTTCAGGTGCAATTTCGACCAGTTTCAATTTAAATTTTACTTTCTATGAAATTACATGCAGTGTAAACGTCTGATACCGGTGATGAGAATCCGAAATTATTTGAAAAAATTTGACAATACAAAGGTTGACTTACTATTAAACTAGCTACAGAAGATTTAATGCACATCGAAAACATTTTGGCAATGTTAAGGCTGATATCTAAAAATGTATTTATATACGTTAAAATTGAGATCGATTGTAATTACTCTCAGTAGCAGGAAAGAAATTTATAAAAAGAGTAGAAAAAAAAGAGTTCATGTTAGGGCTTCCAATCCCGAAAAGCCCGAGGTTTCGGGATTAGGCGAATCCCGATTCATGGGATTATGCAAAAAGAAGTAAAAGTTCACATTAGTTAACCAACACATTAAGCATAGCAAAAGTGTATGGGCTAGATATGTTAGTTAACTAATGTGAACTTTAACTTTTTCTGCATAAGGGAGTTAAGATTTACATCGTGAAGACTAAATGATTGAATTTTGAATGTTTTTGTACTGTAGGGAGCCTTTTGTACAGGTACTAAAAACTTATTTTGCATGAAAACATAAAACTCGTCTCCCAATAAAAATCAAGTTTTTTATAAGTATGATTCAAAGCAAATTCATCACAAGTGATGTTAAAAGCCCTGCTGGATATCAAAATTTATTATTATTATTGTTTCTAATTTGTTTAACAAAAATTAAAACCACCACTGGAAATACATCCGCCTTGGTTGCTTGATCCTAGTATCTCTCTCAAAAATTTTCAAAGTTTTGTTAAGCACTCTACACCACCAGCACTATTTAAATCGCTATTAAACTAATTGTTTTCAAAATACAAACACAATTATAACTTTTTATACACCGATGGATCCAAAACTATGAATCATGTAGGATTTTCCGTAGTAGACGAAAATTACTCTACACATATAAGAGGATTACTTCCTCAACACGCAACTGTATTTGAAGCAGAGGCAGAAGCAATTATTGAAGATTTGAAATTGTGTAAGATCTCCTCCAACAAACACATAATCTTCACTGACAGTAGTTCTGTTTTCGATGCAACTTTTTACCATAAAAACAACAACCATAACATTATTATAATGCAACAACTATTAATACAAATGGCTAAAAAGGTTAAGCTATGTTGGATACCTAGCCATATTGGAATAAAAGGGAACGAGGCAGCAGATAAAGCAGCTAAATCAACTATTTTCCATCCTTCATACGTATATATACCTCAATCAAAAAAATTTGTAACAAGAAAAATACTTACAAATATTAATTCCTCCATTTGAAGGCAATGGAATAGATATAACCATCTTTACAAAAAAATCAATCCAAGGACAACTCCAATAACTCTTCCAACATCTACCAACTGTCATAAAAATAAATATTACACCAGGCTCCGCTTAACACCAGACTTATGGCCAATTTTCAGGATTGACATTAAAACACATTTATGTTTAAAATCGTTTTAAATACAAAATTCTCTTCTTCACTAAACACTTAAATAAAATTTAATTCACCGATGTGGTACATATAAATTCAACTTAAGTTTCCATTGGATTAACTAAGAAAGGTGGCCTCAATATCACAACAATACAACAACAACAACAACAACAGGCAAAGCAATATCAACTAGCTGTTTTTTGAGACCACCTTGTAAATAACTACACTTTTGTAAGATATTTTTTTGTATATAGTAGTGCTACCATACTTTTATCTTAATTAAATAAGACTTTTCAAATAAAACTCAAAAAATCTATCTGTATTTAAATACGATTTAAGTTAATATGATAATTAGCATATGGGGGATTCACAAGGTGTCATAAAGTCATATGTCTTAAAATAATAACATCAAAAAGTACGACTGTTGTGAGCAACCCCTCATAATTTAATGTGCTATTAATTACGACAGCACAATAAACATAGCAAGCAACGTTCTATTTATTTAAGACACTTTTTGTTTACAAACCAACAACTATATTTTTAAACCATTGTAAAATCTTAGAACATTATGACAATAAACCATGATATCAACCTTGTGAATACCCCAATAATAAAGATTTAAATACTATCCTGAAAATTGGGCATTACATATAAATTTTTGATATCCAGAGAACTCCAACCTATGTGTCCTTTTTGCAATAACTAAATATTAACAATTCTCCATATTCTTGCTGACTGCTAAGCACTAAACACAATACATCATACCTCTCCTAACTAATACATCATAAGACAATGTTGACAAAATCTATGATTTTTTAAAGTGTATTAAGTTACACAATTATATATAAATCTAAATTATTTAACTAATATTTTATATAACGATGGCCGATAGCCTTAGATGCTAGTGCTTAAATTGTATAATTTATTGTAATTTAAATATAATAAATATTAAAATATATATTCAACATTTTTTATTTTTCGAATTTATTCTATGAAATTTTTAAGGAATAGAACTATTACAAAAAAGCTTTATAAAATACATAGCTGAAATTTAACTCATAGAATAAATTCGAGAAATAAAAAATGTTGAATATAATAAAGTTGCTTATAAAAAGAAATAATTCCCAATATCTATTAAAATAAGTAAATAAATATTTTGTTTTGTTTCTTATTTTGACATTGTACAATGTTTTGACACAAACAGATTGCTTGTAGTTTTTGTAGGAGTCGTTCTTGTTGTAGTGCGGAGATTACCTCTAATGAATTCGCTATGATTTGAGTATAACATAGAACAATAATGGAAAACTTAAAAATTAGCCTCGTTCTATAAAAATTAAAAATATTGTTACGAAAGTAACTTTAGTTAAGAATAAGTTTAATTTATTAGTAGGTAATTTTATTAGTTTAAAATGTTATTGTATTAGTTTCGCATATTTCTAATGTAAACCCACTGTACAGATAACTAATAGTGTTAAGATTATTTTTAACCCATAAAGTATGCTTTAGTTTATTGATGTATAAATCAATTTTAATTCAGCCACAGTGTTAATGCATAATGATATTCGCTGTAAGATAATAAAATCTCGATTCGCCCAGAAATGTCGAAAATGTTACAGACATTTCGACGAGAAGAATGCTCTACAGACATCTAGATGTCAGCGAACAGAGTGTAGATACTCGCGAAGGTTGGCATCGATAATCAGTATTAGTGCGATTATTTAAGTGTGTACATCGCCATTATTAGTGGTATAATTGACTAAGTTCTAAATAAAGTGGCGTGAATAGTTTATAGTACAGCTATAAAGTAAAGTGTCTAAATTGTTTTATTTATTTTATTAAAGTTGCAATAAAAGAACTCAAGAGGTTTATTATAAAGGAAATAAACCAAAAACGTTATTGAAAAGGCAGTAACATAACAATATTATAAGTCTGGCATCTCAGCTTCAATAAGAAAGGAACCTAAACAAAACAACAATAACTTACCAAATGCAGAGAGTAAGAGAAAATGAGAAAATAAATACTAGAGTAGTGTTTTTTAAACTTATAAAATGGAAGATTTTAAAGAATTCTTATCGTCAAAAAAGAGATTTAAAAGAAATTTTCTACTTTTAATAGTTTAAAAAAAAAAATTAAATCTTAAAAGATAAAACCCACTAAAGAAGAAAGAGAGTGTTCCAAGCAAAGGGACAATGTAATGAAATTTACAAAAATATGTAAATGGCTTTATAAAAGGACTATAAACTTTAATTTTAAAAAAAATACGAAAATAAGCTTTTTACGAGGATATAAGTATGTATATTGGCTTTAACTTGGATGCAAAAGTAAACAGACCAACATATACACTCACTGGCAAATAAACAAATATGAAAAAATTCTAACAACAAAAAATCTCTAGCAACTTTCTCTGGCAAATGAACTTCAGCACAAAGCCAGTGGCTAATTAGAAAAGTTTTTTTCAACTTTAATTTTAATAATGGTGTGTATGGTATACTGGTATTTATTAAGGATTGTCTAACATTTTTCTCCCTATTATTAGGAGATTCTAAACAAAAAAAAAAATTGCGAAAAATATTATTAATATCAGAGTGAACAAAATTAGAATTTTTCGTTTGTATATAAAGAGATTTTAGAAGTGGTGAGTTAGAGTGCAAATTTGCGCACAAAAAAGTTGTTTCCCGATTTTCCTCATTTATATGATGCATGCTTGATAAGAATGGCATTAAGTTGGGAATATAGCGCTTAAGCAGTTGTTTAACGATAACCAAGTTAAAAAAATTTTGGTAAAAGTTTGAACTAGCCTAAATCAGCGCATCTAGCGTTACATTTTCTAGCGCTTGAATTTAAATCTGAAATGGCATACTTTTATAAAAGCTTCAAACGCTGTGTCTTAAACAGTAGTATTAACTTCAATTGATTTATAAAACTCGCAAAATAGAAATACAAATGGTGATAAAAACGCAAGACTGAGCTAGAAATTGTTAAAATGCGACTTCTTTTTCGGATTTTCCAATTTCAAAGCGTTAATCCCACGCTATTTGGGTTTGCTTCAAATATTGTTTAGAATTTCTGACTGATAGAAAATGCTTGACTGTCTGATTAAGTCAGCCTTTTTCACTTTTATAAACAGTTGGAATCGTCAGCCTGATAGTAAAAATGGCAACCACAAAAATAAAACATTTTTTCACTCGCGTAATCTTAGCTTTTGTTATCATTAAGACACTTTTTGGCAAACTTTTTCAAAGAGTCTTGCTTTATAGCTAAGAAAAAATTATTAAATATCAACCCTCTTGGATCCTTGAGCTACGCAAAGTACATTTTTGTTGCACATTTTAACCAACTGTAATATTTAAAATCCAACAGCTCAATAGCTGGTCCGCTTTGGCTCATTTTTGTATTAAAATTATATTTCTCTTTTCGAAATTTTTTAAACCACATCACACATTCGTTTAAGATGGTTCTCAAAGCTAGGGATGGGCAAATTGAAAATATATATCGATATAGATTGTATCGATATTTTTTAAGAGTATCGATATTTATTAATAAAATATATTGATGTCTCGAACCAGAACTAACTTAAAGGAAAAGACCTAAGCTTTCTTTTGAGCAAAAAAAAAAATACCCGCTTCAAAAATAATAAAAAATAAGATTTAAATTAAAAAAAAAAAATTAAAAAAAATTTAAAAAAAAAACAAAAAAAATCTTTGGGACAAATTTTGCTAACACTAATAGATAATAAGTTACATGGATGAGAAAGAAAACCTGTCAAATTTCGACCCCCTCTAACTCAGAAACTTTTTGACCGATCTTGTTGAACATTTTTGTCTAAACTACTATCCAATAGGACTAACCTTGGTTCAAATTTCATCCAAATCGGAAGACATCGATTTTAAAAGTTGGGTCACTTGACATGAAATCCCCCCTATGTCAATATATATTAGACATATCGCACTGCTTCCTCTAAAGAGGGTCAACTTGAAATTTTTCAGTTTGCACTTTTTGCCCGACTGTAAAAAACTTACATCACTTTCTCTAGTATTTTGTCAAAACAAAAATGCGATTGTATCCCCGTTTGTGATATAAGAGTACATATAAAAAGAAAACCGCCTTTTGTTTCTACTGAAAATTTGTAAATTTTGAGTTGTCGCTCTTGAGAGGAAGCAGTGCGATATGTACAAATATATTACATGTAATTCCATTCTATTTTTTTATTGTTTCTTTTAATATCAAATTTAAATTTCAAAATTTAGTTTTTAAGGTAAGTTATGCGAACGAAGTTTTCGTTTGAAATCGAGGAACCGGCAGTTAATTTTCTACAATAAAAAAATTAAAAAAAAAAGTTAAGAATACAAAAAAATTTTTATTTATTCGCCATATGGAATATACAAAAAAAAAAATAATTGGGATTATATAATGCCGGATTATATACTGTCGGTAAACGAAACTTGTGACACATATTATACAAGTAAACTGTGCAATATTTTATTTTTAATATATAAGAACATGCTCAAATAAAATATTTTTTTTATTATTACATTGCTGCTAATACGCCATAATTAAGGCGATTCTTTGCATAATTTTAGGAACTCTTTCCAGAATATTTTTCCGCGCTTATTTTTTTGTTGTCATCTCTAAAAATACTGAGAAAAACTGAACTGTGTAATCTGTGAAAACGTTCAATGGAAAAGCTCCATTATTTTTTAAATATTAGTTAAAAAACATATGATGCAATTCTTAAAAAACAACAGTAGTGTAAGCAGTTGAGCAACGGTTAAAATGTTGAATTTTATTATTAAAAGTTCTTAAAAATATCAAATTCGATAGTCGTAGATAAATATCGATGAATCAATATATGGGTATTTTTAATATCAGCGATATATGTAGCGATTATAATTTTTTTTAAATATCGATATATCAAAATATCGATATTTAGAATTTTTATATAAAAATTATTATTGCCCATCCCTACTCAAAGATATAAAAAATGTCTGTACCAAATCCAGTATTTTAGGAAGAAAAAGGTAGTTAATTTCTATAAATAAACCAATTTTTTCTAACCATTTCAACAAATATACAGACAGTCAAACCGACGGACGGACAGGCAAACGATTATAATTAAATCAACTCCGCTACTCATAACACAGAAAAGAAATTAAAATTGATTTCAATTAAAAAATTTGTGATATTAATTAAAAAATTAAAAAAATTTGCACGAGTAAACAAATTCACCCTTATCGTTGTATCGTGGTTGGCGAATTTAAAATTCGCCTCCGACAGTTTGGTAATAGATTAGAGGATATAAGTTTTAGTTCTCTTGAATCTATTACCAAACAGTCGCAGGCATATTTTAAAAACGATAAGGGTTTTTAATACTATCACACGCAAAGAAAAAACATGGTTGATACAATCACAATCGCAAACTATCATTAATGTTTGTGGTTATGATTGTGTCAAACACGTCTTCAGTAACAATATATGTTCAGACAATTGTATAGCTTATTTTTGTCTCAAAAATATTATTGGGTTTAGAAGAAAACCCCAAATGATCTTCCTAACCATGTTTCTATATTTCCCAACACCATGCAAAATATCTATTTGAACATGTTATATGGGTCTGACAATAAAACCAATAAAAAAATTTATTTAAAAAATTTCATGTTTTATTAAAAATACTTTGTATCATATATAAATATAAAATAAAATTAAATACATACATTTATACATACATAACTTACCTGTTTCAAATAAAGTATACTAATTTATTTCCTTAATTTTGCAATCAGGCCATGCACTTTTTCATGTTTCCCGATTAACTGACTCTCGCAGGCGGAAAATGACGTGGAAGAAGATTTTATTTGCTTTATAAACGCACACTATTTGTTTTGACAATAAATATTTGCTCATTTAGAGATTGTGTTTTAAAGCGAACAAAAATGATGGTATCAAACATGCCTTTTGTGTACAGCTAATATTATGATTTTATTTGTATAGTTGAAAATATATACATTACAATAGCAAACATTCAACATAATTTAATATGTTTAGCTAGATCACGGTAACTTTTTAGGTATAAAACACCATATAATATTACTATAGTGAATTAAAAAGGAGAAAAAATATTTTTTCAAGCTATATAAGGACTATAATAAGTTTATTACGGTAAACATTTTAGGCAAATATGAATAAAAATGGCCGTAGTGACCATTCATTAAACATGTTTTTTCTCTGCATGCAATTAAACGTTTAATGCACTTGATTCCATTTTTAATTAAAACTGATTTAATTTTTAATTAATACTTTAATTGGTGAACATTTTTTAGAATTTTTTCTGCGACGGAACCAGAATATATATGCTTTACATGCTCTGAGCAATGTTTTTAAGAATAACAAACTGAGTGACAAATTTATATGTACGACCTTTCCACGTATGGTGAAGCGTATAATAATTGGATTTATGTTTAATAACCACGGCAAGGGACTTCATGCAATTGCATGTTTGTTGTAGTTACTCTGAGGCCCACCTTAAATAAATATTTTTGCGAATCACAAAATTCCTATTAAAATGGCTATTCATATTTGAACTTCTTTGTCCTGGTTATAATAAAGAATCAATGAACTCTGAGTGAACGTATCAGTATTCTGATATTAACTGTTTGTGGTGACAATTTTCCAACATTATTTGTGGTGGTTTGCTACATAATCAATATTTCCAACATTTCATGACAAAAAGTGGCTAAATTTTGACACGAAAAATGGCCAAAAATGTCTAATGAGTATGTTTATAACCGCTTACCAAGATTCAGTTTGTTTCGTTAATACAATGATATCGTTATCCAGATAACACAATTTATCATTTAAGGTTCAGACACAAACAACGAAAGAGAAAAAACAAGTACTTACAATTCTCACATTCTTTTTTTAATTGTTAATATTTTTTTTTGTCTGATTATTTATTTATTGAATCTTCATATATTAAATATGAACTAGCAATAATTAATCAAATCTTATACTAATACTATATTTTGGTCCTGCCAATGTTAGACGAAAATTTTTCTCCTCACGGTTTCTGTTCACATATGTAGATGTTTAGTGGTCTTCTTGTCGGATGAGTCCTGCAGTATCTCTTCTCCTTAATCTAGAGTGGCCGCTGTCATTTAAAATATTTCGAGCTAGTGGATTTGGGTGCGACTCAAGCCTTTTTAAATATTTTACTGTGTACTTCGTAATAATAGTTTTTACTAATGGCACATTGAGATCCTTGTGAATATTTGAGTTTTTAACATACCGGGGAGCGACTGTAATTATTCGAAGAAGTTTGATTTTGGCGCCTTTGAATTTTTTCAATACTAGACGCTGAGGCAGTGCCCCATTTCTGAATACCGTAGCACCAGATTGGCTTTAATATAGAGTTGTAAAGTAGAAGTTTGCAGTCGAGGCTAAGAACAGAATTTCTTCCAATAAGCCAAAAAATTTTAGTTTAATTTGTGTAAGTTTGGCTTCTATATGGCATTTCCATGTTAAACGCCGATCTAGATGAATTCCGAGATATTTTACATGCGATTGTTGGGGCACTAATTGATTATTGATTTTAATAGGGAGACATGACTCCCGACGCAAGGTGAATGTTATATGTACGCATTTTTGCTCATTGATCTTTATCCTCCATTTTTTCAACCACTTTTCCAGTTCAAATATATGATCCTGCAAGTAGCGAGAAGCTTCATGACAGTTTTCGTGCACGCTTAAAAAAGCTGTATCATCAGCAAATGTTGAAGTTAGGGTGTGGTTATTTGTTGGCATGTCTGAGGTATATATTAAGAATAACAGTGGGCCCATGATGCTTCCCTGAGGGACTCCAGCGTCAATTGGCTGAGGAGAACTTATAAAATCACCTTTTTTAATAATAAACCTTCGACTAACTAAGTAGCTTTCTAACAGCTTGTGTGTGTTTTTTGGTAAGTTTAACTTCAATTTATATAATAAGCCTTCATGCCAGACTTTATCAAAAGCTTGAGAAACATCGATGAAGAGGGCGGAACAATATTTTTTTTTTCAAAGTCTTTTCTTATGGCGTTTACTATCCGATGGGTTTGTTCAATTGTGCTATGTTCTCTTCTAAAGCCGAATTGATGGTTAGGAATACATCTATTTACATTTAAAATTGGGGCTAATTTTGACACTAACAGCTTTTCAAACAGCTTTGATATATTAGACAATAAGCTTATAGGTCTATATGACTCAACTTTTGCAGGATCCTTTCCTGGTTTAGGTATCATGGTAACTAAGGACACTTTCCATTCTTGTGGGTAGTATTCAAGGCGTAAAATGGCATTAAAAATCAAGAGAATAATTTTCTTTGCTATGCTGGGTAGCTCCAAAAGCATTTTGTTACTGATCTTATCAAAACCAGGGGCTTTCTTTGGGTTTAAATCATGAATAGCCTTTTCGATTTCTCTTATCTCAAATCTAAGTGGAACAGCAGCTCTAACAGCAACAGGTGGCAACTCGACCGGTTTTCAAATGATTAGCAAAAATATTTCCTTTTTCTATATCATTTCGTGCCCAACTTCCATTTAAGTTTCTTAATGGCGGTTTAGAGATAACTGGTCTTTTAAGATTTCTAGCTGCACGCCATAATGAGTAGTCAGAAGTTCCATAAGATCTTTTTCCAGAGAAGCCGTTTTTTGAGACTGCAGTAACTTTATTAGCCTTTGGGTGTTCTCTTCTAGTGAATTCTTAAGTTGAGGGGATCTGTGCAATTGCCATTCTCTTCGAGCTCTCCTTTTTTCAGTTAAGAGACGCTCAACATCTATAGAATATATTTTACTATTTTTGGTTTTTTTGAGGGTTATACTAGAATGTTGAACAGCTAGTTTCAGATAACTGTCAAAATTTACAATAGAAAGATTCACATTCTCCGGTGTACTAAGCGGAATATTTTTAGTGCAGTGGGTACTGAGATATTTTTTATATTTTAACCAATTTATTTGAGTGGCTGACGTCACTAAGTAACCAGACGGAGATACAATTCAATTAGGGTTTGATATAGTAAGAATTGTAGGTGTGTGATTAGAAGATAGTTCTAAGGAAACTTCAGCGTAAATCGTTTTTGCGGGGATGTTTTTAACCACTCCAATATCTATGACATCTGGAACTTTTTGCTGATCAGTAGGCCAATATGTTGGTTGTCCGCTCGCAACCACATTTAAGCCTATAGTACACGGCATGTAAAAAGCCTCATGCGCATGTAGTTCTGACGTAATTTTGACGTCAATGCAAAGCCACAATAAACATTGCGTGTTGTGTGATGACGTCAAAATTACGTCAGAACCACATGCGCATGTGGCTTTTTACATGCCGTGTACTATAGGCTTTAGATCCATTTTACAAACTGTGTTGAACAAAACACGACCCTTTGGTGTTATAAGTCGTGACCCCCAGAAAGTGCGTTTAGCGTTGTTATCACCAGCAGCCAGGAAGCAGGGTCCTAATGTTTTGAAATATTTGTTATATTGGCTTTCTGATATTGAAAATCTAGGTGGGGAGTATAATGATGAAATTACTAGGTTTCGATTTAATTCCTCAACGCAAATGTTCGTTGCTTGGAGATAATTGGGGATAAATTGTTAATATAAATACAAAAAATTTTCGTGGCAGTAAATACTAATAAAACGGAAAGAATGATGATGAAAGTCGTTGCGAGATTGAGATTCAATTACATGCAATTTACTACTTACTTCACTGTCATTGAAAGGTAAGTTTGTGAAAAGTGGCAGATAACGTGATGGAACAAGAATAAAATATTAAATTAAATTATAACTTGATAAGTAACAGGAATAAAAAAAAAAGAAATACACTGGCTCAAAAATAATGACAAAACTCATTGCAGAATATAAAAAATCGTTACATTTACGAAGCTTTTTCTCTCAGTGTAGTCTCAATCATAACAGATCTTTTTCACTGTTAAATGTTTTATAATTTATATTAATTTATATTTTATTTTAAATTTAAATTGTTAAACAACTAAAAAACTACTCTCCTGTTATCTAGATGGTTAAAGACAACTCTGCACGTAGTTGGTTCTGCAAAAAAAAAAAATTCAACCAAAAGGAAAATAAACTCAATTGAAACTACTTGCGAGAATTCCTAATTTCTGTGTGGTTCCTTATCAAAGAAAAAACTATGTATTTGAATATATACTATATTATACATTAGGACGTGCACCTCAATACTTTATATACAAAAATACATTCACACACAGGAAACCATAGACACACACACACACAAGCACACCTAAGCAAGTTATCCAATGTCACACCTCTTGGTGAATACACAACCATTGGCTGGCATAAATCAAAAACGAATAAAAACAAACAAAAAACAACAACAATTAAAGCAACAAGACCCCTCTGACATATACAGCTAGAAAATGGAAAAAAAACTGTACGAAAATGATAATGAAGAGTAAAGAAATAAAAAAATTTTACTAAATAAGCTCGTTACGGTAAGTAAAACCAAAAACAAAAGGAATAAAAAAGGTGGTCCCATACTTTAGCAAAAGAGCAAAGAATACTAAGTAGCTACAAATAGGGATATACCTGCCCACTTACCTAACTTTCTATCTACCTTTAAAACTACCTTCCTTAATATTTGTTTCAGTGTGTATGTGTATGTGTGTGTATAAGAATGTGAACAGTTGGATACATAAAGGTGGAGTCTAAAAAGCTCATTTGTATTTACCTTCTCATCAGCAGCTAACACACATACAAACACAACAAGAACATCATCGTTTACTCCGATCCACTACCTAACGAATCGAGTCAGTCAGTCTTCTACCTTACAATCTCTAAGCCATTTTCATTCATCCTCCTACTCCCGCTTTTTCTCAAATATTTTTCAGAACGATATTACCTTGCTCTTATAATGCTTATTCTTCTTTGTTGCTTTTATTTTTTGTTGGATTTTTTTTTTTTTTTTTGTTTTTTCTTAACCAAAAGAGACTGGTGTGTGCTAGAAGTTGTTGTATCGAGTGTTACGAGGAGACGTAGAAAAATGCTTTCAATATATAATCTGCTAATTGTATTAAACAAAACTAGTCCTCATTTATAAAAAGAAGTTGCATACTGGATCTTTAAGGAGCAAAAAAAAAACAAAACACAATATAGGTCCTTGTCATTAAAATTTGAGCTGAGCGTGAAACCAATCTAAGACCAACCAGAATACTGATCGGTAGGGATATAACGATTCGGCTTTTTGCCCACACGATACAGATGCTCGAACAAAAATATCGCCGATATCGATTCCGATGTGCTTATTGAATTTAAGTTAAACAAAACTCAAGAAGAGTTAATTGTTTATTATACAAAATTACATTGTATGAGATTATTCATATTTAAAATTTATTTATAAGATTTTAAAACCATAGAATCAAATTTAAATTCATGATAAAATTAACAAAAATAAAACATTTTTTTACAAAAATCTTAATAGGATCTTAATAAGATTTTTGTCTAATAAACAATTAATTCTCAACTTTTGTGGAGATAAACGATTTCGCAAGTCCGTTTTTACCAGACCTACAGTGGAAAAAAGTCTTTCAGATGCGACAGAGCTCATTTGAAAACTTAAGAACTCCTGCGCCATTTTCTTCAAGCTTGCGTATAACATGTTATTGCGCCCATAAACAAGCGGATCTGCGTATCTAGAAATATTAGGAGATCTAAGGTATATCTCGACTTCTTCTTTAGCAGAATTACAAATAATTATTGGCCACCTTTTTTAGCGGTACTTTTCGGTAAGAAACCCAATACAAATATACCTATAAATGACAAAAATGGAAATTTCCTAACTTCTATTGATGAGCAACTGACGGAAGGAATATTGTGATGAAACCCTAAACCATCCCCGTAATATAGACGGCTCCTCCCAGCAACCAGTACCAGAACCCCACTCCCATTAACAACAATCTGCATAGATCTGAAGAGCTGCCGGCATCGATAATCATCCCGCCGAATTTTCCAAATCTGCGCCCACTATCATCGCTGAAATATTACTTCCTCTATTTAAAAAAATAAGGATGGCTCATACATTCCCGCAGGAATGGAAAGAAAGTCTTATAACTAATTAAAATACCTAAAAAAAAAGAGATCTAAAATCATGCAATAACTGGAGAGGTATAGCACTGACACCCTCTGTATGTAAGATATATAACAAGGTAATAATTAACCGTATGTTCCAGCCTTTGGATGAGTACCTCCGAAAATCTCAAGCTGGCTTCCGCCCCAACCTCTCTTGTGTAGAACAAATAAACAGCCTACGCCTCATAATAGTACAACGTAACGAGTATAACACAACGCTATACTTAACGATTATTGATTTTAAAAAGGCCTTTGATGCGATGGACAGAGGAAAAATATGGGGAGCTTTAGATGATCAAAACATGGGTATTCAATGGAGAATTAACCAGAAACTCGAAGATGTAGAATATGCTGCCGAAATTGTCCTGCTTGCCACAATGAAAGACAACATGCAGAGAAAGTTTTATGACCTGTCCCAAAGAGCAGAACAATTTGGTTTAAGAGTAAATGCAGCAGAAATAAAGTGCATAAAAGTAATCAACCACCAACAGTCACTCCAAACGGCAACGAAATTCAACATGTGAATAATTTCTGCTATCTTGGAAGTTACATCACACCCGATGGCGGCACAATTGACGACGTAGATATGCGCATACACAAAAAAAGGCAGCGTTTTACAATCCAAGAAAAATAACGACGTTTCGCTAAAAACAAAGATACACATATACAATGCCTGTATAGAACCGATACTCTATATGGCTCCGAAACATGGTTGGAACAACAAATCATTAAACGTAAACTGCAAAGTTTCACAAACAGATGCCTGCGCAATATCTTAAAAATATTGTGGCCAAGAATAATAACATACAACCAACTACTACTAATGTCTGAGCTGGAAGACATCAATACGCCAATCAGAAGAAGAAAATACAACTGGCTAGGCCACACTCTATGTAGGCCATATGATGGAATATGCCATGCAACTCTACAATGGAGCCCACAAGGCCCAATCTCTCGGGGAAGACCCCGCGTCTATTCGGAGACATAATTTCCTTGAGACAGGGAAATCTTTCACATTACAACATACAGAAGCGAATGGAGATTATACGTAAACAGCTTGTTCCTGTTGGAATACGCTAATAAATATATATATTTTTTTTTTGAGCGGAGACTCCCTTTCGTCGGACATTCTTCACTGGACATTCATACCAGCAGTAATCTAATTAAAATCATTGAGTTCTTTTAAGAGGACAGCGCTCGGTATGAGATACTTAAATGTTTATGATTTTGAAAAAATTTAAAAATAAATTAATTAGTAACGCAATAGTATTTTACGAAGAGGACTTTAATATTTTTAATATTTTCATCTAATCATTGTAGACCAATATAATTTAAAAAAAAAAAATAAAATTAAACAACATTTGGCAAAAAATTACGGACTAATGAAATCGCGTGTTGTATAAGCAATAAAAAGTTGTAAAATGTCGATCATACGCCACAGATAAAATAAAAGACCAAATAGACTTATTATAGACTTATTATTATAAATCGAGGGCCTATATTCAAAACCCTCTATCTTTGATTTTCATGAAAATGACTTTTTAATGGTAAAATGTTTAGTAAAACAACCCTCATATATGGTGTGATTTTCATAACCAAAAATATTTTTTTTGCTGTTTTATTTGCATTTTTGTACTTTCTCTATCTTACACAATTAATTTTTCTGAATGCAAAACCCTCTATCTTTTCTAATAATTAATTTTCAAATATTTTTTGGAATAACTTGTTCTTGCAATACATGTTTTTTTTTACTATTTTTTGCAAGCTGAACATGAATTTGACATTATACCACCGGAATACCAAACAAACTTAAAAAATCAAAAACAAAAAAAAAATTGTTGCTATAACTTTTTGTTTAATTGTTAATTTTTTGTATCTTATTTTTTATTATCTTAAATAAACCACGTTAAACACCGACAGATGGCATAAATAAAATCAAAATAATTTATTTTTATTAAAATGCAAAACCCTCTATCTTTTCATTTTCATACATACATATTGAATATTTTTAAGAAGCAAAACCCTCTATCTCGCATAAAGTCCCCAATAATGCAAAATTTTATGAAACAATTATCTGTAAGATTCAGTAGGTGATTTAAAAAATATTGTAGAATAGCGAATTTTAGTAACTCAATTTAAACGCGAAAAAAACAGTTTTTTGGCTCTCCTGAAAAGTTGTGTTTTTTAAGATAGAGGATTTTGAATATAGGCCCTCGAAATATTCTGTATTAATCAGTGTTGCCACTCTGTGGTTAATTTCCCGAATTTGGTGTAATTTTTACTCTCGTAGGTAGAGCGTGGATAATTTATTTAAGGTGAAATCAGGGTTTAAGCTATTTAATTTTAAAACAAATAATAAAAGGATTTGAGTTTAGTGATAAAATTTATACCAATTAAGATATTGTTAACCTAAAAAATTTACAGTATATGCAAGCAAAGTCACTGTTTATTTAGAAAACAAAAAGAAAAAATTTCCATAGTTTTAGAAAAAAAGATTGATAAGATTTCGATAGGTATGAGCTGCATTGAAATTTAGAACTCGAATTAAAGTGGAAACAGAAGGTATTTATACTGAAAAACCCCCTGGAGGAAGATATGTTTCCAATATTACAAAAAGTAATGAATTTTGTGTCTGCTTTAACATTTAAAATGGCTTAGTTGAGAAATATTAAGCGCCCTTAATATTTGTTAAACTGATTTGAGAATCAGACTGTCATCTGAAACCATTACAGGAATTATATTTACTGGAACGGCAATGAACATTTTAAACCTTCCCTAGATACATGGAAGTAGATATTATTTTTTCAAATTTGTATTTAATTTATTTAAGCTGTTTAATGTTATTTTTGTTAATTTTTTTAGAATTACTATATGAATTTCAACAAATAGAATGTGGAAATTATTTCATTTTCATAAGGTACTTTTTATTATATTCAACATTTTTACTTTTTGAATTTATTTATAAGAAGTAGAACTATTACAAAAAGCTTTATAAAATACATAAATAAAATTTAGCTCATAGAATAAATTCGAAAAATAAAAATGGTGAATATATGAATTTTAATAATATGACTAATATTGATCTTATTCAAATGAATGGGGTATTATAAGTTTGTGCTGATACATGAAACACATAAAAATATTTGTTGTAGTATATAGATCGAATTAAAATCAGAATCTGAGTTGTCCATCCTGCTGGCTGGTTGTCTCTCCATGTAAACCTTCTGCGCAAGTTACAGGTCGCAATTGTTAATAAGATAATTTAATGAAATTTGGTTCAAACATTTTTTGAAAATTTTGAAAATCGGTCTGGTACATAATTTCACATAGCCCCATGCGAACTTTTTTCCTCTTTTTTTGTTTTTGTTTTTTCCTATGCTAATCCCGCGAAGCTCTACGCTTGTATAAATAGTCTTTGTGCCCATAAACCATCTTATTATGTTGGTATTTGGACAAAATTAGGCCCAAATTTATTTTATTTCAACCTAAATTATCTTACGAAAATAAAATAATTTTCGAATCAGCCCATATTTGACCATGGCTCCCATACAAATACCACTCACGAAGAAAGCTTGTAATGCCATAACTGCCTTAGAAATATTGGTATGTACTGATTAAAAAAAACTGCTATGCCATGACAAAATTTTGTACTGGTAGGTAAAACATAAAACGTAGGTCATATACATATAAACTTTAATCACTTTAAGACGAAAAAATCTCAAATAGATATTCTTACCTAGATAATATTCAACGTTAAGAATTCTTATGTTACTAGTCTTGAACTCATAACATAATTTTATTTTAATACGTCCATAATTGGATATGGGACCTAATAAGGGAACACTCTTAAAAATCTGTCTGTAAATACTGTGACTTTATAATTTGTTCTTTTTTTCAAATAAATTTTTTTTTTTTTTTTTTTTTTTTAATCAGGCTTAAGTTCATAAATTTTAATTTTCATTAAATTATTTTTATGAAGAAAGGAATTTTGCAACATGAAATTAATTAAAATTTTTTGATAATTTTTCATTCTTGACTGCGCTAAGATTTGAACCCAGGCTTTCACGGACAGGGTGCCCAGACTAGTTTCGATTTTAACCACACAATCTCGTCGGTGGGGTTTGCCGTTTTATTCACTCGGCTATTGCAACCGGATGACGTCAATAGTCAAACATCAATCTTTAAACCAAATGGTATTTCACCTTGGTAGATCGAAATTTGCTTTTGAATGAATGATTATCTATTTTAATTAATTTACATTTATATTTACATGAGCTGCAAAAGGTCGAAAAGAAAAAAGAAAGACAAAAACATGAAAAACAAAAAAAAATATACTTTGGATTTCAAGAAGAATTCTTGACAATAAGTACGAAAAAAACAGAAGTTAGGAGGAACATTTTTTATTAAAGGATGTTCTTATATATTAAAAATAAAATATTGCACAGTTTACTTGTATAGTATGTGTCACAAGTTTCGTTTACCGGCAGTATTTAATCCGGCATTATATAATCCCAATTAATTTTTTTAGATTTCATATGGCGAATAAATAAAAATTGTTTTGTATTGTTAAATTTTTTTTTTTTTTAATTTTTTTTATTGTTGAATTAACTGCCGCTCCCTCGACTTCAAACGAAAACTTCGTTCGCATAATTTACCTTAAAGACTAAATTTTAAAATTGGTTTTTTGTTTTAAATAAAAGTTAAGCGATTGATAGTTTCGTTCGAAATCGAAGGACAGGCAGTAAATTTGAAATTAAAAGCAACAATTAAAAGTTAGAATGGAATTACATATAATAAGTTTGTACATATGTAAATAGGTTTTTTTTTTTTTTTTTTTAAAGCTTTCTTATTTTGTTTATTGGATCTTTTCTTTGAGAAAAATAACAATAAGTATTAATATCTTAAACTAAATGTATATTGTGGCCCTGATGCCAGCGCATAAGTGACCAATGAGTGTTAACAGGTTTTGTGTTTTTTTTTTTACTGGTGAGCTATAGCCAATGTATCTACTCTATTTAAACGACTATGTCCTCTAAATAGGAGTAGGGTCTGTGCTAAGGGATTTGGGTGTGTTGACAATTTACGCACGTATTTAGAGCAATATTTCTGTATTTCTTCACGGATGTATGGGATGTTAAGATCTTTGTGTATGTTTTCGTTGCGGATAAACCACGGGCTGCCAGTTATAAGGCGTAATATTTTGGATTGCTTTCTTTGCAATTTTTCAACATTGGATACTGATGCAGTTCCCCATAGTTGTATTCCATAAGTCCAGATTGGCTTGAGGATGGCTTTGTATAATAGGACCTTAAGTTCAAGATTGAGGGTGGAGTGAGAGTTTAGGAGCCAGAGCAACTGAGAAGTTTTAAGTTTTAGTTGTGTACATTTTGAATCAATATGTTGAGACCAAGTGAGACGTCGGTCGAGGTGAATTCCCAGATATTTTATATGCGACTTCTCAGGGACATTGACATTGTTTATTGTTATATTAAATAGGTATTGACATAGTTATATTAAGTTTTTAAATTTGGTAATAATTTCAGCGTAATATTTTTGCCCATTCCTAATATAACACTACTTATTTTATTTCACGTAAAATAGAAAAATAAAGTTCGTAGATTATAAGAAGACTTAAAAAGGGAAAGGCTTATGAGTAAAAATTAGAGACTATTTCTATTTCAATTTCGACAGCGAACTATTCTAGACTCTATGTGATATAAATACGAGTATATATCAATATAGTCCCCATCATAAATGGGGTCTTCGAAACGAACAAACACACAGACAGTCCAACTAACGGACTGAAAGACAGATGGACATCGTTTTATCAACTTCGCTATATATATATACAATTTAGGGCCTAAGAAGAATACTGAAGAAATTTAAAACAGGATGACAAACTTATGTTAAGTGTATAACAATCATTCATAAAAGGAATATCATAGCTGTGGCAGCACTGCTTAAAATCCTTGTGTTAAAACTGTATCGCTATTTTTAACATCTTTTTTATCTTTAGCTTTGTCTTCAAACTTCAAATAACTTTTCCTACTGCCTGTATACTATATTATAACTTTTACATTTACAACTACTCAACAGTAGGAATATTGCCCCAACTATATTCGTACTCTTTATTAGGGCACAACAACAATAAAAATAGAAAAAACAACTGCTGCCACTTGCAACAACAAAAATATAACGAACAAATGTTCAACAAGAAGAAACCTTTAACATTTACACGCTGGTAGTCGGTAGATGAAAGAAAGGTGAAGTAAGAATGTATTAGTAATAACAAAACTAGAATAGAGTTTATATAGAGGTGTTCGTATGTGTATATTATACAAAGTATATAAAGCTAGTTACAAAAACAAATCAACAATAATATAACAGCACAGATACACACACACACATACACATATTTTTTAGGAGCATAAGAGCATAATTTCTCCAAAAAAAAAATTCAACATATGCGCATAACGAGTTTTCTACGACAACAACAATAAAACACAGACACACTGAAACTCACTACCTTTACAATTGATGAGTTTGGATAAATGTGTTAGAAGTAGGTACCTTTGGTATTCTTATAACAGCATATTCCCTCGTTTTATTTCTTCTAGCTGGTGCTCTTTATTAATGTCTGTGTAACATCATTATTAGCATTTAGAGTTTTAACATTATTAAGTTAGTGCAAAAGTGTGTGTGTGTAAGTGTGTTTGTGTGTAATTTAAGTAGTTATTTCTTCTGTGCACACAATCTAGGTTCTCAGCAGAACATGCCAGTTGTCATTCATTGCTGTCGTTGCCTTCATTCTCGCCTTCATCTTTAGTGTCCTCGTCATCCTTCGTTATTGCTCTCTCATCATTGTTGCCAGAGAGTATTGAAAGCAAAATAAAAACACAAGAAAACTTTGCTTGTTGAGCATTTTTGTTCTGTCTTGAAACTTATAGTAAATTTCGTTGTTGAATTTGACTCTTTAAGAATAATTTTCTTGTTTTTTTTTTTTTTTTTTTTTTTTTTTTTTTTTTTTGTTGGTTATAAAATATGCTTTATTAATTTTTATTACTAGTTTGCTGTATTTTGTAGGCATCTTTAAGATTTTATTATTATTGATTATTATGCTGTGAATAGGTGGAAAAATTCTAAATAGTAGATTTGAATTTAAGTTCGAAATTTAAAGGAGAGTTTAGGTTTTATAAAACCACAAACATTTTCGATATAAATTATAAAAAATATACACAGAAAAAAGTGTTTTATCAATTAAAAAACGGTTTAAAAAGTATTTAAATTTAATTAATGTGATAATTGAATCAATTATTTTTTTAGTTCAAAGAAAATTAAAAACTTGATTTTGGTTTAATTAACATTAAGAAAATTAAAAACTTAATTTTGGTTTAATAAAATTTTAGTTTTTTGAATAAATTAAAATTAAAATTTTAATTAAATAACAAAAAATTTTAATTGACTTTTTTCGTTTAAAATAAAATAATTTAAATATGTAGAATTGTTGTTGGGAATTGTCAATATTTATTTAAATAAATTAACACATTGTTGGAAATGGCAAAGTTTTTTGATCATTTTTTTAATTAAAATTAAAGATATCATTTATTGAAAAAAATTTTTCAAAATTCAAAAACTTTTAGTAATCAATATAATCATTTTGGTAATAGGAGCAAAATCAACAAATTGTTTGCTTGATATAATGAATTAAGTGATTAGAGAAATTTTTTTTATATTTTTTATTTTTTAATTCAAATTAAAAATATCATTTATTGATATCATATTAATATCATTTACAGAAAAAATTGTTTTATCAATTAAAAAAATTTTTCGAATTTGTTTTTGTTTTAAATGTAATTTGCTATACGAACGTTAGCGTGTGACATCGTGGGATTGGCAATTAAAGTGCGTTTTGTAAAAATGTATGGGTTAATAAAACCACAGGACGTATAAGTAATACAAGTAATACATTGTTGAATATAAATTATACGCCTTAATTTTTTTATATAAAAAAAATATTTTTATTTTTCTTTATTTATTTATTAAGCGTTACAAATACAATGAGAAATTATACTCTAACATAATTAACTGAGCAATAGTAACCTAAACAGCAAAATACTCCGACGTTGTATGAATCGGAAACTTCTTGCAAATGTCTGACTTCATTCTTATAGACTTCGTTCAGATTTCTGTCAGACATTGAATATACATATTGTCTGGCAGCTTTCTGATCGATTTTTCATGGATATAGCGGAGGGAATTTATGTCTAATAGATTTCTGCCTAAGTTTTTATGTGTGTTTCTTTTTTGTTAATAATAACAATTCTCATTAAGTAGAAAATATTTTTATTTTATATAGTTTATTGTTTAAAAAAAGATTATAAAAATGGTACGAATGTATGTATGTAAAATGCTATTTTCCAATAAAATAAAAGACTTCTTACAGAAATCTGTTCGATAATTTGGTTAGAATTTTATTTCATATTCTTTCAGCTATCTGTTGTAAAGCAAAAAATGTCTGCTAACACATTAGAATTTCCCATGCCCTTTTTATTAGATTTCTGTTAGATATCTATCAGAAATACCAGTAAAAAAACAGAATTTCCCACGATATATCTGACAGAATTCTTGTCAACCACTGCATGCATTTTCGGGTCAGAAATTTGACAGAATTCATATCCGACTTTCCGACTGTTTTGCCAACGTTTCTCTTAGATATCTGAAATACGTCGGACTATTTTGCTCACTGGGAACTTAAGCCTTCAGCCTGCTGTGGGGAAACAGACCAGAGTTTTTGACGGAAATCAAGCCTGCAATACACATTAAAGAAATAATGTTAATGTTTTAAATAGGGTATTCATTCGGTTAACGGTTAATCGGTTAACCGATTAATTACTACCCGATTAACTGATCGGTTAATATAAAATTGCCTATTTCCGATTAACGATTAAACCGATTAATTTCAGTCGATTAATCGATTAAACGATGTATGTAAATTTTTAACTTTTTGTAGTATTTTTACATAATTTTTTGTGTATTTTAATTAATTGTTTCGTCTCATATACAAAAGGTATAAGTTTAGAAAATATTTTTTCATACAAATAAAGAAGGTGATCTTAATTTTAAATAAGTGTTTGCTGTCAACAGCTTTTTGTTTCACGTACTTTTTATATGTATGCGCTAAGTAATTTGTTTCTTCTCATATAAATCCTTTAACAGAATTAACCGAAACAACGAGAAGTGTTGAAAATTTAAAAAAATCAAAAAAGGACTCTCGTGACATAATGGAAGATTTTATATGTTTATGATATTCTGTATTATGGGTTGCTTTCGATTTATCCAACATCTACGATAAATGAAATAATTTTTCAAAGTCAAAACTTACAAAACTAAAAAAAAACGCCTTAATAACCAAATTATTTGTGTAAAAGATTACTTTTTAAGATTTTCTTAAACTATTGAAATAACTAAAAAAAATGATCTTATAGTTTAATAAATACATGATATGTAAAGAAATACATTAATTGATTAATACATAATATGTATTAAATAAAAAATATCGAGGGCCTATATTCAAAACCCTCTATCTTTGATTTTCATGAAAATGACTTTTTAATGGTAAAATGTTTAGTAAAACAACCCTCATATATGGTGTGATTTTCATAACCAAAAATATTTTTTTTGCTGTTTTATTTGCATTTTTGTACTTTCTCTATCTTACACAATTAATTTTTCTGAATGCAAAACTCTCTATCTTTTGTAATCATTAATTTTCAAATATTTTTTGGAATAACTTGTTCTTGCAATACATGTTTTTTACTATTTTTTGCAAGCTGAACATGAATTTGACATTATACCACCGGAATACCATTATTTTTGCGATCATTTACACCAATCAAGCTCCAAACAAACTTAAAAAATCAAAAACAAAAAAAAAATTGTTGCTATAACTTTTTGTTTAATTGTTAATTTTTTGTATCTTATTTTGTATTATCTTAAATAAACCACGTTAAACACCGACAGATGGCATAAATAAAATCAAATATCTCGCATAAAGTCCCCAATAATGCAAAATTTTATGAAACAATTATCTGTAAGATTCAGTAGTTGATTTAAAAAATATTGTAGAATAGCGAATTTTAGTAACTCAAGTTAAACGCGAAAAAACTGTTTTTTGGCTCTCCTGAAAAGTTGTGTTTTTTAAGATAGAGTATTTTGAATATAGGCCCTCGATATGTATTACATATTTATAAATTATTCTTTTGTTTGCTCGTTTTAATTCAAGAATTGTTTTGTTTTTAGTTTTTTTTACTAATAAATTCCAAATAACAAATAATTTATACACTTTATATTGAAATTATTTAATTTATAAAATACAACTTTGTTAATCGGTTAACCAATCAATAACAAAATTAACCGATTAAACCAAAACCTTGGTTAATTAATCCAGCGATAACCGATTAAAGCAAAAGCCCGATTAAATGAATACCCTAGTTTTTACGCAATTTTTTCATTGCCTTTTAAGATCTCCAAGGTTTGCTCTAATTTTTCAATCAAAATATGTTGGCTTTTGGATAGAGTTTTGTTCAATTTTAAGAATTTGCCCCTTATTGTATAGAAAATAAGTTTTCTGGGTTGCTTAGAACTTCACTTTTTGATATGAGCAGCTTTGCCCCTTTGGTATTTAAAACAGAAGCAGACAATAATTTTTGCTTTATGGCCGCCCTGTTAAATTTTTTTTGGCACGAATAAGTATTCGTAAAACTAAATGTTTACAGTACTTTCTGCCAATGTTTTGGTATACATTTTAAAAGATTAAACGACAAAAAATCTAAATCTTTGGAAATTTTATAATTAAAATAAGTGAATTCTAATAGCCTATTTCTAATGTGCGAAAGAATTCTTTCGTTCGAATAAAAACATTGAAAACAAAAACAAATTCTAAAAATTTGTTTTTGTTTTCAATGTAGTTATACGAAAGAAAGAATTCTTTCGCACATTAGAAATAGGCTATAAGGGTACTCTAGACCGACCCCCGGCAAAGAACACTGTTTTGTTTTTTTTTTTTTTTTTTTGTCATAACTTATTTGAAAAGCATAGATATAATTTTTTTGGGGCATAAATAAAATCGTTCGGAATCTGAACAATCTAAAATAAAATGGATTGAAATTTCAAATACGGAGTCAAAAAAATTTCGGTCGAAATGTGTATCATGCCTAGTAATAAAGGAAATCTTCAATCAATTTAAGCAATTGTAAATTTTTTGCTAGCAATGACTTAAAACGACTAAACATGACTTTGTTACAAAAAAACAAATAGATATTGGGAATTATTTCATTTTATAAGCAACTTTATTATATTCAACATTTTTTATTTTTCGAATTTATTCTATGAGTTAAATTCCAGTTATGTATTTTTTTTTTTTTTAAGGAATAAAACTATTAGAAAAAAAAAGCTTTATAAAACACATAACTGAAATTTAACTCATAGAACAAATTCGAAAAATAAAAAATGTTGAAAAAAACAAATAGTAATAAAAGATAATTTTCTTCTGAGCAACATGTGATTAATAGTATTAAAATAATAAAGTGTAAGTAATAAATACCGATTTAACCACTTTTTTTGCCCAAAATTGTTATAAGCTTGAAGATAATTTCAAGTCACTAAAGGTCTTAAGTGACAAGACAAATTATAAACAAGCTGAAAGTTTAAATATCGTTTATTTTGTAAAATTATATATTATTTTAATTAACCATTAATAATTTAATTCCTGTTTAATGTTGTGAATAGTTGTCCTTTGGTTTTGTTCGGCTGTAGATCTTAAACAAATTTAAATAAAAATATAAATATATTTTGTTTTAAATTTATTCTTTAATTTCCCAATATTTCGGTCAACATTGTTAACCATCTTCAGGGGTTTTTGAAAATATATACAAATAATATAATAAACAAAAATACCACTTTACTGTAGCCGTAAGCTTTTGTTCTTTATAAATACCGCTAATAATATTTTCTTGTTAACAACAATACGTATGATTAATATTTTTAATATTTAAAAATACGCAGTGTAGTTTAATTGACAACATATTTTATGTTTAAAGAAATGTCACATTTAAACCATTTTAAAAAATTGCAGTCAAAGTTAAAAAGCAGCCATTTCTTCCACTTCTTCATTGGTCATTGTCCAAAAAAACGGTTGCTTTTACTTCTGATTCATTAAATGTAAACAGTCGCTGTCAAACCAACTCAAAAAGCGAAAATTTTAACACAAATTTTCGTTTTTTATTCGACAGTTTTGGTTTAGACTGCAGTTTTTTAAGCCCTGATTTAAACGGTTAATTAAAAAATAACTCAATTTAAATAAAATTAATAAAAAGAATCAAACGAACTTGAAAGAAATAAAAAAAAAGATAAAAAAAACCCCCAGACAAACAACCCATATTCTTTTTTTTCTCTTCGACTTAAGTTACGACATTAAATACAAATTTATACTTATGAAATAAAAACCAACAGTATACAAAAATATAACTAAGCTTAAATTTCAAGGTACCGACGGGAAATCTATTTTATATTCTACAAAGTAAAAAAGGTTCTCTTTCCTTTAGCCAAAAATAAAAGTAAAAATAAAATAGAAGCAAAAAATAAACAAAATGAACGAATAAAATATGAAAAAAAATCTCGTTACTTTTGGTTGGCTGCCAAGTTTTCCTTACAGCACACCTTAACAATTTTACTTGCATACACATACACGTACATTCACTCACTTAAAAACCAAAACATACATACAAACAAAGATATACAACTACAAAAAGCCAAGTTAACAAAAAACGAGAGAACGAGTACATGTACAATGAATGAATGCTTAACAAATACATTTATATGTGTTTCATTTACAAATATTTTTACATACATTCACGCTAATGCATGTAAATTTGTATGTTCGTTTTGCATTTTACATAGGTAAGAAAGTAAAATATGTATGTACATACAAACAACAAAACACGTTCAAAAATATACACGTTAAACTGAGAAAATGTAGTTCTGTATGTATATTTCATTGTTGCTTTTTATATCTACTAACGGCAGCAATAACAACAACAATAACCCATTTAAATTGAGAGCAAGAGAGAGCATGAGTTAACAAAGTTTAATATGTATACAACAACACCGTTCATTGCTACTTGCGGTTTTAGCACATACCTATATCAATGTGTGTACATATATAAATGTATATACACCTATATAGCCAAATCATCATTATTAACATTGTCATGCTAATAACGATGTTGAGGTAACTTAGGAGCTGTATGTATATGCTTCGAAGGAGTGTTAGTGCCGGAGTACGTATGTGTGCAAAGAAGGTATTGGTAAAGAAGAAAACCTTGTTAGCAGAAAACAGTTAAAAAAAAGACAGAAAAACAAACCATCGGTGCACAGTTGTTTCACGTTGGCAGCAGGTGCTGCATGCTGATTTTATGGGGTATTTTTTGTTTTTGCACATAAACAGCTGTGTCCCTCCTTGGTTGATGCGCACACACTTACACAATATACTAATTTTTTTAAGAATTAAGTTCCCTACATTCTTCATATATAAGTCGCTCTGCAGCATATGCACCGTGCATCTCTTTTAAATATCGTGGGCCCCAGGCGGATGTCTATTTGATACAGATATGCGGACGACACATGCCTTCTCACAGACAACCTTTCGGATTTGATGAAAAGCCTTAAGATAGTAGTGAATGAAGGTGCAAAGGCAGGTCTCAGAATAAATATTTCGAAGACAAAAGTAATGCAGCAGACCATATTTCGTCCAAGACGTCCAACTCCACGAGTGCATGCCTCTTGCTACCTAGCGAGCATCAATACAGCGTATGGTGGATCTTCTGGTGATGTCTTAAACTGCACCATAAGACTTCATGCAGTATTTGGACAACTCATCAATCTCCACCTGCACAAAAATTAAAATTTGTAATCCTTGTATAAAGTCTGTGCTACTCTATGGGTGCGAAACGCGGATATGACTACCAAATTTAATAAAGTTTTAAGCTGGAGATCCACACCATGCGTTCATGCGTATGATACATTTTGTGCATTTTATACGTTTCTAAATTCAAGTTACCTGCAGTGCGTTTTATGCGCCAAATAGTTTTTTTTAGCAGCTGTTGAGTTAATGTTTTTACCATTTGCATTTTTGCAAATTACACTTTGCAAAAATTGTTATTTATTTAAAATAATTCATAGAGCAGAAGCTTTTACAACAATTAGAGCTTTTTCAAGGTATCAATAAGTTTCTACTTCATGGCATTTGTTCAACAAAAATACTAAGCACAACGAGGATGGCACTCAGAACATAAAAGTAATCGAGAAATGGAATGGAAAATTTTGTTCATGAAAATATTGAGCTAAAAATATATTTTAATGTATTTTATTCTTGAAAGTTATTGCAATATTTACTACGAAAGCGTTTTTTTTATTAGAATCTTTTTTTAACATAAAAAAATAGTAAAAAGAAATTATCCTCGCAAACATATTTATCGATAACATTGAAAATAAAATATTATTTGTCATCTATAGCAATTAAAAACAGCTGACATTATTTCACCACACATGCGACGCATACAAAAGTAGAAAGTAAACTTACTTTCATGCGTTGATACGTGTATGCATTCTATGCGTTTTGCTGTGTAACTTATCACATACAATTACACTGATTCTACTTTTTAACAGATGCATAAAAATAATGCTTTATCTACTAAAGTTAATTATATTCTCTTCACAAGCCTTACGTTCGCTCACTGGTATGTTAAAAACTCAAATATTCACAAGGATCTCAATGTACCATTAGTAAAAACTATTAATACGAAGTATGCAGTAAAATATTTAAAAAGGCTTGAGTCGCACCCAAATCCACTAGCTCGAAATATTTTAAATGACAGCGGCCACTCTAGATTAAGGAGAAGAGATACTGCAGGACTCATCCGACAAGAAGACCACTAAACATCTACATATGTGAACAGAAACCATGAAGAGAAAAATTTTCGTCTGGCATTGGCAGGACAAAAATATAGTATTAGTATAAGATTTGATTAATCACACTGTGCAAGAAATTGACACTTTTTTTCGTCACAAGCTGGGCACCTAGCGTTTTAACATAATTCGGGTACGCTGAATCCAGAGGTGCCCGCGGTTTTTAAATTTGGCTCTGGTTTTCGAGATATACCGTTATTTCGAAAGTGGAGGAGGTTGCACAACATATGCTCGCGTAACTCAAAAACGCTTTAGCTAATTGAAAAAACTTAAAAAACCACAATAAAATTTCCTTTAAGAAAAGTAAAACTCCTTTCTAATATCCGCAGTCGTTTTAGAAACATAATTTTTTTTTTTGGAAAAAGAAATAATTTTTTTAACAAAATTTCAAAATTTTTGTTTTTTAAAAATTCATAAAAAATTGGAAAATGCAGCTATGCTTCTCATTTTTTGCAGACTTATATAAAATTCCAAACAAAACAAGCCATAAATGATTAAAATCTGTTTGCAACTTTTGATTTTATTCACAAAAGTCGACAAATTTGTGGTGATTAGGGGCAAGTATGTCTTGAGAAAATGTTAAGGACAAAAAATTAATTGAGGTCGGTCATACATTATATACCACTAGGGGCGACTTCTGGGAATTTGTGGGACTTTTTCTTCAATATATATGAAGAATATAATTTATATGGAGCATTTCATAGGATTTTTTTTAATTATTATATTCTTTATTCAACATAATGTATATATCGAGGCTTTGCTGCAATAGAGTCATAAAACAAAAACGCAGATTTTTGAGCTAATGTATTTAATGCTTTAGCTCACCGTGGCACATAGGGCCGCCTACTAGCTAATAATGTGGAGTTAATCACCATATCGCTTTTTCATATTGTGTAAAAATGTCATACAAATATCTTCTATTATTTATGGCTTGTTTGTTTGAATATGTCTGCAAAAAATTAGAAGCCTAGCTGCATTTTTTAATTTTTTATGAATTTTTAATAAACAAAAATTTCGAAATTTTGATAAAAACATTAATTTTACTTTCAAAAAAAAAATTATGTTTCAATAACGACTACTCATATTAGAAAAAAGATTTTATTTTCCTTAAAATTTTATTGCGGAATTTTTTTAGTAATTTCAATAAACTAAACCGTTTTTGAGTTACGCGAATATATGTTGTGCAACCTCCTCCATTTTGGAAATAACGGCATATCTCGAAAACCAGAGCCAATATTAAAAAACCGTGGGCACCACTGGATTCAGCGTACCCGAATTATGTTAAAACGCCATGTACCCGGCTTGTCTGTTTTTTCAACTAGCATAGTGTTATTGTTAGTTCATATTTAATGTATGAAGATTCAATCAATAAATAATGAAGAAAAAAATAGGTCTTACGTAGACACATAGGGAACTAACGTGACGGACGAAGGGCACACTTAGATCGACATAGAAAGAAGTCAATATTAGAAGTCAATTGGTAATCTTTTTAGCGACTTAGTTTTTTACGTTTCACCATTTTAATAATACAAAATTTTTCTGTTTTAAGTAGAGGGATAAATAAATAGCGGAAAATATGTAAAATATTTTTTTTTTTTTTGTTACAAATTAAGAAACAAATATTTAAAATTTCTGAGCCATATTTTATTCCCTTGATCGATTTTCTGTTGCATGGTCTTTTTTTAGGGGCTTAAATTATGGAATAATTTCCCAGTTTTAACGTTGGTTGAAAATAATAAAGGCTAACAGCCGTAGTCATAAAAATTTATTTATGATTAATTAACCGTTTATAAGCAAAAAGTGCTAAAGTTGTATTCCTATTAATCATATTATTTTTGGGCAATATGTTCAAAAATAATAGAAAGCTGTCTTATTTATTAATATGGACATGTTAAATATATTTCACTAATTTTTTTTTACCTTAGACAACCCATTTAAAGTTATATTGTTAAATATTTTACAAACTGTTTATATGATTTAAATTAATATGTTCAGGGGCAAATGCAGATATTCTTTTTTATTATTTATGAAATTATTAATTTTTAATTTTTAGGTTTTAAACAACGAATTGTTAAAAAAAACATAAAAAAAAAAGAAATTAAATAAACAAATCATAATAATAAATCGAACACTTTCTTACCGTAATTTAAAATAAAAGTTTCAAGCAAACATTTATTAATATCTTTCGGCAAAATCTTCTTCAGAAACTTAAATAAGAAGATTTTTAATTTTATAAGAATAATTTTTAAGACCTTAAATTATAAAAAATATATAAATTATAGAATAACCGGATAGAAGTTTCATGCATCACTAGAAATAAAAAGCCAACAAAACGCACATAAAATTGCCATACTTAAACAAAAAATCGCTACAAACAATTATTAGTTAAAAAGCTGTTATTGTACGTAAATGAATACAAATTTTTATAAAAGGCTTATAAGATCAAAATCGTTTAATAGTTATTACACACTTTAAGCCTAAAATAAGAACTTTTTATGAATATGGCCGTAAAATTGTATATCTAGGTACATAAAATGCATCAAATGTAACGAAATCTTAAAGTATGCATAAATGCTTTAATGCTTGCCTTAAGCACGATTTGAAGAATTTTTTATTTTTTTTTTTTTTTTTTGGGCAAAAGAGCAGAAAGATTTTACCAGTTTCAAATCGTTATTTCTTTTATGTTGGTTGTGTCCGTCGTATACACAGAAAAAATTCTCGAAATATTTTTTTTTTTTTTTAATTAAACTATTAATCAAAAATAAAATCAGTTTTAATTGAAAATTTAATCAAGTGAATTTTTTGTGTCTAAAAAAATATTTATATAACAAATATATATACAAACGAGTATATATATAAACAAAAGACTAGCGCATTGATTTCGATGGACCTTTGTGGAGCCCACTATATAAATACTTTACGATGCTTTCGATGATTTACCGGAATGAATTCGATTACAATCGCAAACATTTGAAGGACAATTGTAATACAACTAGCACTATATTTTTCCAAGTAAAATCAGGGTGTAAAAAACTGCACTCGAAACCAAAAACTGTCAAACAAAATAACGAAAATTTGTGTACAACTTTTCTCTTTTTGAGTTGGTTTGACAGCGACTGTTTGCATCTAATAAATCCGTAGTAAAAGCAACAGTTTTTTTTTTAGCCAATGACAAATGAAGAACTAAAAGAAATGGCAGTTTTTCAACTTTGACAATAGTTTTTAAACGCTGAATAAAATTATCATTCAAATAAGATTTTATTTTTTTTATTATTTTGAATATCATAAAAAGCTTTTCCGAAGCTGATGTATACTGTTTTAAGGGGATATTGAAAAGCAAATTAAGGAGTCTTCTACTCAGTAGAAAAATCCACACTTCCTTAGAACCAATTTTTTAAGGACTTTAAGTCGTCCGCAAAAATTTTATACAACTTCCAGCTTCTATATATTACGGATAAAGACGGGTACAATAGAAATTTCCCAAAAAGTTGTTATAATCACCACTTGCAGAAAATTTGTCTAATTTATGCAAATTCATTAAAAAGACTAATAGAAGTCATTTAGAGTAAGTTGTTACCTAATAACTTAAAAACTGAATTAAGGGTGTTTAAAAATATTTTCTCACTATAAAATATTTTCATACAAATTTTTGAAAATTCAAAAATGTTAAATGAAAAATTTTTCAACGCAGGGTGAAGGCATTAACAAAATAGCCCACTAAGACTGGGTTTTTGAGATCTCAGCTAAACTAGGTTTAGTTAATCTGAAAACAGATTTGTGCCGCCATTACGAAGTTTGACGACATTTTGACGGAATTAAGCTTAATTTTGCTTAAAATGCTGGTCTTTAATGAAATAAGAAAAAAAAATCACATTAAACTTAGTTTAAACATAATCCACATCTCAAAACCCTGGCCTGAGTCTTTAAACTTCATATCTTTCCTTGTAATAACACTGGTGGTTTACGTTTACAACTTATAGAATATTTAAGCAAATCAAAAGCATAAAATTAAATTAAATTTATCTGGCATCATTAACTCAATATCTGCGGTCTCTATTGGGATCTGGTTTGTATCGAGATAGAGTCCACGAAACTTCTAGTTAAACTCGTTAAAAGTATTTGTTCGATTTAAAAAAACTTTTATTAAAAATAAATAAAAAAAAATTTCTTTTTTGCATACCACAATGGACCCAAGAATCTCAAGGAAAATTTGTAATATATTAAAGCAAAAAATATTAAAGGGTTATTGGCCAGTATGTGCCCCTTCCTCAAAGAGTCTCATATCGTCGGTTGATAATTTAAATGTGGTATGCGGTTTTGAGTTAAGATCGTTTTGAGGTTTTGAGTTTGGCGTAATCGGTTTTTCAATACCTCTTACGGTTTTCGAGATATGGAGTGTTGAGTTTGTAGTATGTGGCATTTGCTGAAGCAATTTTCAAATTAAATGTGTTCAAACTCAATTTATTCGAAACTATCGGAATCCAAATACGACAATTAAATAATCAGCCGACGATATGGCTTTAATGGATAACACAGGCCAACAAATGTTTAACCCATAGACCAGTATATACTTTTCCAATGATTTAAGTTGAGTTGAATATGAATCTGTAATCAGATTTTTCATTAGGTTTTCGAGACATCTTAGCTTAAGATTAAGAAACCCCCTTCTTTTCGCCATATTTGAGATGTTATTGCTGCGCGAATTCATCTTTATTTATAAAACCTCATATGTCTTCTGGAAAGTTTAACATTGTAATATTTTATTTCTTTCCTGAGATATATTGACCAGAAGTTAGAAAAATCCGCTTTTCCGCTATATTCATGGTATTTGCACTGTGAATGCAAATTTGATAGATTTTTTTTGGAATACATTTTAATTTTTTTTTTTTTTTTTTTTTTTGGTTAGGACCAGCACTCAGAGGATGACCCCTACTAATGCGTTGCATTGTGTTGGAACTAGGAAAATAGGTTATGGGAAGGAGGAAAGAGGGAGTAGTGGTTGTGAACATTCGACTTGAATTAATTCATGTTGAAAGTGAGAGGGAAGACTTCAGCAGAAAGGTTATTCCACATGCGAACAGTCCGGCCAAAAAACGAGTTTTCCCTGTAATGCGTTGTACGATTAACCGGCCAATCGACCAAAAAAGGATGGGCTCTTGAGTGTATTACGAACAAAGCTATGGGTTTCGGGAACCAAATCCCTAATTTCATCAGAACAAATCCCGTTGTAGTAACGATTAAATAGGCAAACACAACCCATGTTGCGACGGTGCTCAAGGGAGTCAATGGAATTGGATACCCTACTGTCGCCAAACCTTAAATTAATAATATGAAAAACATTTTAAATGAAGTAAATTTTTTGTCGTGATCCTTGGTTCGTCATGAACCTGTCTTTAAGACTAAGATATCTCAAAGAATTAACAAGATATTATAAATATTAACCATTTATTTTAAAGATAATTTTAGGCGACATGCCAGTTTTTATAAATAAAGTTCAAGGGCTTCGCCTTTCTCTAAATTTTGCCTGCCTATGCGATCTTTAAAACTCTTCTATAAGGAAAATTTTTATCTAACGTCACTTGTTGCACAATGGGCCTAAGACTTTAATTTGATAGTTTTGAAATTTCCTTTATGTCTTTAACTTTCTAAAAATTATCTTTCAGTAAAACTTTTTGATAAATAGACAGATAGAGAGAGAAAATTTTTAACAAGAACTTAAGTAAATAGTTTGAAGAAAAAACGTTTTAATGATTCAGCTTGGGAAAAAAGAAAAAACAATAAAAGCAATTTGTTTTTGTTTTTAATTTGTTTTTTCTTTACCCACTTACAACTACAATTAATGTTGGGAGAATTTCAAATAATTGTAGCGGAAAATGTAAGAAAAGATAAACTCATCACTGATTTATTGTTTGGTATTTTGTTTAAGCTTTGATATCGTTGCAAAAAAGACTTTTTGAGTGTTTGTAGGTAATTCTCATTCCCTCTGTAGTCTTGTTTGCTGATAGCTTTGGCTTTTCTAAAATTATTTAGGAGAACGTTTCCAGATAATGGGGCCTAAGCAACCAGTGAAATGCGCATAGGAAGAGCTCCAACAATAAATTTCAGTATTTTTATCAATTATTAAGAAAAGGGAATTAAGCACAACAAATAAAATCTTTCAATAAATAATTGAATTCCCAAAAATAACTTTGATAATAAAAAAAAAATTAAAAAAAACATTAAATAATTTTTTAGTTCAGTTAGACAATAACAACAGTGTTTGTGTCACCCAAAAAATTCCAAACATTCTTGATTCGAGAAACAAATTTTACAATCGTAATTCTGTAAGAATTTGAATAGAATCGTTATAAGTTTTGACCAACATTTTCAACACAATCTTAAACAAAAACACTTTTTTTACTTAAAGGAAATCTTATTCATTGAAATATATTTTCTGTTTCTAAGCAATTTTTTTTTAAATCCGCACTCTTTATAGAATTAATCTTTTGTTGAAGTTTTTGATATGTAAATTAGGCTTTAGTCAATCCAATATAATTTTCATTAAATTATTTTTAGTAAAATAAATTCCTTGCAACATTAAGTAAATACAAATTTTTTTGGATAATTTTATTTTTAACTGAACACGGGATTGAACTCTTTTGTTTAATATAAAATAAAACTGTTTCATAGTTTTTTTGTGGTTGTTTTACAAGTCTTTTCATAAGCATAAAACAATATGCTAAATGTAATGTAGTGCTTTTTAAATTCGTTGAACTCTCTTTAAATGTTTTTCTTTTTGACACAAAAAAAACATTCAGCTATCCATCTAAACTTACAAACATACATCTTATTACCCTAAAATTCGCCAAGAAAAAATATAGGTTCCCTTATAGTAGAAGTTGTATATAATCACAGTTAAACACATACACAGATACTTCAAGTTACACACACACACACACACACAAACTCACCTAAGCAAGAACACACTCAAGCACTCTTTATTCTATTAACAACAGATGCTTCGTCAAAAAAATAATTTGTTACAACTTTAAGCTCCAACTCAATACCACTACAATGACAATTTTTCTAATGTGGTAGTAGTATTAGTAAACGTAGTATATGCTCCAAACAACAAATACAGTTAACTCACGTATATACACCTTAGAGCAGGTATGTAGTATATAGTATACAAACACATTTACACCGATCCAACAGCAACAACAACAACACCACCAATAACATACCCACAGTCTAAGAATTCCTCGACAACGATATAAAAAAAAACACTGAACACAACTAAACTGAGAGTGTAGTTGTAGCACAAACGAGTTTTCTGTTTGGGGGTTGGGTTGTGTGGCGCTACGGAATTTGGATGGCTGTAAAGATGTACGATTGAATGTGTTTTGTGTGGGGCCACAGTATTTCACTTTTCTTGTTTTTCAGGTAGATTGGTGGATGGATGGTTGGATGGATGCGTAAGGTATGTATATTGTACATTATGTATACACGTGCCACAATAAACTGCTTTGATTGCCATTAGCGCCAGTGGGCTTTCATCAAATTCTATTTCATGTTCAAGAGGACAGCAACAACAATAGCACACGACAGAAGAAGAGGCAGCAGAAAGAAGGCATGCGCATTAAAGGAGAATTCATTGAAAACAAGAATCTTCAAAATGTATTTATACTTTTGTTTCTCTAAATTTACTCACAAGTTTTTGAAAGATTAAGTAAAAGAGAATCTTTTGTCAAAGATGTTTTGTAGTAACTTGTAATAATAAATTGAGAGCAACAGAACTTGATAATGATGTTTTGTTTTTAATAGAGTGTCATAAAGAACAGATGCTGTTAGCCAAATATCGTAATTTGTATTACCAATTGTTTTTAACATAAATTCGGTATGATGTTATAAAAAGGGGAATGTCATGTTAATTTGTTTATTATAAAGCAAGCAACAGTTTTCCACTGTTAAGGATATTTTTGGCCTATAACATATTTTTGTTGTTTATGTTTTTTTTTCAATAAATTATTTTTACTTGCCACTTGTGTTGTTTTGTTATTTTGTGCGGTTACTGACCTGTAACAAAAAAAAGAAGAAAATCTATGAATAAAGTTAAGATTAATTTGCAATTTAAATTAAAGACAAATATTTTTATTATCGACAAATATTTACATAATTTGTATGTTTTTCATAAATAAAATCATTCAGTTGAAATTTTCGATATAGAGCACTGTAGAAAATTTTTTCATATTTTTGGACAAAATTAATTTTTTGCCAAACGACTGGCCCAAATTAAATGATTTTTTATTCAATCCTTGGAAGTCTCCCTCCATTTTAAGACCTATAAATTTTTTGTCTCGCGCTGTCACGGTCAATAAGTTGTTCACGCGTACTCACGCGCTCTTACGGAAAAAATTTTTTTTATCACACACGCTTGCTCATTCTTCCAAAAAAATTTGGTCACAAGCGGTCACGTGGGAACATTTTAAAACACTTCTATTAAAACCATTACTTTTTTTTGTTCCCACATAAAAAACTTTTGTTTTAAACAAAGTCTTATTGCAATATTTGGTTTCCTAGTTCAAAATTATTAATTAAATTAAAAAAAAAATGAATTTAAAAAATTATTAATTAATTATCAAAGTTGTTTTTGGGAATACAATTATTTATTGAGAAAAACGTTTCCTGATTATCTGGCCTAAAGGTACGTTCAGACTGATGAAATATTTGAAAGCAAACATCAAATATTTCATTAACGTAGTCTGAACACAAAATATTTTTGAGTATCAAATAAAATAACAGCTGATTTTGAGCAAATAAAAGTATTTGCCGGCAAACAAATATTCGTCCAATGTGAACATAGTGTGAACAAAAAAAATCAAATATTTTAGTCATTTTTGAGCAAACATTTATTTGATATTACAAAAAAATTGTAAGAGCAAACAACGACAAATAATTTTATCCATGTTCCGGATAGAAGCAATTTTTCCTGTAAGTTTTCGGATTCTTTACAATTTTAAAGAATTTTTATAATTATTAGACTTTGCTATCATGCCGCTATTAGCAAATTTTTGCGAATTACTGCTAATTTAGAAATTTTTATAGAATTTTTGCAATTCCTCATAGTTTTAGGAGCTTTTACTAAATTTTATGGCTTGTTTGAAATATTAAAACTGTTCGCGAATTTTCGCTATTTTTGCAACATTTTTTTTTTTTTTTGTTTTTCCCCTACATTTTGGTTTTTTAACCGATTTAGCAATTTCAAATATATTTTAGGGTTTGTTTCCAAGTTTGCAATTTTTTGCGAATTTTATCCATGTTCGCAAAAGAAGCGATTTCTTTCCGCGATTCTTTGCAGCTTTAACTATTTTTAATAATTACGAGTACTAAACTTTGGTACCACGCCGCTATTAGTAAATTTTTGGGAATTTCCGCTAATTTAGCAATTTATACCGAATTTTCGCCATTTCTTATACTTTTAGGGACTTTTAATTAATTTTATGGCTTGTTCGAAATATCAAAAATTTTCGCGTATTTTCGCTATTATTGGAAAAATAATTTTTTTTGTTATTTTTCGACAATCTGTTTTTTTAACCGATTTCAAATAAATTTTAGGGTTTGTTTCTAAGTTTGCAATTTTTCGCGAATTTTAGCCATGTTCGCGAAGTAGCGATTTTTCACTGTGAGTCTTTAGAGCTTTAACGATTTTTAATAATTATTAGGCTATAACTATTATAATAATTATTTGCTATCATACCGCTATAAGCAAATTTTTGCGAATTTCCGCTAATATAGCAATTTTTATCGAATTTTTGCCATTCCTTTTAGTTTTAGGCACTTTTAATAAATTTTATGGCTTGTTTGAAATATCTAAATTTTTCGTGAACTTTCGCTATTTTTGCAACATTTTTTTGGTTTTTTTTTTGACATTTTGTTTTTTAACCGATTTAGCGACTTCAAATATATTTTAGGGTTTGTTTCCAACTTTGCAATTTTTCGCAAATTTTAGCCATGTTCCCATTACCTAGTGGCTTCCATTTTTTTTCTTTTGCATTCTCCTGTTCTTACACTATAAAAGATGCTGATTCACAGAATAAAATAAATAAATTAGCTTTTGCGCTCATTTTTACTATGTATTTGAGAAATATATTTTTATTTTTGAACACTTTCATTAAATAATTATTTCATGCAAATATTTCTTTTAGTCTGAACGCATGGCAAACATGAATTAATTTATTGTATTTAACACTGTTTGCCAACTGTTTCATCAAACAAAAATTGTCAAATATTTGAGCTTAGTTTGAACATTAAACAAAATATGTTTTTGTTTCATACAGTTTGAAGCAAATATAAGAACAAATATTTTCGTCAAATATTTCATTAGTCTGAACGTACCTTAAGCAACCAGTGAAATGCGCAAAGAAACACTTTATCCTCCAACAATAAATTTTCAGTTGTTTTATCAAGAATAAAAATTGGGAATTAAGCACAACAAATAAAATCTTTTAATTATTAATTAAATTTAAAAAAAAAAAAACATAAATTAAAAAAAACATGAATCTGAATATCTTCATCTTCACTCTCAGAATATTGTTCGTCTTCCTGAAGGCAATTTTCGACGACTCTTACGCCATCTATAACTGAGATTTAAACCAAATACTCGCGACAGCTCTTATGAATGCTGTTTAAAATGTTCGGAATACCTGCTTTTAACAATATATGATATAAAATGGTCATAAACAGCTGCCCGTTTATCAGCTTCTTTACGTTTTACCCACCATAAATTAAATAACTCTGAATTTGGCATACTTAAGTTACTTAGACAAATACGCTTCTTAAAGAGATTTGCCAGTATTTGCAGCTAAAGTTAGATATTTATGGAAGATATTTTATTGCCCTACAGTATAACTATCAATTGCAATCATTTTTTTAAGGGCCAAATGATATTCCAAGTTATATTTATTAATTTTCAATCCACTTTAATTCTGGTGATATAGTCGTACCAATAGAATAACACTGCGGAACAAAATTAAACTTTTTTTGTGCGGCCGGGAACTTTGTGTAATTTTTTTTACTAATTTGAGGTCGCTGATTCCAAATCTAGCCTTCATTTTTCATCAGCTCCAGTTTTAGAGATATACCGTTATGTCCAAAATTAAGGTACTTTCAGCACATATATTGAAATAACATGAAAATGGTGCATCATATTCCCTTAAGAAAAAAAACCGAAATTCGCCAACAATATTATCTCTAAGACGTACTAACATTGTTTTAAATGAAGTTTTTAAAAAAACAAATAAAAATTTAAGAAAAAAAAAAATTTTTTTGTTCTTTAAAAATTCATAAAAAATAAATGTGCAACAAAAGTCACAGTTTGGGTCTAAAAGCATTTAGTTCAACATATTTCGAATGAAATGAGCATTATTTCATTGCAATCGGTGCACAACTTTTGATTGTGTTCACAATTTACCGAATTGATAAAAATTGCGATTTCCATAAAAAAAACATATTTTAATGTGTATGTGTGAACAAAAAAAAAAAAAAAAAAAAAAATAATACATTAAAATATGATTTTTTTTATGGATAAATTGTGAATACAATTAAAAGCTGTGCACCGATTGCAATGAAATAAAGCTCATTTCATTCGAAATATGTTGAACTAAATGCTTTTAGACCCAAACTGTGACTTTTGTTGCACATTTATTTTTTATGAATTTTTAAAGAACAAAAAAATTTTTTTTTTCTTAAATTTTTATTTGTTTTTTTAAAAACTTCATTTAAAACAATGTTAGTACGTCTTAAAGATAATATTGTTAGCGAATTTCGGTTTTTTTTTCTTAAGGGAATATGATGCACCATTTTCATGTTATTTCAATATATGTGCTGAAAGTGCCTTAATTTTGGACATAACGGTATATCTCTAAAACTGGAGCTGATAGAGAAAAATGAAGGTTAGATTTGGACTCAGCGACCCCAAATTAGTAAAAAAATTACACAAAGTTCCAGGCCGCAAAATGGCTGTTCTGCAGTGTAATCCTCCAATATTTCAATACATATAAAAAATACTCACTTTCGACAGTAGTTTTCATTTGTCTGTAATCATAAATTATTTGTATCTAAACGTTTATTTAAAAATCACATGTATTTTACTGCACTCCATTATTGGTTTTTACTCGCTAACAAATCACACATGGTTGAACCTATAAAGTAACGGTTAATCCACGTTGTAGAAAAAATACACACAGATGCTTATTTGGTATATTTTAAGTGTACTAAATTCAAAAAATCAATATTCAAAAAAAAATTTTTTAACTTTTGGCCAAAAATAGGCAAAAATTTTCTATAGTGTAGAGGTCAGTGTAATATCTATGTTTATAAAAATACAAATGCGTTTGTTTGTTTGTTCCCTTTAGACTACTGAAATAATAAACCGGAAATTTTTAAAGTAGTTTCCTGATTACTGGCGCTAGCATATGCTATAAATATTTGTAAAGTTTAAGTGGACATGGTACCTCCCAATAAAAATTACTGCTTATTGAAAGAATGGTTACATTAGATGAAAAGGTTTTCTTGAACACCATTCCGGTCGGCCTAATCTCAAGGTGATCGTAACTACTGGGTGAATAAGCAATTCGTTTACCGTCCGCCCTTGTGAGTGTGGACAACCAACACACACAGGTAGCAATTTAAGTGTACAATCGAGCAGAATTATACACTCGTCACTTGCTAAGGAGCTGCTTTAGGAATAGCCAGCTGCTTCTGTTTAGTAGCAACAGCATCTAGGAATAGACCGTCTCTCAGGCCGAAATCTTACACAAGTTGTGGAAAATTGGCCCTTAAGTATACTTTTCAGAATCTCCCTTGCCGCGACTTTACCCAGTAAAAAATGTGCTCCAAAAGGAGCAGGTTTTATGTATGAATTCATAACTCAAAACGCTTTAAACCTGCTGATGGGATGGCTGATTTTTGTATGGAGTGTTCCCGGTTTGGAGGATTATTTTCTGCTGACAATAAGCGCTTCTTTTAACATAAAAAACATGCAAATAAAGCACTCCTAAAGTCTTTTTAAATGGCTTACAATATTAACATATTTATTAATGTTTTGCTTTTACTGGTTTAAATGAATTTTTTTCAAGCATTTTCGTAAACTATAATACATTTTCGCTTCAAAACCTTGTTCGTTGTCAGCGCTAAAATAGCACCTTTTTTGTATATATTATTCGTTATCATATACTGCTGTATAAGAGCTCTCTTATTGAAGCGCCCGATTATGCGCTTTTTTTCTTACGTACTTCAAAAATCACAAATTTTTTACTGGGTAGGTTTAAGACCCAACCAGCACGTGATCCCCGGAAGTATCTCTTCGAGAAAAAAGTTTATTCTTTGAGAAAATTATTTTTTGTGCATAAGAAAAATTTTTTTGAGAGTTGTCATCTTCTTCTGCATCTTAGACTACTCCAGCTTTTCCTTTATTCTCCATTGCACCTTCATTCTCCTTTATTTAATCAATTATGATTCATACTTGTGGGCAGTGCGTTCAAATCATACTTCATTCATCCGTTCATTCTTTGGCCTTTCCGAGTGTGTGGTGGGCGCTCTAATACTTCACTTTTCACACACACATTCAGTTATGTTTTTGATATAAGTAAAACTTTAGATCCCTTGATTAAATTTTTATTTAAAACTGCTTTTATTTTTGATTAATGGTTTAATTGAAAAAAATGGGCTAGAATTATTTCTGTGTGGTATGCTAACATTGAGATTTTTTGAACGCAGAGTCTACCGTAAAAAAATGACGTTTTGCCTTTTGTCTAAAATACGTTGTTTTTCACATGCCCAATAATGGTACTAGCGTAATTTAGTGATAATTCTGCAAACACGACAGTTATGTTATGGCCATCCTAAACAAACGTTTGACGCCCCCACACGCTTCCACTATTTATAACAACAACCCAATAGTGGTGTAACACATAAAAATACTAGTTACAGATCCACCTTTTAGTATTCCGATTGATTAAGAATCACTTCTTGAGTCGATCTCGTCGGGAATACATCCTAAAATTTTCATAAACCTCATAGTAACTTCTTTCCAGAATAAAGTCTTTGTACATATAAACCATCTTATAATGTTGGTACTTAGATTGAATTTATTTCAAACATATCTTACTGTTACCTTAAGTATGTCACTTAATTTGTTTAAAATCAGTTCATATTATAAAGGGTGGTTAAATGTTAAGGGCCGATGTTAATTTTGAATAAAGCACAAATTATTTAGGAAATTATTGTAATTTCTTTTTATTATGATAATATTGGTATGGTTTAATTATGTATGAACAAGATATCGGTCAAATGGCCGCCGCGACCTCGGCGACACACCTCCATCCGATTGTCCAAATTTTCGATGACGCTGAGGCATAATTGAGGTTATATACCGTTAATGTGCCGAATTATCTCATCCTTTAGCTCTTGAATTGTTCCTGGCTTATCGACGTGCACCTTTTCTTTCATATAACCCCAAAGAAAGAAGTCCAACGGTGTCAAATCACATGATCTTGGTGGCCAATTGACATCGCTGACACGTGAGATAACACGGCCATTGAATTTGTCACTCAAAAGAGCCATTGTTTCGTTAGCTGTATAACAAGTGACACCGCACTGTACGAGCATACGCTGGTGTTTTCACATATCTTACAGACCCGGTTTGCTCAACTTTTTGCACGATTTTTCCGATTGTACGCACATTTGGACGATTAAATTGACCGAAAAAATCACGAAGTGCACGATATGCATTTTTATGTGAACGCCCATTTTCATAATAAGCCTGAATACCTTTAACGCGTTGCTCGATTGTGTATCTTTCCATGGTTTAAATTAAGTTAGTCTGAAATTGAGAAATGTCAAAAATTCCGAAAAAAACTTGACGTTTAGGTGTGTTTCACATTCAACATCGGCCCTTAAAATGTAACCACCCTTTACTAAACATCTGCCTAAAACTTAACAATGTTCATGAAACCATAGATTATAAAGATATGAAACTCCCTTAAAATTTATTAAAAAAAAAAAATATATATATAAAGATGAAATATATATAGATGATGAAGATGCCAGTTTCTTTCACTTTTTTCACAAGATAACGAACATACGGAGCTAACGGTGCTTCTCTTCTTCCAAAATCCGTACGCAATTTTCGCACACATTCTGCAACATTACCATGATTTTCAAAGTAATGTCGCAATATTTCCCAGCATTGTTCAAGCGTATACACAACCATATTCGTTCAGCGGAAGGATAAAACTAATTATCTGTCAAATCAGACATGAGCTAAGTGTTACCAAAAAAAACGTTAGATAGCGGACCCTTTATTTGCCTCTTCACACATATAGGAACTGTGTGACTTAAACACACTTGTAAAAGTTCACCTCAATTTTTTGACAAATATTTTGTAAGAACAATTAAAAATAAATTTTTTTGATAATGTGTTACTTTGCAATTTTTTAAAACTAATTTTAATTTTTGAATTTTATTACGTTGCTCTCTGGGTAAAACAGCAGTCCATATCTCAAGCTTATAAAGCATAAAATTGACAGTTTTAATAAACAGCGGTTGATCAAAGTGTTGTCTGGAATTATGTTTACCAGTAAGTATACTCACTCCACCATACGTGGAGAGGGTATTGTGGATTTGTGCTGATATGTGTAACACATAAAATATTGGTTTTCGACCCTTATCTTAGCGAACCGATCGACTTTGAACAACCTCCTGAATCGAAATAACGATGTCCGTGAATCCGGCTGGCTGTATAACCTTTGCACGCAAATTAAAGTTCACAATATTAGAGACAATTTTATGAAATTTCGTAAAAATTATTAAATTGTCATAAGGGCAAATAGCAAGAATCGGCCCATAGCTTCATAAGGCCCCCATGCAAACTTCTTTCTAGAACAGAGTCTTCTTTCATCTAAACCATCTTAATATGCTGGTATTTCAATTGAACTTTGCCTTAATCATTTATCCAAATGTTATTTGAATCGGACTATATTTGACCCCAGTTACCATAAAAATTTAATGCCATAACAGCCTTATTAATATTGGTATTGACATGAAATTTGGTGACGATAACTTCAATGTCATGACATGTAGTGACCATATGTTCCATACAAGCGCTTGCCAAAAAATCTTATTCAGATGTAGACATCCAGATAATTTTCGGCACAAGAAATTCGTATAAGTACATGAATCTTAAACTAATAACGTATTTTTGCGCGTCCATGATTGCACATTAGTCTCAAATAGGGTACACTCTCGAAAATTTGTATAAGGTGTAGGGTATTATGTAGTCGGGCTTCCTCACTTGTTTTTTATAATTAGGTAAATATCATTAAAGTGGTGAAATATTCCCAGCAAACAGTGAAGCTTGATGTGGAATTAATAATGATATTTATTTAAACCCATTCTGAAATAGATATTGCAAAAAAATAGTTAAATATCATTCAAAACTATAGCATTTTCAAAAATTTAGAACTTTTTGTGAATTTCTTAATAAAATTCAAATAAAATCGATATTAAATTTCAGACCTTAATAAATCTCAAATAAGTTCGTGGAAAACGCTATGATTACACAAAAACAAAAATTGCCATTAGGAGTAAAGTCAACAAGATAAGATTACTATTTCAAAATTTCAAAAAAAATGGTTTTTAGTCCAAATTTTCATATTAATCATTAAAGTAAAATTAATTTAATTTTTTAATGAAGGAAGGAATTTTACAACATAAAATTAATTAAAATTTATTGATAATTTTTCATTCTTGACTTCCGTGGAGCTCGAACCCACGTTCACGGACAGGTTGATCTGACGCGTTTCCATAGGTACCACACTATCACTTCAGAGGTCTTTGCCGTTTAACACTTGCCGCCATTGATTACGGCTGGCAGTCAATAGCCAAACATTAATCTTAAACCAAATTGGTGGATCGAAATTGGTTTTTGAATGATTATCTATTTTAATTGATTTACATGTTACGAACTTCGTATGTTGCAAAGAAAGCCAATGCGAACAATTGAATTAACAAAAACAACTGCTTCTTTTTAACTGAACTTTGAACATTCTCTTTATGTATTTGAACATTGAACATTGTCTTCATGTGTTTCAAATAGAGTATTAAGACGATGTTCAATTGTTATACATATGAAGCTTAAAACTCGTGTTATGTACCTAAGAAAGCAGGCGAGTACCTCAATACGATGGGCATTCGCGAATTGAATATAATACGATCGTTGGTGGTACATATGAAAAGATTAAGATGTATTAAGCTGCACAAAATATTCAATAATATTCATATGCAAAAATATTCATATTCTTCAAGAACCAATGACATTTTGAATTAATCGTAAGTACATGGTTACGATAACTTTATAACATACATAGTTAGTCAATTCACAAGGTATCCTAACATGTCATATTGTCAAAATGTCCTAATATTTCACAATGGTTTAAAAATATTGTTGTTGGCTTGTTAACAAAAAGTGTCTTAAATAAATAGAACGTTGCTTGCTGTGTTTATTGTGCTGTCGTAATTAATCAGAAAAGTCCAGCGCTGAGCGGCTGAGCCGTACAACAATATTTTTAAACCATTGTGAAATATTAGGACATTTTGACAATATGACATGTTAGGATACCTTGTGAATTGACTAAGTATGTATTCACTATTTTTACTCACCAATAGTTAACAAAAATATTTTGAACACCACTAAAAAATATGCAATAAACTTTTTCTCGGAAATTAAGAACTAAAATAAAACGATCCATTAAACCTTTGCAAAAATTGGAAGCTGCTTCCAATGGTTCCAATGGTACATTTCCAAAAGTAGATGTTCATACATACACACAGTAAAAATACCAATGTCAAATTAACCAGGCGCAATGCTGATTGAAAATCATATTAAATATCTACTCAAGTACGGGAAAATAACAAAGTGCTACAGAAAATAAATAATAATATTCTTTCTCTCTCTCTAGTTCATGGAAAAGCGTTCACAATCTTTCTAAAATAAAAACATATTTTGTCTTATCACTGTTATTTCACACTCAAATTAAATTAATTCGACATTAGATTCATGTTGCTTCAACTTGAAATAACTTTAATTCAACGTGATTCGTAGTGCTATTTCAATATCAATGTCATTTTGCTCTAATTTTTCTAGAATGTTAAATTAATATGAATTAAAGTTAATTTAACAGAACAAATGTTGTTCGAAAGTTATTGCTAAATCATGTTAGATTAACATGAAGTAACTATTAAGTGAAATCACACCAGTTACACTAAAATGTAAAATCAACCTCGTTTTCGACGATTTTACATAAAATTTTTTCTCTGTGTATGTACATTTGCATTAACATGCAGGTATCCCTTGATTTACACGGTACTTCATTTACGCGATTAAGGTATAACACGGAACAATAATAGACACCATTTTTACTGCAGAAATTTCAGTAAATTTTCACAGGTTACAGAAATAATGATATTTTACCCGAAAAAAGTCTACAAATTATCAGATGATGTGTACAATATAACTTTTTTTTTAATTAAAATTGCCCTAAAAAGTGAAAACATACTGGTTTTTTTTAGTAATGAGTTAAAATTTACTGAATGCTGTATTTTTTTCAGTAACCAGTAAAATTTGACTGCTATATAAGTAAATTCCCCTTGATTTAAATTATTTTTGATTATTTTACAGTTGACATAATTTTCTTATATTTTTGATTTTAAATATTCGAATATATTTCAATTATTTTTTTGTTCACTTTTAATTTAATTATCTTCTAAAAATAAAATAACAAAGCTTTATACATATCATTATGTAGAAGTATCCTTTGATTTTTAAAAAGTAAAAATATATATAATTCTATTAGTTCATGATTTAACGTGGTTTTAATGCCCTAAAATGAGATGTTGTATGTCTCTCATGCTTTGATTTACGCGATATGTTAAATTTCTAGTCCCAAAAATGGAATTTGTACCAGTCCTGAACCTTGTTTTACGCAATTTGGTGTATACGTGCTTTCTTCGGTCCCAACAGACCGCCTAAATCGAGGGTTTTTGGTATGTTTACCAACATTTTATATATTTTATATTAAAATATGTTTTATAAAATGTACCAAAATGTTGAATAAAGTATTTTTTTGCTTGGTGGTCAGTACCATCTAAACTTTTCAATTTTCCATTACTGATCTGCATAAACCGTAGTGCAGGGTATAAGAATCGACTATACTTTCTTACTTGTTGTGTTAAGCATTTGCAAAACCTTTGCTAGATCCCAACACTACGATTTTTTCAGACATAAAGTTAAGAAAATCAACGAAAACTGCTAAAAATAAAATTAAACGTAAATCATTTTTGTGGTAACAATTTTTTAAAATTTCTTTCTTCAAATAGTTGTTAAGTGTGTGCCTGTATTCATACTGCAGATGCATTTTTTTAGGCGAATATTATAGATATAGATCACTAGTTCTGCTGAAAACAGATAAAGCTCTTGTTTGTATTATTTAAGAATTTATGCAGGTGTGTAACAGGTTTTCACGAGTTTTTCAATTCGTACCGTTTTTAACTTCGGCTTTCAAACGTTTACATTTTCGTGTTTTAAATTTTCTAGAGATTTAGTTTTCACTCTCGCACGAATTTCGTTGCTGTGACACACGTAAAAAGTGTTGGTACAAGAACATTTGAAAAATAACCAGTTACCTGAAATTTTCAAGGATCTGGCCTTTTTTGTTATCAATAAGAATTGAATAAATAAAAAGTGTAAAAAAGTAAGAGTCTTAAAGCTTCTTTAATCCCTCTTTTGACTAGTTCTACCAAACCCCGTATTTCTGTAACACTTTAACTTCTTTATTCAATTATTTATGAATTTTGTTTTTTATTTTTGTCTTTTTAATTTTTGATGTTTTCCTTTAATATAATTCATTAATTAATGTAAATCTTCACTCAACCATGCAGTTGCTACCAGTGTTGCCAATTAAGTATTCGGAAATTACACATGACTGTTTCCCATATTACACATTTGAAGAAAAATTACACACACAAATGCATCGAAAAAAGCAGTTTTGATAGAATTAGTTTGCCTTGTCTACCGTTTTTGTTATTCCTTGTTTGCAATAAAATGGCTATGTTTTCAAAAAAGGCCAAGCTGAAGTAAAAAAGAAATCTCACAGTAAAAAAAAATTTGTGTTTTTTGAACCACTTAAGAAAAAAAGCGCATAATCGAGCGCTTCAATAAGAGAGCTCTTATACAGCAGTAAATGATAACAACTAAAATATACAAAAAAGCCGCTATTTTAGTGCTGACAACGAAGAAGGTATTAAAGCAAAAAAAAAATTATATATTAGGATTAACGAAAATGCTTGAAAAAAGGTATTTAAACCAGTAAAAGCAAAACCTTAATGAATATGTTGATATAATAAGCCATTAAAAAGCATTTAAGGAGTGCTTTATTTGCATGTTTTATTGTGTTAAAAGAATCGCTTATTGTCAGCAGAAAATAGTACTCCTAACAGGGAATACCATATACAAAAATCAGGCATCCCATCAGCAGGTTTGAAGCGATTTGGGGTATGAATTCATAAATAAAACCTGCTCCTTTTGGAGCACATTTTTTACTGGGGAATGCCAGGGATGTGAACTATTTCTGAGCAAAAAGCGCTGTGCCCCCAATTAAAAAGCGCTAAATAAAATTAAAATAAAAAACTTAAATGGTTGCAAAAAAAAATAGTTTTAAATAAAAATATGTGAAATATAAAAATTTTAAAGCGCTTAATTCAAATCCGTTTTTAGTTTTTTCTATCATGTCTATTTTTTTTATGGGCTAGACTAAAATTTCGCCCGAAATAAAGCGGTACATTTTATCATAAATTGAGAACGATTCGTGCGATGGTGATCATTTACAAAATGATTAGGAATACAATTTTCTTTTAGTCATCTAAATAATATATGTATTTCTTATTTTCAAAATTAACGCCACTAATTCAGAAATTTGTTTTGATTCATTTTGACAGATCACGTGTGGGTCGTGACATGCTGTCATGTTATTTTTGTTAAGTTTTGTTTGGCATTTCATAATGGAAAGACTTTGGCCTGAACAACGTTTACAAATCGTTAACGATTCTTTATTACGAAAATTCACGTTCTGTGATGAATGTGTTTCGTGCACTTCGCTCAACTTATGGTCAACATAATCGGCCTACTGAGCGTACTATTCGCAGCACCATCACCCATTTTGAGACCCAGCATTCATTATTGGATAATATTCGACCGAATAGATCACGTCCAGCACGCTGTGATGAAAATATAGCGGCCGTTGCTGAGAGTGTACACGAAGACCGTTAAGAGTCGATTCGGCGCCGTTCGCAGCAACTAAGACCGTTATCGTGCCATGATAACCGACTATTTGATGCCTGAAATTGAAGCTAGTGATCTCGGCGACATTTGGTTTCAGCAAGACGGCGCCACTTCCCACACATCGCATCAATCAATGGATTTATTGAGAGAACACTTCGGTGAGCACATAATTTCACGTTTTGGGCCGGTCAATTGGCCACCAAGTTCGTGTGATATCACACCGTTAGACTTTTTCCTGTCGGGATAAGTAAAGTCTAAAGTTTATGCGGGCAAACCCGCTTCGATTCAGGCCTTGGAGGAAAACATCACGCGTGTCATTTGCCAGTTACCAGTCGAATTACTCGAACGAGTCATCGAAAATTGGACTCAACGGAAAATGTTAACAGAAAAGCGCTAACTTAGCGCTCTCTTTAAAAAAGCGCTAAGGGAAAAATATGCTTATTTTTGACAGTTAAAAAGCGCCTAAAGTGCTAAACGGCTCATTTTTGACAGCGAAAAAGCGCCTAAAGTGCTAAATTGGCAACTATGATGAATGCGCATCTTGAACATAAGCAACAGGGATGCAAAATGAGAATTTTCTAATTGTATAAACATGTTAATAAAATTGCACTTTTTGGACCCGAATTGTACCAAAAAATTTTTGTGTAATTTTTTTTTTTTTTTCGAATTTTTATTTTAACAACAAAAACTTCGTGCACAACAATTTACTAATAAATTTACATATTTATATATACATTTATTAAAATTTTAATAAAAGTTAATAATTTTTACATATTGAAATAAAATTTACAAAACATCGTACAAAACAACTTTGATAATAAATTTTAGCAAGTGCACGTGCATAAAAAACTGAACTGGCAAATTGTTTTTATTTTGATTTCTTGCGAAAACAATAAAAGCACTTTGTTTTTGTTTTTAATATGTTTTTTCTTTACCCAATTACAACTACAATTAATGTTGGGAGAATTCTAACTAATTGTAGCGGGAAATGTAAAAAAGATAAAAACTCAACACTGATTTATTGTTTGGTATTTTGTTTAAGCTTTGATATCGTTGCAAACAAGACTTTTTGAGTGTTTGTAGGTAATTCTCATTCCCTCTGTAGTTTTGTTTGCTGATAGCTTTGGCTTTTCTAAAATTATTTAGGAGAACGTTTCCTGATGATCTGGCCTAAGCAACCAGTGAAATGCGCATAGGAACAGCTTATCCTCCAACAATAAATTTCAGTACTTTTTATCAATTATTTAAAAAGGGAATTAAGCACAACAAACAAAATCTTTTAATAAATAATAGTATTCCCACAAACAACTTTGATAATAAATTTTAGCAAGTGCACGTGCATAAAAAACTGAACTGGCAAATTGTTTTTATTTTGAGTTCTTGCGAAAACAATAAAAGCACTTTGTTTTTGTTTTTAATATGTTTTTTCTTTACCCATTTACAACTACAATTAATGTTGGGAGAATTCTAACTAATTGTAGCGGGAAATGTAAAAAAGATAAAAACTCAACACTGATTTATTGTTTGGTATTTTGTTTAAGCTTTGATATCGTTGCAAACAAGACTTTTTGAGTGTTTGTAGGTAATTCTCATTCCCTCTGTAGTTTTGTTTGCTGATAGCTTTGGCTTTTCTAAAATTATTTAGGAGAACGTTTCCTGATGATCTGGCCTAAGCAACCAGTGAAATGCGCATAGGAACAGCTTATCCTCCAACAATAAATTTCAGTACTTTTTATCAATTATTTAAAAAGGGAATTAAGCACAACAAACAAAATCTTTTAATAAATAATAGTATTCCCACAAACAACTTTGATAATAAATTTTAGCAAGTGCACGTGCATAAAAAACTGAACTGGCAAATTGTTTTTATTTTGAGTTCTTGCGAAAACAATAAAAGCACTTTGTTTTTGTTTTTAATATGTTTTTTCTTTACCCATTTACAACTACAATTAATGTTGGGAGAATTCTAACTAATTGTAGCGGGAAATGTAAAAAAGATAAAAACTCAACACTGATTTATTGTTTGGTATTTTGTTTAAGCTTTGATATCGTTGCAAACAAGACTTTTTGAGTGTTTGTAGGTAATTCTCATTCCCTCTGTAGTTTTGTTTGCTGATAGCTTTGGCTTTTCTAAAATTATTTAGGAGAACGTTTCCTGATGATCTGGCCTAAGCAACCAGTGAAATGCGCATAGGAACAGCTTATCCTCCAACAATAAATTTCAGTACTTTTTATCAATTATTTAAAAAGGGAATTAAGCACAACAAACAAAATCTTTTAGTTTTAATATAATTTCACATTTTATTTTAGATTCTTAGATACACTTTCATTTATTTGATTGGCAGTAATTTTCTTATCTTAGTTGATCATCATATAGCACAAGGAATATTGTTAAGAGTTATATTTGATCAGTTAGTACTGTTTTATAACATCCATTTTACAACCACTATCTTTAGTCTTACTTCACACTATGAAAGTTTTCTTTCAGAATATATGTACTTTATAGGGTCTTAGATTAATATTGTAGAAATTAAAATCGGAATTATAAAGTTATATATGCCCTTTTACCTTCGGCGAAGGATATAAAAAGCAGAAAAATAAAAATTCGATTTAGCGAGCTTGTAATCAATGCGGACTATAGATTATATAATACGTCATAAATTTAAATTCGGATTACTAGATAATTCGGATTACCCACCTTCGAATTAGTGAGCTGGCCCTGTATTTTGATGTTGTCGATCCAATTTTTTTGTAACTTATAGTAACTTATAGTTTCCACTTACATGTTTTGTGCCACAAAAATAGTTTTTCTACTTGTTTTCCCATACATTTTTCATGTTCGAAAAACTCAAACAAAAACTAGTTTTGCTCCAAAACATGTCGAAAATCAAGTTTAAAACTTTAGGTTATCCATTCCCTGCGGGAAATTTGTGTCAATTACTCTTAAAGCACTTATCCCGTGACCAGTGAACAACATTTTATAATTTAAAGCAACGAATTGTGATAGGTGAAAACAAGACCTATCACTTAACTGGTGATAATGTGTTAAGAGTGTAGTTAGTCGAGAGGAAAGGCAATTGGCACAAAACTATTCATGTGACTGGATTTTGTGCGGGTAGTGGCTGGTTCTCTCTAGTTCTATAACTTTATATGAAGGGGATCTATCATATTGACATGGCTCATTTGGGACAATATCTGCCACTGGCATTATTTTAACCGAAATTGGAAGGTTGGTTCACTGACCTGTTACAAAGTGGCAAAAAGGTGCCAATTAACCCTCTCGTAGGACATCGCCATGTTAAAGTGACTTGTCACGTGACAAGTTAAGTGTTTGTTCCCTTTCCCGTAGGGTTATTAGTGATTGACAAGTTCGAAAAAGGTGACATATTTAACAAAATAATCAGACTTATTAAACACACAGAAAAAATTATTAAATTTCTCCAATCACTAAATTTGTTTTAAATTCATAATATCAAGCAAACAAGTTGTTGATTTTGCACCTATTACCAAAATGATTATATTGATTACTAAAAATGTTAAAATTTTGAAAAAATATTTTCAATAAATGATATTTTTAATTTTAATTAAAAAAGTGCTCAAAAAACTTTGCCATTTCAAACAATGTGTTAATTTATTTAAATAAATATTGACAATTCCCAACAACAATTCTACATGTTTAAAGTATTTTATTTTAAACGAAAAAAGTCAATTAAGATTTTTTGTTATTTAATTAAAATTTTAATTGAAAATTTATTTCAAAACAACTAAAATGTTAATTAAATCAAAATTAAATTTATAATTTTCTTTCAATAAAAAAAATAATTGATTCAATTATCACATTAATTAAATTTAAATACTTTTTGAACCATTTCTTTAATTAATAAAACACTTTTTTCTGTGCAGGGTTATTTGACTCTCCAGCTGATTTCTTTGCAGCGTTAAAATAATATAATAAAAATTTAGTAAATTATGTGCTTTTATATGAATAGCTGCGTATTAAATAACAATCAAGGAAATTCCATGCTAAAGAAAAATACATTTTTCCAACACATATATGTGACGTACTAAATTTTATTACAATAGCATAATTTGATACTTGTTAGGAATACTTAACTGTTTTCCGAGAGTAGGCTTTATATGGGGCCTATGGTAAATTATGTACCGATCTACACGAAATTTAACAATATTATTTCTAGTCATATAAAAGGAATTTGTGCAAAACCTTATATCAAAATTATCAATTTTTTAGGCAAAAAATGTATATAGAATGGCAAAAAAATAACAATTTACTTTGACAGTTTATGTTTAGCATTATTGTTCCAAAAAATTTTTTAACAAATTATTTCGCAAAACATGTGCACATAAACCTTTTTGCGGTCTACACATAGACATATGGTGTTGGCAATGTGATATTTGACAGCTTAGGACATAAATATTTACAAGTTTATTGCTCGTGGAGACCACATGTAACATTTCTTTACAAGTTTGTGTTGGGAAGTAAAAAAAAGTTAAATGATGTTAGTGTATGAGTTTTTCATACACTTTCTGTGATAACAATCGAAAAATAATAATAAATCCTTCTTCGAACAGAAAAACTTGACTCTCATAAATTAATGAAAACATAGAACTCATTTTAAAATTACACACAGATTACACAAGGAACTTATTACACATGGGCTACTCATGCAAGTAAAATTACACACAATATGAGTTATTATACAAAGACTGGCAACACTGATTGTTATATAGCATAAATACTTTATTATACCTTGAATATTTTTTCTTTTGTTTTCCCAGTTTTTTCCCCTTTTCACAACAAACGCGACATAGCTGTCATAAGATGTTTATGAAAAATTACACTTTTACAACAAATTGAAATACTTCAACATGAACGGCGGACAAAATAAAATCAGAAAACAACAACAAAATTTCCAAACGAATAAATTCAACCACTTCCGTTAAGTGAGAAATTAAAAAAAAAGTGTATAAATATTATTAAAGATTAAATCAAAACAAAAAAGTGAACAAAAGGTAGCAAGAAAAAATTAAAGAATTAAAAAACTTTTTAATGTTTAAAAACTTGTTAAAAAAAAATGCAAGTCCAGTTACAGAATGAGAAGCAAAAGAACAACAGGGATAAAATTTAAACATGAATCATACATCAAAATATGACTAAACTAAAAGGAAAAAAATGGGAAAAATGAAGGGAGAACAAAAGATGTTGTAAGGAAGCAAAATAAACTAAAAACTTTTTTAATGATTAAAATATGATGTTAAGATATAAAGTGAGAAAACAGGAAAATAAGAAGGGATTAATTAAAAGAGGAGTAAAGAAGAACACAGGATTTTTATGGTTAAACTTTTAACATTTACACATAATTTGCATTTTTTATTTAAACTCATAAACGAGAATGCATTTTAAAATTAAAATTGCATTTTAAATAATTTTATTCTTATATATTAAAGACCTAATTTTAACCCTAGGGTTACCGTCTTGGTCTGGCCAGACCAAATTTGTGTCTGCTTGCAATATTTTTCGAATATAAAAAAAAATCGAAAAAACAGGGACGTGGATCCTATAAATGATATGTGCCGCATCGAATGAAACTAATTTGGATTCGATTGGAGCAAATTAGCGGGGTAATTCTTATGTTAAAGTGTTTAGAATTCCCCTATTGGTTTTTTTGCTTGCAATATCTTTCAAATAGGACGTGAATTCTATAAATGATATGCGCTGAATTAAATGAATCAAGCTTGAATCAAATCAGAAAACTACGGCACACTATGCGCTTAGTGCAATTTAACTACAAAAACCAAACGCAAACCTCGTTTCATATGTGGTAGATGCAAAAAAGCAACTTGAGAAATTAAGGACTACATTTTCGATAAAATAATGAAAAATTAAAATTATATAATAAATTCGTATAATATAAAAGCCACTCTAATTGTGATCTGGCCAGACCAAGAGGAGATTTTAGTGGTAAAGAGTTACCGAGAATCCTAGGGTTAATAAGCTTATGCTTAAGCGACTGTCAAAACTCAACGAAAAGCCTGTCAAATACTAAAGCAAATTGTTGGCGACTTTTGTGTAGGCATACAGTGGCTCACATTTAAAGTCGGGCAGACGCATGAAAATATTTCTGCACGCTATATCTCTGCTTTGATAAATGAAAATAAATCTCTATTTTCTCCATATTATCACAAAACCCCTTTTATTTATAAACAACAAAAACATGTATTCTAAGTTGCGTTATAAAATTTACATGAAGGTAAAACTTAGAAAAAGTCACTTTTCTGTTTCACATTGAAAAAAAACACAAAGTAAGTATTTTGTTGCGCCACCTTATTGATTCCCAACAAACGGCTTGGCATCGAATTAATTAGTTTTATCCAAACATCTGGACTAATATTTTTGCACTCTTCCTGCAAGGCACTTTTCAAGAGTTGTTTGTTTTAAAATAATTGTTGGTAACATTCACAGAAAAAATTATTAAATTTCTCCAATCACCAAATTTGTTCTAAATTCATAATATCGAGCAAACAAGTTGTTGATTTTGCACCTATTACCATTGATTACTAAAAATTTTAAAATTTTGAAAAAATATTTTTTTTTCAATAAATGATATTTTTAATTTTAGATATTGGGAATTATTTCTTTTTCATAAGCAACTTTATTATATTCAACATTTTTCATTTTTCGAATTTATTCTATGAGTTAAATTTCAGTTATGTATTTTATAAAGCTTTTTGTAATAGCTCTATTCCTTAAAATTTTTTTGTTTTTTTTTTTTTTTTTTTTAGAAATGACCTTATATAATAGTCTGGTATAAGGTCATTTCTAAAAAAAAAAATTTAAGGAATAGAGCTATTACAAAAAGCTTTATAAAATACATAACTGAAATTTAACTCATAGAATAAATTCGAAAAATGAAAAATGTTGAATATTTTTAATTTTAATTAAAAAAATTATCAAAAAACTTTGCCACTTCAACAATGTGTTAATGTATTTAATTAAATATTGACAATTCCCATCAACAATTTTACAAGTTTAAATTATTTTTTTTTTAACGAAAAAAAGTCAATTAAGATTTTTTGTTATTTAATTAATATTTTAATTAAAAGTTTGTTTCGAAACAACTAAAATGCTAATTAAATCAAAATTGAAGCAGTTAATTATTTATTTATCCATTTTATTTAGTTGTATTCATTTATTTATTAATTTTTATTCGTATTATTTAATTCTACTTATAACGTCTTTATTTTGAATTTAACGGATTCTATGAAATACAGTTCTGTTTATTTTGTCTCGATACCAATTTTGTACAACTATGTTTGTGTAAAGTCTACTACTTATTATTTACAACTATGTTTTAAAATAGTATATAAGCAGCATGAATTTAATGAATAAAATCACTTTGCTTTCTGCCTTCAACGTGAACACTACTTTGTCTAGTATTTGATTACCGGACGGGTTGTACTAATTTTGAAGTTTGGAACCAGTAAAGAAATTATAAATAAGTTTGTTTGTTGTTTAAATGGACAACACCTATTTTCTTAGAAATAAGAATATTACATTGGCGCCCAACTTAGTGGCCACCGAAGCTACTACACAACAACATTACAAAGCCGACGAGAGGAACGCAACGGCTAAAGAAGTGAAGCCAGACGTTAACAACAGCTTGTGCATAGACAACACTGAAGATATGGCTACGTTTTCTGACGAACAATTTCAACAAATTTTAGCTGCGATGGGTAGCAATTACAGAGGCGGTTCATTTACGCATTGTACCGCTCGTTTTAAGGGACAAAGGGATCCAGCTGTGGTTGAGGAGTTTTTATCGGCAGTCAGTGTCTATAAGGACATTGAGAAAATTGCTGACACTGACGCTTTGCGTGGAATGCCTTTACTTTTAGAAGATTATGCAGCATCTTGGTGGATTGGTGTAAAGGACGGTGTGCGTACATTTGAGCAGGCAATAACACTCATAAGGACCACATTCACACCCCCTGTTCCCGACTGGCGAATATTTATGAATTTGTTTGGTGAAAAGCAACAAAAAAAGGAGCCAACCGATAGCTTCATCTGTAAGAAGAGACTCCTTCTTTCACAGCTTAAAGTGCCTGCGACTGAAGTTATGCAGCTAAATATGGTTTATGGTCTACTTACTGTCAATATACGAGAGCGTGTACGTCGTGAGAATATAAATACTTTTGAAGATTTAATTTCTGCCAGCCGTGAGGCAGAAATGTTTTTCTTTGAAACTCAACCACTTGCAACGGTTGCTACCGAAGCAAGGAAGGAAGCATCGGACACAAACCGATGCAGTTTTTGCCGCATTAAGGGCCATTCTATAGATACCTGTTTTAAGAAGAAAAAGCGTGACGAGAGACAGAATAATCAACAAACACAACAAAGTCATAGTTTAAGTGACAATCATCAACAACAACAACAGCCAGAGGTAATTAGAAAACCTTCATTTTCCTGCTATGGTTGCGGTGCGCCCGGTGTTTACAGGTCGAACTGTGCTTCCTGTAATAAGTACGGTAAGGACAGTCCACAGCACGTGTCATTCAACTCAATCTCGTCCACTGTTATTGGACATTCCTTGCCCACAGCATGTGTTGAATTCTTTGGTCTTAAGGGTGAAGTCATATTTGACAGTGGGGCAAAAACCAGCGTTGCCAGCTTGGAGTTAAAAAAAATACTTGTGGATAATGGATGTAGTTTTCGGGAAGTTAATACCGAAATTACACTAGCAGACGGTTCGACTACAAAAACCATGGTTATGTCTGCAATTTGCGATGTAGTTATTGGAAAGAGGACACGCAAAATCAGGCTCATATGTTTACCAAATGCCACGAAGAATAGGACGCTTATAGGAACAGATTTCTTGGAACAGGCAGGTATTGTACTTAATATGGCACAAAAATATTGGTACTTCGAGGATCAGCCCAAACAAAAATTCACATTTTTAAATTTGAAGACGACAATTTATTCGATGCAAACCACTGAGGGCACATCTCCGTGCACACGCGCTGTTCAGGAGATGTCGGAATTTATAAAATTTGTTGAAGAAAGAAAGATGCTATCACCAATGGTCAGCACTCCAGGATCTATGCCAAAAGGGGACGCCACACCATTGCCAAAAACACCTACTTTTCATAACATGGATGATTCACCATACGCACGTAACAAGGCAATAGAGGAAAGACTAATGTCAAGAAGTATACTGACCCAGGATGAATCTCCTATGAGTAGCAATTACTCTCCTCAATACCTACAGTCAATATTTAGAAGGGAGCCCACTGAAGATCAGACGCACAACATTTCTCCAGCTGAAAATTGCAAGATAGATGATACCGATGACTATTTTACGCCGCTGTTTTCAATGGACATTAAAATCTTAAAAGAATCCGATGGTATTGGTCTGACTGCACAACAAAGAAGTGAGTTGGACAAAATCTTGGTTTCAAATGATACTATATTTGGGGAATCTACTGGTGTCACACCTTATGCAGTTCACCGAATACATACCGGGGACCACGATCCAATTGCAAGTCCTCCTTATCGCTTGTCCTCGGCTATGAAAAGTGCTCTTAGGGAGGAAATCAAGAAAATGCTTGACGCTGGAGTAATCGTCGAATGCCAATCACCATGGGCTGCTCCAGTGGCAATGGTACCTAAGAAGACTGGTGGGATCCGTGTGTGCATCGACTACCGGGAAATCAATTCCATTACACAACCAGATAGGTACCCCATGCCAAGAATGGACGATATACTTCATGAGGCAAAAGTAACGAGCTATATGTCAACAATTGATCTGCAAAGTGGCTATTGGCAAATAGGAGTTCATCCCTCAGACCAGGATAAAACTGCATTTGTAACCCCTTTTGGGATGTATAAGTTTACGCGAATGCCCTTTGGATTACGAAATGCCCCTGCAACATTTCAAAGGTTAATTGACCGTCTAAAGGCTTCACTGGGGGAAACAATACTATTGGCGTACCTGGATGACATCATTTCTTGCTCACCAAGCTTTGAGGAACATCTACAGGATCTGAATAGTATTTTTCAACGGCTTGGGGAATTTGGTCTTAAGGCTAATCTAAAAAAATGTAGTTTTGCATGCAATCGTGTAAAATACCTGGGCCATGTGCTTAGCCCACAGGGGATTATGACAGACCCTGAAAAAGTGGCAGCATTATACAATCGGAAGGAACCAAAGAATGTTAAGGAACTATTGTCGTTCTTACAGGCAAGCTCATGGTATCGTCGTTTTATACCATCTTTTGCCGATGTGTCTAAGCCATTGACAATACTGTCAAAGAAGAATGCTGTATGGGTTTGGGGCCAAGAACAACAGAAATCGTTTGATCATCTTAAAACATTGCTAACAACATCTCCAATATTGAGCCAAGCGGTTGACGATGAACCATTTATTCTGAAGACTGATGCTAGTGGTTATGCTCTAGGGGCAGTTTTGCTCCAGGGGGAGGGTCCAGAGGAACATCCCATTGAATATGCCAGCAGACTGTTATCAGATGCGGAACGTAACTATTCCACGATTGAGCGGGAAGCTCTCGCTATTGTTTGGGCTGTGCATAAATTTCGTGGTTATATCGAAGGAACACCAGTGAGACTCATTACCGATCACCAGCCGTTGAAATGGCTAATGAAGATTAAAACGCCAACAGGACGTCTGGCACGCTGGGCTTTGCAACTGCAAGCGTTTAATATTCAAATTGAATATAAGCCAGGTAAAACTAATGTTATTGCTGATACTCTTTCAAGGCCACCATGTAAACAAAACCACGATGATCACAATTCCTGTGAAATCTGCTCATTTGCTATTGAGATGCCAAGGAAAAATGCAAGTGGAATTAGAGAAAGTCAATTGAATGATCCCCAGCTGAAGATAATAATAGAATGCCTTGAGGGCAACAATGACGATATGGCCTATTGGTCGAAAAGGGGATATATTGTGAATGATGGAGTCCTCTACTGCTACAATAATGATGATTCGGAAGACGCTCAACTTGTGATCCCCAGTGAAGAAAGGCCTAACATCCTTAAGTTCTACCATAATGATGAAACTGCAGGTCACTATGGCATTGAAAGGACTATGCGTAAAATTACAGGTAGATACTACTGGCCGGGAATTCGAAAGGATATAGAAAAGCATGTTAGGGAATGTATGGAATGCCAAAGATACAAGGCTACAAATCTAAAACCCGCAGGTCTATATCAGACAGTATCCAGTAACCAAAGGTTTGAGGTAATTGCCATCGATCTGTTTGGGCCATTACCTGTGTCACCAGAAGGGTTTCAATGGATCTATATCATAGAGGATATCGCTAGTAGATGGATTGAACTTTTTCCTTTAAAACTAGCTACGGCTGAAGCCTGTGCCAAAACTTTGATAAATGAAGTATTCTTACGATATGGAGTCCCTCGGAAAATCATCAGTGATAATGGCGTACAATTTGTGTCGGCTGTAATGCAAAAAGTCGTTTTTTGTCTAAATATCGAACATATTTTAACCCCAGTTTATCACCCTGAGGCTAATCCTGTTGAACGTAAAAACCGGGATGTGAGGGCACGACTTGCTATTTTAGTTGGGGAAAATCACCAATCATGGCAGGAGAAATTGCCTAGTATTAGGTTTGCGATGAACACAACCTTATGTCAGGGCACTAAGTATACGCCATCATATTTGACATTTGGTCGCGAGCTTCGGACGCTTGACGATGTACAACATGACTTGAGATCAATTATTCAGTCCGAACACTTTTTGTCGGAAATTACCCCATATTTACAAAACTTGGCAAATGTTTTTAGGCAAGTTAAGGAAAATGTTCATAAACAACAAGATCGCAACAAGAAACACAGCAATACTCATAGACGAACCCAACCTTCCTTGGAAGTCGGAGCAAAAGTACTGGTAACCACGCATATTTTGAGCAACAGTAACAAAGGCGTTACTGCGAAATTTGTACCAAGACGAGATGGACCATATGTTATTATAGAGAAAAAGGGTACCACGTCGTACGTAGTGGCCCATCAAGACGACCTAAATCTTCCACTTGGAACCTACCATGCCTCAGCCCTGACGCCAGTGGTGGGTCTGACAAACCAATCTATTCAACCCGTAAGAAAAATGAGAACAAGAGGCCGACCCAGGAAATGATTTTGATGCCTCACCGGGACGTTTTCAGCATCAAAGGGGGAGTCTGAAGCAGTTAATTATTTATTTATCCATTTTATTTAGTTGTATTCATTTATTTATTAATTTTTATTCGTATTATTTAATTCTACTTATAACGTCTTTATTTTGAATTTAACGGATTCTATGAAATACAGTTCTGTTTATTTTGTCTCGATACCAATTTTGTACAACTATGTTTGTGTAAAGTCTACTACTTATTATTTACAACTATGTTTTAAAATAGTATATAAGCAGCATGAATTTAATGAATAAAATCACTTTGCTTTCTGCCTTCAACGTGAACACTACTTTGTCTAGTATTTGATTACCGGACGGGTTGTACTAATTTTGAAGTTTGGAACCAGTAAAGAAATTATAAATAAGTTTGTTTGTTGTTTAAATGGACAACACCTATTTTCTTAGAAATAAGAATATTACAAAATTAAATTTTTAATTTTCTTTCAATTAAATAAATAATTGATTCAATTATCACATTAATTAAATAAATTTAAATACTTTTTAAATCATTTTTTTAATTGATAAAAAACTTCTTTCTGTATAGCTGATCGTTACATTTACCAATTTTTATATCAGCTGAAAAAATTGCTTTCTGTGTCAAAAATGTATTGCTTCAAAGTGGGAACTCGCCATATAAAATTTATGACTTCCGTAAGCGATATGGTAAGCGAAAACAAACCTGTGCCCATGTTCTGTAACTCCCGCGTGGAGAAACATTTCGATTGAAATTTTTGGTGAGTGATCGCTGCCAGGTAAGGAAATGACTCGCCAATTTACGGAAAAAGTGTGTCTGTAAAATTTTTATGAGAGAGAGCCCGCTTTGAACTGTCAAATAAACTCACACATAAAAACAGGGTGAGAAAAAATTTTAACACTAAAAAACAAATTAAAAATGCAAATTGCAATGAAAATGAACACGGAAGAGATACAGTGAGCCACATCCAAAATTGAACACTTTAATCATTATCATAAACTTTGTGTTAATAATAACACTGTGCTAGTTGGCGAGCAGCCACCTGCCGCTTTAACCTAATTCGGGTACGCTGAATCCAATGGTGCTTACCGATTTGTAAGGTTACCTTTCGTTTTCGAGATATACCGATATTTCGAAAATGGAGTACGTTGCACAACATATATTAGCGTAACACAAAAGCATTGCAACTTCGTTTTTTGATACGTCTAGAAAAATTAAAAGATTAGCTTCATTTTCCAACTTTTTATTATTTTTGAAGAAACAATAATTTCGAAATTTTGATAAAAAAAAAATTTTTGGAAAAAAAAAATATGTTTCTAAAACGACAGCGGAGATTAGAAAAAAGTTTAGCCTTTCTTAAAAGTAACTTTATTGCGGAATTTCGGTTTTTTTAGTATATTCAATAAACTAAATCAAGTTTGAGTTACACGAAAATATGTTGTGCCACTTCCTCCATTTTCGAAATAACGTTCAGTTTTGAGTGTGGCTCACTGTAAGTATTTTGTTGTTGGCAGATTTTTTCATTGTTTAATTATTTTGCTTTTAAAATTTTTGAAAAACACACGAATGTTTCCACAGCAATATTGTAATCTGCAAACATTAAAGTCGCGCTTTACATTTTTTGGTATAGCCGACGGATGTATTTTGGCCGCCGTCGTTGAAAATTTTTCAATTTTAGTTAATTTTGGTCGCCGTCAACGATATGTTTGACTGGCGTTCTCAGCATCTGTAATTTAATATCGGCTTCGAGTGGAATATTATGACATTTATAACGTAACGACATAACCTATTTTGATAGTTTTCGACATGAGCTACAGACACACTTTTTTTCTCACCAAAGTTACAGAACATGAGTACTGCTTCGTTGGAAGTACCATTTTTTATTGGGATGTAACTTATTACATATTGGTGTTAGCAAAATTTGTCCCAAACAAATAAGAAAGCTATTTCGAAAAAAAATTTTTTTAAATTTTTTCAATTTATTTTTTTTTATTTTTTTTTTTTTATTTTTTTTTTTTTTTTTTTGCTCAAAAGATTTGTTTCGGTCTTTTCCTTTAAGGCTGTTCTGGTTAGGGATGGGCAATAAATATCGATATATCAAAATATCGATATTTAAAAAATTTATAATCGATATATATCGCCGATATTAAAAATACCGATATATCGATACATCGATATTTATCTACGACTATCGAATTCGATATTTTTAAGATCACTTTATAATAAAATTCAACATTTTAACCGTTGCTCAACTGCTTACAATACTGTTGTTTTTTAAGAATTGCATCATAGGTTTTTTTTAAACTAATAATAAGAAAATAAAGGCGTTTTTCCATTGTACATTTTCATAGATTACACAGGTCAGTTTTATCTTGGTTTTTTAAGAGATGACAACAAAAAAATAAGCGCGGAAAAAATATTCTGGAAAGGGTTCCTAGAATTATGCAAAGAATCTACTCTTGAAAGTTGGAATGTTAATAATAAAAAAAATATTTTGTTTGCTATTTTCGTAAAAGCCTTCAACAATCTTAACGTACTGCTTAATTGTGTACCCCTTTATGGTTGAATTTGTCAAACACTGAAACAAAGAAATGTCGCATTAAGTTAAGCAAAAAAGTTGACGTTAAGGTGTTTCTCACATCGTGCATTATGGTTGGACAACCTTTCATATTCTAGGTCCTTATGAGTAGCGAAGATGATTTAACGATGTCCATCTGTCAGTTGAAATAGGTTTTCCGAAGACCGTAGAAAATATGGGGAAGGTTGTTAAATATTTATGTCACATACAATCTGGAATTTTTGGTGTTGAAATTCAGCTCGATCTTTTTTTTTTTTTGTTGCTCATTTTTGCTTGTTCTACACATACCAAATACAAAGATGATTTTCAGCTTAAAAAGAGAAAAGTGTGTAATGTGTTAAAGATTCAGCACAGCCGGATACAGCACTTTCACTTGTCTTTGTTTTCTTTGTATATGGAACACGGCAAGAGCCAAAGTTTCCAAATTATGGAAAAAGCATCTTGGTAATTAATACACAATGCCCCAAAATCTATGCGGGATTGGAGAAGTGTGCGTGGCACAAATTGGAGTTATTTATATCTTTAGTCCGGCATTTATATAACTTTCTGTTTTTGTCGCATTATGGTGAAAGGTATATAAGATTCGGCATAGCCGAATATAGCACTCCTACTTGTTTTGACTTAGTTTTATTTACATGTTTCTTCGATAAATCATAAAAAATAGCAATTCAACTTTAAAAATTTTAAGTGGTTTCATTTCGAAGAAATTTTTCTTTTCTAAAGACTCGACGTTCGGAATTGAAGCCACATTCGATCAGAATTGCGTTCTGCGGCATGGCCGATAGTTATAACCATTTAATTATATTTATTAGCACATTTGCTTAAGTAGATTATATGTAGTTAGCTCTTTAGATTTAAGATACACTTGAGAAAATAATAGCATTTATGATAGAACCACTGCTTTTTTATTTCTATATCCAAATTTTCACATTTATACCAGGCATAAAATGTTTTGGGTTCCCAAAATGTTTGAAAAACGTTTCAAGCTTTTGAAATTCTTTTCGAATATACAGACGAACTGCTCCGCATTATCAAGTGTGTTTTTAATATTTAAATCTATGCAGCTTATTTTGCAAAATCAAATCTAAAAACTCAATCATTATCGTTTTTTTTTTATAAAAGATTATTTTCTAAACATATACTAAAATTGGAACGATACAGAGAAGATTAGCATGGCCTCTGCGCACGAATGACACGCAAAATCGTGAAGCGTTCCACATTTTTGTACAACCCCAATTAAAAACATTCTAGCCGAGTGTGGTTTTGATCCTCTTCGCATTCGCGCCAATAAACAAAAATTCCGCTTACTTCACAAAACAAGCTGCCATAAATTGTTTCTATTATATAAACATTTCAGCCTTTTAAAAAAAGGAAAACTGAACAGAAGTATACATCAACCCTATCAAATCTATTGATAATTGCAAATAAATACAAAATTAATTATACTGTGCCTTTGGAGCACAACCCACCTTGGACGTTAGATTCAACAAATTTTTTAAAAAATCTTCAAATATGTAACAAAAACAATAACCCAGCTATTATTTTTAAATCATTGTTTTCTGAAATCTATAAAACATTCAAATCAGATAATTGGCACTTTTTCTTTACTCACAGGTCAAGAACTGCTAACCCTGTAGGTTTTGCAATCACTGACGATGTCGGGTATACGCAGAAAAAAGGCTTATTACCACAAGAAGCAACTATATTCGAAGCCGAAGCGGTGGCAATAATCGAAGCTATAAAATTATGTGAAAAATCTAACAGATTTTGTTTGTTGTTGCTTATCCTCCAACAATAAATTTCAGTATTTTTTATCAATTATTTAAAAAGGGAATTAAGCACAACAAACATAATCGTTTAATTAAGAATAGTATTCCCAAAAACAACTTTGATAATGAAAAATCTAACTTTAAACACATCATATGCACAGACAGCCAATCAGTTTTTCAAGCAGCTTTTAATTCCTCACACAAAAACGACATAATTGTTTCTCTTCAACAATATCTGTTAAAAATTAAGAACAAAGTCAAGTTACTATGGATTCCTAGCCATATTGGTATCACAGGAAATGAGGCAGCGGACTTAGCTGCGAAAAATATCTGTCGTTAACACACCTACATTTTTAAACCTAATTCCAAACACTTTTTAGCCAGAATTCCAACTGCAAAATCAAACACATCTATTAATCGGAAGTGGTATAATTACGAACATCCTTATAAATCTTTCAACCAGTATGAAAACCCAATACATCTCCCAACGTCAACTAATTGCCAGAAAAATAAATGCTTTGTAAGACTACGGTTATCTCACACAAAGCTTACTCATGAATACCTGATAAATAGACTCCCCCAACCGGAATGCTCATACTGTAATAATTCACTTTTAACGTTTTCACATATACTGAGCGACGCCCTGCCCTTGCTGAACTTCGCAGTGCCATCTCTAATTCACAAAATATTATAAATATGCTAACAACTCCATCCGAAAATAACATCAGAATCTCTCTTTACACAATAAAATTGAATAATGTAAACTTTATTTATGTATCTACTACGTAATACATAGAACCTACTTATTAGTACTTAAGAGCCGATAGCCGTAAGTCTAATTATAATAATTAGTCTAATTGTAAAATAAATAAATAAATAAAAATAAAATAAAAATATTTATCATTTTAGTGAAATTTGAAAAAAATGTGGGAAAAATCGTCTTGTATTATTTTTGTAAAATATTTCAATAATAATATAAAAAACGAGTAAGAAAGTCAACACCGACCATTTGATATCCTACACCACAGTATATACAAATAAATGTTCGAGAGTGTACCACATCTGCAATGATGGACCCTGCAGTACAAAATTATTATGAGGTTAATATTCATATAAGAGTTCTCTGTGCCGAGATATGGTATTTGTTCATCTTAAAGCGATTTTGGAGAGGACGTTTATATGGGACATATGGTCAGGTCTGGAACTGCCACTACCAATGTGGCCAGGTAATTTTTTTCTTCCCCCAAAAAAATTTCAAAACCCCCCAAATTTAACATATTTTGAAAAAAATCCCCCTAAATTTAAAAGTTTAGATAATAATTTAATTTCAATTAATTTAATTTGACTAAGTTTAAATTTACGTACTAATATCTTTACCTAAATAAAGCAAAAATTTACAAATTTTTAAAATTTTATTGAAATTTCCCCAAAATATGAATGAAATTTTAATAATATATCTAAAAACCAAATTATAAACAGTTTAAAAAAAGACTGTTACATATGGATGTGTTCGAAGCTTAAAGGCCTAACTCCACAAAATAATAAGTAGAGTAAATTAGTGATGCTTCAAAAAGGATGTTGCCGACTACGCGAAGCGCAGTAATGTATATTACAGCAATATATAAAGGCCTAATTTGTTTATGTATGTTTTCCTATTATCGGCTAGTAGCTTCTGAAAAAAAAAAACAATTAAGTTGCAATCCCTATACCGATTTTCATATTTTTTATGGACAATTTTTTAAATACTAGAAGAACAAAATCATTTTAAAAGAGTTCACAACTATTTAGGTACTAATATAACAGAATTAAAAAACTTTCGAAAAGTGGAGTTAGGCCTTTTAACTTCTGACAGACACATCCATTAGTACATTTATAAATTAAATATCTAATCAAAGTAGAGTTACAAACATTGGAATCGAGTTTCTTTAAAAAAGTCGAGTGTTGCCAAATCATTTTCGTTAACTTTGTATATATTACCGGGATTTTACAGATTGAGCATTTCTGGTGTTGAATTAAAGTTGTTTGTCGTATTATTTAATGAATAATTCGCCTTTAAATCGCTTTCTTTTAATGTCTTTTCAAAAAGCTTTACCTTTGAAATTTTAAAATGTTGATACTAAATTATCTACATTGAGCACAATCTCGAGGTACTTTTAGATATTATATTCAAAGATGGTAATTTAGGTATTTTTCCTTGAAATCAAGCGATTTTCAGACGAGTTTAACGGGAATCTAGCGATTTTTGCTCAACCAAAAACAAGTTGTTAAATATAGTACTACATCGTTATTATTTTGTACAGACAAATAAATACCAAAACCACCTAAAAACACCCTAAAAATAAATTTATGCCCCCTAGATTTTCCCCTTATTAATTTATATCCCCTAACTTTGCCCCTAAATGAAATAAAAACCCCTAAATCTAGGGGGAAACCCCCTAACCTGGCCACTCTGGCCACTACAGTATTATGATTTTAATTAAATTTTTGGTATGCATATTCTTGCTTTTTTTGTTAGTTTTCTAATCGTGTTGTTTAAATATCTTAAAATTATTTTTATATTCACTTATATACTTGCTCTGATATGAATTAAACGATTTGATAACTCTAGCTCAAGTATTTTAATTAAGTATCTGATTAAAGCTTCTAATTCCGGTGATATTAAATGTAAAAAAAAAAATTATACAATTAGTATTGTAATAATTACACACTCTTCATTTTATTTTCAAACTTTCTGATAGCCAGGATGTAAGTGTGAAAATACCGTTAAAAGTTTTATAAAATACAACATAGAACTTAGTTCGCTCATGTTTTTTACGTTAAGACTGCCGTAACAAGTGTTTTTTTTTTTCTTTTTTTTTTTGTAAAATAAAAATAAGCTTCACGCAAATATTATTTTGAATAATACAACAACTGACTCACTAACAAATCTGGCCTTAAGACAAAATAATTTTTGTTTTCAATTTACACCAGCATCTCATCAAGAACATATTATTCCATCGTGATTTTCATCAACGAACTCTTGATTACCGTTAAATAGTTAGCTCAACCATCATGATGATACAACGGAAGTGAAACGAGGCAAATGTACCGTTGTTAACGGAAATAATGCAAATTTTTAGCAGCAACTCAAGCAAAAGGCAACAACTAAACTCAAAATGGAGTAGTCAAGTTCAAGTCAAAAATATACGGGAGTAGAGTGTAACAGGAAGTGGAATGAAGAAACTTAAGTTTAAGGTATTCAAGCAAAAAGGTCGCTTGCAACAAATTGTTGTTGTACTTTTAAGACAAATTTTAATTCCTTTGTCAAAAATTATTCTGATGATTGTTTGTTTGACTGGGCAGGGCTTAAAAGAAACTTTAAATATTTTGTTTAAATATTTTTCTTTTTTTTCTTTTTTTGTATTTTGCTGTTTTGCATATTTATACAAATAAACAAATTGTTTGTTATCAAAGTAATAGCAACAACAACAACAATATTTGCCCTTTTTACACCAAAAATTTACTACTGCAAAATGTTGAACTTTCATTTAAATACAATTGTTCCCACCTCCACCACCTTCTTCACCTTTTAGTTCTCATTCTGTTGGCTACAGGAAAGAGTTTCCTTAAGCAACATCTGTAAAATTGTTATTTGTTGTTATTTTCATTCCCTCCTTCTTCTTCTTCTTCTACTACTTCTTCAAGTGTAACTTCCTTGTAACACGGACCAAAGAAGAAACGGCAACAGCCGTGTTGGCAAAAATATGAAAGGGAAAAAAAGTGAAAAACTGTAATTAAAATTCAATTAAGGAATTACTTTTAGTTTGCTGATGGTATTAAGTAAACACTGTTCTACTCTACTCCAGGGTGTTGCTGCTCCAGCAGTAAAAGTAAAATTAGTCAGACTGTTTGTTGGCAGAGCAGACCGGAACAGCAAAGGTCGAAAAGTTTTTCCACATCGATTGTTGTTTAATTTATGATTATTAGTTTTTGCTCTCTGTCGAGTTTGTGCTGTAGGTGAACAGTTTTTATGTGAGTGGTCATTTAGTTTTATGACAAAATAAAAAATATTTTTTGGAAGTTTTAAATTTAAAAAAAAAACTTTGTTTGAAATTTAAACGATTAAAAATTTAAATTTGAACGATTAAAGTTTAAATAAAAGCTAAAAATTAAAAAAAAAAATAAATGAATAAACAAAAGTTAATTTCTAAAAAAATACTATATTAAAAAATGTCTACTAAGCGATAGCAGTTAATTATTTTAATAGATGGATTTCACTCCATAACAACTGTTAAGTTTTTTTTTAAGGATACATACGAATAAAGTCGAATTTTGTTACTTTCCGATGAAGTGTCGCGTACTTGGCCAGATTTTAATGAATCGTTAAAAACGAAGGTCGAAACAGTTGTGTGTAGCAGTTGAGGTAATTCCTTTTTTACGCTGTTTCCCAACTCTGGTTTTCTGGTATTTGATAGCTTTAAATACAAGACATCCTTTTAGATCTATCAACTACAGAAAACAGAGTTAGACCCATGTTAAATCTACTGATTTTCTTACTTTAGTACATATTATGAACTTAATTCGATTTTAGAGAGCAGTCGAATTAGGTGATAGAACGTATTTTCATTTGGTATTTTAACGCATATTCGATAAAAATGTACTATTGTAGAAAAAGCATCGACATCGTCCATTTAATATTTTCATTTATTTAAATTTTTTTCATAATATTTCTACCACTTTTAATTTTTATTTTTCCAATTAAACCCTTTATTTAAAAATATAAAAAAAGAGTATTTCAAAGCATGACCGTACAAAGTACGTACATTTGTATGTACAGGTAATATGCATAGCATTACTGCATATATGTATGTAATAAGGTGAACCCTCTTTTATAAACTGAAGAAATGTTCAAACAATTCTGGAGACTGTGTAACAGGGTCATAACTTTTTGAATTGTACGGAAAATATTATTTTAATTTTAAAAGTAATATTCCAAGCAATTTTATTCTACGTAGCACCCGCCTGGTACGATACCTCCGACTGTCATATTAAACGACTTCAAATTTGGCAGAATAAATTACTAAAAATGATCTTAAATTTACCATTCCATTTTTCAACTCTTTGTCTTCACTCACTATCTAATATCCCAATAGTTAAGGATAAAATAGATTTAAATTTAAAATAGACACCAATAGATTTTTTGAAAACTGTGCCCAGTCTTCTTACGGGCATTACAAATTTTTTTTTATATATTAACGTTTTTCCTTTTAGTACACAGAAAACAGTGGTTTAAAAAGTATTTAAATTTAATTAATGTTATAATTGAATCAATTATTTTTTAGTTGAAAGAAAATTACATATTTAATTTTGATTTAATTAACATTTTATTTGTTTTGAAATAATTTTCAATTAAAATTTTAATTAAATAACAAAAAATCTTAATTGGCTTTTTTCGTTTAAAATAAAATAGTTTAAACATGTAGAATTGTTGTTGGAAATTGTCAATATTTAATTAAATAAATTAACACATTGTTTGAAATGGCAAAGTTTTTGATAATTTTTTTTAATTAAAATTAAAAATATCATTTACTGAAAAAAAATATTCACAATTTTACAATTTTTAGTAATCAACTAGCTGTACCCGGTGAACTTCGTTCCACCTTACATTGATTTTATTATATTTCTTCATAAGCTGTTATGAATTCCAATCATCGCTACAACTCCAATTCATTGATATAGGCAATATTGGCCGCACTTTGTGCATTCATTAAAGTTTTTAATATTTGTTAATATTTTTGAAACAGTTAGTTTTTTTTAACAAAAGTTGTAAGGATTTCAATTTATTTGTTACTGTTGCTTACGTTTCTATGCAAAAAAATATTTTGTTGTTTTTTTTAACACTTTAATAATAATCACTTGTGTGCGCTTAAATTGCCGATATTACACTGTTTGAAACATAGTTTTGCATGATAATTTGAAAGCTTTAATGAATTGCATGACAACAAAAAAGTAGTGAAATTAAAGAAATTTCATAATTAGAAATAACAAATTTACGCAAAGTGTGAAAAGGGAACAACTCCAAGGATAATTATTTCTTGGAAAGTGAAACAAATATAACATAAATTTTTTTTACAATAACAGTTAAATTAGTTTAGAGATTATGACGCTCAATCATAAACATTTTATTTGTGATTCATTTTTTATAAACTTAATTAATTTAAATAGGATGATTAAACGGGTTTAGTTTGTTTCTGTGCAGCTGTCAAACAATGGGTCCGCCACCAACTGAAGAAATACAATTCCTTTTGGTGGTATTAAGTCAAATTTGCATACAAAACGTACATTTTAGATTTTGTGATTTTTCGAATTTTATTTTTGGCTTTTCTTCTTCTTCTATTTTTCGCAACCATCGCCGTGATAAGACGAAAAAAACAAAAAAAAAAAGAATCATTGAAATCTGTCAAGCAATTATCGAGTTTAATCAGACTAATCCACAGCAATTAATGGTGCAATGCAAAATTTGCATACATAACACAATTTTCGCTTATTTCGATTTTTTAACCTTTTTTCTAAACCTTCCTCGTGATTAGACGAACAAAACAAACAAACAAATCATACAAATCGGTCAAGTAGTTCTCGAGTTTTAGCGAGACTAAGACACAGCGTTTGATTTTTATATATATAGATATAATCATTTTGGTAATAGGTGCAAAATCAAGAAATTATTTGCTTGATATTATGAATTTGATATAAATTTGGTGATTGGAGAAAATTATTAGTTTTTTCTGTGAAGTCTTTGTAAAAAGATTCCTGACGAGCTGGCCAAAGAAACCAGTGAAATGCCCATAGAACCAGCTTTCCCTCAACAATAAATTTCAGTATTTTTATTTATTTATTTTAATGCTTTCCAATAAAACAAGATTTATAATCTTATAATTAAAGTAAAGGATTTTTACATTGTTCATTTAATAATTTCATCAAAACATACGAATATGATAAAATAAAAATAATAATAAAATAACAACAACATTATGAATCAAAAGTTGAATAGTGTTTTAATGCGTAATATTGAAAAGGTTCTCTTTTAAAATGCAGAGCGTTGCTTATAAATTGTATGGACGAGGGTAGAGTGTTCCAAAGACGGACAGAATGAACATCAAATTGCCACTCATTTGATCTTCTAGAGCGTGTAAATTGAATTTTCTCAAATAGGTATGGTGGTTCACGGGTATATACGATTTTGTGTAGGAGGATCAAAGTTCTTATTTTCAACAAATTACTTATTGTAACTCCATAGAGCTTTTTCGCGTACTGAGAGATATGGTCATATTTTCTCAAATTAAAAACATATCTCAGTATAGCGTTATACGTGAATATAAGTTTTTTTAAACTTCGGGAGTCGCAGCTGGCATATATTTCGCATCCGTATAATAATGTAGGTATTAAATAAGATTTTGCAAGTAGAATTCGAATATTAAGTGGAGTAATAGACTGGGTATTCCAAAGAATTCGTAGCTTTGCAAAAGTTTTCCCTGCAGCAGCATTTATGTGGTCAGACCAGGTGCAATTAAAAGTGATACGAAGACTTTTAGCTGTAGATACAGTTTCAATTTTTTGGTTATCAAGCATTATTAAAGGTTCAACGGGCAACTTAAAATTTTTCCTAATAATTACCAAACATTTAGACTTTTGGAGATTTATACATAATCCATTTGTATTTGCCCATTCATTAATGTGTTTTAGATTTCCACACAGTTATTTATCTCCATTAAGTCACTACTTATGTAAAGTTGAACGTCGTTAGCGTACATGTGTACATTACAGTATTGAAGTTTTTTTTCCAAATCATTTATATAAAGTGCAAAAAGTATTGGGCCAATTATTGATCCTCGTGGCACACCTTTCAAAACAGTTAACGATCGAGACGTTTTATTATTTTTAAAAACGGATTGACTTCGACCTGATAAATACGATGACATTAAACGTGTTGATAAGGGGGAGAAATTAAAAATTTTTTGCAGCTTTAAGCGGAGGATTTCATGGTCCACAGTGTCAAATGCCTTGGAATGGTCCAGAAGAACATGGAATGATATATTACTCTCATCAAGTTTAGTACGTATTTCTTCAGATACGTCAATTAGGGCGGTTATGCAGCTGTGACTGCGTCGGAATCCTGATTGCCTTTTTGCAAGTAACCCGTTATCATTAACAAATTTAATAATTTGTTGATGAGGTAATCGTTCAAACATTTTTGATAAGAATGGCAATATAGCACTTGGGCGATATTCTTTGTTTGATTTTAAAATGGGTATAATTTTAGCATACTTCCCGTTTTTGGGATAAGCACACTTCGTAATGATATTATTGAAAATATATGTAATACGATCAGCGAAATTATAATCCGTAAAAATTTAGGATGGGTGTTGTCAAACCCAACAGCATTTGACTTTATAGCAAGACAACTCGATATAACATCTGACTCAATTACGCAATTAAAACTGAAATTATTACCAGGAATAGCAGGCCATCGTTCATAAAATTTAATATTCGATGGAACATTAGGAAGAATTGTAAACGACTCATTGATTTCATCGACGTCTATTGCAGTATCATCCACAGATGTGGATTTACCAATACCGATTTCACGTATAGTTTTCCAAGTGTTTTCTGATCCAATAGCTGATAAAAAACGACATATTTTGCCCCTTTTTATCTTCCTATTTACTTCTTTTCTAGCAATACAAAAGTCAGTATGGAATTCAGTAGTTTTGTAAGTTTTCCAACATTTATAATACAAATCTCTACGAGCAATTGGTGATTTGATTTCTGCATTAAACAATGGTTTTTCCTAGCGTTTTCAAACAAAACATGTTTCAAACAAAAAATTTTTTTAATTAAATTTCATTTCCTGAAGATGCTAAGCAAAGGTTAGCGAAATATGGAAAATAAATAAATAAATATTAAAAAGACCTAGAGCTTAAATAAGAATAAACATTATTAAATTAAATAAGGTCAAATAAAAACTAAAAATTAAAAATATTATTTATTGAAAAAAAAAAAATATTCACAATTTTTAGTAATCAATATAATCATTTTGGTAATTGGTGATTGGAAAAATTTGTTCAGTGTATAAGCTTTTATAAAATTTTTTTTTGTTCTATTTGAGGTTTTTTTACAACTTTTTCCTTTATTTGAAAATATGTCAATTAAAACATTGATCTTTTACATCTACCTACATATAATTAAACTTAAGATGAAAGCCCATGTGAATGTGCTAAACTCTTTACTACACTATATTATAATTATTGTAAAATATTCATATTAACTGAACAATAAATATACAAATACAAAATAAGTTTTTGAATTTTTTGCAAATATCAGTTCTCCCAAGGTAAAATCGTGTTGGGCATGAACAAATATTAAGAACTGCATTTTTAGTTTTTTGCTATCGTAAAAAAGTACACGCGCCACACGCCATTTTAATTAAAATGGTTTTTTATTACTGAAATTATATATGGGCATTTCCATGTCATCGTACGTGACATTTGTACGCTTTCAGAGTGATAGAGTTTTTGCACAAATAGTAGTAAATGGAAATTTTTTTTATCATTATGTTTCATTTAGAGGGTACTATATATGAAAAAAAAAAATTATTACATTCGGAACCTTGTAGTCCAAAAAATCTAGCAAAATAGGTGCATATCGTACGTGACATAAAACGGAAGTGATTTTGTGGTAGATGTAAAAAAATCCGAAAATCTGCGAATTGTGTGAGGTATTTTTCATTTTTTTAATTTTTTACATTAATCCACATATTTTTCCTTTATACTCCGTAATTGGAAAGAAAAAAATTTTTCTGTATGGTTTTATAATGAACAAAATGTAATATCGTTCGTGACATACCGTACGTGACAGATTTTCTCTTATAGTATTTACAATGTATCAAATATATTTTTGGTAAATATATGTATACAAAAAATAAAACAAACAAGTAAAAAAGTATCGTCAGTCAAGCCCGACCATATGATACCCTACACCATAATATTGTAAAAACAAATTTTTGAGAGTGTACCCTATATGATACCCATGGCCAATCATGGTCGGCAGAGCAGAATGATGCTATGAGGTTAAGAATTATATAAGAGTTATTTGTGCGGAATATTATTAAGATATCTTTATCTATATGAGATTTGCTTGCCTTTCACCGATTTTAGGAAGGGTGTTTATATGGGAGCTATGGCTAATTTTGGACCTACCAACGCAAAATTTTCTCATAACATAGTACCTATCGTAAAAGTTATTGTCGCCAATTTTTATGTCAATACCAACATTTATAAGGAAGTTATGACTTTAAAAGCTATTTCCGGGAGTGCTATGGTCATATATGGACCGATACCAATAATAGTTGTTAAGATGATTTAGATTGCAGTAAAATAAATTTGAACAAATTTAAACTTAATACCAACAGAATAAGATGATACATTTAGTAGTTGCATTTATAGTACTTGCAATATCGTACGTGACGACCTTTAAAAGCTTATAAATTTTTTATTATACCTATTTAAAAACAAATTCCGATCAATATTTTTTTGGAACAAATATCTTGCTTTGGTCTATTATTTTGAAACACCTACTAGCAATCAAATTCAAATGACATAGACAAATGATGTGTTTGCACCACGTACGTGACATTCATATAGCATCCAAAGCAAACCAAAAAATATAACGCTAATCGACTTTTATATTTGGCCTTTCCTCGTGGATCCTATTTATTGTTGTTGTAACATTAATTTTAAAGTATAATTCCAATGTTAGCAGTATCTGTATTTAATCGGCAGAGAAGTGAAAATTGTTATGCAGTTACTAAAAATGAATCAAAGAGTTAGTGAGTTTTAACTCTTATTTTTTCCTCTTTTAAAATTTTAATAAGCAATAAAAACATTTGCATAGTAAAATTTGAGTATTTTATTACTTTCTACAATATTCGAAAAAAAGTTTCAAGGGTTTTTATTTTTTGAGTCGTGGTTGACATTCTCATGGAAATGCCCATATGTAACTAGCTGACCCGGCAAACGTTGTTTTTCCCTCAAATTTTATTTTCACTGCACGCAAAGAAAAAACATGGTTGATACAATCACAATCGCAAACTATCATTAATGTTTGTGGTTATGATTGTGTCAAATACGTCTTAAGCAACAATATATGTTCAGTAATAATGATTTTAGATAATTGTTGTCTCAAACATATTATTATGTTCAGAAGAAAAATGCGCACGATCTTTCAAACCATTTTTCTATATTTCCCAATACCATGCAAAATGTCTACTTGAACATTTTATATGGTTCTTATAAAAAAAAACAATAAAAATTTAATTTAAAAAATTTATGTATTATTACAAATATAATTAATAAAATATATCATAAATTAAAAATAAAATTAAATACACATATTTATATACCTGTGTATGTGTTTTAATTTATAAATTGTGTGGTACAAATATATCCGGAAAATATAAGAATTCCGTTCACTTAAGACTTCTAAAAAAAGTCAAACACAAACTTACCTTTTATTTCTTTTATGAAATCTACTACAAATATTAATATACTGTTGAACCGTTTTTGAAAAAATTCGGGGCTGATGACAAAATTATGTGTCAAAATTTGTTATAGGTTTTTTGGCTTCAAGAAAGACAAAGTAATTGCATATTTATATATTCTTATAATTATATTTAAATAACTTACCTGTTTCAATAAACGTATAATAATTTACATCGTTAGTTTTGCAAGGCAGCATGGCATTTTTCTCCCCGAAAAATGTTTTAATTATTCTGTCATCATTCATGTTTCCTGATTAACTGACGCTCGCGGACGGATTTTTTCTTTTTAAGCACACACTGTTTGTTTTGACAATAAATGTTTGCTTCTTAAGAGAATGTGTTTTCAAGCAAATAAAAATGATGGTATTAAACATACCTTTTGTGTTCAACTAATATGATTTTAACTGTATAGTTGAAAATATATATATTATAGTAGCTAACATATCAAATAATTTAATATGTTTAGCTAGACCAGAGTACCTTTTTAGGTGTAAGCCACCATATAATATTATTATAGTGAATTTAAAAATGTTAAGGACAAAAAACCATTTTTTAAGTTATATTAAGACTATAATTAATTTATGAGGGTAAAAATATTAGGCAAGTATGAACAAAAATGGTCGTAGTGACCATTCATGAATCATGTTTTTTCTCTGCGTGTGCAAGTCTGGTTTCGTTGCAGCAATAGGCAATAAGGATCCTGCTTTGTGATATATTTGTCCTTGGACTTTAAATGTTGGCATGAAACTTCCACTAACTATAATCAAAAATTATTTTCGGGAATGAAATATTTATTATTAATTAATTCATTTATTAATGATGTGCTAATAATCCCAATTTTTTTGAATGAAAACACTGAAATTTATTGGGAAAACTAGTTTCTATGCGCATTTCGCTGGTTGCTTAGGCCAGCTCGTCAGGAAACTTTTTCCAAATACTTTAGAAAAGCTAAAAATATTATACAAGTAAGACCATAAAATGAATAAGAATTTTAAACACTCAGATCTTACTTGTAACAATATCAAAGCTTCAGCAAAGACACAACAATAAACCGTCAATTTTTCTTTCTTACATTCCCCTACAGTTGGCTGTTTTTTTTTCCAACACGAATTGTAGTTGTAAGAGGATAGAAAAACCAAAATTAAAAAAAAAAAATAAAACTATATTGTCAGCACCAAATGACGTCATTTGAAAGCAATTATTATAACCTCGTATATGGGTTAGGAAATGTTTTGATTGTGTTGTTGTTCCAGACACCAATGAAAGTAATGGTTCCGGTGGTTGTCTTAGTTGTGGCAGCTTTACCTTGCCATTTGCGCAACATAAGCCAGGTGTTTCCTTTTTATATTTAAATGCTTTGCAATGTACACATAATTGATCCATGCTTCCGATATTAATATTGGGATGTTCATTACAATCAATTGTCGGATCGTAATTAAATGCAAGACGCATAAAAGAAATGCGATTGGTATTGTGTATTGCTGCTCTGGAGGCTCTTCCCGCAGCACGTTGTCTTTCGTTCCGTATTTCGCGATTTTCTTGTGAAGAATTTTGGCGTAAAAGTAACATTCGATTCCTGGCTTGTTCGTTGTCTTCTGCGCGCTCCTCTTGTGTCTGCTGTGAGCGCAGCACACTCATATGATTTGTGTGCCGTGCACGGCGACCAATATTTGCACGTGGGCGTCGCATTTTGTACTGCAATATACGTTTTTTATACATACCTACTTACGTTACAATTATTAATAAACCTACAATAATCTACAATAAATACTATTATACCCTAATATTAATCACCCTAGTGTTGTTTCAACAAGTGTACATCAACTCTGCACAAAATAAAAGGTAACTACAACCCCATCAATACTCGCTTAAATTTACATATCTAATTTGAAAAGAAATTAACTAATCCTCATTTATTTCTTTTCCTCAACCCTACAATTATAATCGCTCCTGTGAGTGATTATAATTACAATCTTTATAAAAGATCATCTCGCATCTTTAAGTGCCCTGCAGTTCTGCAGCCCCAAGAAGATTGTTTAGCAATTTTGTGTGTGTCCCATATACACAGAATTACACATGCATATACAATTTGGTCAATATCGGTCCAGTAGTTTTTGAGTTTAGCGATCACGAACAAACACGTATTTTTTATATATGTAGAGATAATTATTTGAAAATATTTGCATTTCATGTAATTTTGTCAAGAAAATACCTCAAAAGTTTACTTGACTGACTTCTTTATTGGGTACATATTAAATCATTCAATAATATAAAAAAATTAAAACGTCGATGTATCGTGTTTTTACCGATGTCTTTTCACATCTATGCTTATCGTGGAAACATCGATGTTTTTAAATATCGATGTTTGTCGGAAGGATGTTGCATCCCTTAATGTAACTCATGATAAGGGGCCTATAACCAGGGTTGTCAGATTGATTTTGAACTTTTTCGCAAGTTTTTGATAATAATATATGTATTTTTAGAATAATTAAAAATATTTTTTCTTAAATCCCAAAAAAAAAATTTTTGGCGTATCGCTACAATCCGCCAAAAATTCAAAAAAAAATTCCACATGATATAATTTTGTTTAATTTTTATTTGGAACAAAGTAAAAATGATTAGTGAACACAAAAAAGGTGCAATGTTTAAAATATTTTGTAGTAGTCTACTTAAAGCAACAAAGTAAGTATTAAACAAATATTGGGCATAAAATACATTTGTATGTAGTTGCAGTTCTATTATATACCTAAAACGCTATAAACTTCACCGAGAAGACTCCCATCTTGTCTTCTTTTTTTGGAATACATTGTGAAGCAGGGATGTTAAAGTTGGTACAATTGTACTTTTTTTGGTACATATTGACCTTCTTAAGTACTGTGGTACTACCGTGACAACGTTGGTACAATTTAAAAATTTGTCATAGTTCCCCCTTTTTGAATTTTTAGTATAGCAAACAAATTATTGAGTCCTTTTGATTGCATTTATGTTGTAAACCAAATCGTTTATGTAATGGGCGCTTAAATATGCGACTAGTATTGTGGTGTATAGAGCGCTTAGTCCCCTTTTGCAATGTGGCAAGTAAAGGCAGAGAGACGAAGGTTGTTGGTAAAGGAGCGAATCTGTATGTGTGACGCACTTTACTTTATTCCTCTCTCGCCTACAAACTTCGTCTGTCTGCCTTTCACAGACTAGGCAACATTAGTGAAAACCTGAAATTTATTGCGAAACAGAAGTGGCTTTATATATATTTCTACAAATAATGTAAATATTGATATAAAAATGTTATTTCAGGTAAAAAGAGTAGTATTGTACCACTTTTAGTAAAAATGTTTCCGAAAGAAATTGCAAATTTTGATTCAATCAATAAACAATTTAGAGCTTTAGCAGATGTCGAGCAACTGCAGTCGTTAAAAACTGAAAACATTTGTAGTTGTTGGTCGGCAGTAGCTAATTTACAAAATGAGCTGAATGTTCATATGTCTCCTTTCTAGAGTCGTTGATGGAATTTTATATATCCCAAATTCGTCTGCAAATGTGTAAAGAGTTTTTTCTTTTCAAATTATATTAAAAACTAAGGAAAGAAACAGACTACATGTGCAAACATTATCAAGTCTCATACAAACAAAGGATTGGTTAAGATCGACAAATTCATGCTGCTATGATGTAAAAATTCCAAATAGCTTATTAACTAAACAAATAAGTGCCTGATTTTGATCTCATATATTTATAAGACTTATATATACCTTATTTTATTCATACAATATAATGTATGTTAATGTTAGGTTTTGTTTTTTTTTTTTTTTTTGTGTAAAATTGAATTTTTTTGTACTGTTTTTGTTGTTTTAATAAATTAAAAAAAAAATGGTACCGTGAAGGTCCAAAAAGTACATTTTTTTTGGAAGTTGGTGCAAAATTTAAAGCCCCATTTAACATTCCTGTTGTGAAGGTACAAAAGAAATGCAACATGTTCTTTTTACATTCATATAACTTTTAACTCGTAAAAACGTGTCGAAAACTACATATCGCATTCTACTTCGAAGGCGCATTTTAGAGGAGTTCATTATTTCAACACAGGCATTACAAGTTGTAATAACCAGCAAATAAAGAACAGCCAATGCAAGTTCCTTAAAATGGTACGTACCTGCCGTAATTATTGTATTCCCAAAAACAACTTTGATAATAAAATTTTTGCAAGTTCACGTGACTAAAAAACTGAACTGGCAAATTGTTTTTATTTTGATTTCTTGCGAAAACAATAAAAGCAATTTGTTTTTGTTTTTAATTTGTTTTTTCTTTACCCACTTACAACTACAATTAATGTTGGGAGAATTCCAAATAATTGTAGCAGGAAATGTAAGAAAAGATAAACTCATCACTGATTTATTGTTTGGTAATTTGTTTAGGTAATTCTTATTCCCTCTGTAGTCTTGTTTGCTGATAGCTTTGGCTTTTCTAAAATTATGTAGGAAAACGTTTCCAGATGGTCGGGCCTAAGCAACCAGTGAAATGCGCATATCCTCCAACTTATCCTCCAACAATAAATTTCCGTATTTTTTCCAATTATTTAAAAAAAAGGGAATTAAGCACAACAAACAAAATCTTTTAATAAATAATTGTATTCCCAAAAACAACTTTAATAATAAAATCTTTAAAATATCTTAAACAACAACAAATTTGATCTGTGATAATTTGTCACATTTTATAATGGAAAAATGTTCATAAACTTATATTCATTTTTTAAATATATAAATGCCATATATATAAAGAAAAATTTAAAGAGCCGACCCCTACGTTCGAAAGAATTAAATTCGTTCGAAACCGCCTTATATTAGCGGGTGTACGGGTAATTTTTTTTTTAAGTTCAGTCTACCTTTTAACAGACGTCGTGTATAGATACTAGCTTATCCAATTATTTGATTTTTGGTATTGTTCGAGTAAGGAATTAATCGATTTTTAAATTTTTATTGTGCTCGATTAATCGAATGAGAGTCTTAATATGATCGAATAACTCGAATAATTCAAATAATTTTATCCAACTTAAAAACATACATGTCTATCTGATTTGATACTTTTATTATATTTATAAACCGAAAAAAGCAATAATATACAAATAAAGTTAAACAATTACCATTAAATTAACAATTCATTTATACCACGTTTAGAGTTTTTAAACTTTAAAATAAAATAAATAATTAAAAAATCAAAAACCCCGCTGCAAAACATACAGTTTTTAAGGCGCTCAAAGGGACCGAAACAAGATTAAGGAAATAAAATAAAAATAAACTTTGTATAAACAAAGTAAACACTCTAATTCGGTTGAACAGACTATAAAATGATTTGAAAGCCAAAGTTAAATACTTGCAATAAGTTCATTTATTATTCGTACTCGTAATTCAAGTTAACTAATTTATTATTCCAAAAAATGAAGAAAATGGAAATCAATGGAGAATGTAGTTCAATGTAGTTCTGGTTAATATAACAACTCAAAGTATATATTAATATAAAGTATATATTAAAATAAGAAATATAAATGTGTTTGTTGTGTTTTATTTATTAATCCACTGTCATCTTAATCATCTAAAATTTAATGTGAACGGCTTCGACTCACTAAATCAACATTTTGCTTAAACGCGTTTAAAATCCCAAGTGTGAATAAAGCATTGCCTGGAATTTGGTCTTTCTCGGAGGTTCAAAGCTTTCTGTCTGCTTTTACTTGGGGATAGCAAGAAGCGATTTCTCTTTTATAAATTCCCAACCAGCTCACGACTTCCGGTTTTATGCCAAGAATTCCCTGGTAATGTCCTTCAGGCAACCGCTTGAACGGCAGCTAAAGTGAGAAGGCAAACAGTATTGAGTAGCCTGAATGGCATGTAAACATCGGTGCGTCTCAGGTAATTAGGTGACATCCGAGGTCATACCGTCACTGAAGCTCTTGCCGTATTAACGCTAACCTGGCTAGAGGTTATTGGCAGACCCAATACTAGGATCGAATTCAGAGGCCTAATCAGTCGATAATTCTAAACACCACTGATTAACGAAACAACACAAAAGTTGCTAGAAGCTCCATTTGGAGTGGCATTCTTACAATTGTAAGATTCGTTAAAAAAATATTAAAAAAATCACAACTTACCGATTGCTAAAGGAAGGAAGGATTTCATCAACTTTACAAAAAATGCTCATTTGAAGCCGAAATTACTTTTTTTATATAAATTAAAATTTGAAATTGTATGCCAATTTACTGTTAAATTTTGTTAGTGAAAAACGTTTCATATCCATTTCGAAAAGCATCAGGACTAGTGGTTTTTAAAACATTTTTCCACATTACTTTTTCTGGAGTGAGTTTTGGAGGTATGCTCTTATTTTTCTTGTAATATCATAAGCATTTCCACTATTTCTCAACCTTCTATTTTTATTGTCTTCGCAATTTTCCACATGAACTTTTCTTTTTGTAACTCTGCTACACTTATCAATTACTTTCGACAATTCTATTCGTAAAATTTTGTTAGTTACTTACAACGTTCTTCCATTGACTGACTCTTTCTAACTGCATGTTAATGGTGATAAGATGCATTTTAGTATTTTATCAATGTAAAAGAGTAAAATGTAAACGGTAAACGGCAAAAGGACAGGTATTGTAATCAATGGATTTTGACCTTGACTTAATTAAGAACAGTTCTATTGAAAATATTTTTGTTACCCTAATTTAAGTACTAACCTTTTCTTATAGTTTTTTTCTACCGACAAACTTTAACTGGTTATTACCAAAACTTCTAGCAAAATTAATATTAAGCTATATTTATATTCATAGCTAAAATATTACACATGTTTCTCATTCATACAACGTAAATTCTCATGAAAACTTTACGTAAAAATTGCTAACACAACATTTATTTATTGATAACTTTACGCTTCAATAACGAATAAATCTTATAAATTTATAAACCTATTAACAGCTGTGTTTCATGCAACTTTTTTTCTATCACTTTCTTTAAGGAAAAAATAAAGAAAAACACTTGTTCCCCTCGTTGGAGCTTGTTGAACAAATACCTACAAACTGTGTAAATGCTTTGAATTGCTGATAACAGAAACTTTCATACAGTTGCAATCTAAATTTTAATACATAAACACACAATCAAAATTAAAGCGTGTTAATGTAATGGAAGTAATTTACGTCAACTTAACAAAATCTATGGGAAATCGAAAAATATACACACATGAAAAATCTAAGAAAAAAATTTTAACCATTTTTCCCCCAAAAAGTACAAACAATTTTTACAGTTTTACGAAAACGTTAACATATACATACATACATACTCGTACATACAAGAGCAAGTATTTTAAGGATGTTTGCACGTGTAACATGAAATAGAAGAGGTAAACTTTAATGTTACTCAAACAAACAAATAGTATATAGTTTTAGGCTACTTGTTTACAAGTTTATGTCCCAGTGATTGTACAGAGTCATCCATTCAGTGGTTTCAAAACCATCGATCTGGCAAGGCTTTCAACTGGTTTATATCTGTCATCTGAAGCAGTGATACCAGTACAAATTTAAAGAAAAATCCTACGTGTCTAAAAACCCCCTTTTTCCCTACAACCAAAAACCTTTTCCCTACACTTTTGCCAACGTTAAAAATTTATTTTTTTTTTTAGCTACAGGCAAAAAAATTCATATTTTGTTAACATTTAATTGGTATTCTAATTAAAACATTTATTAACATTTATATATATGTACATTAGAGCGACTCAAAAAAAAGTGATTTTGTTACCCGTCTGAAAATAAAGCTTGATATTTTTTATGAGGATTCCCAAAATATTTTGGTTCTAGCGTTGACCATCCGTGAGCTGGACCATTTTTAAAAAAGGTCTTTTTTCAGTTTTTCGAATTTTTTTCTACTTTGCTTCAAGACGACTTAAATAAAATTTGGTATCATCGAAAAGAGTTTTTGAAGCAGCATCCAATGGTATAAAAAACTTGACCTACTTATTAAGATATTTAACTAAATACATATTTTTGTTTCGGGTTTTCATACAAATTCTACGTATGTGGAAATAATGTTCTGCTTTTCATATTGAATCGGTTTTAAAATAATGTTAATTTATTTGTTTGTTTTTTTAATTATTCTCATAAAACGCGAAAATCGCGATATATTTTATCTTTTTTTCATATAAGTATAGGCAATATGGTTTTCAAATTTTTTCATTTTTCAATTTATCAAAATGTGAAAAATACAATTACAATAAAAAATATAAAATTTATAAAAAATCTTTTCGCGATTCTATCTTTGTATAAAGTTTGCACAATTCCATTTTGTTTGAAATATGCCCTGGTCGATTACTTTCGATAACAGAAAGACATGATTGGCTTACTAGCTTAACAAATCGTTCCGTGTTTTGCGAATGGCATGGGAATCCTAAATTGATTTTGGTAAAAGAAGCAGTTAATCTTATCTCAATAAACAGTTTTTAAATTGTGACTTTGGCTGGTATATCAATAATTTCTTCAGAATCACAAAGATCTTTAACAGACTGATGGGAATAAAATTGTATACAAGGTAATTCAGTAATGCGACCAATTTATTATATATTTTAAGGACTCGCACTCGAACAATAATTTTGGAATATTGAATTGTCGAATATCATCAATATTTCCTTTCGTCTGCCGGATGGATGTAGTGTCCTGCAGGCGGAAATCTCGGCTATAAAGCGGGCAGCCAACTGGCTAAAGTATTATCGCGTATCGGGAGATATACGTATATTTACTGATAGCAAGGCTGCCATTGCCTCTCTTGCGGGTGTCTATACGACATCTAGGTTGACTGTGGAATGTCGGATGTCTTTGAATGAGATTGCTGAACATTCAGAGTTAACGCTTATATGGATACCAGGGCACTCAAACTGCCCGGGAAACCAGATAGCAGATGAGCTGGCCAAGGAAGGTGGTCGTATGGATGAAACATTCATTGATCAATTCATTGGCCTTCCAATGGCTCACTGTAAGTCACTCATTCGGCGCGAGAACTATAGAATTTCGCAAGAGGGATGGACCCGTGAGTCCACCTGCTCCACATCCAGGGCACTTTGGCCTGGATATGATGAACGGAGAACCAAATCTCTACTTAGGTTCAATAGGAACCAAATCAGGACCGTGGTGTCGGTCATAACTGGACACTGGCCTGTTGGGACTCATGCTAGAAGAATGGGTCTAGTATTCAATGACTACTGCAGAAGTTGTCATGATGAAGAGGAGACTGTGCTTCACTTTCTCTGTCAATGCCCTGGGTTACGAGGCATTAGGAAAAAATACCTGGGAGAGCCGGTGTTTTCCTGCTTGGAAGATCGATCTACAATAGAACTTAGATTGATTCTTTTCTTCATTAGGAAGACGAATTGGCTCAACCTTGCAGTGACGCCATCTGAGTAACTGCTCTTTGGGATGGGCATTGGCGCTGGGTATCACAAAGGGACCGCTAGAGGACCCAAGTGAGCTGTCTCTCGATGGCTGCCCATGGAACCTAACCTATCAATATTTCTATCGCGTGCTTCGTGAATGATTTTTAATGCCTCCGAGCGAACTTCTTTTTCCTTGCCTGTTGCCATTGAGAGTAAAATGTTTTCTGGATGTGCAAAAACCCATCCAGCATCCAGGGTTTAAACACGGATTTTTTGCTTATCACCAGGTTATGATAATTGAAAAATGAAAAAATTTGATACCCATATTGCCTGTATACGAAAAAAAGTATAATATATCGCGATTTTCGCGTTTTATGTGCATAATTAAAAAAACATAAGTTAACATAATTTTAAAACAGATTCAATTTGAAAAGTGTTATATATTATTGGATGCTGCTTCAAAAACTCTTTTCGATGATACCAAATTTTATTTATGTTGTCTTCGAGCAAAGTACAAAAAAAAAATCGAACAACTGAAAAAAGACCTTTTTTAAAAATGGTCCAGCTTACGGATGGTCAATGCTAGAAACAAAATATTTTGGAAATTGTCATAAAACATATCAAGCTTTATTTTCAGAGGGGTAACAGAAACACTTTTTTCAGCTCCATACAAGGTGAGTCGGTATAATGTACCTGTTATACACACACATATAAAAATTAAATTTCAAAAACAACACTGGCAAACTAAAATTGTTATCTTTTCGGCAAAAACGCCACCAAATATCCTTTAATCTAGATACAAAACTAAATGAAACTAAGTGTTTTATTTTTTATTTCCTCATTTTTTCTCCTTTTTTAGGACTTCAAATTTTTCAAGACTACTTGTTTTAAATTATTTTTGTTTTAATATAAGTACCAAATGTTTTTAAGTAAACTCGCTACCAAATAAAAAGGAAGGTTCTGTTGAATTTAAAAAAAATATTTACTTCAGTTCCCCTGATCAAAAATATAAAAAAAAAAATCGTTTTTAAAATATATCCTTCCATATCCTTAAAAGTTTTCGTTAAAATTTTTTTACAAATTTGAAATAGTAGGATTTTTTTGTGATTGTTTTCTTCTCAGTACAAAATTAATTTCTATGTAGAAATTTTATTCATTATATATTTTCTTTTAATATTCGCATATATAGCGAATGTGAGTGCGAATGCAAATACATAGCAAAATTAAGCGAATAGTAAGTAAATACGAACCCGAATATTCGTCGCCACCCTAATATATACGTTCATGGTTTTGGAAGATAGCCAGGTTGTTAGGACTCATAAATCCTATTGTAAATCCTATATGTATTTCGATTTTTTAATCAGGCTTAAGTTCATTGAATTTAATTTTCATTAAATTATTTTTATGAAGAAAGAAATTTTACAACATGAAATGAATTAAAATTTATTGATAATTTTTCATTCTTGACTGAGCTGGGAGTTGAACCCAGGTTTTCACGGACAGGTTGCCCTGACTAGTTTCGATTGAAAGCACACAATCCTTCGGAGGGGTTTGCCGTTTGGCACTCACCGCCATTGACGAGATAATATTTTGAAAATTCCTTATATTTGCTTAATATAAAAAATCTGTCCTTTTTTCCCTACGCTTGAAATTTTCCGAAAAAATCCCTACAAAAAGAGAAAATTCCCTACTATTGACATCACTGGAATGAATTGTCATTTATTTAGTGGAAGGTTTGCTATTTATGAATATGGATCGCTTAACAACCGAAGAATTACTAAAAATAGTTAAAACTTATTACAATGAAGTGGTGGTTCAAACGCGGGCAATTTTCGACAATAGCGGGGTATTTATGGTCGTCATAATCGACCGTGCAAGGAATTGGCATGTTAATGAAGAAATGTGAAGAGATTGCAATTGTTACAAATGTAGACCTGTGCATCATCGCGATGTGGCCACTGCTAAACATATCACTTCTGCTACTGAAAATGTGGCGGATAATACAAATTTGTCGATTCCACGGCGCTATGGCCGTATAATTACTGGGGTATTCATTACCGTTAATCGGTTAACCGTTTAATTACTACCCAATTAACTGATCGGATAATTTAAAATTGGCTATTTTCGATTAACGATTAAACCGGTTAATTTCAGTCGATTAACCGACGTTACAAAATTTTTATTTTTTTGTAGTATTATAACATATTTTTTTGTATTTTTTAATTATTTATTTCGTCTCATATACAGAAGGTATGTGTTTAGAAAATATTTTTTCATAAAAACCAAGAAGGTGTTCAGTGATCTTTATTTTAAATAACCCAGCTAACATTTAAGTGATAATTTTTTGTAAAAATAGCCTTAATGAGCTTTTCCAGTTAACTTTTGAGATTAAAAACTGATTTATCACTTGAGCGATTGAAAAATGGATTCATTCATATATTCAAATAATGATTTCTAAATGTTTTGAATTTAAAACTGACTTATCACTAGAGCGATTGAAAAATGGATTCACATATGATTCATACATATGATCAAATAGGAATCCGCTAATTGTATCACAAATGATTTTTTTTTAATTTGTTCATCAGTGGGGCACCATTTTCTGACAACTAGAGTATCATTTATGATCGAAAAATTAGCTCATATGCGATTATTTTGCTCTTGCAGCTAATTCCTAAAAGATTCGATTATGATACAAAATTTAAGCTGGGAAAAGTATGCTGTCAACAGCTTATTGTTTCAGGTACTTTTTGTTTGTATGTGTTTAAATAGTTGTTTTTTCTCATATCTTCTAATATCAATCTTTTAACAAATTTAACCAAAATAATTAGAAGTGTTAAACATTTAAAAAAATAAGACTGGACTCTAATGACATGATGGAAGATTTCATATATTTTGAAAAATCCAGGAAAAGGACTGAGAAATTAGATATTCTGTATTATGGGTTGCTTTTGATTTCTCCAACATCAACGACAAGTGAAAGAATTTTTTCCAAGTTAAAATTTATCAAAACTAAAGGAAAAAGAATCGCTTAAATCGTTAACATTAAAAACAAATTATTTGTCTAAAAGATTATTTTATAAGATCTCCTTTAACTATTGAAATAACTCACAGTTTACATAATATTTATATATTAATTAAAAAATATGTATTATATATTTATTAGGGTATTCATTCGGTTAACCGTTAATCGGTTAACCGATTAATTTCTACCCGATTAACTGATCGGTTAATTTAAAATTGCCTTTTTTCGATTAACAAATAAACCGGTTAATTTCAGTCGATTAACCGATTAACCGATGTAACAAAATTTTTAACTTTTTGTAGTATTATAACATATTTTTTTGTGCTTTTAATTATTTGTTTCGTCTCATATACAAAAGGTTCTGTTTAGAAAACATTTTTTCATACAATCGAAGAAGGTATTCAGTGATCTACAATTTAAATAAGTGTTTTCTGTCAACATCTTCTTGTTTCACGTACTTTTTATATGTATGCGTTCAGTTATTTGTTTCCTTTCATATCTTCTTATATTAATTTTTTAACAGAATTAACTAAAACACTTAGACGTGTTAAAAATTTTAATAAATTAAAACAGGGGCCAAATTACGGCATTCGATATCGATCGAAATTACAATACAATTTAAATGGGAATTTCGATCGATATCGAATGCCGTAATTTGGCCCCAGGACTCTAATGAAATAATATGTTTAGAATAATACAGGAAAGGGACTGAGAAATTAGATATTCTGTATTATTTGTTGCTTTTGATTTCTTCAACATCTACAAAAAATGAAAGTTTTTTCAAAGTCAAGTTTTATCCAAACTAGAGAAAATAAACGCTTGAATCGTAAACATTTAAACAAAATTATTTGTATAAAAGATTATTTTATAAGATTATCTTAAACTATTGAAATAACTAATGAAATGATCTTATAGTTAATTTTTTAATTAATACATAATATTATTAATTAAAAAATATGTATTACATACGAATGATTCTTTTGTTTGTTCGTTTTATATCAAGAATTGTATGTTTGTTATGTTATTAGTTTTTTTTACAAATAAACTCCAAATAATAAATAATTTATGCATTTTTATGTATTTAAATTACTTGATTTATAAAAAAAAATTATTAATCGGTTAACCGATCAAAAACAATATTAACCGATTATTAACCGATTAAACCAAAACATTTAAGCAAAAGCCCGATTAAATGAATACCCTAATATTTATGAATAATTTTTTTTATTTTTATTTTTGTTTGTTCGCTCATTTTTTATGTTTTCTATGTTATTGTTTTATTTTGATAATAAACTCCAAATAATAAATAATTTATTCATTTTTATTTATTGAAATAGCTTTATTTATAAAAAAACTTAATTAATCGGTTAACCGATTATTACCCGATTAAACCAAAACATCGGTTAATTAATCGAGCAATTAGCCGATTAAGGCAAGAGCCCGTTTAAATGAATACCCTAATGATTACTTTTTGCCATAAAATTGAAGATTATAATTTGGTCCCATATCGCCCAACAACAAGGCGGTGCCACGAGCCATACAACACTACCGATTTTGGCTTTGTTTCATGGGTAGTTTCCAGAACATAAATTTCACGCTATCACTGCGTCAATTGGCCACCAAGATTATGCAATTTGACGCTGTTAGTCATTTTTTGTGGTGCTACGTTAAAAATCTTATCTACGCGGATAATCCCCCAGCGTTGAATTATTTGAAAACCAAAATTCGTCATGTTATCACAGAGATATGTGCAAAAAAGTGTTCAAAAACTACCTCAAAAGGATCGCAGGCTGCAACCACTCTATAAGGATTAATTGAAATAACATTGCATTTCGTGCGTTGTGGCAAGGGTCAAGCATTATAACGAAATAAAAGTTTCATCAAAATATAGCTTTATGTTTTTTAAATTTAACTTTAATATTGAAACCGAAAAATGGATAACCCGCAACTTATATTTGTTAAGCTGTAAAAACATTGACTCAATTCAATTCTATTTTATTATATTTTCTTCTTTTAACAACTAAATCGTAAATATGGCAAAAGAAAAGAAAAACTAAAAGTATCGCATTTCCCCCTTAAAAAAATTAAACATAAATTGTAATTTGCTTAAATATGTATGTAAAAGAGAAACAATTTCACTAAATAAAAGTAAACAAACATCAGGTTAATGGACTTGACATGAAGTGTAAGACAAAAACACATTCCCATATAAAAATATCTTTTAACACAGCCACACACATGTAAACTTAAATGTATACACGCGTCTTGAACTATACCACCTACATTAAATTGCTGCTTCTTTTAAATTTAGTTAACGTAGAAGTGAAGGTTAAAAGTAATTTCTTATAGCGTTTTTGGTTATGTCACCATCGATATGTCTTTAACTACTTTGTCAGCAAGCAAAATTCGATACAATTTGGGATAAAACGTTAAGATTAATTATTTCAAGGTTCCTAATCTTTGTCCATCACCGATTAATAGTAGAGCCGAATTTATTTGAAAAGACCTGACATCTGAGGGGAGATGTAATACCAGAGAAACTGATTTGGAGAAACATTCGTGCTGCATTCTTCCAACATTTGATTGAAATCAAAAAATTTTTTGTTTCATTAAGACAAACATTTAAAAAAAATTGTGTTGCCCAATATACGATAATAGAGTTTTCTTTTTACCAAAATTAAATGTTTTCTTGTCCTCATCGCTAGGCTAGGTTTAAAAGAGGGATATGATGCCAAGCCCATAATAACTAAACGTTCTAACTGTTGACCATATAAACTTCTTTTTCCTATTATATTATTTATAATTTTCTCGAATTCTGACGATTTTTTTAAAATTACATTGAAAACTATTTTTTGTCATGACGAAGAACGCAGACCTAGCGATCTGTTAAATAAGATTTTCCCGCCGGGTTGTGTTGAATTCGCGACCTAAGGGCTTGTTTCGCATAAACTGTATGAAAACAACGTTTACCACTCTTACCCAGCCTTTACACATGCAAGTAATTACTTCCAAGTAGTGTATACATATCCAGGGCACTATGGCATGGTTATGATGAACGGAGAACCAAATCTCTACTCATGTTCATAAGATATCCCACTGATGATCACACATTTAAATAAATATTAAAAGACAACTCAATAATTTTAACGCGTACATTTCTTTAAAGAATAACTTTTATTTTGCTCGAAAAAATAAATATCAAGAAATAATTGTTATTTTGGTTCAAAAAAATTAAAATCATAAAATAACTGTTATTTTTGATCGAAAATATAAAAATTAAAAAATAACTGTTATCATCTGACTTTTATGAAAAAAGGAATAGCTGTTACGGTCCCTGGTTTTAACCATATTTTCAACTGAAATAAAGGGTGGTCCAACCATAATGCATGATGTTGATTGTGTCACACCTTAGCGACAAGCTTTTTGCCCAACTAAATTTTAAATTTTTGTTTCATTGTTCGACAGTCAACCATGGAGAGGTACACAATTGAGCAGCGCGTTAAGATTGTTGAAGCCATTTACGAAAATGGGCGTTCAAATCAAAATGCATTTCGTGTACTTCGTGATTTTTTGGTCAGCATAATTGCCGCATTTGGGCCAATGACAATCCTCGAGCGATTATTGAAACACCGATGCATCCACAAAGAGTGACTGTTTGGTGAGGCTTATGGGCTGCGGCGTCAGTTACCGTGAATGGTGTTCGCTATCGCGAGATAAAAACGGGCTTCTTGTGGCCAGAAATTGAGGATACGGACCTGGACGATATGATGGTGACACCTGCCACACAGTGGACGAAACAATGGCTCTTTGCGCGAGAAATTCAATTACCGTGTTATCTCACGTGGTGGCGATGTTAATTGGCCTCCGCGATCATGTGATTAGAGACCGATGGACTTCTTTCTTTGGGGATATTTAAAAGAAAATGTGTACATCAATAAGGCAAGAACAATTCAAGAGCTAAAGCAGAAGATAATTCGGCACATTAACGGGATTGAACCTCAATTATGACTCAGAGTCATTGTAAATACGGACCATCGGGGAGCATTTGGCTGATATTTTGCTTCACACATAATTCTCATAGATCGTAATAAAAAATTTTGAGATAATTCGATGAAAACTTTTTGTTTTATTTGCAATTAACAATGTCCGTTTTGGTTGGACCACCCTTTTTACGGGATACTTACTACGGTGGGTCAATTTAGCAATCGATATTGTGTCATCGATTTTTTAATAACTTGGCAGCCTCAAAAATAATATTTTCGATATGTCGTAGTGGAACTTTTTTTTCCTCATGCCAAATGCTACCGAAAAATCGATGGCACAATATCGACAAATTTTTGTCCTTACAATTCGAGATAATTAACAATGTTTTTCATGTACGCTTTATCATCAGCATAATTTAAAGTTTGATTGTGGTTATTTGTTGTTATCAAGGATGTGTAAATTAAGTAAAATAGAGGGACCAGAATTGCTTCTTCGAAAGCATTTTTTACTATCCTCTTGGGCTTAAATCCCAAATGGCCTTTTCGATTACTCTTATCTCAAATCTATATGTCAAACAAACGTTATTTTAATTTGAAATTTTTCGAAATTTTTCTAAAAACAAATTTGCTAGGAATTAAAAAATATTTTGAGTTGTTTCATCTCGAATAGGAACCCTTTGTAACACCTAAACAAATCAATTTAAATTACACTTTTCTACTAAAGGAATTTATTTCCACCCCAAACCAATAATGTTATATGAACTCATTCTCATTAAGTATACGACGACGAAAAGATTTCCTAAAGCAACCTTTTAAATGCTAGTTAACCTAACAAACACAGGCACACAAACCGGCACGTAAACGTGTAGCGGTATCAGTTACTTAAGATTTTCCCCATACTCAACACTGCACACATACACACGAGCTGATACATAGAGCTATAAATGTGTGTAATATGTGAAAGTGTGTTAGTTAAATCATTATATTTTCCACTCAATAACTTTGCGTTGTACGTTTTTTGTTTTTGTGTTTAGCTGTGGGAAAATTTTCTTATGATAAGCAATTTTCTTCATAATGTTATTATTGTTGTTATTTTTTACTTCTATTACCTTTAACCATTACATATAACCATATAAGTATTACATTACACATACATACATGCATACATATACACATACGTTCGTAAGTAAGTGAGTATGAGGGAATGAGTATCACTACTAATAGACATTCTATCTCGCCTACTCGGAAGTTTTCGTATCGTTTACTTCATTTGGCAGCTTTTAAGCAATATTTAACAATATCCTCGTTCTTTCCTTGTTTTTTACTTACGTTAACAAAATTTGTATTGTAATAGATTTTTGTAAGGAAAATCAAACATAATACAACACCTTTAAGACAAGTAAGATTTCTTTCTAAATGGTTGCCATCGTTCGACTAGGAGATGATATATTTTTTATTATGTTAAATATACGAAAAACTTATCTTTAAAAATTGTTTAATGCCACATAAAAATGTGTAAAAGAGGAACGCAATTGAACATAAAATGAACAATTGCCGATTTATCAATATTTTACAACCAATTTAAAATGTGTTTTACTTACGCTCAATATGTTTTCTCCACGATTTACCTAAAAATTCATCTTGAAAAATTTCTTCACGAAGGAAATTTTAAATTGTAGCGTGTAAAAGATAATTTAAGGCATAATATAAAGGAGAATGTTGTGTTATCTTGAGCTTAAATAAAGTACTTTATAATTGGTTTAATTGTTTAAAAGACATTTGATTTTTGATAGAAGATTATATAGAGTTTTTTACTTTCATAGGAAAAGTGCATGGACTACCACCATGGGGAAAGCGTATGGCAGCCGTGCAGAATGTTAAAATTTTCTCCGAAAGTCCACTAAAAAAGTTATCGATGTGTACACAATAGGGATATCGATTATTCGACTTGTTTCAAAAACCGGTTTTTGGTTATTCCGAATAGTTGCTAATAAAAAAAACAACCTTTTTTCGTTAAGCATTTATAAAACAGACAGTTTATTTGTATAATTTAATTTTTAATAAAAAAACTGTATAAAAAAAATTAGCATTTTGTATGGCAGTACTTTTAGCAACAGCGGGTCACTCATAAAATTATTACAGTTACTGATTGTAGGTTACTAAATTCGTTATCCGTACTACTAAAATTTAATGAAAATATAGTTATTTTACGAATAAATTTATTAATGGCGGTGAGAGCTAAATGGCAAACCCCACTGAAGAGATTGTGTGGTTACAATCGAAACTAGTTTGGGCAATCTGTCCTTCAAAACCTGGGTTCAATTCCCAGCTCAGTCAAGAATGAAAAATTATCAATAAATTTTAATTCATTTCATGTTGTAAAATTCCTTTCTTCATAAAAATAATTTAATGAAAATTAAATTCAATGAACTTAAGCCTGATTAAAATATCAAAATTTGGATTAAAACCCATTAACAGTTCAATAAAATAACCACAATACTAATTATTTATAAATTTATTTTTTACCATGTTTGTTATTCAAAAAACAAACGACCAAAAAATACTGTTTTTTCATACCATTATTGTTATGTTGTTTGATTTTCTGCCAGTTAAATTATATTTTTTAAAGCAATAACTGTTACATTTTACGGAATATACTGTTAAATAAAAAATATATAATGGCTTCGAATCCCAGGTCAGTCAAGAATGAAAATTATCAATAACAATTTTAATTAATTCTCCATGTTGTAAAATTCCTTTCTTCATAAAAATAATTTAATGAAAATTAAATTTAATGAACTTAAGCCTAATTAAAAAAATAGTAAAAATTTGGATTAAAAACCATGAATAGTTCAACAAAATAACCACAATACTAATTAATATATAAAAATTTTATAAAAAAAATCATTTATTTAAAATAAAATGTAAATGATCCGTGTTTTAAATAAAATTTTAGTTGTTTTAAATGAATTTTCTGTGGGATTAACCTACATAATATTTTGAGTGTAGGTTGTTGTTAAAAAGAAATATTGGGAACGAAAAACAAAGTGGGGTCAGTCATACATTTGACCCGGCTGAAACATCGTAGGCTCTGTAGGGAAGATATTTGAGAATTTGAAAAAAAGTTTAGTATTATGTTAAGTAAAACTAATGGTGGGTAGTCATACATATTTCCCCCCAAGGAGTCCCTCCTATGGGACTTTAACTCAGTATATTTCTAGTCTTTATTATTTTGTATAAGAGCTCCCTTAGGGTATGAAGATAGCGAGTAGATATGTTAAAGAAAAATGTTGGGGATGAAAAATCAAGTGAGGTTAGCTATACATTTGACCTGTCTAGAGATTTCTTAATAGCCGGTAGCGGTCAAAGCTTAAGATCTAATACCAAAGCTTGGTATTGGAGCTTAAGGAGTGAAGATAGGAGGTAAGAGTGTTTGGTAAGCATATTGAGCACAAAAAAATGCATGGGGGTTTGTCTCACATTGCATTCCTTATGGGCATCTTTCCGCGGCAGATATGGGACATTTTGTGGCTTTTTCACACTTTCCTTCAACTTTGGCCTTGATGAGCAAACATTCAACACCACTGCACCTCCCCCATTTTTTGTCTCATGCATTTTTGTTCCAGACATCATTAAATAAAAAGATGCAGCATTTCGAAATTGAAAAGTCGGACATTATGTCATGTCCAATAGATATACTTAACCACAAGCAAATTATAGGAACAAACATACACTTTCATATTTGCTGACAAGCCAGTGTCTGCTGTCAAGCCAATGACTTAGCGGGCTAATATTTAATTATTGAAAATAATTCATATCCTCTTAGGTTAAGGAAATGTTTATAATATTTGAATATTCGAATAAAGGAATTTTACAACACGAAATGAATTAAAATTTATTGATAATTTTTCATTCTTGACTGACCCAGGTTTTCACGGACACGTTGCCCTGACTAGTTTCGATTGTAGCCACACAATCTCTTCAGAGGGGTTTGCCGTAAAATTCCTTTCTTCATAAAAATAATTTAATGAAACTTAAATTCAATGAACTTAAGCCTGATTACCATATCAAAATTTGGATTAAAAACCTTTAACAGTTCAATAAAATAAAATAACCACAATACTAATTATTCGAATAAATATATAAAGATATGTATGTATGTACTTTTATTTATAAGAAACTATGTATGCATGTTGACTTCACAGATGTATGTATATGAGATGTATTAAATAACGAAGCCCAAAACTACAAGCAGAGAAAAAATATAGTTGGTCATGGTTACGGCAACTACACTTTGTTCATTGTAACAATATATTGTTGTCGTACACATAATATTGTTGTTTTTATTTAATATCAACAATATTATAGTTACTGTTAACATGTCAATGTTTATCGCAATTATAAACTTAAGTGTGGTTCACTGAAAAATAATCATTTTTATAACAATTAAATAATGATTACTTTGAAAATATATTACATTCCTCACAACCATTTAATGATATTTTATAGCCATAACATGACAACTTTCTATACGTATACTCATAATATGTTTAAGATGCAAACATAATATTTTTATTCTAATAATATTTTGTTATCGCCATTTGTAAAATAATTTTGCATCAGTTGTATCGTTTGTTTTACATATGCCTATCGAATTATTTGTTAAACAGGGGTTAAACAATTTAAAAAAACCCCATTAAAAACCCAAGTTTAAAGAAATTAAAAGATGAAGAAATTGTAGATAAATTAAAAAAAAATTGTAAAGTGTCACAAAATAAAATATTAATGCTAAACAAATTTTAATATTTTTTCAAAATGGTGCAAAAATATTGAACATTGTTTTGTGTTATTTTAGAGAAAAAGAATGAAAATTCTATAAAATAATTTATAAATAATTGCAAACTACGACAAAAAAAGGTTAAAAATATTATGTTTAAAGTTGCATCATATTATTATGTGAAATATCTGCAATAGTTTTACGTTAATGTAAAAGTATTGCAGTAAGTAAATAAGCATAAATATATATCAAAAATATTCTTCTGTTTTAGATTTAGTCTACATATTATTATGATTCACATGAAAATAATATGATTACTTCTTAACTTAAACATGATGATAATAATACTTCTTAACTTATTATAACTTATTAACATGATAATAATATGAGTACTTCTTATTTATTAACATTATAATAATATGATTACACTTAATTATAATGGGATTTAATAAAAACAAATAAGTATTAAGGGAAAAATATTATGATGTAATAAGACGAATATATTTGGTCATAATATGATTCAATAATAATCGTAATATGTAGACTACAATCATGAATCTTATCATAATATGTTGCTCTTAGAATATGTTTACCACAACCATGTTTTTTCTTTGCCTGTACCCCAGCAAAAAATTTTTAAGATTTGGAAGCAATAAATACGTATACTGCATCCCAACCGCTTTCTTATTTGCTTCTAAAAATTACTGCCTTACTCTACTGGTGTAAGATAAGGCATACAATTCCTGTAATTTTTAAATGCGATGCCTTATACTTAGAGTTTGGATTTCCCGTCCCGTTTTCAATTGTTTTCTATTCCCGATTTTGAAGAAAATCTTTTTCTTAAACTTTTTTTTAAATCTATGTAGGACTACTGTCTTTAGTGGATTAATTCAACTAAATATCACCACAATATTTACATTTGATACAGTTAAAGGCTTATCAATCGTTTGAGAATGGGCTTTATATAGGGCCAATGATAAATTATAGACCTATTTTCACGAAATTTTATTTCTTGTCTAATCAAACTGAAGGGTAAATTTTACAATAATACTATGTATAAGTTTTTGCGGTTAAGGGCGTAGTAAAGTGTTTTCCAAGATTGTGCTTTATATGCGGCATTTCAAGTAATTTTGAGTCTTATGAAAGTTGATTATGCTAAATTGCACCACAAAAGCATTCTTCGTTACGCTTTAAGCCATATTCACGAAATTTGGTGCCTTGTAAAACGAACTTGTTGAAATTTAATAACAAAAGGTGCATTCGCCACAAATTTATGTTAGTTTTTGTTGATATTTTAGGGAGGTAGTTCCACATTTGGGTGCATTACTTCTTTCCTACTGAAGCGATTCTGCACGAATTCAATCCCAAACAGCCTAGAAGATCTAGAAACAATTTGACACCCATATGGCTAAATTGGCTAAGAACGAATGAAGAACCCACAATACAAATCCGTTATCGGACCTTAGATGAATATTGAAAAAATATTCACATCGAATGACAAACTTAGTATACCTTCAAACACCACTGTTGATTAAGGGTTATAAAATTGTAAAAAATATGTTATTAAATATATGTAGTAAATTAAATTTCTCCTTTCTGCTGAATTTGTTAAAACGTAAAATTATTTCAGAATTCCTACTTCGTAATGTTGTGGTTTCAGTTTTCCGAAAACTGTATACCACTAAGACTTCAAAACTTTTATTCCAATTATACAAATTGGCATTAAAATTACCCCTAAGTGTCCTAAAATTAATTTAATCTTGAATTATTTTCGTTTTTGTTATATAAAAGATACTAGATTTAATTATTTTATGCGTAAAAGCCAGTAGGAAATATTATTTTCATTAGAGAAATAAGTAAATAAATAAACAAAAAAATTTGGGCGGGAATCCCGGGATCCCGGGAATTCGATTTTTATTTCCCGCTTTCCCGGGAATCCAAAAAGTGCGGGAATAAAAAAACTCTACTTATACTAGAAGAGAATCGCTGTTTATTATTTTTTGTAAGATTACATTTTCTTCTGCTTCACAAAAACAGTGAAATCAATTATTATTTTATCAAAAATAAAAACTAAATTTTACACAATTACATATAATTTTATATAAAACTGTAACCCCCTAATGCAAAAAAATCATCAAAAATTTCATAGCAGTGTAAGCGCTTCACCATGAATTCTCCCTTACATTATTGCTTCCGAGTAAGCATCAGGTTTTGCTCGGACAATAAGAAAAATACTTAAACTAAGGGATTATTTACAACAAAAGTAAGAAAAAGTTATATAAATAACACATTTATTAAAATAACCGGCTTAATTTGTATTCGAAATATACACATTTAAAAAATAAAAATAATAGATTTATATAAATTTATTTTTGAAAAATCTTCAAAAATCCTAAGTGTATTTCAACACTTTACTTATATACAGATTTTTAGAAAGTCTTTAACTACCTTTGTGTATTTGTCAGTCATTTTCTTAAATCGATTCCCCGTGATATAATGCATTTTCTACTTTAGGTACCACTTAACTTTACTAATCCTAAAATCAGGATAAGCTACGCT